>CM060906.1:263779198-266230031 GCA_030737815.1 Allium fistulosum | reverse complement strand
TAATACAGTTTGGCTGATAATTGATTGATTGTTGATGTTTATATTGGACGTTAAATTGTTAATGTTAAAATGATAAATAGTATGCAATTGAACTTGATATAGGATAGTTAAATGTTAAATTTGATTAACTGACATTTGTATAATATGACCCCTTTAACTGTTAAATTTATTGACACGTAGGATTTGTTTAATTACACTTTGAACCGCTGAATGTATGTTGTTAAATTGATGATGTATGAAATTGTAAATAGATGACAAGTGAAGAACCGTAATGTAATAATCTTTAATCTACAATGATAGTGTAGATTCTAGAAATAATTATATTAATTCGCACAAATAACAATTTGAATTAATACGGTTATTTCGGGATTATTTGAATTGATTATTGGATTGTTGTTATTGATTGTTGCTATTGCTTGTTTATTTACTTTGACACCATCCCAGTTATCACACTGCAAGTTCCCTTTATGATTTGATTTTGAATTGAATTGGAATCGGGTTGAAATGATAAATACCCAAATTGAACTTTGACCTAAGATAGGAAATTAAATAAAATCCGATTGGTCAATAATTTGATTTAAAATAAACGAAGATTTTATTTGAATAAATAATTAAGTTTGAAATGATTTAATAATTAAGTTTGAAATGATTTAATAATTAAGTTTGAAATTATTAAACTTTGAAATGATTTAATAATTAAGTTTGAAATTATAAAATTAAGTTTGAAATTATTGAACTTTGAAATTATTTAATAATTAAGTTTTGAATTATTTAAAAATTAAATAAGATTGAATTATTTAATGATTAAATTAAATTGAATTTTTGAATAAGTAAATTTTACTTCGTAAATAATTGAAATTGGGTTTTCTTTATTAATTAAGTTTGGAAAATTATTTAAGTAAGTAAATAAGTGAAATGGAATTTCTTTAACAAGAAATGAAAATGTGATATTTTTGGAATTAATGTAAGACTTGTAATTGAAAGAATTGATTTGACGAATTTAGTTTAATTCAAAATTGTAAATTTTGATTTAATGAAGTTGAGCTTAAGAATTGATTTAATGAATTGGAAATTAAATAGAATTGTTTTGAATGATAAATTTACTTAACGAATATTGAATAAAATCGATAAATGAAGTTAAACTGATTTGAATGTTAAATTAAATTAATTTAAATGATTTTGAAATGAAACTGATATATGAACTTGAATCAATATTTGAATTGAAATTGAATTATAAGATTTTGAAATGGTAATTTGGAAGTTTTGAAACGTAAATTTTGGAAATTGATTTGGAAAGACAAATGAAATGTTGGTTTATAAATTCTATTTGAAATTGAATTTGATTTCGTTTTGAAATATATAAACGACAAATCGGTGTAATAATTACGAAAGTTATTAAAGAGACCGGAATCGGTTATGGATATACTCTCTATCTAAACCGAAAACCACTTTAATAACTATACGCGGAGTGATGATCCAGAATGAAGTGGTTGGAATGATGTACGTGATGACTGAAGAAAGAGAACGATAATGGATAGCCTTGACACTTGTGTCAAATTGGAAATGACTAAAACAGGAGCCGTGCCGGGCCAATGGAGGATTAGCTACCTCAAGTGAACACACTTCTTCGAACTACTCATTACTTGTTGTCGATTGGTGCACCCTTGATTTTGGGAGTGTTGTTTCACGGTGTTGCGGGCGCTGCGGCGTTGCGTTCTCACCAGTCCGGATCAGGCGAACGGTAGTATCACTACCTTGGGTATTGCCTCATGTGCCTTGTCATACTTGTATTCCCTATTCGCGACCACTACGAATCTGTTTTGTACCTTTAGTATATGGATTGCCCTTTGGTGACTTCCGGTTTTGGGGAAACTACGGTCTTGTATATGCTTTTGGGAATAAAAATGTGTTAAGGGTGGAATGTGCCATGACTTAACACTATTTTGATATCTTTTTATATTAGTGATAGACATTATCTACTTAGCGTACATTACTACCTAGTAGATAGTTTAACGGATCCTTAAAGGATGGTTATTCCAAACAACCTTTAAGTTACTTGTATTTCAATTGCTATTTCACTTGAGTTGGATTTATTAATATAAGAATGTTAATCCTGACTCGAGTGTCTTGTGTTTTTGCTTTACGCTCGGGTCAGACTGAGTGTACCAGTATTCGAGACTCACCTTTGGAGTTGGAGCTTTGCTTGAAGATCCAGCCATCTATTCTGCTTTCAGTATTCGATGATTCCAATGATGTATTCTGATTTGTATCTGATGTATCGTATTACTCTTCCGTTGTATCTGGTTTAACTCTGATGTAACTTATACATTTATATAGTAGCTTCATGAACTACTATCTCTTTTATTTCCGCTGCATTTATTACTCTGTGTCTGTGATCTGTGATTATATTTATTTACTGTATATGTTCAGTTTTGCCAAATTTAAATTAACAATGCGATATTTTGAGCAATTCAATTCCGGCATGAGTGTCTACCTATACACTTATAATGGATGCGAATGGTCCAAAATATCGGGTCGTTACATATAGTGCATTCATTAGTTGCATTAGGGAAATTTTTTTCTGAAGAGAATCAAGTCAAAAAAATTCTAAATTCACTCTCTTTAGAGTGGGATCAAAAGACACTTGCAATTGGAGAGGCTAATGATATTAGTACTCTGAAAATGAAGAGTTAATAGACAATTTAATGTCCTATGAAGCAAAAATGCAGGGTAGAAGGGAAAGACAGACAACAGAAAAGAAATCCATCACTTTTAATGCAATAATGATGATCAGGATTCTGACAATAACAATGATGAAGAAATTGCTTTCATGACCAAAAATATAGTAAATTTCCGAAGTATGTAAAAGTGAACTATTTTCAAAAACCTGAAAGCAAGACCAATGAAACTAGAACTACGACTAGTTGCTTCAACTGTGATGAACCTGGTCATTTTCAAAGAAACTGGTCGCATCCGAATAAATCAAAGGTCTCACCCGCAAATGATTCATCCAGAAAAAGAAAAAAGGCTTATACATCAACTTTGTATGATTCAGACACTTCCTTTAGCAACAGTGAACCTGATATTGAAAATGTGAATATGTGTTTCATGGCAACAACAGACTAGTCAAAACTGATCAACAAAAAGCAGCAAAAATTGGTACGCTTTAAATTTTTTTGTTGCTTTTGATTGATAAAAATAACATATAGATTAATAAAAATATTGGATGAATATAATATATAAGTATATATATAGGAATATATTAGCATAGTTTATTTTTGGAAATTCTGTGCTATATGTCGACTTAACCCCTTGACATATGTCGACATATATGCCAGAAAACTGAAAGTTGAAATTTGAATTCAAAATTCAAACGTTCCTCTCTCTTTTACGCTTGCTCATATGTTTTGAAAAGATGCCTTTTTGACCAGAGAATATGTTCTTTGATTCTCTACTTTCTTACTCCATCTTTATCCTATCATTTCATTCTCTTTGTTTCAAAATACAAATATCATTTCTTTCTCTTATATCCTCATACTTTCAATTATGGCTTCCTCTAGTCAAAACCCTAAAACCATTAAGCTTTTTTAAGATAACAAAAAAGCTTTCTCTTTAGTGAGAAAGATGCCATAGAAACCTATATGGAATATACTACTTCCGGAAAAGTTTCTCCTGGAAGGTTTGCTAAATTTGAAGATTTTTATTCTTATGGTTTACATGATCTGTTTTTTGAAAATAATATTCTTAGTTTAATTAAATCTTCTCAAAATGATTTTGTTTGTTACCCTAATTTGGTCAAATGTTTTTAAAGGAAAATTTTATGAAGGAGAAGAATGTCAAATTTGGAGTAGCGTTAATGGCACCCAAATCGTTTTAGATTGTGAGCTTTTGGGTCATTTCTTGGTTGTAAGTCTAGTAGAATTGACCTCTCCACTTTTTGAATTGATGTTCAAACCCGTGAAGTATTTCATGATATTTTCGAAAATGATGATGATTTTGAAATTAAACATAAAAGTCTTCATCCAAAATCAAGACTTATGAGTGTTATTTTACAACAAAGCATAACTCCGTGGACAGGTAATTATATTAACCCTATTCAAAAAGTTTTCAAAGCACTTTTCTCTATTTATGGTCGCTATAACATAAACTGGGACAAGTCATTTTAGATGACTTTGTTCAAAAGAACATTTCTAGACATGAAAACACACTTTTCATGGCGTGTATCTAACTAGAATTTTCTTATATTTTGGTGTGGATTTGAGGGGAGAAAAATCCATTTCTCGAAAGGTTTTCAACAAAGCCATATCTCACTTATGCATATTCCATCATTTTTCCGAACCCTATAAAGCTCTTCTCAAAAGGAATAAAGGTTGGCATGGGAAAAGGAGCAAGATATTCAATAAGAAGAGGAAGAAGAGGGGATGGAATGGAAGTGGAAGAAGAAGATGAGGAGGAGGAAGAAATGGATTCTTCTTTAGAAAGTTTCAAAAAACCATCTAACCATACCAAAAAAGAGATACTAAGGAACCAAAAGAAGCTTCTTAAAAACCAAAAGAAGATTAAGCGTTCTTTTAGTAAAAAGTTCACTTCTCTTATCAACAAAATGAATAAATTCTTTGGAATGGTCATTCGCAAGCTTGGTGACTCTTCATCATCTTCATCTACATCCTTCTAAGCTTGTCTAAGTTGTTTACATATGTAATCTAGTTTCGTATTGTGTGTTTTTAGTTTAAATCCATGTTATTTCTATGTATTTTCCATTATTTATCATTGAAATCCATGTATCCCTCAAATTCTAGTAATGAAAATTATCTATTATTGTTATATATTAATTATTAGTCTCTGGAAGTCATAAATGTATAACAGGTGGGATAAAAATAAAAACTATAAGAAATATTTTAATTTTGAAAAATTAGGTATGTATGTCGACACACATACATATGATATGTCAACATATAACGACCAGAAAGTAAAAAATTTAGATTTCGAAACAAAAATAACTACCATCCATCCATTCTTTCCAAACAACTTTCTAATCTTATATAAGCCTATTTCTTCTGGAAAACTCATTTATCATTTTACTCTATACTATATTTTAATTATCAAACATATTTTTACAAATATGTCTTCTCCACATCAAATATTATGTGAAAATCTTGAACAAACTCTCCAATCCTTCAAAGACATCCTCACTTTTATTCTAAGAAATCAAAGGCACTTAGAATTGAGTCAAATGCAGATGATAAAGGAATAAGAACAGCATTTTGATGCTATTCAATGAATGATTTCTTCCTGTTAATCCCCTTTTGTTCGCAACCTAAGGCAGTTACGACTTAAGGCATGAACCAACCTAACAGGCTACGACCTAAGGAAGCCTACCGACTTAACAAATTGCGAGTTAATAAGGGCTTCGACTTAAGGAATGCTCCGAGTTAAGGAATGCTCCGAGTTAAGGAGGGCTCCGGGTTAAGGAATGCTCCGAGTTAAGGAATGCTCCGAGTTAAGGAGGGTTCTGAGTTAAGGAATACTCCGACTTAAGGAATGCTCCGACCTAACAGTGTACAAGTTAAAGTGGTCCGACTCAAAAAGTCTACGACTTAAGGCTGTTGCCAACTTGATGACTTAAGGATCTCCGACCTACAACTTATGGTAAGTCGCTGCCGACCTATGACTTGCAGTTGAATAGCTCGTATTCAGGAGTAACTAAAAGACAAGAGCTCCTATCTCGTCGCCGACCTAAGACCTACGACTTGCTATAAGTCGGCTCCGACCTAGGACTTGAGGAACATAATCTCACCCAGATTTTTCCCTATAAATAGACCACCACTTCCAACATGAAGTGGACTTTTGGCAAATCATTTCAGAAACGTCGTTACTCTGCCGAACTCTCAACTCATTCAACAATCGAAGATCTCCAAACAATCGAGACACTACAACAAGCTTCGAGAGAAATCTCTTACATCCAACACGGATTCATCGAGTTTTATCATCGAAGTTTGAGCTAGCAGTTGAGATTGTCTTTGTGATCAAATTGTATTGATTTCATAAGTGAATTGTATTGATTTGTAATCGGATTCAGTAATAAAGAGATTCAAAGTGGACGTAGGCTCGATCTCAAGCCGAACCACTATAAACTGCTGTCTTTTACTGCTTTACTGCTATTTTACTGCTTAATTTCTGTTCCCGTCACACGGGTGGTGCTTTCACAATTCCATTACACACACCGGGTGTTAGCGTTCCTATTTCAGCGTTAACATTTTGGTGCTTTCACTGAGAACCCAACTCAGGCTACCCCTCACCATTGCTTCACGGAAGTTTGTTGAAAGAATTTCCTACAAAACCAGAAGTCTATCAGACATAATGGCTCCTAGAAGGAAACGAAAGTCTGTCAGAACTGATGATGACCGCGACAATACTGCCACTTCTCTTTCTCCAAATCAGGCAGCTCCAAGCGTCGGTGTGACGCGACAAGAGTTAGATGTTGCTGTATCCGGACTGTACCAGCAGATTGAAACTCAGAATAGTCTGATGATGGAAAAGCTGAATGCTCTACTTGGGGCTAATCAAAGACCAGTAAGTAATGAGGAAAACTTTGCTAATGCTGCTCCCAATTCCGAAGGGAGAAATATTCCTCAAGGGGGATCGGGTGCTGCTGAAGGGGCACCTCTCCAGGCTGAAGGATCCAGGCCATCACCGGTTCTCCGTGAGCATTTACCTGGACAAACCTCCGAGAAGATGGCCGAGGTCTATTCCGCGAAATCTCTAAACAATGAGGAATATCTCTCTAGCATGGTTCGGCAAATAATGAAGGAAAGCATGCAAAGAAACGAAGATGAGAATGATTGGGGCTTCGCTCCGAGTAAAACTCCATTCACTGAAAGGATCTTAAAAGCTGGGTTTCCGAGAAAATTCGTTCCTCCCACCATTCCTTCTTATCGAGGAACGAGTGATCCAAATCAATTCCTATACAAATATGATTGGCACATGACTGGTGCTAGAGCAACTGACGAGATTAAATGCAGGTATTTCCCGGTATACTTAGAAGGAGTGGCGTTACTTTGGTTCACCAAGTTTCCTGTGCGATCTGTTGATCAATTTTCCGATCTGACCCGAAAATTCAAGGAACAATTCAGATTGTACATTTCAAGAGCAAAGGATATAATGTCTCTCTCAAGTCTTGAACAGAATCCTGGAGAGCCCATTAAATCCTTCTTGAATCGCTTTAATTTAGCCCTAGTAGAAGTTGATAACGCGGAGCCGCGAATGATCTTAACCTACTTAATGCGGGCTATTGACAAGTCTAGCGAGTTTGGAAAATGTTTAAAAATGAAGGAACCAAACTCGCTCGAAAAATTCTACAAAAAGGCTGATGAGTTCATGCGCTTAGAGAATCTCTCCGCGTCAGCTAAAGTTGTGACAACAGTGGTGGAAAATAATGCTACAGTTCAGAACAAGAAAGAATCTGCAAATCAGAAGAGGGAAAGTAATGGTGGAAAGAAGCAGAAAGATCTCAAAAAGCCCCGCTTCCTCAAACCTTCGGATTTTACTCCTCTGACTGATACCCCGAAGAATATTTTCATCGCCACTTGAAAAGCCTAATTGAGGAATTGTTGAGAGAGAATAAGTTGCAGCAGTATGTGAAAAGAAATAGAAAAGACCCGTCTTCATCTAACCAGGGGCAACTACCCCCAGCTCATTCGTCTGGTTCAGGAGAGAGGCCTGCTGAAAAAGAAAGACCTGTTATCAATGTGATCACAAGAGGACCTCATCCAGCTGGCAGGAGTTGGGGTGAGATGGAAAGGTATGCTAGAGCTTTGAAGTATGCTCCAACTGAAGAAAGTGTCTTGATCTTGGAATATGCTGCACCTCTAAAGCAGCAGAAGACTTTTCATGATGATATTATGTTCAGAACTAGGGATTCTATTGATGTGGAAGCTCCTACTGAGGACCCTTTGGTTGTCTCTATCGGTATTGGGCCGGCTATTGTCAGAAGAGTTCTGGTTGATAGTGGTGCTTCGTGCAACATACTCTTTAAAAAGACATTTGACCAAATGAAAATTCCAATGACAGATGTACAAGCCTCTTCACACAAAATTGCCGGATTTACAGGAGAGCTGAAACAGCCAATTGGAACGGTGGACTTGTTTGTTGAAATGGGCGAAGGGCATAAGAAGTTGGTTCAAAAGCAAACCTTTGTAATTGTTGATGGACTCTCCGCCTATAATGCTTTCTTGGGTCGACCTACTCTTGCTGCTTTTAGGGCCGTCCTCGCTCCGTGGTGCTTAACAATGAAATTTCCCACTGATAATGGGGTTGCTGTCATTAAGGGAGATCAGAACGCGGGGCGAGAATGTTATCTTGTAGAGCTCCGTGAGGCCAGAAAAAGAGAGATGGGAAAAGATGCGGCAGCTCCGCTCCGCATCAAAGAACCAACCTTGTAGCAGCTACGGAGTGGCCCCTGTACTGGCGAACACAGCAATGTAAGGAAAGAAATGGACCCCAGAAAAGCCAGTACAGGGGAGAATAGAGTGGTACCTATGGAAGTAACGGTACCAATATCTGTTGATTCAAAAGACCCAAACAAAGTACTCAATGTGGGTTCACAACTAAGCATAGCAGTTCAGAACACGCTGATATCTTTCTTAAAAGCCAATCTGGATGTGTTCGCTTGGTGTCATGCTGATATGTGTGGGATCTCCCTAGAAATTGCTGTTCATACTCTAAACATTGATCCAAAATTCACGCCAGTGAAACAGAAAAGAAGAACTCAAGGTCCAGAAAGGTCGATAGCGTTAAAAGAAGAAGTTGATCGGCTTATGGAGAATAATTTCATCAGGGAATCCACTTATCCAAATTGGGTTTCAAATCCAGTACTGGTTAAGAAGGCAAATGGAAAGTGGAGGGTATGCATCGATTTTTCGGATCTAAACAAAGCATGCCCCAAAGATTGCTTCCCACTGCCCAGAATTGATCAATTGGTGGACGGAACAGCTGGGCATGAGTTGTTATCGTTTATGGATGCTTACTCCGGATACAATCAGATTATGATGCATGAGCCGGATCAGGAAGACACAAGCTTTATCACAGATGTGGGTCTCTACTGCTACAAAGTTATGCCTTTCGGATTGAAGAATGCTGGGGCAACCTACCAAAGGCTCGTCAATGCAATGTTCAAGCCTCAGATTGGTAGAACCATGGAAGTTTATGTCGACGATATGTTGGTAAAGTCAAAGAAAGCTGTAGATCACATGGGTCACTTGGAGGAAATGTTTGCAATTCTTCGAAAGTACGGAATGAAGCTCAATCCATTGAAATGTTCGTTCGGAGTAGAGTCCGGGAAATTCTTGGGTTTCATTGTGAGCGCCAGGGGCATTGAAGCCAATCCTACTCAAATCACAGCTCTAAGGGAGGTCAAAGCCCCTAAAACAAAGAAAGAAATGCAAAGTCTCAATGGAAAAGTCGCTGCTCTGAGTCGCTTCATTTCCAAGGCTACAGACAAATGCATTCCCTTCTTTGACGCTCTAAAGAAAGGAAAGAAATTTTTTGAATGGACTCCCAAATGCCAGAATGCTTTCGATGAACTAATTCGTCATATGGAAACACCTCCGGTTCTTTCCAAGCCTACTGACGGTGAAGACCTTTTCATCTATTTAGCAATTTCATCTCACGCCCTCAGTGTAGCACTTGTACGGGAAGATATGAAAGTACAGCGTCCAGTCTATTACATCAGTAAACGGTTCACTGGGGCAGAGATGAATTATTTGAAGATAGAAAAGCTCGCCTATTGCTTGCTAATTGCTTCCAGGAAATTGAGACCATACTTTCAAGCTCATCCTATCAAGGTTCTTACTGATCAACCTCTAAAGCAAGTCCTGTTTCGTCCTGAAACTTCGGGCCGTCTTTTGAAATGGAACATTTAACTCAGCCAATATGATATCACTTACCATCCCCGGAGAGCAATCAACGGACAAGCTTTAGCAGATTTCATCGCAGAATCTACTGACAAAGGTGATAGTGAGAAAGAAACAATTGATGGAATTCCAATCCAGTGGAAGTTGTATGTTGACGGATCGAGAAATGATTACTGTTCTGGGGCAGGGGTTGTGCTCGAAACCCCCGAAGGGCGATCGTTGTGTTATGCATTGAGACTGGAATTTCCTTCAACGAACAATGAAGTGGAGTATGAGGCTCTTATTGCTGGCTTGAAAATTGCCAAAGAACTAAACATCAAAGTGTTACAAATCTTCAGCGATTCTCAACTTATTGTTTGCCAGGTAAAGAAAGAGTTTCAGGCTAAATGTGGAAATCTGCCCGCATACTTGTCAAAGGCATGTGAACTTCTCGAAGATTTCAATCATTACACGATAAGTCATATTCCTCGGGTAGAAAACATGAAAGCAGATTCTCTAGCAAAGTACTCAAATTCCGGAGAAGCTCAATTACTGGGATTAGTTCCTGTAGAAGTTCTGTCAGCTCCGAGCATTGATGGAATGGATGTTGATTGGATTATGGCTACGTCTCAAGAGCATGAATCATGGATGACTCCAATCAAAGAATACATACTCAATGGTTCCCTGCCAGAAAGTTCTAAGGAACGTCGAAAACTATTGAGGAAAGCGTCAAGATATATACTTCAAGATGGCCGATTATACAGACGGGGATTTTCAATGCCACTGCTCCGATGTGTAACTAAGGAAGAAGCCAAGACAATTCTAGCCGAGATCACGGAGGAGAATGTGGAGATCATTCAGCCGGTCAAACTCTAGCCAAGAAAGTCCTCCGATATGGGTATTTCTGGCCGGATATTAATCGAGACGCTGCTATTTACTCCAGAAAGTGCGACAAATGTCAAAGATTTGCAAAAATCCCAAAAGCACCTTCCACCGAACTCACACAAATGGTCAGCCCATGGCCATTCGCCATTTGGGGGATAGACTTGATTGGACCTTTACCGATCGCTAAATCCGGAATCAAATATGCTATTGTTGCCGTTGATTATTTCACCAAATGGGCTGAAGTTGAACCTTTGGCCACCATCACTTCTAAAAAGAGGATAAAGTTTGTAACGAAAAATATCATTTGCAGATATGGTGTGCCACAGAAGATAATCACGGACAATGGTACTCAGTTTGAAAGTGAAGAATTCTAGGATTTTTGCAAACGATTCAGAATTCGGAAAAGCTTCTCAGCAGTGGCCCATCCGCAGGCAAACGGGCAAGTGGAAGCAGTGAACAAAATCATCAAGTCAACCATCAAAAAGCAACTCGAAAAAGCAAAAAGTGGTTGGGTTGATAAGCTTCCATTAGCACTATGGGCGTACAGAACTACTCACAAAACTGCGACTGGGCACACTTCATTTTCACTAGCATACGGATCAGAAGCAATGATTCCAGTGGAAGTAGTAGGGGTGGGCATAAACCGCACCGCTATACGGAAACCGCCCGCACCGGACCGCAAAAACGGTGTGGAAACCCGCACCGAATCTTCTAACCGAAGCAAATACCCCAAACCGGACCGACCCACATCGATACGGTTCGGTTGCGATTTGGACGATTGAACCACCCATATTAAACCGAACCGAACCGAAAATTAACATTAGTAATCTTATGATAAAAATATAAACAACTCCTATCTTATTTAAGATTCTAACGATGTACATTCTATTTTTAGCGTATGTTGTTGTTATATTAATAATAATCGCTGTCATAAAGGAAGAAGTTATAGTTTTGGTATAATATTTTTCATCTTATTTTTTTTGGATAAATGCTAATTATAATCCTAGTCATTTTCTTTAATGATTATGCATTGATTAATGTTGATGTTTGGTTATTCTACCAAAAAAATCTTACTTGTAGGTAAATGTCAAATTGAAATATTCATACAATTAAGAACTAATCTTTCATTTCAGTATAGCATTGTGTTGAACCTTTAAGTGTAAAAGTTCCACACAGTTGCCTTCGTAAATTGATTGTTAATGAAAGTAATTCTCTTATTTCATATTTAATATGAGTTCAAACCGGACCGGACCGAAACCGAACCGTATTACATTCAAACCGGACCGAAACCGAACCGTTTAAAAGATTAGTATAATGGTTTGTATTTTTGATTAACCGTTTGATGCGGTGCGGAAGCGGTTTGGACTCCAAACCGCACCAAACCGACCCGCGCCCACCCCTAGGAAGTAGAAGTTCCTTCACATAGAAGAGTTCATTTCAACGAAGCTGAAAACGAAAAGCTGCAACTTGAAGCACTCGATTTTCTTGATGAAAAAAGAGAAGAAGCTAGGCTCAGAGTTTCAGCCTATCAGCAAAGGATCGCCAGGCATTTCAACTCTAAAGTTCGCCAACGCAGCTTTGAGATCGGAGATTTAGTCTTGAAAAGGATCATGACAGCAACTGGGGTGTTTGGGCCAAACTGGGAAGGGCCATATGTCATAGGCAGTAAACTTCTTGATGGCACTTTCAAACTCATAACTGTTGAAGGAGATCCAATTTCGAGAGCCTGGAATAGCAACCACTTACGTCCTTATTTTACTTAAAAAAGCTCTGCTCAAAATTGTAAAATATTGATGAATGTATCGGTTGTATTGTAAAACATTGTAAATCAGTGTAAATGAATGAAAGCTATAAAGTGGACGTAGGCCCGATTCTTGGCCGAACCACTATAAATCTTGTGTTCTTTACTATTTCATAATGCCTGTTTCATTTCGATATGTACATACTTTAAATGTATTGCTAAAATGTCGATTCAAAATTGCAGGACATTAAAACAAGGCTTGCTCGTCACAAAGCCAAGCGACCTACATAAATCAACTATTACGCAAATACCAAGCGACAAAAAATTCCAAATTCAAATCCTATACAAGAAGAACTTCACATAAAAAGTTGGCGACTCCACTGTGGCAAACCTTCGTTAACTAGTTGTGATTGTCGATATGAACAAACACCCGACTAGATAACTCACGTTTGTCCCGTGAAGTCGTTCAACAGTGAAGTCCACTTCTTCGGATAAGGCAACTTACTTGCAAAAGGAAAGAAGATGCACTTGGAAACGATAATAAAAGGTCGCTCATGAGCAGATGATGAGAGAATATGGCCAAACAAACAAAGAAGCAGCCAAAAGGAGGTATGCCTCTCAATAAAAGGGCCGGTAGAACCACCGAAAGGACACCTTCCAAAGCAGAAGGAACAGGGCCCTTGCCAACTGATCGTGATGCATCCGATCAGGCAGCTTGCGTCCATCCCGTGGATCTACTCGCCCCTGAGACGCAACCTTCCTGGCACACCAACCAACCAACGCTCCTTCCCAAAGGTCAACAAAGCCCTCTAACGAGGCACGTCAAAAAATGAAAGTACTTCTCTCAATCAAAAAAGATTGGTGGAACCACCGGAGGGGCACCTTCCCAAGTTGAAGGAACAAGGCCCTTGATAATTGATTGTGATCATTTGTGCAAACGAACATCCAATCAAGCAACTTGCGTCCGCCCCGTGGATCCATTCAACCATGAGAAAGTAACTTCCAGACAATCAAAAAGCCCTCTTCGGAGGCACAAGCCCTCTTCGGAGGCACATGACCTCTTCGGAGGCAAAAGCCCTTTCCCAAGGCACCACAAGCCCTCTTCGGAGGCACTTTCCCTCTTCGGAGGCAAAAGCCCTCTCCCGAGGCATCACAAGCCCTCTTCGAAGGCACAAGCCCTCTCCAGAGGCACAAGCCCTCTTCGGAGGCACAACTCTTTAAGAGGAGCCCTCTCCAGAGGCATGTCCCAAAATAGAATACTCAAATAAAAAGCCTTCTCCGGAAGCACAGTTCAACTCTCAAAGGAAGGATAACTTGTTCATCTCAAAAAGTTCCTCCTAAAAAAGTTAAAATGCTACAAATTTTTTTCAGAAAAGTTCATTTCACTACATAGGGAAATCTACTTTCTTTTTTGACAAATGAAAGTGATCATCCCTGAAAATTGAAGTGTTCTTCAGAAAGAAAGAGAAAATAAAAATTTCTCTAAAAAAAACGAGATATGATCTATTAAAAGCAGAATAATTCTTCCCTTAAAAGTGGAATAGTTATTCTCTGAAATAAGATTATCAGTCTTGTGAAAGTTAGAAATGTTGCAATGCACTTGTGGTATGGGGGCAACACTATACAATTCAATTACATTAATAAAAGGAATATGCAAGCAACATACCGCAAGTTCATTGCAATATCATGAAAAATAGATGTGGAATAAATGCATTCTCAAACACAGACCAGAAAGTTTGTACAAGTAAGAAGAATTGTTTGTTCTACACTAAAAAGAGAAACAAATGCATTCTCACATACACAAGAATTTGTACAAGTAAAATAGCTATTTTATTCAATACTATGAAAACTTTTTACATTATACAGATCGCAAAAAAGAAGCGGGGACCGGTACCCGCACAATCTCCGGTCGATACATGCAAAAAGCAAAAATAAGAAGTAGAAAATCCAGCTTGTTATTCCTTCTTCTCGCCACCTTTGGAGCCTTTCCCCGGTCTAATGATTAGTTTTTGAAGCCGTTGTGAACGGGTCGGGGCAGAAGGAGAAAGGGGCACAGCTGGATCAACTTCTGCTTCCTCTCCAGTGGAAATATTCTTCTTCTTCTTCCTTATGGCATGCTTCCCCTTCCTCTTTGAAGAAGACTCGCTCCCCGGAGTAGCAAGCAATGTCGAAAGCTTCGTGTCATCATCTAGAGACCACTCCGGGGTCTTCTCGATGTCATCAAGATCCTCCGCCTTCTGCTCCTGCGAAGCGACCGGATCATCCAGGCCTTGAAGAGCTTCAATTTTCTCTGCCTGTGATCCCGGCTGAGAAGCAGAAGGAGGAGTAACTTGGGAAGGTGGAGGAGCGACAATTAAAGGAGTGGAAGTTTGTGCAGTATTCAGTACCTCCGCTGTAGAAGAAAAGAAGTTAAAATCGGTATTCTCCGAGAAAAGAGAAGGTATCGGTTCACCAAAGTTTAAGTAATAAGTAAGAAGGTCGTCAAACTCGGTTAAATCAAATAAATGATTCACTGGATCTGGATCGACACCAAAATTACCTGGAGAAGTCGGTTTTGACAAGTCAATTTCAAATTTATCAGCCTCCGTGTCTTCTTGGCTCTGCTCCTCGATATGAGTAAGGGGAGATTCAGTTGTGATGGGCTTGGCCTCAACGGTTTTTGCAGGAGAAGAAAAGTGAGAGCTGGAACCAACGATATTGACGTCAGTTGAAGTCGAAGTGTGGACAGGGGCAGTTAAAGATATTTTCTTCTCTAGATGTTCTTCTGCCACTATTCCAGCTCTGGATTCAGCAAGTTGCTCTTTTCCCTTGGCAAGAGCAGCACGAGCTTCTTCGTCAAGGTAGCGTGCCTCGAGTTCCGCCTCATCATAGCCGGCCCCGCCAAGCATGTCAACTGCTGCTTCCCATACTTCGGCCAGGGTAACCTCATAGTCAGGACCCAGAAAAGAGAGGCTCCCATGACCCAGAACGCTGTGCAGATAAAAGTCAAATAAGGTGGAGCTGATGCTAGCTTTTGTTGTCTCATGCGATTGCTCGGCTGCCTCTTTTTCGGCGACAGCTGCAGCTCGACCAGCAACAGCCTCATCATGCTCTTTCTCAGCGTTAGCAAGTTGGGACTTTAGCAATTCGATCTCTGCATTTTGGGAGTTAACTGTTTCCCGCAACTGAGTGTTGTTTTTGCGGTATTCTTCAACAACGAACTGCTCAGCTGCAAATTTCATCTCAGCATCCCTCTGAGCAGCGTGCGCATCCCGCACTTGTTTCTGAAACACTTCTTCTTTTTGAGTTTGTGAAGCAGAAGAAGCGGCGAGATCTTCCTTGAGTTTTTTAACCTCGGACTCAAGTCTCGCATTATCATCAGCAATGCTCGTCATTTCCGCGTCATGCTGCTTGCAGATTTTGGCCCATTCAGTCTTATCGTTCTCCATAGTCAACATGTTTTCAAGATTCATATGATTGACTCTTTGGAGTTCGTCAACGAGTTTCTGCCATTGTGACATCCTCTCAATGTTAAGCCTAACTGCGTCAAGACTTTTCAACATGTCTTGCTTATCGATTGGGACCAAATCCAGGTCAAAACGCACTCCTTTTAAGCACCAGTTCGGAAACCGGCTTTGAAGCGTTGGAGGGCCGTCTTTAACCTGATATTGGGGCCTGCTGATGATCGCTTGGATGTCGGATTTCTTTAAAGGAGGAGAGCCGGCCGGAATATCAGAAGAGATAGGAGCATCAGTCTTCTTAGAAACTGCAGATGCATCACTTGGCTTGGATCGCTTGCTCGATTCGTCAGCAATATGAGTCTTCCCCTTGTCATCATAAGACTTTCGCTTGTGGGAATCGTCACTTCTGTGAGAAGAATCATATCGCTCAGCGTCTTTTCTTCTCTGCCACTGCTCGTAATCCCGCCTTTCTTGAGCCTTCCTTCGAGCCCTTTCCTCATCTGTCTCTCTCTGGTCACCAAGATATTTCCTAAAGTCATAAGATCCACGACCTCCATGGCACTGAAATGAGTCATAGTATGAGCCAGTACGCCCCATCGGAGAATCTGAAAACCGAAAAAGAAGTAAAGTTTAGAAATTTCCAGAAAAAGAGGATAAATGCTTATAAGTGCTGAAAATCCTAAGTGTGTGCGGCGTGCGAACTATGTGCGTCAAACTACAAACCACGCTTTAGTGTGGGAACAGAGACGACAGGTGTAGAAGGCGTCGAAGTTTGTTTCAAAGAGGAAGTCGCTTCAATGACAGGAGAGTTCGCTTTTGGAATATTATCCTTGAAAAGCTCTTGAGAAGTTATCATTATGTCACTCAAGTCATCAAAGGTGTCATCACCATGGTACTCAGCAGAATTCTCCTTTTCAACTTCCACATCGGCTGATTTTTCAGAATTTCGAGGATTTTCTTCCTCTTCAATAATTGGAGCAAGTGCCGGTTTGCTGGACGTTTCCGCAACACCAATAGAAGTAGAACATTTTACTAATGCAGTGTCTACAGTTGGCTCCTTTGAAGCCATCTCTTCCGTTGAAGCTGGGGCATCTGATGTCTGTGCTGGAAGATTAGAAACTTCACGAGGCTGGGTAAAGTGAGAAGAGTGTAAAAGACCGAATTGATGTAAAAATTCGTCTGTCAATAGAAACTGGATACTCCTTTCCTCAACCGGCACCGCCATAAGCCTCTCAAAAGTCACCTTGTGACCGGGATCTCTAGAAGGAGGAGGAAGTGCTGAAAAGAAAAAAGGCAAAGTTAACACTTGACAACTCGAACTTTGGCAAGTTCGAAAGAACAGAAGAAACAGAGACAAGTGATCTTACTTCCTACTCTCCAGATAGCGTAAAACCCCGGGGGACAGCGAACATAGAAAAACTGGCTTAGAAAACTGTGAACACTGTCAGGGAGACCAATGATCAACTTACGGTTTCTAGCACTCCTCACGACTGTGATAGAAGGATGATCTTTGTTTTTAGCGAAAGTGCACAGATAACAAATTTCATCAAAACTTGGGAGACGATCCAGCGTTCTCCTGAATAACACACAAAGTCCCATCAGGATGGCGTATCCGTTGGGATGCAGTTGGAAAGGGGAGATAGTTAATCGTAGAAGAAGTGTTCGCAAGAAGTCATTAAAAGGAGGGATAGCTCCATTCTGGCACATTTGTCGATTTACCGCAACAAAACCACGAGGAGGTCTATCAGCATTATCAGGCTTCCCGGGTAGTTGTGCGTCTGCTTCGGCAATTCCGAATTGAATACACAATTGGTTAAAGGTTCTGTAGTTCAGAGTGGTCGAGACCCTTTCTGGAGGATCATTCAACGGAACAGCAGCTGGAAAAGTCTCTTCAACTTGCTCTATTTCTTCTTGTGGAGAAGACATTCTACACAATCAACTGGATGTTCAAATGTGAAGGTGCACGTTTCTTAAAAAGTGTGAAGTATTGTGCAAAACTAATAAAAATAAAAGGCAAGCATAACTGGAATTAAACTAGTTGACAATCAATCGATTACAAAATTTCAGAACTTGTTAATGTTCAAGTGCAGTGTTAACGCAGACAAATCAGTTTCAGTTGACTATTACGATTTTGTTTTAATACTTCACTTGAATTGGTTATTGTACAGCATTTCATTCATATTCATTCAATTTAACTTTTTCTTTATCAACTAATCTGTCATTCGATGTGGGCAGTCAGTGACAGTATATTCGTCCCAGTATTCTGTGAATGTTGTATTAAGCAGGATTGTTAGCTTGCAAATTGAAGCAATCTGTAGAAAGAAATACATGTAACACAGTTCATAGTTCAACAGTTCGAAGTCCAGGCAAAGTTTAAAAGTCATCTGCTAAGTCGCCGAAGACTCAAGTACTAACTCGGTGACAACTTAAGAAAGATTCCCTATGGGTCAAGGTCAGCAGTCTTCGAGTCTTAGGTCGGATAAAGAAGCAAAAAACTCTAGTTCGAGGCAACAAGAAATCCTCCAAGTCCTAACTCGGAAGCGACTCAAAACCTAAGTCACATGAAATTGCTAAGTCGGTTCCGACTTAAATCATGGAAGTCACTAGATCGCGTGAAATCACTAAGTCGTGACCGAGTCAGTACCTCAACCAACTTTCTTCCCTAACTCTTAACCCGTTAGCCCAATAACCTCACAGTCAATGACGATCCTCATTCCATCACACCATTGGATCTCCCAAAACGCCAATTCGAATCGAATCAGATTTGCTGCGAATCCGATGTATTACTGCCCTATCACAACTACAACGTGGTCGATGGCAATTGCAGAACAATCGAAGAGTTATTCATAATGAATCACAGCACCTAAACACAAATGGAAGTCAAAAATTGGGGAGTTATCAATTCGACAATGGGCATGGGTGAACGAAGACCGGATCGACTTACGAAGTTTAACAGGAAGATGATCGGCGATTGGATGATTGGAATTTATCTCTGAAAGCTCTAAATTGCGTCAATAGCTGAATCGAGAAGAAGAATAAGTGAGGAAGAGAAAGAATGGCTCAACTATTTATACACTGGAAGGCGAGTCGACCTGCACGGTGTACGACCTAAGGCTTATATTAAGTCGTTTCTGACCTAACCAAAGAGAGTTAAGAGAATCGAAGCATACGACCTATGGTTTAGGCATATACTTCGAGGGGAAAATGTTAATCCCCTTTTGTTCGCAACCTAAGGAAGTTACGACTTAAGGCATGAACCAACCTAACAGGCTATGACCTAAGGAAGCCTACCGACTTAACAAATTGCGAGTTAATAAGGGCTCCGACTTAAGGAATGCTCCGAGTTAAGGAATGCTCCGAGTTAAGGAGGGCTCCGGGTTAAGGAATGCTCCGAGTTAAGGAATGCTCCGAGATAAGGAGGGTTCCGAGTTAAGGAATACTCCGACTTAAGGAATGCTCCGACCTAACAGTGTACGAGTTAAAGTGGTCCGACTCAAAAAGTCTATGACTTAAGGTTGTTGCCAACTTGATGACTTAAGGATCTCCGACCTACAACTTATGGTAAGTCGCTGCCGACCTATGACTTGCAGTTGAATAGCTCGTATTCAGGAGTAACTAAAAGACAAGAGCTCCTATCTCGTCGCCGACCTAAGACCTACGACTTGCTATAAGTCGGCTCCGACCTAGGACTTGAGGAACATAATCTCACCCAGATTTTTCCCTATAAATAGACCACCACTTCCAACATGAAGTGGACTTTTGGCAAATCATTTCAGAAACGTCGTTACTCTGCCGAACTCTCAACTCATTCAACAATCGAAGATCTCCAAACAATCGAGACACTACAACAAGCTTCGAGAGAAATCTCTTACATCCAACACGGATTCATCGAGTTTTATCATCGAAGTTTGAGCTAGCAGTTGAGATTGTCTTTGTGATCAAATTGTATTGATTTCATAAGTGAATTGTATTGATTTGTAATCGGATTCAGTAATAAAGAGATTCAAAGTGGACGTAGGCTCGATCTCAAGCCGAACCACTATAAACTGCTGTCTTTTACTGCTTTACTGCTATTTTACTGCTTAATTTCTGTTCCCGTCACACGGGTGGTGCTTTCACAATTCCATTACACACACCGGGTATTAGCGTTCCTATTTCAGCGTTAACACTTCCCTAATCAAAGATGAACCATCCAATAACCCAGAGTGCACAGTTAATAAGGATAATGAAGATTGGGATGCCATTAAAGTAGATCCAATCTTTGGAGCTGATGGTTGGGTTGAAGTTCCATGAAATGTCTAGTTATTAAGTTTGAATTTAATATGTAAATATGTAAAAATATTCTTAGGATTTGGTTTGAATGACTTTGTGTGTATTTGGATTGAATTTGATTGGTTTTGGATTTTTTGTATGAATGATTTGGTTTGATTGAATTGAATGTATTGAAATTGTATAGTTTGAAATTACATTAATAAAATTGACTTTACCATATATTATCATGTTTAATATAGAATAGTTTATCATATATTCATCATATGAATTATATATATATATAATTATTGAACTTAGATCATTGATTTGAATCATATATCATCATATATTTTAGTTAAAGGGAGTTTTTCTTAAGTTTTCACCCGTTTTTGCGGATGACAAAGGGGGGGAAAAATATAAAATATACATATGCACATATGGAGGGGAGGTTATCTAACTCAGGGGAATTTTAACATATTTTATATATACAAGATATTAATAGCTGTGATCATAAAAAGGGGGAGATTGTTAATACCTCATATATTGATTTTGATGATAACAACCTTAGTAACAATAATACATTCATATAAAACATGGACATTAATGTTTTTGTCAAGTTATATAGTATATAGTGCATGATATTATACATGTATTAAATTGAAGACCGTACAGTGTAGAGACTCAAAAATGGACATGAAGACTCATGAGTATAAAGATCAAGATATGAGATCTCAAGACTATGGTATTGTATATAGAGTCATATAATATTGTTAAAGTCCCTAGTAGCAATCTTGATCTCTATCTTCTTATTTTCTTACTCTTTATTTTTAAAACAAAGTATATTTTTAGAATATTTAAAATGTTTACAAACTATGTTTAAATTATTTTACAAAGTATCAAAATATTTTACAAAGCAAAAGATTTCCAAAATATTTTAAAATAAACAAGTTTTAAAAATACACTAGCCTATGTCGACATATAAGTAGATGATATGTCGACATACATGCCGCTAATTTGAAAATGCAAATTTTAAAATGAAGTGTCTATTCATTGTAACTCTTCGCGAATTGACATGTCTGTTTATTCTCTATATATAGGGGGTTTCAAACAAATTTTTTAACAACTACTTTCTTATTATCTTCTCTCATCTTACTCTGCCAAAATTTCTAGTGAATTTTTTAAAAATCTTCTCAACTTCAAACTAGAATCAATTCAATCTTCATTGTATTGATTCTCTACAAATTTACTCTCTAATTTCAATCATCTCTCTGTTTAAATCAAAGATGAAAGTGTTGTCCAAGAGGCTACATGATCAATTGTAACCAAAGATCAAGAAATTGAATTTGGAAAAACCATCAAACTCTAGTTGTATTTGCATGAGTGTGATTATAGCCCGTTCAAATCGATTGGGTGTGCTTGGTGTCTCGAAAATCCAAGTGAGTATGCTTGTGTCCCATCCAAATTAATTGAGTGTACCCGGAGCTTGGAATATCAGGAGGGTGTGTCTCGTAGCCTTGAAATCGAGATTGTATTGGGTTTGCCTTCTTCCTATTTAAATATTGGCATTTGAAAAGAAATATGTACAAGAAATTGTAGGTGACTAGATGTAGGGTAACTCCGAACCAATACAAAAATTCTCGGTGTGATCTTTCTAGTTCTCTACTTTTTAGTTTGTTGCATTTAGACTTATCTGTGTTTGCTTCTATAATTGTTCATTCTATGTTGATTAATAATAATCCAGAAAGAATTTTAAAAAGATTTATAAAAATTAGAAAACACTATTCATCCTCCCTTTAGTTTTAAATTAGCCTTAAGATCCATAATTCTGCAACCCACACCCTTACCTTCACCGATCTGAGAATGCCCTAAGTCAAGCCCAAAGTTTTTCCCTTATTGGCCCGAAGCACTCCCCACACCGATCCATCTTCACCAATATGAACTTCTCGAAGTCATAACTCGAGCATACGAACTCCAAAAGACTTGAAATGTGAAACGTAACTTTGCAGGGTCCATCTTGACCTACCCTATGGATCGCATGTCATTTGGACAATGTGACCTTTATGGGTCATCATCGATCCATCAACACTTATTCATCTTCAATCTGCCATAAATCGAGTAAACGAACTCCAAATGACTTGAAATTTGAAATGTAGTCTTATGAGTCTTCCTTGTCATCCCATATCAATCGCACGACATTTGGGATAAAAATCATGGATCGGTACCGATCCCCGTATACCGATCCCTAACTTGTTTCTAAAGCTAAATCGTCATTCGATCAGCGTTTTCAACCATTCAATCAACATATATCAGGAAAACATCATATATGGTGAATACATCCGTACATAAACAAAAACCTAAATCTAAGGGTAGTATCCATAAGAACACGAGAGATCCATAAGAATAAGGATTTTAAAAACTTATCCAAATTACTTGAAATTTACATATGTTGTTTAAATGGGTTTAAAACGTATTTCAAAGTTTGAAAATCAGTTAAAATCATCATAAAACATCATTCAGAGGCTAATTAGTGAGTAGATGCTTAAAACCACCCACCTAAGTTCTAAGAAATCCAATCAATCCAAAGATGCACGAATCCAAGAGTGAACATCAGCTCCAAGATGATATCCAACGGCAAGTCTCCAATCCAAGGTGCTAATCTCGCTAATCTCCTTCTAATGACACGTTTTATCTAATTAAAGTAAGGATTAGGGTTACGTTTTGGGTAAGAGATTGTTAATGGAGGGGTTCTCTTTATTTTTGAGACGTATGAAATGATGGAAGAGAGTCCCATCAGCCCTAACACCATGCTAATTCCAAAATAGGCTATGGGCCTACCCATTAAGTTGCTAATTACCCGTTAAGCTGTTTAAAGTCGAGTGAAACTTCAAATAGTTGTATATCCCCAAATGATAAGTATGATCTTCTATTATAATATTAATATTCTATGATCCTCCTATATGTAGAATATGAGTCGTTACATGCTCCATTAACCTACTGTGACAACCCACACCTCTATACACACTAATTCAAACCCTAAAATGAATTTCAAACTCATGTCATGCCAAGAAGTATGACTCGTCGGGGTTTTAAAACATTACATGGTACAAAGGTAAATTTAAAATTTAAAGCATTCTATACTTTCACCCGCCGTTCGTAGCTCGGTTGGTTTGGGAGCTGGGAGATGGGAACCAAAGGACTGTGTCCGGGCAGGTTCGAATCCCAGCGTCAAACCATCAGTGGGATTTTCAACGTTAAGCATCCGTGTGCGACGACTAAATAAAAGCGGGGTAGACACACGACGTGGTTTACTTAAGTGAGTATCAATGAATACCATGATCTTAAGGTTTCCCATGATCTCAAAAAATAAAGCATTCTATACTTTCAACTCTCATAGCAGAAAGAAATAAAATATAAATACTAAAATAAGAAACTTAGATAATAGTCTTAGAATTACATAGTCCATGCAATGATGTCTCCAAATAACAACATAAAGTCCGACTGAAAGAATAATATAGTATAAAATACATGGAGCATAACTATAAGAAATGTAACTCTGGGCACCTACTCTCCTTCTCTACGTACTATGTCCTGACCAAATCACCTTGTGCTTGTCCTCCTATAATGGGTATAAAAGGGGAATAAAAAATTGGATCAAACAAAGACTAGTGGATGAATTATATTACTAGTGTATAGTGTTTACAAGCAATTAACTTCATCTATAATCTACAAAACCTAGTATGTCTAATTATGTTCGTGTATTACTTATAAAGGATTGGTTACTTTACAAATCATGGGCATAATTCTTATTACACTTACATAAATAAACAATTTACGAAGGTTTCCAATCGAGGATTTAACGATCGACAACTAACAACTCTAGGTCAATTCCTATTATATGATCCTGATTATTAACTCCCTAACCAACATTGAGTTTACATTCTCAATGACGAATCATGTATATCGCACTTACACACTGAGCGAACATCACAATGCCTAAGCTCGCATCGAGTATGCTACCGCGATGATGTATGGACTCCTAAAGCATTCGTGTCACCTTCTCAATAGTAAATGTGTCCTATACTCTTTATCATTTAACATGAAGAGAAAGAAATCACTATAGTGATCCCCCTATAGGTCCAGCCATTGCCTAATCGTATAGCCGTACTATTGTGGAAATCTATGTCTCCCTTCCTCGATTCCAACATGTTTAACATGTGACTGAGCGTGCCCCAATATCAATAAGAGCTTCTAGTTGCACTGCTATTGTATGTCTTGTCGAGTTCCACGTTATGCCCGGCATGAAGTGTGAATCTAGATATGTTATCCAGTGAATGATACTCCTTGTTTCACCTTCTCCATGAAGCTGTGTAACTCTTAAAAGTCAAGAAGTGGGAACAAGTTCCCCGATTCGCCCTACTTTTCCCACACCAGGTTTAGGTTCAACCTGAGCTTACTGAAACAAACTAGACATCTAAAAATTTACTTCAGACAACTGACCCTCTTCTTTAAAATAAAATGGTTTTTCATGCAATCGAACATCCGACTTCCCTTCTCAGATGTCTGACTTTAATTCCGGATGTTTGAAAAAGGATCCAGACGTCTGAATCGAGTCGAATTTGGACTAACTACTCTCGGGTTAAGATTGTTTAAAATCTAGATAACTGAATCTTAAATCAAACATCTAATTTCCTATTCTAGCGTCTGGTTTGATGTTTTCTAGATTTTTTAAATTTTTTTTAGTTTTGTTAATTTTGTTTATCTTATTCGCCAACTCGAGTATGAATTAAGGTTTATTTTTAACCAAATTTTGTGATAGTCTCTATCTTTTTTTACTTGAATTCATTTGTTAATTTCAACAATTATCTATATGAATTTTAAATAAACTACCAATATACATTTAAACAAAGATCAATATATATTCCAAGTTGTATAATATTCTCAATGTAAAATAAGAAGGGTATTCAATTACTTTGTTTATCCAATCAAACCAAACTTTATCAATAATGATTTATCTTTGTAGAATTTGATATGAATTTCACTAATCTATCCTTTACACTTTTTCAATAACTATTCTCATTAAATTAACACCTAGGGTTTTCCCATCATTACTATCCTTTTTTATTTATAGTTGAAATCGTAAATCAAATAAACTCTAAATTGAAATTATTCTTCCAAATTCAAAACATTATATTTTTATTCAGTTAGAGTATAAAGGAATTTAATTACTTATGAATCATCGTAACATCATAATAAATTCACTCATCTTTACAAAGCTTCCTTTCTTCTATTTTGATTTTGAACCTCCTTTTCTGGGCTTTCAAGTTAATTGATTTGTCCTTCCTTCTCTCCTTCTCCTCTAATCTTGATTCTCTCTTCCTTTCCTTTGAATTGGGTGTGTTTTGTTTTATTTTTGATGAAGAAATTTTTGAAGAGAATAGAAGTATTGTTTAGATTTAAGAAGTTTCTATAAAGGAATAGAAGAATTATATGTACAAAATAAAGAAGCGGCGGCTAGGGTTTTGGGTGAAAAGGAGCGAGGGTTAGTGTCTAATTTATAGTTGAAAGGGTTATCTAATCTAAACCTGAAATTAATAATTACTAAAATTTCATTAGATATATTTTTCATTAATTTTGATTTGTTTTATCAAATTTAACAGATTATATATGTTTTCTAATCGTAAACGGCACACAGTGGAATAGGTTCTGAGGCCTAAATCCAAAGTTTGTGGAAAAAATATTATTCTATCCCTTTATGTAAAAATACATTTTTAACCTTATTAATATTTTAATTTTTTACTAAATTTTTTGGGGTGTTACATTCTCACCCCTCCCCAAAAAAGGATTTCGTACTCGAAATCTCTAAGGATGGAAAAATGTAATTTACTCGTATAACTAATATATACAAACATCTACTCAACCATCAACCACTTGCAAACATTGTCCTCAAGTTCAAAATTTCTAATTCAGTATGTAAATATAGGTATGGAATAGATATGAATATATATGTAAGGTAAATTACGCACTCTCCTAAACTAGTCGACCTCCTAAAATGCTGGTGCTTATGCCATGTAACCAAAATGTATGCAACATCCTATACTTGCAATTCTATATGGATGAGTAACCATTCAATACATATGAAAAAATGCAGCAACCATTATGCTTATAACTAATAAAATAAAATGGATAATGTGATGTGTGTCATAGCAAACATAAACATATCATCTCATATATGCAATACTAACTAATAAAATTCATCCGTTAGCAACCTTCATCTAAAACATGTCATAGCTACACATTCACAACCATGCCTAACATCTAAATACTCCTACCTATAGAATATATTAAGCTAAATATTATGATCACTAGTAATTATAATAATTTAAATGGAATCTCCTAGAAAAGAGCTCTGGATGGGTAGCTCGAATTTTCTCCTCGGGCTCCCATGTACCCTCTTTTGGATCATCTCTCCATTGGACTCTAACCAGTTTAATTACTTTGTCATGGAGTCGGCTTGTCTCAAGGTAAAATAATGCAGATAGGTGCATGGCGAACAAGTTACGTTCTCTCCACTCCAACTTCTTCCAACTGATCTAGCTCGACCGCATCAGCTGAATCATATAGACACTTCCGTAAGTGCGACACATGGAAAACATTATGACCTCTCGTCAAATTTTCTTGAAGATCCACCCTATGAGCTAACTTCCTTACTCTCTCCATGAATTGAAAAGGCCATGCAAACCTTGGTGCCGATTTTCCTGCATTACCAAACCTCATGGCATGTATAAGAGGTGAGACCTTTACAAAGACCATGTCGTCCACTATAAACTACGACTCTGTGTGTCTCCTATCGGCGTATGATTTCTACCTATCTTGGGCAGTCTTCATCCTCCTACGGATCAAATCTACTTTTTTCGAAGTTTCCCTTATCATATCTAACCTATAATGATTCTATATAAGTTGCTATAGTGCCTCAATTTATAGCTGGAATTATCTTTCCTAGTCGCCAAATCATGAAAGAACAGGTAAAACTTCAGATCCAAAAGAATAAGGAGGAAGAACAGGTTAATCTGAGAAGGAAAATCATGTTGATACTGACCGCAATTATGGTCAGTACCAACTACAATGCTTGTCAAAGCAATGTGGACCACCCCATATTTTTATAAGCTTCGAATCTTCAAGCTTCATTCATAATTTTTCCATCAACTCACATAGGTGCCAATATGATTTACCGTATATGGGACTTGTCCCTTTTCTACAAAGCTTGGGTGTTGTTCACCAACCCTTTAAGAAGTACACCCTTCAAGTATTCATCAACTCGACACCAATATGATTGCTTTACCACACCATTCTTTGATCTTAGGACACATTACTAAGATTCCTCTCTAACATCATGCCGGTACCGACCAACAATTATGGACCATAATTGTGGTCGATACCGGGCATAATGGTCTAGCACATTTTAAATTCAAATTTCTATAGTCACCTTCCATAGCCATTTCAAGCTTGCCCCCAAGTTCTCGAACCATTACGTCTTCATCTCGACGTCCAAATTCACTTAGAAGCTACTTGGTTCAAATGATCGATAACAGGTGCCCCCCAAAGTATGCTTTCATGAAATAAAATGTGCTTTAGATCAAGACAAATAGTATACTCTTATTTGCACAAGGGTCTTCAGGTTGCCAATAATCATCTTTAAAGCATCATATATGTTCTGGTGACAACCGTTCATTACTTCAAATAGTTAGCTTACCACCTCTTTTCTTTCCTTGCAACCAACTGGAGACTCTTATCATCTTGAAGATCATAGTATGACTTGATCAGGTATGTCTTCTCTTTCCTTTTCTCTTCTCTTTTCTTCCTTCTTTTACTGGATCATGTCGGTACCGATTAAAATAATTCGATACCGACATGATCTTTGAAGAGTCATTTGCCCTTATATATTTTCAGGGCTCATTATATTTTTACCCCACTTTCATTTTACCAACACCGATCTATTTTCCCTCTTGCGACTTTGAGCTTTCAACCACCACCATTCAAATACCTCGAAATTACTGATAAGCTGTTGCTTCACCTATTGCCTCAGCAATCAACGTCGACATCAATTCGACAAACCTCTCCACCATCTCCATCAATTCGATCCCCAAGTCATTAACTCTAACTCTTCCTTTTTCAAATCTAGTTCAAATCAAGCTGGGCTCTCAAATCAGGTGCCACCAACGCTGCCATGGGGTAGTGCCATGGCCATGCTTTGCCTGCTATCTTTCAACTACGACCAAGTGGTAGTTGTGACTTCGATTTGAGGCCAACCATTCACTAATACCTTGCTCTACATGGCTATTATGAAACTCAGGTCATCTTAGGAAATAACCTGGGTCCTACATGAACTTAACGCTAAGAATTTCCAAGCTTTCAGTGGTTTTTCCTCTTCTTGGTGTTAGCCTTGTGTCATCACTGCTCACGCTCCAGGTTTTCCTATAGTTGGCCTCAATTTCACAATAGCACCAAGCTTTTGCACATGTAAGGAATTTAGCTAGCTTCACTAAGTTTTTGGTCGAACACGAATCGTCGATTAAGCTTTGATGAGATGGTTCTGAAGAACTGTCACATCGAATGCACTCTGACATTCGAATGGATTATACAAGTCAAAATTCCAAGTCATGCTACAATCTTGTGTTCCTACAAAGAAATATCTATGTTGCTCTGGACAACGTTTTCAATATCGTTCACATTGCAATAACAGGTAAGATCTGACACCTAATTCCATCATGCGACGGAGCTCATGTCAGCATGAGCAAGCTATATACATAGAATGTTCCATACACCATTCTTCGATCACAAGACGGACGCTGCATAGACTGACACTTCACACTGCTCCGATCGATGTATAGAATCCTATTGATCAACCCAAGTCGACATCTATTAGATTCTGCATATTGGCAATGTAACATCCCCTATCTAGAGGCCCAAAGCTTAGCGCTACAGATGCTACAGTCATCCATATTGTTAACTTCCGACGACTAAATACGACTAAGTTAATGGTACCTATAATATCAGAAGCACTCGAATATGAAACAAAGCAAAGATTTCAAAACAACATTTTTCCATTTTATTTCAAAACAGATGTTCCGTATTCAAATTACATAATCCCAAACGTTCCCAGGCAATGATAAAATATACTTATTAAAAAATACGCCAAGAGTGACATATGAAGATGCCCCTTGGATGATCAAAGTTATGTAGTCATAATTGACTTAATACATACCAAGTGGAAATAAACACAAAACAAAGAACTGCAACTCCTAAATAGCTATCCGTTAGCCTCCTGCTCTCCTCCGGTAGCTTTATTCGTCATCCTACTAAACCTGAAAGAACCTCAACCCTCAGCCTACTCAAATCAATTTTGACCACCTGAGAGTTTAAGGAGAAACATAAACTTCGAGTCAGACATAAAGCCTGGTGTGAATAATAATATACATCCCGGTTACTAATATTAAGTGAGACCACGCCGCTAAGCGGAACGGGTTTCCCCTCACTAACACCCTTTTAAAACATCTCTTTTGCAAATCTTTTCCTACAACCAAAACTGGTTAAAACTGTAAAGCATCATTATATTATGTAAACATACATATCCGGTGACAAATGGACTATCTTTCCGATCATTATAGTTTTATTTGGCTTACTATTAACCTTTGGCTGACTCGGGCCTACCAGACAAAATAACATAATTTATCTAACATCTTTAGACATCTCTTCTAGATGGTATGTCCTTAACGATCTGTTAAATACTTCTCTTATGGACGGTCTGTCCCTAACTTAACATCTCCCAGGGTCACCTGATCCTAATGGTTTTGCGGGCTCACCAATAACCTATATGTATACAAACATATATTCCCTCATGTGTGTAATCATAATTTTAGTCTTACTTGTGACAAAGCCCTACACACTAGAATTTTGGATTAAATTAGCTGGGGCCAGTAGCTAATGTATAGGGCGCGACCCTATACCAGTCCTATCTGGTATTCTAATATCTGAGTCATTTTCTCTTAGGGATAACTTCCCTTAAATTTTCCTTGAAAAACTCTTTCAAATTTGATTTAAATCTTTAAATCATACTTACACAAGGAAAATACATATTCTCTATGTTTTACTCAAAATCACTTTGACGTGTTATATATATATTTTTTACTCAACCCCTTGTTGACGAAAACATTTACTCCTTTCGAAACCATTAAACCTTGTCTTTCGAAAACATTGGAAAATCATTTCCTTTCTTTTCTCCGAAAGCTTCGAAATAATATACATCCAACTTTAAAACCTTTAAACATTGCCTTTCGAAAACATTGGAATAACCCTTCCTTTCTTTTCATCGAAAGCTTCGAAAATAAAGGAAAACATTCCCTTTCGACCCCTTCTAAACCCTTGGGGAATCACCCCTTCAAAACCATTCATTAAAACTCTTTCGAAAGCATTGAAATACTAAACCTTTTGAAAGCCTTTGGGTTCAATTTAAAACATATGGAAACCTTTCGAAACCATTCAAAGTTTACTGCTTCGAAACCTTTAAAAACCATCTCGGTCAAAAACTTTTGAATTATGCCTTCAAGTAGAGCAAAAGGATAAGAAGCCCATTGAAGTCGAAAGCACTTCTTTCGAAACCATTAAAACTATCTCTTTCGAAACCATTTGAGTTACACCTCAATTATAATAAAAAGGGTCTTTATAACATTTAAGTCGAAAGCTTCTATTTCGAAACCATTTCCTAAGTAAAGAAGTGATGGTGTTGAAACTATCCCTTCGAAAGCATGGGGAAGTGGCCAAGTTTTGAAAACAAAGTATTCCCTTCGAAACCATTATAGGTAGAAACGGCAGCTAAAAAGGTTTCGGCTTTGTCGAAAGAAAATATTTAAAACTAAAGTGCAACCCATTTGAAACCATCTCTTTTAAATTCATTGACCAAGTCAAAAGCCAACTGAGTCGAAAGCCATTTAGTCGAAAGCAAGCAGGCACATTTTAAATTTAAAAACAAAGTGACGTTTCGACCCCTTCGGAATCTATGGTTTCGACCTCATACCTTTCGGCTCCTATCCAATTTGCTACGTACCAATTTCTTGATACCAGGCGCATTGGTTTCGATGGAGATGGAGGCGGAGGGACTTGGTCGAAAGCCAACCAAGGTGGAAGCAGGTGCCGAAAGCAATGAAACAGTTTAAAAGCCTGAAATAAACAGTTCTTTTTACCTAACGTTCTTTACGTGTAAAATTTTGATTGGTTGCCTCTTTTCTTTACCACTAAAAAATGCTGCACATTTCAGAGCTAATTAATTAATTTAAATCATTTGCAAAATACCCATTCTCCTTAATTAAATATATAAAACATTTAAGTCTCATGCCTTAAATAATTTTATATATTCATCAAAACACTTAGAAAAATTCTATAAAAATTCCAAAAAATCCTTTTCATTATGTTCTCTAACATATAAAAATTTCAAACCCAAATAATTATTCATTTTGCCGTAATTAATTTATAACCCAATAAATCATTTTCTTCACTATAAAATTAATATAAAATCCACCATAATCCAGAAAATTATGAAAATTAACACCCATCTCTAAAATATCATTTTCGATCTACATCAAAATTTGCAAGACATTTGGATGTCATTTAATAGAGTTTTCATATTAAACATATCATAAAAACTTATATGAATATGCATAATTCATCAACAAGCATATATAAACTTCCAATCATTCAAAACATGGCATAATCATGCAAAATCATTTCGGTTTACCCTTAAATCTGAAAAATATAAGAAAAATTGGATGTAGTAATCATTCACCTTAGCTTTGTGATTAAAGTTATGAGATTTGATGTTGAAAAAATTGATTCACTTCTTCTTTTTGAGATCTTAACTTTTATCTTCTCTTGAGATTGAAAATGGTGGCCGGCTTTAGGATGTTTTTGCTTGAAAAAAATGGAATGAATGTGTGTTTGTTTTCCTAAGGGTTTAAGGTATAAGTTCATCCTATTTCCCATTTTCCCTTCCTTATTTCCTAACATATCTTATTCATGTTATCTCGTTTTGAATTACACATTAACAAGGAACTGCTACCCTTAATTTTATCGAATCTCAATTTATTAATCATCTTACATTATTTTATTTTATTTAGAAAATTAAATATTCTAAATAATGTTACTAAAATATGGGGTGTTACAATCTCTCCTCCTTAAAGAATTTCGTCCTCGAAATTACGATAAGGAACACAAATAACAACCAAAGGTAAAATATACCATCAAAACAAATCAGGATAAGCGTCTTTCATCCTGATCTCAGTCTCCCAAGTACAGTCTCTAGCATCGTCACTCCACTGGATTTGCATGGTCTTCCATACAAAGCCTCAAACGGTGCCATTCCTATACTAGTTTGATAACTATTGTTATACGAAAACTCGACTAGGTGTAGGTGGTACTCCCATGATCCCCCGAAGTCTAATACACAAGCTCGTAACAAGTCCTCCAAAATTTTGTTAACTCTTTCCGTCTGTCCATCGGTCTCTTTAAGTCATCGCTCTCCGATCCTTCCTTTAACTTTTTAATCCGTTCAGCCAAAACTAGATCCTCCTCCTGTTTAGAAGCTATCTTCTCGATCATTATCGGTCAGACTTCTATACAAGATAACTTAGCAGATTTTCCACCAGTCCCGGCTTCGGGTCTCTACAGTATTCTACAAGCTGACAATGATTCTAAGTCTTTCCATTCTGCTACCATAGCTAATACTACATTCTGATGCTTCCTACCAAGCGCATCTGCAACCTTATTTCCTTTTCCAAGTGTGTACTCTATTCCAAAACCATAAGCGGCTAGAAACTCCAATTATTTTGTTGTCTCATGTTCAACTCCCTCTGAGAGAACAAGTACTTCAATGACTTATGATCTGTATAAATCTCAAACCTATCTCCCAAAAGGTAATGCCTCCACACCTTCAGCGCAAATATAACTGCAGCCAATTCCAAGTCATGTGTTGGTTACCTAACCTCATGCGGTCTAAGCTGTCTAGAAGCGTAGGCAATCACTTTACCCCTTTGCATTAGTACAGCTCTCAATCATGTTCTGCACGCATCAATATAAACAACTAAATCTTGATTCCCCTCCGAAACCACCAACACTGGTGCGTGGGTCAACAAGTGCTTCAAGCTCTAAAATGCTTCCTCGCACTTATCGGTCCATACAAACTTTACATCCTTTCATGTTAGCTTAGTCATTGGTGCTTCAATCCGTGAGAAATCCTTTATAAACCTTCGATAATATCCCGCTAATCCAAGGAAACTTCTTATCTCAATTACTGTTTCTAGCCTTTTCCAATTATTAACGGCTTCGATCTTTTCTGGATCAACAGATAATCCTTTCTCCGAAACCACGTGACCAAGAAATTTCACTTCCTTTTTCCAAAAATGGCATTTTGAAAACTTTTCCTTTAGCTGATGTTGCCTCAGCGTTTCAAGAACAATTCTGAGATGAACTTCATGCTCCTTCTCATCCTTAGAGTATATCAAAATATCATCTATAGAAACCAACACGAATCTATCCAAGTGCTCTTGAAAAATTCGGTTCATCAAATCTACAAAGAATTCCGGCGCATTTGTGAGTCTGACTAACCATTCGTATGACCCATATCTTGTTCTGAACGCCGTCAAAGGTATACTATCTTCCGCTACTCTAAGCTGATGAAATCTCATTGCCAAATCCAACTGAGAGAATATCTTATCCCCACTCAATTGATCGAACAAATTGTCAATCTTTGGCAGTGGATATCGATTCTTTATCGTCTTTTCATTCAGCTTACAATAATCGATACATAGCCTTAACGATCCGTCCGGCTTCTTAACAAATACACTAGCAGCTCCCCTAGGCAACCTACTTGGTCTAATAAAACACGTTCCTTCCAAATATACCAACTGGGCTTTTAACTCCCTCATCTCTATTGGTGTCATCCTGCTTGGAGGCCTACTCACTGGTTCTGCACCGGGCACTAAATCAATCCGAAACTCAATGGTCGTTTCGGCGGCAATCCAACTATAGGTTCAAGCACATCCATGAATTCCCTAACTACGAAAACACGATTCAACTCATCCTCCATCTCCATAACACTCAACAAGGCATTCACCTCACAACTGAGGTTTTCTACGGTATAAACTATCTGATCATTACAATCCGGGTGTCTAAGTGATATTTTACAATCCGGTATAAACTAGCCAACATCCCTCTTCATGCCTTCCAGAAGAAACTTCTCTTCATATCTTGGAACATCTTCGTTCCTTCTGGATGGATGGTGAACTTTGAACGATGACATTCCTCCAAAATCTCTTTCCTTATGCCTCCCACATTTGGAACACATAATCTGCCCTTCTTTCTCATCCATCTGTTTTGGTCAAGACGGAAATTCTTTAAGTCATCGCTCTCCGTTCCTTCCCTTAAATTTTTGATCCATTTTGGTCAAGATAGAAATATTCTAAATAATATTACTAAAAATATGGGGTGTTATAAGCAACATGGGTTTTAAATAAAGTAAACTTCAAAATAGAACATACATGATAGCGTCGCTATCAGGCTTTTCAGTTCACAATGACTTGATGATCTCCTTACCTAAACTTTAGTACTAGTCAATCTACTCCTCTTATGGCCGGTTCTTCTGCCACTCAAGCTTCTACGTCTACTTCATCCAGAGCAAGGCATTCAATATCAACTGAGCTTCGTAGACAAATCGTCCTAGTTGCTCCTCTTCAAAAGTATGCTTCCTCCACTGAATGAACAATGTGCTCCCATGGTTTTGGACAACCCTCCAGACCAGACACCGTCTTTAATAATTGTGGAATCACTTCAAAACATCTGTTTCTGTTATTAAATCTCAAAGAGCGATGTTTTATTGTTGATGATTGACCAATGGGCAAATAATCCATCTCAAGGATATACCACTTGTAATAAATATATGTGCTTGGGTAGGGACATTCCACCCTTCAATGAATTCCTCGGAGTCTTTCTATAAGAGATTGGTCGCCTCAAGTGCATCCCAATGTATACGCTCTACTTAATCCTTTGTATATCCTCTTCATGATGAGATTGAATCGTTCCTAAAACTTTAGGAGCTTACCCATCTTATAAGCTTCAAAAAGAGAATGGAATCACCTTCCTTAATGATGGTTGAAGCTTGGAACCATTGCAAAGTAATCGAAGCACTTTAAAATAAGTGCAGTTATTTCAAGACCGAATACTTCTTTGTTCGTTGGCCTTATGGCTTTAACTGCCTCTAATTGTTTGAACGTAAGTGTCATCTTCTACTATCTTTCTTTCATTTTGATTCAACTTATCTAAATGTTTAACTTCTTTTCCATGCCCTTTACAGACCTTCCCGATCGAGATGACAATAATGCTCATGCTGATACTCTAGTGCTCCTGAAGGAAGTTGAATACTAGCTCGGCACTACCTCCTTCTTTTTCACTAATGTAAGGCTTTGCCAGTACGTTCTTCTATAGGACAACAGACCTGCTATTACTTTGCCGCTCTCATCCAGTAAATCTTGAGTAGTTATCAGAACTTTCACCGCCGTCCATGATTTCGACGATGACGATCAAGGGGGTTTTGAAGACCATGGTGGTAAAGCGAATGTCGATGAAGGAGAAGAGAGAATAGTGAAAGAGAATGTGGTAAAGGAAGGAGATGAAGAAGAAAGAGAGGAAGAAAGAGAAGGAGAAAAAGGTAAAGAAGGAGAAAAGGAAGAAAAAGGAGAGGAAGAGAGAAGATGGAGAAGTAGAGAGAGAGAGAGGACACAAGAGATGACGACGACGACGAAGACTATGGAATCGGTGAGAACGAGTCAGATGGGAAGACATCCCCTGAAGGTGACATAGTTCTTGTCCCACCTTGTTTGATGCAATTGGTTTTCAAGTCTTTTCAGCAGGGTCCTGGTCCAAGTCTAGCACAAATTGGTGAGGTGACACCACTTGTGAGATTTTCAGAGAACATCTTTGGCTTGCTGAGTGATATTGGCAATCTCTCGGCCTTTGGTACTGGAGGTGATACCATTAAAGATATTCTAAATGAATACTTAGGTAAATTTAACTTCTCGTCTGGGGATTCCCTTACCTAGGGTGATGGAACTCTATCCTTGCAACTCCTCGAACATGGTTCGTAGAATACTTAGGGAAATATCAACACTTCACACACTTCTAGCATCATGAACACCATCATTCTACACTCGTTCTTACTCCCATGCATTAGTTCTGATATACCCTTTTTCTTCTTTTCAAGTATAATGGCAAGAGATCATACGAACTACCTTCTCTCGGGCATTAGCCAACACCGTTTATTGTCTCTTGGGCTCTGCACACACCGGCCCAGCCCATACTGAGAGCCGGAAGAGGAGAGAAGGAGAAGGAAGGATAAAGAATATCGGGATGAAGAAGACAGGAAAAGGTATCGGATAGAAGAAAAAGAGCTCCATGATTCAAAAATGAAACTACGCAATTCCCTCGATCATTACAGGCGCGTCATTGGTGCTTCTTAGCTGCATAGTTCATCCCAGATTCCTCAACAGCAACCTTCAATGACCCAACCTCTAATTACCATTGTTTTAAGCACCCACAAATCCAAAGAAGCTGCAATTCACACTGCTTCACTCCAACCCCTCTAGGCCCATCCACAACTATCAATATTATGCTGGTTTGCCTGATTATTACTCGATGGGGGTCATGTTCGACTACAACATTAAAGATGTTTCTTACTAGGAGGCCAAAAATAGGGTTGTAGGAGTCAACAAAATAGTATATCAATTCTTTGAGTGGAAGAAATCACCAAAGCTCTTTTTTACTTTAACAGAATCAACGAGACACAAATCTAGTCATTCAAGATGGAGAAGAAGAATCACGATAGGATAGTCGCTGGTTATGAAACTTAACTGGCCAACATCACCAAAGAGAGGGATAAAGCTCTAAAATCCACCAAGCATGCAAAAGAGTTAAATGAGGAGATGTTGAGAGTCCATGCCTAAGCCAGTAAAGTAATGAAAGATCAGACTAAAATAACTCACTAAGAGAATGTCAAGCTCGCAGTACAAATCAAGGCGAAAGAGGAGAAGTTACATGCCAAGGAGTCAGAGCTGAAGGCACTTAAGGATGAGGTTGACAACCTCAAGGCCAGTTTAAAAGCTAAAATAGATTCTAAAGCTTAGGTTCTGATCGACCTCGCCATAGTTGAAGATGAAATCATAGAGCTTAAGGCCCAGGCTACTAAGAATAATGAGGAGATGAATGCTTCCCTCCAGTAGTTTTTTGCTAACGTCATCAAAAATAAGAACTTAAAGTGGTTGGGGGATGGTTATCATGTCACATTAGCTGACACCTGGGAGGCAATTCATTGTCAAGTGGTTGCAACCAGCGAAGGTACAATTGAAGAGGAACCGAAGGCAAAACTCTTGGGCGAGAGAGATATTGTAGCCCTAGAGAAAGGAAAGGCTATCTTGATTGAATAGGATGTAGTTGCAGGAAATGTAGCTATTGAGGCTCCTGCCGATTCCAATGCATTGGATCAAGCAGAATCGCCTACTCTTAAATTCAAAAGCCTACAATAGGAATTTCAACTCCTGTAGTGGCCGCCTCTGGGGCCACACACCTTGAAACTCCTGACCCATCTATAACAACTACTGATGAGCCTTGTATTCCTCTTTCTACCACTCAACCTACTCAGTGATCTATTGAAGAGAGTGAAATCACCAAGTCTCCAACAAAAGGAGCTTTACCTGGCAGTGGTATTTCTCTTATCTCCCTAATGTTTGAGGAGATTCAGTTCTCACCTGAGGTGGTCTCTAATCTTAACATCACTATCTATCAACTTACTTGTCATCAGTCACTTCCTCCTCCACTACCAAAAACTCAGGGCTTGGGTCCAAGATCCATTTCTACCATGTCAACCTTTGTTAGCACAATGCCAATCGTCCCGACTCATCCTTACAGATCTAGCCCCGACTCAAATTCACAAAAATATAGACATTGGAAGAATTGGAGGATGTTGGTCAGTATTAAGAAGAAGACATTACAATAACAAGTGCAAAGTATCCTGATGACAATATCACCATGGGGAAGAGGCTAAAGCTCGATTATGAGAAAATCAAGATTAAACTAGAGCCAGGAACTGAAATATCTGACATCGGCTCCATAAAAACAAGCCCTACCCCAAAGCTTCCCCCATTCAAACTCAAGCTTCCGAAGTGTTGTGGTGCTGGCAGTTCTTCAGATCCTCTAACCATGCCATTGACAAGCCTGAGGACTCCATTAACTTGACACTAAAGGAAAAACTACACTCTCCAAGGTAAGCACATTAGAGAATGGGAAGGCCAAGAGTGGAAAGGGTTCAAAGAAGCACCAGGTGAAGGATGATACCAAGAGCACCAAATGAGGGAAGAAGAAATAGATGATAGACACCACCTTTTGTAGGATTGTTTCTTTTGGTCCTTCGATGTATTTTTTTTATTTTGCATATAGGCTGCCATTGTGCAGGAGCGGCCCCCGCTATTCATGTATAAAAAGTTAGTGCAAATAAAAGAATGTTATTTATACAATCTTGGTCGTATTTACATTTCTACACTTTTTTACTTTTCCTACCCATATACCATTACTTGCATATATTATATAATCACCTGTGATGCTATTCCATTTATATTATACATGCCTATGTAAGTGCAATTCCATTACTTACTATAGTTCTATTCACGTAAGTAAATTTCTAGAATTGCTTAGAAATATTTTAATAATCAACTCTGTTTATCATTACCAAAGTATTTCTTTCTTAGCTAAAATAGACTCATTATTCATTCGCCAACTCTAGGACTAGCTTTGTTTATTCTGGGTCATGTTCTGTCTGACCATAAACAAGATTATGGTTGGAAAAGCACTCGGCTTTGCATCATTTCATGTCTTTGGGAAACAACATTCTAGGTGTCTGTCTCTAGACACAAAACTTCAATCTCGCATATCTCCAACCATTGATTGGATTCATTCTTTGACCTTCAGCACTTATTATCAGTTGGGCATGGTTCAATGGGACATAAGTGTGTTCATGTTATAGATAGTTCAATTATTCATCGAACCCCAACTCCAGGGATTGATATTTCGAATGCATATCTCCGAGAATCGATTTCTGACCTCGCATATCTTTGGGCGTTGATCGGAATCACTCACCGACTATTATCATTTATCTTCAGTCGGGCTTATCTCGTCGGGCTGTAAACATAGTATTGAAAGTTTCGATTGTACACCGACTACTATCTCTGAGAACTAGTGTTTCGGTGCCTAATTCCAAGCATCCCTCATTGATTTTGCCTTAGCCAAAGATCGAAGGAATAACGGAAAATCGTCTAATTGACCCTAATGTGATTATCTCCTATGACCCGATCATGGGTTAAAGGAGTTAGTTGGCACTTGTCTCTGGATACCTGATTGCACTACTAATCAATTAGTACAAAGTTTAGCTTACAAAAACACGATTTCGTTGGTTCCAAAAGCTAAATTTATTTATAACAATGGAAATGGCAAGTTTTGCCTTATTACATTGCTCTAGTTCACTAAGGTGGTTTTCTTGCAAGAAATAAAATAAATAAATCTAAGTGAAATAGCATCATAAATATTCGCTATTCCATGCTTATGGAATTGGAATCCCATCAATAATCGATAGTTTGAAAGTTCCATCGCCAAACTTAGATTCAATCGCATAAGGACCCTCCCAAGTCGGACTAAGTGCCCATGTACTAAGGAGGAATCATGTCAAAATAAGATCCCCTACCTTAAAAGTACGGTTCATGACCTTGGCATTGAAATGTCATGCTACTCTTTCTGTTGAGCTCTACCCTTAGTTCACCCTCTTCATATTTCTCGTCGACCAAGTCGAGGGACTCAAGAAAGAGTTTCATGTTCATCTTAGGATCATAGTTTTTTCTTCAATAGGAAGGGATTTCCAGCTCTATCAGAATCATGGCCTCGGCTTCATAGGCCAAAGCAAATAGAGTGTGCCCAATCATAAGCTTAAGGGTCACTCTATAAGTCCATAGTGCTAATGGTAATTCATCAACCCTGTTTCCCTTGGATTTTGTCAATTGTTTCTTCATGATGGATTTGATGATCTTCTTCACTATTTTCACTTATCCATTCGCTTGTGGTGTGCTATTGCCGAGAAGCTCTTCATAATCCGGTACCAATTACAGAAGTCCTTAAACTCAATACTCTCGATTTGAGTTCCATTATCGATAATGATTTTCTATGGAACTCCAAATCTGCATATGATAATCTTCACCACAAAGTTGATCGCTTTCTTCATTATAATCATGGCTAGCAGTTTCGCTTCAGCTCACTTCATGAAGTGGTCCATAGGTACAATAACATGCTTTGCTCCACCTTTTGACATCAGTAGCACATTGATTATAGCAAATCCCTAAACCATAAATGACCACGGTCTAACCATTTGCGTAAGCTTTGTAGATGGGGCTCTGGGTATTTTTGTGAACCTTTTGCACCTATTACATCGTCTACTATAATTGGCTGCATCTCGGTTGATTGTTGGCCAAAAGTATCCAAAACAAAGTATCTCCTTCATCAAAGTCTTCCCTCTAGTCTGATCACCACAGCTTCCTTCATGTACATCGAGAGGATTTTCTTTACTTCGTCTTGGTGTCACATCATGATGGGGGGTTGAGAAACCACTCATATATAACACTCCTCCTTGCATTATAAATCATGGCACTTTATGAAGTAGCTTTCGCCGTTCATTCTTACCATCCGAGAGCATTCCCTTCAACAAATAGTCTTTAATTAGAGTCATCCACAACTCATTTTCTTTCTCGGTCTCCAAGATCTAATTGACATCCATATGGTTGATGGTCGGAGCCGATAAAACTTTGATTGGAATAAGTCCCATAAGCTATGCATGCCTAGAGCTTGCGAGCTTAGTTAGTGAATCAGCTTTCATATTCTCTTCATTGGAGATGTGCGTGATTTTATAGTGTTCGATATCATTCAATAGCTCCAGTGTCTTTGTCAAGTAAGAGTCAAGTCCCACTCTGTTAGCTTGAAATTTCTTCTTAACCTGGTAGACCACCAACTGGGAATCGTTGAATGTATGCAGTCTCTTGACCCTCCCAGTTATTACGCTATCCCAAGCCCCATAATCAATGCTCCATATTCGACCTTGTTGTTTTCTAATGAGAACTCTAGCTTTAGTGCGTAGCATATTATTCGTCCTTTCAGGGTCACAAGAATCACTCCTGCCCCAAAAACTCATTCATTGGAAGCTCCATCTATGTATAACTTCCACTGGGATACTCAGACCTCATCATCTTCCTCTTCTTCATCCCAGATGGTGAATTCAACATTGAAATTGACCAATGCTTGTCCTTATATCGCACTTTTAAGATGGTAGGTTATATCGTATTCCACTTCAATAATCTCCCCAAGGCCTCTAGTCGATGCAATACTTGCCTTAGCAGCATATTAGTAAGCACTTTTGTCGGGTGAGCCAAGAAGTATGGTTGTAGTTTCCTTGAAACAAACATCAAACAGTATGTCAGCTTCTCTAAATTAGGTAGTTCTTTTCTACTCTGGTAATATGCTTACTAGAATAGCATACGGGCCTTTGGATCTTAGTTTCCTCATGTACCAAGGCAACACTTAGTGCATAAGCAGATATAGCCAAAGAACATACCCTCTCATTCCAAAGGCTTCGACAAGATTTATGGTCCCTCCTTATGTTCTAAAAATTACCGAAAATCTTCCTAGCATTCCTTGGTTAAATCAAACTTCCCTTATTCTTTCTTGAGGGCATTAAAGAATGGTATACATTTGTTCGTCGCTTTTGAGATAAATCAACTCAGCACGGCAACTCTCCTATTTAAGATTTTCATTTCCCTCCATGCTTTTGGGGCAATGACATCTTTCAACGCTTGAATCTACTCTAAATTAGCTTCGTTTACCCTTGAGTTTACGATGAAACTCAAAAATCTGCCCTATGTAACTCCGAAAGAACACTTCAACGGATTCAGTTTCATTCTGTACATTCGAAGCACATCAAACATCTCGATGAGGTCATCCATATGATTCATCGATCGATGTGACTTCACCATCATATGGTTCACATAAAGCTCCATCATCCATCTGATTTTGTAACACCCCATAAAAATTAATAAGAAATAAATGGATTAACTAAATAAGATAAGGCTAAAAATGGAAATTTCGTAAAATTCAGAATTTGACAATGGATGTAATGTCATTATGTTCATGGCGATTCCTGATTAATTTCCATATATAATGTTTTGAAAACGGAGCTCAAACGAAAACGTTATGGACGTTTAAAGTTTTCAGATTTAAAATAATTTAAATGGAATGAAAGTTCAAATAAATAATTAATTCTTAAATTTGAAATTTATAAGTAATAGTAATTAAACTTAAATTAAATAAGGTATTAAATTAATAAATAAATAAATGGCAAGAAAATAGCGTTCCCAAAATAAACCAACCGGTCGACCATCGCTTAGGACCGGTCGACTGCCTAAAACGGACTGGTCATCCGGTCGACGTTAGTGGACGCTAGGGTTTTGTGCATTTGAATGGTTCAAATTTTATTATTTTTAACCGACTTAAATCCAATGATTCTAGTGCTTTCTAATCATCATAAATAAGATCATAACACCCTCACTTTAATTCACAAATTATTTTGGAAACTAAGCGAAGCTCTATCGGTCTCTCTCTTTAAAGATATAGAAAATTCTCTAGGGTTTGAGGTTAGAAATTTTAGGTGTTTATTATTCAATTTCTTATTTAATTCTCCTCCATTCCCTAAATTTCCGTATCTAATTCATATACAATTCCCTTATTCTATATTTCTAAAAGGAGATATTTGTAATGTATTGAAGTGGGCGTAAACAAATCCAAAAAAAAGCCAAAGACTTTTTGTAAGTGGAAATCTTAGTCTTTCTTATTTTAGTAATTGTATAGTATAACTTGGATTTCATATATGCCTTGGGGAATTTTGTTTACAAAAACACCACATTAAAACTCCAAAATTCTCCTAAAGCGAAATGTTAATTCTTAAGTTAGGATCTCAATTATTTTATATTAAAATTTTGCAATTATGTAGTTATTGCAATTTTAATGTTTTACATTTTATTCCACTTCTTATCTTTTTTCATCTGATTAAAGGTTTTGAAAAGAATAAATTAGGAAATGGTGTGTAAGGTACATATTCTTTTATTCATAGTTTGCATTACCTATTTCTGCAATTTAAATAGAAATTCTCTTTTTTAATTTTATACAAAGAAGTTTAATAGAGCGTAAAAGTATTTGAATTGTAAGTTTCTATTAATGTTGATTTCACTATTTTAGTATAAAATAAGTTTGGTATGGATTCTATTTTATACAAGTCTATTGATTGAATTGTGGATATTGGATATATGGTATATTTGGCGATGTGGAATTGGACTTGTATAAATTTGAAGTTTGACATTTGAGCATTAGTTTATGGCGCAACCTTCGCACGCTTAGAAATATTTTAGGTGCGTATTTATATATATTAGCATAAATAATGTATAATTGTAACATATTAATTACGTAGTTCATAGGCTATTAATTATCATTAAATGCCCCTTACGAAAGAAGTTAATTATAAAGGCGAAATAACATTTTTCTTATATGGTCTTGATAATGAATGCGGTGAGATGTGTGATAATATGCCAAGAGAGTGTTGCAAATTATAACTAAGTTATAGGGATGCGAGGTCAGATAAAAGCACACGAAAGTCTGCAAAGCTAATCCGGCTACCAACAGTGTGATTTTGGGGTGAGACATCACCTATAATAAGTACCCATAGAGGATGCGAGGATATTCCCAAATTCTATAGGGTAAACCTGCCTAGCTAATTTGGTAACCAGTACCTATGAATATACGAACTAATGCGAGATGTTACAGTTGGGTTACGGGTCATAATACGAAGGACTTTCTTCGGTAATGAAGGTATTAAGTGATTGATTGAGGGCCCACCTCTTCCTTATGTAGGAAGTATTAAACGATTAGGGTTAGAGGTTAGTATCTCGGGGAGGGCCTGCTTTGGATCTGAGGTATTAAGTTGCTATTATAGGGTCCGCCTCTCCCATAAAAAAAGTATCAAGTGGCCCGAAGAGATTCCGTGCAATGTTAGCTAGAAGTAGCAAAGAGGAGTCCGCCTTGGGATAAGTATTAAATGACGAGGACCAGCCTTAAATGAGATATTTTAAGAGCTTTTTTGGAAGGACCAGATTAAGCAGAGGACTAATTAAGAGGAGGATGACACCTTGGCACCTTAAAGGAGAGGCCTTAGATTGGTGGAATATTGCGGTTGAAGAGAATGTTGGTAGGATTATTACTAGGGATGAGTTCAAGAATCGATTTGAATCACAGTTCATGTCAAGGGAAGAGATGAGTTTGCAATTGTAAAGATTTATACAGCTTAGGCAGGGAGACTCCACTTTGAAGGAGTATATTAGTAAATTCATAGAGCTAGCTTAGTTCGAAATAAGTTTGATTGATACCCCATGAAAAATTCCATGAAGTTTATCAAAGGCCCGAACTCCCCACTTAGAGAGTTGTTATTGACCTAAGTACCCACTGGTGCCACATGTGAGTCATTGGTTGAGATGTCTTTGCTGTAGATAGTTCGTGTGGAGGAGAAGGAGAATGAGAAAGTAGGACTTAATCAAAATTAAGGAGGAACCAAAAAGGGAGGCTTTTGGGTGAATAAGAAGGCAAAAGGGAAGTTCAAGGAGAGTAAAGTATATAAGAGGTGCCAAAAGAAAGGACATATTGCTAAGGATTGTAGGATGAACCCATCAAAGGAAGCTTTTAAGGGAAAGTGCTACCACTTCCACGAAGAGGGACACCTCAAGAATCAGTGTCTGAAGCTTATGAAGGAAGGGCAGAGTAGGCAAGCCTACGCCATTAAGGTTGTCCCTATCTCGAGTAGACCGCCGTCGAGAGACCAAGGGAAGGATGCAACGGAAGGTATAACTTTTATTTTTGGGAATACAATTCATACCATATTTGACTCTGGAACATCGCATTCATTCATAGCTATGAATGTAGTTTATTCCTTTAGTCATCAAATCTAAATTTTCACTAACCCAATAGTAGTCTCAAATCCTATTAGAGCATCGGCACATCTTTCTTCAATCTACAAAGACTTAGGTATGGAAATATGTAACATTTATTTCATATGTAATGCGTACTTTCTTAACGTTGAAGGGTATGGATTTATCTTAGGAATGGATTGGTTGTCGTACTACTGGGTTGTCTTAGATTGCGATTAGAGGGTTGTATGGTTGAAAAGTAAAAAAGGGTTAGATATAAATGTTCCTTGTACACTCCAAAATTTAGTCGAGTTAAGTTATCTATGATTGATGAACCTATCATAAGATAAGCCCTCATCTGTACCCGTAGTTCGAGAATTTCCTGATGTGTTTGAAGAAGTCTTAGGTCTCCCACCTAGTAGGGCGATCGAGTTTAGGATTAATTTAAAAAAAGATGCTAGACCAGTCGCTCTACCATTAAGGCATATGACCCTTAAATAAAGGCGAGAGTTAGATAAGTAGACCTTGGAGTTGTTGCATAAAGGATTCATCCGAAGGAATATTCATAATGGGAAGCCCCTATTGTATTTGTCACTAAGGCAGACAGCTCATTAAGGCTATGCGTCGATTAGAGAGAACTCAACAAGTTGGCTAAGAAGAATAGGTATCCCTTACCCAGAATAGAAGACTTGTTTGATCAGCTTGTGGGAGCCAAAATCTTCTTCCAATTGGACTTAGTAACTGGAATTCATGAATTGAGGATAACAGAGGATAGCAAACCGAGGACCGCATTTCGCACTACGTATGGACTTCATGAATGGGAAGTGATTCCTTTTGGATTAACGAATGTCCCCGCATTCTTTGTAGATTTAATGAGTAGAGTATTTATGGGACAACTAAATAAATTCATCGTAGTGTTTGTTGATGACACCTTAGTATTCTCCAAGAGTGAAGGAGAGCATGAAAATCGCTTAAGGGAGATACCAGGGACTTTGAGAACGCACTAACATAAAGCCAAATTCTCAAAGTGTCACATTTGGAAGAAGAGGTGAGATTTCTTGGGCACGTTGTTATAGAGCACGGATTAGCAATGGACCCCGCAAAGGTGGAAGCTAATCAAGGTTGGAAGATTTTGAAGAGCGCCACACAGGTTAGGAGTTTTCTCGGGTTAGTAGGTTAGTATAAGAAATTCATAAAGGACTTTGCAAAGATAGCAGTTCCTTTAACTCGCTTAACCAAGAAGAATCTAGTCTTTGCATGGGATTAAAGATGCACAGAAGTATTTGAGAAGCTAAAGGAACTATGCACAAGTGCACCAGTACTTAGCATTCCTGATGGGACGAAGCCTTTTATAGTTTACACGGATGCATGTGTCACGGGATTAGGAGCGGTTCTTATGCAAGAAGGAAGGGTGATAGCTTATGTGAGTAGGAAATTAAAGGACAATGAGAAGAGGTATCCAACTCATGACTTGGAGTTAGCAGCTATTATTTTTGCCTTGAAGATGTAGAGGCACTATTTTTGGGGGAAAGGTTTGAGTTGTTCACCGAACATAAATCACTCAAATTCATATTTTTTCAAAAAGATTTAAATCTTAGGCAGTAGAGATGGATGGAGTTTATAGCATCTTATTACTTTGAAATACAATATACCCCTGGAAAAGGGACTGTTGTCGCCGACGCTCTTAGCCGAAGGCAAGTTACCTTAGGTGTTATATACAAGTGGAGGAAATTGGAGTTCCTCTCAAATTTCAACTTCCTACCGCCATCAGAACGCACTTAAGGCTATTTGGTAGCAATGGAGGTTAAGCCGGCATTGATGGACCGTATTGAACTTGGAAAAAGAAGGATGAGGAGATAGTAGAGATTTTGGATAAGCTAAGTAAAGGAGAACATTTTCCCCATGTCAGTAGATATGCAAGATACGAGAAGGGATGTTTAAGGAGAAATAGACATCTTTGTGTTCCAAAGATTAATGGTATGTTGGAGAAAGTGCTTGTAGAGTGTCACTATTCAAGGATGACCATTTACCCCAGAGGAGATAAGATGTATAGGGATATGAAGAAAATTTTCTATTGGCTAGGTATGAAAAAAGGGTAGCTGAATTTGTTTCTAGATGTTTAATATGCCAAAGGATAAAGGCTGAATAATGGAAGCCTAGAGGATTGCTATTGCGATTGGAGATTTCGACTTGGAAATGGGAGCATATATTGGTGGACTTCATAGATGGTTGCTTAGGAGCCAAAGAGGCAATGAAGCAATTTGGATCATAGTGGATAGACTCACTAAAAGCGCCCATTTTATTCCCTTTAGGAGTAATAGGACCACAACATCACTAGGACAGATTTATATCATGGAGGTGGTTCGACTTCATGGAATGCCGGTAAGCATCGTTAGCGATAGGGACCTCTTATTTACTAGCATTTTGGAGGAATTTGCAGGAATCTTTGGGAACTTTATTGAATCTTAGCACTACTTAACACCCACAAACCGATGGTCAAACCGAAAGGATGAATAGGATCTTGGAGGATTTGTTGAGAGCTTACATCATGGACTTTGGAGGACACTGTAAGCAGCAGCTACCTTTAGTCGAATTCGCTTATTATAATAGCCACCAAGTGACGATTGGTATGGCATCCGATGAAGCACTTTATGGGAGGCCATGCAAATCGCCAAATTGTTGATGGGAAACCACCGACAAAATCCTACTCGGACCAGATTTAATTCGCGAGACTTTAAAAAAGGTAAAGTTGGTTAGGCAGCGTATGAAGGCCATGCAAGACCGCCAGATTTCCTACACGGATAAGATAAGAAAGGAGTTGAAGTTTGAGGTTGGATAAATAATGTTTATCAAAGTTTCACCTCTTAGAAAAGTCATGAGATTTGAGAAGTTGGGAAAGTTGGCACTAAGATTTGTTGGGCCATTTCAGTTTTGTAAAGAATAGGAAAACCCACTTGGCGCATGGAACTACCAGATAAGTTGGTAGGAGTCCATGACATTTTCCGTGTTTCACACTTGAGAAAATGCCTATATAACATAGCTTTTATGTTATAGCCTGAACAATTAGGAGACATTGAGACGGAGCCAATAACATCTCGTGCTACCACACATATTGTGGAGCACGAAACTAGGAATCTAGCAGCAAAGAAATTAGGCTAGTTCGAGTACAATAGGGATACAATCCGGCCGAAAGCGCATGGAAGACTGAAGAGAAGATGAGGACTTCTCATCCCGAGCTTTTCAATGATAAACCTTTCTTTAGGTTTTGGTTGCATCGTGATTGTTAGATTGGAAGGTAGGAGATGGTTGCCACACTATTCACTATCACTTCGCACTCATATAGAAATTTTATGCATGTTTAGGATGCTTGCATACATGCCTATATGTCACGATCATGCACTCATGCTAGGATTGAGCAAACCTATAGTATGTCTGCATATATAACCATATTGCACTTTGGTCGAGAATATGGATGTGTAGATAACTTGGTTGTATGACAGGGATGTTTATTGCACGTTGCGTTGTCCGCCCCTTGGGGAGATTTCAGGGACGAAATCCTTTTTAAGTAGGGAGAATGTAACACCATGTAAACATTAATAGGAAATAAATGAATTAATTAAATAAGATAAGGCTTAAAACGGAAATTTGTAAAAGCTGTAATTTTACCATAGAAGTTATGTCGTTGCATTCGTGCCGATTTTCTGATCAATTTCCATATATAATGTTTTCAAAAAGGAGCTCAAACGAAGAAATTACGGACGTTTGAAGTTTTCGGATTCAAAATAATTTAAATGGAACTCTAATTCAAATAGATATAATTCTTAAATTTGAAATTAAACAAGTAACAGTAATTAGACATGGGGGTTAAGTACAGTTTAAAATAAACGTTTATGTTAAAAATTAATCAAGGTATTATATAAATAAACCAACGGCAAGAAAATAACATTCCCAAAATAGACCAACTAGTCGACCGCCACTTAGGATGGACCGGTCGATGTTGGCGGCGGCTAGGGTTTTGTGCATTTGAATGGTCCAGATTTTATTGTTTTTAACCAACTTAAATCTGATGGTTCTAGTGCTTTTTAACCACTATAAATAAGAACCTAGCCCCCTCACTTTTATTCACAAATTATTTTGGGAACTTAGCGAAGCTCTATTGGTCCCTCTCTTTAAAGATTCGGAAAATTCTCAAGAGTTTGATGTAAGAAACTTTAGGTGTTTATTATTCAATTTGTTATTCTATTCTCCTCCAATCCCTAAATTTCTGAGTCTAATTCATATATAATTCCCTTTGTTGTATATTTCTAAAAGGAGGGATAGTAACAAATTAAAGCGGGCGTAAATAAATTCAAAAAGAAAGAGCTACTTTTTGTGAGTGGAAATCTTAATCCTTCTTATTTTGGTAGTTGTATAGTATAATTTGATTTGATATATGCCTTGGGGAATTCTGTTTACGAAAACATCATAATAAAACCCCAAAATTCCCCTAAAGTGAAATGTCAATTCTTAAGTTAGAATCTCAATTATTCTGTATTAAAATTATGGAATTGTGTAGTTATTGCAATTTTAATGTTTTACATTCTATTCCACTTCTTACCTTTTTCCTTGGATCTGATCAAGCGTTTTGAAAAGAATAAATTAGAAAATGGTGTGTAAGGTACAGATTCTTTTATTCGCAGTTTTCACTGCCTATTTCTGCAATTTAAATAGAAATTCTCTTTTTTAATCCTATAAAAAGAAATTGAATAGAGTGTAAAAGTATTTGAATTGTAAGTTTCTATTAATGTTGATTCCACTATTTTAGTATCAAATAAGTTTGGTGTGGATTCTATTTTATACCAGTTTGTTGTGGTATATTAGTTGATATAGAATTGACTTGTATAAATTTGAAGTTTTAGCATTTAAACGTTAGTTTAGGACGCAATTTTCGCACGCTTAGAAATATTTTAGGTGCGTATATATATAAGCGTAAATAACATATTAATTACGTAGTTAATAGGCTATTAACTGTCACTAAATCCCCATTAGGAAAGAAGTTAATTGTAAAGGTGAAATAAGAGTTTTCTTATAAGGCCTTGACATGGAGTGTGGTGAGATGTGTGGTAATATGTTAGAGAGTGCCGTAAATTATGACTAAGTTATAAGGATACGAAGTCAGTCAAAGCACACAGAAGTCTGTCCAGATAATCTGGCTACTAATAGTGTGACTTGACGGCCGATGTGAGACATCGCTTATAATACGTACCCATAAAGGATGCAAAGTTAGTCCCAAATTCTATAAGGTAAACCTGCACAGCTAATCTGGCTACTAGCACCTATGAATTGTCGGACTAATATGAAACATCATAGTTGGGTTACGGGTCATATTATGTAACATCCCCTGTCTTGAGGCCTGAAGTTAAGCGTTACAAATTCTGCAGTCATCCATAGTATTAACTTTCGGTGACAAAATATGGTAATGTTAATGGTATCCATAATATCAGAAGCATATGAGTATGAAATAAAATCAACAAAGAATTCAAAACTACTTTTCTGATTACATTTCAAATCAATATTTCATATTCAGTTACCTAATCCCAAAACGATTCCTAGGTTTTGAACAAATATAATTATTACAAATTACGCCAAGAGCGACATATGAAGATGACCCCTTGGATGATCAGAGTACTAAATAGACATATCAATCATAATAGATCACATCAAAATATTACTAAATAGCACCTACATAGCTAGCTTGCAACCTGCACGTCTCGGAAGCTTGTTCGTCCAACCTACTAAACCTGAAAAGTTCTTAACTCTCAATCTACTCAAATCAGATATTGAGCACCCGAGAGTTTAAGAGAAAACATAAACTTCGAGTCAGACATAAAGCCTGATGTAAATAATACTATTACATTTCGATTTATTGGTACTAAGTGAGACCACGTCGCTTAGAGGAATGGGTTTCCCCTCACTAATATCCCTTTAAATGCATATTTTTGAAAAATAAAAATCCTGCAATCAAACTGATTATAACAACAATAGAAAATACATATATGCATAAAAATCAGGAAATTAATGGACTATCTGTCCACACTATAGTTTTATCTAGCTAACTATTAACCATTGGCTGACTCGAGCCTACCAGACATAATCAATTATCTAACTTCAATTAGACACACTAGTGGGCAATCTGCCCTTAACTATCTTCTTTTAGGGTCAACTGATTCTAATGGTTTTGCGGGCTCACCAATAACCTATCTTTACTCTGTATCTTCCCTTCTGTGTGTAACATTATTTTAGTCTCATCTATGACAAAGCCTTACACGTTGGAATTTGTGACTTATATTAGCTAAAGTATAGGACGCGACCCTATACCTGTCCCATCTGGTCTTCTAATATCCGAGTCATTAATTTAGAGTTATCTACCTTATTCAAATTTCATTTCCTGTCATATACTTAGGGTTAGCTACCCTATTCAAATTTCATTTCCTGTCATATACATAGGGTTAGCTACCCTATTCAAATTTCATTCCTTTATAAACAATCTTTGTAAATGATTTACCCCTAAAATCGTAACTTCAAAAAAAGTAAATCATACTCTTTGCTTTACTCAAAATACTTATGCCATGATATATGCTTTACACAAAACAATGTTAATGAAATCTAATCAATGGGATTATCTATCCCTTCAAAATAAGTTAAAACCCCTTTTAACTTAGAAACCTCTAGGCTATAAGGCAAAAACAATACCTTCAAACCCTTTGTTTAAAACTTTAAACAATCTCTTTCGAATTTATTGAAAGTATCCCTTTCAAAATAAGATAACTACTTTATTCTTGAAAACACTAGGCCGAAAGGCCAAAACATCCCTTTCGAATGTATTGAAAATATGCCTTTTGAATTCATTACTTAACCCTTAGACATCCTCTTTCGAAACCATTAAACTTATCTTTCGAAAGCATTAGAAACCTTCTTTTAAAAACACTTAAGTCAAACCTTCTAGTACGCTCAAATATACTTTCTGAAAACATTGGGGTTTCTTCTTCGAATCTCTTATACTATACCTTTCGAAAACATTGGAAATCCTTCACTTAAAATGTACATTTCGAAAGTATTGGGTTCACATAAAAGTTTGTGGAAACATTGCTTCAAAACTATTTAAAATCTTTCCTTTCGAAACCTTTGGGTTTAACATATAGTATAATTATTGGTTCATAAAGAACTGAGGTGAAAGCATTGCTTTTGAAAGTATTGATCCCAAGTAAAAAAAAGAGGATAGTTTCGAAACCCGCTCTTTCAAAACCATTGCCTCCAAAATCATTTTGAAAGCGGTTGTATGACCCTTTCGAAAGCATGGAGAAGGCGGCTTCAAATTAAAAGGCGAAAGCACCCATTCGAACACATTGCTTTTAGCCTATAAAGAAAAGCGGCCTTTACTAGTTCGAAAAGTAAGAATGCAGCAGCATGGGTTTCGAATAGGTTCAAAGTGGCTATCCTTTCGAAAGCTTCTTTTAAAACAAAGTAAGCAGCAACTCATTCGAAAGCTTCTTTTTCTAAAAATAAAGGCAAGCGGCAACTGGTTCGAAAGCTTCCTTCTTTAAAAACAAAGACAAGTTAAAAACAACCCCTTCGAAAGCAAGATTTCGACACTGTCCCTTCCCCCTTTCTCCAATCCACTACATATCAATGACTTGATACCATGTGTATTGGTTTTGAATGGTTTTGTAAGCGGTGGTATGGTGTCGAAAGCTAACAGATGGAAGTGGCGAAGTGGTAAATTATGTCAAAACTGATTTTATGCCTTACAAAGCAACTTCTTTTCAACCAACTTGTCTTATTGGTCAAAATGTAATTGGTTGCCATTTCTTTATCAAAATCATTTTCTAAAAGTGCTGCCGAAGTTCAGAATTATCAATTAAAACATTTAAACTAATAATCCCTTCTCCTTGGTTAAAACATATGAAACATTTAAATCCTTTAACTTAAATAATTTTATAACCATAATAAAATACTTAAGAAAATTCTCCCAAAATCACCATGATTCACTTTTAATATGTTTTCTAGCATATTTAAATTTCAGACCCAAAATCGTTATATAATTGCTTTAAATAATTTAAACCCAATGTTAACTATTTTCTTTTATAGAAAATTCATAATTATTCTACAGTAACTTAGAAAATTATGAAACTTGAAACCCACTTCTAAAATAATGTCTTTGACCATATATCAAAAGCGCAAATCATTTGGATGTCATTTAATAGGTTTTCCAATCTAAACTTATCCTAAAATCTATATGAAACATCATAAATCATCAACAAGCATATTTATCCATTTAAACAAACATAACATGGCATATTATTTGCAAAATAATTCAGATCCAATCTTGAAACCGAAAGCATTAACAAAAGTGAGATGTAAACCAAATTATTCACCTTAGCTTGGTGTTAAGAAGGTTGAGATTTGCTCTTTGATTAATTTCTTCAAGCTTTCTACTTAAATCCTAGCTTTTCTTCTTTGATTCTTCTTAATGGTCGCCGGCCAATCTCTTGGGATTTTAGTTTTCTTTATGAGTGTTGAAATGGATGAGAAATCAAGGATAAAAGGGTTTAAGGTATAAGAACAAAGACTATTCCTATTTTGCCCTTATCATATTCCTCCTACTTACTTATCTTTAATTCTCTTTTGCTTATGTATTCATTAAGTCACGACTCCTTTATAAATTTACAAATCTCAATCCCTTAACCATCTACATTATTTCATATAATTTATCTAATTAAATGTCCTAAATAACGTTAGTCAAATTAGGGTCATTATAGACTCCCCTCATTAAAGGATTTCATCCTCGAAATTATGATAAGGTACTCACAGTAATCAATCATAAATGTAAAACATACCATGAAACAAGTCGAGATAAGTATCTCTAATCCTGCTTTCAGTTTCTCAAACACAGTCTCTCTCGTCGTCACTCCACTGGACTTTGACTAATCTGACTGTCTTGTTCCTTAGTCTCTTCTTATCTCTCGTAGCTATACGAACTGGTTTTCTAACTATGGTCATATTCGGTTCCACTACTAGATCATTTAGCACAGTCGGTGTAATAGTAGTTTCTAGATCTCGAATACACTTTCTTAGATGAGAAATATGAAAAATATTATGGACTCCTACCAAACTATTCGGTAACTCTACTCTATACGCGAGTTTCCCGATCCTTTCTACACTAGGAAATGGTCCAACAAATCTTGGTGCCAATTTTCCTGATTTTCCAAATCTGATTACACCTTTCATCGGTGACACCTTGATGAGGACATGATCTCCAACTGAGAACTCTAAGTCTTTTCATCTTTTATCAGCATAACTCTTATGCCTAGACTAAGCTTCCTTCATCCTAGCTCGAATTAACTCAATCTTTTCAGCAGTTTCTCTAACCAAATCTGGACCAAGAACTAACCTATCCCCGATCTCTAACCAATAAACGGGAGATTCGAATGGCCTTCCATACAAAGCTTCAAACGGTGTCATCCCTATACTAGTCTGATAACTGTTGTTATCGAAAACTTGACTAAGTGTAGATGGTCTTCCTACGATCCTCCAAAATCTAGCACACAAGCTCTTAACAAATCTTCTAAGACTTTGTTAACTCTCTCCGTTTGCCCATCAGTCTACGGATGGTAAGCGGTACTCATCTTGAGCTTGGTACCTAAAGTCTTCTGTAGACTCTTCCAGAACTCGCTAGTGAATAAGAAATCTCTATCACTTACTATACTACTAGGAATTCCATGTAGTCTAACTATATTCCTCATGAATAGCTTAGCTAAATCTGTTGATGTCCTGGTTGACCTAACTGGAATGAAATGGGCACTCTTGATCAGTCTGTCCACTATAACCCATATGCTCTCATTTCCTCGATTCGACCTTGGTAACCCATCTATAAAATCCATTGAGATAGACTTCCATTTCCAGATTGGAATATCCAAAGGCTGAAGTAACTCACTCGATTTATGATGTTTAGCTTTTTCCTGCTAACAATTTAAACACTGCCTTACACATAAGCCTACATATCACTTCATACCTACCCAGAAGAAACTCCTTTTCATATCCTGATACATCTTAGGTCCTCCTGGATGAATGGTGAACTTTGAACGATGGCATTCTCCAAGAACTTCCTTCCTAATGTTTCCCACATTCGGAACACATAGTCATCCTTTCTTCCTCAACCACCCATTTTGGTCAAGACTTAAATCTTTCAAGTCATCACTCTTTGTTCCATCCCCTAACTTTCTGATCCATTCAACTAATGATGGATCCTCTCCTTGCTTAGAAGCAATCCTTTCGATCATCACTAGTCAAACTTCTAAACATGACAACCTAGCGGTTTCTTGATTGGAACTACTATTAGATCTCCATTGCACTCCACATGTAGTCAATGCCTTTAAATCTTTCCATCAGCTATCATTGCCAGTACTGCTTTCTGATATTTTCTGCTAAGTGCATTTGCAACCTTAGTCCCTTTTCCTGGTGTGTACTCAATACCAAAGTCATAAGCGTCTAAAAAATCTAACCACATTTGCTGTCTCATATTCAACTCCTTCTGAGAGAATAAATACCTCAGTCACTTATGATCTGTATACAACTCAAATCTTTGTCCTAAAAGGTAATGTCTCCACACCTTCAATGCGAAAATTACCGTAGCTAATTCCAAATCTTGAGTTGGATATCTAACCTCATGCGGTCTGAGCTGTCGAGAAGCATAGGCAATCACTTTACCCATCTACATTAACATAGCTCCTAACCCTGTTCCACATGCGTCTGTGTACACCACCAAGTCCTGATTCCCCTATGGAACAACTAACACAGGTGCATTAGTCAATAAGTGTTACAGTTTCCAGAATGCCTCCTCACACTTATCATTCCAGACAAACTTCACATCTTTCCAAGTTAGCTTAGTCATCGGTGCCACTATCCACGAAAAATCCTGAATGAATCTTCGATAATAACCAGCTAATCCAAGAAAACTCTTTATCTCAGCCACTGTCTCGGGTCTCTTCCAACTATTCACTGCCTCGATCTTAGATGGATCTACCGACAACCCTTTCTCTGAGACTACATGACTAATAAACTTTACCTCCTTCTAGAAGTGACACTTCGAAAATTTCGCTTTTAGTTGATGCTGCCCCAACGTCTCAAGCACCACTCTAAGATGAACTTCATGCTCTTTCTCATTCTTAGAGTATATCAAAATGTTGTCTATGAATACTAACATGAACCTGTCCAAATGTTCTCAGAAAATCATGTTCATCAAATCCATGAAGAATGCTGGCGCATTAGTTTGTCCGAACGACATCACTAAGCATTTGTACGATCCATATCTGGTCCTAAACGCAGTCAAAGGAATACTATCCTCTACTACTCTAAGCTGATGGAACTCTTTTGCCAAATCCAACTGAGAAAATACCTTGGCTCCACTCAACTGATCGAACAAACCGTCAATTCTAGGTAACGGATATTGATTCTTTATCGTCTTCTCGTTCAAATTACGATAATCGATACACAACCTTAACGATCCATCTGGTTTTCTCGCAAACACTTCGGCTGCTCCCCAAGACAAATTACTTGGTCTGATAAAATTCTTACCTTCTAAATCCAACAACTATACCTTTAACTCCTTCATTTCGGTAGGTGTCATTCTACTTGGCGGTCTACTCACTAGTTCTTCTGCTGGTACTAAATCTATCCAAAACTCAATGGCTCGTTTCGACGGTAGTCCTATCACAGGCTCAAAGACATCTACGAATTCTCTAACAACAAAAACTCGGTTGAACTCGTCTTCATCATCCATAACACCCAAGAAAGCCTTAAGCTCTAAACAAGGGTTTTCTACGAGGTATATAATCCGATCACTACAACTAGGGTGTCTAAGTGATATTTTCCTATCATGGAAAAATATCCTAGCATCGTATTTACTTAACCAATCCATACCCAAAATAATTCTGAACCCTACGAAATCAAACACATGTAAACTGCAAACAAATACATGACCTAATAATTCAAACTCTAGGTGATCACATCTCATCCCAAGAGTCACGTAGCCTCCTAATGGATTCACAACCCTTAAGGAAGTAACTGTGTATGAGGGTTCTAGGTTAAGCTTATCTACCAAATAATGAGATATAAAAGAATGCGATGCACCAGTATCAAATAGAACTCTAACTGACATACCATGAATCAAAATCGTACCTCCTAACAAAGCTTTTCCTTTTTCCTCTGTTGTTGGTCTCGGGGTAGCTGGTTCCATTATAAACACTTTGCCCTTTCCTTCCCTTGTTGGCTCCTTGCACTGGTTCTTATAGTGTCCAACCTGATAACAGTTGAAACATTTTACTCCTTTCTTGTCAGTAGCTTTCTTCCCTTTGCCTGTCCGGCACTCATGAGCATAGTGTCCATTCTTATCAAACTTATAGCAAACTACATCAGCCTTCCCTTTCTTGGCAGCTCCACTCTTATTAGCGCCTTTCTTATGGAAAAACTTTCTCTTCTGGTTCCGCCCACCTTGAGCTTCCTCTACTTTGTTGCCATCAAGAAAAGCAAGCTTCTCTTCCTGCCTCAAAGCCATCTCAACAACTACATCACATGGATCGCTAATATGTGGCAAAGTTTCTTTAGCAAGCTCAGGTTTTAGTTCGTGGATGAACTTCCCATTCCTTTTAATGATGGTATCAACCATTGCATATTCGCATCTCGATAGCTCCTCAAATATGGTAGCATACTCAAGCACTGTCATATCTCCCTGCACCAATTCAGCAAACTTCCTAAGTAAAGTCGACTTAGCAATCTCCGACATGAATCTTTCCTCGGACCTTCTTCTAAATTCTGCCCAAGTCATGGCCTCTTCATTTACTACTACAGTGACACTGTTCCACCAATATAGTGCTGCTCCTTGCAATTGCCTAGAAGCAAGTCTCCTCTTCTACTCATCATTGAGTCCCAAATCAGCAAAAATCCTTTCGCAATGAAGCAGCCAATTCTCCACTTTAATTGCATCCTCAGTCCCGATAAACGACTTTCATCCAAGCCTAGCATAATCTCGGCTTAGTACTGCACAATTATTAACCATCGGAGCTTCCTGATTTCCTCCAACTAACCCCACGACAGCTCCATCTTGCATCATGTTGATGAAGAATTGATACATAGCTCCCATATCAACTTGCGATGCTCCAGCACCCACATTAGCAATCTATGCCCAACCTGGATTTCCTCTAGTGTTTGGTCTGGCATTACCATTGGTTGTAGTGCTTCCTCCACCAATGTTAACTCTTATACTCCTAGCATCCATACCTTACTTCCTTAAAATCTGCATTCGAGACTTTGTAAGGTACAGAAGAACAACCTAAGAGAGATGGGAGAATAGCGATAAACGTATACTTACATATAACAAATACAAGAACATTACTATAACATTATCCCATACCCCAATCTTTTCTCTAATTCTTTAGAATTATGTTTTCAAAATCGTTTTAAGTTTAAAATTTCTTTTTAAGTTTTCATAAACCTATGCTCCAATACCAAGTTGTAACATCCCCTATCTTGAGGCTCGAAGCTAAGCGCTATAGATGCTGTAGTTATCCGTATTATTAACTTCTGGTGACAAAATACGGTAATTTTAATGGTATCCATAATATCAGAAGCACATGAATATGAAATACAGTCAACAAAGAATTCAAAACTACTTTTCTGATTACATTTCAAATCAATATTTCATATTCAGTTACCTAATCCCAAAACGATTCCCAGGTTTTGAACAAATATAATTATTACAAATTACGCTAAGAGCGGCATATGAAGATGCCCCTTGGATGATCAGAGTACTAAATAGACATATTAGTCATAATACATCACAGCGGAAATAATACTAAATAGCTCCTACATAGCTAGCTTGTCTCCTACACGTCTTCGGAAGCTTATTCGTCCAACCTACTAAACCTGAAAAGTCCTCAACTCTCAATCTACTCAAATCAAATTTTGAGCACCCGAGAGTTTAAGGGGAAACATAAACTTCGAGTCAGACATAAATCCTGATGTGAATAATACTATTACATCTTGATTTACTGATATTAAGTGAGACCACGCCGCTTAGCGGAATGGGTTTCCCCTCACTGATATCCCTTTAAAAGCATATTTTTGAAAAATAAAAATCCTGCAATCAAACTGATTATAACAGTAATAGCAAATACGTATATGCATAAAAATTAGGAAATCAATGGCTATCTGTCCATGCTATAGTTTTATCTGGCTAACTATTAACCATTGGCTGACTCACAAGACATAATCAATTATCTAACTTCTATTAGACACACTACTGGGCTATCTTCCCTTAACTATATTCTTCTAGGGTCAATTGATCCTGATGGTTTTGCGGGCTCACTAATAACCTATCTTTACTCTGTATATTCCCTTCTATGTGTAATATTATTTTAGTCCCAGCTGTTACAAAGCCCTACACACTGGAATTTAGGACTTATATCAGCTAAAGTATAGGGTGTGACCCTATACCAGTCTCATTTGGTCTTATAATATCTGAGTCATAAACTTAGGGTTATCTACCCTATTCAAATTTCATTTCCTGTCATATACTTAGGGTTAGCTACCTTATTCAAATTTCATTCCCTTATAAACAATCTTTGTAAATGATTTTCCCCTAAAATCGTAACTTCGAAAAAAAGTAAATCATACTCTTTGCTTTGCTCAAAATACTTATGCCATGATATATGCTTTACATAAAACAATGTTAATGAAATCTAATCGATGGGATTATCTATCCCTTCAAAATAAGTTAAAACCCCTTTTTAACTTAGAAACCACTAGGCTATAAGGCCAAAACAATACCTTCGAAACCTTTGTTTAACACCTTAAACAATCTCTTTCGAATTTAATTGAAAGTACCACTTTCAAAATAAGATAACTACTTTATCCTTGAAAACACTAGGCCTAAAGGCCAAAACCTCAATTTCGAATGTAATGAAAATATGCCTTTCGAATTCATTACTTAACCCTTAGACATCCTCTTTCGAAGTCATTAAACTTGTCTTTCGAAAGCATTGGAAACATTCTTTTCAAAACACTTAAAACAAACCTTCTAGTATGCTTAAATATACTTTCCGAAAACATTGGGGTTTCCTCTTTGAAACTCTTATAATATACCTTTCGAAAACATTGGAAATCCTTTAATTAAAATGTACATTTCAAAAGTATTGGGTTCAAGTAAAAGTTTGTAGAAACATTGCTTTGAAACTATTTAAAATCATTCCTTTCGAAACCTTTGGGTTTAACATATAGTATAATTATTGAGTCATAAAGAATCGAGGCGAAAGCATTACTTTCGAAAGTATTGATCCCAAGTAAAAGAAAGAGGATAGTTTCAAAACCCATTCTTTTGAAACCATTGCCTCCAAAACCATTTTGAAAGCATCTGTATGACCCTTTCGAAAGCATGGAGAAGTCGACTTCAAAGTAAAAGGCGAAAGCACCCTTTAGAACAAATTGCTTTTAGGCTATAAAGAAAAGCGGTCTTAACTAGTTCGAAAGGTAAGAATGCGGCAGCATAGGTTTCGAAGAGTTTCAAAGCGGCTATCCTTTCAAAAGCTTCTTTTAAAACAAAACAACTGGTAATTCATTCGAAAGCTTCTTTTTTTAAAATAAAGGCAAGCGGCAACTAGTTTGAAAGTTTTCTTCTTTAAAAACAAAGACAAGTTAAAAACAACCCCTTCGAAGGCAAGATTTCGACACTGTCCCTTCCGCCTTTCTCCAATCCACTACATATCAATGGCTTGATACCATGTGTATTGGTTTAGAATGGGTTTGTAAGCGGTGGTATGGTGTCGAAAGCTAACAGATGGAAGTGGCGAAGTGGTAAATTATGTCAAAACTGATTTTATGCCTTACAAAGCAACTTCTTTTCAACTAACTTGTCTTATTGGTCAAAATGTAATTGGTTGTCATTTCTTTATCAAAATCCTTTTCTAAAAGTGCTGCCGAATTTCAGAATTATCAATTAAAACATTTTAACTAATAAGCCCTTCTCCTTGGTTAAAACATATGAAACATTTATGTCCCTCAACTTAAATAATTTTATAACCATAATAAAACACTTAGGAAAATTCCCCGAAAATAACCATAATTCACTTTTAATATGTTTTCTAGAATATTCAAATTTTAGACTCAAAAATCGTTATTTAATTGCTTTACATAATTTAAACCCAATATTAACTAATTTCTTTCATAGAAAATTCATAATATTTCCACAACATCTTAAAAAATTATGAAACTTGAAACCCACTTCTAAAATAATGTCTTTGACCATATATCAAAAATGAAAATCATTTAGATGTCATTTAATAGGTTTTCCAATCTAAACTTATCATAAAAGCTATATGAAACATCATAAATCATCAACAAGCATATATATCCATTTAAACAAACATAACATGGCATATTATTATTTGCAAAATAATTCGAATCCAATCTTGAAGCCGAAAGCATTAACAAAAGTGAGATGTAAACCAAATTATTCACCTTAGCTTGGTGTTAAGAAGGTTGAGATTTGCTCTTTTGATTAATTTCTTCAAACTTCCTACTTGAATCCTAGCTTTTCTTCTTTTGATTCTTCTTAATGGTGGAAGGCCAAGCTCTTAGGGTTCTAGTTTTGTTTATGAGTGTTGAAATGAATGAGAAATGAAGGACAGAAGGGTTTAGGGTATAAGGTACAAAGACTATTCCTATTTTGCACTTATCATATTCCTCCTACTTACTTATCTTTAATTCTTTTTTGCTTATGTATTCATTAAGGCACAACTCCTTTATAAATTTACAAATCTCAATCCCTTAACCATCTACATTATTTCATTTAGTTTATCTTGTTAAATGTTCTAAATAATGTTAGTCAAAATTAGGGTCATTACATATTACGAAAGACCTGCTTTGGGGTTGAAGTTATTAAGTGGATGATTGAGGGCCTGCTTCTTCCCTATGTAGGAAGTAATAAATGGTCAGGGTTAGAGGTTAGGCATGGTAGAGGATATCTCAAGGAGGGCCCGCTTTGGGTTTGAGGTATTAAGTGGCTATTATGGGATTCGCCTCTCCTATAAAAGAAGTATTAAGTGGCCTGAAGAGATTCCATACAATGTCAGCTAGATGGTACCAAAGACGAATCTGCCTTAAGATATGTATCAAATGATGGGGCCCAGCCTTGAATGAGGTATTAAATAGTTAGAGTCTGCCTAGTTCCTATTAAAAAGTTATTAAGTGGCTTGGGTGCTATCTCTTACATTGTTAGAACATTATTGACGATAGACATAGGTTATTGGGTTGAAAGAGTAATGGTTATGGAATTGGATTGGGAAAGCCTTTGGGCTTATAGTTAGGATACATAAGACATGTTTTTATTTAAATTATACTGCCCAAGTACTATTATATAAAGGCTCGAGATTTTTATTCACCAGACATTGTTATTCCGACTCCCTCCTCATTACAATACAGGTTAGAGATGATGCAGATTTTCGGAGATGGTGTTGGAGACGCGGACTTGTGATAGTTATTTAGCTATCTATGTTATTTCTATATTTCTATGTACCCTTTGAAATATGATGTATTTTGAGATATTGTACCATGAATATTTGGCATTGTTATGTGGGATTATGTTGTTTTTTTTGTAAATTTTGAAATTTTAAATAAGTGGGTGCTGTTTTGATATTATATTTTATCCTTACGCCATGAGATTCTAAATGTGTAGATAGATAGCTCTGTGTATTATTCTTTAAATCAATTTTACCAACGAACAATAAGCTTTGGAATGGGTCTAAGGTTCGATGGACCTTTTCTAGGTCGAAAATTAGGCCTGTTTTGAAGCAGGTTGTTATAGATTTGATCTTTAAACATCATACTCACCAGTTGTTGGTAGGAAGCTCTAGCATTCTTTAAACTGAATGGCATCACTCAATAGTAGTACAAGCCCAAATTAGAAATGAAACTTGTATGCCTCTGATCTGGAACATGCATTGCTATTTGATTGTAGCCAAAGTACACATCCATGAAGGATAACCTTCATATCTGGTTGTTGAGTCCACAAGTTGTTAATCTTCGATAGCAGGAAGCTACGTTTTGGGCTGGCTTTATTCAAGTCCGAATAATCGATGCATGTCTGCCGTTTTCCATTTGTCTTCTTGACCAACAAAGGATTTGAACTCATTCAAAATATAAGGCATTGCCAATAAAGCCATTTACCTTTAGCTTATCCACCTCTTCATTCAGTGCAGCGGATCACTCCGAACCTGGGATGCGCCTCTTCTACTTTACTGTATGGCATCTTGGATTCACATTCAATGCATGACACACTATCTTCGGTGATATTCCACACATATTAGAATGTGTCTAGGAAAACACATCCAGGTTTGCGTGGAGAAACCATACCAACTCTTTTTTCATATTTTTGCCGAGCCGAGATCCTACCTTGAGGACCCTAGTAGGATTGTTCTCATCGACCGGGATGTTGATAGTCTGCTTTGCTGGTGCCACTCTTGCATCCTCTAGCTCCTTTTGAGGGTCCATAGGCTTGTAGAACTTGCTATGGGACCCGAGCCATGGCTTGGGCGGTTTTTGCTATGAATCTGCATTCCTGGTGCAGTGCGCCTTCTCTGCACCTTTCCCTTTCTCACGTCGCTTTGACTCTTTGAGCTCGATGATATAGCATTCGTGACTTGTGCTCTGGTCGCCTTGAATAGCTCCAACTTTATTCTCGATAGGGAATTTCATTATCAGACGTCAAGAAGCTAGCGCTATTCTTAAACTAGCAAGGACCGGTCGGCCCAGAAAGCATTATAAGTAGAAAATTCATCTGTTATCATAAAGGTCTGCACCCGCACAATCTCGTGGTCACCTTCACCTAACTCTACTAATAGGTCAGTACATATGATAGACCCTTTTACCTCTATGAAAAATACTTAAATGTGTGATTTACATGGCTTTATGTCCTTCAGATTGATCTTTATTTGGTCAAACGTCCTTTTGAACAGAATATGAACCAAGCTTCCACACTCAATAAGAACTCGGTGCACAGTTGCTGGCCTTACCACAGTCACTATGTGGTCAATCATCGGCGCTTGCACCCCATTAGCATCTCTACTTTAAAAAATAATATAGTTATTCATCATCTTCGGTTGTTTTGATGGAGCTCCATCTTCGATGGCAAAACAATTCTCTTGTGGTATGTTTTTTAATGAACTTCCATACCGCTCCATCCCATCCAGCTCTTTTCCATTGGATGAGTTCCTCCGGTTATCATGTTAATCACAATTATACCATCCGATCGACTTGGCCCTTCTCCGCTGGACCCAAATTGATCCCTCTGAGTATTCTACACCTGAGGTCTAGCGTTTTATCTGCCATCCCACGAGTCTCTCACATACTACTGTAGCTTCTTTATATATATTAAATCTTCAATCACATCTCTCAAGTGATGTTACTAATTGATATTTTTCCCATGAGTGTTGTGGAAGCGACAATACTTCCCCGAACATCATTCCACTTCAGTCGCCTCCTTCTGAGGCAACTTCTTGTAATTCTCTATTCCTTGCATAACAAGGTATGTATTTTCAACCATATCATTTAACAGAGTATAATCCTCCAGTTTCAAGTACCTCAGATGCTTTTTGGCATCATTCCTCTTACCTCTAGTACCCTGATTTCTTCTCTTTTAATTATTGTTATTATATCCCATATTCATCACAACGTTAACGATATTCTCACCAGTTTCCTGAATAGCAAAGTTTCTCTACACAACTTCGTACAACGTTCTACTACTAGTCTTTCCAATGGACAGATCTGCCTCTTCCAAACGAAGAAACTAGATGCCTTCCAATAGAACTCCTTTATAGCAGATGGCTTCTTTCTCTTTAGCCATCTACCAAACTCCATATTCGGGTGTATCCCCTGGATCAATGCCATCAAAATGATATCCTCCTTTGGATTGCTTACTTTGGCCATAACAGTGTAAATCGCCTCGAAAAATCCTTTAGGGTCTCTCTAGCACCCTAATGAATACATGACAAGGACATCACATCCTTCGATCGACTGGTGTGGAACTCGAATTGCTCCATAAACTTTCTCGCCAACTAATCAAATGAAGATATGGATTCAGTGCAAGCCGAGTGAACTACATCTAGCCACCCTATCTAGGTATATGGGGAAATATACACACCTCACAACATCGGTTGTTCCGACACCATCCATGTGCCACTTGTATTTTAGTAGATGTTGTTTAGGGTCCGACGTCCATTATATGATGGCATCATCGACATAACAAACATCTTAGGATACTCTTCCTACAAAATATCATTATTTAATCAAAATATCATTAGTGAATGAGGTCCTTCTAAGTGTAGATCCTCATGTTCATTTTTTCTCCGCTAATTCTAATTCAATAATCTCCTTGCCATGTCAGTGATATACTCTTAACTTTGCAAAAATATCATGAGTCTGTGTATCAACATTCACCTGACACCGTTGCTAATATCCTGCAAATCATATTCCCTATCAGCTAAATCAATAGCCTCGGTGATCGCCTCTAGAACCACCCAAAATGTGCTCGACACTGTCCTGATTTTGGTTCGTATCGACCATATTAGCCTTGCCAAATTCTAGCCACTCTCTCTATTGCATTTCTTTGATGTCCCGCAACTTTTCCCTTCATCTTTTACTTGCCATCTCTTCTATTTCGACTTGATGAAGATGAACTATCTTCTTTAGAACTTGAAGGGGGTGAACTCCTACGGTCGTTCCTATGATTTTGTGTATGCTGGGATTGCAAAGTAAGACATTTTTCCATCTTATCAAAGAGAGATTTCTAACTATCTAACATTATCTGGTTCATCTCAGTTATCATCCTATCAAGTTCAACAATTAACACCATCTCTTGTAGGGCTGATGGTCTAGGAAAAGCATTCAATGGCTAAGAAATTTCATCATTATTGTGAGAAGCTTTATCTTCTTGACTAGTAGGCCAAGACCCCATGGGAGGTTTCCTAAGGGCTATTTCTTCATATCTACAGTAAATATCTTTTAGATCTAAATCTAGATGCTTGTAATCCTCAATACTAAGCTAGATCTACTCCTGAGAAGCTATGTTCTCAGTGAAAGAACAAAAAATATTGAACTAAAAGATGGTACAACACCCCCAATCAATCAAAAATGAGATAGATCTAACTAATATAAACAAAAACAATAAAGGACACGGGAAATTTTATAACGGTTCGGCCAAAATTCATGCCTACGTCCACTTTAATGTTATTAGATTCGAATTTGTCACTAGTACAAGAGATTTGCAAGTGATTTTAGATCTAAACAACATGGGTTTAGCCCTTAGTGACAAGGATTAAGTAGAGAATAGGAGACGAAGAAGATAGGGAGTCAAAAGGTCCAAAAGCCCTCTTTAAGTTGCTTTGGTGTATCTATTTATAGCTGGGATCGTCCGTCCTAGTCACCAAATCACAAAAGATCGGGTAAAATTTAGATCTAAGAAAATAGGGAGGAAGAATAAGTCAATATGAGAAGGAAAATCATGTCGGTACAAATGACAATTGTGGTCGGTAATGACCATAATGCTCGTCATAGAAATATGGACTACCCCATATTTTTGCAAGCATCGTTCACAATTTTTCTACCAACTCATGTAGATGCCAATATGATTTGCCTTATATAGGAGTTGTCCTTTTTCTACAAAGCTTTGAAGTTGTCCACCTACCCTCTCAAAAGTAGACTCTTCAAGTACACATCATGTTGGCACCAATATGTTTGCTTTACCACTCCATTATTTGATCTCATGACAAATTCCCAAGATTCCTATAGAACATCATGTCACTATTAACCATAATTATGGTCAGTACCGATCATAATGTTCTAGCACATTTCAACTCCAAATTTCTAGAGTCGCCTCCTCTAGCCATTTCAAGCTTGCCCCTAATGTTTCGAACCATTTCATTTTTGTTTCGATGTCTAGATTTACTTAGAAGCCACTAGGTTCAAACATTAGATAACAGTCGCCAAAGATGCAACTGTCCTCATACTCCTGACTAGAATGAAATGAGCGCACTTGGTCAATCGATTGACTATGACCGAAATACTCTCATTCCCCTTCCTACTCCTAAGTAGTCCATCAACAAAGTCCATAAAGGTACTTTCCCGTTTCTACTGCGGAATATCCAATAGCTGTAACAATCATCTAGGCTTCTTTTGTTGCTCCTTTACCCTCCAACAAGTCACAAACTAGGAAACATACTCCTCTACATGTCTCTTCATACTAGGTTATTAAAATACTCTCTTCATATCACGATGTATTTTTCCACCACCGGGATGAATAGTCATCCTAGAATGATGGGACACTACTAGTACCATGTCTACCAACTCCTTAATAAGAAGGATATGCAACCTACCATCCCTTCCCAACCATCCTTTTGAATTAATGGAATAGCAATCCAAATCACTCGAATGCTCTTCTCTACCAGCTTCACAAAAATATCCAGTAACTCCTTGGCTTGCCTTTGACTTAAACCAATACGGTCCATAGGTGAAGGCTGAACATCTAAAGCTACCAATAACCCTGGAGTAGTGTCTGATAAAGCTCAAAAATTAAATGTATAAATGAACTCCAAGTACTTCTATTCCAAAAACATTGGACTCAACATTGCATGCTTTCTACTTAAGGCATCGACAACAACATTGCCCTTGCTTGGAGTGTATGAGATACTAAAATCATACGATGCTAAGAACTTCATCCACCTATGCTGCCTCAAATTCAAATCTTTTAAGGAGAAAAAAAATACTTGGGAGACTTGTGATCTATGAATATCTCAAATGCTCCCTTAATAGATAATGTCTCCATGATTTGAGAGCGAAGACGATGGTTGCCAACTAAGGTCATGGATGGGATAGTTTCTCTCGTGTACCTTCAATTGTCAACTAGCATAACGAATGACTCTAACCTACTGCATTAACACTGCAACCAGTCCTGTGCTATAAGCATCGACATACACTACAGATGCCTTTATACCATTAACGATTACTAAAATAGGTGCACCAGCTAATAACTCCATCAGCTTAATAAAAGCATCTTTGCATTTTGAGTTCCATAAGAAAACTAATTTTTTCTTAGAAAGGCATGTCAATGGTGCATAAATCTTAGCAAAATCTTTCAAGAACTTCTTATAGTTGCCAGCCAACCCAAGGAAACTTCTTGCCTCCATGGCATTTTTGGGTATATGCTAATCTTGCATGGTAGCAACTTTACTAGGATCGATCGCAAGTCCATGCTCAGAGACAACATGTCCTAGTAAGCGAACCTCCTTGGGCCAAAAGTGACATTTGGAAAATATTTCCTTTAACTTATGCTTACGTAGAGTATTGAGTACTTCTAATGAAACATGTGCTCTTCCTCGCTTTTCGAATAAACAATTATTCCATCAATGAATGTCACCACAAACTTATTTTGCAACCCTCTAAAGACTCGAGTCATGAGGTCAACGAAATGCATTGGTGCATTGGTCAGTCCTAATGGCATGATTAATCACTCATAAAGTTTGTCGGGTGTATGAAAATGGCTTTCGTAATATAATCCTCAACTACATGTAACTGATGGAACCCGGTAGCCAAGTCAAGCTAAGAGAATACCATTGCTCAAACTGCCTAATCAAAGAAATCAACTGTATGTGGCAATGGATAATGATTCTTCTTTATCAGTTTATTCAGCTTATTATAATCGACGCAAAGCTAATGAGCCATCTTCTTTAGTAGCAAAGACAACAGGTGCTTCCCACTACGAAATACTTTTTGGAGTAAAGCCCTTCTCTAATAATTTATTTACTTGCTTATTTGGCTCGCATGTTTCCCTATGAGCCATATGCCCAAGGCTTAAGACAACAGGTCTAACATTCTCTTCAAGACAAATTCATAATTTGATCTCCCTATAGGGAGGAGGACCAGAAACATCGAAAAGGACATTTGGGTGGTCATGAACTACTGGTACTGAAGCTGACTCATCATATGATAGGTCTAAAGAATATAGATAACTCATAATTGAACTCTTGGGATCACAGTAAACCTTAAGGTTTCACCCACTACAAGGACTTAACCAAACCACCTTCCTATCATAATCTAGCACTGCTCCATACATAGTCATCCAGTCCAATTCCAAAATTAAACCAAACCTAGAGAATCCCAAAACAAAAGCATTGCAATCGAACTCAATGCCCAAAATATACAACTTCAAACCCTTCAAATCATAGATTAATGAATCGATCCTCCAATAGGTTCCAATACTATTATAGGGTATGTAACTATACTAGTTTCTAAGTGCAAAAGCATCTACTAGTCTACTCAAAATAAATGAGTGCAATGCCCCAGTGTCAAATAAAGTATGAATTAATAGGTCAGAAAGAGTTAACACACCTTCTATGACGACCTTCTTTCCCTTACCCATAGCTAGAGCAGGGCTCAAGCTATGAATTACATCAAGTGAATATGCTGGAACCACTTGGATAGAAGTCTTGACTGCACTTGGACACTCTCTCTTTGTGTTCTCAAATTGGTTGCAATTGTAGCATTTGATCTTTGTAATGCTCATTTTGCGATCCCTTGCCAGATGCCCCTTGCCTTGGTACTTCTTACACTTAAACTTTGACTTCCATATCTTGCACTAAGCTCCCATTCTGCTTCTGTGGTTGTCTCACTAAACTAGCTTCCTCTTTGCCTTCTTGGGCTAATCCTTCTCAATGGAATTCAACAACGGCATCTCAATCAAGTGCTTAAAAGTAGCTCCAGTATGTACATGGCTCAAAGCAATACCTCTTAAAGACGGATTCAACCCCTTAGAAAACTTCATCGCCTCTTTCGCTAGTGTATTGATAAGGTCGAAGCCATACTTTGCTGGCTGATTAAATTCATTTACGTACTCCTTGTTGCTATGGTCGCCTTGCTCCAAATGAATGAAGTTCTCTAACTCTACTCCACATTCGGCCTTAGGAATGAACTTGTCTCAAAGCGCCCCTTAAAATTGGTCCAAGAAATTCCAGTCTCATGTATCTTAATGGTAACAATCTTCCACTAGTTTAAGGCTTCTCCTTGCAAGTGTCATGAAGCTAACTGTCTCTTTACTGCATCCTCTAGACCCATCATAGAAAAAGTCCTATCATAATTCCTCGGCTAAGCCTGCAGCTCCACAAATGATTCAGTACAATAATAATTCTTTCCACCTAGACTTTAGAAATCCTAACACAGCTTGGGGAACCCAAAGCAGGTGGAGGAGCTGGGGTTGCAACTTGCGCTTACACTACGGGTCCTCCATTAGGGTTGAGTTCAGTCTAGCCTCTTGCTTAATGATACCTATGGAACCATGAAGGAATCTTCAGGGCTGGAACCCTAGTTGCCTCACCAGAACTATTTCCAGTCTGATTGCTCATTCTCACGTATTTGTAAATAATAATTATTAGCAACATTCCTCTGATAGTGTTAAGCATCACTAGAATATGAGGATGTGTTTGCGTTATACTCATATATATAATAAAAATTTTGAAAACATACAAGTATGCTCTCTCGGTACACTCCTAATCCTAAAGAATCTTAAACCTAGGCTCTGATACTAATGACCCGTATTTTAAGTACCGAAGGGTCATAAAATATTATTTTTTAATTCATATCTGGTATATGAAACTATAACTTTGGGGCATGTTGCATAATGACATTTTTGACTCCCGAGATTTTTTTATCAAACGATTTTACCCCTGAATACTTGTAACGGTTATAATTGATAGAAGTTGAATTAGAACCCGAGACCTTCCATTGGAAAGATATTATGGTTTCTTTTTTTCGTGGAGTGGTCATAATAGCAATTTGGGACTAGGATATTTGGTTGTTTGAAGTTCTGCAATTTCTAGAGCACCTTATTGGGTAATTAGAAGAATTGGGGATAGACCAACTAACCCATTTTGAGTTTTACATATTAGAGACTGAAATAACATTCCTGTCTCCCAAATTGATCTAAGCCTCCATTAATCCTTCCTTCACCAAAACATTTACCTTTCTCTTCCAATTTAAGCATAAATCATAGATTAAGGGTGGATTTACAAGGGGATTAGTTAGAGATATTCAATTCTACATTTTTGGTGAATAGAATTGTATCTTTTCCATTTATTCTTGAATTTACGTAGATTTGGGTCAAAACTTGGATTTTTGGCTGTTTAGCGAGTGATTTATCATCTTGTACCTTACTATTTATGTATGTATTTATGTTTAACATGTTTTGGATCCATTTATGAAGTCATATTTAGATTTTAATATTGGTGTAAAACTATACATGTAATAAAAACGAAATAAATTGATTTTAGTTGTTCAAATCATGTTATTTGGATGTGTGATTACCTTAATAGATGTTAGGCTATCTGGTAGATACATTATATGATGATTTCTATGATTGGTTATGTGTTATGCATGCTTGAATGTTGGTTGATGCTTGTGCAGTGTTTAGTGTATGTGAATGGTTGACAACGCTCATCATAGCGAACTAAAGGTAGCAACTATAGGACTGAACTTCGACGGATGGGCTCTAGGATTTTAAGGGTCATATTGATGCATACGAAATGCACATGGGTTGAAGAATGGAGCATAGCAATGAAATCGATGCCAAATGAGAGTTCGGAGAAACTACAATATTTCCATTCAATAGTGTTTCTGTTTGTAGCTTTTATGTTAGGTAGAATTTGTTCGACAATAGGTTGCTCGGGGCATGCTTTGGGTTCCGTGGTGGTCTGCTTGGGTGGTGCTTCAGTTCGGATAAGGGAAAAAACCAAACAATAAATGGTGTTCGGTGGTGTTGTGCTTGGTGACCGGTCAAGTAATTTTATTCGAGGGTGCTTCTTGTTCGGCTTCAAGTTTAGGAAGTGTTGTTTCATGATGGAACCAAGGAAATTCTAGGAAGAAATAGAGTGCGGGGAATTTTTGGGTTGCTTTGGGTTTTTAAGGTTGTTGCTTCAAATTTTCTTAGGTGTGGCTTTAGGTTTGGCCAAGAAGTGATCCGAGCCAAAAAAACATGGATTTTTTGAGTTTTTTTGGGAAAAGGTGAACAACTCCGAGACGACTCAAGGCGACTTTGGGGTTTATGCGGAGACTAGTAAGGCGATGGTGTCCAGAGGCATTTCGATAACGACGACTTAACAATGGGAGTCATGATGGTGATCCACAAGGACATGTTCAATAATGTGGGCTTGAGAGTAGAATTTGTGACTATATTTTATTGTGGAGATAGCTGGGATGAAATAACGATTAAGTTTAATTATGGAGACACATGCATAGGGATCGTTGATAACCCGAAGTTTTCTAGTGTGCTCGTAAAGAAGGGGAATGTAGGAACTTCCACTAGATTTGTGATCGTATCCAGATCCTTGCGATGGTTGATAACTCTAGACTTTTGTGATTGTGAGTTTGGTTCCTAGCCTTACTAAATGGCATGGATTTGAGCACCAAAGAAGCCTGGACTTTATTAAGTCTTTAGTTTGCGATTGTGCCATACGAGTTATCATATATCCAATGCACACGAGTGATGGTGAGGATTGTTTGATAGATGTTATGTTTTCTATGATTGTTTATAACTCTAGGGTGTCACATGATATAGGTATTTCCAACCTTATACCTAGACACTGGATATCGTACTTGATTATTGTACCCTTATGTGATGATGATAGTAGATTAGCATATATCGATTGTTATGCTCTAACTCTTTGGATGTAGAGATATGTCATGTATGATTTTTCCATACCCTATGCCCCCATTTACTATATATGATTTTTTATAGTATTTTTGAGATGATTTATCACTCACACTAGACTATTGTCTAACCCGAGGTTTTATGGTTTGCTTCTTATTATCTTTTGTACTCTTAAATAAACAGATTAGGGTTAATAGGTCTAGATAGTATATAGAGTTGTATAGAGTATAAGTAGGAGGCTAAGCTTTCAAATATCTATACTATGGAGCTTACTACTACTTGTTTCACTATGCAATATTGTGGAGCTATACCGATCCTTGCATTAATTTAGAGCTAGTTGCAGAGTTTATTTTGGAGATTTGGGATGTATAAATACTTTTATTTTCAGTTTAGTATAATCTGTGAACACTTTGCACTCTGATGTTCTTATTTATAGTGCATATTGATTATATTACTGTCTCACCTATTTTATGTCCGTGTTATTATTATATTTTTTCTATGCACCGTGAGACGTTAAATAGGTTCTTTGTTTGGATTTTTGGCTACTTTACACCCTTGGCTATCGCCTTACATTGACCAGGTACCCCAACAGCGTATCCGTAGGTGTTTGAACCAAAAATGGCACATACACCCAATAAAAAGTAGAAGAGGATAAAAAGTAAAGAAAACAAATTAAAACGAGTAAGAAATGAACACACAGAGATTTACAGTGGTTCTGCAAACTACGGCCTACGTTCACTTAATGATTTTATTACTTATCTTTTGACTTGGGGGCAGAAGTTCTTAAGGGTCGGCACAACTACGATACTTAGATTTTTAGAATTACAAGAATATAGAGTAGAGTGGAGCTAGAGCCAAAAGATCTTGAAAAATGAGCCTTACCCCTTTATTTATAGAAGTAGGGAGCCTAATATCTCGCATAAAAGGTATCCGGACAGTTCTCGTTGCTATAGACCAGATCTCCAGAAAATATGGGTGCCACATCATCAAATGTTATGGGTCGGTACAACTCCATGGGTAGAGGTCGGTACCGACCCCTAAGTTAGCCAAATTGGTTGCCTCTAACTTCTGCTTCAGCTTTTCTTGTGGTTAGCTTTGTGATTCTATATTTGTTTGTATCAATAATAGCTTGTTTCTAGGTCCAAATGACGAAGTTGTGGAAGAATAAAGTTGCTTATTCGGGAATTCATGGAGGCCGATAGAGAATTGCATTGAATCAACAAATGAAACTTGAAATAGGGTTTTAACATCAAATAGGGCTTATATGCGAAAGATAGACTCCATCGGTGGAGCTTTTATGGGTCAGTACCGACCGCTAGGAATGGGTCGGTGCCGGCCCCACACTTGGGGAGTTAGGGTCCTTGAATTTGTGTGGTGGTTTGGAATTTGTGTTGTGATCTTGGATGTACTTTGGTCTTTGGGCTTTGTGGTCATCTCTTCGGGCGTCTTGCCTTGATAACTTCAAAGTTTGACTCTTCGAGTTCGTCCATATTCAGCCTGGTCAAAAGGCGAGATAACATTTTCCCTCCAAAGCAGCCTTGTCAATGGAAGGTGTGCTTTGCTCAAGAACAAATATGATGTCGATCTTTAATAATTGAGCTCTCTGGCTACTTCAATCTTGGTGAATCATCCAGTTTCTTCGGATTCTCTTGTCAATTATGAGTCGTTCCAGACCTATCATAGCCTAAAACTCTAGACTATGCCTAGGTATTGTCTATACATTATCACAATTCTGATTTCATTACATCACATATCAAAACCATCCCGTGTTCATCCGGGATTTACATCCCTATCATTTTGATTTCATCTTAATTTCAAGGAATTCAAATCCATATATCAAGTCAGTATATGTTCTAAGATTTGATCTCTTCGGATCGTTTCAGATTCAGTTTTACGCATGATTTCTCCGAATCGTTTAATGTTCGGTTTTCAACATGCGGTCTCTTCGGATCATTTTGTAGTTAATTTAGTGTGCGATCTCTCTGGGTTGTTTATCGATTTCGTGGTTGTTCAGGGCCGATAGTTAAATCCCGATCTCTCTGGATCGTTAATTGGGGTTATGGCCGTTCAAGGCCGATAATCAAATATGTGGTCGTTCGAGGCCGATAATCAAATCCATGGTTGTTCGAGGCCGATAATCAAATCTATGGCCGTTTGTGCCCAATCATCAAATATGTGGCTGTTCGAGGACGATAATCAAATCTGTGGCTGTTGAGGCCGATCATCAAATTCATGGTCTCTTCGGACCCTTGCCGGGCCCAATCCACTCGCACTTCGATGAAGGGTCTCGACGATAAGCAAGTCCATCGAGTTGTTCTCTGGCTAAGTGATTTACTTCCTGCTCTCTGGTCCCAACTCTCCGGTTGGTACTTAACACGATCAGAGTCCACGGTCTCTTTGGACCCTTGTTGAGCTTAATCTGCTCGCTCTCCAGTGACGGGACTCGACAACAAGTAAGCCCATCCACTCATTTTCCAATGAAGGGACTTAATTATTGCACTTGGGTCCCGACTTTCCCATCGGGACTTTATAGCAATTAATATCGTACACGTCCATCCATTTGCTCTTCTGCGAGGAGACTTGCACCTTGCACACTGACCCTGTCTCTCTAAGAGGGGACTTTAGAGCGACCAATATAAGTCATCACATTCAATGTGGATTGCAATAATCAAATTAAAAAAAAACATAAAATCTAAAATCGTGGTAACTGCCTCGTCGAGCATTACAGTCTAGCATCCAGCTCAGAGCGTGCTTAGGGACCAATTGAGATCCCATACACGAGCAAGTGTCTTGACTGTATTGTTGCATTGTTTATTGAGAGGGAATGATAGAGTGCGAGAGCCAAACTTGATTCCCTGCCATCCCAATCAAGAGATGACTATTCTTGACCTCGATCCAAGGCCATTTCCATTTGCTGCGGTCAATGGCTGCTCCTGTTCAACCACCGCAGTCTGATTCCTTACATATTGCTGCAATCAGTTATCTTTAACCTGTTTCTTGATCAGATCTCGTAGGTACCTGCAATCAATTTTGTTATGTCTATCCAGATCATAGAATATGCAGTATTTTCCAGATGCTCTTTCATGCTATGTGGGATCTCTTCTCACCGGCTTCCGGTAGGGGATCTATCCCCCAATATCTAGAGAAATCTGCTTTGGGGTTTCATTTAAGTTCGTGTAAGAAGCGAATTTCAATTCCCTCCTCTATCGCTTTGATCCGTTAAAGCTGTCATCTGTCTTTCTTTTTACTTTATCCTTGCTTGATCCTGCTCCGAGCGATCCTCCGCCATCCAAAGAATTAACCTCTTCCTCATCGGCTTAGGCGTCCTCCTGGCATAGAAACCTCCCATCCTCATGATAGAATTATACGAAATCCCTGAGAGGATCCCATTCCAAAGCCACCTTTAAATCTATCTTTGCGGCAATACCTAAACTGCCGCCGTCAAAACCATCGAAGGGTTTGGCTTATCAACTCAGCTACCGCCTCATTGAACCTTGTTAGAAAACTCCTAAAGGTCTCTCCATCCCCCTGCTTCATGCTTGCTAACGTCATTACCTTCTTGGGTCATGAAATATGGACCCAGAACTGCTTCACAAATCTATTCACTAACTCGGTCCATGTGCTAATGGAACCACTCACAATCTGTCTAAACCAATGTGCTGCCAAACATATAAAATATAAAGGGAAACATTATCCCATTACCTCTTCAGATGCACCCAACACCTCCATGTGCTGAATATACCTCATCAAAAGAATTGGATCCATCTTTCCATTATATGTTTCCATCATTGGTAAATTGAAATCGGTTGGATGCCAAGCGTATCGAATATTCGGAGTGGATGGACTCCTGTTCACATCTTCCATGGTCTAGTTACGCAATCCACCCCTCATAGCTCGCCTCATTATCTCAGCAAGTCTATCTTCATCATTCAAAGGAACTCTAAGGTTACCATTCTGAGTCTTCCCGCCGACTCTACGAGGGAATTCGTGTACGTACTCCTCCAGTTGTGCTTCTGCATTCTGATCTGCAATCAAATGCCCACTTCAGCTCCAAAATGCATGCCATCCCTTCCAAGGCCAGGATAACCCGTGCCCTGAGCCCTTGGGGTTCGGTATCAAACCCTTGGGATAGGTCGGTATCAACCCGTACATTTGGGTCAGGGTTTGCTATGGGTCGTTCTACTCTAACTCCAGCTACCTATGCTCCGACTTCCGATCTCTGATTCTCTTTTGCTGCAACCCCAACTGTTCCCATCTGTCCCATCCTTTTGAAGAAATTCTTCATCATCTCTTCCTAACGTGCCATCATCCTTTCCTGCAATCAATTCATCATAGTTTCCATCTCATCCCTGGTTATGTAGATTGATAGGGGGTAAGCTCCTAAGGACGTCTCCTGGCTGCCCCCTTATTGGTTTTCTCCAACAATAGCCTTCCTAGTAGATTGTTTAGTCATTCTGAATCTTCCAAAGTCTTAAATCAGCGGGTTCAAGTTGCTCTTAGTGAAAGCACTAAAATATTTGAACCAAAAATGGCACAACACCCAATAGAAAGTAGAAGAGGATAAAAAGTGAAGAAAATAAATTAAAACGAGTAAATAATAAACACACAGAGATTTATTGTGGTTCGGCAAACTCCGGCCTACGTCTACTTAATGATTTTATTTCTTATCTTCTGACTTGGGGCAGAAGTTCTTAGGAGTTGGCACAACTCCAACACTTCAATTTTCAAAATTACAATAATATAGAATAGAGTAGAGCTAGAGCCAAAAGATCCTAAAAGATGAGCCCCGCCCTCTATTTATTGAGGTAGGGAGCCTAATATCTCCCACAAAAGATCTCTAGACCATTCTCCTTGTTATAGACCAGTTCTCCAGAAAATATGGGTGCCATGTCATCAAATGTTATGGGTTGGTACGACTCCACCGGTAGGGTTCAGTACCGACCCTTAAGTTAGCCAAATTGGCTGCCTCCAACTCTCTGCTTTGGTTCATCTTGTGGTTAGCTTCGTGATTCCATAGTTGTTTGCATCAACAATAGCTTTTTTTGGGTCCAAATTCCGGAGTTGTGGAAGAACAAAGTTGCTTATTCAAGAATTCATGTAGACCGGTAGAGAATTGCATTGAATCAACAAAACAACACTTGAAATAGACTTTTAACATCAAAGAGGGCTTATAGGCAGAATATGGACTCCATTGGTAGAGCTTTTACGGGTCGATACTGACCCCTAGGAATGTGTTGATACTAACCCCACACTTAGGGAGTTGACATTCTTGAATTTGTATGGTGGTTTGGTATTTTTATTGTGATCTTGGATGTACTTTGGTCTTTATGCTTCGTGGTCATCTCTCCGAACGACTTGCCTTAATAACTTCGAAGTTTGACCTGTCGGGTTTGTCTGTATTCTGCCTGGTCAAAATACAGGATAACAGCAGGTATGTTTGGTATCAGATGTGTAGGGTGGTCGCCATATTTGGTATCGGAGCTTAGGTTGCATAGACGACCTAAGTTAATACTTGGATCCATTATAGATAAGGAAGGAGCTATCGCCTTAGAATGGATCGAGCAACATATGAGAGAGCGTACTTGTTATATTTCGGTTTTCAAAACTATATAGTAGTAGGTATAGTATATAAGTCATATTAAAATTCATGGATACTCCTTATTCCTTTTAGAGAGACTGATCATTCTTATTACAACTTAGAAGAATAAGCTGGCTAACGAGGAATGTTGTTAGGACTTCTACTTCTGGCATAGAATAGGGAGTGGGTGACTAGGCAGTTGTGAACCTCGATATGCAAGCTAAGTTTAACAACATGATGAGGAACATGCTATAGAATGCCTTAGGAATTGCTCTTACGGTGGCTATTAGTGGTGATGCTCTGGTGCTAGCACCAAGGGCTGACTTTGTCAAACTGAACAAGGATTATTCTACTCCGGAAGGAAAATCGTTTCTTGGTACGGAATCAACCATTAAAGTGCTAGATTGGTTAGACACCTACGAATGCATCTTTGAGGATAAAGAGTTAGAAGATGAGATAAAGAGGAAGCTGGCCTCTAGACAGCTCCATGGGTGAGCTATGTGGTGGTGGAACACCATTAAGATTACCACACTTGAGGATCGGATTATTTAGGAACAGTTTAAGACCAGGTTCGAAGAGAAGTATATACCGGCTGGTTAGAAGTCGGGTGTAACATCCCCCATTTTGAGGCCCGAAACAAAGTGCTATGGATGTTGCAGTCATCCATAGGTATTAATTTCCGGGTGAAAAAATGCGGCTATCTTAATATTTTTGATAATACTAAAAACACATGAATATAGAAAATTCAACACGACATTAAAATAAATTTTCTCATTTCATTTCACAATAAGATTCTAATTTCATTACATAATCCCACTAGCAAACCACGTTCATAGAAAATATAATTATTACAATATATCTCAAGTGCGACATATGAAGATGCCCCTTTGGACGATCAGAGTCAAATATCTGGCATTTAATACAACTTGCCATTACAATACGAAAGCAGAATCAAAACACAGTGAAAATTAGTTATATAGCTCCTACTAGTTCGATTGCCTCCTCCACGTCTCCGGGAGCATATTTGCCTAAAGAGAACCTGAAAAACCTTTACTCTCGATCTACTCAAAAGAGTATCCGAGAGTTTAAAGGGAAAGACAAAAACTTCGGGTCAGACAAAAAGTCTTGTTTGAATAATAACCTACCATCTCGGACCAACTAGATATCTAGTGAGACCACACCGCTAAGTGGAACAAGTTTTCCCCTCACAAGTATCTTAACCATAATACAATAACCATGTACTATACTTCTGCATCCACAATGGTTAAAACATAACATAATATAATGATATTCCAAACTGCAATATGTCCTGGATTTCCCATCCCAATTTATCTGACTATCTATCTTAGTTTATAGTTTCTAGGGTTGCTATTAACCTATTAGTTTTTATGGGCTACCTAATAACCTGTTCCAATCTTACAGACTATCTGTCCAAGTTCATAGTTTTCATGGGATCACTAAGAACCTATTGGTTTTTACCAATAATTTCATCCAATCATAGTATTCATGAGATCACTATGAACCTATTGGATTCTTCAATAGCTTTTATCCAATCATAGTTTTCGTGGGATCACTATGAACCTATTGGATTCTCCAATAACATCTCTTAAATTATAGTTTTCATGGGCTAACTATGAACTTATTGATCCTTATCAATAACATATTCCGGACATAGTTTTCATGGGATCACTAAAAACCTATTGCCCCCGCCAATAACATATTTATCATGGGCTAATTAAGAACCTACCTAACCCAATAATTTTTTGATAAGTTCTAGGCTTCCCATATTCTGGTCTATCTGACCTTCTGGATGCAATTCAACTCGCACAGATGTTAAGTAAATTTATATTCACTAGTGGGTCAACCTAGCTAGTTACTCTTCCATTAATACTCCAAAATGTAGTTATGGGTCAAAAATGAAGTGAATATGATAACAATAACATTTATAATGTCTGATCAAATGCACACAATAATATAAACATTCATAGTTTAATTCCGCGTAATCATTTTCTTAATGAAATATGGTTAATACCCTTAACCTCCAAAATGAATAACCGTAACCTCCAAAATTAACAAGGAAATCATCTTTTCATGTTCTCAATGTTTAATGCCATTTTATAAATACTTGATGTATTTCCATGTATATGTTTGAAAATGATATAAGGTTGCCGCTTTAAAAAGATAGATTTAGATCATTGTCAACAACACTATGGCATCGACTAAGAAGCATTAGGCTTGCTGCCTTTATTGCAAACTCATTTAAAACAAAAACATGTGGCATCTGGAAACTCAGTTAAAAGCGGCATGTCAAGGCTCGATGACAATAAAAAGCATGGGCTCAATGACAATTTAAATGTATTAGGCTCGATGGCAAATTAAATGCAATATGCTCGATGAAAAATTTAATGCTTTAGGCTCGATGACCACCTGGGTTGACGAGGAAAAACATTAGGAAGTGTATGCGGCATTATGCTTCTTAGTAAAAATGCGGCACGCATGCGCCTCGACATGGCCATACCGAAACCATCTCTCTATCTTTGTTACTATAACCTCGACGAGGTCCAACCTAATCCATTTCATGCAGAGCTCATTGACATCATACGTATTGCTTTGTTCTATGTCGATGATGGTGGAATGCAGTGAGATGGGCTCGACATGTATGATGTCAACCTGGTAGAGTTGTAAATAACTTAAAAACTGCAATATTACTATAATTCGTTTTTTCTTTTCACCAAACCTCTATTATTTGTCAAAAGCTTATTGGCTAGCAAAACTCTGTCAATTTATTTTGCAGAAAAACTACTGCACTCTATTTTCAAGATCCAAAACATTATTTCAAATAATTAATTGCTAATTATAATTAATTAATCTTTTACATGCATTTTCTAGCATAAATAATTCTCCATAATTCAAAATTACATGGGAAATATCCCAAAAATTCATATTAATTCAAAGTTATATTTCTTTTGACATATAAAATATTCGGGTCCAAAACCCACATTTAATTATCATTAATAAAGTTAAACCCGAATTTATGTCTTTTTAACCTTAGGAAATTCATAATATATTGATTTAACTTAGAAAATCATGAAATTAAAAACCCATCTCCAAATTAATCTTTTACACATCATCTTAAAAATTCATAGCATTTGGAGGTCGAAAACTATGGTTTTAGTCTTAAAATTGAATTATTTAACTTCATAAAATCATTATAAATTATCACTTATTCAAAACTTGGCAAACTCATTACAGCATATTATCAAGACACCTATACATTCGGTTTTAAATCTAAACATAATAAAATCAATCATAAAACAATTAAAATGAGATGGATTTAGATTATTATTCACCTTGGTTTGATAACGGATTGATATTTGAATCTTTCTTTTAAATCTTCTTAGCTAACTCTTGAAACCCTACGTGATTTCATGCTCTCTCTCTCCCTTTATGGTTAATGGCCGGCCTTGCTCTTTGGATTTTTGATTTATGAAAACATGAATAGAATGGAATAAGGGTTTAGGGGTTATAAGATCTATTCATTCCTATGTTACCCTTTCCCTATTCAAATATGTGTTTAAGTTATAAAACAAGCTTATAGATTTATTTGGTTAAGGCACGACCTTACTTATTTCCAAATCTCAATCCCCTTTTCACTCTAATCCTCATATTATTTTATTTAATTTATCTAATTAAATCTCCTAAATAATGTTGATCAAAATTCGGGGTGTTACAAGCTCCCCTCCTTAAAGAATTTCGTCCTCAAAATTCAGTAAGGACTAAATACTAAGCATATCAACATCTGTAACATTACCTAATACAATACTGGCCTACCTGACTAGCAAACAATCTATATATATATATATATCAAATATTGAACATACCCTCATAATAGATCAGGATAAGTATCTCTAATCCTGTCCTCTGTCTCCCAAGTATAGCATTTCTCGTTGTTGCTCCACTAAACTTTCACCAACTTGACTGTCTTGTTCCTTAACCACTTCTCATCTCTCGCTACAACTCAAACTTGTTGCCTAACAAAAGTCAGATCCAATTCTACTACTAAATCTTCTAATGCAGTCAGAGTGATAGTAGTCTCTAGATCATGCACATACTGCCGAAGATGAGAAACATAAAAAACGTTATGGACACCTGCCAAACTAATCGGTAACTCTACTCAATATGCGAGCTTTCTGATCCTCTCTATAACTGGGAACAGTCTAACTTATCTTAAAGCTAGCTTTCCTGTCTTACCGAATCTCACCACACCTTTCATCGGTGATACCTTAATAAAGACTCTGTCTCCAGCTGAGAACTCTAGATCCATACGCCTTATGTTTGGGTAACTTTTCTATCTAGATTGAACTTCTCCCATCCTACCTCGAATTAACTCAATTTTCATTGTTGCTTCTCTCACCAGATCCGGACCTAAGACTAACCTATCTCTGGTTTCCAACCAACATGCTAGTGACTTACACGGCCTTCCATACAAAGCTTCGAAAGATGCCATTCCTATACTAGTTTGATAACTGTTATATATGAAAACTCAACCAAGTGTAGGCGGTCTTCCTATGATCCACCAAAATCTAGTATGCAAGCTCTCAACAAATCCTTGAGTACCTTATTGACTCTCTCTGCCTGCCCATCTGTCTGAGGGTGATAAGTGGTACTCATCTTAAGCTTAGTACTTAACACTTCTTGTAGACTCTTCCAGAACTCACTAGTAAACAATGTATCTCTATCACTGACTATACTACCAGGAATCTCATGCAGTCTAACTATGTTCTTCGTAAATAACTTAGCCAAAACAGGTGTTGACATAATTGACTTAACTGTGGTGAAATGAGCACTCTTGGTTAATCTGTCCACTACGACCCATATACTTTCATTTCCCCAATTCGACCTTGGTAACCCGTCAATAAAGTCCATGGATATTGAATCTCATTTCCAAATTGGTATATCTAAAGGCTGAAGCAACCCACTCGAATTTTGATGTTCGGCTTTAACTTGCTGGCAATTCGAACATTGCTTTACCCATAAGTCAACATTCCTCTTCATACCTTCCTTAAAGAAACTTCTCTTCATATCCTAATACATCTTGGTTCTTCCGGATGAATTGTAAACTTCGATCGATGAAATTCCCTAAGAACTTCTTTCCTTAGGTCTCTAACATTCGCAACACACAACCATCCCTTCTTTCTCAACCATCCCTTTCGATCAAGACTAAAATATTTCAGATTATCACTCTCAGTTTCAATCTCTAGCCTTCTAATCTTATTGGCCAACAATCGATCATCTCTCCATTTAGAAGTAATCCTTTCGATCAAAACTGGTCGGACTTTTAAACATGATAACATGGCGGTACTTTGAGTAGAACTAGCAGTGGATCTTAACTGCACACCACACGTAGTCAATGCCTCAAGATCCTTCCATTCTGCCAACATAGCTAACACCACATTCTGATGTTTTCAGCTAAGGCCATCCGCTACTTTATTACCTTTCCCCGGTGTATACTATATACCGAAATGATAAGCTGCTAAAAACTCTAGCCACCTCTGCTATCTTATATTTAACTCCTTATGAGAGAATAAATACCTTAAAGACTTATGATCCGTGTATAACTCAAATCTTTCTCCCAAAAGATAATGTCTCCATACTTTTAATGCGAAGATCACCATTGCCAACTCTACATCATGGGTCGGATACCTTATTTCATGTGGTCTACGTTGTCGAGAAGCATAGGTAATCACTTTACCTTTTGCATTAACATAGCTCCTAATCCAGTCCCACATGCATCTGTATACACTACTAATCCTTGATTATCTTTTTGCACAACTAACACAAGTACATTGGTCAACAAATTCTTTAACTTAAGGAATGCTTCCTCACATTTGTCGGACCAAATAAACTTCACATCCTTTCTCGTTTGCATAGTCAGGGGTGCTACTATCCACAAAAAATACCTAATAATTCTTTGGTAATATCCAGCTAATCCAAGAAAACTCTTTATCTCGGTCACTGTTTCGGGTCTCTTCCAACTATTAACTGCTTCAATCTTAGCTGGATCAACTGATAACACTTTCTCTTGAGACTGCACGGCCAAGAAACTTAACTTCTTTCTTCTAGAAATGACATTTTGAAAACTTCACTTTCAGCTGATGCTGTCTCAGTGTCTTTAACACTATTCTAAGATGAACCTCGAGTTTCTTTCATCCTTAGAATATATCAAAATGTCATCTATGAATACCAATACTAACCTATCCATGTGCTCTTAGAGAACTCGGTTATTAAGTCTACGAATAAAGCTGGAGCATTAGTTAGTCCGAATGGCATCACTAACCACTCGTACAAACCATATCTCACTCGAAACGCCGTCAATGGAATACTGTCCTTCGCCACTCTTAGCTGATGGAACCTTGTAGCCAAATCCAATTGGGAAAACACTCTGTCTCCACTCAATTGACCGAATAAGTCATCGATTCTCGGCAAAGGATACCGATTCTTAATCGTCTTCTCATTCAACTTCCGATAGTCGATACACAACCTTAATGACCCGTTTGGTTTCTTCACGAACACTGTGGCTGCTCCCCAAGGCAAACTGCTTAGTCTGATAAAGTTCTTTCCTTCTAAGTCCACTAGCTACACCTTTAACTCTTTCATCTTGGGAAGGTGTCATCCTACTAGGTGGTCTACTTATGGGTTCTGCTCCTGACACAAGATCTATTCGAAACTCGATAGCTCATTTCGGTGGTAGTCCTGTGACTGGCTCAAAAACATATGCAAATTCTCTTGCTACCAAAACCCGATTCAAATCTTCTTCTACTTCCATAGCACCCAACAAGGCACAAACATTCAAATCCGAATTCTCCACTGAATATATGATTCGATCACTACTACTAGATGTCTCAATAATATTTCCCTATCCTGGCAAAATATCCTAGCATCATATCTTTCTAACCAATCCATACCCAATATGATCCTGAAGCCTACGAAATCAAGGACATACTAATTGCATGCAAACTTTTTACCTAATAAATCAAATTCTAACTGGTCACATCCCATCCCTAAAGTTAAATACCCTCTTATTGGATTCGCTTTCCTTAAGGAAGTAACTAGGTATGAAGGTTCTAAGCATAATTGTCTACCAAACACTGAGATATAAATGAATGCGATCCACTGGTATCAAATAGTATCCTAACTGGTATACTACGAAGCAAAAGTGTACCTTTCATCACAGACTTTCCCTTCTCAGTTGCTATTGGTCTAGAGGATGATGGTTCCAAAGCAAAAACTTTTCGCTTGTCCGCTCTGACTGGTTCTGGACATTGATTCTTGTAATGCCTCATCTGGTCACAGTTGAAGCATTTTATCCCTTTTTTATCAGCGACCTTCTTCCCTTTGCCAGGCTGACACTCATGAGCAAAGTGTCCCTTCTTATCACACTTCTAGCAAACTAGATCAGCCTTCCCGTTCTTAGCAGATCCTTCTTTCTAAGATCCTTTCTTCTTAAAGAATTTTCTTTTCTTACCCTGAGAATCCTGAGTTTCACCCTACTTCTTCTTTCCAAAAGTAGAAAGCATCTCTTCATTCCGGATTGCCATCTCCACTATAACATTACTTGGGTCTTGGAGATGTGGCATGGTCGCCCTAGTTATCTCTGGCTTCAATCCCTGAATAAACTTTTTATTCCTAGTAACGGTGTTAATGGTAGCATATCCATATCTGGATAGCTCATCAAACTTAGTAGCATACTCAATCATCGACATTGCTCCTTGCTCCTAGTCCATGAACTTTCTTAGCAAAACCGACTTGGCAACTTCAAACAAGAATCTTTCTTCAGACCTCCTTCGAAATTCTGCCCAAGTCAACTCCTCCTCGGACACACCTACCGTGACTCCATTCCACCAAAACAATACTGCTCCCTAGAATTGCCTTGAAGCTAGTCTCCTTTTCCGCTCATCATCCAAACCGAGATTAGCAAAAATTCTCTCATAATGCAAAAGCCAATTCTCCACTTCTACAGCATCCTCTGTTCCAAGAAAAGGCTTTCCACTAAGACTGGTATAGTCCCTGCTCAGCTTGGCATTATTATTGCCAACCGGCGCCAATGGATTTTCTCCTCCCACATTCATAACATTTCCTCCAGCTGCTCCTACAACTGCTCCAGCTTGGATCAACATAATGAAGAACTAACACATCATCCCCATATCTACTGGTGGGGTTCCAACACCTACGTTGGCATTTGCGTTTTGATTTGCATGTACTAGTCGACCCTGGTTTCTCCTGGTATTGGGTCGAGCATTTCCGTTAGTTGTGGTGCTTCCTCCACCAAGATTCACTTTTCTGTTTCCTGCTTCCATGCATTTCTTTCTTGTAAATCTGCATATGAGCCTTAGTAAGATACAGAAGAACGGTCTAAGAGAGAGGTCCATACATCCTCGTATATAGAAAAATACAAGTGCGTTATTATAGCGTTATCCCAACCCTGATCTTATTCTCTGATTCATTGGATTATGTTTTCAAATTCTTTTAGGTTTAAATTCCTTTTAAGTTTACATAAACCTATGCACTGATACCAAACTGTAACATCCCTATTTTGAGGGTCGAAATTAAGTGCTACGGTTGCTGCAGTCATCCATAGTTATTAATTTTCGGTGACAAAATATGGCTATGTTAATCATTTTGATAATAGCAGAAACACATGAATATGGAAAATTCAACACAGTTTTAAAATAAATTTCTCATTTCATTTCACAAAAAGATTTCAATTTTATTACATAATCCCACTCGCAAAACACGTTCAGAGAAAATATAATTATTACATATCCCAAGAGCACATATGAAGATGCCACATTGGATGATCATAGTCAAATATCTGGCATTTAATACAACTTGCCGTTACAACACAAAAGCAAAATCAAAACACAGCGGAAATTGGTTATATAGCTCCATTAGCTAGATTGTCTCCTGCATGTCTTCGGAAGCTTATTCGTCAAAAGAGAACCTGAAAAACCCTTACTCTCGATCTACTCAAATGAGTATCCGAGAGTTTAAGGGGAAAGACAAAAACTTTGGGTCAAACAATTTTGTCTAGTGTGAATAGTAACCTACCATCTCGGACTAACTAGATATCTAGTGAAACCACACCGCTAAGCGTAATGGGATTTCCCCTCACTAGTATCTTAACCATAATACAATAACCATATACCGTGCACTTGCATCCATAATTGTTAAAACATAACATAACATGATGATATTCAAAACTGCAATATGCCCTGGATTTTCCATCCCAATTTATCTGACTATTTATCTCAGTCTATAGTTTCTAGTGTTACCATTAACCTATTAGTTTTTATGGGCTAACTAATAACCTGTTTCAATCTTATGGACTATCTGTCCAATTTCATTGTTTTCATGGGACCACTAAGAACCTATTGGTTAATACGAATAACTTTATCCAATAATAGTTTTCATAGGATCACTATGAACCTACTGGATTCTCTAATAACTTAATCCAATCATAGTTTTCATAAGATCACTATAAACCTATTGGATTCCCCAATAACATCACTTAAATCATAATTTTTATGGGCTAACTATGAATCTATTGATCTCTATCAATAACATATTCCGGACATAGTTTCCATGGGATCACTAAGAACCTATTGGCCTCTGCCAATAACATATCTCATAACATAGTTTTCATTGGCTAACTAAGAACCTGTCTAACTCAATAGTCTTTTGATCAGTTCTAGGCATCCTATATTCTGATATACCTGACCTCTTGAATGCAATTCTACTTACATAGGAGTTAAGTAAATTTATATTCACTATTGGGTCAACCTAGCTGGTTAGTCTTCCCTTAATACCCTAAAATGCAGTTATGGGTAAACAATGAAGTGAATATGATAATAATAGCATTTATAATGACTATCTAGTGCACACAATAATATAAACATTTATATTTTAGTTCCTTGTAATCATTTTCTTAATGAAATATGGTTAATACCCTTAACCCCCAAAATTAACAAGGAAATCATCTTTTCATATTTTCAAATTTTAATGCCATTTTATAAACACTTGATGTAATTCCGTGTATATGTTTGAAAATGATATAAGGTTGTCGCTTTAAAAAGATAGATTTAGATCGCTGTCGACAACACTATGCTGTCGACTAAGAAGCATTAGGCTCGCTGCCTTTATTGCAAACTCATTTAAAACAAAAAAAATTGGCATCTAGAAACCTCGATGACAAAAATATCGTCAACTCTCATGAGACATAGGTTATCCACCTATTTAAAAACTCGAATACTAGTAAAAGGCATTGATAAGGCTCAATAACCATATTAAAAGCGACATAGAGTAAACTTGACGACGGGTTAAAACTGGCCTGTCAAGGCTCGATGACAATAAAAAGCATGGGCTCAATGACAATTTAAATGTATTAGGCTCGATGACAAATTAAATGCAATAGGCTCGATGAAAAATTAAATGCATTAGGCTCGATGACAATCTAGGTCGACGAGGAAAAACATTAGGAAGTGTATGCAGCATCATGCTTCTTAGTAAAAATGTGGCATGCATGCACCTCGACATGCCCATACCGAAACCATCTCTCTATCTTTGTTACTATAACCTCGACGAGGTCCAACATAATCCATTTCATGCCAAGCTCATTGACATCGTATGTATTGGTTTGTTCCACATCGATGATAGTGGAATGCGCTAAGATGGGCTCGACATGGACGATGTCAACCTGGCAGAGTTGTAAATAAATTTAAAAATGCAATATTACTATAAAACGTTGTTTCTTTTCACCAAACCTCTATTATTTATCAAAAGCTTATTGGCTAGCAAAACTTTATCAATTTCTTTTGCAGAAAAAATACCGCACCCTATTTTCAAAATCCAAAACATTATTTCAAATAATTAATTGCTTAATCTTTTACACGCATTTTTAGCATAAATAATTCTCCATAATTTAAAATTACATGGGAAATATCTCAAAAATTCATATTAATTCTAAAGTTATATTTTTTTTGACATATAAAATATTTGGGTCCAAAACCCACATTTAATTATCATTAATAAAGTTAAACCCAAATTTATGTCATTTTAACCTTAGGAAATTCATAATATATTGATCTTAACTTAGAAAATCATGAAATTAAAAACTCATCTTCAAATTAGTCTTTTACACGTCATCTTAAAAATTCATTGCATTTGGAGGTCGAAAAATATGGTTTTAGTCTTAAAATCGAATTATTTAACTTCATAAAATCATTATAAATTATCACTTATTCAATACATAGCAAACTCATCATGGCATATCATCAAGACCTCTATACATTCGGTTTTAAATCTAAACATAATAAATCCAATCATAAAACAATGAAAATTAGATGGATTTAGATTATTATTCACCTTGGTTTGATAATGGATTGAGATTTGAATCTTTCTTTTAAATCTTCTTAACCAACTCTTAAAAGTTGAAACCCTACTTGATTTCGTACTCTATCTCCTTAGGGTTAATAGCCGGCCTTGCCCTTTGGATTTTTGATTTATGAAAACATGAATAGAATGGAATAAGGGTATATGGGTTGTAAGATCCATTCATTCCTATCTTACTTTTTCCCTATTCAAATATGTGTTTAAGTTATAAAACAAGCTTATAGATTTACTTGGTTAAGGCGCGATCTTACTTATTTTCAAATCTCAATTCCCTTATCACTCTAAACCTCACTTTTTTTTAAATTTATCTAATTAAATTTCCCGAACAATGTTAACCAAAATTAGAGGTGTTACATCGGGGCTCTTCTAGAAGTTTGCTGATTGGAGATAGTGGTATATGTCTATGCCAGAGTATATGGCCGAGTTCGACATGTTGTCGAATTATGGTTTGTCTTTTATCAGCACTCCACTCAAGAAGAAAGAACAGTTTATTATGGGCTTAGACGACTACTTAGGAAAGAAGTCGGTGGGACATATTGATGAGTCCTTTGAAAAGCTGGTGGAGAAGGCTCTTCGACATGAGAGTTTGTACCAAAGTCTATGCTCGTTGTTAACCCCAAAGATGAGCCAAAGCCCCAAGTAGGTGGAGGAGGTAAGAAGAAGTGCAACAACAACAACAATAAAAGGAAGCGGCTTCAGAACAAGGGTAGCCAAAAGAAGGCAAATGGAAGCATGTTTGCTATAATTATGGGGAGAAGGGCCATCTTGTCAGAGGCTGTAAGACGGAAAGCAAGAAGTATTACAACCGCAAACAGTCAAGGCATATCAAGAAGGACAGTCCGAAAAAACTAAGGAATAAGCAGATTGTGTCTACTTACACTTTGAACGATGTTCTAGCTTCGTTGAGTGCTCCATCGGTAAAGGAAATTGAGAAGAACGTCATTATACAAGGTACGCTTTATATTTTCGATAAACCTGTACATGCTTTATTCGATATCGGGGCTTCATATTCCTTTATACCTAGTGATTTGGTAAATGGATTGGGATCGAAACCGAGGATAGTTGATCGACCTTTGATTGTTACCAACCCAGTTGGAGGATCGACTAGCCATTGCATGGTTTGTCGAGACTTTGCCTTGTCGAGTCATGGATGTTTGTTTGTGATTGCTTTGTTTTTTGTTTTGTGGGGTTTAGTATTATACTAAGGGTGGACTGGCTTCAGAAATACAGAGTAGTGATGGATTATGAGAGGCTGTTGGTGGAAATAAGGATGGGTGATGGGCATAGATTGGAAATGGTTGCCTACCCGACGATGAGGTGATGGTTAGCTTTCTGTATTCGCTTGAGATCTAACATGATGATTTATCATTTGTACCTATAGCTAGGTAGTATCTAGACATATTAGAGGAGGTGATCGGATTACCACCACATAAGGAGATCAAATTACATATAGATTTGGTGAAGGATGCCAGATCCATTATTATTCCATTGATGCATATGGCGTCGAAAGACCAGAAGGAATTAGAGCTGCAAGTGAATGACGAGGGTTCATTGGAAGGAGTATATCGAAGTGGGGAGCACCCGTAGTGTTTTCCACTAAGGCGGATGACACTTTGAGGTTGTGTGTTGATTATCGTGAGCTAAAGACGGTGACGAAGAAGAAAAAGTGTCCTCTCTTGTGTTTAGATGACTTGTTCGATAAACACAATGATGCTAGGGTATTCTCTTAGTTGGACCTTACGATGGGGTTTCACCAAATGAAAGTGACAAAGGAGAGTGTGTCGATTATAGCCTTTTGTACGCCATCTAGATTCTTTGAGTGCTTGGTTTTGTCATTCGGCTTAACCAATATACCAAACTTTGTTGACCTTGTGAACTGGGTCTTCAGGGATCAACTATATAAGTTTGTACTTATGTTCGTGCATGATATCCTTGTTTATTTGAGGACGGAGGAAGAACATAAGGAGTTCTTGAGGATTGTTCTCCAGGTGTTGAGGAAGCATCGATTAAAGGCGAAGTTTTCAAAGTGTCACTTCTGGAGGAGGGAAGTGTGATTTTTGGATCATGTTGTTTTCAAGAAGGCATTGTTGTAGATCCTATGAAGGTAGCAGCGGCACAATAGGATCGACCCAAGGTTGCTATAAATGCAAGAAGTTTCCTTGGATTGGCAGGATACTATAGATGTTTTATCAAGCACTTCTCTAAGGTAGCAACACCGTTAACCAACTTGACGAAGAAGAATCAGACTTTTTTTTGGGATACGAAGTGTGAACATGCGTTTGTGATTCTAAAAGAGAGGTTAATGAGTGCATCAGTGTTAGTCATTCTGAGTGGGGATGAGGAGTTGATAGAATACACAAATGCCTATGGTACTGGATTAGGTGCGACATTGATGTAAAGGGGAAAGGTTGTCACATGTGCTAGTCGACAGCTAAAAGCGAATTAGAAGAATTATCCAACTCACAATTTGGGGTTAATGGCGATAGTATTTTCTCCAAAGATATGGAGGAATTATTTTCTTGTAGAGAGGTTCGAGTTGTATATGAATCATAAACTGTTTAAGCACCTTTTCTCACAAAAGGACCTTAACCTTCGTCAGTAGCGATGGTTAGAGTTTCCGGCCTCCTATAACTTTGACATTTCCTATATGCCCAGTAAGGGAAATGCAATCGTTGATGCTTTGAGTAGAAGACATGTCAGTTTAGGGGCGATGTTAATAGAATGTAAGCAGATAGAATTTATCGCTGGCTATGATTTCAGATGTCGATGTGAGGTAGAGCTCGAAGTGTTGGCTAGCTTGATGATTATACCAACTTTTATTGAGTGGATGGGTACTAATCAAAGGCAAGATGCTAGACTAGCAGAGATCATGGCGAAGATAGGCGAAGGACTAGAGTCGACGGAGATGAAGTAGTACGAACTCGACTGTGATGGTTGGCTCTGTAAAGATGAGAGATTGTTTATTCCTAATGTTGATGGGTTGAGGGATGAGGTCTTGCAAGAGTTCCATCATTCGAGATTGACTATACATCCCAACGATAATAAAATGTACCATGATATGAGGCAATCATTTTATTGGGATGGGATGAAGAAGGACGTTGGGACACTCATCTCGAAATGCATGAACTGTCAATTGGTAAAGGTAGAGAAAAAGAAGCTGATTGGTTTGCTGCAACCGCTTGAGATTCCCGAGTGGAAGTGGGAACAAGTTTTGATGGATTTCATCGACGGATTGCCAAGCACCATAGGAGGGTACGATAGCATCTAGGTTACAGTTGATAGATTGACGAAGAGTGCTTGATTTATACCCGTAAAGTCTAGTAGAATGAGATCCAAATTATTCGAGTTGTATGTGAAGTGGGTCGTGTGATTCCATGTTGTGCCGAAGAGTATTGTGAGCGACCAAGACCCTTTGTTCACTAGCTGGTTTTATAATAGCATACAAGAGGTGTTAAGGAAGGAGCTGCATCTCTGTATAGCTTATCACCGACAAACTGATTGGAAAACAAAGAGGGTGAATTGAATCTTGGAGGATCTCCTATGGGCTTGCATTCTCGACATTAGTGGCTGGTGGGACAATCACTTGCGTTTGGTAGAGTTTGCATACAACAATTATTGGTTCAACATTGGTATAGCACTGTTTGAGGCGTTATATGGCAGACCATGCAATGTTCCTTCATGTTGTTGGGAAGTGGGTGAGAAATTAATACTTGGGCTAGATATTGTAAAAGAGACTTCAGAGAAGATCAAGTCATTCGAAAACGAATGAAACCCACTGATAGACAGAAGGGCTACACTAATAAGAGAAGTCATAATTTAGAGCTCTTTAAAGATGGTATGGTGTTTATAAAAATCTCTCCGGTAAAAAACGTTGTTCTATTCGATACTAAGGGGAAGTTGGCGTCGAGATTCATTGGTTATTATCCAATACTCGAGTGGATTGGGGGCTTTTCTTGTAGAGTCGACTTGCCTCAGAAGGTGGCGGGCGTATACAATGTGTTCTACGTTTCTCATTTGCGAAAGTTTGTGCATGGCTTAGGCATGATAGTTGAACCAGATCAATTTGATGATATCGAGATTGAACTAGAAGCTTTGAGACCTCATAAGTCTATTTTTATTGTTGGACATGGTATGAAGCAGCCTAGGAGGAAGACGGTAGAGCTCGTGAAGATTAAGTGGAGTGAGAACGAAGGCGGTTATACTTAGAGACCGAAGAGAGCATGAGGACCCCTTATCCGGAGCTCTTTATTTAGCAAGACTTTATGTTTGTCGCATTTACTTTCACTTTCGATATCACATAGGATAGTTTAGTATCCTACATGCTAGGATAGTTGTAGATTATATTTCTTGCTTATGTTTGCATGGTTGATGTTTGATATGATTGCTCGTGAATTCTAGGCATGCGAGATTGCTACGTTTCACTTTTCCTTGGTTGTAGTGGGAATTTCAAGGGAAAAATACCTAAAGTGGGGACAACGTAATGACCTGTATTTTACATGTTGGAGAATCATAAAATATTATTTTTAAATTCGTATTAGGTCGTATGGCTATAACGTTGGGGGATGTTGAGTAGTGACATTTTTGACCTTGAGAATGACTATAACTTTTGATAGAAGCCGAATTAGGATCAGAGACCACTTCCATTGGAAAGATATAATGGTTTCCTTTTTTGTAAAGTGAGCATAATAGAAATTTGGATTTTTTTGGCTAGGTGATATGACTGTTTGAAGTTTGGCATTTTTTGAATAGCTTAATGGGTAATTAGCGAGATGGGGATAGGGCCACCAACCCATATTGGGTTTTACACTATTGGAGGCTGAAACAACCTTCTATGAATCATTTTTCCCATCTCTCAAATAAATCTAAGCCTCCATTAAGCCTATCTTTACCAAAACCTTCACATTTCTCCTCTAAATCAAGTCTAAATCAAATATTAATGATAGAATGACAAGAAATTGTTAGAGATCTTCAAATCTACATTTTTTTAAAAACCTACTCTAGGGAGTAAAGGTAGGGGATACGGATGGCCCACCACAACTGACCCCTTTTTTTAGCCAGCCCAATACAGAGCAACAATCCCAAGCATTCTCGCTTTTTTTAAGGATAACTGCTCCACGTCTTAACGATTACAAAGTGCAGCTTGCTAGGACTCGAATCTATGACCTCAATGAACTTTGTTCCATGATCTAGATTTTTGGGGAAGAGAAATTGGGTCTTTGATGTTCATTCTTGGATTCACCTCGATTTGCGTGCAAAACTTGTTTGGGTGTTTGGTGAGTGATTTGTCATCTCATACTTTACTATACGATAGGTTTTAACATGTTTTGGATTCATTTTTAAAGTCAAAATTATGTTTTAATACTATCTTAAAACCCTGCCTATAGCAAAAACGTGAATAAAATGCTTTTTGATGTCCTAATCATGTTATTTGGATGTGCAATTGCCTTGATAGATGTTAGAATATGTGGTGGATACATTCTACGACGATGACTATGATTTATTGTGTGTTTTACATGCTTAAATGTAGGTTTGTGCGTGTGTAGTGTTTTTTTGTATGCTTGAATGGTCGAAAATGCTCATCGGAGTAAACTAGTGGTAGGAACTGTACAACCGAACTTCGATGGATAGGTTCTAGGATGCTAAGAGTCGCATCGATGCGTATGGAATGCTCATGGGTTGAAGAATGGAGCGTTGCAATGAATCAGCATGAAATTAGAGTTTGGAGAAACAATGACATTCTATTTGGTAGCATTTTTTTGATAGCATTTGTTTGGTAATAGGTTGTCGGGACATGTTTTGGGTTCGGTGTTGGTTTGATCGGGTGGTGCTCCGAGTTTGGTAAGCGGAAAATTCGAACAGCAAATGCTGTCCGGTGGTGTTATGCTCGGTGATCGGTCAAGAAATCTTTTTTGGGGGTGCTTCTATTCGGCTTCGAGTTAGGGAAGGTGTTGCTTTGGGTTTGGGCCAAGGAAATTTTGGCAGAAATAGAGTAGTGGGAATTTTTGGGTTGCTTTGGGTTTTCTAGGCTGTGGCGTTGGGTTTAGCTAAGAAGTGACCCGAGCCAAAACAAGGACTTTTGGATTTTTTTCCTTAAGCAAAGGCGAACGACTCCGGGATGACTCAAGGCGACTTTGAGGTTCGTATGGTAACTAGTGAAACGTGGTATGGTACTTCAACACGACGACGACTTCGAAAATTTAGTACGATGGCTCTACGACTTATGATAGGTTTCTGGAGGCGTTCCAATGATGGGAGTCGTGATGGTGATCCACAAGGACAAGTTCGAAAATGAGGGCTTTTGAGTAGAATTTGCGATAGTGTTCTATTGTGGAGATATTCGGGATGGAATAACGATTGAGTTCCATTATAGAGACATAGGTAAAGGGATCATTGATATATCAGAGATTTCTAGTGTGCTCGTAAAGAAAGGGTATGTAGGGATGATGCCCACCTGCATTTGCTACTGTATCTAGATTTTTGTAATGGTAGATTACCCTAGAATTTTGCAATTGTGAGTCTAGTTCCTAGCATTACGGAGTGGCTTGGATTCTAGCACTAAAGAAGTTAGGATTTGATTAAGTCTCTGGTTTGCGATTATGCCATACAAGTTATCATATATCCAACACGCATGATTGATGGTAAGGACTTTTTGATGGATGCTATGTGTGACATGGTTGCTTATCACTCTAGAATGTCACACGATGTAGGTATTTTCGACCACATACTTAATCACTGGATATCGTACTTGGTTGTAGTATAGTTATGTGATGATGATAGTAGATTAGCATATATCGATTGTTATGTGAAAACTCTTTGGATGCTGGGACATGTCAGGTATGATTTTTCATACCCTATGCCATTATTTATTACATACAATTACTATAGTATTTTAAGATGATGTATCCACTAGACTATTGTCCGATTCGAGGTTTTATGTTATGCTTCTTATTATGTCGGGTACTCTTAAATGAATAGATTTGGGATAATAGGTCTGGATAGCACACAGAGCTATTTAGAGTACAAGCAAGGGGCTATGCTTTCATATATCTATACTTTGGAGCTTACTATCACTTATACCTTCATGTAGCATTGTGGAGCTATATCATACTTGTATTACGTTAGAGACAGTTACAGAGTTTACTTTGGATATTTGAGATGTATAAACTCTTTTATTTTCAATTTTGTATAATTTGTTAACCTGTTGCACTCTGATGTTCTTATTTATGGTTCATATTGATTATATGACTGTATCTCTTGTTTTACATCTATGTTATTTATATTTTGTCTATGCACTGTGAAATGTTCTACAAGTTCCATGTTTGGATTTTTGGCTAGTTTACACCCTTAGCCATTGCCTTACATTGACCGAGTATCCACGTAGCACACTCTATAGGTATATTGGGTACCTCCAGTATAGGGCAGTCATAAAACACCAACCGTGATAACCCGCACCTTCAGACACACCGATTCAAAGCCTAAAATGACTTTCAAACCCGTGTCGTGCCAGGATGTACGATTCGTCGGGGTTTTAGAACATTACATGATACATAGACAAATTTAAAATTTAAAGCATTATACACTTTCAGATCTCACATTGGAAGGAAATAAAATATTAATACTGTAAACAAACAAATCAGATAATAGTCTCAACAATAGTAGTCCATGCAATGATGTCTTCAAAAACAACATAATGACTGGTAGAATAATATAGTCTAAAATACATGGAGAATGACTATAAGAAATGTAGCTCTAGGCGCGTAGTCTTCTCCTTTACGTACTGTGTCCTGTCCAAATCACCTATCAGCCTGTCCTCTTGTGATGGGTATAAAAGATGAAGAAAAGGAGTGGATCGAACAAAGTTTGGTAAATGAATTATATTACTAATATATGGTGTTCACAAGCAATTAACTTCATCCACAATCTACACAACCTAACATGTCTAATTATGTTCGTTTGTTATCTATAAAGGATTGGTTACTTTAGAAATCATGGGCATGATTCTTTTTAAACCTACATAAATACACAACTTACGAAGGTTTCCAACCGAGTGCAATCGACAACTAATAACTCTAGGTCGATTCCTAGTATATGATCCTAATAATTAACTCCCTAACCAACATTGAGTTTACATTCTCAATGACGAATCATGTATATCGCACTTACACACTGAATGAACATCGCAATGCCTAGACTCGTGCCGAGTATACTACTTCGACGATTTATGGCCTATCAAAGAATTCATGTCACCTTCTCAATGGTAAACATGTCATATACTCTTTATCATTTAACCTGAAGCTAAAGAAATCACGATAGTGATTCCCCCGTAGGTCTAGCTGTTGCCCATCCATATAGCCCTACTATTGCGGACGTCTCCCGGGCAAGCCCCGGTAACAATAAGAGCTTCTAGTTACACTACTCTCGCACATCCTATCAAGTTCCACGCTATGCTCACCATAAAGTGTGAACCTAGGTATGTTCCCGCTTGATTTGTTCCACAATCTCAGTCATCCATGCCTATGTTAGCTATTATAAATACCCTGTGTCATATTACACTAAATAGGTTGAATTCTTGTTATTTCTTGGCATAGAATTGCTCCCTTTAGCAAATTAAACACCTAAAGCTCTTAAGATTAGCTACTTTTTTGTATTATGTTCTTAATTTCTTATTTTATCTTGTAATTTCTTGTAATTTTAAGAGATCAATATAGCAAGAGGTCTTCATAGTAGACATAGGCAGGCTTAGCCGAACAACTCTATATTTTGCGTTATTTACTTTATTTTTCTTGTCTTATTCCTCATTTTCAATTTTTAAGCCTACTGTTAGCAAGTAACCTTTGCTAATATAAATATTATTCTAATTTTGAGGTCGACTAAATTTCTAATCATAATTTGATACATAAAACGACAATCAAATCTGCATCGAGAGCTAAATGGTGGTTTAGAGTATTCTCGAGTATTTATGAAATACTGGAGAATGATTTATAGAAACTGTAAGCTCCTTATAAAGGAGTATTCGAACTCAAACTTCATAAGTAATATCGAGTATAACATGTCAATATTAAATTCATGCTCAAACCTTAATTAAGGAGCTTTAAGTTGGAAATGTTCCAAATAAAAAGAATTCAACCAAAAGGCTAAGTACATTACCTTGAATTCAACCAAAGGAGCTATTTAATTAAATTATAATTGTTATAAATTAACTAAATTAAATACTATTTATGAAATATTAATTATTTTATTTGATTTATTTAAATTGGTTTTAATAAAGTGTATATATAAAAGTTATATATGTACATATCGATATACAATATCGATAAATATTTAAATCGGATTTAAAATTGATAAATACTGATTGGATTTGGAAATATCTATGGGTCCATATAGGTCATACAAAGATTGACCATATTAGTGGGGGTGGAAGGTGTTATTTGTTTGAAATATCTGGTTTGAATTGGCAAAAAGAAGAGGTAATTAGGGAGATCTAGATCTCCTCCTTTTGCTCTTTCATTTTGCCTATATAAACCACCCTTCCTCTCTTATATTTATTTTACTTTGAGCCTCCACTACCTTCCTTTCTTGGCCACAAATACAAGGTGTTCTCCCCTACATTTCTAAATAAAATTTAAATCAAATTAAAATCTATTTTAGAGGTGTGGTGCTCTCTTTAGTTAGTTGCATTTCTAAAGGATTATAGATTGGATCTAAGGAGTTTTGATTCAACATTCACGGTGCACACTCAAGGCTACATCAAATGGTAATTTCTATTATAAATACACTCATCTATGTTAATTGCCAGTGTAAATTGATCTTTATTTTATTACGAATATATATGTGTATATATATAGTAACTGATTTAAATTTATATACATATTCATTTAAATAAAAACCTTTATATACATTTAAACTAAACACAAAGACATTCGTCCATTAAAAAACATTTTTCCCAAATTAAAATGATTTTTGAATAATTATTAAACTAAAAATGAATTTAGTAATTATTGTATATATATCAGAAAATTTATTTATAAATATCTACTTACATTTATTTATTTTCAATAAATAAATACAAATAAAATACAAATATATATATATATGTAATCAAAAATAATCAAATTATAATTATAAATATTTTAAACTTGTTAATCCAAAAAATGGATCAACATCCTAGAGTGTGATATGAAAGCACCAGCCCTGTTTGTACAAAGCAAATATTATAGAAAAATAGCAGAAAAGAAAATGGGCACAGATAATTTTATAGTGGTTCGATTGTTAACTAAGCATACATCCAATTTATAACTTTGCTTATTGATTTGATCTTGACAAAGTATGATTAGAAGGTGACTGAAAGAGAATTAGTCACAAGTACAGAGGCTAGACAAGTTCTAAGTCCTTGAAATGCCCGTAATTGCTGCCTTGGTGACTGTAATGTAGAGGAGAGAGTTGAAGAATAGATGAGGATCCCGTGTAGTGTTAGCATGATCCAGATCCAATCTAAGTTGCTCTATGGATTGTATTTATAGTGGTAGCAGTCACACTGGGCCAAACGGAGAGTTGGAGCAGAACATAGAAGTCGGCTAGAAGAGTGTGTGAAATCTCAACTTCACCTGGATTAACCAGAGATATCGGTACTGACTTCTCATGTTGGTACCAACCTCTATGGTTAACTCCAAAGAGGTTGAGCTCTTTTGCACTTGTCTTGGTACTTGATTTAGAGATGTTCCATGTAGTTTGTTTGGATAATTGGCTAATATTGGCGATGGTTCCTTCATCACTTGGTTTATCCCACCGTTTTGAATGCTAACTCTTTAATCTTGGTATTCATCTGATCAGAATTCTTTGATATTTCTTGGGCACACATGAAATAGGTAAAGAATACCCTCTACAAAGTTTGAGTGAGAAATATGGAAATATCGAATGTCACCACCAACATGATGTAGTCGGCACCGACTTCTCCCCTTAACTCCAATCATGTTGAAATTTCTCTGAGTTATTTCTACTCCCAATTTAAGTGCGTTTGCAAGATTTCAAGTCGTTTCGTCTTCATCTCGACATTCTACTCCTATTGATTTCTACCTGGTTAAAAACTCGGTTAACATTTTCCTCCTGAGTATGCTTTCATTGGAAACAAAGTGTGCTCTCGAACAAGACAAATTTCAAATTACTATCCCATGGATTCCAGTTGACTGTTTAAATGTCGACTCGAGACGTCGCTTTTGTTTGACTCTAACTGATCTATTTTTATTCGTTGTTCACTTTGTCTTGAACTAATTTCTATTCTGGATGTTATCTATACAATCTGGGAATTTACATGCAACTTTGTGTAGATGAATAAGGTTAATGTTAGGAGTTTGAATAGGTTTGGATGAGATATGGCATGTCGGTGCCGACTTTTGATGTCGGTACTGACATGCATACTTAGAGAATTTTTTGAATTTTCTCTTATAAGCCTTCATTGGCCTGCCATCCAAACCACTTGCTCACATCTTTTACATTGTTTCTTGCCAAATTGCTTAAACCCTCGACGAGATCCTCCAAATGCCGAATTGATTTTTGTTGCCACTTCGACTTTTTTACCGACTAGATGCTACTGAACCACCACCTGTCGATGCCTCCTCCAGCATCTTGCCACCTTCTGAGACAGCCGTCGTCGTTGAGTTCGCCACTTATGGTTTTTGAATCCGAATTCTCTAAAATCTTAAGACAAAATTTACTTCATATCAAAGGTGGGTTGCATTGGTTCTATGGTGATGATGGTGGAGGAATTGGTGGAGATCTTGTCCGATTTCTGTTTGGTATAGGACAATTAAGTTATGGTACGTACATTCAAGGTTGAACTAAGATTCTACATGAATGGAACATATATGCTTTCAGATTAAACTCAGTTGCCCGGCTTTGGTTGTCTTGACTATGAAATTGGTTAAGTCTTTACCATAGAACAAATCTCATTGCAATAGTTCATTCTAAGTTTAGGCATGCTAGACCGTTCCTCCTCATCATCTTCCTATCATTACACTCTGGTGATCCCGAAAAGAAAGACTTTTTGCTTCGCTTTGGACAACGGATCCGCTACCAATCGTCGATCGATAATTGGTATGTATAGGAAGATAATTTCAGAGGACAGTGCAGATTGTTTCTCAAATTCGAGAAAACTATCTACACTGGATGGTTTGTTTGTTGTGTTCAGGACAATGGACTCATCACGTAGATAACACATTGCATTTGCCCCGCTTAACACTTAGAATTCTATTGGTCAACACACATTCGCGTCCCTTGAATTCCAAGTGTTAGTCACACGGGCATTTATGTTTCAAGTTAAGTTTCACCTGATCATGTCAAACGCTAAGTTCTCCTATCTAGAATGACTCCAATCGGCTCATCACAAATCTGGTGAAGGGCCGTCAACTCCTTCTAAGGGTGCCTCTGCCACTGCTCCATTTTCTCCATCTGTTCCAGTTGGGACCAACCAACCTATGACTTTTGGGCCTAAGGGTCAGATGGTGCTAATAGATCCCACTGCTCTGCCCCAGTTGCCTCCCAGGTTGATCGTAACTAACCCACCAGAATAGGCACCTACCGTTATGACTGAAAAGATGCTCCGTAATATCTGCTTGCAACATGGAATTCCTATGGAAGATGTTCGTTTACCGACAAGGAATGAACTTGCACATCATCCGCCGCCTGATTTTAAGACTTACAGTCGATACATGTGTCTCAGCGGTGCCGGTCTGTCTTTCAATCCTTTCTTAAGAGATTTCTTAGAAGAAATTGGACTTACGCCATTTCAGATTCACCCGAACGGGTTTGCCTTGCTAAGTTCACTATATGTCTTGTTCATGCAACGATTCGAGCACCCTTCATATTTCAGAGAGCTCACATATCTGCTCAAATTTTAAAGAATAAAAGATTGCCTCTCCTTTGTTATTATCGAAGCCTGGACTAGGTGCAAAGTCATTAGGAACCTCCACAAAAAGCATTCCATGTTCAAAACCAAATTTTCTTCATTCGCTGTCTAGAAGGATTCAATCGCTTCTGGTTAGAAGGAAGTGAGTTTCGTTCTATCAATTCTCTTTGTGGTGAAATTTCTTTACTCCGAACTTAACGCATATCGCCCATAGGTATCCCAATGAAAGATAAATGATCGGAGCATAATAAGATTCTTGAACATCTGAAAGCCATAAGAGCAAGCGAACGTTCTATCAAATTCCTTTCGACAAATGAATACTTGCTTGAGTATGGTCTGCTGGCTCCGAAGAGGATAGCTGATACCGAAGTCTCTTCATGAAGCAGCTTTAGGTCGCATACCCGCTCCACTGCATCCACTCGTGACTCTGATGAGGGTCCCCAAGAGGAAGAGGAGGTAAGTGGATCGGGTGATGGATGTTAGTCTAGTGACGATCACAAAGAAGAGGCTGTAGATATGGAAACAGACGAGCCTTTAGGAGGTAATAAATAAGAGGATGTTGAAATAAGGGCTGATGAGCCCATGAGAGATGATGCCCCTAATTGTGGGGGTGATGACGACAGGACGCCCACCATCTTGGAGGAGGAAGAGCCGATTGAAAGGAGAGAAGGAAAATAGCCAATGATTGTGGAGGAGGGAGAGATCTCCGATGATGAGGATGACAGTGACCTTTAGGTCACTGAGGAAGGGGAAACTAAATCCTGGGATGATACATTGGGACCTTCCTTCTCCAGGTTTCTTAGTCGACGAGACATTAATCCCAGATCTTGCTACTTCTCCCCCTCTAGAACAACCAGCTATCAGACCCTACTTTTTGCATGAGATCAAGCTACTGTGACTTCTGCCGGACCTACATCAACTTCTGACTTCATGAAAGATGTTCCCATCCATGTGAATGAGCATGGAGACATTCAGTTACTGAAATGATAGAAGAGGTTGGCTCACAGATCGATATATCTTCCAGGGCATTTATAAATGAAGGCAGCAGTACTCGACTCTAAAACCATGCCCAACATGTTTGTAAACTATAAAGGGGGTTATTAGCGTTATACACTTCACTCTAGTATCATGAACATTCATCTTCACATACACTTCGATTTGTGTAATTCTAGTACTTATACATTTTCATTGTCTTAGGTTCAATGGCACGTGACAGATACAGAGCACTTCACCGTAACTCGAGCAACTATAGAAGGAGCACTCCTGACCCTCATCCTTATCGCTATGAAACAGACAAAGAAAGGCTAAGGAGTAAAGAGTCCAAGCATGATGAAGCTCGCAGAGCTGAGTGAGAATGCCTCAATGTTGAAGAGAGAGAGTGAAGAGAAAGAGGGATTTTGGGGGAGATTCCTCCTGTGAGACTCGCAAACACCCACGAAGAAATTCCTCCAGGTGCCATGGATCCACTACTTCTATTATTCCTCCATATTCTGAAGCTCAAACTGATATAATCCAAGACACTCCTTCATCACGGATCATTACAACTGCTGCTACCTCCTCTCCTTCTCAAAGCACCTCAACACTTATGCTTTCTCTTGGTTTATCCTACCTCCAACCTGTTTATCCATACTTATACTTATGTGGATTAAAATACAATCACGACATCAAAATTGTTACTAGAGAAAGTACGGTAAAAAACTTGGAGGTAGTGCAAAGCGATGTTGACTCGATTTTCGGATGGCAGCGATTATGCAAAGCTCTTTCTAAGATCAACAAGATTAACTTCACACAACTTGATTCGCTCGAGAAAGAGAACATAGAGCATGAAGAGGCAATCAAAGAATGGGATGTTGAGTTGATCAAAGTTACCAAGGAAAGAGATCTCGGACTCGAACAGAGAGCGAGTGTAGACTTTTTGATGGGAGAGATGAAGCGTGCCCATACTAACGCAGAGATAGTGATGAGGAATAATCTTAAGGTCGCTCAACTTGAAACTGAGAGCTATAAGAAACAGGTTGAAGAGAAGTCTGAAATTATGAAGGCGAAAAACCAAGCCCTTTTCGGAAAGGCATCCGAACTCGAACGCCTTTGCGAAGAAGTGCAGAAACTCCATGAGGAAAACCAAAGGTTGGTTGAAAAGTTGGACACTCTATTATCAGATAAGCTTTTAAATGACATCAAGCTTGCCGTCCACCGGAGCGAACTGATCTTGAAAAATCCCGAGATGCCGAGAACGAGAAGAGGGCCCAATAAAGGGAAGACCTCAACCAAGCTCTCCAACATTTCTACGTGAGTGTGATTATGCAAAAGGATCTAAAGTGGTTAGGAAACAATTATCCTGTTGCCCTTACTGACGCGTGGGAAGAAGTGTTGCGCCGAGCTGGAGGCGACCGCTTCGAGACCGATACTGGTGCAGTGCTTGAGTGCCAAAGAGATAGATGTACTTGCCGTATGGACGGAAATTCTCGTCGAGGAGGATGCCAAGGCCATTGCCCATGCTGGCCCACGCTCTTTGGGTCAGTGTGAAGTGCCTATCTCGTAGTCTGGGGCGCCAGTGATGATCATCCCTTCTTCGAACGCATTGCACAAGCCTTATTTCCCTATTCGAGCAATTAGGAAGTTCCCAGCAACCAGAGAGTATGAGATTGACGTCATACTAAGGAGTCCCACTTCAGGTATTTCTCTTGTTTCTCCCATGCTCTAGTAGGTCGATCTCACTCCTGAATTTATTACTGAGTTGTACCATTATCTCTATGAACTCATAAGTCCACTCGACGTCCCACCTTTGCCTCCTACTTCTCAGAGCGCATGAACGGAAGCCATCTTTACCGCATCCACTGTTGTTTCCGCGAGTTCAACTACTACACTCCATCCTTCCACCTTCGGGCCAAGATCCGATGCCCAATAGATCGCAGCGTTGGAAGGGTTGGAGAACATTGTCGTATCAGAGGAGGATGTTAGAATGGTTAGTGCACTGATCCGATCAGTGACAAGGCAATGGTGGAACGGATCCAAGAGGAAGAGAGAGAAGGCAAAGCTCAAAGCAGAGCCAGATGCTGCAAAGACAAGGATCCTCCCATTTACCATCAAGACTAGCAAACTGAAGTCTGTAGGCGAGTGGGTCGGTGGGTTCGAGGTAACTGACTCAAGCAAGGAGGTGGTGAAGAAGAAGAAAACCCTAATCCGACCAGGTAAAGGTGGCAGCGGGGAGAAGTGATGGGCTCGAGCATCAGTGGAGCAGAGTTTTGGTGGTTCTTTTAGTTTGTGTCTTTTGATTTTTTGATTCTTTTTAAGTATAAAGTCTGTACTTAGCGTCTTTTCTTTTGTCTTGCGTCAATAGAGTCTGTACTTTTGCTTTTTAGTGTCCGAACATATCGACATTGTGTGGGAACGACCCCGTTGTTTGATATTGTACACAAAGTGATATAAGCAACAAAAAGATTAGTATTTCTACTGTAATCTCTTCTATGTACTTATCTACATTCTATGTACTGTGCTTGTTTATATATCACTGTATGTGTGCATAGTATGATTTCTCATCTCACAATTTCCATATTATACACTGTTGTACTATGTGATATACGATGTATTTATTTACCGCAATTCTATGCGTGTAAATGGTGTAAATAGAGTAACATGCAGTTATTTAGTTCTACTATTTTACTTAACTCTATTGTAGCAGCCAGAATTTTTGTTCGGCATAATAGAACTATGGAGTGACTTTTACTTTGACCAAGTGTTAGTATGTTGTGTGCCCCCTAGTCGTTGGACTTGGTTACTTCGAACACTCGATGCGAGATCGGGTGCTCTAGGTTACTCTTCGGTCGCCCCTAGTCAAGGATGTATGACAGCTCCAATCTTTGGGAACTTACAGTTTGATTTCTTGATTCCGAGCACTGTTTACTTCGGTTACATATGATTTTCTCCGAGTTTGGTATTGAGGTTCTATCCGTACACCGGCCTATGTTTCTTGAGACCCATGGACAACTCAATTCCTCGAATTTTCCTTTAACGTTGTCTATATCTGGGCGATGTTGAGTTTTGGGCGGTGGGGATTGATTTCTACCAACCTTATAACCGACAAATTTCCAGATACTGCCGGAGCAACGTTGGTACTTAGGAGGTTTTGACAAACTGATGATAGTACTGAGGTAATAGCGATGATTCAGAGTGCGCTTGAACGATGTTCCCTTGGTTCAAGCGGCAAGGAAGTGAATGCTTGCTTGGACATGATTCCGTCGGTCAGAGCAGCCAAAGAAATGGGGCGCACTTAAATGCCGTTCCATCGGTCCAAGAAGCAAGGCGTGGCTTATAGATGTGTGCGAGGGTTTGGGCCTTTCCGATGTTGTCAGAGCAACACCGGTTCTCAAAGGGCAGGGATCAATTTTCCCCGTCGATCCGACAGTTTGAGTCGACTTACTTCCATCGAATTATCGGGCTACTTATTTAAATGCAGTTCCATCGGTTCAAGAAGCATGTAGGTGGAGCATACTTTGACGCGGTTCCACTGGTCCAAGAGCGAGTGAATGGTTTTCGAGCCAATCCAACCCCATCGACTTAGCAAGTTTCTTACATGAACGCGGTTTCGTTGGTTAATGAAGCAAATAACTTTATTGATAAAATAAAGAGAAAGGAAAATCCTACCTATTTACAATGCCCACAGTATCCCTGGGTGGCTTATTTGAGAAAATGAGAAACAGAAATTCAAAAAAAATAGTGCCATAGGGAATCGTTGTTCCAAGCACGGGGAATCTAGATTCCATCGACCGTTGTGAGCTTGAAAGTTCCATCTCCAAGTTTCAGGCCGATAACGAAGGTCCTTCCTAGTTTGGGCCAAGTGCCCATATTCTCGGATAGATTCGTTTCAGGAGGAGATCTTCCACTTCGAAGGTGTGGCTGCAAACTTTAGCGTTAAAATGTCGTGCCACTCTCTTTTGATGTGCAGCAGTCCTTAGCTCAACTTCTTCCCGCTTCTCATCGATATGATCAAGCAATTAGAGCATGAGCTGCTCGTTCTCACTTTGGTTGAACTGTTGTCTCCGATGAGAGGGGACTTCTAGTTCCACTAGAATCATTGCTTCCAAACCGTATGCCAAGATGAAGGGTAACTACCTGGTCATCAATTTACGAGTCGTTTTGTAAGCTCATAATGCAAGCAGAAGTTCATCAACCCAATTTCCTTTAGCTTTTATCAGCCATTTCTTAATGATGGATTTGATGATTTTGTTCGCTGTCTCCACTTGCCTGTTTGCTTGTTGGTGTGACAGCGCGGAAAAGCTCTTATTGATCTGGAAACGTTCGCAAAAGTTCTTGAATTCAGCACTCTCGAACTGAGTTCCATTGTCTGTGATGATTTTCTGCGGTACTCCAAACCTGCAAATAATATTTTTAGTAACGAAGTTTATTACTTTCTGAGTAATGATGGTGGCCAACAGTTTCGACCCATTTCGTGAAGTAATCAAATGTGACGATGACATATTTAGCTCCCCCTTTAGCTATTGGTAATACGCCAATTATATAGATTCCCCAGATTGCAAATGGCCACAGGCTAACCATTTGCATTAGCTCTGTGGATGGGGTTCTCGTAACTTGGCAAATCTCAAGCACCGATTGCAACGTCTTGCGTAGTCTGCTGCATTTCTGTTGATGGATGACCAGAAATATCCATAACGGGGAACCTTCTTCGCTAGTGTTTGCCCCTCGATGTGGTCTCCGTAGCTGCCTTCGTGAACTTCCAGGAGGATCCTCTTGGCTTCACTGTTGGTTACACATCTGAGTAAAGGGTTGAAGAATCCCCTCATATAGAGCACTCCGTCTTGTAGTATGAATCGTGGTGCCTTTCAAAGAAGCTTCTTCCACTCACTCTGATCCCTGGGAAGTGTAACTCTGAACAAATAGTCTTTGATCATTGTCATTCACAATTCCTCTTCCTCTATAGTTTCTAGAATCCATTCGACGTCCATCTGATCTATGCTAGGAGCCATCAGCGACTAAACTGGAACCAGGCCCATTGACTGTGCTTCTCTTGAACTAGCTCATTTAGCTGGGTAATCTGCTTTCATATTATGTTCTCTCGGAATATGACTTATGGTATAATATTCGGTGTCGTTTAGCAATTCCCATGCCTTTGACAGATAAGGGGCAAGGTTTAACCTCTTAGCCTGATATTACCCTTTCACTTGACAGACAACTAGCTGAGAGTCGTTGTAGATGTACACAACCCTTATTCCTAATTCCTTCGCAATTTTTAGTCCTGGTATTAATACCTCATACTCAGCCTTATTGTTAGTAGCAGGGAACTCCAACCTTAGACCGTAGCAAACAGACCGTCTTTTGGGAGTTTCAAGAACAACTCTCGCTCCTGAGCAAAAATCATTTGATGCACCATCGATAAACAGTTTCCACTGTGACACTACTTCTAGATCGTTTTCCTCTTTGCCGTCTCATATTGTAAAGTCGGTGAAGAAATCTGCATATGCCTTTTCGTTGATTGCCCTTTGGGTGATAAGTGATGTCGTACCAACTCAACTCAATATTCCATTTAAGAAATCATTCTGATGTCTCTAGACGGTACATCACCTGCTTCAAAGGTTGATCTGTCAACACTTTGACTGGGTGACCCTGGAAGTATGAGCGTAACTTCCTTAATGTGATCAATAGGCAATAGGCTAGTTTTTCCAACTTTGGATAGTTCTTTCTCGGTTTTAACAAATCACTTACCGATGTAGTAAACGGGTCGCTGGATTCTAGCTTCCTCGTGTACCAGTGCTACGCTCACAGCATGACTTGACACTATTAGGTAGATGAATAGGTCTTCCCCATCCATTGGTTTATATAAACCCGACGAGGTCTCCATATGTCCCAATAATTCCTCAAAAGAGGTTTGGCAAGCCTGATTCCATTCAAAAAATTTCTTACCCTTCTTTAATGCGTCGAAGAATGGTATACACTTGTCTGTTGCTTTGGAAATAAATCGGCTCAATGCTACAACCTTTCCATTCATAATTTGCAATTCCTTTTTGGTCATAGGGACTGTGATGTTCCGCAAGGAGGTAATTTGCTCGGGATTAGCTTTAATGCCTCTAGCATTCACGATGAAACCTAGAAATTTCCCCGAAGCCACGCCGAAAGAACATTTCAGCAAGTTAAGTTTCATTCCATACTTTCAGAGAATCTCAAACATTTCCAAGAGGTTGTCCAAGTGATTTCCTGACACACGTGACTTGACTAGCATATCGTCCACATAGACTTCCATCGTTCGTCTGATCTAATCCTTGAACATTGTATTCACCAACCATTGGTAGGTTTCATCGACATTCTTCAGGCCGAATGACATCACTCGGTAACAATACAATTTGAGGTCCATGATGAAGCTGGTGTTCTCCTGATCGGATGCATGCATTATAGTTTGGTTGTATCCTGAGTAGGCATTCATAAATGAGAGTAGTTTGTGGCCTGTAGTTCCGTCTACAAGCTGGTCGATTTTGTGTAATGGGAAGGTGTCCTTTGGATAGGCTTTGTTTAGGTCTGAGTAATCAACACAAGTTTGCTGCTTCCCATTGGACTTCTTAACTAGAACTGCATTTGACATCCATTTAGGATAAGCTGCGCCGCGAATGAAGCCGTTAGCCAACAACTTATCCACTTCTTCCTTTAGCGCAATGGATCACTCCGAACCCAGGCTGCATCTCTTCTGCCTCACTGGAGTGTACTTGGGATCGATGTTGAGTGTGTAACATGCTATCTCTGATGACGTCCTACACATATTGAAATGCATCCGGGCGAACTCGTCCACGTTGGCATAAAGAAATTTGATCAACTCTTGTTGAATTTTTATTCCAAGTTGGGACCCTATCTTTAAGACTCGAGTTGGGTTATCCATGTCAACTGGGATAGACACTGCAACCTCTGCTAGTTCTGCCTGCTCCTCCCCTGAGCACTTCTTCCTAGGGTACCAAAGCCTTGTCAAATCGGCTATGGTTCCCGAGCCAGGGGCGGCTCTATAATTGCTATGCTGTACTCTGAGACCCACTGTAACAAAGAGTATTATGGGAGTAATACTGTCTGTTAAAGCGGAGAATAGAGTATAGTGGAAGCGACCATTTGTAATCAAGCTATAACTATCTACTGAATACGTCGAAAGGTGGAATCTATTTAAATTTTTCTCAATCAGGTGGTTCGACATATTCGGTAAATACTTATAACGAAATTACAAATGGCTAAAGATCTATCAGGACAAAGCATAATAACATAATGAAATAGCATCACAGAACAGAATCACATAACAGATATAAAATCCCAGGACAATACATCGTCAATACAGATCCAAATACTATGAGTGGGTACAAAGCCACTGCTCACACATGTGAGTCAAAAATATGTACATATCAAAGTCTGAATAATAACAGAGTAGCGGAATAGTGGACAAATAAAAGCGCTATCTATCAGCATAGCAGATAATGTCCAAGCGGAAGCACAGAAGCTAAGTCCAGAGACCTAACCTGAAACAACTCGGTCTGACCCGAGCGAAAACACTCGGTGCAGGCTAGCTAAACAATCAGTAATAACTGAGATATATAATAATGCGGTACATAAATGAAATAGTACTTTTCCTAAGAGAAGAGTATTTTGGACCACATGAATATAATGACGGTCCCTAATCATCAATCAACAGTAAAAATCTCCAAAGAGAGTATCAGCACCAAAGTTTTGAATATATAAAATCGCCTCATATCATCAGCGTAGCCAAAGCTATATAAAGTTTCCTATAGAAAATAATCCCAAGAGTGACCAGAGTATGTAATTAATGCCCAAGCAAAGATCGATGCTCCAAAGAGCAATGGGGATATACTGAAAAGTCAATGAAATCAAACATTGAAAAGCAGTGTCCAGAGACACTGTGAATCCACAAGGTAATCGTACTTACATCGTATGGTTCCATAGAACCAACACCGAATGGCGGTACTCGAATGGATATAAAAATCATCAGATAATACAAGTATAGCACGTGCACCGACCGGAGTTGTTATTGCCAAGTACTGTAGAGTTGTGATCGATCACTCGCACAGATGCGGAACGCGCGAGACGGAGAGATCCTTCCCAGAAGGATAAAGGCCCAGAGGCACACGCCGAAAAAGTAACTGCTCCATAGAACAGGTGTCCAGAGACGGTTGCCCAGAGGCGTGGTGACCCAGAGGTCCAGTACTGGCTGCCCAGAGGCTAATGTGTCACAAACTTCTTGGAGAGGAACCCGTAAAGTGTTAACAATGAGTCCCATACCCCACGTTCGCACTAAACGGTTTACTAACCAATAGCAAGCTCGCATTCCAAACAATAAAAAGTCCACCTCGTATCATCGGTAAACTAGACCCAAAGGTCAAAACGATCAATCGAATAGGTCGGGGATTAACTAGAAAGAAAATACACACGGTTCCATAGGCCGGAGATTTCCTAACCGTTTAAGCACCTTTCCACTTCGCTCGACGTGCTAAAAGTGAGTGTGAGATTTTTATTATAGAAAATAATGGTTCGAAACGGATTTATAATTGATTTTTGAGAACACTTTAAAACAGCTTTTGAAAACTCTCCTATTATGGAGTAAATAGTTTACTAATTAAAAATAATATTATATAATAATTTCAAAAGCCATTTCGGAGTGAAAAATCCTTTTAAAACCTTTTTATAAGGCCCGTGTATGAAATCCAGAGACAAATCTCAAAGAAATCGATAAAACCAGAAAATCACTGAAAATATTCCAAGTGTTGGAAAATAGTCCAAAACTGACGCGAACCCAAGTTCAGAAAATTATTCGGACTAGTAAACTGAATCTGAATGGCATGAAATTTTTTAGGAACGTAGTCCGACATACCTACTTCAGAACGCAAAAAGAATTACTCGATTCCGACTTGAAACGAAGAAAGGGCGTCGTCTCAAAGTCGGACAAAAATCACAAAACTCTACTGTGTCAAAACAGTGCAAAGGTCCCACTTCGACGACATGGTCGAAGGGCCACATGAACTCAGATCTTGATAAAAATTTGCAGGAGCGTAGAAAAGTACTCCTACTTTGATATGCAACAAGAATCGTTTGGTTTCGACTTAAAATGAAGAAATGACAATGTTTCAAAGTTGGTCCGACGATAACTGAAAATGATCACTATTGTAAAACAATTTCTGGGTGCTACTTCGGCAATAGAAACAAAGTATCTAATGCACCCAGATCTAAACCAAACTTTGCATGGTTGAAGATCTCGATCTCATATTTTTAACGAGACCAAAAACAATGAAATCCGACAAAGGACGAGCTCGGTATGGTGTCGCAAAGTCGGGGTTCTGCGCTGAAAACAACGGGAGCAAAGAGACTAAGGCCTGTAGCTATGCACTAACAGATCAGAGATGAAAAACCACAATTTTGGCGTAGTAAACTTCCAATTCTGACAAGATGAATAAAATAAAAGTTGTATCTTAGTTTCTAAGCTTTCTGGAATGACCAAGATCGTCAAATTCCGATCGGGGATGAAAATTCTATGACTAAAACAATTCTCAGATCTAAATTCTATATCACTGTCATTGTGCTCTCGGGACAGTGGTAAGAATGCACAGTTTTGACGAAATTAACTTCGAAATTTCATGAAACTCAAAACATGAAACTTTTAGCCCTAAATCGATTCTTTCCATAACATCCAAAATTATTAGATTTGGATAAGAAACGAGTAACTTATGGCCAAATCAATTTCAAGTTTTTATTTTCTCAACCTTGTAGTTTGTTGTCAGGTCAGCGACAAATAAACGTGATTTCGACCATTCAAACCTCAAAATTAGGCAAATCACAAAACATAAAAGTTATAGGCTATAGAATAAACTTTCCATAACATCAAGAAAATCTTAATTCCGATTTAAGATGAATGAGATATGCCTAATTTACTAACAGCAATAAACTAATTATAATTTCAGCTAGCATATATTACAAGCACCTTATGTGCACACCCCAAAATGAAAGCAAAGATGATCAAAGAGCTATGATTCATATGTTATATAATAAAACATGTGTTACTAACTGATTACCGAAATCAAAAGATGATTAAACACATATTAGAAGAGGTTTTTAGCAATATACCTCTCTAGAAAGCAACAAAGACCACTATAGTATCAACCCAAGTTAGCAAAAGATGATTAGGTGGCTATAAGATCAAAAAAACACATAAAACATGTGTTACCAAATAAATTTTAGAAATTAGAAAGATATAAAAACTGATTTGAGGTAGGTATTTGCATTACCTTTGCATAGAATGACTTGCATAAGCTAAAACTAGAAGGAGATGAAGATAGAGGCCATTTTTGTTAAGAAGCTTTAGGAAATGATTAGGGTTTTGATTAGGGATGAATGAATGAGGTTAGGAGAGTTTGAGATAATTTATAGAGGAGGTTTAGGGTGGGTTATTGGGCTAGGTTTAGTAACCCAATAAGAAGAGAGTTATTTACATATTTCCAAAATTTAGTCTAAGTGTTCATATATGTTTATAAAACTCATTTTTCTTATCAAAACCCGTTTAAAAATCTCTCCTAAAATATTTAACTTTCCAAAAATAACATTTTATCCTCATTTTAAATCCCATATTTCCCATTTAATTAAAATAGCCTTTTTCAAATAAATTTTTGTTATTCCAAATCCTTTTATGCTTCATTAAAATAAATAAAAATCCTAACTTTTATTTATTAATTGGTAATGCAAATCCCGGGTTGTTACAGACTCCCCCTCTTAAGAAAATTGCGTCCCCGCAATTCCTTAAGATAGATGTCGTCTATAACGTCAAATCCACAAAAGAAGTGATAGTGATAAAATAGAGAATTCTCACCCGCAGAAGAAGATGGGAGAAAGCCAGGATAAGAGCGCTCGATAGATTCTCTGGTCTCCCAAGTGCAGTCCTTAGGATTCGGTGACCATTGAATCTTCACGAGTGGAACCTCTTTGTTGCGAAGGCGTCTAACCTCTGAATCAAGCACACGAAGAGGTTGCTGCTCCAAAGATAAATCAGGTAAGATCTCTAAACCAGGCACAGCATGCGGCTCAATGATAGAATCAGGGTCGCGGACACACATGCGTAGCTGGGAAACATGGAACACGTCGTGCATTCCAGAGAAGTGAGCAGGTAGAGCCACACGATAAGCCACGGGGCCAATGCGTTCCGTAATAGGAAATGGTCCAACATAGCGAGGAGCCAACTTCCCTGTAGAGCTGAAACGCACAACCCCTTTCATAGGAGATATCCGAATAAAGACATGATCACCAATGGAGAACTCAAGAGGCTTCCTAGGGTTGTCCGCGTAGGATTTCTGACAGTTCTGCGCCTCTTTCATTCTTTGACGAATAAGAATAATCTTCTCAGAAGATTCCCGACTGAATCTGGACCAAGAAGGAGCTTCTCACCAGATTCTAACCAACACGAAGGAGAACGACATGGCCTTCAGTAAAGAGCCTCGAAAGGAGCCATGCCAATACTAGACTGAAAGCTGTTGTTGTAGGAGAACTCTACAAGCGGTAAGTGATCCTCCCAACTACCTCCGAAATCCAGAATACAACAGCGCAAAAGATCCTCTAAAACACGATTCAACCTCTCCGTCTGACCGTCGGTCTGAGGATGATAAGCAGTCGAGAAATTCAGCTTTGAGCCCAAAGCTGACTGTAGGCACTTCCAGAAGTGACTAGTAAAGATAGTGTCTCGATCGCAGACGATAGAGCTAGGAATACCATGAAGTCGAACGACTTCCTTCACATATAGCTTGGCAAGCTGAGGAGCAGTCTGAGTGGACTTAATAGGAATGAAATGAGCTGATTTGGTCAAGCGATCGACGATGACCCAAATAGAAGTATGGCCTGACCTCGATCGAGGCAGACCGTCAATAAAATCCATGGATATCTGATCCCATTTCCACAATGGAATCTCTAGCGGCTGAAGAAGACCAGATGGACGCTGATGCTCAGCTTTGATCTATTGACAAGTCATGCAACGGCTTACATAACTTGCAACATCACTCTTCATGCCCTCCCAATAAAATAGGCGACACATGTCGGCATACATCTTACTCGACCCGGGATGTATAGTGTACTTAGTGCGATGACATTCGTCTAGAATCTCATGCCTAAGAAATGAATCAGATGGAACAACAATACGGTTCTTCCTCTGAAGACACCGATGAAAATCAATAGAATAGTCCAGCAATGTCTCATCACTGGATCCCGACTCGAGAAGATGAATGAAATGCAATAGGTCTGGATCCTGCCGCTGAGCATGGGCAATGCGATCCAATAGAATAGGTCGAGCTTCCAAGCTGAATAACAATATCTGAGGATCAGAAGACGGAGCTCGATTTCGAATATCACACATAGAAAGAGTCTCAAGAATATCCCACTCGGCTATCATCATAGAAACTACTACTGAGTGTTTGCGACTGAGTGCATCAGCCACACGATTACCCTTGCCAAGGGTATACTAAATGTCTAAGTCATATGAGGCGAGAAACTCAAGCCATCGCTGCTGCCTCATATTGAGATCCTTCTGACTGAATAAATACTTCAGCGACTTGTGATCGGTGTAAAGAGTGAAGCGTTCGCCTAATAGAAAGTGACGCCACGTCTTCAAAGCAAAGACGATAGCTGCCAACTCAAGATCATGAGTCGGATAGCGAACCTCATTCGGACGTAGCTGCCTAGAAGCATAAGCAACTACCCGATCCTTCTGCATAAGCACAGCACCGAGGCCGCTACCACAAGCGTCGGTGTAAACAACAAGATCCTGGTTACTCTCAGGAACCACAAGGATAGGAGCATGAGTTAGAAGTTCCTTCAATCGCTGGAAAGAAACTTCACACTTATCAGACCAAATAAAGCGAACCCCCTTACGAGTCAGAGTCGTGAGGGGAAGTGCAACACGAGAGAAATCCTTGATAAATCGACGGTAATAACCCGCCAGACCAAGGAAGCTGCGAATATCATGAACGTTCTCAGGCTGCTTCCAATTCTGAATAGCTTCAATCTTGACAGGATCAACAGAAATACCCTCAGAAGAAACAATATGACCCAAGAACTTGACCTTGCTCTCCCAGAAATGGCACTTGGAGAGCTTGGCCCTAAGCTGATGCTGACGAAGAGTATCCAAGACGATACGTAGATGACGAGCATGCTTTGCCTCGGATCTAGAATAAACAAGAATATCGTCGATGAAAACCAGAACGAATCTATCGATGTATTCCCGAAATACTCGATTCATGAGATCGACGAAGAAAGTCGGAGCGTTCGTCAAGCCGAACGGCATGACCAACCACTCAAAAGAACCATAACGAGTGTGAAATGCTGTAAGAGGAATGCTGTCTTTTGCGACTCGTAGCTGATGGAATCCGGTGGCAAGGTCAAGCTGAGAGAAGACCTTCGCACCGCTCAATTGGTCAAACATGTCGTCTATCCGAGGAAGTGGATAACGATTTCTGATGGTCAACTCATTAAGCTTGCGATAGTCAATGCAAAGCCTAAGAGAGCCATCGGGCTTCTTAACGAAGACCACAGCAGCACCCCATGGCGAAGAACTGGACCGAATGAACTGCTTCGCCTCAATCTCTACTAACTGCTTCCTGAGTTCCTCATTCTCTTTAGTAGACATCCTCGTAGGAGGATGCCCAACTGGGTGGGAGCCTGGAATGAGATCGATGCGGAACTCAATGGCCCGCTTTGGCGGCAGGCCTGATACTGACTCGAATATATCGGGGAAATCCCAAACAACTGGAATACGAGATATGTCTACCTCATCATCTCGTGAATCTAGAGAAAATAAAGTAACATCAGAAAGCCCAACATCTTGAAGAACAATAGCCAACGGAGAGGACGAGTCAGGGTGATGAATGAATAATATCCGCTCCGAACAAATGATTTTGGCGTCGTACTGAGCGAGCCAATCCATGCCAAGAATCATGTCAAAGCCCAAATACTCCATAACGTGCAGATTCGCACGGAAAGAAAATCCACAAAGATCAATATCTATATCCTCACAAAGCAAGCTAAGGGTCTTGGATCCACCGATGGGATTCACAATCCTTAGTGAAGAAACCAAACAAGTAACATCCAAAGATAAAGTATCAACTAGTTCCTTTGATACGAATGAGTGAGAGGCACCCGTATCAAAGAGAACTCTACAAGATCTACCATGAAATAAAATAGAACCTTCGAGAACGGAAGGATGCGTACCTCGAGGCTGAGCTGAAGATTTAGGAGCCTTAGCAGCATTAAGCTTGCCAGATCTAGGAGGTGCAGTAGGACAAGTGGAATAATGATGACCCTCCTTCTTACAATAGCGGCAGAAAAAAGGCTTGGGAAACTCTTTAAACATATGATCGGTAGATTTAGTTAAGCACGATTCAAAGATAGATAATTCATTAAGGAATATTACGGAATATAATAGATTCCTACACATATTCCTAACTTATTTATCTAAAGGTGGATATGTTCAATTTGGATCGTATTATAACGTATTGTACTACGTGTCTGTTCTGTGTTTGTTATGCTTAATTCTGAACCTTAGCTCTGATACCAAGCTGTAACACCCCACTATGAGACCCACTGTAACAAAGAGTATTACGGGAGTAATACTGTCTGTTAAAGCGGAGAATAGAGTATAGTGGAAGCGACCATTTGTAATCAAGTTATAACTGTCTACTGAATACGTCGAAAGGTGGAATCTATTTAAATTTTTCTCAATCAGGTGGTTCGACATATTCGGTAAATACTTATAACGAAATTACAAATGGCTAAAGATCTATCAGGACAAAGCATAATAACATAATGAAATAGCATCACAGAACAGAATCACATAACAGATATAAAATCCCATGACAATACATCGTCAATACAGATCCAAATACTATAAGTGGGTACAAAGCCACTGCTCACACATGTGAGTCAAAAATATGTACATATCAAAGTCTGAATAATAACAGAGTAGCGGAATAGTGGACAAATAAAAGCGCTATCTATCAGCATAGCAGATAATGTCCAAGCGGAAGCACAGAAGCTAAGTCCAGAGACCTAACCTGAAACAACTCGGTCTGACCCGAGCGAAAACACTCGGGTCAGGCTAGCTAAACAATCAGTAATAACTGAGATATATAATAATGTGGTACATAAATGAAACAGTACTTTTCCTAAGAGAAGAGTATTTTGGACCACATGAATATAATGACGGTCCCTAATCATCAATCAACAGTAAAAATCTCCAAAGAGAATATCAGCACCAAAGTGTTGAATAAATTAAATCGCCTCATATCATCGGCGTAGCCAAAGCTATATAAAGTTGCCCATAGGCAATAATCCCAAGAGTGACCAGAGTCTGTAATCAATTCCCAAGCAAAGATCGATGCTCCAAAGAGCAATGGGGATATACTGAAAAGTCAATGAAATCAAACACTGAAAAGCAGTGTCCAGAGACATTGTGAATCCACAAGGTAATCGTACTTACATCGTATGGTTCCATAGAACCAACACCGAATGGCGGTACTCGAATGGATATAAAAATCATCAGATAATACAAGTATAGCACGTGCACCGACCGGAGTCGTTATTGCCAAGTACTGTAGAGTTGTGATCGATCACTCGCACAGATGCGGAACGCGCGAGACGGCGAGATCCTTCCCAGAAGGATAAAGGCCCAGAGGCACACGCCGAAAAAGTAACTGCTCCATAGAACAGGTGTCCAGAGACGGTTGCCCAGAGGCGTGGTGACCCAGAGGTCCAGTACTGGCTACCCAGAGGCTAATGTGTCACAAACTTCTTGGAGAGGAACCCGTAAAGTGTTAACAATGAGTCGCATACCCCACGTTCGCACTAAACGGTTTACCAACCAATAGCAAGCTCACATTCCAAATAATAAAAAGTCCACCTCGTATCATTGGTAAACTAGACCCAAAGGTCAAAACGATCAATCGAATAGGTCGGGGATTAACCGGAAAGAAAATACACACGGTTCCATAGGCCGGAGATTTCCTAACTGTTTAAGCACCTTTCCACTTCGCTCGACGTGCTAAAAGTGAGTGTGATATTTTTATTATAGAAAATAATGGTTCGAAATGGATTTATAATTGATTTTTGAGAACACTTTAAAACGGCTTTTGAAAACTCTCCTATTGTGGAGTAAATAGTTTACTAATTAAAAATAATATTATATAATAATTCCGAAAGCCATTTCGGAGTGAAAAATCCTTTTAAAACCTTTTTATAAGGCCCGTGTATGAAATCCAGAGACAAATCTCAAAGAAATCGATAAACCAGAAAATCACTGAAAATATTCCAAGTGTTGGAAAATAGTCCAAACTGACGCGAACCCAAGTTCGGAAAATTATTCGGACCAGCAAACTGAATCCGAATGGCATGAAAATTTTAGGAACGTAGTCCGACATTCCTACTTCAGAACGCAAAAAGAATTACTCGATTCCGACTTGAAACGAAGAAACGGCGTCGTCTCAAAGTCGGACAAAAATCACAAAACTCTACTGTGTCAAAACAGTGCAAAGGTCCCACTTCGACGACATGGTCGAAGGGTCACATGAACTCAGATCTTGATAAAAATTTGCATGAGCGTAGAAAAGTACTCCTAATTTGATATGCAACAAGAATCATTCGGTTCCAACTTAAAACGAAGAAATGACAATGTTTCAAAGTTGGTCCGACGATAACTGAAAATGATCACTATTGTAAAACAATTTCTGGGTGCTACTTCGGCAATAGAAACAAAGTATCTAATGCACCCAGATCTAAACCAAACTTTGCATGGTTGAAGATCTCGACCTCATATTTTTAACGAGACCAAAAACAATGAAATCCGACAAAGGACGAGCCCGGTATGGCGTCGCAAAGTCGGGGTTCTGCGCTGAAAACAACGGGAGCAAAGAGACTAAGGCCTGTAGCTATGCACTAACAGACCAGAGATGAAAAACCATAATTTTGGCATAGTAAACTTCCAATTCTGACAAGATGAATAAAATAAAAGTTGTATCTTAGTTTCTAAGCCTTCCGGAATGACCAAGATCGTCAAATTCCGATCGGGGATGAAAATTCTATGACTAAAACAATTCTCAGATCTAAATTCTATATCACTGTCGTTGTGCTCTCGGGACAGTGGTAAGAATGCACAGTTTTGACGAAATTAACTTCGAAATTTCATGAAACTCAAAACATGAAACTTTTAGCCCTAAATCGAAGCTTTCCATAACATCCAAAATTATTAGATTTGGATAAGAAACGAGTAACTTATGGCCAAATCAATTTCAGGTTTTTATTTTCTCAATCCTGTAGTTTGTTGTCAGGTCAGCGACAAACAAACGTTATTTCGACCATTCAAACCTCAAAATTAGGCAAAGCACAAAACATAAAAGTTATAGGCTATAGAATACGCTTTCCAGAACATCAAGAAAATCTTAATTCTGATTTAAGATGAATGAGATATGCCTAATTTACTAACAGCAATAAACTAATTATAATTTCAGCTAGCATATATTACAAGCACCTTATGTGCACACCCCAAAATGAAAGCAAAGATGATTAAAGAGCTATGATTCACATGTTACATAATAAAACATGTGTTACTAACTGATTACCGAAATCAAAAGATGATTAAACGCATATTAGAAGAGGTTTTTAGCAATATACCTCTCTAGAAAGCAACAAAGACCACTATAGTATCAACCCAAGTTAGCAAAAGATGATTAGGAGGCTATAAGATAAAAAAACACATAAAACATGTGTTACCATATAAATTTCAGAAATTAGAAAGATATAAAAACTGATTTGAGGTGGGTATTTGCATTACCTTTGCATAGAATGACTTGCATAAGCTAAAACTAGAAGGAGATGAAGATAGAGGCCATTTTTGTTAAGAAGCTTTAGGAAATGATTAGGGTTTTGATTAGGGATGAATGAATGAGGTTAGGAGAGTTTGAGATAATTTATAGAGGAGGTTTAGGGTGGGTTATTGGGCTAGGTTTAGTAACCCAATAAGAAGAGAGTTATTTACATATTTCCAAAATTTAGTCTAAGTGTTCATATATGTTTATAAAACTCATTTTTCTTATCCATACCCGTTTAAAAATCTCTCCTAAAATATTTAACTTTCCAAAAATAACATTTTATCCTCATTTTAAATCCCATATTTCCCATTTAATTAAAATAGCCTTTTTCAAATAAATTTTTGTTATTCCAAATCCTTTTATGCTTCATTAAAATAAATAAAAATCCTAACTTTTATTTATTAATTGGTAATGCAAATCCCGGGTTGTTACATATGCTGACGGTCCATGAATGTGGAGAGACTTCCCCATATCCTTTCCCTTCTCTTTCCATCTTGATTCATGCAATTCAGCGATATAACATTCTCTTGCATTGCTTTGGTCTCCCTTTATCACTCCGACTCCATTTTCTATTGGGAATTTCATAGTAAGGCACCATCGAGCCAAAGCTATTCTAAATTCGGCAAGTGCCGGTCGACCTAAGAAAGCATTATAGCCTGACATTTCATCAACTATTACGAAGGTCTGGATAAGGACCACTCTTCGTTCTCCTTCTCCAAGCTCCACAGGTTAGTCAATTTTCCCGACTGGCTATCTTGGTTCACCTGTGAATACCTAGATCGTCGTTTGGCAAGATGACACATCCTTCATGTTGATCTTCATCTGGTGGAAAGTGTGTAGGAATAAGATGTTGATAGAACTTCCACTATCCACCAGCACTTGGCGCACAACTGTTGGTTCGATCCCGACTATTACCACCATCGGGATGAGAGTTGGCCCTTCTATTCCCTCGGTGTCTCGATTCTAAAACACTATGTCATCGTTGAGTGTTCTTTGCTGCTTAGTCGGGGTTCCATCTTCGACTACAAAGCAAGTTTCCTTTGGAGCATGTTTCAGTGAACTTGCATATCGCTCCATCTTGCCCCAACTTTTCTATGTCAAGTGAGGTCCTCCAGAGAGCACTGATAACAAGTCTTTGTTCCTTACATTTGGAGTCCTCTCCATTGGGTCCGGTTTGGTTTCCTTGAATACTTTGAACTTGAGGTCCAACAGGTTAATCGGGGTTTTGTGTCTTCTTCACGTATTGCTGGAGTATATTGTTCCTGATTAGTTCCTCAATCAAGTCCTTGAGGTGTCTACACTCATTCATGTTGTGCCCATGTATCTCATGGAAGTGGCAGAATTTCCTTGATCGTTTTTAACGTTTAGATTCTTCCTTTGGATCTGGCTTCTTGTATCGCTCGGTTCCTTGGGTTGCCAGGTAGATGTTTTTCGAGCTGTCATTTAATGGCATGTATTCTTTGGGTCTCAGATTCCTGATTCGCTTTTCACCCTCGTCATGCCTGCTAGAGTTTTGGTTCTTCCTTTTCTGATTTTCATCTTTCCCAGCATTTCCTATAGTGGCCCCAAAATTATTTCCATCTTGATTGACTGCTACATTACTTTGAACTACCTCCATTGGTTGTACATTGGCGGTTTTGCCTTCCAACCTCAAGTATTGGCTTGCTTTTTTGTTAAACTTATATATGGTAGTTGGTTGTTTCATCTTAATCCATCTTCCGAAGTTAGTGTCCGGGTGTATGGCTCGGACTAAGGCCATGAACACCGTATCCTCATTTGGATTGCTCACTTTAATAACCACGGTAGTAAACTGGTTCATAAAAGATTTCAATGATTCGTTGGGTCCTTGGAAATGGCCGGACAGAGACATCATGTCTTTTGGCTGAGCCCTGTGAAGTCTAAACTATTCCATAAATTTCCTTGCCAGTTCATCAAAGGTGGAGATGGACCTTGGCGGGAGTCTGGTAAACCATATTGAAGCGGTTCCTTCTAAGAAGATAGGGAAACATCTACAGCGGACAACATCATTGCCTTAGCCCCATCCATGCGCCAACTGTATTTGTACAAGTGTGGTTTAGGGTCTATTGTCCCATTATATACTGGTATACTGGGCATAGTGAAATTCTCAGGATATTCCTTCCTTAGGATATTTTCGGTGAATAGAGTCCGGCTTGGCGCAGAACCCCAGTCGTTGTCTTTTCTTCCCTTTCTTCCATCAAGCGTTTGATCATGTCTACTATGTACACCTCACTAACCCAATAGTCCGTAGATCGACTGTCAAGGGCTACACCAAGTGTTTAGCTCTTCAAACGGTCTTGTTTTTCCAGCTGACGCCTAGGTTCTCCATTCTTTGGGAGAACCACTCCAGCAGAATTCTGTTGGCACGTGGTTACGGCAGTTTGGACTTCCTTTTCGGCATTCTGCCTATTTATATCAACATTTAATTCCAATCCTTTTATCATTAACTTGTATGTCATTTTAAAAGTCAGGGAGAAGCATTGAAACATTTCCCGGTGGAGAATTCACTCTAAGGTTCAGGTTCACGGCTGGTTATGCTCAGTATGTGGAGTACTTCCATTTCCCTCAATAACTATTCCAGTTGCTCCACCATCTCTTTTTTCTTTTTTTTTCCATCCCTCTTATGCAAGCCTGTGATGGAGGAATTTTCCTGTTCCATAGCGATGATGGTTTCCGGCCTAGTTCTTGGAGCAGTTAGTGGTTGCAGCGCTATCAAAGCGTCTATCTTGTCCACAAGAACTTTTTGGCTATTAGCTATCTTTTGGTTAAGTTGATCAACCATCTGCTTAAATTCTCCTTTCGTCAGAACTTCATGATGAGTAGAAGATTCCGGTGCTTGATTTCCAGTATTAACTCCTGTTAGTAAGTTAGTGGTGTTGTTGACTTCAACCTGCTGGCGGTTTGGTCCATCACTACCAACTGTTGCACCGGCAGATCTCCTAGAAATTATTCTCTTTCTTTCCGCCATTTATCTTCAATGGCAAGTCTTCAAATTCTTTTGAAATTAGGATTTGTGGATCTAACTTCCAGATCTATCTGATCCAAAGTGGAGAGCTAGATCTAAGCCTGAATTCACTAGTTCTCAATGATAGCACTAAAATGTTAATCCAAAAAAGGGAGCGACACCAGGGTGTATGACGTGAAAGCACCAACCTGTTTGTATAGAGAAAATATAATATAAAAGTAGCAGAAAAGTAAATAGACATAAAGAATTTATAGTGGTTCAGCTGTTAACAAAGCCTACGTCCACTTTATAACTTTTCTTATTGATTTGATCATGATAGAGCATGATTACAAGGTGATTGAAAGAGAATTGGTCACAAGTACAGGGACTAGACATGTTCTAAGTTCTATAAATGCCTGTAATTGCTGGCTTGGTGACTATGACGTAGAGGAGAGAGTTGAAGAATAGATGAGGATCCCGCGTAGTGTTAGTAGGATCCGAATTCGATCTAAGTTGCTCGATGGATTGTATTTATAGTCGAAGTAGCCGCATTAGGCCAAACTGAGAGTTAGAGTACAACATAGAAGTCAGCCTAGAATAGTATGTGAAACCTCGACTTCACCTGGATTAACCAAAGATGTCAGTACTGAATTCACATGTCGGTACCGACCTCTGTGGTTAACTCCAGAGAGGTCGAGCTCTTTTGCACTTGTCTTGTTACTTGATTTAGAGATGTTCCATGTAGTTTGTTTGGATATTTGGTTAATATTAGCGATGGTTCATTCATCACTTGGTTTATCCTACCATTCTGAATGCTAACTCTTCAATCTTGGTATTCAGCTGATCAGGATTCTTTGATATTGCTTGGGCACACATGAAATAGGTAAAGAAGAGCCTCTACAAAGTTTGAGTGAGAAATATGGAAGTATAGGATGTATCCACCGACATGATGAAGTCGACACCGACAGGATAAAGTCGGCACCGACTTCTCCCCTTAACTCCAATCATGTTGAAATTTCTTTGAGTTATTTTTATTCCCAAACTTAGTGAGTTTGAAAGATTTCAAGTCATTTCATCTTCGTTTGGACGTTCTAGCTCCTATTGATTTCTGCCTGGTTAATGAAACTTTTTCAAAATTAATGTACATGCTTAAAAAAATTATTATACATATAAATCTGTACTAATTTATGTGTGTGTATTGTTGGAAATGCGGATTACAAATCTTAAGGCTGGATTAACACTAGAGGGAGGGGGTGAATAGTGTTTAATGGATTTTATGGAATTTTTGAAATCTTTTGAAATTAAACATAGATAGATGCAATTCGAAAACACAGAGACAATCACAGATTCAGACACAGATGCAAATAGTAAATAAAAAGCAATAAAGGAAAGAACACACTGAAATTTTATACTGGTTCGGAGTTACCCTACATCCAGTCCCACACAATTTCTTGTGCAGATTTATTTTCAAATATAATGTCGATATTACAACCTTGATTTCAAGGCCACGAGATACACCCTCATGTCTCCGAGTCCAGGGAAAACTCACTTGATTTAACCAGGCTACAAGATCACCTAACTGATTTACGGGCTACAATCACACCTAATTGATTTACGGTCCACAATCACATCGTTTCCAATATCACTTTGATAGATAGAGAGAATCGATACACTTCTTTGATTACAAATGATCCTGTAACTCTGAATAGCACTGAGATCTTTGAGAGAGAGTGGCAGAGAATCAAACTAGAGATGATCAAGTTTGATTCACTTAGGATTTCGGTAGAGTTTTGTTAGAACATTTGCAATATAAGAGAATATTTGAGTGGAGAAGAAAGACTGAAGAAATGAAGAAAAACTAACTTAAAATTCGTTGAAAACAACTAGTATTTATAGAAGAACAACGGTCATGTCCATTCGTGAAAGGTTATGACGAATAGACACTTCTTTTGAAAATTTTAAATTTGAATTCTACGGCTACCATGTCGACATGGGGGGATGGGGTATGTCGACATGCCCTAGTAAATTTTGAAAATTGATTTTTGCTTTTAAAAGAGAGTTTCTTTTTAAAACTTGTCAAAACAATTTCTGAAGTTTATAAACCATTTTGACTATAGTTTGAACTTATAAAAATATAAAATCTATAATATAAAAGTAATATTAAAAACTAAGTATAGAATATATTTTTGAGATTTAAAGCTTATAATATTAAAACCAGGAGATGGTTTAAAAACAAGAGATGATTTTGAAATCAAAATATAAAAGATAATAAAAATAGTTTAAGGCTAAAATATTTAAACTGAGAGAGATGACGTTTAAAAAAATTTTGGAAAAATATTTAAAATAAATCATTTTGAAAATTTAATGGATTCCATTCCACTAGAGAAGGTCGTGGGTTCCATCCCACTAAAGAGGTTGTGGGTTCCATCCCACTATTAAAGTGAGAAGGTGGATTCCATTCCACAATTAAATCGAATAAAGATTTTAGTGCTATTATGAAGTTTTAACATAAATCTTGACACTATTACTTAACTTGATATTTTGAACTCTTGAACACTTGAAATCTTGAACTCTTGATACTAATGAGTCTTCAGTCTTGATTTCTTCAATCTTGAATTTGTCAGTCTTGAATCTTTATACAATACAGTCTTCATTCTTCAGTACCTACATATATATCCTGCATGTACATATATATCTAGACAAGATATTAGTATTTATATTTTATAACAAGTCCTAAGGTTGTTGTCATCAAAACCATCATCTCAGGAACTAACAATCTCCCTTTTTGATGATGATAACCTATGTTTATAAAATATACTCCACCTAACTTTGATTCTACTCTGACTCTCCTTTATTCCAAAAACTCCCCTTTAATCTACTAACTCCCCCTTAATCTAAGCCTAACTAACCTATTTTATAATTCTCCCCCTTTGTCATCAACAAAAACTAAGCCTAAACTACATAACTCCTCCTAAATCTTATACTATAGCACTATATAGGGTAATAATACAGTATAGTAAAATATAAATGAGACATATAATAATATGAGTAAAATATAGTAAGGTAAATGTGAGAGATATGAAAATTTCAAACATAATCGATCAATATATTTATCAAACCACACCATTTCAATCATATATTACATACCATGTTCAAATCAATTCAAACAATTCAAATCAAATCAAACCAAACAATTCAAACCACATCAAATCAAAGTAAATCAAACCATACAAGTCAAATCAAACATTTCTTGGAACATCAACCCATCCTTCTTCACCAAAGATAGGATCTGCCTTTATAGTATCTCATTCTTTATTATCCTTGTTCAGAGCTCCTTTTGGATTTGCTTCGAGTTCTTCTTTATTGAGGGCTGAAATCATCCATCGAATGGCATCGAAGTGCCTTTCTTGTTCCTTTATCATCTACATTTGGCTTAATTCTAAGTGTCGTTGATTGCGAAGGATAAAAGTAAGTATGACCTTGAAAGATTTGAGAGTTTCTTCAAGATTCTCACTTAGATTATGAATAGGAGAGGCCATTTTTGATAAAATATGAAGAAATTCAATATAAAATAAGGAGGATTGAAAATGTGCATTTTTCTAGAAGAAACGGGTATTTAAATAGATAGAAAGTCGTTTGAAATGAAAAGGCAGAAGGTAGTTATGTTAATTTCAAATTCAAAACAAAAATTACTTTCTTGTCGTTACATGTCGACATGGGGGTAGGGGGATGTCGACATGCCCCTGTTTATTTTGGCAATTTGCTTTGTTTCTTTATATTATGTACAAGTCTATATATATAAACTTATATAATATAATAACAAGCATTTCAGAGATATTTTAAAGATAATAAACAGAAAATAAAGAATTTTCATTGATAAATTTTAGTTAACATTGCATAAACAATACATAACATTAACTAATCGAAAGATACAAACTAATACAACATGAAATGAAAACTAGAATTCGATAGAGGATGATGAAGATCATGATAATCCAAGTTTGCGACTAACTTTCCCAAAGAACTTGTCCATTTTGGTGGAAATTTTGTCCAACTTTTACTAACGGATCTTTTGAGAATCCGTTGGTTTTCCACGATAATCTTTTGATTCTTGAGAAGTGTTTTGTTGGATGGGTTGTTGGGAGTGATTGGATATTTAATACTTTCCAATAATGTCTCTTCCTCCTCCTCTCCTTCTTCTTCAATCTCCATCTCCTCTCCTTCTTCCTCCTCTTCCTCTTCTTCTTCTTCATGAGCCAACCTTTCATCTTTTTCGGTAAGTGTTTCATATGGTTGAAACACAAATGGGATTTTCATAAGAGAGATATTTGCATGGTTAAACACTTTTCGAGAAACGAATTCCTCTCTCTTATAATCAACACCAAAACAGTTAAAAATCCAAGTAAGATAAATCCCATGATACAAAGTTTTCTCCTAAAGTAAAAATTTTGGGACGAAGTTCATCCATAATTATTTGTGCCCATTTAATGTCATAGTGCCCATAAATAGCGAAAAGAGCCTTACAAACTTTTAAGGTAGGGTGATTGAAATTTCCTGATCTTGGAGTTATGGTATGTTGCAAAAGAAGGTTAAAAATTCTTGCTTTAGGACAGAAATTTCGATTTATAAATTCAAAGTTATCATCTCCTTCAAAAATGTGATGAAATGTCTCATGATCATGTTCATCAATTTGAAAATCCGAAAGATTCATTCCCGTATACTTACAACCCAAAATATTTCCCAAAATCTCACTATTTAAAACAATTTGTGTTCCTTTAACACTACTCCAAACTTCCCATTCATTTCCTTCATAAAAACCGCGATTCAAATTTGCATAAAAAAATTTAACAGATTAGGATAACAAACAAAATCATTTTGAGAATCATCAATTAAACTGAGAATTTGATTCTCTTCGAAAAGAATATTGAGTTCATAAGAAGGAAAATCATTAAAGATAGCAAATTTTCCCGTATGGACTTTTCTAAAGTTTACATAGCTTATGTAAGCTTTGATAACTTTCGGGTCATTGCAGAGGAATTCTTTGATGGCTTTGGACAGCCTAATGGTGGATGGGGTGCTTCAGGAAGCTATTTTTAAAGAGAGTAGAGAGCTTGAGAGTTTGAAAGAGAGTTTGAATTTTGAAATGAAAGTGAAAAGATAGGATAAAGTTAAGGAGATAAATAGATATTCAATAGTCATGTTCTCTGGTCAAGAGACACCTTTTCAGAGCATTGAATGCAAAATGGTGGAGGAAAATTCAAAGTTTTGAATTCAAATTTGAATTTCAAATTCTGGTATGGATGTCGACATAGGGGGTAGGGCCATGTCGACATGGGTCCTATAATACATGTGACTAATTTTTTCTATTTTGTTTAATATTTATATATATCCTATAATCTAATTTGTATTTTATCTGAAATAATATAAAATATACTAACACTTTAATATTAATATTTTAATATTTAAAATATTATTAAAATAATATTATTTTAAAAATCTAAATTTTAAATTCAAACAACAACCAATTTCAAAACATGCAAACAATCAAACATTCAAACATTCAAGCAAACAATTTCAACCAATATAATTTAAACGCGTACCTATTTTTAGATCTATATTTCCGAGATCATCAGATTCGTGAATAACTGTAAAGCACATATTTGAATTTTATGTCTCTTGATCTTCATCACTGGAAGATGAGTCTGAATCATCTAGTGTAGTAGTATACGCTCTCTTCCTTTTCTTTGACGAATCATTACTTAGAGGAAATTTTTGCTTATCTGGATGCAAACAATCTCTTTTTAAGTGGCCTGGCTCATAACAATTGTAGCATCTGATGTTGTTGAGAGTATTATTATTATTTCCAGAATTCTTGCGATCATTTCTCTTGTAGTTGTTCATCTTTCTGTATTTCAGAAACTTTCTAAAATTTCTTGTCATCAAGGCTATTTCTTCATCGTAGTCACTGTTTGAGTCTGAACCATCTGTTATTGCATTAAACGCTATTGACTTCTTTTCTGAGGCCTTGCTTTCTCTTCTCCCTTGCATTTGTACTTCAAACGACATCAAATTCCCAATTAATTCTTCAATTTTCAGCGTATTGATATCATTAGCCTCTTCAATTGCTAGAGTCTTCTGATCCCATTCCGGAGTGAGTGAATTCAGAATTTTTCTAACTTGATCTTCTTCGGAAATTTTCTTTCCTAATCTAATTAATGAGTGCACAATGTCTTGAAACCGACCATACATGTCTGAAATGGACTCATTTGGATTCATCTTGAATAATTGAAACAGATTGGTCAAAATGGATATTTTGGTCTGTTTAACTTTGCTTGTTCATTCATGAGTAACTTGCAAAGTTTTCCAGATCTCATATGCAGACTTACAGATAGACACTCTATTAAACTCATTCCTATCAAGTGAACAGAATAGAATATTCATGGCTTTGGAATTATTTTGTGCAATAGTCTTTTGCTCAGCGGTCCACTGTGCAAAATTTGTTGTGGGTTCAATGTACTCAGTTTGTGTGATATTCCAAGTGTCTAATCCTATTAATTGTAAATAGATTTTCATCCTACATGCCCAATAAGCATAGTTACTGCCATTAAAAAGTGGCGGTCAGGCAGTAGACTGACCTTTTACAAATGAACTAGTGATAGTGTTAACATTACCGGTGCTGGCAGCAATTTGAAAACTTTTTAAAAATCAGATTATGAAAACTTCGAAAACCAATGCTCTGATACCAAATGTTGGAAATGCGGATTACAGATCTTAAGGCTGGATTAACACTAGAGGGGGGTGAATAGTGTTTAATGGATTTTATGGAATTATTGAAATCTTTTGAAATTAAACACAGACAGATGCAATTCGCAAACACAGATACAATCATAGAATCAGACACAGATGCAAATAGTAAATAAAAAGCAGTAAAGGAAAGAACACACCGGAATTTTATACTGGTTCGGAGTTACCCTACATCCAGTTCCACACAATTTCTTATGCATATTTCTTTTCAAATATAATGTCGATATTACAACCTCAATTTCAAGGCCACGAGATACACCCTCCTGTCTCCGAGTCTAGGGCAAACTCTCTTGATTTAATTAGGCTACAAGATCAACTAATTGATTTACGGGCTACAATCACACCTAATTGATTTACGGGCCACAATCACACCGTTTCCAATATCACTTTGATAGATAGAGAGACTCGATACACTTCTTTGATTACAAATGACCCTATAACTCTGAATAGCACTGAGATCTTTGAGAGAGAGTGACAGAGAATCAAACTAGAGATAATCAAGTTTGATTCACTTAGGATTTTGGTAGAGTTTTGTTAAAACATTTGAAATATAAGAGAATATTTGAGTGGAGAAGAAGAAGTGAAGAAATGAAGAAAAACTAACTTCAAATTCATTGAAAACAACTAGTATTTATAGAAGAACAATAGTCATGTCCATTCGTGAAAGGTTATGATAAATAGACACTTCTTTTTAAAATTTGAAATTTGAATTCTACGTCTACCATGTCGACATAGGGGGATGGGGTATGTCGACATGCCCTAGTAAAATTTGAAAATTGATTTTTGCTTTTAAAAGAGATTTTCTTTTTAAAACTTGTCAAAACAATTTCTGAAGTTTATAAACCATTTTGAATATAGTTTAAACTTATAAAAGAGAATTAAAAAGTAATCTTAAAAATATATAATCTATAATATAAAAGTAATATTAAAAACTAAGTATAGAATATATTTTTGAGATTTAAAGCTTATAATATTAAAACCAAGAGACAGTTTAAAAACAAGAGATGATTTTGAAATCAAAATATAAAAGATAATAAAAATAGTTTAAGGCTAAAATATTTAAACTAAGAGAGATGACTTTTAAAAAGTTTTTGGAAAAATATTTAAAATAAATCATTTTGAAAATTTCGTGGATTCCATTCCACTAGAGAAGGTCGTGGGTTCCATCCCACTATTAAAGCGAGAAAGTGGATTCCATTCCAGAATTAAAATCCGAATAAAGATTTTAGTGCTATTATGAAGTTTTAACATAAATCTAGACACTATTACTTATCTTGATATCTGGAACTCTTGAAATCTTGAACTCTTGATACTCATGAGTCTTTAGTCTTGATTTCTTCAATCCTGAATTCATCGGTCTTGAATCTTTATACTGTACAATCTTCATTCTTCAGTACCTGCATATACATATATATCTAGACAAGAATATTAGTATTTATATTTTATAACAAGTCCTAAGGTTGTTGTCATCAAAACCATTATATCAGGAACTAACATGTATGTATATTATTTTATAAAAGAATTGGTCGAAAAAATTAATTTTTAAATATATGTAATTTATTTAATTATTTAATGTTTTATAGATAAATTTAAAATTAAAATACAAAATGTTTTAAATGTTGATTATATATATATATATATATATATATGTGTGTGTGTGTGTATGTGTGTATATATATATATGTTTATTTAACATATTAAAATTTAATATTTGACTTTAAACTTGAAATATATTTCTTTCCTCCTAGATCTAGATCTGGATTTTATATTTAAAATTATCTTCAGATATTCTGATGTTATTTTAAATCCTTTTAAATTAGTCGATTTTTAAATAAACATATGCACGCACTCGCTCACACGCGCACGCAAAAACACGCGCATGCACACACACACATATATATATCTGTGCATGTGTGTGGGGGGGGGGTATACACACACATTTATGTATAGGTATATATGTGTGCGTATAAATAGTACATTAAATATGGAAATCAAATATATATAAAAGAGTAAATGTATTCGCTGCAGCGTAAATCCTAGTACTTATATAGTGGTAAATTAAACGATTTATATATTATGCTTGCATAATTTTAGGGATGACATGATAGAACGAATGGGATGGACGAACAAAATAAGTTTAAAAGGGTATTCTTGAATATCACAAAAGCACAGTGGAGTTTTATTGTTTGGATTTTCTTTAATAATATAAAAGACAAATAAAATGATATAAAATATGCTAACAAATGTAATAGCTGTATAATTAACCATTGTGATTTATGGTCAATAAATTGGTCTAAATGTTATAAGTTAATAATGTTGTCACACAGGCACATATATCACACATACATACACACAAACATTCAAATAATTATTATTTTATTCAATCTTCACTTTTATTAATTAATGGTTATATATATATTATACTATTTAAATTCAAGTGTGTGCGTGCCTACATATATATATATATATATAATTTTTGTTTGGCGCGCACACACACGTATATTTAAAATAGATTATTTAGATTTTAATAATCTGTGTGTATATATGTGTGTGTGCGCGCATTTGATATGCACATACAATATTCTATATATATATATATAATCAAACTTTAATATAAGCTAGTTAAATAAAGCACAAAAAGATTATTTAAAATTATTTAGGTTGGATATAAATTAATTTAGACTTCATAGGCCCAATAAGATCTAAAATGGTTTTAATTTGAAATTCGCTTATTTATCCCGGTGCATGCTAGCTTAGTTCCTTCATATGCCACCCATCCCTCTTATGGGATAGGGCATTCTTGTCGAGACTAGCATTGTTACCCTGAGTGACACTGAAGTCCAGCATCCGTAGTGCATCTATATACAAATAAGCTAGCCATCGTATTAACTGGTCGTGCGTTACCTAGGAGAACCCTTAAGCCACTCAGTGCTTCAGCTCGTGCTGGGACCGCCCACAACTCTAAATCTTGCCGCACATTACCCAGGAGAACCGTCGAGCCATTTAGCACACCAATTCATGCCGAGACCACCCAACATCGTTAAATAACACAACTAGGCTCGACAACCATGTGCCATCCCTATGTCTGACTACAACTGGGCTAAACGGCAAATGCTCTTATCCGTGATCGCTTACAAGCCCAGCCCATCATAAAGTTAAGCTCATCTACCTTTAATGTGATTCATTAAAGTACATGATTCATATGAACAGGCTACACTCATTGTCCAACCCATAATCATTCACTTTACTATTTAATTTATCTACCTTGCGATAACATTACATTTAAGCACCGATAACATAGACAAGCTATGTTATCTACTCAACTACTAATCATGAGCAGACAATAAGAAATAATGGTATAGAAATATTTAAAACAAATTTCATGCAAAAATTGATTCTATTCATTACATTAAAAGTGCGGGGAATAAGGCCTACCCCATAGGGTCTACACCTCCATCACCTTAGCGGCCTCCACCTCCTCATTCGACCGACATCCAACTAGGTGTTTACTTAGGTCAGCCTTTAGCATTTTGGTCTCCCTTTCAGCCTCCATCAACCTGTCTTTAAGTTCCTCGACCTCCTTCTTCGCATTTTCACTTGCTACGACCTCATCCCTCACCTTCTTCCCGGTCGCCTCTGCTTCCTCCTTTGCCTTGTTCACCTCGGCCTTGACCATGACTAAAGCATCCTCAGCCGTCTTAGCTCAGGTCTTGATGCCCTCCACCCTAAGAATTGCTACCTTCTGGTTCTCTTCTTTTACCTCGTCATCCTCTTGGGTTCTTTAGTTATCATCCTGGATGCATATGGAGCAATGTGCAGCCTGAAGCACTACCAGTATTAGAGAATTATCAGTTAGCCAAAGGGAAATTCTATGTTAAAAGCCTATTGGCAGGGCTTCCCAAGTGTGCGCTTTCATCACATCCTCTAAGGAGTGATGGGTCCAACCAGACCTGAGTCTTTAAGTGTATGATAAGATCTCGAAGGCTATCGGCTGGTATGTTTTCAGGATGCAATCTAGTCCTTTAACGTTGTAATATCCCCTATTTTGAGGACCGAAGCTAAGCGCTACAAATGCTGCAGTCATCTATAGTATTAACTTCTAGTGACAATACGGTAATGTTAATGGTATCCATAATATCAAAAGCATATGAATATGAAATAAAATCAACACAGATTTCAAAAACAGCTTTTCTGATTACATTTCAAATCAATATTTCATATTCAATTACATAATCCCAAAATGATTTACATGTTTTGATCAAATATAATTATTACAAAATACACCAAGAGCGACATATGAAGATGCCCCCTTTGATGATCAGAGTACTAGATAGATAGACATATCAGTCATAAATACTTCACAGTGGAAATAATACTAAATAACTCCTATATAGCTAGCTTTGCCTCATGCACGTCTTTGGAAGCTTATTCGTCCAAACTACTAAACCTGAAAAGTCCCTAACTCTCCATCTACTCAAATTTAATTTTGAGCGCCCAAAAATTTAAGGGGAAAACATAAACTTTGGGTCAAACATAAAGCCTGGTGTGAATAATTCTATTACATCTCGGTTTACTGATATTAAGTGAGACTAGGCCGCTCAGCGGAATGGGTTTCCCCTCACTAATATCCTTTTAAAATCATATCTTTTGCAAATCAAACTCCTGCAATCAAACTGATTATAACAACAATAGCAATAACATGTATGCATATAAATCAGATAATCAATGGACTATCTGTCCGAACAATATAGTTTTTTCAGGCTGACTATTAACCACTGGTTGACTCGGGCCTACCAGACATAATAAATATTCTAACTTCTATTAGATACAATACTGGATGATATGTCCTTAACTTACTTCTCCTAGGGTCAACTAATCCTAATGGTTTTGTGGGCTCACTAATAACCTACCTCTACTCTGTGTATTCCTTTCTATGTGCAACATCATTTTAGTCTTACCTATGACAAAGCCCTACACACTGGAATTTTGGACCTATATTAGCTAGGGGCTACTAGCTAAAGTATAGGGTGCGACCCCACACCAGTCCCATCTGGTTTTCTAATATCTGAGTCATATACTTAAGGTGAGCTACCCTATTCAATTTTCCTTGAAAAAATTTCTTTAAATTTATTTAACCTTTTTAAATCATACTTAAACAAGGAAAATATACTCTTTGCTTTACTCAAAATACCTATGTTATAATATATGCTTTTTACATAAAACAATGTTGATGAAGAATTAAAATCAACAGGGTTATCTATCCCTTCGAAACAAGATAAATACCTTAACCTTCAAACATTAGGCTAAAAGGCCAAAACCTTCCTTTCGAATGTATTGGAAATAGACCTTTTGAAATCATTACTTAAAATATTAGACATCCTCTTTCGAAGCCATTAAACATATCTTTCGAAATACTTGGAAACATTCATTTTGAAACACTTAAAACATACCTTTCGAAAGCATTGGGTTCAAGTAAGAATTTGTGGAAACATAGCTTCGAAACCATTTAAAAGTATTTCTTTCGAAATCATTGGGTTCAACATTTAATATAACTATAGGGTCAAAGAAAATAGAAGCGAAAGCATCACTTTCGAAAGCATTGATGTCAAGTAAAAGGATTAGGGAAGAGAGCACTTTGAAACTACCCTTTCGAAACCATTGCCTCTAAAACTATTAGTAAAAGCGACTAAGACACCCCTTTCGAAAGCATTTGGAAGGCCGATTCAATATTAAAAAGACGAAATCCTTCCTTTCGAATACATTATTTTAAGGTTATAAAGATAGGTTGCCTCTAACTAATGCAAAAGGTATAAAAGCGGCAACTAGGGTATCGAAGGGGTTTAAAAGCGAAAACCCTTTCGAAAGCTTCTTTTAAAAACAAAGGCAAGTTAATGGATTCTAAAGCTAATAAAAGTGGCTTAAACCCTTTCGAAAGCATACTTTCAACACCGTCCTTTCCTTCCACCTTTTTGCAATACACTACGTACCAATTGCTTGATACCATATGCCTTGGTTTCGAATGAGTGTGAAAGGTTTACTAGGTATGGTGACAGAAGCAAGCAATGGAAGTAGCGAAGTTGTAATTCGAAATAAAACTGATTTTATGTATTTTAAAGTAATTCCTTTTCACCTCACTTGCATAATTTGCAAGAATATGATTGGTTGTCAATTCTTTACCAAAATTCTTTTAAAAAAAGGCTACCGAATTCAGCATTTAACAATTGAAACATTTTAAGCAAATAAACCCTTCTCCTTAATTAAAACATTTGAAACATTTAAGTCCTCTAACTTAAATAATTTAATAACCATAGTAAAACACTTAGGGAAAATCCCTAAAAATCACAATAATTCACTTTAAATATGTTTTAACATGTATAAATTTCAGACCCGAAAACACTATTTAATTGCCTTAAATAATTTAAACCCAAAATTAACTATTTTCTCTCATAGAAAATTCATAATAAATCCAAAATCACTTAGAAAATAAAAAAACTTGAAACCCACTTCTAAAATAATGTTTTTGACCATATATCAAAAATGCAACTCATTTGGATGTCATTTGATAGGTTTTCTAATCCAAACATATCAGAAAATCTATATTAAACCATAGAGATCATCAACAAGCATATTTGTCTTTTTAATATATCAAAACATGGCATGATACTTGCAAAAATAATTCAGATCTAACATGAAAATGAAATCATTATTAAAAGTGAGATGTAAACTAATTATTTGCCTTGGCTTTGTGTTAAGAAGGTTGAGATTTGCCTTTAGATTGATTTGCTAAAGCTTTCAACTTGAATCCTAGCTTTCCTTCTCCTTGAATCCTCTTAATGGTGGCCGGCCGAGTTCCTTTAGGGTTTTAGTTTTGATTTTGAAAGTTAAAATGAACGAGGAATGAAGAATAAAAGGGATTAGGGTATTGGAATAAAGGTTATCCTCATTTTAACCTTATCATATTCCTTCTACTTACTTATTTTTAGTTCTGTTTTGCTAAAAAATTCATTAAGGCACAGCTACTTCTTAGTTAACAAATCTCAGTCTCTTAACTATCTATATTATTTTATTTTATTTATCCAATTAAATATTCTAAATAATGTTAGTCAAAATTAGGATCATTACAAACGTCCTGAGCATATGGGTCCTCCAAAGATATTTGTCCCACTGGCATGGCCTCAACTGTGTTAGCTAGCCCCTCCATGTCATAAATATTTGATAGCTTGGCATAAGGAACGAAGACCTTAGGGGACTGGGACTTGCTTTTGTCAGGCCATTTCCTTTTCCTACGTTAGCGTAAGGGATGGCAATGGCGGAGGGACTAGGGGCAGATCAGTAACTTCCCGACTTGTGTCGGCTATCTCAAGCTCGGGAGTTGGAACAATATTGGATGTAGGGTCAAAAGTACCGAAGTCAATTTCATCAAACACCGAAACAAGAAATTGTTAGTTCAAGTGCATGGAAAAGAAGGAAAAACATAAGTAAATTAACGACGTTTTGGAACCTTTTGGCCTTACCTTCTAACAAGGGGCATGCACGATGAGACCAAGTTGCTTAAGCTCGATAAATCAATCCCAGAATGAGCCATGCCTGGTGGAAAATCGTCATAGATGGGGTACAGAGGTCATAAAAAGGATAGGGCCTAGTGGAGGGACTCGAATTTCCATGAAAGCCCGGTTCCTGGGGCCCTCCTCCTGCATTTCCTACCTAGGAATAATATCTCAGGAGACGGCCGATATCCCACATTGTTTGAACGAGACCAACTTTAGTAGGTCAAAGATTTCACACTGTGACTTTAGCACAACATCGGTTAACTTTTTATAGTCACAATACTACCATTATCCTATCTCTTGTCCTTACTTATGTTGTAATAGCTCCAATTCTCATCGGTGATCAACCTAGCATCGGTGTCCAGAAACTTGTTCTTTTTACAATCGCGGTTTTCCTTAGCTATCTTTGTTGCTGAGAGCTCCTCTCTACCACCTTCAAAGTTTGGTACTCCCTTAAGTGCCTGACCCAATGAATGTTCTCGTTCTTCACTATTGTCTTCAAGTGTTTGATGGTGTCGGGAGCTCCCTTTATCCCATCTTGATATTCACTCAATAGCCTAAGGTTGATCGGAGAATCAAGAAAGGTCCCTATCATAGGAAGGATGAGCAAAGGAAGGAAAGAAAGATGAATGGAAAAGTGGAAAAAGGACTTACTCTGGACTCGAAATTTGATGTTCCTAAGGTCTTGCTTTATCCCATAAGGAACAAAGAAGTACTTCCACATCCAACCTGGAGAAGCTTTACTAAAAACACTGGTAAAAAGAGAAGGCTTGGTGTTAGCCTGCAAATGATAGAAAGTACTAACCAGGTAGCTGATCTCCTTTTGCAATCGAAAGATCTCGCTTATTAGATGGGTGGTCGGCTCAGGAATCTGAAGGTCCATGCAAACAATATAAACCTTGCATGAGAACCGATAGCTGTTGGGTATGAGCTGACCAGGAGCAATATCATAAGCACTAAGGAAATAGAAAAGAAAGGGGTAAAATGGCAGAGAGACCTCGACCTTGAAGTATCCAAAAGACCAAGTAAAAAAGCCAGGTGGAGGGTAATTGATCAGGTCAGTTAGTGTCCATCAGATATCTAACCATCCTGATGTTGCAACAATGCATGGTTGGGCATTCAGCTAGATTCACCTCTCCTTCAATTATTTCTAGAAGCTTTAAGACTTGAGGCGCCCATACCCATCAATTCAGAAGTAGGCATTTCAAACACAAGTGGCCTAGTCACTATAATCGCCTCCTAACTAAGCCTAGCAAAACCCCGGGGAAGCCCCTCGAGAGAAATCTGGATTTCCCACATTCACACCATTCTTTTGGCTTAAAACCGAAGGTAACATGTTCGAGCCTAAAACCACAGCCCAAGGCACTAAATACGTTTGTTCAGATTACATATCACTAGAAAAGATAGCCAAAGTGAATCGATAGCCACTGACACAAAAACAATGATCAATCGACGTGTAAGAAAGGTCGGAAAATAGGGGTTTTGACCAAGCAACGAAATGGAAACATCACGAAAACAAAAAATTCCAAAGAAGTAGATCAAAGAAAAATTCAAAAAACTCAAAAAACACATTTTCAATGGCAAATAAAACTACGTTCAAGCAAAAATGAAGATGAAGCAAAAGGGAGAGTAGACATGCTGTTTGCTTGAAGGAGAAAGTGCAAGAAGCTTGGAAACTTAAAGTGTTTTTAATGGCACAAAAATTTCTATATAGACTTGGTAAAAAATGTAGAGGGGAAGAAGTGGGATATTTATAGAATTGTTCTCTTAATCATAGTCGTGCATTTAAAAACAAAGAAATCTTAAATGTCTAGGTTTAATCATGGTGTTGTCACATCAACCATCTTCTCACTCTGAACCGTTGTAGTGTCGCATTAAAAAGGGAGCAATATCGATAAATCATGTGTAGACACGGGGCACAAGCATCAAATGCAAAGCAGATATCCCGATAGGTAGGATCTTTGTGACTTAACATTCCTGCCGCTACTCATAGAGATGGGCTTGGAGGGAAAAATATTACTCATTTTCCCGTAAGTAAAAGAATTGCTAACCAGCACATTTAGCCCAACCTAGTTAAAATTAATCCACAGAAAAATAACAAACAAGCACGTCTAAGATAAAACCGCCTGCTCTCCTCAACAGACCGGCATGACTCAAGGCATTAACAGCCAACTCCTGCTCATGCCACCTTATTCCACGCAAAGCATGCATCTATTACGAAATGCCAGCTAGCGCACATCTTATCCGCATTATCATACCACCTTTCCAACTATCCTTTATCGACATAGGCAACCAGATCAATGGCCCAGAGTGATTCGCGCCCTTCTGCTATGCAATCTCAACCATTCAAAACTCAATCTTAGTGGTTATAAATACCCCTTGCCATGCAACTTCACAAGGGTTTGGAATTTCATTTCCATTAGAAAAATATAAACGATCTTGAGTTTAAGAACATTATAATCTTAAGTGCTCTTAATTTCTTATTATTCTTGTAATTCCTCGTAATAATAAGAGATCAATACAGTAAGAAATCTTCACAGTAGATATAAGAAAGCTTAGCCGAACTACTATACATCTTGTGCAACTTTACTTTAATTACTTCTCGTTTTCAATTTGTAAGCCTAATGTTAGCAAGTAACCTTTGCTAATACAAATGCATTATCATAATTTTGGGTTGGCTAAATTTTTAATCAATACTTCATAAGTTAAAACTAATTTAAAATTATTAATTTTAGAATTCAATACATATAAAAATTCAAAATTAATTTTGACATGTATGTATGTATATATGTATGTATGTGTGTGTGTATTTGTGTGTGTGTAATTGTTATTATCTATATACATACAATTGTTATTTTATATAACTAAAAAAATTATGAACAACAAATGCATATATAAAGGCGGCAAATGCGTCCGTTGTGGTGTAGATCCTAACACCGATAAACGTATACATTAACCATGTACATTGTTTATATGTTGCGCTTACACTATACACATAGAGGTGTATTTGATACGCTCATTATAATATATTTAATTAAAATTAAATTTAAAATCATTTAAAACAAATTAAATAAAATATGATCTTATTTAAAACAAATTTTATATTGGAACTCAAATCAGATGGACTTCATAGGTCCAACAAAGATCCAAAATGGAAATTTTCTGAAATCCATTAACCCACTTGACCCGGCCTTGTTCCTTCAATTTGAATATGCCCTTGAGATGCAATCTGAAGTATTTTGGTTAAGCAAGATGCTACTAAGAGATAATTCATACTTGTAATTAAGGCTTCCAAATGAAGTACTATTAGCTTTGGAGAGGTAGCCGAATAACAAGTGAAGTCGGTTGAATGTAGTGATGTATTGGTAATATCATGTAGCTAGTCATGTTGTATTTGTTGGTTTAATGTTATTAGTTGCAGCATTTAATCTTAACCTATACATTATAGGATATAATTATGTTTTGATGTGACTATTTTCCAATAAAAAGTGAACCATTGTTCTCATATATTGCTATATGTTTGCATGAACCAATTTAATTTAATGTCGAACACTCAAATGAGTGAACAATGATGTGTGTGTGGTGTTATTTGAAAACATTTTATTTAGGTGGCATTTGAAAAGTTCAAGCACATATATGCAAAACATTTCACTCATATGTTAATCAAATCACAAGTCATCCTCATAAAAGCAAAGAGTGAGATTTTTCCATTTAAAAAATAAAATAAATAAAAAAGTGATATATCTCTTGATCTATCAATCATCAATCACTAATTTCATCAAAAATCATTACCCATTAGTTACTTCTACCATAACAAAACAAATTATAGACCAAAGAACATAACTAAGAACTTTCAATTAGCAGCAAGAAAGTGATATCCTTCTACTGGATCTAATAATACATCATTTTTTTATTAGTGCGATGTAGTTCAAGAAAATGAAATACAAGAAAACTAGGGATTTTGGATTCTAAGAAATGATTTTAGATTCTAAGAAATGATTTTAGTGGAGTGAATAATAAAAGAAGAAATGTAGTTGGTTGCTGTTTAGTAGTAGGCATATCAGCTTGACCAATTCTTAATGGCATCCACTGCTATATAATCTGTCGATTTCTGAAAATGCACCAACTATCTTTCTATGAAAACAATAGGATGAGGGCTTTTTAGAAGTCGTTGGTTAGTTTATAGTTTGATGGCATTTGAAAATGTACCAGGTTATATTTCTTTTAAAAACACATGTTAGAGCCAGCATGGCGTTAAGATGAGTGATTTATGTTTGTACTTAATTTTTAATGTGACATGTTTGTATTGTAAGTTTGCAAAAAAGATCGAGATATAAAAACAAAATTTTATTCTTATAATGACCTGGCATTTTGAACCATTCAAATCGACAATCATCCACTCATGTCAGACTTGAATTGCTCAAAACAACAGATTGTTAATTTATATTTGGCAAAACTTAGCATCTACAGTAAATAAATCAATAATAGAATAACAGACACAGGAGAAAATGACAATAAGCAGCAGATATAAATAAATAGTAGTTCATGAAGCTATTATATACACAACAGAGTCTTAAACAAAATACAACAAATATCCAATACATAGAAGTATCAATACAAAAGAAAATGACAAGTCTGCACAAACAACTGGAAACAACTAAAAAGCTGAATTGATAACTCCAAGCAGATCTCCAAGCTCCAAAGGTGAGTCAAATGCTGTGACACTCAGTCTGACCCGAGCATATAGCAAAACACAAAACACTCGAGTCAGGATTAACACTCTTATGCCAGTAAATCAACTCAAGTGAAATACAAAGTAACTCAAAGGATATTTGGGATACCCATCCTCTAAGGATCCGTTAAACTATCTACATACATAGTACAATACACTACATATATAATGTCTATAGAAAAGTAAACTGTTAAAATAGCATTAAGGCGTTACCTATATCCCCCTTAACACATTTTATATATTCCCGTAGTCTATACAGATACTGTAAACTCCACCAAACCGGTGGGATACTCAGGGAGCACTCTATAGGTACCTTACAAACCAAACTCGTAAACGGCGCGATAAGGCATGTGACAAGGCACGCCAGCCAATACCCAGTTAGGATACTACCGTTTTATGGATCTGGATTGGCGGTAATGCATAGCAGCTACTATCGTCCATCTTGAGACACACTCCCATATCAAAGGTGCACCCAATCAAACCACAAAGTAATAGAATGGTATCGAAGAAGCATGCTCGATCGGAGGTGCGACCTCACTTGGCCCGGCGTGGTTCCTGTTTTAGTCACATCAAGCTGGCTCGCGAGAGTCAGGGCTGCGTTCATACCTCATCCATCCTACTTCGTTCTTGATTCTCCACCATGTGCACAGTTGTTAAAGTGGTTTTCGGTATTGGTAGAAAGTATGACAATATCCGATCCCGGTCTCTTTAACAACCAAACGCTTATTTCACACCGTGGTCAATTTATAAAATAAAACAGTTTATACTTCATATCAAAATGTCATATTCATTGCAAAATCATATCACTTTCGAAATCTTATAAACTTTTGAAATCATATCACTTTCGAAATCATATTTACTTCCAAATCATAACCACAAAATAGTTTAAACCATCATATCAAAATATTCGCATTTAAATCCATTAAATCTAAATCCTAACAGTTCCAACTTAAACAGTTTAAATATTGAAATAATTTATATATATTAAAATAGTTAAAAATTAAAAATATTTTATATATTTAAAATAGGTTATAGATTAAAATAATATATATATATTAAAAATAGTTTATATATTAAAAATATATATCGAAAATAGTTTCAAATTAGAATTGTTTCTTCCCATTTCACAAATCAATTCAAATCAACTTTAGTTTCAAAATTCAATTTAAATCAATCTCAGTTCAACCATTTTGATTGAAAAGGTTAAAGGTTCAATTCAAAATTCTTATTAAAACCAATTTTAATTTAAATCGATTTAAAATCCAGGTTTGAATTACAAATTTAAAACCACCTCTAATTTCAATAGATTTCAGAGTTAAATTATTGAAATAATCTACAATAACTCAATTTGATAAATCTCATTTATATTTCAAAATTCAACTTTAATCTTATTTAAATTTGAAAATATTCACTTAATCATTTTTAATAACATTTAAATGAAATCTCAAATTACAAATTTAAATCAATATTAAATATTCAATTTCAACTATATTTAATTTGAAAATTTTCACTTAATCACCTTTTTATTAATATTTAAATAAAATCTCAAATAACAAATTTAAATCAAAATTAAATATTCAATTTCAATTTCATTAAATCATTCTTATCAAAATCAAGTTATTAAGTTATAAAATCATATCTTTAAAATTCTTAAAATCAATAAGTTCAAATCAATACTTATTTATATTCAATTCTTAAACCAATTAAATTACAAATAAATTTTATTTATCTTTCCAACCTTAATTTATTAAGTTATTACAAAAATCTATTTTTAAAATATTAATATAGTTTCAAATAAATACTTAAACATATTCTATATATACTAATTAAATTTAATTTTATTATATCTTATTATATTAAATTTTATTAAATTAAACTAATTATTAAATATATTTTATTTATTAAATTTTATTTTATATATTTTAAAAATAGTAAAATTATAAGTAAAATCTTAAAATTTACATTTTCCAAAACTTAACTTATAATTTCAAAATTTCCATGTATATAATTTAGAATCTAAATTTTACACATATTAAAAATAAAATATTTATATTATATTTTAAAAATCCATATTTATTAAACCCATATATTTTCCTTTCAAAAAAATTTCTGGAAATCATTAAAATTAAACCAATAGTGTCTGTATATAATTTTCTATCTTATGGTCAAGTGATACAGATATTTATCGTTTCAATCCGCAATAATTTAATATTTACGGGTATATATCATTTCAACTCGCAATCCCAAAATTCAAAATCAATAAAATCACTTGGGTTTATCATTTCAACCCATAACGATTTTCCCTAATCTATAAAATCATACGGATATGTACCATTTCAACCCATAGGGAATTCCTAAACTAATAGGGAACTTGCAGTGTGAAAACAATAGAATAATAATATAAAATAGCGTAACATATCAATGATGAGCATATATCATAATTAACAATTTAAATATAATATATACAACAGGCTATGGTGCCATATGTCAATTAACATAGGTGAACATTACAAACAATAACATATCATATTTAACAATTAAATAACTAACAATTCAAATTTAACTACATATTTCAATCGTCATTTCAATTGAAATCAATCTACTAAATATAAGAATGTTAATCGTGAGTGATTCCTCACCTTTCGAGGCTATGGAATTTGACGACACAAACAAGCTACGAATTGAATCTTGAACTCGACAATCGACCAATCCAAACAACAATCCCAAAGCAAAGCAAGGTGGACACGAATTCGACGAACAAAGCAAAGCTGATTACTTGGAATCGATGGAAAACAAATCAAAACTAGCTTGATCTAAACTGAAACAAAATGTATATTATATTATTATTTTTTATTAAAACTAATATTCAATTTGAAAACGCATATTTAAAATAAAAAATATATATATACTTTAAAATCAATATTATTATAAACATATATACATATATACTTTAAGATAAATGTTACTATAAACATATATATAAACAAGACAGCACTATGTAAAATAATTTTTTTTGAAACATATATATATACTAAATAAACGCAAAACATATATATGTACACTTGGTTGCTCGACCTAGGCAAAGTGCCGATATGGGATGGAGGAGGTGGCCGAACTATCATGCGGAGGGAGGTCAGAGAAGGAGGGTCGACTGACACGTGAGGTCGGAGGAATGAATGGTGGAGGTGGTTGCTGCTAGGGTGAAGGCGAGGCAGTTCGGTTATTTGGAGGTGATAGATTGGCTGCCGAGTCGGGTGTTCGGCGTTTGTGGAGCGGCTGTTGGTGGAGATAGGCTTTCACGGCAGGCTGACAGGGGAAAGGTGTTGCTCGGAAGTTACGAACGGAGGGGAGGCTGGTGGGCGAGGCTGAGCTTGGCAGTGCTATCGGTTATTGATGGGAGATGTGTGGCAGTCGGATCTGGATGGGCTCCTGCTTGTAAGGATGGAGGTGGTTGCAAAGAGAGAAGGCGGAGGAAGGTCACGGTGGCTGGAGTGGTGGACTTGGAGATGGTGGTCAAACGGTGACATGGAGTTGTTCGACCAAGAAAAAGTGGAGAGAGGGTTATGGCGCTGTGCACGGTTCTCAAAAACAAAGGAATGCAACAAGTTTTTAGGGAGAGGCTCGGGTTCAAGGAAAGTTGGACATGAGGAGGTGGGCTTTCTCGGTGAAGGCTGGTTTGTGAGTTAGCGGAGGATGGCCGGAGGTTATCTTTGGAGAGGAAGATGGGAAAAGGAGGTCACGAGCAAGGTTAGCAAAAGAAAGAAGGCGTTTGTTCAGAAACCAATATATAAAAGAAGTTTATTATTATTATTTTCCAAAGGAAGAAGACAGAATAATGAAAGAGAGGGGAGAAAGGGGTACGAACCAACAATATAATCAAAACAAGTGAGAAATTGTAAAGCCACGTATTGAATTCAGGAGTTAATTAATAGCAAATGACTGTTGATTTCAACCGGTAGATAGATGAAAGGGCATAAGAAACCCACATTTATCTATTGAGTTAATCAATTTAACCGATTTTAAATTTAAAAATTGAAATTACACAACATAACAAACATTTATATTTTCTGATGAAAATTTGAAATTTGCTACGTTTAAATAGACGTATTCCAAATATCAAATTTTCATTTTAAAATTTTGATTGTTTATTTTCATAAATTTTTTAGTTAATTACGTTATTAAAATCGTTAAAATTTCCAGGTCGTTACAATCCTATTGGAAGAGATGTAAGATTCATATTTGTTTCATAAATACACATTTATCTAACACCCGCTTCTTTTACTTTTGATGTCCAATGCTTCCTCTGCTACAGACATTTTTTTTACCATAGATACTAATATAAGCTTTTATGTCTTGAAGCAACTTATTTTGGTAGTTCAATATGGAAACTTTTATATGCTTATTAAATATATCATACTAAAACAAATACACAAATACTTCTTGCTATACAACCAATGTTAAGGTTAATTTCCATAAACTATAAGTAAAGAAAAACGTCGAAATCAGTTATAGCAAATAAGCAACATCCCCTATATATTAAAAGGTTTATATCTAGGTAAAGTAACTATTTAAACCCATTTTGCTGTACTGGATGTAGAGTAACTATTAAAACTCATTTTGCAAAGCAATCAAAATTGTTTGAATGCATTGCACATTCAATGAAATATTTTAACATGTACAACTTTATTCAAAGATGAATCCCGAAATTCAAATAATTAGTAAGTGATGCAACGATCTAGCAGGCAAAATAATATAAAAAAAAATACATTGTCATAACAACCCTTTCTAATAGACAAGAGAGAAAGTCACCTTATGCAAGCTTTTTATTATCACAAGTAAATGATATACAGTTAAGTTGGTTTCTTAATTAAAATAGATTGGCTCAAGGGGAAAAGTATTGCTAAACGATCAATATGTTGAAAAACCTTTAGAGAGTATTCATACCTGATAACAAGCAAAAGAAAGTATACATTAGTCTTTGGTCAATCATTAAAAGAGTATAAAGGAGATATTATATTAAAATAGCACAAAATTGAGTATTCGGTGAATATTGAGCCATTGCGGTAGAGGTTCTTCCAAGTTCTTGATTCGATTTGAGTTATGTCTTCTTTAGAGGTCTTCTTGAGGAACCCGAGTCAATACTGTATTGGATCTTCTAAAAACTTAATCCTTTGCCAAAATGGACCTGAAGTAAATATAATAAATAATGTCCATATGTAAACTTCAAATTATGTACCCTTAATAAGAAAATCATATTTAATATATCTAATATGACCATTATATAGGCCTTGGTGTGGATGTCTTAACAAGATATGGATAAGTTATCATAGATAATCTTATTTTTGTTGTACAAAATATGCCAGCATCTGATGAAAGGGATGACTTTGAATAGAATGTGTTGAAGGGTCTCCCCACCAACGTGCCATTACTAAAAAAGATGGTGCAAATTAAAGGAACCACAAGTCCACCTAAATCCCATGAAACCTTTAAAATGATATCGTATAATTTGGCCATGTCGCTATGTCCAAATAGATGAAGTTTAGATTCCATACTACTAATGGGACAACATCAGCATTTAGATGCAAAAGCAATGTTTAATTGTTGGATATTAATGATAAAGTTAAGGATATTCCCACTACAACAAAAATACTCTATTACAATGTCCTTTTTACAACGGGCAATTGCTGCCCGTTGTAATAGTTGGCTACTACAACGGTCAGTTCAGGCCCGTTGTAATAGATTTCTTATATAACGTTTTTTTACAACGGGTAAAGATTGCCCATTGTAATAGATTGCTATTACAACGGTCATTTTATGCCCGTTGTAATAGATGTTAATTTTACAACATCCATACAATGCCCATTGTAATAGAGGTGCCAATTTTACAACGGGCTAAAACTGCCCGTTGTAATAGGTGCCAATTTTACAACGGGCTTAAAATGCCCGTTGTAATAGATAACCCTAATTTTTATACCACATCACCCCAAAGAAAAATTATAGAGGCCGGCCCTCTTTTCTTCTTTTCCGTGAAGCAATACTCTCGTTCCTCTTTTCCTCTTTTCTTTGCTCGAAAAATTAGGGATTTCGAATTTGTTGAAGCCGCGAATTATATATGGTTATTTTCTTTGTCACTTTGATTCGAAGCCGGCTGCTTCTCGATCGAGTTCGACTTGTATTGGTATGTCTCTCCTCCTACTTACTGTTCTCCTCTATTCGACAAACCTAGGTTAGTAAAATTGTGACGAACTCTGTAGGAATTTATCTTTTCCTTCTCACAACTATCTACGCAAAAACCCTAATTTCACTACTGTAAATTCGATCTGTTCATAGCCGCATTATAAAAGTTTGACCTTTTGTTTAGGATTTTATGTTCATCGGTGAAAAAAGATGGGTATCTTTTTACAGTTTATGTTCATCAGTGATAGAATATCGATTTTATAGCAGTGTCTAGCTTGTTATTGTTTTATCTTTCTTCAGGCGAGTGACAAAATTGATCCTTTTACAGGTAGAGGTGAATTAGTAATAAAATAAATTAGATCTTTATGCAGTTTCATGGTTGCTACTGATTGAAGTTTGCCTTTCATCACTACTTGATGACTGGATGTTCGATAGTGATATTGAAGTCGGATTATTGTATCATTTAAGTTGATTAACTATATATGTACACATTCTCTTTCTTGTACAGTTACAAGCTCACTAGTGTTAGAATCAGGCTACACAGTCACTACAGTTGCTGATTTCAGCAAACCGCCTTCAAATATTCATCCATTTGCACTTTTGCCTCGCCAACGATCCAATGATGCCATCATGCTGGACTTCACAAGCTCTGTTTTTTATATTGTCCCCATCCCAGTTACACAAGGTACAATCTTTTGCTTTGGTATTTAAATAATGCTGCTGCTACTGCTTGAAATTTTGATTGGTAAGACTATTATCTTTCTACTGAACCGTATATATTGTGCATCTACATTTTCTATCATCAGCATAGTTCACACTGGAAAACAAATGCTGTCTAAATTAATCATAAAAGATAGCTAAACAAGCTAAGTTGACAAAGAACATTAAATGTCAAAACACAAAATTGGCTCTGTAACTATTATTATGGTAGCTTAATATACTGGAGAAACATCTTTAATTAGTGTTTTAGTAAAATTGCTAGTTGTGGTAGTTTCATGAAACTTGGGTGTAAAATTTCAATTGTAAGAGATCATTATGGATGCAGAGAATGGGGTCAGTCATTTTTCAGGGAGAGGTGATCATGGGTACGATGATGGGGATAAAACAATAGCTATGTTTGACAGGCCTTGAAGTTTCGCCATTGATGGCAAGGATAATGTATATGTTGGTGAAAGATTGCACAGTGCCATTCGAAAAATATCTCCATCTGGTAATTTTAAACTTATTGTCGATCTTTTCCTCCTTCATTGAATATTGGATTAAATTACCTCATAAGTCGACATATTTCAGGTGCAACTACCACAATTGCCGGAGGCTATTCTGAAAAATCTGGACATGTCGATGGACCTGCACAAAATGCATCGTTTTCTAATGAAATTTAACTTGACAACATGGTAAATTTTAATTCTTCGTTATAATGGGCGTGAATGCTAGTTATGTTAGCTTAACTGTTAAATTAGTTGTTGGTTATCGTAAGGTGATGGTGTGCATTTTACCAGTCCAAAAACAAAATATACCAAATGGTGAATGTAATTATTTGCATTACTGCTTTTATTATAATTTTTAAATAGAATGTGCACACTTTTATGGCAGTCCATTTTCTAAGAGTACGGATGTTATCCTGCTTTAAAATTTAGTATTCTTGCCAATGATAAGTGCGTGAGTATAACAAAACAAAAATAACTTGAAATTTTGTTATTTTTGTTTTGCTCTGTTACTTTTATACTAAATGCATGCATAGAGTATAACAAAACAAAATCATTAAGGTTGATCTTAAAATGTACTTTGGTTATTTAATATATATTAGCTTATTTTGATCTTAAAAAATATATCATATTCTATATGATTGGTATGAAATAATATAAATAGTATTTTGTTCACTTTAGCCAACTTTTTAGTGCTCTTTTCAAAACATATGCTATGTTTCAAATAAATTTAGACTCATTTCAAATCTGGTTAAATTTCTATTATTTTCTTGTCTTGAAGAATCTGTACCCATGCACTTTGAGATTATGTTTGAAATAGATCTATATTTGTTGGATGTTTTGAAAAGTGAGCTGAACTATATAGCTTTGTAAACTTGCTTCTTCACAAACACCTCATGTTTGTTGTTTTCAAAAAGATACAGCATTGGATGATTTCCATTTGCTTCTTTACCAGTGCATTTACGTACAACCATACAGCTAACAGTTTTTCAAATTGCTTCTGATATTTTAAGCCATAGGAAAGATTCTCTCCATGTGTGTTAGTGAATTTATATGCATGTCTATTGATGTGAGAACTGAAACACTATTTCACCATTGTTTTCACGTGGATTGCACAAACTTTAGAATTAAGTAGCTGTTTACATATGTTCCAGGTTTGTGTATGTACGTTTCAGGCTTCCAGTCTAGGTATGCTTCCAGACTAGATATATTTTTGAAACTTATAGCAAAATGTCATTTTTCATGGTGATTTTATAAATTTTTAATTATTTATTTGTTGCTGTTATTCATTTGTTGCTGCTATAAGTTTTTCCATGTATTTCGTTCATTATATTCAACTTGCGTACAATTATTGAATTCAACGTTCTCCAGGCTTTTTCCCTGCATTTGTTGTGTTGCGTTTATCTTTCAATTTTGAATACTTTTCAAAAAAATTAAAAATGAATTGAAGAATCCAAATGTTTGTCAAGATTATCGTTAACTATATAACAACAAATTTTGGATCCAAATTGGGTAGACATGGTTGCTAAAACCAACAGCATAAATGGTTAATGTACAGAGTAGTGCTAAATAATAGGTATTTCTAATTATAATTTGAAGTATAGCATAAAATTGACATGATATGTAGAGTAGTCCTTCTCTTGATGAAATCATACACTATGACTTGTGGGCTCGGGATTTTGTTGCCAGATTACAATCAACGTTAGGTTCGAGTCCAGTCCCTGTATAACTTGAATGTTTGTAGTTGAACTATATCAATGTGAGATGAAGGTAACTAATATCCGGTTGTTACTATAGTATGAATGATAGGGAAGTTGGAATTGGCTTATTTATATTAGTAGCAATAATGTTCTCCTTTTATAGTTCAATTAAAAATGTTGAACATAATTTTGTTCTTTGCATTTTTTGGATAGACGATACTTAAATAATTTACTAATTATCCATATCATACATACGACTCTCTCTCTCACATATGTACGTGTCCGTTTGTGTGTGGGTTTTGTGGGTGTGTATGGGGAGGTGGGCATCTGGATTGTTATTGATTGGAAATTCGGTGAGAATTTAAAGATTTTCAACTACTAAGTGTAGATTTATAGTGTTAATGAGCTGTGAACGGCCAGGCAAGTGAACTAATGCTAGACAAGGAAATATGATTGTCTTTAGGATGGCTGGATCGATAATTTACGTTCACTATGATTCTTCTTGTTGTATGTTGTATAGGAGGAGTGTTTGTGAGATTTAGATGTATAGGAAGTTGTGGGATGCAGTGTAAATGAAATGCAAGTTTGTAACAGAGACTATGAACAGAAAATATGCAATGTTAATATGCACTGAAGTGGTAGCAGTGGGTTGTGAATAGAAAATGTAAGTAGAAATGCAATTTGTTTGGGGATTTGAAACAGTTTTGTGAATGAAATGCCAAGTCAAATGCAAACTAAAATGAAACTTCTTTTTTGGAAATGAAATGAAACTGAAATGCAAATTCAAATCGAATGCAACTATAACAGTAATATGAAATTGCAAATTCAAATGAACAGAAAATGCACAGTGAACTGGAAAAAATGAAATGTAATAAATGCAATGATTTTTTTCAATGAATAACAACACAAAACAAAAATAAAAGATGTCAACAAATGCAAAATGTAACCACAAAAACAAATGCTCAAGTAAACAAAAGCAAAACAAAAGTGAACAAAACAAACGAGCTAAACACAAAATGTAACAACACGACACAATTTTTTTTTGTTTTTTTTAAATGACAACCATCGCAAACTAAAAGAAAAAATTTATTCGAAGAGTAAAATTTAAAATTTAGAATTGTGCATCTGGTGTGCACGAAACAGGTACTTCTAATTTGGTTTTTAGTAGTAAGCAGGTTGGAATAGAGTTTCGTGGGATGTCTGATGGTCAAAAAAATGAGTTTAACTTCGGACACGTTGTAGGAGAAGATGTGAATTGCTGTGTACCTGTTAATGATGTTTGTAAAGAAAGCAAAAAAAAACATTTCCACTATCTGTTCCTGGTCTAAATTTTGGAGATGGATTCGATAATTACAATGTTGTGGAGGATTTTATTCAGCACACATTACGAGCTGGGATGTTGAGGGCTCCACACATTACGAGCAAGAGCGAAGTGACCATAACTTGGATGACAGACGTTCGACTATTGCTTATAGTTGTGTAGTCAATTTTTTGTACTATGCAGTCATAGTGTATGATTGTACTATGCAGTCAATTTTTTGTTTATGCCAAGAAGTCGCGACTTCAGAGAAGCCAAAGCCTGTCTATCTATATTTCTAATTATAATTTGAAGTATAGCATACAATTTTGAATTTTATTAAGGTTAAAACGTGCAGGCTATATTAAAAACTGCTCTACATATCATGAGAAATTTGCCATTGATTTTTTAATGGTAACTTCACCTGATCATGATTATTATATTCACTAAAGACAATTTTTTTTTCTTGCAGTCACACCGCGATAGCAACAATACGCAGCAGGTTCAAGATCAGCAAGAACGAGTTATTGTGGATGGTTTGATGAAAAAAAAGTGCAGGCTATTGAGTTGGAAGAAGAACGTAGTTGCAGAGGGGACAATAGCAAGCACTGATCCTGATGCGTCGGTACATTTTGTAAAGCTTGGAGCAGAAGCTTGGAAAGTATGGGTGGATGTAGCGGTGGAACCAGAAGCTTTTTTATTTAGGCCAAATTCAGAGATGTCCACTATTAAAGAGGCCGTTGGATCAACCGTCGCGTGGCACAAAGACTTTATATCCTTAGTCTAGTATGATTGTACTTAGAACTTGATATTTATAGCCGACTGTTATGTATTAATGCTTTATGAATTTGGGAGGTAAACTTATCTGACTTTTTGGAGTGTTGGAATTTTATGACTATCTTTTAGTCTTTTCGCATGTGATTTTGGTTGTTTGTGCATAATATTTATTACTGTTAAATTATTCATTATTTGTATGGATGTGCTACCTATACGTTGCTGTAATTTTTTTTTTAATTTCCATTTTTTCTGCAACGGTCAAAGCGCATTGTATTATACTCTATTACAACGGTCAATAACCGTTGTCAAAAAGTTTTTTACAACGGTCGAAAATCGTTGTCAAAATGTTTTTTACAACGGTCAGGGAATGTTGTAAAACATGCTATCCATCTTGTATGATAGTATTTTGCAACGGGCAAAGTAGCTTGTATTACAGTCTATTACAATGGTCGGTGACCATTGTAAAAAAGTTTACTACAACGGTCTTTACAACATTAACTGCCCATTGTAAAATATGGGTGGCCTATTACAACATCGCCTATTACAACGGTCCGCTGCCCGTTGTGAAACACATATTACAACGGGCTTTGCCCGTTGTAAAAAGCCTGTTTTATTGTAGTGTCCATAAGGGCAATTATGTAATTTGATTATATAACTCAACATTCAAAATAAAGTAAGCTTTTGGTTTTATTTTCTATTGTATATTATATACCGATATATAGGTATATAATGTTTTAAAAGCATTGAATATACACAAGTAGATACTTAGGAAAACTATTTAATCAATTGCAACTACAAATGTGTTCATAACAATGAGTTTGGATCGTGTCAATGAGTACTTACCCTTAAGTGTTCATAGTCAAGATGTGTCAAAGACGAGATATTAGCACATTCGTTGGAACTAGTATATGTAACACTCTCTATGTGATGGATAGTGAATTAATCTAATATGTGGGGTGATAAGGGGTTACATATGTGCGATTATTTGGAATAATCATGGAATGACTCACTGAAGTTATTTTATAAGTTAATTGTAAAGAAAAGAAAAAATCTCAAGTGATAATGTATAGTAGTATTTTGACTTGAGAATACTGCAATCTTAAGTGTCTAAACTATACTTTAATTATGGTCAATAACATGGCAATGATGATCGTGTTAAGGTAATAGTTGTGTATAATTTTAACCATTTGAAGCGAAAACTATTCAAGGGAGGATTTTCTTCTTTAAATAAAAGGTTAGCAACACCGTGAATGGTAGTCAACTTGAATTGAAAAATTCCACCAACTACAGTTTATAGATTAAAAAACTTTAAAATTATGGCTGGACAAGGGTGATCCAGTTCCCCTAATCCCCAATTATAACCTAGAATCCCTCTTTCCTAATCTTCGTTCATGCTAGATTCCTTTTGATCTCATCTAGTTAATGTCCAGGTGCAAGTCAAATACAAGATTTAGGTTGATAAATGGTTTTACTCAACTACATCTCAACCGACGACGTCTGATGTAAGTGCCATTGCTAGTGATAGATCGCAAGTCACCCAAATAGCAGCTCATTCTAGCATGGGGGCACAATGATAGGAAAAACATTCAGTTAGCTTTGGTGAAGGGCTCTAAACTGATGCATTCTTACAGTCTGACTCAAGCATGCCTCATCTTGAAGTGAGCATAGATTATGCTAGTCTCATCACTGGTTTTGCTGATGCTCCCTTGTCGAGCTACCTGAATCAAAAGTATGCCCTTGTTTGTAACATTCAAAGTTCCGACTCAGGTGATAAATCTAAACTAAAACTCATTGCTCTATGTAACATGGTAGGTGAAGATTGGTTTTTTTGGTGAATAACTGTAGCAAAAAGCTATTGATAGATGGAGGAATTATCTTATATATGGTAGGCACCAAACACTACTATTTCCACTTATATGCATATATACGTCGTGTATGGAAATCGATAGCAGATTTAATTTATACTCGAGGAAAAATGGATTTCTTTTGGTGAAGTTTGAGAGAGTCTATGATTTTGACAGGGTGTTATATGGTGTTCTATTTTTTTTGAATCTAGATTGCTTATCCTTCAAAAATAGGTACATTATCAGGAGATTCTTTGACAATCATTAGAGGAACAATGATTACGGGCTCTCTTTGGTTGTTAGATGGTTCGGTGGTAGCCGTTGAAGACGAATCCGACATGAGTTAGAAGCTATAGCCGAAGAAGTAAAAGTGGAAGCAGTTACAGTAGTAGCAAGCCGAGAAGAGCGACGGGCTGCCATATGTACAGTGGAAACAAGACTCGAGTGATGGGGTAATGTTCAATTTAATTTCTACATGTGTAGTTAGTGTATATATCTCTAGCACAGTCAATTTATAATGCTAAATGAATGTAACGCCCCACTCCGAGACCCACATTAGCAAAGAGTATTACTAGGTAACACCGTCTACTAATGCGGAGAATAGAGCTTGATAGGAGCGACCATCTATAACCTTGTCTTAATTATCTATTGAATACGCCACTTCTTACTTAAATGGATTGACATATCCAATAAATACTTAATACAAAGCCATAGGTGGCTAAAGGATCTATCAGAAATAAATATAACAACTCAAATGTAATACACATCACAGAACAGTAGATCATCACATACATTTTCACATATACAGATACATCACAGAGTTTACAAAATGATACATGTCAAGTGGTAAAGCAAACCACAATATACAGGCGAGTCAATAGTGTACATATCAGAGTTACAGACAAAAAGGACTACACAAAAAGCTATAACAAAAAGGAGCTAGCGGAATAGTCCATGCGGAAGCAAAATAGGCTAAGTCCGATGTACCTAACCTGAAACATCTCGGTCTGACCCGAGTATAAAATACACGGGTCAATCTAGCTAAACAAATCAATTAGATAAACTAAATGATAATGAACGTACAAGATCATAAAGTACCACAAATATCTCCAAAAGAGATAACCAAATCATCTAACAAAAGATGAATCAAAACAAGCCTCATATCATAGGCAACTCAAAATAAACAAAGGATACCATATCCCAAAACAAGCCAAAAGGCAAATAACAAATACCAATAAAGGAAACACAAGTTTCCACAAGGTAATCGCTATATATCGTGTGGTTCAAAGAACCTACAACGAAGGGCGATACTCTAGGGAAATATAATTGTCAAAGAAACAAAAGATGCTCGAGCTCAGTACTGTATAACAAGGATCCATACACCCGAAGGCAACGCCCGAAGGTAACGCCAAAAGGCAACGCCCGAAGGCAACGCTCGAAGGCAACGCCCGAAGGCAACGCCAAAAGGCAACGCCCGAAGGCAACAAACCGTAGTGACGGTACTGGACACCACTGTCCGGCGGAATGTGTCACAACTCTCAGAAAGGAACCCGGAAAATGTTAATGTGAGTCCCATACCCCACGTTCGCACTAAACGGTTTACTAACCGTTAGTTAATTTCACACTCAAACCAATACAAAGTTCACCTCATCTCATCGGTAAACCTGACCCAAAGGTCAAAACAATCAAACGAATAGATTAGGAATTAACTGAAAAGATAAACCCACGTGTTCATAGCATGCGTTTTATTTAATCATTTATTTCTCCTCCCTCTTCGCTCGAAGTGCAAAATTGTGTGCGTTTTATATAGAAATTATACATTGGAGAAATGAGCTTTTAATACAATTAAAAAAAGGATAATTTTATTAAAAAAATCCATGTACGGATCAAAAAGGAATCATCAAAGTCAACTAAAGTGAAACCACTAATCGGAGAAAGAAGAATCGATCAAAGATTGGAATCCCACATAAAATAGGCAAATTGGGCCGAGACAAGCAGATTCAGACGTCTGAATTGTATATTTCAGACGTCTGAACACTACGCCATAAATGGCCTACTGCAACACAAAAAAATGTTGGCTCGGGTCCGAAAAATGTTGCCATAGGTCTATGGCAACACTTTTAGGATGATGCAATTTTTGCCGTTACCTTAGACCTCAAAGGCAACATTTTGACTATCTAAGGCAACATAAGTAATATTGTTGCAATAGAACCCTATTTGGGTCTATGGCAACACCCATAGGTATCTGTAGCAACATTCCAAAATGTTGCTATAGATATGAACTTTTTGAATTTATGGGGCCCACAATGTAGAGCATATTTGATTTTTTAATAAAAATAAATATTTATTTAATAAAATGCTATTGCATAGAATTTGATATTTAAATAGTAATTTATTTAAATAAATATTTTATTTCAACATTTGAAATAGTACAAATTCCTGACTCCACTATTTTACAATTCAATGATATATAACACTGATATTCACATATACAGATATTCCTCACTACATCACTCAGTTCACTCATTACATATGCAGTTTCAATTTATACAGACACCGACACTGACAAATATATGCCGAGCCGAAGGCGAGCCGAGAAGCGGGTCCGGGCGCAGCGCCGGCGGGGGTCCGGGGCACCGCAGTCCGGGGCACCGCCCGATTCATCCGATTTCGAAAGATCGAGCCTTCTTTGAAACCTGTCTTCAAGCTCATGCACATTTGATTTGACTCTGTCTTCAAGCTTATATCCAGCTGTCCAGTCTTCAATACCTGTCACATATAATTCAAAAGCAGTAATCTGGAAAATAATATTTAACTCGAACAGAAAATGAAAATATTTTTGTTATATTATTTGCCTCAGGTATTTGGGTTGTTTCTTTTCATAAGTGCATAAGCCAAACATGAATGCAACACATGGATACAAGGCAGTATGGAAGACAGCAAGCAACAGTTCAGGCAAAAATGCACAAAGGAGAAGCCAAGTGCACAAAGTAGTACTCAACATAGCAAGCAACATAACATGACCAAGAAATGCATGTACATGGATGAACATACATGCATCATAAGGCTTGGTACAAGAAACTACTCAAGTGCAACTACTCAAGTGCAAGTTCATACTCAAGTGCAGCCAGATATGTAGACAAGCCAAAAAAACGGACACGGCACAAGGTCAAACCCGAGTCATCGACTGGATTCAACTCAGGGCCAAGCAACCAACAAAACAAACAAGAACCAGGTTCAGCAAAATATAGACAAGCCAGTGCAAGAAACACAACAGTACACATAGGCAGCCCATCAAGCAAAAACAGTGAATGCATCAGGCATGTACAAGAGAAACCTAGGCAGTAACATGATATACAGAGGACTTGGAGCATCAGTTCATGTTAAAGAACAAGGTTAGCATGGTACCAGTTCAGTCCAGACCAAGCAAAACCAACAAAGCTCAACACACATATGTTTGTATTCATCATTGCAATCCAACATACCAGATTTCTCAAAGTCCAACAGAAAGATTAAACACGAGATTATAGAAAATAAAGCCTATAAATAAATCCCAATTCATCATCGGCAAAAGCGTGCGAGTGTAACCAAAATCAAGAATATTCAAGTAAACCAGAAGGCAGAAAACATACCAAATAATATCACATCGCACCCGACGACGAAGTCAAAGCAATTTGAGCAATCAATCAAGGAGAACGAAGGAGTAAGCTACCAGGAACGTTTCTCACACTAGATTCGATCAATCAGAACATCAAAGCAATTAGAATCGCGTGCCCTAGTTTTCACCGAAACCAATTCGACTACCCCCTGCCACTCTGACATCAGGCCCCAACCACGAAATTGCGACCAAATCAGCAACTCCCTGAACCATCGCAATCCCACAACCTTACCTCGAATCACCAGAATCGCCAAAAACCTGAACAAAATCGCAAATTCGGAAGTAGTGAGGAAAACTGACGCGAGGCGAAAGAAAATAACGGAAATTAATATGGCCGACAAGGGATAAAAGCAAAGCCAGTTATTCTCCAGATCGAAGAAACAAGGAGGAGCGGCGTCATTTTTTTTAAAGTCGGCGGAATAAAAATTAGGGATTGGAAAATTGGGGGTGAGAAACGAAAGCGGATGAGTGAAAAGTAAAGCGTGAAATGGAAATTGGTAAGGTGTGGATCGATGGTGTGAATCGACGGTTGAGATTTTGTTTTAAATGGTGGTGTGGATCGCTGAGGTGTAATTTTTTTTTTAATTTTTTAATCTGAAAACATCTATGGCAACACTATATAAAAATGTTGCATCGTGATACACTTGTTTAGCTAGAGCAACACATTTCTATGGCTAAGGTAACACCAAAAATACAACGTTGCAGTAGGACCAAAATTCTATAGCTATCGCAATATTTTAGCTGGCAACACCTTGCAAAAATGTTGCAGAAGGTCATTTATGGCGTAGTGGAAACTGGAGCTCAGGCAATACTTTGCCTAGGCCAATGATGGCCAAATCATATCGGAAGCAATCGGATGAGTGATGATGGCTAGGGGTTTACGCCACATGACTACCCAACCTTAGAGACTCACCAATACACTCCGGTCAAGATGCCCAAACAATCATACAAGGATTTTTCAAAGATTTTGACTTCAAACGCCAAAAATTGGAATATTCATTAAACCAATTCAATTCAACAACAAATGGACAAGGAATATATGTTAGGAATTGCTACCTAACACTATCAAAGACATAGATGTTGATGTGAGTTCAAAAACTCACCTTTTAACTCAAAAACTCAAGAGAGAAGCTAAAGAGCAAGGCAAGAACAATCAACCTTCAATTATAACGCAAGGAGCTTCAATCTAAGCTCAAGAACAAATATTTCCTAAGTTAGGGTTTAGGAAATTTCAAAAATCGAAGAGGAATTGAGATGGAGAAGGAGAAGAGAATGCTCACCTAAGTTTCTCTTGGATTTTGGACTTGAATTTGAGTTTGCAAATGAATTTAGAGCTTGGAATTTCTATTTTTCATTCTTTCCCCCATTTTTGCTAAAGCTTGAGTGTTTAGGAAATGAGATGAGTGAATGGAGAGGAGAGGGGGCTGAGTTAGTGTATAGGATGAGTTGGGTGAAACCCAAACCCAAAAGCCCAAATAGAAAATAGCAAAATTCAACTTACTCCAAACATATCGAAGCTTATACTCAAAAAAGTTGCAAACAACATTTTGAACTCAATGGAAATGGTCTCGAGTCCAAATTGTTGATTCTCAACTTCATTCTTGATTCAGACGTCTGAAATTTCCAAACCAGACGTCTGAATCTGGAAAAATAGAAGTTGTCTAGAACAATATTCAAACGTCTGAATCATCCATTTCAGACGTCTAAAAATGGCAATTTTGGCCTATTTCCTTTCTGGTTTGATTCGAACAATTTCAGATGTCTGAACGACCCATTTCAAACGTCTGAATTTCTGTTTGACTTTGTTTTCAAGTGGATACTTCCAGATAGCACGATCCACATAGACTTTTCACTAATTCGACTTTTATTCTACGAATAGTGACTTTTTCAGACTAAAATCCGACTAACGATGCTATATTTAAATTAAACATTTAAATATACGAATCGTAAAATATGCGGGTTGTTACAGACTCCTCTCCTTAAAGAAATTGCGTCCTCACAATACTTAAGAAGAAAATAAAGAGTAACAACCATAAAAGCATATCAACACAAAAGAAAATTTGAAATAAGAAGTTCACCATAAAGAGCGCGAAAGAGTAAGTCCGGATGTGTTTGCTCGATGGATTCTCAAGATTCCCAAGAGAAATCCTTAGGATTTGAGGACCATTGAACTTTTAAAAGAAAATATCTTTATTTCAAAGGCGTTTAACCTTCGAAGTAATGATACAAATAGAATGTTGCTCATAAGTCAAATTTGGTGAAACTTCAATTTCTACCATTACACCTGGCTCAAGAATAGAAATCGGAATCCCTAGGTATTTCCGTAGTAAAGGGACGTGGAAAACGTCATAAATAGCAAAAGATTGAGCCGGTAATAAAAAGAGGTGATAAGCCACGGAAACAATGCGTTCGGTGATGGGAAATGGACCAACATATCAAGATGCTAATTTTTCCGATCAACTGAAACGCACATCACCCATCATAGGTGAAACACGAATGAACACCAATAAAGTCTGGACTTAAAACCAGCTTCTCACCGGCTTCAAGCCAACACGAAGGAAATCGGCATGACCTTCCGTAGAGTGCCTCGAAAGGTGCCATACTAATACAAGATCGGAAGCTTACTATAGGAAGAAAACTCAACAAGAGACATATGATCTTCCCAACTTCCACCAAAATCAAGAACACATGCACGAAAGAGATCTTCAAGAGTTGATCAACACGCTATATTTGTCCATCGAATTGAGGAGGATAAGCGGTGATAAAATTAAGCTTTGTTCCCAAAGCTTTTGAAGACCCTACGAAAATCCACTAGTAAAATAATGGACCACGATTGCTAACAATTGAAGTAGGAACTCCATGCAATTAACATGACATAGAGTTTAGCTAAAACAGGTACGGTCCAAAAGAGAAGGATGAGCCTCAAGGCTACACAAAACAAGGGATGAACATGAATTGGATTCACAATCTCGAATCTCACAAGTGGATAAAGTCTCGAGATCATTCCATTCAGATATCATCAAAGAAACAACCGCTTGCTGCTCTCGGCTTAAGGGCATCGACAACACGATTGCCCTTTCCGGAAGTATAAAAATATCAAGATCATAAGATGCAAGGAACTCGAGCCAACGTTGTTGACGCAAATTGAGTTCCTTTTTGAGAAAATAAATATTTCAAAAATTTACAATTGGTGTAGAGAAAATTTTCCCTCCCAAAAGACAATGACGCCAAAATCTAAGAGCGAAAAAAATAGCCACGAGCACTAGATCATGAATGGCATATCTAGTCTCGACAAGCTTTAATTGTCAAGAAGCAAATGCGATAACACATTCCCTTTGCAAGAGAATGACACCAAAACCAATACGACTAGTATCCGTATAAACAATAAAGTCTTGGTTCCCTTCAGGAACCGCTAGAATAAAAGCATCAGAAAAGAGTTCCTTTAATCGATTCTCTTTCCCTAAAAGCTAAGACTTTCAAAATTATAATTAACTTTATATATATTCATCTTTTTAGAAAAATTAACTTTTTACAAGAATTTACTGTGTTTGGCTGTCTCATCATAGCATTTAGGAGATTCCTATCGATAACGTTGATCAAGCGCATCGACCAGAATTCTTAAAGCACTCAATGGGAAAAACAACACAAAATTATCTTTTATATGATAACCATGTCTCTTATAAAATTTACAAATATTCTTTGCTCGTTTTAAGAACAAAACCCAATCATACTTATAAATATCTTATTAAAAACATTTGCAAATTTTAAATTTGTTATTTTCATCCATAATCAATAAATATAAGGATAAACTAATCGAGATATTCATAGAATACTCGATTCACAAAATGGATGAAATAAGGCAGAAGGTTCGTCAAATTGAATGACATAACGAACCACTCACAAGAATCATAACGAGTGCGGAATGCGGTAAGTGGAATGCTCCCCTATGCAACTCGTAGCTGATGAAAACCAGTGTAACGCCCCACTCTGAGACCCACTGTAACAAAGAGTATTACGGGAGTAATACTGTCTGTTAAAGCGGAGAATAGAGTATAGTGGAAGCGACCATTTGTAATCAAGCTATAACTATCTACTGAATACGTCGAAAGGATGGTATCTATATTTTTTCAAGTGGTTCGACATATTCAATAAATATTCATAACGAAATTACAATGGCTAAAGACCTATCAGAACAAGCATAGTAATAAATGATAAAACATCATAGAACAGAATCACATAACAGATATAAAATCCCAGAACAATACATCGTCAATACAGATCCAAATACTATAGGTGGGTACAAAGCCATTGCCCACACATGTGAGTCAAAAATATGTACATATCAAAGTCTGAATAATAACAGAGTAGCGGAATAGTGGACAAATAAAAGCGCTATCTATCAGCATAGCAGATAATGTCCAAGCGGAAGCACAGAAGCTAAGTCCAGAGACATAACCGGAAACAACTCGGTCTGACCCGAGCGAAAACACTCGGGTCAGGCTAGCTAAACAACCAGTAAATACTGAGATATATAATAATGCGGTACATAAATAAAACAGTACTTTTCCTAAGAGAAGAGTATTTTGGACCACATGAATATAATGACGGTCCCTAATCATCAATCAACAGTAAAAATCTCCAAAGAGAATATCAGCACCAAAGTGTTGAATAAATAAAATCGCCTCATATCATCGGCGTAGCCAAAGCTATATAAAGTTGCCCATAAGCAATAATCCCAAGAGTGACCAGAGTCTGTAATCAATGCCCAAGCAAAGATCGATGCTCCAAAGAGCAATGAGGATATACTGAAAAGTCAATGAAATCAAACACTGAAAAGCAGTGTCCAGAGACACTGTGAATCCACAAGATAATCGCACTTACATCGTATGGTTCCATAGAACCAACACCGAAAGGCGGTACTCGAATGGATATAAAAATCATCAGATAATACAAGTATAGCACGTGCACCGACCGGAGTCGTTTTTGCCAAATACTGTAGAGTTGTGATCGATCACTCGCACAGATGCGGAACGCGCGAGACGGCGAGATCCTTCCCAGAAGGATAAAGGCCCAGAGGCACATGCCGAAAAAGTAACTGCTCCATAGAACAGGTGTCCAGAGACGGTTGCCCAGAGGCGTGGTGACCCAGAGGTCCAGTACTGGCTGCCCAGAGGCTAATGTGTCACAAACTTCTTGGATAGGAACCCGTAAAGTGTTAACAATGAGTCCCATACCCCACGTTCGCACTAAACGGTTTACTAACCAATAGCAAGCTCACATTCCAAATAATAAAAAGTCCACCTTGTATCATCGGTAAACTAGACCCAAAGGTCAAAACGATCAATCGAATAGGTCGGGGATTAACCGGAAAGAAAATACACACGGTTCCATAGGCCGGAGATTTCCTAACCGTTTAAGCACCTTTCCACTTCGCTCGACGTGCTAAAAGTGAGTGTGAGATTTTTATTATAGAAAATAATGGTTCGAAACGGATTTATAATTGATTTTGAGAACACTTTAAAACGGCTTTTGAAAACTCTCCTATTATGGAGTAAATAGTTTACTAATTAAAAATAATATTATATAATAATTTCGAAAGCTATTTTGGAGTGAAAAATCCTTTTAAAACCTTTTTATAAGGCCCGTGTATGAAATCCAGAGACAAATCTCAAAGAAATCGATAAAACCAGAAAATCACTGAAAATATTCCAAGTGTTGGAAAATAGTCCAAAACTGACGCGAACCCAAGTTCGGAAAATTATTCGGACTAGCAAACTGAATCCGAATGGCATGAAAATTTTTAGGAATGTAGTCCGACATTCCTACTTCAGAACGAAAAAATAATTACTCGATTCCGACTTGAAACGAAGAAACGGCGTCGTCTCAAAGTCGGACAAAAATCACAAAACTCTACTGTGTCAAAACAGTGCAAAGGTCCCATTTCGACGACATGGTCGAAGGGTCACATGAACTCAGATCTTGATAAAAATTTGCAGGAGCGTAGAAAAGTACTCCTACTTTGATATGCAACAAGAATCGTTCAGTTCTGACTTAAAACGAAGAAATGACAATGTTTCAAAGTTGGTCCGACGATAACTGAAAATGATCACTATTGTAAAACAATTTATGGGTGCTACTTCGGCAATAGAAACAAAGTATCTAATGCACCCAGATCTAAACCAAACTTTGCATGGTTGAAGATCTCGATCTCATATTTTTAACGAGACCAAAAACAATGAAATCTGACAAAGGACGAGCCCGGTATGGCGTCGCAAAGTCGGGGTTCTGCGCTGAAAACAACGGGAGCAAAGAGACCAAGGCCTGTAGCTATGCACTAACAGACCAGAGATGAAAAACCACAATTTTGGCATAGTAAACTTCTAATTCTGACAAGATGAATAAAATAAAAGTTGTAGCCTAGTTTCTAAGCTTTTCGGAATGACCAAGATCGTCAAATTCCGATCGGGGATGAAAATTCTATGACTAAAACAATTCTCAAATCTAAATTCTATATCACTGTCGTTGTGCTCTCGGGACAGTGGTAAAAATGCACAGTTTTGATGAAATTAACTTCGAAATTTCATGAAACTCAAAACATGAAACTTTTATCCCTAAATCGATGCTTTCCATAACATCCAAAATTATTAGATTTGGATAAGAAACGAGTAACTTATGGCCAAATCAATTTCAGGTTTTTATTTTCTCAACCCTGTAGTTTGTTGTCAGGTCAGCGACAAACAAACGTGATTTCGACCATTCAAACCTCAAAATTAGGCAAAGCACAAAACATAAAAGTTATAGGCTATAGAATAAGATTTCCAGAACATCAAGAAAATCTTAATTCCGATTTAAGATGAATGAGATATGCCTAATTTACTAACAGCAATAAACTAATTATAATTTCAGCTAGCATATATTACAAGCACCTTATGTGCACACCCCAAAATGAAAGCAAAGATGATCAAAGAGCTATGATTCACATTTTACGTAATAAAATATGTGTTACTAACTGATTACCGAAATGAAAAGATGATTAAACACATATTAGAAGAGGTTTTTAGCAATATACCTCTCTAGAAAGCAACAAAGACCACTATAGTATCAACTCAAGTTAGCAAAAGATGATTAGGAGGCTATAAGATCAATAAAAACACATAAAACATGTGTTACCAAATAAATTTCAGAAATTAGAAAGATATAAAAACTGATTTGAGGTGGGTATTTGCATTACCTTTGCATAGAATGACTTGCATAAGCTAAAACTAGAAGGAGATGAAGATAGAGGCCATTTTTGTTAAGAAAGCTTTAGGAAATGATTAGGGTTTTGATTAGGGATGAATGAATGAGGTTAGGAGAGTTTGAGATAATTTATAGAGGAGGTTTAGGGTGGGTTATTGGGCTAGGTTTAGTAACCCAATAAGAAGAGAGTTATTTACATATTTCCAAAATTTAGTCTAAGTGTTCATATATGTTTATAAAACTCATTTTTCTTATCCAAACCCGTTTAAAAATCTCTCCTAAAATATTTAACTTTCCAAAAATAACATTTTATCCTCATTTTAAATCTCATATTTCCTATTTAATTAAAATAGCCTTTTTCAAATAAATTTTTGTTATTCCAAATTCTTTTATGCTTCATTAAAATAAATAAAAATCCTAACTATTATTTATTAATTGGTAATGCAAATCCCGGGTTGTTACAACCGATTGCAAGGTCGAGCTGAAAAGACCTTAGCACCATTCAATAGATTGCTTAGGCGATAATCCTAAGACAAGCTCAAATATACCGGAAAATTCACAAACTACTTGAATGAGAGAAATAATATCCTCCTCATCCTGTAGGTTTAAAGAATTAAAATGATATCACCGAATTTGAAAATCAAAATCATTAAGAACAAAAGAAATCTGCTTAACAAATTGAAGATGTCGAAGATGAACAGTCCACATTGGACATAGGGTATGGCCTTCATAATAATTAAGCCAATCCTTTCCCAAAAATCAATTTCGAAGCCTAAATAACGCATAATATGCAAATCGGCTCGAAAAGAATAATCACAAAAATAATCTCGACATTTTACAAAGCAAACTAAGTGTTCGGATCCACCAACCGGATTCGCAATTCTCAGTGAAGTCATCAAACCCATAATATTTAAAGAAAAAGAATCAACAAGTTCTTTTGATATAAAAGAGTGGGACGCACCCGTATCAAAAGAAACCAAATAGGAAGATCACGAAATAAAATAATGTCATCAAGGATAAGAGGAGAATTACCTCTGGGCTGAGAGGAACCTCCAGAAACCTTAGCAACATAAAGCTTTCCAGACATGGCACTAGCAGGAGCAGTAGGGCAGGTGGAAATACGATGACCTTCCTTCTTGCAATATCGGCAGAAGAAAGGCTTAGGACAATCTCAGATCATATGATCAGGAGAACAACAATTGAAACACTTCCGAATGGAAGGTGTTCCAGCAGATTGAGAGTTAGAACCATATTCAACAGGCTTTTTCTTCTTGAAAGGGAAAATTTACTGTTTATGAAATGGAAACTTCTTCTTATTGGGGTTCTCGCGAACCTCAATATCATCACCACTAACACACTCCTTCTCGATGGCCTCGAGATGAAGTGCCGAGTCAACCAACTCCTCAAAAGAAAGCTTAAGCTGAAGCATTAAAGACTTCTTAAGATATTTCTTAAGATCGGAGACAAACTTCAGATTCTTCTTATAAGAGGTGCTAATGAATTCAAAACCATACTTAGATAAGGCCTCGAATGATGCAACATATTCAAAGATGGAGGACTTCCCTTGCTTCTACTCAAGGAAGCGACGGGCCAATAAAACTTTCTCAGATTCAGGAACGAATTTGAGTTCGAATCGTTCTCAAAACTGAGTTCAAGAAAGAACAGACTCATCGAGTTCGGCTACAAGAAGCTCGTACCAATCAAGGGCACGCTCTTGCAATAAGCTAGAAGTTACAAGAACTCGATCATGGTCAGAAAGATCCATGCGAGAGAAGATACGCTCGCATGTGCGAATCCAAGCTTGGACCTCAAGAACGGACTCGGAGCCTTTGAATGGCTTTCCTCCAAGATGAGAAAAATCACTGCATAGGCATGCAAAGGCAGACTTGCGCGGAGGAGATGCTCGAATAGGAGCTGGAGGCTTAGTGCTCCTAAACAACTCCAAAAACTGATCGATAGACATATAAACGCCGTCCGGATGCGAGCCACTGGATTGCCCAGCATCCGAGCGTCATCCTCAGCCTCTTCCGGCCATTAGCTGAAAGATAAGATAAAGATAAAGATTATTCACAAGGTAGATATCATTAATTCCAATATGGAATACTACGGAAAAATGCATTCCTAGACGTATTCCCAAAAATTCTATCTACCCAAAAGGCACGGAAAGAATAAAGGCAAGATGATTTAAAGGTTCGTAACATTCGTACTACCCTTTGATGTAACGTAATATGTGTCTCTGTTCTATGTTTATCATATTTTGTTCTTAACTCAGCTCTGATACCAAGCTGTAACGCCCCACTCCGAGACCCACATTAGCAAAGAGTATTACTAGGTAACACCATCTGCTAATGCGGAGAATAGAGCTGGATAGGAGCGACCAACTATAACCTTGTCTTAATTATCTATTGAATATGCCGACAATTGCCACTTCTTACTTAAATGGATCGACATATCTAATAAATACTTAATACAAAGCCATAGGTGGTTGAAGGATCTATCAGAATAAAATATAACAACTCAAATGTAATACACATCACAGATTAGTAGATCATCACATACATTTTCACATATACAGATACATCACAGAGTTTACAAAATGATACATGTCAAGTGGTAAAGCAAACCACAATATACAGGCGAGTCAATAGAGTACAAATCATAGTTACAGACAAAAAGGACTACACAAAAAGCTATAAAAAAAAGGAGCAAGCGGAATAGTCCATGCGGAAGCAAAATAGGCTAAGTCCAATGTACCAAACGTGAAACATCTCAGTCTGACCCGAGTATAAAATACACGGGTCAGACTAGCTAAACAAATCAGTTAGATAAACTAAATGATAATGAACATACAAGATCATAAAGTACCACAAATATCTCCAAAATAGATAACCAAATCATCTAACAAAAGATGAATCAAAACAAGCCTCATATCATAGGCAACTCAAAATAAACAAAGGATACCATATCCCAAAACAAGCCAAAAGGCAAATAACAAATACCAATAAACGTAACACAAGTTTCCACAAGGTAATCGCTATATATCGTGTGGTTAAAAGAACCTACACCGAAGGGCGATACTCTAGGGAAATATAATTGTCAAAGAAACAAAAGATGCTCGAGCCCAGTACTGTATAACAAGGATCCATATGCCCGAAGGCAAAAAACCGTAGTGGCGGTACTGGACACCACTATCCGGCGGAATGTGTCACAACTCTCAGAAAGGAACCCGGAAAATGTTAACGTGAGTACCATACCCCACGTTCGCACTAAACGGTTTACTAACCGTTAGTCAATTTCACACTCAAAGCAGTACAAAGTTCACCTCATCTCATCGGTAAACCTGACCCAAAGGTCAGAACGATCAAACGAATAGATTAGGAATTAACTAAAAAGACAAACCCACGTGTTCATAGCACGCGTTTTATTTAATCAATTAATTCTACTCCCTCTTCGCTCGAAGTGCTAAATTGTGTGCGTTTTATATAGAAATTATAAATTGGAGAAACGAGCTTTTAATACAATTAATAAAAAGATCATTTTATTAAAAAAACCGTGTACGGATCAAAAAGGAATCATCAAAGTCAACTAAAGTGAAACCACTAATTGGAGAAAGAAGAATCGATCAAAGATTGGAATCCCACACAAAATAGGCAAATTGGGCCGAGACAAGCAGATTCAGACGTTTGAATTGTATATTTCGGACGTCTGAAACTGGAGCTCATGCAATACTTTGCCTAGGCCAACGATGGCCAAATCATATCGGAAGCAATCGGATGAGTGATGATGGCTAGGGGTTTACGCCACACGACTACCCAACCTTAGAGACTCACCAATACACTCCGGTCAAGATGCCCAAACAACCATACAAGGATTTTTCATAGATTTTGACTTCAAACGCCAAAAATTGGAATATTCATTAAACCAATTCAATTCAACAACAAATGGACAAGGAATATATGTTAGGAATTGCTACCTAACACTATCAAAGACATAGATGTAGATGTGAGTTTAAAAACTCACCTTTTAACCCAAAAACTCAAGAGAGAAGCTATAGAGCAAGGCAAGAACAATCACTCTTCAATTATAACCCAATGAGCTTCAATCTAAGCTCAAGAACAAATATTTCCTAAGTTAGGGTTTAGGAAATTTCAGAAATCGAATAGGAATTTTGATGGAGTAGGAGAAGAGAATGCTCACCTAAGTTTCTCTTGGATTTTGGACTTGAATTTGAGTTTGCAAATGAATCTAGAGCTTGGAATTTCTATTTCCCATTCTTTCCCCCATTTTTGCTAAAGCTTGAGTGTTTAGGAAATGAGATGAGTGAATGGAGAGGAGAGGGGGCTGAGTTAGTGTATAGGATGAGTTGGGTGAAACCCAAACCCAAAAGCCCAAATAGAAAATAGAAAAATTCAACTTACTCCAAATTTATCGAAGCTTATACTCAAAAAAGTCGCAAACAACATTTTGAACTCAATGGAAATGGTCTCGAGTCCAAATTGTTGATTCTCAACTTCATTCTTGATTCAGACATCTGAAATTTCCAAACCAGACGTCTGAATCTGGAAAAATAGAAGTTGTCTAGAACAATATTCAGGCGTCTGAATCGTCCATTTCAGACGTCTAAAAATGGCAATTTTGGCCTATTTCCTTTCTGGTTTGATTCAAACAATTTCAGACGTCTGAACGACCCATTTCAGACGTCTGAATGACCCATTTCAGACGTCTGAATTTCTGTTTGACTTTGTTTTCAAGTGGGCACTTCCAAATAGCACGATCCACATAGATTTTTCACTAATTCGATTGTTCTTCTACGAATAGTGACTTTTTCGGACTAATATCCGACTAACGATGCTATATTTAAATTAAACATTTAAATATACGAATCGTAAAATATGCGGGTTGTTACAGACTCCCCTCCTTAAAGAAATTGCGTCCTCGCAATACTTAAGAAGAAAATGAAGAGTAACTACCATAAAAGCATATCAACACAAAAGAAAATTTGAAATAAGAAGTTTACCATAAAGAGCGCGAAAGAGTAAGTCCGGATGTATTTGCTCGATGGATTCTCAAGATTCCCAAGAGCAATCCTTAGGATTTGAGGACCATTGAACTTTCACAAGAAAATATCTTTATTTTGAAGGCGTTTAACCTCCGAAGCAATGATACGAATAGAATGTTGCTCATAAGTCAAATTTGGTGAAACTTCAATTTCTACCATTACACCGGGCTCAAGAATAGAAATCGGAATCCCTAGGTATTTCTGCAGTAAAGGGACATGGAAAACGTCATAAATAGAAAAAGATTGTGCCGGTAATAAAAAGAGGTGATAAGCCACAGAAACAATGCTTTCGGTGATGGGAAATGGACCAACATATCGAGATGCTAATTTTTCCGATCAACTGAAACACACATCACCCATCATAGGTGAAACACGAATGAACACCAATAAAGTCTGGACTTAAAACCAGCTTCATGCCAACACGATGGAAATCGGCATGGACTTCCGTAGAGTGCCTCGAAAGGTGCCATACCAATACAAGATTGGAAGCTTACTATAGGAAGAAAACTCAACAAGAGACATATAATCTTCCCAACTTCCACCAAAATCAAGAACACATGCACGAAAGAGATCTTCAAGAGTTGATCCACACGCTCTATTTATCCATCGGATGGAGGACGATAAGCGGTGATAAAATTAAGCTTTGTTCCCAAAGCTTTTGAAGACCCTACGAAAATCCACTAGTAAAATAATGGACCACGATTACTAACAATTGAAGTAGGAACTCCATGCAATTAACAGGACATAGAGTTTAGCCAAAAGAGGTATGTTCCAAAAGAGAAGTATGAGCCTCAAGGCTACACAAAACAAGAGATGAACATGAATTGGATTCACGATCTCGAATCTCACAAGTGGATAAAGTCTCGAGATCATTCCATTCAGATATCATCAAAGAAACAACCGCTTGCTGCTCTCGGCTTAAGGGCATCGACAACACGATTTCCCTTTCCGGAAGTATAAAAATATCAAGATCATAAGATGCAAGGAACTCGAGCCAACGTTGTTGACGCAAATTGAGTTCCTTTTTGAGAAAATAAATATTTCAAAAATTTACAATTGGTGTAGAGAACAATTTCTCTCCCAAAAGACAATGACGCCAAAATCTAAGAGCGAAAACAATAGCCGCGAGCACCAGATCATGAATGGCAAATCTAGTCTCGACAAGCTTTAATTGTCAAGAAGCAAATGTGCTAACACATTCCCTTTGCAAGAGAATGACACCAAAACCAATACGACTAGTATCCGTATAAACAATAAAGTCTTGGTTCCCTTCGGGAACCGCAAGAATAAAAGCATCGGAAAAGAGTTCCTTTAATCGATTCTCTTTCCCGAAAAGCTAAGACTTTCAGAATTATAATTAACTTTATATATATTCATCTTTTTAGAAAAATTAACTTTTTACAAGAATTTACTGTGTTTGACTGTCTCATCATAGCGTTTAGGAGATTCCTATCGATAACGTTGATCAAGCGCATCGACCAGAATTCTTAAAGCACTCAATGGGAAAAACAACACAAAATTATCTTATATATGATAACCATGTCTCTTATAAAATTTACAAATATTCTTTGCTCATTTTAAGAACAAAACCCAATCATACTTATAAATATCTTATTAAAAAATTTGCAAATTTTAAATTTGTTATTTTCATCCATAATCAATAAATATAAGGATAAACTAATCGAGATATTCGTAGAATACTCGATTCACAAAATGGATGAAATAAGGCAGAAGGTTCGTCAAATCGATTGACATAACGAACCACTCACAAGAATCATAACGAGTGCGGAATGCGGTAAGTGGAAAGCTACCCTACGCAACTCGTAGCTAATGAAAACTAGTGGCAAGGTCGAGCTGAAAAGACCTTAGCACCATTCAATAGATTGCTTAGGTGATAATCCTAAGACAAGCTCAAATATACCGGAAAATTCACAAACTACTTGAATGAGAGAAATAATATCCTCCTCATCCCGTAGGTTTAAAGAATTAAAATGATATCATCGAATTTGAAAATCAAAATCATTAAGAACAAAAGAAATCTGCTTAACAAATTGAAGATGTCGAAGATGAATAGTCCACATTGGACATAGGATATGGCCTTCATAATAATTAAGCCAATCCTTTCCCAAAAATCAATTTCGAAGCCTAAATAACGCATAATATGCAAATCGGCTCGAAAAGAATAATCACAAAAATAATCTCGACATTTTACAAAGCAAACTAAGTGTTGCGGATCCACCAACCGGATTCGCAATTCTCAGTGAAGTCATCAAACCCATAATATTTAAAGAAAAAGAATCAACAAGTTATTTTGATATAAAAGAGTGGGACGCACCCGTATCAAAAGAAACCAAATAGGAAGATCACGAAGTAAAATAATGTCATCAAGGATAAGAGGAGAATTACCTCTGGGCTGAGAGGAACCTCCAGAAACCTTAGCAACATAAAGCTTGCCAGACATGGCACTAGCAGGAGCAGTAGGGCAGGTGGAAATACGATGACCTTCCTTCTTGCAATATCAGCAGAAGAAAGGCTTAGGACAATCTCGGATCATATGATCAGGAGAACCACAATTGAAACACTTCCGAATGGAAGGTGTTCCAGCAGATTGAGAGTTAGAACCAGATTCAACAGGCATTTTCTTCTTGGAAGGGAAAAATTCCTGTTTATGAAATGGAAACTTCTTCTTATTGGGGTTCTCGCGAACCTCAATATCATCACCACTAACACACTCCTTCTCGATGGCCTCGAGATGAAGTGCCGAGTCAACCAACTCCTCAAAAGAAAGCTTAAGCTGAAGCTTTAAAGACTTCTTAAGATATTTCTTAAGACCAAAGACAAACTTCAGATTCTTCTTATAAGAGGTGCTAATGAATTCAAGACCATACTTAGATAAGACCTCGAATGATGCAACATATTCAGAGACGGAGGACTTCCCTTGCTTCAACTCAAGGAAGCGATGGGCCAATAAAACTTTCTCAGATTCAGGAACGAATTTGAGTTCAAATCGTTCCCGAAACTGAGTCCAAGAAAGAACAGGCTCATCGAGTTCAGCTACAAGAAGCTCGTACCAATCAAGGGCACGCTCTTGCAATAAGCTAGAAGTTACAAGAACTCGATCATGGTCAGAAAGATCCATGCAAGAGAAGATACGCTCGCATGTGCGAATCCAAGCTTGGACCTCAAGAACGGACTCGGAGCCTTTGAATGGCTTTCCTCCAAGATGAGAAAAATCACTGCATAGGCGTGCAAAGGCAGACTTGCACGGAGGAGATGCTCGAATAGGAGATGGAGGCTGAGTGCTCCTAAACAACTCCAAAAACTGATCGGTAGACATATAAACATCGTCCGGATGCGAGCCACTGGATTGCCCAGCATCCGAGCGTCGTCCTCTGCCTCTTCCGGCCATTAGCTGAAAGATAAGATAAAGATTATTCACAAGGTAGATATCATTAATTCCAATATGGAATACTACGAAAAAATGCATTCCTAGACGTATTCCCAAAAATTCTATCTACCCCAAAGGCACGGAAAGAATAAAGGCACGATGATTCAAAGGTTCGTAACATTCGTACTACCCTTTGATGTACCATAATATGTGTCTCTGTTCTATGTTTATCATATTTTGTTCTGAACTCAGCTCTGATACCAAGCTGTAACGCCCCACTCCGAGACCCACATTAGCAAAGAGTATTACTAGGTAACACCGTCTGCTAATGCAGAGAATAGAGCTGGATAGGAGCGATCATCTATAACCTTGTCTTAATTATCTATTGAATACGCCGACAATTGCCACTTCTTACTTAAATGGATCGACATATCCAATAAATACTTAATACAAAGCCATAGGTGGCTAAAGGATCTATCAGAATAAAATATAACAACTCAAATGTAATACACATCACAGAACAGTAGATCATCACATACATTTTCACATATACAAATACATCACAGAGTTTACAAAATGATACATGTCAAGTGGTAAAGCAAACCACAATATACAGGCGAGTCAATAGAGTACATATCAGAGTTACAAACAAAAAGGACTACACAAAAAGCTATAACAAAAAGGAGCTAGCAGAATAGTCCATGTGGAAGCAAAATAGGCTAAGTCCAATGTACCTAACCTGAAACATCTCGGTCTGACCCGAGTATAAAATACACGGATCAATCTAGCTAAACAAATCAGTTAGATAAACTAAATGATAATGAACATACAAGATCATAAAGTACCACAAATATCTCCAAAATAGATAACCAAATCATCTAACAAAAGATGAATCAAAACAAGCCTCATATCATAGGCAACTCAAAATAAACAAAGGATACCATATCTTAAAACAAGCCAAAAGGCAAATAACAAATACCAATAAAGGTAATACAAGTTTCCACAAGGTAATCGCTGTATATCGTGTGGTTCAAAGAACCTACACCGAAGGGCGATACTCTAGGGAAATATAATTGTCAAAGAAACAAAAGATGCTTGAGCTCAGTACTATATAACAAGGATCCATACGCCCGAAGGCAATGCCAGAAGGCAACTCCAAAAGGCAACGCCCGAAGGCAACGCCCGAAGGCAACGCCCGAAGGCAAGGCCAAAAGGCAACGCCCGAAGGCAACACCAAAAGGCAACACCCGAAGGCAACACCCGAAGGAAACAAACCGTAGTGGCGGTACTGGACACCACTGTCCGGCGGAATGTGTCACAACTCTCAGAAAGGAACCCGGAAAATGTTAACGTGAGTCCCATACCCCACGTTCGCACTAAACGGTTTACTAACCGTTAGTCCATTTCACACTCAAAGCAGTACAAAGTTCACCTCATCTCATCGGTAAACCTGACCCAAAGGTCAAAACGATCAAATAATAGATTAGGAATTAACTGAAAAGACAAACCCACGTGTTCATAGAGCGCGATTTATTTAATCATTTAATTCTCCTCCCTCTTTACTCGAAGTGCAAAATTGTGTGCGTTTTATATAGAAATTATAAATTAGAGAAACGAGCTTTTAATACAATTAGAAAAAAGATCATTTTATAAAAAAAACCCGTGTACGGATCAAAAAGGAATCATCAAAGTCAACTAAAGTGAAACCTCTAATTGGAGAAAGAAGAATCGATCAAAGATTGGAATCCCACACAAAATAGGCAAATTGGGCTGAGACAAGCAGATTCAGACGTCTGAATTGTATATTTCAGACGTCTGAAACTGGAGCTCAGGCAATACATTGCCTAGGCCAATGATGTTCAAATCATATCGGAAGCAATCGGATGAGTGATGATGGCTAGGGGTTTATGCCACACGACTACCCAACCTTAGAGACTCACCAATACACTCCAGTCAACATGCCCAAACAACCATACAAGGTTTTTTCATAGATTTTGACTTCAAACGCCAAAAATTGGAATATTCATTAAACCAATTCAATTCAACAACAAATGGACAAGGAATATATGTTAGGAATTGCTACCTAACACTATCAAAGACATAGATGTAGATGTGAGTTCAAAAACTCACCTTTTAACCCAAAAACTCAAGAGAGAAGCTATAGAGCAAGGCAAGAATAATCACTCTTCAATTATAACCCAAGGAGCTTCAATCTAAGCTCAAGAACAAATATTTCCTAAGTTAGGGTTTAGGAAATTTCAGAAGTCGAAGTGGAATTGAGGTGGAGAAGGTGAAGAGAATGCTCACCTAAGTTTCTCTTGGATTTTGGACTTGAATTTGAGTTTGCAAATGAATCTAGAGCTTGGAATTTCTATTTCCCATTCTTTCCCCCATTTTTGCTAAAGCTTGAGTGTTTAAGAAATGAGATGAGTGAATGGAGAGGAGAGGGGGCTGAGTTAATGTATAGGATGAGTCGGGTGAAACCCAAACCCAAAAGCCCAAATAGAAAATAGCAAAATTCAACTTACTCCAAACATATCGAAGCTTATACTCAAAAAAGTCGCAAACAACATTTTGAACTCAATGGAAATGGTCTCGAGTCCAAATTGTTGATTCTCAACTTCATTCTTTATTCAGACGTCTGAAATTTCCAAACCAGATGTCTGAATTTGGAAAAATAGAAGTTGTCTAGAACAATATTCAGACGTCTGAATCGTCCATTTCAGACGTCTGAAAATGGCAATTTTGGCCTATTTCCTTTCTGGTTTGATTTGAACAATTTCAGACGTCTGAATTTCTGTTTGACTATGTTTTCAAGTGGGCACTTCCAAATAGCATGATCCACATAGACTTTTCACTAATCCGACTGTTCTTCTACGAATAGTGACTTTTTCGGACTAAAATCCGACCAACGATGCTATATTTAAATTAAACATTAAAATATACGAATCGTAAAATATGCGGGTTGTTACAATGAATATTGACATATGTCGACCCACCAGACTCTCTACATCAACTAGGGGTAGTTTTTATCATATATGTGCATGTATACTGTGCACTATAAATCAACTAGGGTGATAGGAGTTATGTGAAGTGAAAGCTCACTTGTGCTTGCAAAACAAGTTCCTAGCATGCAATGGATTTGTGTGTCAAATTGATACAGGTAACTTATTGTTTGCACCAAAATTGGGCACAAACCCCAAATATCGTGAAAGCACCAGTGTATGAACACAAATTAACAGTATGTAATCACAGATCTTAGATCTAAGTAATGTAGAGGATAAAAGGTGAAGAATAATAAACTTAAAACAGAAAGAAATAAACAGAGACACAAGGTTTATAGTGGTTCGGCGATCTTGCTTACGTCCACTTTGAAGTAGTTTGCTTTATTGATCTATCTTTGATGATTACAAGTGAATTCAATGAATTACAGCAGGTAATTATGATTTGCAGTAGTGGAATTCGTTGGTGGCAGCAGCAATGGAGTTCAGATCTGAATTTGGCGGAGTCCGGGTGTTGGAGATCTCAAAGAGGAAGAAGAACCCCTTTTCTGTTGGCTTTTGGGGGTCTATTTATAGGTGTAGGAGGCTGATATTCCACTCGGATCTCGGGAGACCCTCTCTGGCACGTGACTAGGCCCGTACGCCCAAGCCCGTGAAGTTTCAGTCCAATTTGTGATCGACACGAATAGATTTCAACTCGATCAAGATTTCATCCAATGGAGTCGAAATTTGGTGTGGACATTCTTTAGCATGTACGTAGTCTTCTGCGAAAATTTCATAGCATTTGAACTTGTAGATTGGGAGATATGATCGACACGAATTGGGATTCTTGGTTGGCTGTTGTGTTCGACTCGCTCCCCTTTCGACTCACTATCGTTCGACTCGATAGCTAGGCGCGATTGTCAGATGACGTGGCGAGCATTCCTCATGTTGATCCACTTCCTTGGCCGAGTCATTCTTGAATCTCACTTTGTTTGTATCGATGGTGATAGGCTTTGTTCGTGTCAGCTGTGTGCTTTGCTTCGCTTCGATGGATACGAAGCAGAAGTCTTCAGATGGATGCGAGGCTAATCGAGTCGAAATGTTGCTTTGATAGATCGAGTCGGAGTGTGGTTCTGTGTTGGAGTTGAAGCGGAGAAGGTGGAGCGAGTCGAAGTAAGCAGACGGAGCGAGTCGAAGTAAGCAAACGGAGCGAGTCGAAGTAGGAAAACGGAGCGAATCAAAGCAGGCTCAAGGCGGAGCGAGTCGAAGTGCGGGTTGAAGCGGAGCGAGTCGAAGTTGGCATTTCTGAGGGACGCGAACTGAGCGAGTCGAACGCGAGGATGTTTTTATTCCATTTTGCATTAGTTGTATCTTGAGCATATGAACTCGGATTGACTTGAAATTTGGAACGTTGACTCTCATAGCTTTTCTTGTCGTGTCATATCAATTTTGGCTCGATCCAGACTCGGACAAAATTCGTCGATATCCATAGTGAACCTGCGTATAACCGATTTTCTAGACGAACTGTCCTTGATCTCTAGTCAAGTTCTTGGTGTCACGGCCTTGCCAAAAGGCGGGATAACATTTGCCCCCCAAAACATGCCTTGTGATAAGAAGGTGTGTTTTGTAATGCCATAAGCTGGATGTTCATATCCTGTTGATGACCTGCAAAGAAATTGATAGTTTTATTTGACCACGAATGACGATCGTTCGGGATCGTATGTCATTCGAGGTGATATGCGACCGTTCGCGGTCGGATGCCGTTCGCGGCGAATGGTGACCGTTCGCGGTCGGTGTGTCGTTCGAGGCGATTTGTGATCATTTGCGATCGGGTGCCGTTCGAGACGAATTATGAACGTTCGCGGTCGGGTGCCGTTCGAGGCGATTTGTGACCGTTCGTGGTCGGGTGTCGTTCGAGGCGATTTGTGACCATTCGTGGTCGGGTGCCGTTCGAGGCGATTTGTGACCGTTCGCGGTCGGGGTGCCGTTCGAGGCAAAATAAGTGTGCCCGGGGAAGGACTTAGTATCATCAATGTAAGATTTCACGTTCGAGTGAGTTTCTGAGCTGTTTGTTTGTGGTGGCGGCTTATCGCCGTCTCAGAGCATGCTTGAGGACCGTTCGCGATCCCTTACATGTGTAAGTGGCTTGGCCGTCATGATATCACAAATGGCATGCTTTTATTCAAAACGAGTTTTTCAACAGAAATGCTCAACAAAATCAGGTTCAAACATTAGAAATGGAAAATAAAAAGAAAACAAGGACGTCAAAGTGCAGACACCTACACTGTTGCGATTAGTAGTCGTATCAGAGCATGCCTGAGGATCATTCGCGGTCTTGTACATGTGTATATGACTTAATCGCGTTGGTGTGGAGTTTGCTACTTATTCGTCATTACCCCAATCAATTGATGACAAGCTGACGCCGTGATCCTGAGCCGTCCCTAGCAGGTGCAGGTGGTGGTCGCTCCCGTTCCACCATTGTCGTTCCCCTTCTTACATATTGTGATAGCATACCATTCCGGATATGTCCCTCAACCTCATCCTTCAAGTGTCTGCAGTCGTTCGTGTTATGACCATTCAGCTCGCGGAATAAGCAATACTTGTCGGATCTTCTTTCATTGTTGGTTGGATCCCTTCTCATCAGCCTTCGACAGGGAATCTGCCCCCTAGTATCCTGGTAGATTCGCTCCAAAGTCTCATTCAACTCCGTGTAAGACGTGAATCTTGGTTCCTTTTGGGGTCGCGTCGTTTCGTCACTATTATTTTCAGCCTTTCGTTTCCCTTTACCAGTCCCTGAATCTGATCTAGGAGGAGTTTCACCCTTGACTGTGTAAACCTCAGTTCCTTCCCCTTCCTCTCTTTCAGCATTTGCATCCTCTAATCGTAAAAATCCTTCAGCCTCGTGATAAAACTCTCCCAGATCCATGGGTGGATCCCTTGTCAACGAATTCTTGAATTTTGTGCCGTCAGCTATGCCAGATACAGCTGCCATCAAAACCATGGATGGATCGGGCTGATCCACTGATGTTGCCGCTGCATTGAATCACGTCAGAAAGTTCCTCAAAGCCTCCCCGGTTCTTTGCTTCAGTGCTGCCAGACTCATCACATTCTTGGGTCTTGAAATGTGAACTCTGAATTTCCTCATAAACCTCTCAGTCAAATCGGTCCATGTTCCTATGGAGCCACTCTCCAGCTGTCTAAACCATAGCGCTGCGATGTCTGTCAAATATAATGGGAAGCACCGTGCCATGACCTCCTCCGATCCCCCCAACACCTCCATATGCCTCATGTATCATGTCAGATGCACTACAGGATCTGTCCTTCCATCGTGCGTCTCCAATGATGGTAGCTTGAATTCTGGTGGATTCCTAGCTTGCCTGATCGTAGGAGCGAAGGGACTCCTATTCACATCCTCCAGATCTCTATTCACTAGTCCGCCTCTCATGGCTCGTCTGACCATCTCTTCCAATCTGTCACTATCTCCAAGTTGTAGTACTTGTCCGTTGTTTCCGATTTGCCCCCCGAGTCCACGAGGGATTCCTGGAGTCTGCTCTCCTGGATGAGCATTCATTTCTCTGTCAATGTCGTGTTGCGCAGTTCCACCTGGTACTCCGCTCGGGATTGGGCCAACATGCTCTGGGTTATTGCCCCCTAGCTCTGGCGCTGTGCCAGACGGTCCCGCTCCGTTCTGAACTTTGGTTGCTCCTTGATTTTGCGCTCCAAGTTGCCCGATCTGAAGAAGCAAGTTTTGGATCATTTCCTCTTGTCTCTTCATCATTGTCTCTATCTCATCCCTGGTGATGAAGATTGATGTCTGATTTGCACCTAAGGAAGCCTCTTGACTTCCTTCATGCTGACCTCTCTCTGGCCTGTGTCTTTGATTTGATTGTCTTGTCATAGCTTTTCAGATCTGAATTCTCTAAGCCTTCAAATTCAATTTCCAAATGATAGAATCCTGAATTTCAATTCTCAGTGAAAGCACCAAAGTGTTTGCCCCAAAATTGGGCACAAACCCCAAATATCGTGAAAGCACCAGTGTATGAACACAAATTAACAGTATGTAATCACAGATCTCAGATCTAAGTAATGTAGAGGATAAAAGGTGAAGAATAATAAACTTAAAACAGAAAGAAATAGACAGAGACACAAGGTTTATAGTGGTTCGGCGATCTTGCCTACGTCCACTTTGAAGTAGTTTGCTTTATTGATCTATCTTTGATGATTACAAGTGAATTCAATGAATTACAGCAGGTAATTATGATTTGAAGCAGTGGAATTCGTTGGTGGTAGCAGCAATGGAGTTTAGATCTGGATCTGGCGGAGTCCGGGCGTTGGAGATCTCAAAGAGGAAGAAGAACCCCTTTTCTGTTGGCTTTTGGGGGTCTATTTATAGATGTAGGAGGCTGATATTCCACTTAGATCTCGGGAGACCCTCTCTGGCACGTGACCAGGCCCGCACGCCCAAGCCCGTGAAGATTCGGTCCGATTTGTGATCGACATGAACAGATTTCGACTCGATCAAGATTTCATCCAATGGAGTCGAAATTTGGTGTGGACATTCTTTAGCATGTACGTAGTCTTCTACGAAAATTTCATAGCATTTGGACTTGTAGATTGGGAGATATGATCGACACGAATTGGGATTCTTGGTTGGCTGTTGCGTTCGACTCGCTCCCCTTTCGACTCGCTTTCGTTCGACTCGATAGCTAGGCGCTATTGTCAAATGACGTGGCGAGCATTCCTCATGTTGATCCACTTCCTTGGCCGAGTCATTCTTGAATCTCACTTTGTTTGTATCGATGGCGATAGGCTTTGTTCGTGTCGGCTGTGTGCTTTGCTTCGCTTTGATGGATACGAAGCAAAAGTCTTCAGATGGATGCGAGGCTGATCGAGTCGAAATGTTGCTTTGATCGATCGAGTCGGAGTGTGGTTCTGTGTTGGAGTTGAAGCGGAGAAGGCGGAGCGAGTCGAAGTAAGCAGACGGAGCGAGTCGAAGTAAGCAAACGGAGCGAGTCGAAGTAGGCAAATGGAGCGAGTTGAAGCAGGCTCAAGGCAGAGCGAGTCGAAGTGCGGGTTGAAGCGGAGCGAGTCGAAGTTGGCATTTCTGAGGGACGCGAACTGAGCGAGTCGAACGCGAGGCTGTTTTTATTCCATTTTGCATCGGTTGTATCTTGAGCATATGAACTCAGATTGACTTGAAATTTGGAACGTTGACTCTCATAGCTTTGCTTGTCGTGTCATATCAATTTTGGCTCGATCCGGACTCGGACAAAATTCGTCGATATCCATAGTGAACCTGCGTATAACCGATTTTCTAGATGAACTGTCCTTGATCTCTAGTCAAGTTCTTGGTGTCACGGCCTTGCCAAAAGGCGGGATAACACTTATCGACTATGTTGATAGTCCTAGAACATTCCATGAAGGTAGGAACTTTGGTCCTTAATTGGTTTTTCGTGAAGAGGTAACACATATTCTTGAAATTGAAGACTTTGAAGTCACTTAAAGTGATAATCAATGGAATATGACATTTGGTATGACACCTTATGAAGTGTTTTATAAGAGGCCTTGCAAATTGCTAAATTTTTGGTATGGTACCCTATGAAGCGCTTTATAAGAGGCCATGCAAATCGCCAAATTTTTGATTAGAAACCACCGAAAAAATCCTACGCGGACCAGATTTAATTCGCGAGACTTAAAAATATGCAGAGTTGATTAGACAACGTATGAAGGTCGCACAAGACCTCTAGAAATCCCTTGGGGACAAGAGAAGAAAGGAGTTGGAGTTCGAGGTTGGAGATATGGTGTTTATCAAAGTTTCCCCTCTTTGAAAATTCACGAGATTTGAGAAGTAGGAAAATTGGCACCAAGATTTGTTGGGCCTTTTCGAGTTTTGGAAAGAATAGGAAAACTTGCTTACCGTGTGGAGCTACCAAATAAATTAATTGGAGTCAATGACTTTTTTCACATTTCACACTTGAGGAAATGCCTTCATAGCACAGCCATTGTGGTAAAGCCTAGTCAATTTGAGGATACGAAGATGGAGCCAATAACATCATACACCATTGCACACATTGTGGAGCATAGAACTAGGAAGCTCCACAACAAAGAAATTAGACTTGTTCGAGTACAATGGGGAGACAACCTAGTGGAAAGCATATAGGAAACTGAAGAGAAGATGAGGACTTCTCATCCTGGGCTTTCACTGGCAAACTTTTCTCTCCAATTAAGTTTTGCTTGCAACGTGGTTGCTAGATTGGATGTTAGCAGATGGTTGCTACATTTTTCACCGTCAATTTGCACTTATATAGAAATTTTATGCATGTTTAGGATGCTTGAATACATGCGTATATGTCACGATCATACACTCATGCTAATATTGAGCTTATCTATAGTATGTTTGCATACATAATCACATTACACTTTTGGTTGAGTAGATGGATGTGTGGATAACTTGGTTGTATAACATGGATGTTTATTGTGCGTTACGTTGTTCGCCCCTTAGAGAGATTTCGGGGATGAAATCCTTTTTAAGAAAGAAGAATGTAACACCTTGTAAAAATTAATAAGAAACAAATGAATAAATTAAATAAGATAAGACTAAAAATGGAAATTTTATAAAAGTTAGAATTTGACCATGGAAGTTATCTAGTTGCTTTCGTGTAGATTTTCTAATAAATTTCCATATATAATGTTTGAAAACGGAGCTCAATGAAAAAGTTATGGACGTTTGAAGTTTTTGAATTCAAAATAGTTTAAATGGAATTCAAATTCAAATAAATAATTTATTCTTAAATTTGAAATTTAAAAAGTAACGGTAATTAAACTTGGGGATAAGACTATAAAATAAACGTTAAGTTAAAAATTAATTAAGGTATTAAATAAATAAATCAACGGTAAGAAAATCACGTTCCCAAAATAGATCAACTGGTCGGTCGCCGCCTAGGGCCGGTCGATAGTGGTGCCAGGTAGGATTTTATGCATTTGAACGGTCTAGATTTTATTACTTTTAACCAACTTAAATCCAATGGTTATCGTCCTTTCTAACCACTATAAATAAGAGCCTAGCATCTTTACTTTTATTCACAAATTATTTTGGGAACTAAGCAAAGCTCTGTCGATCTCTCTCTTTAAAGACTAAGAAAATTCTCTAGGGTTTCATGTAAGAAATTTTAGGTTTTTATTATTCAATTTCTTATTCTATTCTTCTCCAATCCCTAAATTTATGAATCTAATTCATATACAATATTGTTGTTGTATATTTCTAAAAGGAGAGATCTGTAAGAAATTGAAGTAGACATAAACAAATTCAAAACGGAAGAGCTAAGGACATTTTGTAAGTAGAAATCTTAGTCTTTCTTATTTTGGTAATTGTATAGTATAATTTGGATTTGATATATGCCTTGGGGAATTTTGTTTACGAAAACATCACATTGAAACTACAAAATTCCCCCAAAGCGAAATGTCAATTCTTAAGTTAGAATCTCAATAATTCATTAAAATTATGGAATTGTGTACTTATTGCAATTTTAATGTTTTACATTCTATTCCACTTATTATATTTTTCATTGGATTTGATTAAGGGTGTTGAAAAGAATAAAGGTATGGATTCTTTTATTCGCAATTTGCGCCGCCTATTTCCGCAATTTAAATATAAATTCTCTTTTTCAATTTTATATAAAGAAGATGAATAGAGAGTAAAAGTATTTAAATTGTAAGTTTCTATTAATGTTGATTCTGCTATTTTAGTATAAAATAAGTTTGGTATGGGTTCTATTTTATATAAGTTTGTTGATTGAATTGTGGATATCGGATATATGGTATATTTGTCGATATAGAATTGGACTTGTATAAATTTGAGGTTTTGACATTTAAACGTTAGTTTAGGGTGCAATCTTCGCATGCTTAGAAATATTTTAGGTGTGTGTGTATGCCTAAATAATGTATAATTATACCGTATTAATTATGTAATTAATAAGCTATTAATTATCATTAAATCCGCCTTAGGAAAAAAAATTAATTGTAAAGGCGAAATAAGAGTTTTCTTATAGGGACTTAATATGGAATGCGGTGAGATGTGTGATAATATGTTAAGAGACTGTTGTAAATTATGACTAAGTTATTGGGATGCAAGCTCAGTCAAAAGCACACGGAAGTCTGTCCAACTAATCTGGCTACCAATAGTATGACTTTGAGGCTGATGTTAGACATCGCCTATAATAAGTACCCACAAAGGATGCGAGGTTAGTCCCAAATTCTATAGGCTAAACCTGCCCAGCAAATGTGGCTACTAGTACCTACAAATAGTTGGACTATTGTGAGAATTCATGGTTGGGTTACAGATCATAATACGAAGCATCTACTTCAGAGTAAAAGGTTTTTAGTGGATGATTGAGGGCCCGCCTCTTCCTTATGTAGGAAGTATTAAGTGGTCAGGATTAGAGGTGAGGCATAGTAAATGATATTTCGAGGAGGGTCCGCTTTAGGTTTGTGGCATTAAGTGGAAATTGTGGGGTCCGCCTCTCCCATAAGAAGAAGTATTAAGTAGCCTGAAGATATTTCGTGCAATGTCAACTGGATAGTACCGAAGAGGAGTCCGCCTTGGGATAGGTATTAAATGATGGAGACCAGCCTTAAATGATGTATTAAATGGTCAGAGTCTATCTAGTTCCCATTAAAAAGGTATTGAGTGGTTTTGGTGCTATCTCTTACATTTTTAGGACATTATTGACGATAGATATGTGTTATTGGGTTGAAAAGTAATGGTTGTAGAATTGGACTAGGAAAGCCTTAGGGCTTATAGTTGAGTGACTTACAATATAGTTAGGATACATAACACATATTCTTATTTAAATTATACTGTCCAAGTACTATTATAGAAAGGATCGAGATTTTTATTTACCAGACATAATTATTCTGACTCCCTTCTCATTACAACATATTTTAGAGATGATGATGTAGATTTTCGGTGATGGTGGTGGAGACGCAGACTTGTGGTAGTTTTTTAGCATCTATGTGATTTTTATATTCCTAATGTACCCTTTGAGACATAAAGTATTTTGAGATATTGTACTTTGAATGTTTAGCATTGTTATGTGGGATTATGTTGTTTGTCTTTTACATTTGAATTTTTAAATAAATGGGTATTGTTTTGATATTATATTTCATCCTTCCGTTGTGAGATCCTGAATGTGTAGACAGATAGCTCTATGCACTATTCTTTAAATAAATTTTACCAACCACTAGTAAGCTTTGGAATGGGTCTAAGGTTCGATGGGCTTTTTTGAATCGAAAATTAGACCCATTTTGAGGCGATTTTTATATAGATTTGACCTTTAAACATGATATTCATTGATCGTTGGTAGGTAGCTCTAGCGTTCTTCAAACCGAACGGCATCACTTGATAGTAGTACAAGCCTAAATCAGTAATGAGACTTGTATGTCCCTGATCTAGAATAAGCATTGCTATTTGATTGTAACCGAAGTACGCATCCATGAAGGATAACAATTCATGTTCGATCGTTGAGTCCATAAGCTGGTATATCTTCGGTAGCAGGAAGCTGCCTTTTGGGCTTTCTTTATTCAAGTCTGAATAATCGATGCATGTCCGCTGTTTCCCATTTGGATTCTTGACCAAAACAAGATTTGATTCCCATTTACGGTATAAGGCATCGTGGATAAAACCATTTTCCTTTAGCTTATCCACCTCATCATTCAGTGCAGTGGATCGCTCTGAACCTAGGTTGCGTCTCTTCTGCTTTACAAGATGGCATCTTAGGTTCACATTCAATGCATGGCGTGCTATCATTGGTGATATTCCACACATATCAGAATGTGTCTAGGTGAACACATCTAGGTTTGCCTGGAGAAACCTTACCAACTCTTTTCTCATCTTTATGTCAAGTTGAGATCCAACCTTAAGGACCCTAGTAGGATTGTCCTCATCGATCGAGATGTTGATCGTCGGCTCTGCTGGTGCTGCCCTCACATCCTCTAGATCTTTTGGGGGTCCATAAGCTTATAGAATATGTTATAGGACCTATGCCAGGGCTTGGGCAGTTGTTGCTACGCATCCACGTTCTTGGTGCAGAGCGCCTTCCCTGCACCTTTCCCTTCATCGATTTGCCTCTTTGAGCTCGATGACATAGCATTCGTGATTTGTGCTCTAGTCGCATTGAATAGCTCCAACTCTATTCTCAATAGGAAATTTCATCATCAGACCTCAAGGAGCTAGTGCTATTCTTAATCTTGCAAGGACCGATCAGCCCAGAAAAGCATTATAAGCAGAAAACTCATCGGTTATCACGAAGGTCTGCACCCATACAATCTCATGGTCACCCTTACCTAACTCTACTGATAGGTCAATACATCCGACGAGCTCTTTTACCTCTATGATAAATCCTAAAATGCGGGATTTACTTCGCTTTATGTCCTTCAGACTGATCTTTATCTGGTCAAACGTCCTTTTGAATAGAATATAAACCAAGTTTCCACAGTCAATCAGAACTCGGTGCACGGTTGCTGGCCCTACCACAATCGTAATCACTATGAGGTCAATCATTGGGGCTTGCACCCCATTAGAATCTATATTTCGAAAAACAATATCATTATTCATCATCTTAGGTTGTTTTGCTAGAGCTCCGACTTCAATGGAAAAACAACTCACATGTGGTACATTTTTTAACGAACTTCCATACTGCTCCGTCTCATTCCAGCTCTATTCTATTGGATGAAGTTCTCCAGTTACCGTGTTAATCACAATTCTACCATCCAATCGGGTAGGCACATCTCCCTTGGACCCTAGTCGATCCCTCTGAGCATTCTTCCTCTGAGGTCTAGCATTCTATCTACTATCATGCGGGTCTCTCACATACTATCGTAGCTTTCTTCTACATATCAGTTCTTCAATCGCATCTCTCAAGTGATGGCAATAATTGGTATTGTTCCCTTGAGTGTCATGGAAGGAACAATAATTCCTCGAGCGTCATTCCACTTCAGTCACCTCCCTCCGAAGCAACTTTTTGTAATTCTCTATTCCTTGCATAGCAAGGTATATATTTTCAACAATATCATTCAAGGGGTATAATCCTCTGGTTTCAAGTACCTTGGATGCTTTTTGGTATCATTCCTCTTACCTCTAGCACCCTGATTTCTTCTCTTCTGATTATTGTTATTATTTCTCACATTCACCACAATGTTACCAACATTGCCAGCTAACCCAAGGAAACTTCTCACCTCTGTGGAATTTTTTGGTATGTGCTAATCTTGCACTGTAGCAACTTCACTAGGATCGACCGCAAGTCCATGCTCCAAGACAACATGTCCTAATAAGCGAACCTCCTCGGGCCAAAAGTGACATTTGGAAAATTTTGCCTTTAACTTATGGTTAGGAGAGTATTGAGCACTTATCCTAAACTCATTATATGATAGGTCTAAGAAATATAGATAACTCAGCATAAATGAATTCTTGGGATCACGGTAAACCTTAAGGTTGCACCCACATCAAGGACTTAACTGACCTACCTTCCTATCACAATCTAGCACTGCTCCATACATAGTCATCCAGTCCATTTCCAAATTTAAACCATACCTAAAGAATCCTAAAAAAAAGCATTGCAATTGAACTCAACATCCAAAATATTTAACTTCAGAACCTTACAAACCATGGATAAGTGAATCGATCCTCCAATAGGTTTCGATACTATTATAGGGTATGTAACTATACTAGTTTCTAAGTGCAAAAGCATCTACTAGTCTACTTGAAATAAATGAGTGTAATGCCCCAGTGTCAAATAAAGTATGAATAAATAAATCCGAAAGAGTTAACATACCTTTTGTGATGACCTTCTTTCTCTTACCCATAGCTGGAGTAGGGCTCAAGCTAGGAATAACATCAAGTGCATATGCTAGAACCACCTGGGTAGAAGTCTTAGCTGCACTTGGACACTCTCTCTTTATATGCTTAAATTGGTTGCAATTTTAGTATTTGATCTTCATAATGGTCGTTCTGCAATCCATTACCAGATGCCCCTTGCCTAGGCACTTCTTACACTTAAACTTTGACTTTCATATCTTGTATTGAGCTCCTATTCCACTTCTGTAGTGGTCTTACTAAACTAGCTTCCCCTCTGCCTTCTTGGGCTCCTCCTTCCCAATGGAATTCAACAATGCCATCTCAACTAAGTGCTTAAATGTAGCTCCAATATGTACATGGCTCAAAGCAATACCTCTTAAAGATGGATTCAACCCTTTAGCAAACGTCATCGCCTTTTTCGCTAGTGTATTGATAAGGTCCAAGCCATACCTCGCTGGCTGATTAAATTCATTTACATACTCCTTGTTGCTATGGTCACCTTGTTCCAAATTGATGGACTTCTCCAACTCCTCTCCCTATTCTCCCTCGGGAATGAACTTGTCTCAAAGCGCCTCTTAAAATTGGTCCAAGCAATCCTAGTCTCATCTATCTTAACGGTAACAATCTCCCACCAGTTTAAGGCTTCTCCTTGCAAGTGTCATGAAGCTAATAGTCTCTTTACTGCTTCCTCCACACCCATCATAGAAGAAATCCTATCACAATTCCTCATCCAAGCCCGCACCTCTATAATTGATTCGGTACCATAATAATTCTTTCCACCTAAAATCTAGAAATCCAGAAATAGCTTAAGGAAACCCAAAGCAGGTGGAGGAGCTGGGGCTGCAACTTGCGCTTGCACTATGGGTCCTCTATTAGGGTTGAGTTCAGTCTGGCCTCTTGCTTGAAGATACCGGCGAAACCATGTAGGAATCTTTAGGCCTGGAACCCCACCTGTCTTACCAAAACTATTGCCAGTCTAATTGCTCATTCTCGCCTATTTGTAAATAAGAATTATTAGCAACATTCCTTAGATAGTGTTAAGCATTAATGGAATATGAGGGTGTGTTTGCGTTATACTTATATATAATAAAAACTTAAAAATATATAAGTATGCTCTCTTGGTACGCGCCTAAACCCTAAAGAATCTTGAACCTAGGCTCCGATACCATATAACGACCCATATTTTGCGTATTAGAGGGTCGTAAAATATTATTTTTTAATTAATATCGCGTCATATTCCACTATAACTTTGGGGCATGTTCCGTAGTGACGTTTTTGACTCTGAGATATTTTATCAGACAATTTTACTCCTGAAAACTTGTAATGGTTATAAATTGATAGAAGCCAAATTAGGACCTAAGACTACTTCCATTGGAAAGATATTATGGTCTCCTTTTGCATAGAGTGGTCATAATAGCGATTTGGACTCTTTGGCTAGGAGATATGGTTGTTTGAAGTTTGGCGGTTTCTCAAGCGGCTTATTGCATAATTAGCAGGATTGTGGATAGACCCACAAACCCATTTGAGTTTTACACTATTAGAGGCTGAAATAACATTCCCATCATTTTTCCCATCTCCCAAATCGATCTAAGCCTCCATTAATCCTTTCTTCACCAAAACCTTCATCTTTCTCTTTCAAATCAAGTCTAAGATCATGATTAAGGATGGATTCACAAGGGGATTAGTTAGAGATATTCAAATCTACGTTTTTGGGGATGAGAAATTGGGTCTTTGATGTTAATTCTTGAATTCACCTCGATTTGCTTGCAAAACTTGGATTCTTGGGTGTTTGGTGACTGATTTATCATCTCACACCTTACTATATATGTGTATATAGGTTTTAACATGTCTAGATCCATTTATAAAGTCAAATTTATGTTTTAATGTTATTTTAATACCATAAGTTAGTAAAAATGTGAATATATTAATTTTTGGTGTTTAAATCATGTTATTTGGATGTGCGATTACCTTGATAGATGTTAGGCTATGTGGTAGATACATTATACGATGATCGCTATGATTGATTTGTGTTTTACGTGCTTGAATGTTGGTTTGTGCGTGTGTAGCATTTATGTGTATGCTTGAATGGTTGAAAACGCTCATCGTAGCGAACTAAAGGTAACAACCATAGGGCTGGACTTTGATGGAAATGTCCTAGGATTTTAAGAGTCTTATTGATGCATATGGAATGCACATGAGAGCATAGAGATGAAATCGATGCAAAATTGGAGTTTGGAGAAACTGCAACATTTCTGTTTGATAGCGTTTCTATTCGTATCATTTCTGTTTCGTAGCATTTGTTCAGCAATAGGTTTCTCAGGCGTGCTTTGGGTTCAGTGGTGGTTTTCTCGGGTAGTGCTTCGGTTGGATAAGGGGAAAACCCGAACAATAAATTTTGTCCGGTGGTGTAGTGCCCAATGACCGGTCAAGAAATCTTGTTCGTGGGTGCTTCATGTTTGGCTTCAAGTCTAGGAAAGTATTGTTTCGGGACTGAACTAAGGAAATTCTAGGCAGAAATAGTGTGGTGGGAATTTTTTGGGTTGCTTCGGGTTTCAAGATTGTTGCTTCAGGTTTTCTAGGGTGTGGCTTGGGTTTAGCTAAGAAGTGACCCGAGCCAAAACATGGATTTTATGAGTTTATTTTTGGGTGAAGGCAAACGAATTTGGGATGACTCAAGGCGACTTCGAGGTTTATGTGGCGACTAGTGAAGTGATGGTATGATGCTTGGACACGACGACGACTTTGGAACTTTAGTACATTGGCTCTACGACTTACAACGGGTGTCTAGAGGCATTTCGATGAAGACGACTTAACAATGGGAGTCATGGTGGTGATCCACAAGGACAAGTTCAACAATGAGGGCTTACGAGTAGAATTTGTGACTGTATCATTTTATGGAGATAGCAGGGATGAATTAACGATCGAGTACCATTATGGAGATGCGTGCAAAGGTATCGTTGATAGGGTACGTTTGGCATACATACCAGATAAGTTTGCAGATACACAAAACATCCCTCTGTTTATTTAATAAGTTTCCAGTCCTGTTTTTTTAATCCGACCATTAAAAGACAAAAATACCCTCCCGTTGTAATTTCTCTCCCCACATCATCGTTCCTACGAAATGGAATCAATAAACAAAATTGAATCATAATCTAGTAATAAACTGAAATCAAGGTGACTAGAAGATTGATTTAGAAGGAAAACGAAACCAAATACTCATTTTAATTAATCGAGAAGAATCTGAAATCAAATAATGGAAAGTATAATCAATTAGAACATCAAAATCAAACAATAAAATTAAAATAGCAAAAGAAAACAATAATTTGTAAGAAAACGAATTCATTCTTCACAAAATTAAAAAAAAATATCAGCAACAATTTTAAATATTTATAGCTAAAATTGCAAATATTAATAATATTTGCAGTTTTTCTGCAAATATTCTTAATAGTTGCAATTTTGGTTGCAAATACATAGGAAATTTGGAATAAAAAATTTGATTACTTGATAAAACACTCTTAAAGCTCCAACATATATTATTACATGTTTTACTGTAAAAATTGTACATATTTGCAGTATTGTAAGCAAAAATTCACAATATTTGCTGATTTTTCTGCAATTATTCAGAATAATTGTAGCAATATCCGCAAGTATTCATAATAATGGCAGAAGAAAGTAAAAATTATGAATACTTGCTAAAAACTCTTGCGGCTTCAACATTTATTATTATATTTTTCTGCAAAAATACTGAACATATTTGCAGTATTATAAACCAATATTCTCAAATTTTGTAGATTTTTCTGTAATTATTAAGAATAATTGTAGCCATAACTGCAATTATTTAAAATATTTGCAGAAAAAGGTAAAAATATTCATAATATTTGCATTAGATTTTTTAATGCAAAAATTGACAATATTTGAAGTTTTTTATGCAAGTATTCTCAATATTTTCTTATTTTTCTGTAAATATTGAGAATACTTGCAGAAAAATTGCAAATATTGGAATATTTACAAATTTTTGTGCATGTATTTTCAGTAATTGCAGTTTTTAATGCACATATTTTCAAATATTCTCGATAAATGCAGTTTTTATACATGTATTCTTAATTATGAAGATAAAATTCATCTTCCTAATGCAATAATATATGTTGGAGCTGCAAATATTATGAATATTTGCTGAATTTGAAATTAATAATTACAGAGAAAAATTCCTACAGAAATGCATATTTATATGCAAAAATTTCCAATATGTGCTGACTTTTCTGCAATTATTCTGAATATTTGCACTAATGTCTACAAATATTCTTAAAAATTGCAGATTTTTCAGTAGTTATTTTCTATTGTTATTCACAATATTTGCACCAACTTCTGCAATTATTAAGAATAATTGCAGATTTTTCAAATATACATGCAAATTATTCAGAAGAATTGCACACATACATGCAATTATACATAATAGTTGCATACATCTCTGCAATTATTTTGAATAATTGCATACAAAGATGAATACAAATGATTTGAAGGGAATAATTGCTGATTGTTCAGCAAGTATATATTATGAATATTTGCTAAATTTTAATTGAATAATTGCAGAGGAAAATTCCTAAATAAATGCATATTTATATGCAAATATTCCCAATATTTGTTGACTTTTTTGCAATTATTATGAAAATTTGCACCAATGTCTGCAAATAATCTTAAAAATTGTTGATTTTCCAACAACTATTAAAAATTCAACAGTAAAATACGAATATTTACAACAATCCATATTTTTGTAAAAAAAATTGATTCGTCTTCAAATAGTTGCAGTTTTTCATTGAAATCAAGAAATAAACACTTATCTGAAGAAAACTCAGCTCGGCTTTCAATTTGATCAGAAGAAACTGAAGAAGAAGAAGAACCGCGGCTCGACTTTGAAGCGCAAGGGTAATTTAGGGAAAAAATAGGCGGAAAACAAAAACAGGAACATAGAAAGTATGTTTTTTTAACAAGGATCCTCTTTGAATTAAGTTTGGTTTTAGTTATGTGTGCCTAATATTCACTCGTTGATAACTCAGAGGTTTCTAATGTGCTCGTAAAGAATGGGAATGTAGAAACAACCACCTGGATTTGCGATCGTATCTTAATCTTTGCCATGGTAAATTACCCTAGACTTTTGCGATTGTGAGTCTACTTCCTAGCCTTACGAAGTGGCATGGATTCTAGCACCAAAGAAGTTGGGATTTTATCGAGTCTTTAGTTTGCAGTTGCGTCATATGAGTTATCATATATCCCATGCACGCGAGTGATGGTAAGGATTGTTTGATGGATGTTATGTTTTCATGGTTGTTTATCACTCTAGTGTGTCACATAATGTAGGTATTTTCGATCATATACCTAGACACTGGATATCGTACTTGATTGTAGTACACTTATGTGATGATGATAGTAGATTAGCACATGTTGATTGTTATGCTCTAACTCTTTGGATGCAGGGATAGGTCATGAATGATTTTACCATACCCTATGCCCCTATTTACTATATATGATTTTTATAGTGTTTTGAGATGATGTATCGCTCACACCAGACTATTGTCTGATCCAAGGTTTTATGCTTTGCTTCTTTTTTTTGTGCTCTTAAACGATTAGATTAGGGATAACAGGTCTGGTTAGTGCATGGAGTTGTATAAAGTATAAGTAGGAGGCTACGTTATCAAATATCTATACTATGGAGCTTTCCATCGCTTGTTCCATTGTGCAGTACTATGGAGCTATAACGGTACTTGTATTAATTAAGAGATTGTTACAAAATTTATTTTGGAGATTTGGGATGTATAAACACTTTTACTTTTAGTTTTGTATAATCTGTAAACATTTTGCACTCTGATGTTCTTATTTATAGTACATATTTATTATATTACTATCTTGCCTATTTTACATCTTTGTTATTATTATAGGTTGTCTATGCACTATGAGATGTTATATGGGTTATGTGTTTGGATTTTTAGCTACTTTACCCCCTTGCCTATTACCTTACATTGACTGGGTACCCCCATAGTGCATTTGTAGGTATGTTTGGTATCAGATGTGTAGAGCGATCGTCGCATTTGGTATTAGATCTTAGGTTTCATAGACGACTGATGTTGATACTTGGATCCATTATAGATAAGGAAGGAGTTGTCGCTTTAGAATAGATCAAGCAATATATGAGAGAGCGTACTTGTTATATTTTGGTTTTAAAACTATACCGTAGTATGTATAGTATATAAGTTGCATAAAATTCATGGACACCACGTATTCCTTTTAGAGAGACTGATCATTCTTGTTACAACTTATAAGAATAAGCTGGCTAATGAGGAACGCTGTTAGTATTTCTACTTCTATAATAGAACAGGGAGCCGTCGACGGGGCAACTATGAACCTCGATATGCAGGCTATGTTCAACAACATGATGAGGAACATGCTATAGAATGCCCAAGGAATTGCTCATACGGTGGCTGTTGGTGGTGGTGCTTTGGTGCAAGTGATGAGGGCTGACTTTGTCAAATTGAACAAGGATTATTCCACTCCAAGAGGAAAATGGTTTCTTGAAATGGAATCAACCATTAAAGTGCTAGCTTGGTTAGACACCTATGAATGCATCTTTGAGGATATAGAGTTAGAAGATGCAATAAAGAGGAAGCTGGCCTCTAGACAGCTCCATGGGTGAGCTATATGGTGGTGGAACACCATCAAGTTTACCACTCCCTAGGATCATATTACTTGGGAAAAGTTTAAGATGAGGTTCGAGGAAAAGTATATACCGGCTGCTTAGAAGTCAGGCTGTTCCGGAAGTTTGTTTATTTGAGACAGGGGTATATCATATATGTCTACGTCAGAGTACATGGCCAAGTTCGACATGCTGTCGAAGTATAGTCTGCCTTTTATCAGTACTCCGCTTAAGAAGAATGAAAAGTTTATTATGGGCTTAGATGACTACTTAGGAGAGAAGTTGGTGGGATATATTGATGAGTCCTTTGAGAAGATAGTGGAGAAGACTCTTCGATATGAGAGTTTGTATCTAAAGTCTATGCAGGTTGTTGATCTCAAAGATGGGCCAAAGCCTCAAGTAAGCGGAGGCGGAAAGAAGAAGTGGAACAACAACAACAAAAATAAGAGGAAGTGGCTTTAGAACATAAGTGGCTAAAAGAAGGGCTAGTGGGAGCCTATTTGCTAAAATTATAGGGAGAAGGGCCATCTTATTAGAGAGTGTAAGATGGAAAGCAACAATTGCTATAATTGCAACAAGCTAGGGCATATTAAGAAGGATTATCCAGAACAGCCGAGGAATAAGCAAGTTGTGTTTGCTTATGCTTTAAACGCTACTCCAGCTTCGTCGAGTGCTCCATCAACGAAGGAAAATGGGAAGAGCATTATTATATAGGGTATGCTTTATATTTTCGATAAATCTGTACGTGTTTTATTCTATACGGGGCTCTATATTTCTTTATAACTAGTGATTTGGTGGATAGATTGGAATCGAAACCCAAGATAGTTGACCAATATTCAATTGTTACCAACCATGTTAGAGGATCGATTAGCCTTTGCATGGTTTGTCGAGACTTAGCCTTATCTGGTCATGGATGTTTGTTTGTGATTGCTTTGATATTGGTTTCATGGGATTTGGTATTATATGAGGGACGGACTGGCTGTAGAAGTACGAAGTAGTGGTGGATTATAAGAGGTCGTTAGTTATAATAAAGTTGAGTGATGGGTATAGATTGGAGATAGGCTGCCTACTCGACGATGAGGTGATGGTTAGCTTTCTGTATTCGCTCGAGATCCAACATGAATTATCATTTGTACCTATAGCTAGGGAGTATCTGAACATATTCGGGGATGTGATCGGATTACCACCATATAAGGAGATTGAATTATGTATAGATTTGGTTAAGGATGCCAGATCGATTATTATTACATTGAGGTATATGGCGTCAAAAGAGAAGAAGGAACTAGAGCTACAAGTGAATGACCCTTTGCAACAAGAGTTCATTGGATGGAGTATATCAGAGTGGGGAGCACCAGTAGTGTTTGCCACTAAGGTGGATGACTCTTTGAGGTTGTGTGTTGATTACCGTAAGCTAAACAAGGTGACTAAGAAGAATAAGTATCCACCCTTGTGCATTGATGACTAGTTCGGTCAACTCAATGATGCTAGGGTATTCTTTCAGTTGGACATTACGACAAGGTTTCACCAACTGAGTGTGACGAAGGAGAGTGTGCTGATTACATACTTTCGTATGCCATTTGGATTCTGTGAGTGCTTGGTTATGTCTTTCGGGCTAACCAATGCAACGAACTTTTTTGATCTTATGAATCGGGTCTTCAAAGATCAACTAGATAAGTTTGTGCTTATGTTCATGGATGATATCTTTATTTCTTCGGGATGGAGGAAGAACACAAGGAATGCTTAAGCATTGTGCTCGAGGTTTTGAGGAAGCACCGATTGAAGGCGAAGTTTTCGAAGTGTTACTTCTGGTGGAGGGAAGTGTGATTTTTGGGTTAAGTTGTTTTCGAGCAGGGCATTACTGTAGATCCTACGAAGATAGCTACAGTACAGGAATGAGGTCGACCCAAAACCGCTGCAGACGTAAGAAGTTTCCTTAGATTGGTAGGATACTATAAATGTTTTATTGAGCACTAGGTAGTAGTATTGTTAACCAACTTAACGAAGAAGAATCAGACTTTTATTTTGGATACAAAGTGCGAAAACACATTCATGAGTCTGAAGGAGAGGTTATGAATGCACCGGTGTTAGTCATTCCGAGTGGGAGTGAGGAGTTGATAGTATACACATATGCATATGGTACTAGATTAGGTGAGATGTTGATGTAGAGGGGAAAAGTTGTCGCATATGCTAGTCGACAGCTGAAACCACATGAGAAGAAGTATCCGAAGATATGATTTGGAGTTAGTAGCGATAGTATTTGCTCTGAAGATATGGAGGCATTATTTTCTTGGAGAGAGGTCCGAGTTGTATATAGATCATAAATCATTGAAGTGCCTCTTCTCGCAAAAGGATCCTAACCTTCGTCGGCAGCGATTGTTAGAGTTTCTAGCTTCCTACAACTTTGACATTTGCTATGCGCCCAGTAAGGGAAATGTATTTGCTAATGCTTTGAGTAGAAGAATTTCATCTTGGGGGTGATGTTCATAGAGTGTAAGAAGACAGAGTTTATCGCTAGCTATGATCTCAGACTTCGATGTGAGCTAAAGCCGAAAATCTTGGCTAGCTTGACAATCAAACCAACTTTGATCGAGCGGATCGATACTAGTCAAAGGCAAGATGCTAGACTAGTAGAGATCATGGCGAAGATAGAGGAAGGACTAGAGTCTGCGGAGATGAAATGGTACAGGATCGACCGTGATGGTTGGCTCCGTAAAGACAGAAGATTTTTTAATCCTAATGTCGATGGGTTAAGGGATGAGGTGCTACGAGAGTGCCATCATTCGAGATTGACTATATATCCCAACGGTAATAAAATGTATCATGAGATAAGATAGACATTTTGTTAGAAAGGGATGAAGAAGAACATTCAGGCATTTATCGTAAAATGCATGAACTATCAGTCGGTAAAGGCGGAGTAGATGAAGCCCAGTAGTTTGCTGCTGCCGCTAAAGATTCCCGAGTGGAAATGGGAAAAGTATTGATGGATTTCATCGATGGATTGCCGAGGACCAAAGGAGGGTACGATAACATCTGGGTCATAGTCGATAGATTGACGAAGAGTGCTAGATTTATCACTGTAAGTCTAGTAGAATGACATCCAAATTGGTCGAGTTGTATGTGAAGTGGGTCATGTGATTCCATGGTGTGCCGAAGAGCATTGTGGGCAACCAAGACCCTTTGTTCACTAATGGGTTTTGTAAGAGCTTATAAAGCACATTAGGGATGGAGCTGCTTCTCCGTATAGCTTATCACTCACAAACATAAGGGCAAACCGAGAGAGTGAATCGAATCTTGGAAGATCTCATGCGGGCTTGCATTTTTGACTTTGGTGGCTCGTGAGATAATCACTTGCATTTGGTAGAGTTTTCATACAACAACAATTATCGGTCCAACATTGGTATGGCACTGTTTGAGGCGTTATATGGCCGACCGTGCAATGATCCTTCATGTTGGTGGAAAGCGGGCGAGAAATTAATACATGGAGTGGATATGGTTAGAGAGACTACGAGAAGATCGAGATCACTCGGTAATGAATGAAAGCCACTCAAGATTGACAGAAGAGCTACACTGATAATAGAAGTCGTGATTTAGAGTTATTTATCGATGGTATGGTGTTTGTCAAGATCTCTCCGGTAAAGAATATTGTTTGACTTGGTACTAAGGGGAAGTTGGTGTCGAGATTCATTGTTCCTTTTCCAATACTCGAGAGGATTGGGGGCTTAGCTTACAGAATTGACATACCTTAGAAGGTGGTAGGCGTATGCAACGTGTTCCACGTTTCTTACTTATGGAAGTTTGTGCATGGCTCAGGCATGGTAATTGAACCAGATCAGTTTAATGATATCGAGATTGGACTAGAAGATTTGAGACCTCGTAGGCCTATTCATATCGTTGGATGTGGTATAAAGCAACCAAGGAGGAAGACAGTAGGGCTCGTGAAGGTTCGGTGGAGTGAGAACGAAGGCGATTATACTTAGGAGACCGAAAAGAGCATGAGGACCACTTATCCGTGCTTTTTTACTTAGTGAGACTTTCTTGTCACATTTACTTTCGCTTTCGATATCATATAGGATAGTTTAATATCCTACATGATAGGATATGTGTAGATTATATTTCTTGCTTATGTTTGCATGGTTGATGTTTGATATGATTGCTCGTGGTTGATAGGCATGCAAGATAGCTATGTTTGACATTGCCTTGGTTGTAATGGGAATTTCGAGGGAAAAATACCTAAAGCGGGGATAGTGTATCGACCCGTATTTTACATCTCGAAGGGTCGTAAAATATTATTTTTAAATTCATATTAGGTCTATGACATTATATGTTGAGGGATGTTGAGTAGTGACATTTTTAACCTCGAGAATGACTATTACTTTTAACTAGGGCTGTTATGGTAACGGTTACCGTTACCATTTTGTAAATACCATTACCGTACCGTTTTTACTAGTAAACTAAAATTGTTTACCGTTACTGTTACCGATTGACTGGTATACCGATGACTGGTACACCGATAAACTGGTAACCGTTATACTGGTAATGGTAAATTACCATTTGTCTAGAAAAATAATAAGTTGGTATATTTTTACACTGAATGACGATTCATTATATATCTCATTGGGTCACTTAAAAAAGGACATAGAAAAGAAGTGTATTTATCATCATTTGAGTTGAATTACTAAAATAATTTGAATAGTTTTCTTACTTCTAAATGTCCATAATACAACATCTTACATGAATATCAATGTATTATGAATGGACTGGTAAATTACCATTACCGCTGGTTCTGAAAAAATATTACCGATGTTTTACCGTAAAAAATTGTAAATTTACCATTACTGTACCGATTATGCTGGTATACCGACTTTACTTTAAAATGGTAATCGATTGACTGGTAATGGTATATTTACCGTTACCATAACAGCCATACTTTTAATAGAAACCGAATTAGGATCCGAGACCACTTCCATTGGAAAGCTATGATGGTTTCCCTTTTCGCAAAGTGGTCATAATAGCGATTTGGACTTTCTAGTTAGAACATATGATTGTTTGAAGTTTGGTAATTTTTGAAGCATCTTAATAGGTAATTAGCAAGATGGGGATATGCCAACTAACTCATTTTAGGTTTTACACTATTAGAGGCTGAAATAACCTTCCACGAATCATTTTTCTCATCTTCCAAATAGATCTAAGCCTCCAATAACCCTTTCTTCACCCAACCTTCACATTTCTTCTCTAAATCAATTCTAAATCATAGAGATAGATTGATTAGGGATTAGTTAGAGATCTTCAAATCTGCATTTTTGGTGAAGAGAATTGGGTCTTTGCTGTTCATTCTCGAATTCACCTCGATTTTGCATGCAAAATTTGAATTTTTAGGTGTTTGGTGAGTGATTTATCATCTCACACCTTACTATATAGTAGAGACATTCTATGATGATTGCTATGACTTATTGTGTGTTTTGCATTCTTAAATGTAGGTTTTTATGTGTGTATGGTGTTTGTGCGTATGCTTAAGTGGTCGAAAACGCTCATCAGAGCGAACTAGAGGTTGGAACTATAGAACCAGACTTAGATAGATAGGTTCTAGGATGCTAAGAGTCATATCGATGCTTATGGAATGCTCATGGGGTCAAAGAATGGAGCGTAGCAATGAAATCGACATGAAATTGGAGTTTGGAGAAACTATGATAGTTCTATTTGGTAACATTTCTGTTCGATAGCATTTGTTTGGCAATAGGTTTCTCGGGGCGTGTTTTGGGTTCAGTGTTGGTTTGCTTGGGTGGTGCTCTGGTCCGAGTAAGGGGAAAACCCGGACATCAAATGCTATCAGGTGGTGTTATGCTCGGTGACAGGTCAAGAAATCTTATTTGGGGTGCTTTTGTTCGGCTTTGGGTCTGGGAAGGTGTTGCTTTGGGTTCAAACCAAAGAAATTCTGGAAGAAATGGAGTAGTGGGAATTTTTGGGTTACTTTGGGGTTTTTAAGGTTTTTACTTCGGGCTTTCTAGGGTGTGGCGTTGGGTTTAGCCAAGAAGTGACTCGAGCCAAAACATGGACTTTTGGAGTTTGTTCTTGGGCAAAGGCGAATGACTCCAGGATGACTCAAGGCGACCTTGGGGTTCGTGTGGCGATTATTGAAGCGATGGTGTAGCAGTTCAATACGACGACGACTTCGAAAATTTAGTATGATGGCTCTATGACTTGCGATGGGTACCTTGAGGCATTCCAATGATGATGAATTAACGATGGGAATCGTGATGTTGATCCATAAGGACAAGTTCGACGATGATGGCTTTTGAGTAGAATTTGGGATGGTGTTCTACTGTGGAGTTAGCCGGGATGGAATAATGATTGAGTTCCATTGTGGAAACACGTGCAAAGGGATCGTTGATAACTCGAAGGTTTCTAGTGTGCTCATAAAGAAGGGGTATGTAGGGATAATGCCCACCTAGATTTGCGACTATATCCAGATCTTTGTGATGGTAGATTACCCTAGACTTTTGCAATTGTGAGTCTGGTTCCTAGCCTTATGGAGTGGCTTGCATTCTAGCACCAAAGAAATTAGGATTTGATTAAGTCTCTGGTTTGCGATTGTGCAATACGAGTTATCATATATCCAATGTACATGAGTGATGGTGAGGATTGTTTGATAGATGTTGTGTTTGACTTGGTTGTTTATCACTCTAGGGTGTCGTACGATGTAGGTATTTTCGACCGTATGCCTAGATATTGGGTATCGTACTTGGTTGTAGTACACTTATGAGATTATGATAGTAAATTAGCATATATCGATTTTTATGTGCAAACTCTTTGGTTGCTGGGACATATCAAGTATGATTTTCCATACCTTATGCCCCTATTTAATATATACGATTTTTATAGTATTTTGAGATGATGTATTGGTCACACTAGACTGTTGTCTGACTCGAGATTATCGACCGAAGATGTAGGGCGATCATCATACACCAACTGTGACAACCCACACCTCCAAACACATCGATTCAAAGCCTAAATGACTTTCAAACTCACGTTATGCCATGAAGTACGAGTCATTGGGGTTTTAGAACATTACACGATACATAGGAAAATTCAAAATTTAAAGCATTGTACATTTTTAGATCACATAGTAGAAGGTAATAAAATATAAATACTGAAAATAAGTAAATCAGATAATAGTCTCAACAATACGTAGTCCATGCAATGATGTCCCCAACTAACAACATAAAGTCTAACTGATAGAATAATATAGTCTAAAATAAATGGAGAATGTGACTTTGGCACCTAGTCTCCTCCTCCATATACTATGTCCTGGCCAAATCACCTACCAGCCTGTCCTCCTGTGATGGGTATAAAAAGGGAAGAAAAGGAGTGGATCAAACAAAGTTTGGTGAGTGAATTATATTACTAGTACATGGTGTTCACAAGCAATTAACTTCCTCTACAATCTACACAACCTAAGGTGTCTAATTATGTTAGTTTGTTATATATAAAGGATTGGTTACTTTACAAATCATGGGTATATTCTTATTACACCTATATAAATACACAACTTATGAAGGTTTCCAATAAGGTGCAACTGACAACTAATAACTCTAGGTCAATTCCTAATGTTTGATCCAGATAATTAACTCCCCAACCAACATTGAGTTTACATTCTCAACGACGAATCACGTATATCGCACTTACACATTGAATGAACAACGCAATGCCTAGGCTCGTGTCGAATGTACTACCTCAAAGATTTGTGGCAAATCGAAGCATTCGTGTCACCTTCTCAATGGTAAACATGTCATATACTCTTTATCATTTAACCTGAAGCTAAATAAATCACTATAGCGATTCCCCCATAGGTCCACCCGCTACTTAGCCGTATAGCCCTACTATTATGGGCGTCTCCACCTCCCTTCCTTGATTCCAACATGTTTAACATGTGACCGGGCAAGCCACGGTAACAATAAGAGCTTCTAGTTGCACTACTATCGCACATCCTATTGAGTTCCACGTTACACTCACCATAAAGTGTGAACCTAGGTACGTTACCGAGTGTAAAACTGATATTCCTTATTGCAACTTCTCCATAAAGCTACATGAACTCCTTAAAATTGTAAAAGTGGGAACAAGTTTCTCGAATCGCCCTACTTGGCATGCACCTGGTCTAGGTTCGACCTGGGCTTGCTGAGAAATTCGAGCGTTTGAAAAATTACTTCAAACGTCTAGCTCTCTTCTTTAAAAAGAAAATTACTTTTCCAGACATTCAAATGTCTAACTTTCTTTCTCAGACGTCTGACTTCGATTCCAAATATCTGAAAATGGATCCAGACATCTAAATCGCATCAAATCTGGACTAATTGCTCTCGGGTTAAGATGCCTGAAATCTAGATGCTTGAATCTTTAATCAGACATCTAATTTCCTCTTTTGACGTCTAGTTTGACGTTTTCCAGACTTTATAATTTTTGTTTATTTTGTTTATTTCATTCATCTTCTTCTTTCTGATTCGAGTATGGATTTAAGGTTCATTTTTAATTGAATCATGTAGTCTCTATCTTTGTTTACTCGAACTAGTTACTTTCAACGATTATATATATGTAACTTTTAAATAAACTACATATATACCATCAAACAAAGATATATATGTATGTATGTATGTATGGTGTATGTGTACGTGTATTCAAAGTTGTATAATTAATTCAAAGTAAGATAAGAGGGATACTTTTTTACTTTGTTTATCCAATCAAACCAAAATTTATAAATAAAGATTTATCTTCATAGAATTTGACATGAATTTCACTTATCTATCCTTTTCCTTTTTTCAATAATTATTCTTATTAAATTAACGCCTAAGATTTCCCATCATTAGTATCCATATTGATTTATAGTTGAGATTGTAAATCAAATAAACTCTAAGTTGAAATTATTCTTCCAAATTCAAAACTTTATATTTTTATTTAGGTAGAATATAAAGGAATGTAATCACTTAAGAATCATCATAACATCGTAATCAATTCACTCACTTTTCCAAAGCTTCCCTTCTTTTAATTTGATTTTGAACCTCCTTTCCTAAGCCTCCAAGTTGATTGATTTGTCCATCCTTCTCTCTTTCTCCACTAATCTCGATTCTCTCTTGCTCTCTTTTGAATTAGACATGTTTTATTTTATTTTTGATGAAGAAATTTTTAAAGAGAGTAGAAGTATTATTTAGATTTAAAAAGTTTTTGTAGAGGAAGAAGAAGAATTGCACGTACAGAGTAGAGAAGTGGTAGCTAAGGTTTTGAGTGAAAAGGAGTGAGGATTGACCTAATTTATAATTGAAAATTAAAGTTATCTGGTCTAAACCCAAAATTAATAATTACAAAAATGCCATTGGTTATAGTTTTCGCTAATTTTGACCCGTTCTATCAAATTTAAAATGTTATACATGTTTTCTAACTGTAAACGACATTCCAGATGCAATGGAATAGCTCCCAAGGTCTACTTCAACGTTTGTGCAAACGTATTGCTCTGTTTTATATAAAATTACATTTTTACCCTTATTAATATTTTAATTTACTATTTAAAATTTTCGGGTGTTACACCTACGCAACCAGATTAACAGTTAGGAGTGGTTCCCGCACAATCTCAGCAATCCACTGCCCATGTCAGCTGCATAAATACTTCATGCTATATAACACCAAACGGGTTGAATTCTTGTTCTTTCTCGGCATAAAATTACTCTCTAGCAAATTAAACACGCATAGCTCTTAAGTTTAGCTACTTTTTTGTCTCATGTTCTTAATTTCTTATTTTTTCTTGTAATTTCTTATAATTGTAAGAGATCGATGTAGTAAGAGGTCTTCATAGTGGGCATAGGCAAGCTTAGCCGAACAACTCTATACTTATGTCATTTACTTTATTTTTCTTCTCTTATTCCTCATTTTCAATTTTTAAGCCTACTGTTAGCAAGTAACCTTTGCTAATACAAACACATTATTCTAATTTCAAGGTTGACTAAATTTCCAGTCAATAATTCGATACATATAACGACTATCAAATCCAAATCGAGATTGCTAAATGGTAGTTTAGAGTATTCTCGAGTATTTATGAAATATTGGAGAATTGTTTATAGAACAACAGACTCCTTATAAAGGAGCATTTGAACTCAAACTTCATAAGTGATATCAAGTATAATATGTTATTATTAAATTCATGCTCAAACCTTAATTAAGGAGCTTTAAGTTGGAAACGTTCCAAACAAAAGGAATTCAACCAAAAGGCTAAGTACATTATCTTGACTAGCAGAAAAATGAAAGCAATGTATACAAAAATACAAATGCATAAATTTATAACCGAGCTAGGTGTGATTTCGAGTATTGAGAATCCTATGTCATCGTTATAAGATAACCATGTCATGATAAATATCATAAAGAATCTAGAACACACTAGAAGTCAAGAAACATACTATGAAAAGTTCCATGTGTTGAAAGGTGGTTTATCAACATCATGGAGAGTTGATTGACGGTGTAGGTAATCAAAAAACATAGCAGATTCATTCATAAAGGGACTAACACGACTGGTTCTAAGCAAACTGGCCGAAGGTATGGGATTGAGATCCCATAATTGGCCTCAAGTGCAAGTGGAAGATTTATAGAGTTAGAAGTATGCCCTAGAAGCAATTCTGCAATCTAATGTAAATTATTGACTCTGAAATCAAATCTCGTTCAAAATTAAAGGTGTTTTCTATCTATCATATACTTGTCGTATGTGTTATGTTAATTATTTATTTAATTTAAGTATATTTATTAGAAAATCCTTAGATAATATGTTTTGTGATAATAGTTACAATGTGTTATAATCATGAGAAATTTATCACAACGTTAATAACATATTATTTCAAATACTCCTACTGAAGATGTTTTGAAACATAATATCGATACATCAGCTAAAACTAGAGTACTTAACGCTCTCCAAATGTTAGACAATGTATTACTCATGGCAGTTAGAGGCACCAAGGGGTTACGTACTGATAGTTATTGGACAATCATGGAATGACTTACTCGATAGTTTTTCTAGTGGTTAATATAACTAAGATCAAATAGAGAATCTTGAATTGACGATATTGCACAGTTTTCTCGACTTGAGAATACTGTTAAACTTCAGTGTGGACGCTCCACTTTGATTATAGTTAAATTGTAGCATAGTGTCCATCAAACAACTACAGTTGGGTATGAGTTAAAGCATTGGAAGTAAAACACTATGTAATAGAGAATTCATCTCTTTGGTTATATGAGGTTAGTATCACGGTTAGCTGTAGTCAACTCAAAGTCAAAGTCTCTAGCCGGAGTAGTTTGGTTAATAATAGTTATTGTTATTAAACCAAGGACTTTTTGTTTGGATTATACAAGTTAAATGTGAACGAATTTGAATTTTGACCAAAACCAAACTTCATAAGTCTAATATGTTATATAGTTCTGACGAAGAGATTGGTGTAAATAATCGTTACTAGCAGGTACAGCTTAAAATGGTGAAATTAGATTTAACCAAAAAATGTGTAAGCATTAAATTCAACTAAACTGTCACACCACTAGCTAAAGTAATGTATGAATGTTAATATTTGAGTTATTCGATATTCATCGCCGACTGAATTTACACCTTTGAGTCGCACAATTACAATGTTGAATACTCTAAAATATCATGCGACTGAATTATTTTATTTGATTTATTTAAATTAGTTTCAATAAAGTGTATATAAAAAATTTATATATGTACATATTGATATACGATATCGGTAAATATTTAAATTGGATTTCAAATTTATAAATATTGATTGGATTTGGAAATATCTCTAGGTCCATATAGCTCATATATAGACCAACCATACTAGTGAGGGTGGAAGGTCATATTTGTTTGAAATATCTTATTTGAATTGGCAAGGAGAAGAGTTAACAAGGGAGATCTAAATCTCCTCCTTTTGCTCTTTCATGTTGCTTATATAAACCACCCTTCCTCTCTTATTTTCAGTTCACTTTGAGCCTCCACCACCTTCCTTTCTTGGTCGCAATTACTAGCATGTTCTCCTCTACATTTCTGAATAAAATTTAGATCAAATTAAAATCTATTTTAGAGGTGTGGTGCTATCTTCGGTTATTTGCATTTCTAGAGGAGTACAAATTGGATCTAAGGAGTTTTGATTTAACATTCAAGGTGCACACTCAAGACTACATCAATTGGTAATTTCTATATTAGTTTTTATTAAAAATACATTCGTCTATGTCAATATGCCAGCGTAAATTGATCTCTGTTTTATTATGAATTCACATACACACACAGATATATATATATATATGTATGTATGTATGTATGTGTGTGTGTGTATGTGTGCGCGCGCATGTATGTATGTTATTTGACTTTACAAATTTTTACACATATTCATTTAAACAAAAACCTTGTAAGCATTTAAATTAAACACGTATATACATTCATCCATTAAAAAACATTTTTCAAAAATTAAAATGATGTTTGAATAATTATTAGACTAAAAATGAATTTAGTAATTATACATATACATATATATATATATATATCATAAAAAATTTCTATAAATATATACATATATATTTATTTATTTACTTATTTATTTTCAAAAAATAAAATATAAATATATATATGTAATTATAAAAACCAAATTATAATTATAAATATTTTAACTTTTTCAAAATTATTGTACATGCCTAAAAACTAATTTTTTTATACATATAAATCTGTACGGATTTATATGTTAATGATAATTTATTTGTTACAAAATTTGAATAGATTTTATAGTGAATAAAATATAATATATATAACCATATGGATCTATGTGTGTGAATTATTTTATAAAAAATTTGGACGAAAAAAATTAGTCTTTAAATATATGTAAGTAATTTAATTATGTAATGTTTTATAAATAAATTTTAAAATTAAAATAAATAACATTTTAAATGTTCATTATATATATATAAATATATTTATTTATTTATATTTATATATTTATTTATATTTATATATTTTATATGTCAAAATTTTAAATTTGAATTTAAAATTGAAATAGATTTCTTTCCTCCTAGATCTAGATCTAGGTTTTAAATTTAAAATTATTTTCAGATATTCTGATGTTATTTTAAATCTTTTTAGATTAGTCGATTTTTAAATAAACACACACGCACACACGTGCACGTGCGCGGTGCGCCCACACACACACATATACATATATCTGTGTCCGTGTTTTATGTATACACACACACATGTATATATGGGTGTATATGGGTGTATAACTAGTACATTAAATATGGACATCAAATATGTATATAAAGGAGTAAATGTATTTGTTGCAGCGTGAATCTTTCACTTTTATAGTGGTAAATTAAACCATATACACATTTATATATTACACTTTTATACTTTCTAGGGATTACATGATAGAACGAATAGGGTGGATGAACAAAATAAGTTGAAAGGGTATTTTTGGAATATCACAAACACACGTGGGGATCTATTGTTTTGATTTTCTTTAGTAGTATAAACGACAAAGAAAAAGATATTAAATACACTAACATATGTAATAGCAATATAATTAACCATTGTGATTTATGGTTAATAAATTGATCTTAATATCGTAAGTTAATAATGATGCTGCACACACTATATCACATACACATACGCACAAACATTCAAATAATTATTATTTTTATTTAGCCTTCAATTTATTGATTAATGATTATATACATATATAATTTAAATTCAAATATATATAAATATATTATAATACAATTTTTATTCGACACATACATATATATTTAAAATAGATTATTTAGATTTTAATAATCTATGTGTATATGTGTGTGTATTTGAAATGCACATACATTATTATTTATATATATATATATAATCAAACTTTTATATAAACTGTTTAAATAAAATAAAATAAAAATAAAAAAAATTTAGGTTGGATATAATTAATTTAGACTTCATAGGTCCAACAAGATTTAAAATGGATTTATTTTGAAATTCACGTATTTATCACAGTGCGTGCTAGCTCAGTTCCTTCAAATGTTGCACATCCCTCTTATGGGACAAGGCACTATTGTCGAGACCGGCGTTGTTACCCCGAGTGACGCCGAAGTCCGACATTCATAGTGCACATGCATACAAATAAGCTAGGCACCATATCAACTGGTTGTGCGTTACTTAGGAGAGCCCTCAAGCCACTTAGTGCTCCAATTTGTGTTGGGACCGCTCGCAACTCTAATCTTGCCGCACATCACCCAGAAGAACCCTCGAGCCATTTAGCACTTTGATTCATGTCGGGACCACCTAACATCGTAAAGTAACACATAGGCTTGGCAACCATGTTCCCATCTTGTGTCTAACTATAACTGGGCTAAACGGCAAATGCTCGTAGCCATGCTTACTTAAAAGCCCGGCATGTCATCAAGATAAGCTCATCTATTTTTAACATGATTCATTAAAGTACATGATTGATATGAACGGGCTACACTCACCGTCCAACCCATAATCATTCACTTTACTATTTAACTTATCTATCTTGCGATAACATTACATTCAAGCACCAATAATATAGATAAGCTATGTTAGCTACTCAAAGTATGTCACTTATTAATCATGCACAGACAACAAGAAATAATAGTATAGAAATATTTTAAAAAAATCTCATGTAAAAAGTGATTCCATTCATTACATCAAAAGTGCGAGGTACAAGGCTCACCATGTGGAGCTTACAAAAAAATATATCTACAGAGTAGATCCACTAGTCAACCTGGTTAGGGAGTCTATCTGTTCCCAAATCAAAACAGCCGGCACAGCCAGTCTTCGGCCTCCATCTTTACCACTACCTCGGCTCGAGTATTAGAAAGGGCCTCAGCCTTGAGGTCGCTAAACGAAAGTGGAAGGTGGTAGTTTTCCCAGAACATGCACTTAACCATGTTCTTCAGCCTGCCTCCCACTTATCCACCTCCATCACCTTATCGGCCTCCACCTCCTCAATCGATTGGCATCCAACTGGGTGTTTTCTTTGGTCGGCCTTTAGGATTTTTGTTTTCCTCTCAACCCCTTTCAATCTGCCTTTAAGGTCCTCTACCTCCTTCTCCGCCTTTTCCCTCGCTACGACCTCGGCCCTTGCATTCTTCCCGATCGCCTCTGCATCCTCCTTTTCCTTGTTCACCACGGTCTTGACTGTGATCAAGCCTCCTCGGTTGTCTTAACTCGGGTCTCGATGCCCTCCGCCCTAAGAATTGCTACATTCCGGGCCCCTTCTTTTGCCTCATCATCCACCTGGGTTCTTCTGTTATCATCCTGGATGCAGATGGAGTGATGTGCAGCCTGAAGCACAACCGGTATTAGAGAATTATCGGTTAGCTAAAGGGAAATTCTTGGTTAAAAGCTTACTAGTAGGGCTTCCCAGCTGTGCGCTTTCATCATATCCTCCAGGGAGTGATGGGTTCAACCGGATCTGGGCCTTTGAGTGTATGATAAGATCTCGATGGCCATTAGTTGGTATGTTCTTAGGATGCAGTCCATTCCTTCAACGTCCTGACCATAGGTCTCTTCCAGAGATATTTGTCCCACTGGCACGACCTCAAATGTGTTAGCTAGCCCCTCCATGTCATAAATATTTGATTTCTTAGCATAAGGAACGAAGACCTCATGGTGCGTGGGACTTGCTTTTGTCGGGCCATTTCCTTTTCCTGTTGTTAGTGTAAGAGACAGGCGATGGCTGAGGGGCTAGGAGCAGATCAATGATCTACCGGCTTATGTCGACTGTCTTAAGCCCAGGAGTTGGATAAATATTGTATCTAGTGTCAAATGTACCAAAGTCAATTTCATCAGACTCTAAAACAAGACAAGATGCAATTGTTAGTTCAAATGCATGGAATAGAAGGAAAAGCTTAAGTAAATTAACTATCCTTTGGAACCTCCCGACCTTACCTTCTGACAAGAGGCATGCACGATGAGACCGTGTTGCCTACGCTGTACAAATCAGTCCTAAAATGAGCAATGCCTAGTGACACAACGCAATAAATGGGATATAAAGGCCATAAGAAGGATGGGGCCCGGAGACATTTCCACCAGCACATGGTTCCTGGGGCCCTCCTCCTGCATTTCCTACCTCGGAACTTTCCTCGGTAACTCAGGTGACGGTCGACATCCTGCACCATTGGAACGAGACCAACTGTAGTAGGTCAAAGGTTGCACACTATGGCTCTGGCACAACATCAGTTAGCTTTTTATAGTCACAATACTGCCATTCTCCTAATCTCTTATCCTTACTTATGTTGTAATAACCTTGGTTATCATCGGTGATCAACCCGGCATCGGCGTCTGAAAACTTGATCCTTTTATAATCGCACTTTTCCTTGGCCAGCTTTGTTTCCGAGCACTCCTCTCTACTACCTTCATAATTTGATACTCCCTTTAGTGCCCGACCCGATGAAGGTTCACATTGGTCATTGTTGTCTTCAAGTGTTTGACGGTGCCGGGAGCTCCCTTTATCCGGTCCTAATATTCACTAAACACCCTGAGGTTGATATCGGTAGAATTAAGAGAGGTCCATATCGTTAGAAGGATGAGCAAAGGAAGGAAAGATGAACGGAAAAGTGGAAAAAATCACTTACTTGGTACTCGGAACTTGGTGTTCCTTGGATCTAGGTTTATCCCATGAGGTACAAAGAAGTACTTTCCCATCCAATCCGAGGAAGCTTTATTAAGAACACTGGTAAAAAAGAGAAGACTTGGTGTTAGCCTATAAATGATAGAAAGTACCAACAGAGTAGTCGACCTCCTTTTGCAGCTGAAAGATTATGCTCATTAGATGGGTGGTCGGCTTAGGAAGTTGAAGGTCCATGCAAGCAATATAAACCCTACACAAGAACTGATAGTTATTGGGGATGAGCTGACTAGGAGCAATCTCATAGGCATTAACGAAAGAGAAAAGAAAAGGGTGAAGTGGCAGAGGGGCCCCAACCTTGAAGTATCTTAAAGCCAAGTAAAAAAGCCAGGTGGTGGGTGATTGATTAGGTCAGTAAGCATCCATGGGATATCTAACCATCTTGATATTGCAACCATGCCTGGCTGGGTATTCAGCTAGATTCACCTCCCTTTCAGCTATTTCTAAAGCTTTAAAACTTTAGGCGACTATAGGCATCGATCCGAAAGTAGCCATCTTAAACACAAGTGGCATAGTCACTACAATGGCTTCTTAACTAAGCCTAGCGAAAGCTGGGGGAAGCCCCTATGGGAAAATTGGATAGTTGCCTTTATGGCATGTCAAGATCGAACACCCTATGTAGGCCGGTTCGCGGCTTAAACTACTCCTAAGCTAAGTTACATTTTGTATGGCCCACGTTTACACCATTCTTTTAGCTTAAAGCCCAAGGTAACAAATTTGGCCTAAAACCACGGTCTAAGGCAATAAATACATTTGTCCAGTTTACATATCACTAGAAAAGGTAACCAAAGTCGATCGATCGCCATTGACAGGGTAGCAATGATCAATAAACATGTAAGAAAGTTCAGAAAATATGGGTTTCGACCGAGCAATGGCGTGGAAACAACACGAAAACAAAAACTTCCAAAGCAGTAGATCAAACCAAAATTCAAAAACTCAAAAAACACATTTTCAATGGCAAAAGAAAACCATGTTCAAGCAAAAATGAAAAGAAAAAGGGAGAGTAGACTTACCATTTGCCGAAGGAGGAAGTGCAAGAAGCTCAGAAATTTAAAGGATTTTTAATGGTAGAAAAATTTCTATATAGACTCGGTAAATATGTAAAGGGGGAAAAGTGGGATATTTATAGGTTTGTCCCCTTAATCATAGCCGTGCATTTAAAAACAAAGAAATCTTAGCTGTTTAGGTTTAATTATGGTGTAGGCACTTCAACCATTTTCTCACTCTGAACCGTCGTAGTGTCGCAACACAAAGGGAACCGCCTTGGCTAATCATGTTTAGATATGTGGCACAAGCATTAAATGCAAAGTAGACATCTCGATCGGTAGGATCTTTATGACTTGACATTCCTACCCCTACTCACGGAGACGGGGTTGGAGGGAAAAATGTGACTCATTTTCTTGCAAGCAAAAGAATTGCCAACCGTGTAAAAACCTCACCGTGATACCCAGATTAGCAAAGAACGTTACAAGTAATGTCGTCTACTAATCTGGAGAATACGGCTTGTTAAGGGCGATTGAATGTGAATAAATCTTTATACTAACATTGATACGTCATTTATCCCTTTTCGCCTAATATTTGAACTAAATTTGACATGTACAGTATTAATACAAAGTAATAGACACATCAATTTCTCAGAATCAGAACAATATATCATATAAATAACAGTCACAGATCACAGCGAAATAAATCTCAACTTACACATACGAATTTGGAGTTTACAAAATGAAATATTAAACTCGATTGTTATACACTTTTACAATTCTCTGATCTCAATTGTACATCTTACATATTCACAAATTTTCTAAATGAGATAAACTAAAAAGTTAAAAGTGTTTATCTCCTTTCTAGCCCAAACATCCAAAGGTCAACTTGTCCTGTAACCTTAAAAGTCTTGGCCTGACCCAAGAAAAATAACACCCGAGTCAGACTATCTCTAAATATCCAATAGGATGAGAGCAGAATATAACAAAAGAATAAACAACATATAAGTAAATTCAGATGTCCAGGGTATAACGAGTCAAGAAATTAATTTAACTCGAAACAGGGTTACAAGTTTGAGTCACAGACACGAACTAGTCACTAAACACAGAATAATAGAATTAAATTAATTTAGCATCCATCACAAGACACAAGAATATATATTTATTTCGTGAACACAAGACAAAAGAATATATATTTATTTCACTAACACAAGACGCAAGAATATATATTTATTTCACTAACACAAGACATAAGAATATATATTTATTTCACGAACATAAACCCAAGAATATATATTTATTTCACGAACACAGAATAGTCACAGAATCCAAATATCTAGTGTTCAAGAGATCTTACTCAAAACAATCGTAATTTTCGTACACAGAACCGTAGCCAACAAACAAACAATTTGGTATCATACGAACCGATCTGATACTAGGGATCGTACATAGGACGAGAACCATAGGATTACAAGACGATCTCAAGGATAGCAGCCATGACCGAATCTTTTAGATTTATTTTAGATTATTACACCTGAAAAGAAATCCAGGAGTAACTTCTTAAGGATCTAGTAGCCACTTGCCGCACATCAAAAAAGAGTAAACTCTAAAGTGCCAAATACTATCGCCTTTAGTAATTACTATTTAACCAATACATCCCATACCGTATGGTGAAATCCAAGTATTTACTGAAAGCTAGTATATATCACTTATTACGGATACCACTGGAAAACCTGAACTACATTCTCTTAAGGATATAGCAACCAATTGTCGCACACCAGAAGAGAATACAACTCTAAAGTGTTAAGTACTTTCCCAAATACGATCACAAGAATTTAACTAAGGCATCTCGTACTACCCGGTGGAATTCGAGTATTCGCTAATGGGTTAATAAATTCCACTTAAACATTATATTCAATGAGTTATACCGTACTCAATGAAGCGTTATTCAAAAGCATTTAAAACAATCGATAATATTAAGTCGAAAATAGTACTTCCCAAATTATAGAATTAAGGTTCTCAAAACAATTTTTCTCTCTGATTTTTAATTGTTTAAAAAACAAATGTTATAATTTTCCACAAATCCACTTATTATTTAACTTTAAATAAGTGTTCACTTATTTAATAAAATATTCTATAACCCCTAATTGTTCCAAGATTTCACTTATATACACAAAGTTGTCTCAAATTTCTATATAGTTGTATTATTCACAAAACTATATTTTAAAACCATATATAATTACTCTTCTAAATCCATATTAAAATATAACCATTTTATTTGAAAATAAATTAAATTTGCACTTTTCAAAACTACAATTCCAAATTCCATGAATCCTATATTATTTATTTAATAAAACCGTAATACTTATATTCCAAATCCATAATCACTTTTATGTAAAAATAGATTAGATTTGTATTTCCAAAGTCATATTTCCAAATCCATAAATATTTTACTAACCACGCTTAATATATAAAATAACTTGCTAAAATAATCATTTTTAATATTTATTAACTTAATTTAGAAATAATTCTAAGATTTATAAATATAAATAATTCTCTTTCATATAATTACTTTTATACGAAGCTTATCAACTTATTTCATTTAACTCAAATTTAGGGTCTAAATATCTGCAGTTATGACCACATAAATCTCATAACTTTACAAAACATAAAACATGAAAATTGTAAAGAAAAGTTTATGCTTTCCAGAACATCATGAATTATTAAATTCCAATAAGTAGCAAAAAAGTTATGACTAAAAGAATTCTTAGATTTTTAACTTCATAATCGCTGTCGTTTATTCTCGAGACAGCGAAAATAAAACGTATTTTCGACCATGTAAACTACAAAATATCACAAAACTCAAAACAAGAAAGTTGTAGAATATAGTCTATGCTTTCCAAAACATCAAGATTCATTCAATTCTGATAAGTAACGAAAAAGTTATGGCCATTTTAATTTCAGCTTTTAACTTAGAAAATTGACAGAGCAGAGCATATATGTCAGTTTCAAACCCAATTTCGACCCCTTAAACCGCCGAATTTTAAAAAGTGATTAAAAGTTCACTTATATCTTATTGAAATAACTTTCTATCACAAAAATATTTAGTCAATTTGGAGCATTTTACACTAAGATATCGTTGTTTTACTGCAGCAGTTTTCGCAATTTATTTTCAGCAAACAATCAAATAATCACCAAATTCAAACAACCAATTCACAATCAAATTGAAAGTAATTCAATTCACAAACCAACCAATTCAATCCAAACAACAACTAACAATTATTCTTATAGGTTAGAGATAGTAGTGTGACTGATTAACTCACCTATTATTTTCCTATAGCTTGCTAAATCCTCTTTTAAGCCTTGCTAACCTCCTATTTCTCAAAAATCACCAAAAAACTCAAGAACAAAATTTAAACAGCAAGCAATTTGATCAAAAATAGGATCAAAATCATTCTTTTAGAGTTCTAAAGGATAGAGATAGGGTTTAAAACACTTACTCTACATTATTAGACAAAATCCCTTTGATTGAGCTTTGAATTTGAAAATTAGGAACTAGGGTTTTAAAGCTTTGAGAAGGAGGAGTTTTCTCTTTTCTGACTTTAGAATGAACACGAAGGTATACTAAGGAGAGATACTTTCTTTTATTTGCACTAATGGGTCAAGAGAGTTGAGATGAGGATCCACTAACAATATGTTGCTAATTCTCCTAAGTGTTACTAATATTTGTTTAGTTCTATCATTAATAAACCAAAATTTTCTCTAACAATGTTTTAACAAAATTATTCATTAATTTCTCAAATTTGACAAAACCAATTAATGATTCAAAATTTTCATTTCAACAAAAATTCTCAGTATTAATACTTTACTCTAAACACAAAATTCAAATAATTGATTTAATAATAATTCAAAATTTTAAATTGAAATCATATTTAAGAAATGAAACTCATTTCTTAATTAAATCTAATCATTTATTCTCAGCACTAAATTTACTTCCACAATTAAATTTCACAATTACAATTATAAATTAATTATCCCTAATTAATTTTAATTAATTAGGTAATTAACAACAGGGTTGTTACAGACTTCCCCCTTAAAGAAATTGCATCCCCGCAATTTCCTTAACGACGCAATTTCCTTAATGAAAGAAATCCATAATATAATTTTTCTCTTGAAACAATTATTTTGTTAATTGGTTTCTAATTTCATTTCCAAAACATTCGATTAATATCGCTCCAAATTATAACACTAAACTGGAATTTTTAGTTATCAAATTTTCTCATAATTCTCAAAAATATTCTAACGCCTCAAATTGGCGGAAAATTTCGCCAGCGTCTCCTTTGCATAGCTAGCATTTTGAAAATTTACAATAGATATATAATTACATAATATACATCTCATCTCAAGGATGAGTCATTCCATAGGGAAAAACACAAAAATGCGATATTTAATATGAGATACGTACCTTATATTTGAAGTATTAGCAAGTCCGCTAATACTCCTTAAGCAAACAATTTATAATCTTTTAAATGATATCTATTTAACTTCAGATACCTGCACCTATCTCAAAAATTCATATTAGTATTTAATATCAAATTCATATCATATAGTAGATATTAACAATTCATGATTACACTTTAATTAGATTGACATCACAATATTCCATAACGAAAGAAATCCGTACTTAAATTTTCAAGTTTTAATTATTACTTATGTCAAAATGCCACATTCGATGTTTAGGAACCCCTATCGATAACATGGCGTTCCACATATCGATCAGAATCCTTAAACAACGTCCGGATAAGTCAATACAATAGATAATCACAAGTTTAGATGCATTTATTTTATTATCACTAACACTCATGAATCCAATTTTATATAAATGCAACCAAGCAATCAAAGTCTAGCAACCAATCAACCAAAACATACATAATCACTTACAGCGGAATAATTCAATGTTTGAAATTCCGCTACGCAAATCTGATTATTTCTAGATCATTTAAGTATTAAACTTATTCGCTCAAATTTCCTAAATTTCCTATTAAAAGAAAATAGTTCACTTTAATTTAATTCATTCCAATTTAGTTCCAAAATTTTCTCAACTCTAAAAGATTTTACTCATTACTCTCCAAAGGTTTTAATGTCATAAACTCCAATTTATCAATTTAAAATTTTTAAATTAAATTACGCCCAAAATGGTTATCCCGATAATCATTTTATATTCCTATCCATAATTAGATCATTAATATAACTATCAACCGCATACCCCGTGGGAGAGGACTCTAAGTCATCTAGGTCTCGGATCTGTAATATTATATGCTATAATGTTCTGACATAGCTCTGATACCAAACTGTAACGACCCCACCATGATACCCAGATTAGCAAAGAACATTACAATAATGTCGTCTGCTAATCCGTAGAATGCGGCTTGTTAAGGGCGATCAAATGTGAATATATCTTTATACTAACACTGACACGTCCTTTATCACTTTTCACTTAATATCTGAACTGAATTTCACGTGTACAGTATTAATACAAAGTAATAGACACACTAATTTCTCAAAATCGAAACAATATATCATATAAATAACAGTCACAGATCACAGCGGAATAAATCCCAACTTACACATATACAAATTTTGAGTTTACAAAATGAAATATTAAACTCGATTGTTATACAAGTTTTACAATTTTCTAATCTCAATTGTACATCTTATAAATATATTCACAAATTTCCTAAATGAGATAAACTAAAAAGTCAAAAGTGTTTATCTCCTTTCTAGCCCAAACATCCAAAGGTCAACTTGTCCTGTAACCTAAAAAGTTTCGGCCTGATCCGAGCAAAATAACACCCAGGTTAGACTATCTCTAAATATCCAATAGGGTGAGAATAGAATATAGCAAAAGAATAAACAACATATAAGTAAATTCAGACGTCTAAGGTATAACGAGTCGGCAAATTAATTTAACTCAGAATAGGGTTATAAGTTTGAGTCACAGACATGAACTAGTCACTAAACATAGAATGATATAATTAACTTAATTTAGCATTCATCACAAGACACAAGAATATATATATTTATTTCACGAACACAAGACAAAAGAATATATAATTATTTCACAAACACAAGACACAAGAATATATATTTATTTCACTAACACAAGACATAAGAATATATGTTTATCTCACGAACACAAGACCCAAGAATATATATTTATTTCACGAACACAGAATAGTCACAGAATCCAAATATCTAGAATCCAAGAGATCTTACTCAAAACGATCGTAATGATAATACACAGAACCATAGCAAACAAACAAATAATTTGGTATCACACGAACCGATCCGATACCGGGGATCATACATAGGATGGGACAGGATCACAAGGTTTGCAGCCATGACCAAACCTTTCAGATTTATTTTGGATTATTACACTTGAAAAGAAATCCAAGAGTAACTTCTTAAGGATCTAGCAGCCGCTTGTCGCACACCAAAAGAGAGTAAACTCTAAAGTGCCAAATACTATCGCCTTTAGTAATTACTACGATTTAACCAATATGTCTCATAATGTATGGTGAAATCCAAGTATTTACTGAAAACTAGTAAATATCACATATTATGGATACCACTGGAAAACCTGAACTGCATTCTCTTAAGGATCTAATAACCACTTGTCGCACACCAGAAGTGAATACAACTCTAAAGTGTTAAGTACTTTCCAAAATACGATCACAAGAATTAAGGCATCCCGTACTACCCGATGGAATTCGAGTATTCGCTAATGGGTTAGTAAATTCCACTCAAACATTATATTCAATATTCAACGAAGCGTTATTGAAAGCATTTAAAACAATCGATAATATTAAGTCGAACAATAGTACTTCCCAAATTATAGAATTAAGGTTCTCAAAATAATTTTTCTCTCTGATTTTTAATTATTTAAAAAAACACATGTTATAATTTCCACAAATCCACTTATTATTTAACTTTAAATAAGTGTTCACTTGTTTAATAAAATATTTCATAACACTGAATTGTTCCAAGATTCCACTTATATACACGAAGTTGTCTCAAATTTCCATATAGTTGTATTATTCACAAAACTATATTTTAAAACCATATTTAATTACTCTTCTAAATCCATATTAAAATATAACCATTCTATTTAAAAATAAATTAAGTTTTCACTTTTCAAAACTACATTTCCAAATTCCATGAACCCTATATTATTTATTTAATAAAACCACAATTCTAATATTTCAAATCCATAATCACTTTTATGTAAAAAATAAATTAGATTTGTATTTCCAAAGTCATATTTCCAAATCCATAAATATTTTACTAACCTTGCTTAATATATAAAATAACTTGCTAAAATAATCATTTTTAATATTTATTAACTTAATTTAGAAATAATTCTAAGATTTATAAATATAAATAATTCTCTTTCATATAATTACTTATATACGAAGCTTATCAACTTATTTCATTTAACTCAAATTTAGGGTCTAAATATTTGCAGTTACGACCACATAAATCTCATAACTTTACAAAACATTACACATGAAAGTTGTAAAGAAAAGTCTATGATTTCCAGAACATCAAGAATTATCGAATTCCGATAAGTAAAGAAAAAGTTATGACTAAAAGAATTCTTAGATTTTTAACTTCATTATCGTTGTCGTTTATTCTCGGGACAGCGACACTAAAACATATTTTCGACCATGTAAACTACAAAATATCACAAAACTCAAAATAATAAAATTTTAGCAGATAGCCTAAGCTTTCCAGAACATCAAGAATTATCCAATTACGATAATAATGAAAAAGTTATGACCATTTTAATTTCAGTTTCTAACTCAAAAAATTGATAGAGCAGAGCATGTATATCAGTTTCTAACCCAATTTCAACCCCTTAAATTGCCGAATTTTTAAAAGTGTTTAAATGATAACTTGTAGCTTATTGAAAGAACTTTGTACGACAAAAAGATTGAGCCAATTTGGAACAGTTTATACTAAGATATCGTTGTTTTACTGCATCAATTTCGTAATTTATTTTCAGCAAACAATCAAATAATCACCAAATTCAAACAACCAGTTCAATCAAATTGAAAGCAATTCAATCAACAAACCAAACAGTTAAATCCAAACAGCAACAACAATTATTCTTATGGGCTAGAGATAGTAGTGTGAGTGATTAACTCATCTATTATTTTCTTATAGCTTGCTAAATCCTCTTTTAAGCCTTGCTAACCTCCTAGCTTCTCCAAAATGACCTAAAAACTCAAGAACAAAATTTGAACAGCTAGTAATTTGATCAAAGATGGGATAAAAATCATTCTTTTAGAGTTTTAAAGGATAGAGATAGGGTTTAAAACACTTACTCTGCATTATTGGACAAAATCCCTTTGATTTGAGCTTTGAATTTGGAAATTAGGAACTAGGGTTTTAAAGCTTTAAGAAGGAGGAGTTTTCTATTTTCTTACTTTAGAAGGAATGTGAATGTATACTAAGGAGAGATACTTTCTCTTATTTGCACTAATGGGTCAAGAGAGTTGAGATGAGTATCCACTAACAATGTGTTGCTAATTCTCCTAAGTGTTACTAATATTTGTTTATTTCTATCATTAATAAACCAAAATTTTCTCTAACAATGTTTTACAAAAATTATTCATTAATTTCTCAATTTTGACAAAACCAATTAACAATTTAAAAATTGCTTTTCAACAGAAATTCTCAATATTAACACTTTACTCTAAACACCAAATTCAAAAAATTGATTTAATAATATTTCAAAATTTAAATTAAATTCTATTAAGAAATGGAACTCATTTCTTAATTAAATCTAATCAATTATTCTCAACACTAAATTTACTTCCACAATTAAATTTCACAAATTACAATTATAAATTAATTGTCCCTAATTAATTTTAATTAATTAGGTAATTAAAAACTGGGTTGTTACAGACCACACATCTAGCCCAACCTAGTTCAAATTAATCTGCATAAGAATAACAAACAATCACGTCAAAGATACGACCGCCTACTCTCCTCAACTGACCGATATGACCCAAATTATTAACAGACAACTCTTGTCCATGCCACCTTATTCTATGCAAAGCATGCCTCTAGTATGGAATGCCAGCTAGAGCACATCTTATCTACATGATCATACCGCTTTTCCAACCGTCCATTATCGACATAAGCAATCGGATCAATGGGCTAGAGTGATTCGCGCCCTTCTACTATGCTATCTTAACCATTTAAAACTCAATCTCAGCGGTTATAAATACCCCTTGCCATGCAACTTCACAAGGGTTCGAAATTTCATTTCCAGTAGGGAAAAATATAAGGGACCTTGAGTTTAGTAACATTATAATCTTAAGTGCTCTTAATTTCTTATTATTATTGTAATTCCTTATAATGGTAAGAATTCAATACACTAAGAAATCTTTATGGTGGACACAGGAAAGCTTAGCTGAATACTATATATCTTGTGCAGCTTTACTTTAGTTACTTCTCATTTTCAATTTGTAAGCCTAGTGTTAGCAAGTAACCTTTGCTAATACAAATGCATTATCATAATTTTGAGGTTGGCTAAATTTTTAGTTAACACTTCCTAAGTTAAAATGATTTAAAATTGTTAATCATAAAATTCAAAACATATAAAATAGCCAAAATCAATTTTAACATATATATGCGTGTGCGCGCGCGCACGTGCGTGTGCATGTGTGTATGCAATTGTTATTTTATACAACTAAAAAACTATGGAAAATAAAGGCATATAAAGGTGGCAAATAAAGGCATATAAAGGGGGCAAATGTGTTTGTTGCGACGCAAATCCCAGCACCGGTAAACGTATACATTAACCATGTACATTGTTTTATGTTGCGCTTGCACTATACACATAGGGTTGTATTTGATACACTCATTATAATATATTTAATTAAATTAAATTTAAAATCCTTTCAACCAAATAAAATAAAATAAGATTTTATTTAAAATAAAATTTATATCGGATCTAAAATCAATTGGACTCCATAGGTCCAACAAAGATCCAAAATGGAATTCTTTTTTTGAAATTCATCCTTTTAACCTACTTGACCCAGCCTGGTTCCTACAATTTGAATATGCTCTTAAAATGCAATCTAAAGTATTTTGGTTAACCAAATATAGTTGGATGCTACTAGGAGATAATTTATACTTGTAATTAAAGCTCCCGATGGACTACTATTTGCTTCAAAGAGGTATCCAACTAACAAGTGAAGTCAGTTGAATTATCGTGATGTATTGGTAATATCGTGTAGCTAGTCATGTCTTATTTGTATTTTTTAGTTTGATGTTATTAGTTGCAGCATTTAATCTTAACCTATATGTCATATGATAAAATTATATTTTGATATGACTATTTTCCAACAAACAATAAATCGTTGTTCTTATATCTTGCTATATGTTTGTATAAACCAATTTAATTTAATGTTGAACACTCAAATGAGCGAACAATGATATATATATGGCGTTATTTGAAAACATGCCATTTAGATGGCATTTGAAAACTACAAGCACATGCACATTTTGAAATATTGCCTGGAAGACGACATTTGAAAAACCGCCAACTGTAGTGACCTTGTTATAAATGTAACAGTAACCAGGCCTCTCTCATTCAACCCTACTTCCAAATCTAAGACAAAAACCCTAATTTTCACTCCCATACTCTAAAACTCTAGTTCCCTCATTTGTTATTTCCATTGTCTATTCAAAGCATTGTTAGTTATTCTTCATATCAAGAGTCTATTGGTACTCGTTATAACCAAAATTTCTTTAACTTTCTAAGTTGAATTTTGTAAATTTGGCATCTGTCTCATACACCATTCCAACATGAAAACCATTTTCAATACTAGTAGATGAAAACAATTTACTTGCATATTTTCAATCCAAGATCTCCCATTCTCATGCCAACTAACAAACTTCATGATATTTATAAGAGGGTCTTTATTAATTTTTGTATCCACATCTATGTAAATACAATCATCATCAACAATATTAACAACCTTTGAATGAGTGGATGGTCCTACACCAGATTAAGCAAGAGTATCATGTGTCATAAAGCTGTTAAAAAACACAAGAACGATTTTACTACCTTATAACAACAAATAATAATTAACAACAAAATAACGTGATTGCACCTTTGACTCATATGGTAAAGCTTTGATGAATAGGACATATAGGGTGTGACATATGAACATTTGTTGGATCTGCATTATAGTGTGGCGTAGCTTGATGTGGAATGTAGCTATTACCATTAAAAAATATTATAAGTAAAAGGAAAGGTAGAATGAGCAAGATACAGAAATCTATGTTGTATAAGAGGTTAATTATCCATGTATATAATGAATCCACGGTTCATAAGCGATTAAATATAGCTTCATACATTCATGTACTATAACTAACGGTCACCAAACCATGGGAAGTATTTACTTTGTCTCTAGCATTCTTGCATATTCTTCAAACCCATTACCATATATAGGAGGCGGTTAATGTTGTTCAACAACCACTCTTCTATTTTTTTTCCTATACACAATTCAATCAACTTTGATGTAGCAAAAAACATTAATTCAACATCATCACTGTTAATTGTTTTTATTTCATTCAAACCCTTAATCGGTTGACTAATTACAAACTAAATCAATATCAAGCTTTTAAGAATTATTTTTTGTAGTTTTGTTAACCAATTCTTTCAACTCGATGAAGTTGCAACCTTTTCGCACCTCTATGGGTTTTTATAAACCTTCAATATATTTTTCACTCATATGTTAATCAAATCACAATTCACCATCTTAAAAGCAAAGAGTGAGATTTTTTCCATTTAAAAAATAAAATAAATGAAAAGGTGATATACCTCTAGATCTAACAATCATCAGTCACTGATTTCATCAAAAATCTTTATCCATTAGTTACTTCTACCATAACAAAACAAATTATAAACCAACGAACATAACTAAGAACTTTTAATTAGCAGAAAGAAAGTGATATCCTTCTGCTGGATCTAATAGTACATCATTTTTTTATTAGTGCGATGAAGTTCAAGAAAATGAAATACAATAAAACTGGGATTTTAGGATTTGAGAAATGATTTTAGTGAAGTGAATAATAAAAGAAGAAATGTAGCTGGTTGTTGTTTAGCAGTAGGTATATTAGCCTGACAAAGTAGTTTATGTTGTGCACTTTGTATTATAAGTTTGCAAAAAAGATCGAGATATAAAAAAGTAATATTATTCTATTGGAAGAGATGTAAGATTCATATTTGTTTCATCATTACACATTTATCCAATCACTAACTTATTTTACTTTTATGTCCAATACTTTATTTTCTATAGATAATTTTTTTACCATAGATACTAATGTAAGCTTTTATGCCTTGAAGCAACTTATTTTGGTAGTTCAATATGGAAACTTTCATACGCTTATTAAATATATCATCTTAAAACAAATACACAAATACGCGCGCCTTGCTATACAACCAATGTTAAGATTAACTTCCATAAACTAATAAGTTATGAAAAACAATGAGATTAGTTGTTGCAAATAAGTGACATCCTCTATATATTAAAAGGTTGTACATCTAGCTAAAGTAGCTATTAAAACTCATTTTGTTGTACTTCATGTAGAGTAACTATTAAAACTCATTTTACAAAGCAATCAATATTGTTTACATGCCTCACACATTTGATGAAATATTTTAACAAGTACAACTTATTCAAAGATTGAATCCGAAAATTCAAATAATTAGTAGGTGATGCAATGATTTAGCAGAAAAAATTATAAAAAAATTCATTTTCATAAATACCCTTTCAAATAGACAAGAGAGAAAGTCACCTAATGCAAGCTTCTTATGATCATAAGTAAATGATTTACATTTAAGTTAGTTTTTTTATTAAAATAAATTGACTCAAGGGGAAAAGTATCGCTAAACAATCAATATGTTGAAAAACCTTTAGAGAGTATTCATACTTTATAGCAAGTAAAAGAGAGGTAATACATTAGTCTTTGGTCAATCATTAAAAGATTTTAAGGGAGATATTATATTAGAATAACACAAAATTGAGTATTCTTTGAATATTGAGTCGTTGCAGTAGTGGTTCTTCTAAGTCCTTGATTCGATTTGAGTTATATCTTCTTCGGAGATCTTCTTGAGGAACTTGAGTCAATACTGTATTGGATCTTCTGAAATCTTAATCCTTTGCCAAAAAGGACCTAAAGTAAATATAATAAATAAAGTCCATATGTAAACTTCAAATTATGTATCATTAATAAGAAAATCAAATTTGATATATCTAATATGACCATTATTTAGGCCTTGATAAGGATGTCTTAACAAGATATGGATAAGTTATCATAGATAATCTTATTTTTGTTGTACAACATATGCCTACATCTGATGAAAGGGATGACTTTGAATAGAATATGTTAAAGAGTTCCTCCATCAACTTGCGACAACCAAAAAAGATGGTGGCAATTAAGGAACCACAAGTCCACCTAAAGCCCATGAGACCTTTAAAATGAGATCTTATAAATTTGGCTATATCGCTATGTCCAAATGGATGAAGTCTAGATTCCATACTATTAATGGGACGACATCGGCATTTAGACGAAAGAGCGATGTTTAAATGTTGGATATTGATGAAAAAGTTAAGGATGTTCCCTAGGGGTAATTATGTAATTTGATTATATAACTCAACATTTGGAATAAAGTAAGCTTTTGGTTTCATTTTTTACTGTATATTATATACTGGTTTGCAGGTATAGAATATTTTAAAAGTATTGAATATACACAAGTAGATAATTCTTAGGAAAAGTATTTAATCAATCACAGATATAAATGTGTTCATAATAATGAGTGTTGAATCATTTCAATAAGTACTTACCCTTAAGTATGCATAGTCAAGATGTGTCAATAAGTACTTAATAATGGTGTTTTATTTCTTTTTGAATCTGGATTGCTTATCCTTTAAAATGGGTACATTATCAGAAGTTTCTTCGACTATCATTAGAGGAACAGTGACTACGTGCTCTTTTTGGGTGTTAGATGGTCCAGTGGTAGCCGTTGAGGGCGAAGCCAACATGGAGTTAGAAGCTACGGGCAAAGAAGTCAAAGTGGAAGCAGATGCAGTAGTGGCGGGTCGAGAAGAGCGACGGGTTGCCATATCTACACTGAAAATAAGACTCTAGTGATGGGGTATGTTTAATTTAATTTCTAGATGTGTAGTTAGTGTATATATCCTTAGCATGGCCAATTTACAATGAAAATGAATATTGACATGTGTCGAGCCACCAGACTCTCTACATCGACCAGGGGTAGTTTATATCCTATATGTGCGTGTATATTGTGCACTATAAATCAACTCAGGTGACGGGAGTTATGTGAAGTGAAAGCCTGCTTGTGCTTGTAAATGAGTTCCTAGTATGCAATGGATTTGTGTGTCAGATTGATACTGTTAAAGTAGTGATTATGTTGATAGTCCTAGATTATTCCATGTAGATAGGAACTCTGGTTCTTAATTGGTCTTTCCAAGTGGTAACATATATTCTAGAAATTGAAGACTTTAAAGTCACTTAAGTTGATAATCAATAGAATGTGACATTTTAGCGTGAAACTTAGCAAAATCTTTAAAAAAAAATATGCTCTCCCTACACCAACCGACGTCAATCAACATAAGGTTTGTGGAACAACCCTAAATTGTCAAAATTGGTTTGAAATTAGTGAAATAAGGAGGTCTTCACCATGTTTTGCACGGTCCAACTCAACCTTATCAAAATCCAACCTTATCCTCTCATAATTTGATCAACACAGCCAAAAAATGCTACAAAGATGGTTAGTTCGAGGAAGAGAGGCTGGCAGCAATAAGATAAGGTCAGGCTAAACAGATCATGGCCACGGAGGGGAAGGCTCCTATCGTAATTGAGTAGCTGGAGTGGATTGATGAGAGTTATTGAAGTTTGGAAGATCTATAACCTTAAGTCGTGCTTGTAGAATGATCGATGGTAGAAAAGTGAAAACAAAGTCAATATTACACAAAGTATAGGAAATACTTATTTAAATATTGGTCAGTGCCGATCCATCAATTGGTATTGAACCATAAATAAGTGAATAAAAAAGGAAGAGAAAACATATCTCTCATCACCAACCAGAAATATTTTCAATGATAAATGGAATTCGAAGGTTTGTGGACATCAACTTGCATATAGGTCAATGAAATCTTCGCTGGGAAGAACGAATTTTTAGAACTGCAAAACTCTAGGATTTATATCTTTCAAAAGGAGATGACTTAATGACTATGTGGATACAAATTATTTTGAAAAAACAATGTTCCATGAAAACAGACTGCATAGCTGAAGCAATTGTTCGGATCAGGATTTGGTCACTTATCTTCTTTAAATCATGTTCTTTATTCACAAAAGCATACTTTGGGTGAATGTGTTATCCGTAGCTTTTCATGAGCAAAGAATCAATGATACTGGACTTCCAAATGATAAATAAAGGAATGCGTTGACTTAAAGACGATCAAGTAAGTGACATGTCAAGAAGAAAAATAATAGAATTTGCCTAAGTCTAAGGTACGTACTGATCCATAAATGGATCGGTATCGATCCATCAAATTCTGTTATATGTCACCATTTTTGGTGAAATTATTTAAGTAATTAGCATAGAAGCATCAAGGAAGGAATACTACTTAAGCAACAAAATTATGTTAAAAAAAATTGAGGAAGAGTATCAAATCCATGAATCGGTATCGATCCATGTGAAAGTTTAAAGGGTATGCCCTAGACGCAATTATGTAATATGTTGTATATCGTAACTTTAAAGCATATCTTTTTCGTAGGTCAGTATACTTTTAGTGTTTGTTTTCTATTATACATAATGTTATATTGTGATAAAATTAATGATTAAATAACCTTTTAATATATATAAATAGAAAATCCTTGAATAATAAAGTACTATATGATTGTTGTTACAACTGTTGCAACCATGAGTATCAAATCATAAGTCAACAATACTTTGTTTTAAATATTCCAAGAAAATTTTATCGGTACATCTGTTGAGACTAGAGTACATAACGCCCTCCAAATGTTGGGCATTATATTGCTCATGGCTACTAGGGGCGTCAAGGGGTAATGTACTTGTAGTTATCTAATGACTATAAAATTACTCGATTGACGGTTTCCTATGGTTGATAATAACCAAGGTGAAATGGGAAATCGCTATGTGGTGATGATACGCAGTCGTTTCAACTTGAGAATACTATGAAACTTCAACATGAACAACCCACTTTGATTATAGTTAAATCCTGGCATGACAACTAGCGAACGACTATAGTTGGGTCTGAGTTGAAGCATAGAAAGTAAAACACTATTCGATAGAGAATTCTCTCCTTCATTATGATATATTAGTATCACGGTCAACTATGGTCAGCTCAAATTCAAAAGATTCCTCCCGAGGCATATCGGTTAATAAAAAATGCTATTATTGAACCAAGGACTTTGGAAATGGACTAAATAGTGGTATACGGATGTTGTTGGAGTTTTGACCATGACCAAACTCTAAATATTAGAAGTGACACAGTAGCAAAGAAGAGAACATGCGTATAATATATCGTTGCTTAATGATGTTGCTTAAATCGATCTAAAATATCATTATACCAAAAGAATCTATAAGCGATGAATTCGACAAAACTATCACACCATCGGATAAGTGATGTGTCGATGTAAATATTCGAATTGTTCAATATTAATCGTTGACTGAACTCACACTTGTGAGTCGCACAATCGCATCTGTGCAGCCTTTGAAACATCATTTGATTTAATTAGTTTATATTATGTTACGAATTAATTAAATTAATTAATATATAAGGTATATTAATTATGAGTGATATTAGTAGCTGGAGCGTAATTAGTAATTTTGGTAGCCTTTGGAAAGTTTTTAATGCCTTCAGTAATTATTTGGGTATGTGTAACCATTATACATGTATTAATACATGATATTAATACATCTTTAAATGAGTTTAAATATGCAAACAAATAACAAATAAATGAGAGAAAGGGAAGGGGGTAGGGCAACCACATTATGGACGTTAAGAGCGTTTCTTTTGCTTTGAATTTTGTTATCCACAAATACCCAAAAGATGTCAAGCTATAGGGGATGTCGTATTCAAAAGCAAGAAGGATACCGAGGCTCTACGACCAAAAGAAATGGTGTTGAACTTATAAACACAAAATGGATTCAAAGAGGCAACATTGAGTTTATAAAGCTGTCAAACTTGAACGAGGATATCGAACACTTAACAAAGATATCGACTTTCAAAGAGATGTCGAACGAGTGATGCCAAATTCCAAGAAGTACTGAATCTCTATAGAAATAGAGGTTATCGAGCATTTAACAAAAAACAAATGATGTCAAACAACAGCACTTGACAAGGTATCGAACGCTTAATAATAGGAAAATATCGAATTCCTACATCCCAAGTGGTATCGAGCCTCTACAGCTTAATGTTGTAAAGCATAAAGTAAAGAAAGAATGATGCATATCTAAACATAAAAGAGGATATCAGGTTTTTAGCACCCGCGGAACCTTTACAAGCACCCACAGGCAGAACATGACTTCAAATCTTTACAACTAGTAAAGGATGATGTAAATCATTTGAAGGTGAGTAGGCTGTGTGGCTAGTTAACACTTAGGATCATGTAATATGGAATATTATATTAGTGCGGAAATATAAACTAGATAATAGATGATAGTCATAAATAAAATGAAATAAGCACACCAGGACTTTTATACTGGTTCGAACTTCCCGTTCTACGTCCAGTCCCAGACTACACTCTGGATTTAAACTCTATAAACCACTCTCTTAACCTGGAGGAATAGGTATACAACACCTGAGCAGCCGAACAGGATTTTTCCACCTCAAACAGCCGAAGAGGACTTTACCGCCTGAACAACCGAATAGGACTTCTACTGATACAAGTAAATAGTTGACGCTTGTGTTCTGAATAACACGGATATGTCTTTAATAGTACACCCTTCCTATAATCAAATCCTCAAGTATATATTGTGTGTGTGAAGATATGAAAGGAAGATATTGCTTAGAATCGAAGAATATGTTAACTAATTCGGAGATTCAAGCAATATATAGATTGTAGAGATAGATAGTAGAGAATATAGCAAGAAATAAAAATAAAATTCAGTTGTTTGAGAAGTGATTCTAATGTGTTTATATAGTGAACAAATAGTTACAACTATTCACAAAAAGTTTCAATCAAAAGGTACAGCCATATCTCTTCAATTTGGATCGAAACTCTTCGCAATTAGAAGTGGCTCTTCAGAAAAAATAGCCGTTAGAGCCGGTCGGTCGACTGAGCAAAATCGACCAGTCAACTGAATATTCAAAAATAGTGTAAAATGGTGCATTTCTGTGCACTGAACAGGTTCAGTCGACTAGTTGTTTTCGGTCAGTCGACTGACCTGGTCGTCAATGCACAGTTTTCACATATTTAAAAAAAATTGAACTTTAAAACTACTTTGAGTATGTGCAAACTACTTGAGGATAGATTTTAACAATTATAAACCATATCTAAGACTACAACTTCAATAAATAATCATATTATACTTAGATTTGTAGTCTCATCTCCTTTGTAGTTTAATTAGCTTGCATATCTCATTCTCTTTTTGTCGCTTGATCGTATAGTCTCATCACTGGTTGTTTAAGCTTTTTGTCATGAATCAAAACTCATGATTCAACATTCTCCCCCTTTTTGATTGATGACAACCTGTTTTTGATGATGCTATATATTAAGAATTATATACCAGAAGTTATATATTTCTCCCCCTGAATATGTGGCGACATTCTAATCCTGCAAAAAATTGGTTAGTCATACAAATTTCTCCCCCTTTGTCATCGACAAAAAGGAAATAAAAAACCATATAATATGTTATCACATAAGCATTGTGAACTAACAACATATTAAATAACAATCACAAACAAACATATATTTTTTAAATTCTACTGGGCTATTTATACAAGCCCATCAACGTCAAAGAAATTAAACGGTACTAGAATGTTTTTAAGAAAGTAACTTACTACCACCATCATGAATTACCGTTATTACTCATCAGAGTCTGAATCTGTTTCTTCTTCCTCTTCATCTCGTGCTGGTTCTTTGCCTCGTGAAGAGCTTTCCACATATTGTCTGCCGCCACCATTTCCACTAGTGTCAGAACTTGTATGTTTTTCGGATGTATACCAAGTAAAATGAGGTGCCGGGCGTTTTCCCGAATCACGATGTGAAGGTTCTGCAGTGGTCAAGGAGGAACAAGAGATTGCATCCCATAGAATCCCGAAAAAGCTTTTGATCTTGTCAAACTTCCAGTCAATCTTCTTGTCGAGATTCTTAATGCGAGAATCCAAAATTACTTGATTACGTGCAATGAGATCAATGGACTCTCGGGTGCTTTGGGATGAGTTGGTGGTGCGTATTTCATATCCTCGTTGTTGTGGAGTAGCAGCTTGTTGGCGATGCCTTGATTGCCAATCTTGGAATGACATGACAGTGAGCGGTCTTGTAGGCAATTTCATCAAACTAATTGTGCGGCTACTTAGTGTTTTAACTGTGGAGGTGTCGGATTCTGGAACTAGAACTGGAACTTGTAGATTCATTAGGAGCCGCATAATATACTCGCCATAGTAAATTCATCCGTCCTTGGTTGAAGGATAGGAATTCGTTAAGTATAATCTTAGGCCAATTAATTTGAACATCACCCCAAATTGCATATAAAGCTCTATAATTCTCTGGGTAGACAAGCTCGTAAGACCCGGTACGAGGAAGGATTGTGTGCATTAAGGCTCGATGCATAATTTAGGCTGTAGGACGTAAGGCGGTAGATTTTAATTCTGTCATGTCGTCCTCCAAAAATCTATTACTCGCTTCATCTTGTTCTCCTAAAACAACATTCAAATCTTCTAGTGGAATACCATTTGTTGGTGTTTGAAGGATGTGTCCAATTCTATCTAACGACAAGAAGACTTGTTGACCACAAACTAAACTCCATACACAATTGTTACGGTTTCTTGGATTTTGATGACCCAAATTCAAGTTAGCGTAAAGGAGTTTTACCATTGGATGATTTATCTTGAGCTTGTTCCGGTTGTAGTCAAGGAGAGATTCTAGACGACTTCTTCTAGCAAGATCTTGAATCTATATGCTGCGAAGTCAGGAAATACAACAAATGATCCTTCTAGAAAGTGAGCTTCCTTTATCTTGTTCCATCTTTGGATAACGGTGGCATCATAAAGCCATTGACTATTTGGGTGTCTATAGGTTTAGAGGTTGAGGATGAAGTATTTCTAGAGCGTTTTGGTTGTCTTGGAGCCATTAGAATGAATAACTGAGTAATGGAATTTGAAATTTTGGAGGACTAGGGTTTTGAAATTATGATGGTAGAAAGTAAAAGTGAGGAGTAAAAGTGAAGAAGATGGATTATATGGGTAAAAAGTAGGTGAAACAGGAGTTAATAGGTCCAGATAAGTCGGTCAGTCGACTGATCGAATTTGGTCGGTCGACTGATAAATTTTCCCGAAACATTCTGTTTCCAGATTCAGTCGACTGACCAAAATTCGTCAGTCGACTGAATGCTCTTTTTCAGCATTATCAGTCTTTATCACCTTTGCCGATGATATAACCTTTTGAATTATCTCCAAAAGTGATTGATCCTCCATTTGAGTAGACAATGTTAGTTAACATGTCCTTATTACCAGTCATGTGTTTTGAGCAACTGCTGTCTAAGATCCATTTTCCTCTCTTTTTAAGTGGTATCTGCAAAAAATAAAGATTAAGTTGGTACCCACTTTTCTTTTAGGGTCCTAAGAGTTAGGTCTTAGGAAACCAAACCCAAGCGGGTTCGGAATTCCCTTTATAAATATAATTCTTATTTTTATGAACAGTTTCCATAAATGTTTTGATATTTCTATTCCTAATTAAATTGTTATTTGTTTTAGGAATCCATATCTTAATAGTTTTTATATCTTTAGAAACTATCTTCTTAATATCTTTCTTAATTTTGTTTTTAATCTTATTTTTAAACTTTCCAGATTTCTCTGGATTTTCAATTTTCTTATATCCTAGTCCCATTTTATTTGAAGTAGATTGAGAATTTTTTGTTATTATGGAAAGATTCTCTCATCCTTTATTGAAATTAGAAATATTTTTATTAATATCTTCTAACTTGGTTTTGAGACTAGAATTTTCTAACTCTAATACTTTAGTGTTAGATTTTAAATCATTAATCTCTACTGATAAATCATCATTTTTATTTTTCTGAATTTCTAATTCCTGAGTTATCATAGAAAGTTGAGATGTTAAATTAGAATTAGATTCTTGAGTCATTTCAAGTTCTTCTTCTAGAATTTTCTGTTCATCTCTTAGCATACTAACTTCTAATTCAGATCTATTCAGTTTTCCTTGTAACTCTTTATTTTTCTTTTTAATTTGTTTTACTAAGTCTACTAGTTCTGAATTAATTTCAACCGGATCTTCAAAACTTAATTCACTTACATCATCACTTGTAGCCATGAAGCATACATTTGCTTGCTCTGTGTCACTGTCGATGTCACTATCTGATGATGATGAAGAATCTGAATCATCCCATGTTACTGAAAATGCTTTCTTCTTGAATTTGTCCTTCTTGAATTTGTTTTCTTTTCTGGACAATCTTTCTTCATATGACCCTTTTTATGACATTCATAACATTCCATGACAGAGGATGATGGTTTACTGCTATTATTGTTGTTGTTGGAGTTATTTTTGTAACTCCTGAATCTGTTATTCTTTTTGAATTTCAAAAACTTTTTGAAATTTTTAGCAATAAGTGCCATATCCTCTTCATCTGAATCTGAATCATCTTTTTCTGATTGAAATGCTAGATTCTTCTTATCTTGTGCCTGTACTTTCTTTGCCTGCAAATTCACTTCATATGACATTAGATTTCCTATCAATTCTTCCGGTTTCATGGTTGATAAATCATTAGCTTCTTCAATTGCTGAGACTTTTCGTTCCCAATTGTCCGTTAAAGAATTGAGGATTTTTGTAACAATATCAAAATCAGAAATTTTTTGATCTAGTGCCAATAGTGAGTGATATATATCTTGAAATCTAGAGTACATGTCATTTATAGTTTCGTTTGGTTTCATTTTGAAATTCTGGAACTGATTTTTCAACATAGAGATTTTGCTTTGTTTGACTTTGTTAGTTCCTTCATGAGTTACTTTTAGAGTTCTCCATATATCATAAGCAGTTGTACACATACTGACCCTATTAAACTCATTTTTATCTAATGCATAGAATAACATGTTCATAGCTTTAGCATTTGAAGTAGCATCAGTCCAAGTTGAAAAGTCTTATATTGGCATGGTATATTCTTTTTGGGTAATATTCCAGGTTTCAAAACCATTAGCTTACATATATATCCTCATTCTAGTAGACTAGTAATTATACTTAAGACCATTAAATAGTGGTGGTCATGCAGTTGACTGTCCTTCAGTGAAACTAGTGTTAAAGTTAATGCTAGAGTTGGTGTTACTTTCCATATTACTAAATATATCAAATAACTGTGTTACGGTTATAGGATGTCCTAGTTCTGATACCAAATGAAGGTGAGGAGGCTGTGTGGCTAGTTAACACTTAGGATCGTGTAATATGGAATATTATATTAGTGCAGAAATATAAACTAGATAATAGTGATAAAGAAAATGAAATAAGCACACCAGGACTTTTATACTGGTTCGAACTTCACGTTCTACATCCAGTCCCAGACTACACTCTGGATTTAAACTCTATAAACCCCTCTCTTAACTCGGAGGAATAGGTATACAACACCTAAGCAGCCGAACAGGATTTTTCCGCCTCAAACAGCCGAAGAAGACTTTTACCGCCTGAACAACCGAACAGGACTTCTACTGATACAAGTAAATAGTTGACGCTTGTGTTTTGAATAACACGAATATGTCTTTAATAGTACACCCTTTCTATAATCAAATCCTCAAGTATATATTGTGTGTGTGAAGATATGAAAGGAAGATATTGCTTAGAATCGAAGAATATGTTAACTAATTCGGAGATTCAAGCAATATATAGATTGTAGAGATAGATAGTAGAGAATATAGCAAGAAATAAAAATAAAATTCAGTTGTTTGAGAAGTGATTCTAACGTGTTTATATAGTGAACAAATAGTTACAACTGTTCACAAAAAGTTTCAATCAAAAGGTGTAGCCATATCTCTTCAATTTGGATCGAAACTCTTCACAATTAGAAGTGACTCTTCAGAAAAAATAGCCGTTAGAGCCGGTCGGTCGACTGAGCAAAATTGACCAGTCAACTGAATATTCAAAAACAGTGTAAAATGGTGCATTTCTGTGCACTGAACAGGTTCAGTTGACTGGTTGTTTTCGATCAGTCGACTAACCTGGTCGTCAGTGCACAGTTTGCACATATTTTAAAAAAATTGAACTTTAAAACTACTTTGAGTATGTGCAAACTACTTGAGGATAAATTTTAACAATTATAAACCATATCTAAGACTATAACTTCAGTAAATAATCATACTATACTTAGATTTGTAGTCTCATCTCCTTTGTAGTTTAATTAGCTTGTATATCTCATTCTCTTTTTGTTGCTTGATTGTATAGTCTCAGCACTGATCATTTAAGCTTTTTGTCATGAATCAAAACTCATGATTCAACATCATCAATATGGCAAGGATGTCATAAACCATCAATATGGCATGGATTCCATAAATCAACAATGTAAAGAAGGATGTCGTATATCATAAATATAAAGGCAAATGTCGACTGCTGAATGTTATAAAGTTCAAGGAACATGAAAGGTTGCCACATATCAACAATATACGAAAGATTATTACATATCGACAATGAACATAAGGTTGTCACATATTATCTAGAAGAAAGGTGTCAAACATCAACAACCCCAAATAGGTATCGAAAGTAAGCAATGTTAAGGGAATACATAAGATTGACAACATTGAGAGGGTATCAAATACCAATAATATAGGGGGTAGGGGGCTTTTACTTGGGTGGACATGTGGCGTCAATACCGTTTGCCTCTATCCCTATGAGTAGATCCCTTGGCCATTCAAAAAGACATGAATCATTTCTTTCCCTCCTTAAATTCGAAAAGTAGTAACCCTAAATTGATTTGGGAAAAATGAAGAATTCTTTGTAACTTCCAAAATTAATGAGAACAAGGACTTGAACAATTTTGCATAGCCTATTTCCCATGAATTGTGCATATTAACTATTATTGAATTATGAATGTGCATATAACAAATCCTTGACTTGGATCCAGACTTATAAAAAAAATCCTTTAAGCCCTTATCTAAATTAAGGGTTATCTTGAATAATGCCTAACGTGCCTAGGTGAGATATAAATAAAGAATGGTGACTGATGTGAATCATCTATCTCGTCCATTAACAATGGACAATTGCACAATTAAATGACTTATCTATTTTACCTTTGGACATATGGTTCAAACTTTTCAACAATTTCACTATTCCATTGAAAGACCATAGGCATTATAAGACTATTTCAAATAACATTATTGTGTATAAATTCTTGAGTCAATCTTTGCTTTAACGACATCATCATTATATCGTGGATGTTAGACCAAATTTTGGTTTAGCATGGCATTATAAATAATAGACCAATTTTTGATTTAACATTTAGCGCTAGAAGGAGGGTTTTAACCTCCGAGTCATTATAACTTTATCTTGAAATTAATTGCTTGAAATTTTGTTTCAGAAAAATGGCGAGAGCTAAAAGAATTAACGTTCCAAATAAGGAGATAATACAACAAATGACATTAGAAGACAATGTCACTCGGCGCTTTAATCCTAAAAATGTAGAACCCAATCAACCTTCAGAACCACCGAAGCCAACAAATAGTAAAGCCAAAATCAAAGATTTAACACAGAAAATGGCGGCAATGCAAGAATTATTAGAGAAGGCCCGTTTCACAAAAGTCTTCCAAAACAACAAGGCTCACTAAAGGAGAAGAGGTTGAATCTCTAAGGAGAATCCTAGATACTTACATTCTAAAAAACGAGGATAAAGGCAAAATTATTATGACACTACAGAAAAGAGGAATCCAAAAGGTTGGAGTTGCAATATTCTCCCCAAAATCGCTAGTAGATAACAAAGGTTAAATCAGACTGCCAGGAAGAATTAGCAAAAAGGTCTAACGAACAATCAAGAAGCTCAATCTCACATAAGGAGTACCGGCTTTATAGAGGTGATTACCACGATGATGAAGCTTACTTAAGAGATATAGCTGATAAAATGGCGAAGGACATGTTTGATATCAAAGGAAAGAGGACCCTTGATCCTAGGGTCAACAACAATTTCCATGAAGCACCCTTTATAGATAGAATAATGTCTGTCAAAATTCCATCACACATCAAGATTCCATCGCTAAGGTATAATAACATCACTGATCCCGATGATCATCTTCTAGCTTTTGAGAGCCAAATGGACCTTCACAATGCTTCTAGGGCTGTATGTTGTAGACTCTTTCCAACCACTTTTCAAGGAGCAGCTGCTAAATGGTGTTGACATTATAGGAAGAAAACCATATATTCTTGGAAGAAGTTCTCTTACGAATTCTTGGCACAATTCTGTGTGTGCAAGAACCCAACTATCGATTCCAGTGTGCTGGCCAATGTAAAGCAGAGACCAAGAAAGCTGCTTGGTGAATACTTGAAAAGATTTAACATGCAAGCATTGAAAGCAGAAAACATGACTGTAGAGAAAACTTAATGGCAGTGCGCTTAGGATCGATTGAGAAAACCCCCTTTGGAAGGAACTTTACATCCATGGGTTGAGAAACCTTCAAGATTTTCACTTCTAAGCTAACAAATTCATCTGTATAAATGAGATGTATCACGCTAAGAAATAGTATCAAACAAAGAAGGAGGTAGGAAAATCTGGTTTTAATCACCCCAACAAGAAGCCGAAATGGGAGAAGAGCAGGAGAGGTAGATGGGAGGAAATCCCAAAGTCTAACTATGTGGCCTTGAACAAACCGATCTCTTATATTTTTGCTACAGCTAAAGATGGAGGCAACTTTCCAACTTCTTACAAGGCAAGGAATAATCCCAAGCCAAGAAGAGGAGGAGATTACCGTGCTTACCACAAGGAAAATGGACACAAAACTGGCAAATGTCGTATTTAGCTAGAATCATTCAAAATATGATCCGGTTTGGGCTTCTAAAAGAATGTGTCAAAGAGAATCAAAAACCTACCCCTTTTGAAGAAAATAATCAAAGGCCACTAAACAATGCTGCGAATTTTGTGGAAAACGACTATCAACAAGATTTTATTCCATTAATTAATCAAATAGAAATTATCCATGGAGGCCTACACTTAGCCGGAAAGTAGCAATAGGGCCAGAAGCAAGTACTAAGAGAGGCAAGAGATGGAGTCATTCCTATTTAGGAGGAACTACCACTTAAAAATCACAAATATCAACTTCAAATGCCACACTTAACAATAACCCCACAGAAGTTGAGAGGGGTTTGTCACCCGCATAATGATCCACTGATGATAACTTTGCAAATTGGGCTCTCTATAGTAATAAAGATTTTAGCAGATACTGGAAGTGCAGTGAATGTCATCTTCAAGCACGCTTTCGATCAAATGGGTATTCCAGAGGAGAAGCTAGAGCCAGGCTTTGCACCAATCTTTGGGTTCAACGATAAAAAGTCTACTCCAATAGGACAAATCAAACTCTTGGTGCAAATGGAAATTCCGCCATATTCTAGAACTTTTGAAACCCTTCTTGTGATAATGGACCAACCTTCCTACTATAATGCTTTCTTTATGAGACCAGCCTTGGATGAAGTAGACGTATTCGTATCACCAAAATATCTAATGGTGAAATTATTGACTAAGTGTGGATAGAGGATGATAAGAGGAGAGCAATTTAGCTCTCGAGAATTGTATTTTTCTATACTCGATCAATGCAAAAAAGATAGTACTTCTTATTACGATTCGGAGAAAGGAAAATTAATCAAACTGAAATAAAAAGCCCTTGGATAATGGTCTTCCAACCCAACCATCAAAGGCAAACGAGGGGGCAAGAGCAACTGAGAAAGCTAAGAATGTGTTAAAAAGATTTAACTTTTCCAAGAGTAAAAGAAAAGGGAAAGAGGCAAACCTGATAGACGAGGAAATAGATGGCGAAGAAATTATCAACTGGATTAGATTGTAGAAATGAGAAAGAAAGGATAAAGCCAACCGAAGACCTAAAAGAAGTAAGTTTGGATTCGCTTGATCCAACAAAAAAATAAAGATCGGAAAGGAGTTAGATGACAAGCTCAGAGGGGAACTTATTCGGTTTCTTCAATCTAGCAAGGATGTATTTGCTTAAACCACTCAGATATGGTCGGAATAGATCCGGCAATCATGAGTCATGCCCTGAACATAGATCCAAACATCACTCTGATTCGACAAAAGAAAAGGCAATTCGATTAGGTTAGTGCTAACGCGTTGAAAGGGGAAGTCAAAAGATTACTTGAAAATGGATTCATTAGAGAATTTTCTAACCAAAATGATTGGTCAGTCCCGTGCTAGTCAAAAAGCCTAATGGAAAATGGAGGACATGCATCGACTACACTGATTTGAATAAAGCATGTCCCAAGGATTGTTAACCCTTACCTCGAATAGACTGATTAGTTGACACAACAAATGGACATAAACTTTTATCCTTTATGGATGCATACCCGGGATTTAATCAAATCCCTATGTTCAAGCTGGATGAAGAACATACAAGTTTCATAACAGATTGGGGAATATACTACTACAAAGTTATGCCATTTGGGTTAAAGAATACAGGAGCTATGTATCAAACATTGGTGAACATAATGTTTAAAGAACAAGTTTGTCGAAACATGGAAGTATATGTAGATGATATGCTAGTCTGATCTCAAGAGGAAGCTAATCACTTGAAAGATCTTGAAGAAAGGTTTGCAGTATTAAGAAAATACAAGATGAAGTTGAATCCGCAGAAGTGCTCCTTTGAGATACAATCTAGGAAGTTTCTAGGATATATTATCAGCGCCAAAGGAATTGAAGCCAACCTTGACTAAATCAAGGCGATTAGGGACATGGTAGAGCCAAAGACGAGTAAAGATGTAATGGGCTTGAATGGGAGAGTGTCAGCTTTGAATAGATTTATTTCTAAAGCCATTTCTAAGTGCATGCCCTTCTTTGATGCGATTAAGAAAATGAAAAACTTTGAATGGGGAGAAGATTGTCAAAAGGCCTTTAAAGAATTAAAAGATCATCTGGAAAAGACTCCAATCCTATCTAGCCTAGTAGGAGGGGAGAATCTTTACCTTTATATGGAAATTTCCGAGCATGCAGTAAGCTCTATTTTAATAAGGAAAGAGAATGGAACCCAACTTCCAATAGCAAAAGGCTCAAGGATGCCAAAATCAGATACACAGTTATAGAAAAGTTAGCATACTGTTTAATGCTCATCGCTCGAAAGCTAAGGGCCTATTTTCAAGCACATCTGATCAAAGTCCTGACCAACTTCCCATTTAAACAAGTTTTTAGCAAACCTGTGGCATTAGGAAGATTGGTAAAGTGGGGAATAGAGCTTAGCTAATATGATATTGAGTTCCAACCCTGAGTGGCGGTTAAAGGACAAGCTTTGGCCAACTTTGTATATGAATGCACGGGATTCATCAAAGAACAGTCAGAAAAAGAAAGAGACTTAAAGCCCAAATGGCAATTGTTTGTTGATAGAGCTTCAAATAAACAAGGGGCTAGTGCAGGACGTGCGATCATTACTCCTAACGGACACCAATTACATTATGAAATGAAATTAGGTTTTCCCGCTAATAATGTGGCAGAATATGAATCGATGGTGGTAGGGTCACCTTAGCCCTATAATTAAACATTCCAAAGATTAAGATCTTCAGTGATTCCTAACTAATAGTAAATTAGCTAAACCAAAATATCATACATAAAATGCCAAATTGGTCCTTTATGTAAAAAAGTATTAAAGATGTTAACCCAATTTGAAGATTTCTCGATACATCTAGTACCAAGTGGGAAGAATTCCCAAGCCGATTCTTTGGCCAAGTTGGCTAGTTCATGAAGAGCACCAGAAACTCGAATTGTACCAGTCAGTTTCCAACCAAGTCCTACTATAGAGGAAGAGGTCTCCAAACCAAAAAATTAGTCTTTGGTATTCACAGGATCCCAAGCCCTTAAACAAGTCGATAAAGAAAATAAATCAAGAAATGGCAGTGAAGAAAACCAAATAAAGAACCATTCGTATATGGACTAGTAGTCAATACAGAAATAATTGGATGACACCCATTATTAAGTACTTGGTAGAAGGAAAACTACCAGAGGATAAAAGGGAAGGTGGAAACATAAAGCGCCAAACCCCAATTTTTATTATGATGAATGAAATACTTTACAAAAAAAAATATTTGCTCCCTTTCTTGAGATATGTTAGTGAAGAAAGTGGTGCGAGATTACTAAGAGAAGCCTATAAAGGGTTCTGTGGAGATAATTCTAATGGAATAAAATTAGCCAAAAAGGTCATGAGACAAGGTTTCTATTCGTCCAAAATGAGTAATCATGCAGTGAATCATGTAAAGAGATGTGAGAAGTGTTAGAAATTTCCCATAGTTCTGCATGTTCCCCAAAGTGAATTAACCCCAATTTCCAGTCCATGGCCTTTTGATATACGGGGGATCGACTTAATTGAACCATTATCTATATCCAAAAGTGGAGCTAAGTTTGCAGTAATAGCAATTGATTATTTTACCAAATGGGTAGAAGCAGAACCATTACTAAACATAACATCTGGAAAAGTGTTAAGGTTTGTGATAAAAAACATAGTCATATGGTTTGGAATACCATATAAGATAATATCCAATAAGGGAACTCAGTTTGAAAGTGAAGAATTCACCAGATTATGTGATAAGAATGGAATAATCAAAAGCTTTTCATCTGTAGCTCATCCAAAGGCTAATGAAGTCATTGAAGCTGCCAATAATACTATTAAAACTATTCTTAAGAAACGACAAGGCAAAGCAAAAGAAAATTGGGTAGAAGAACTACCGCTAGTGCTCTAGGCATATAGAACTTCTACTAAGACTACAATGGGATATACCCCTTTTTCTTTAACATATGGATGTGAAGCAATGCTTCCAATTGAAGTTGAGGTTTCATCTCATCGAAGAATTGCATATGAATTTGATCCCAATCAAGAATTTTGAAAAGAATTCTTAGATTTAATCAACGAGTTAAGGGATGAAGCAACCAAATGAACGATCGAATACCAACAAAGGATATCATGATATTATAATGCTAAAGTAAAGGGAAGATCATTTCAAAAAGGAGATTTAGTACTCCGAAAAATCATGGAAAATACAAAAAATCCATCAGACGGACCGCTTGGACTAAATTGGGAAGGTCCTCTAGTTATTCATGAAGTAATTCCATCAAGGACTTATCGATTATGCCGACGTGATGGCGACGTAATAGCGAGAACATGGAATTCCGAACATTTAAGGCCTTACTTACCTACTAAATGAATAAAGAAAATTGAAGTAAGCATACCCATGGAATGTATAATCAAATAAAAGAAAGGAACTAAAACAAAAGGTCTAAATCACTACATAAGATGGTAGTAATGTGTGAAAGAAAGCCTTTGATCCCGCCACAAGGGCCTGGTCAAAGCACCTCTTAGAGGGAGGTCAGAATAAGCCTTCGGTCCTGCATAAGATGGTCTGGCCAAAAAACTGCAAGCCTTCAGTCTCATCTACGTGGCCTGGCCGGAGTGCCTCCTAGAGGGAGGATGAAGTAAGCCTTTGGTCCTACCTAAGATGGCCTGGCCAAAGCACCGAACCAGCCTTCAGTTCCTTCTATAAAGCCTGACTCGAATGCAATCTAGAGGGAGGATGGGTAAGACTTTGGTTCAGCTTAAGATTGCTAACCAAACACACCAATCAAAATCATAATCATTACCTAAGATAGCAATAAGGGGTTCAATCAAAGCCTAAATCATCACCAAAGAGAGTGATAAGGGGTTAAATATAATCAAAGTTTAAATCATCACTAAAGAGAGTGATAAGGGGCGAAAGAGAATTGTTATCCAGCCTTTTGGCCCGGCTATATTCGAACTGACTAAACAAGTTGGACTCGACTGTCATCGGGATCGACAAGTTAGATTAACAATCACGAAGCTCAGAGATCAGGCACAGTTGGTAATATGGAGCAGTGGCGAAGCGAAAGCGGAAGACAGATTTAATAGAATGCTAAAAACATGAAAATACACAACTCCCTAAAAATGGATCGGGTATGATCCATATTCATCAATAATGGATCGTACCATATTGATATTACAGTTCAACTCAGCAGATAACGATCAATATCTCAAAATCTACAAGTCGAATACACACCAAACCTTAGGAACATCAATATATTAATGGGTGGAGCCCGCTATATCGATCGCATGCCAAAAGGAGCTAATAAAACGATCGGTACCGATCGTTATTACAGGTGATGTGGGACCCGTGATCGATACTGTTACTTTATCTGGATCTGGAGACTCCGCTATCGAAATTTCAGGAAGATATTTCGTCCTCTTCCCCTATAAATACAGACTTGATTGTTCATTTTCGAGGTCTTTACGCTGCTTGTTGCTTTGTACGCTTTTGTAACTAAGGATTCTAATCCGATCTCTCTTGTACTCAGTTTACAAAGTAATTAATAAAGCCATCTCTTCAAAGTGGACGTAGGCAAACAACGCCGAACCACTATAAATTGATGTGTTCTTGTTATTGCTTTACTGCTATGTTCTCTATGTTTACATTTAATATTCTTCATTTATTTCTCTACACAAACTCTATTGGGTGTTTGTGGCCAATTTTGGCGCAAACAAAAATCAAAGCCTAAATATCACCAAAGAGAGTGATAAGGGGCGAAAGGGAATCAAAGCCAAAAATCATCAACAAAGAGAGTGATAAGGGGAAAAACCTAAACATAGAGATGGTAATAAGGGGTTCAATTAAAGTCTAAAACATTACTTAAAGATGGTAATAAGGGATTCACTCAAAGCCTAAATCATTGCCTAAATATGGTAGTAAGGGTTGAAAGAAATCAAATGAGAAAATTGAACTCTATCATAATGAATGGATTAAAGCAATCTTCTAGAGGAAGAACAATCAAATATGAGCTATTGTTCTCCCAAGCAAAGATAAAGAAATCTTTAAAGGATAGTGGAGTTTCTTTTCCGTTAGCACAAAGGAAAGTGATATTATTGCCAAATGGTTTTCTGGTCTTCTATATTATCGTCGGATGGTATTCTGGTCTTCTATATTATCGTCAAATGGTATTCTAGTCTTCTATATTATTTCTAGATGGTTTTTTGATCTTCTACTCAAGAAAATATTATTGCCATATGACTTTCTGCTCTTCTATTTAAGAAATTATTACTACCAAATGATTTTATGGTCTTCTATTCAGAAGGTTATAATATTATTGCCAGATGGGTTTCTGGTCTTCCATTCAGAAAATTGTGATATTATTACCAGATGGGTTTCAGGTCTTCTGTTCGGATATTATTACCAGATGGGTTTCTGGTCTTTTGTTTAGATATTATTACCAGATGAGTTTCTGGTCTTCTGTTTAACTATTATTACCAGATGAATCACTGGTCTTCTATTCAAAGAAAATTATGGTATTATTGTCATATGGATTTTTCAGATTCCATTGAAGTAAAATTATGATATTATTACCAGATGAATCTCTGGTCTTCCATTCAATGAAAAATGTGGTATTGTTTCCATATGGTTTTCTGGACTTCTATTCAAGCAAAATTATGGTATTATTACTAGATGAATCTCTAGTCTTCTATTCAAAGAAAATTATGGTATTATTGCCATATGGATTTCTGGACTTCTATTCAAGCAATGTAAAGAAGGATGTTGTATATCATGAATATAAAGGCAGATGTTGATTGCTGACAATTATGAAGGATTTAGAACTTTAAGAAACATGAAAGGTTACTGCATATCAACAATATACGAAAGATTGTCACATATAGACAATGAATAGAAGGTTGCCGCATATTATCCAAAAGAAAGGTGCCGAATGTCAACAACCCCAAATAGGTATCAGAAGTAAGCAATGTTAAGGGGATACAGAAGATTGACGATGTTAAGAGGGTATTAAATACCAACGATACAAGGGGATAGCAGGATTTTACCTAGGTGGACATGTGGCGTCAATACCGCCTGCCTCTACCTCTATAAATAGATCCCCTTGGCCATTCAAAAAGAGGCGAACCATTTCTTTCCCTCCTTTTTAAATTCAAAAAATTATAACCCTAATATATTTAGGAAAAATCAAGAATTCTTTGTAACTTTCGAAACTAATAAGAACAAGGACTTGAACAATTTTACATAGCCTATTTCTCATGAATTATGCATATTTAACTGTTATTGAACTATGAATGTGCATATAACAAATCCTTGACTTGGATTTGACTTATAAAAGAAATCTTTTTAGACCTTATCTAAATTGAGGGTTATCTGCATAATGCCTAACATGCCTAGGTGACATATAAATAAAGAATGGTGACTTATGTGAATCATATATCTTGTCCATTAACAGTGGACAATTGTACAATTAAATGACTTACTTATTTTACCTTTGGGCATATGGTTCCAACTTTTCAACAATTTCACTATTCCACTGAAAGACCAAAGTCATTACAGGACTATTTCAAATAACATCATTATGTATAAATTCTTAAGTCAGTCTTTGGTTTAATGACATTGTCATTATATCGTGGATGTTAGACCAAATTTTGGTCTAGCACAGCATTATAATTGACAGACCAACTTTTGGTTTAACAAATTTTATGAGTCGTTGATGGTAAATAACTCTCCTAATAACTCTTCTACAAATAACATCTCAAACTCCTTCATTCTCTTGCTTGATGAAAATGAAAAAGAACCTAACCTCCACATAAATAAGGTCGACCTCCCCTTGCTCTATTCTAGAAATCTTAAAACCTCCTCTCTTTCAGTAGTGATAGTTCTTTGATCCTTGCAAGATCAAGAAGGTGGAATCAGATTCCTAGGAGATATACACATATCAAGGTACGACAAGTGGCAGGATAAAAAAGCAATTTTGTAATTTTATAGCTCCATATATATTATGCCCAAACCCTCGTACGTGATGATATTTCCATACATATAGCTTGTTTGATAATTATACAGTTAATAAATACCTAACTTGAATCTTATATGCAAATCAACATGTTTTAAATTATAAATCATTTAATCTAAATAAAGTTGATTATCGTTTATGATAAAAGTAATAAAGTGAAAATTATTTTATATGAAATATTACATAATCTTACTATACATATATTTATCATTTAAAATATACATATTTGATCTAATTAGACTAAATTTGAATAAGATATTTTAAACTTTCAAAATTTGAATCCAAATAAACTTCTTCTTGTTTAGTTAAGCTAACTAGATACTTCACAACAAATATGAATACACACAAACACATGTGTATATATAATATCTTTAAAATTATAGATAACTTACACATGATAATTTAATTGTGGAAATAGATAATATATGTGTATATGTATATCATACACCTCTCATGTTGTTATTGTATCATACCGTGTTGTACGTTTTCCACATTTTACAATATACACCTTTTACATGAGAAATATAAACACGTTAAATTGGATGAAAAACTCAACATGACTAGTAATCGTAGAAGATCCATGGATGGAATGTGAAAGGTCTAAATATATGTGTGTGAATATATCATTCACATGTCATGTTATTCTTATTTATAATACCATATTGTGTGTGTGTTAATATTGTGATATACACATTATATACGAGAAACAAAAACACATTAAATTGGATGAACAACTCATTATGACTAGTAGTTGTAGAAGTTTCACATGTGGAATGTGAAAGGTTTAAGTACATATAAGACAAGCCCGTTTAAATTGAAAATACAACATTAATTCATAATGTAGACAGGATTTGAATGCTAACTAGTTATTCATATAGGCATAATAAGATCCACATAGGGATTCTTTTTGAAGTTTTTACCCCATTTTATCCACTATCAAATGGACTTGACCGCACATAGTGTCAGAGCCCAACTGGTTTATATAAATAAATTATTCAACATTCAGGCCAACTATTTGACTTTACCGTCTAGTACGTGTCTATGATGGAGTGTCTAAGGCTTGGAATTGGAGCAACAAATTCTCCCCACCCCCTAACCCCCCTCCCCATAAGCTTCAAACATGGCCTAATGGATGGTGAAAGCCTTTAAAGTTGCCCTCAGTATATGGCCTAAAATTATTTTAGGTCTTGAGCTAATTCAAATAAGCATATTTGAAAATTATGAAATATTTTGAATTTAAATTAAATTCAAAATATAAAACTTCCAGAATTTAAAAGGATTTTAAATTTAAATTTTAAACATGTATAGTGTAAGGTTACAATATACATGTATAATATGTATATGTATATGTATAAAATTTTAAAATATTTAGAATTTTAAACATCTGCTGTAATTATTTTAACATGCAAATTTCCAAAATTGTTTTGGGAATTTCGAATTTGAGTTTAAATTTGAATGTTGAATTTGAGTTTGAATTTTGGAAATTTAAAATAAAATTTAATTAAATTGGTTAATTAAAATAAATAAATTATTATTAATTAATTAAAAGGTATATACATATATATTGATATAAATACATGCATATATAACTACAAACATTATAAATGTATGAAATTTCTTAAATGTGTCTAAGAAAATAATTTGAAATATTAAAATTTAAAATTTAATTTAATTAATTCATTGATTAAAATGGTAATAAAAGATTAATCGAAATTGATATAATTAATGAGATACATATTGTAAGTTAATTACATTATAAAAGGTTATAAATAAATTGGACTTATATGAATACATGTGTAATAAAATCATGATTATTAAGAATAAACATATATAGATTATAGATGTTATAATATATATATATATATATATATAATTATATAATTATAATTGAACATATTAATTCAAAACTACTTTGAATTAATATTTAAGATTTGTGAAATCTTGAATTAATTGATTAATCAAATTGTTTAGTTAAGTAATTGAAATACGCATACTCTTATGTGTATAATGATATAAGTAGTGATTGGAATTATAAAAGTTATAAGTAAACTAAAATTATATGTGTGTGTATAAGAAAATTATATAATGATTAAAACAAACCCAACTTAGTTTTTAGGAGTAAGTACATACGTATGGTACATATACCATAATATCACATGTGTTAACCACTTGTATCATGTAGGTATTTTACAAAATACATTATTTATTAAATCAATAACCCTCTTGATTATTAAAGATTATGAATCTTAAAAATGTTTCCCTCTATCATTTACATATTAGGTAGATTACTTGCATACGTATCGGTTGTTGAGCAAACTCAAGCTAATGAAGTTATGTGTAGTACTATTTATCTATAGAAAGGTAAGGACATTGCTTACATTTGTTGAGCAAACTCAAGGTTCAAGCAATTTATCCTTAAGCCATCGCAAAATGATAGGCTAGAGTGAATAGTCTCATATGGCTTGTTGAGAAAATTAAAGGTCATAATTGAAATTAAGGCAAAGACCATGGTTAGAAATTATATAGGATATAACCGATAAAGTATTATTCACCACTCGTGGGGCTATGGCATGTTGAGCAAACCCATGGTTAGATCCCAAAAACAAGTGGGTCCTAACATCCATGAGACAAATGGAGAGGTTTATGTTTTTCTTTTAAGGTTTTGAAAAATATAAAATATGATGGAACTTTATTAGGTAAATGAAACGATCACATTTAAAACAATCTGATAGGTATAAGAACGCATGTAATATTATAATATCTACAAAAATAAACTTTGTAAATAACAAGTAAAATGTTAATTGATTAAAACATACATATTGAACTAAAATTAAATATTATAAAGGAAATGCATATTCGCTTGAAAAATAATTCTTATGGCGTGTAGTTGCTTCAAAGCTCACGATAACAAGCCAAGTGTACGATCATTAAAAAAATTCGAATCTAGGTCCATTTAAGTTTTAACTTCCCTAATATTGTTTATTATCCATATGATTATGTACACTATTGATAATATGGGAGTATGTATATTTAATCCATACTTGATCACATATAATAGTTATATGGTGAATGACAATATCTTGTAATATACGGGATTTCAAATCATTATCATTTGAACAAAGAAAATAAAACTTATTACGAGATTGTTTGCTTAATATTATTAAGTGTATTATGCTTATTGAAAATAGTTCTAAACCAAGAACTTAAAAGTGGCTCAATTAACTAAAATGTTAGTTTTGTTGGAACTGGCCTGGTTTACAACATGCGAAATGAGTGAATTTCAAAAAAATCCCCTAATTGGATCTTGGTGGGCCTATGAAGTCTAAGGTGTGCATTTTATTAAATCCAATTATTTTAAATAAAATCGTATTTTATTTATATTGTTTTCTTTTTCTTTAACTAATCCATATTAATTAAATTAAAATTTGGATAATATGAATATCTCATTATATATTCAAATATGTATAAAGTGTAATAACGTGTGAGAGGTGCAACGCATGAATGGTGCGTATGGTCAAGTTTATACATAAGTATATATTGGGTTTTATATATACTATGCATATACTTAGCTCGTGCATATATGTTTATTACCAGAATTAAAATGTTTCATACTACATACATACGTACGTACATACATACATACATACATACATACATACATTGAAAATTCCAAAATTATGACCAAATGTTTATTTACAAATTTAAAATATAAAATATCTAATTTGACTTAGTAAATAAGATTCAAATTTTAAAAAAAGATTCAAATTCAAAGCTGGATCTATTAATTCAAATTTTAAAATATCATAATTTTACTTACTAATAATTTAAAATAATAACATATATTATTGATAATAGTTTTAGTCGAAATAAATTTATTTAAAAATATTTATGTACGTTTATATTTATTAAAGGATATTATATAATTATAAATAAATATTTAATATTTGTATATATGTTTCGAAAAAATTATTTTTTACTTTAATTTAGGCCGAGGGTGATGATTATTATTATTTTTAATAAAATTGATACTCAATGTATATGTGTGTGTGTATTTTATAAGAAAATATACTTTTTGTCGGATGCCTCTTGAGATAGGAAATTCCTTTACTGCTCAGATTTTGTGAATTTTGTTCCTAATTAGCTTCTCTTCTTTGGGTATTATCATATTATTATGCCTGAATCTTTAAATGAAGGGAGTGGATCTTCCTCTTTGGAGGGAGACTGGATTAGGTTTTGTTGTTGGTTAATAATTCGGCATTTCACCAAATTTGTATGCTTTATTTTTCTTATAGTTGCTCTGGTGCACGTACCGAACACCTGTTTCAAATTCATTTATACATGTGGACGTCCCACTATAAATGCCGGCTAGCTTTGTTAAAAAAATATTTTTATTCGGTCGAGAACAAAAATTATTTTATTTGAAAATAATTTTAAAACAAGTAACATATATATATGTACTATTTAAATTGAATTTGATTACATACCAAATTTTCTAATTAATAGACAACTTGTAAACTAAATAAAATGACATTTAATATTTTAAAATTTCAAATAAAGATTTTATAGCCGAATATGTCTGTGTGTGAGAGCGTGTGCGTGCACGTGCGTATGTGTGCGTGCATGTGTGTGAATCAGGAACATATTATAGTATCAAGAAGATGTACAAAATTAAACGTTAAATATGATACTTATGTATAAAACGCAGGCATTAACATATATGTAAGGTGATAACACAAAGAAGATATGCAATAAACATTGTTGTACCCACCATTTCGCGACGGCCTAGGTATAGTATATTGATTTTGAGTTTGCTCAACAAATACCTAAAGTTTATTTACCTCGTCTAGTCTATATTTTGATAATACTACATATAAAATCTCTAAGTTGAGTTTTGATCAGTAACCAAAATGTACGCAAGTAATTTATTAATATATAAATGGTAGAGGCGTATATTAAATATTTATAATATTCAATATACTTAATTGAGTGATATCGACTTATGGAATAACGTATTTTATGAAATACCATTATGATTCAAGTATCAAACACTTCTAAAACCATGATATACATACACACACACACACGTATGTGTGTGTGTGTTCATTAAATCTAGTTTGAGTTTATTACTATTCCACCTTTTTATATATTCACACATTATATAAGTTTAATTCTTTTATAACATTTTATAATTTAGTTAACTTATATAATAATCTTATGTATAATCTTATACTAATTTTATTAGTTAAATCTATTTTGATTAATTAAATCAATTAATTAACATTTTAACTAATTTTATTCTATTCATTTAAACATTTTAAATTGAATATGTATACTATAACATTTATAGTTATACACATATATCTTAATATATATGTATTATTATTTAATAATTAACATTTAATTAATTTATTTAATTGAACGATTTTAGTTAATTATAATTATTTCTAAAATTATATATACATGCACCACCTTAAACATTTTAAGATAATGTGACATATACCAATATATATATATATATGTTATTTAATTTAATTAATTAATTTATTAATTACATATTATTTTTGAAATTTAATTAATAAACTTTCAAATCAATTTCAAAAATTATTTTATAATATTTACGAAACATTTACTTATTTTAAATTTACAATTTTATTTTTATTTCAAAACAGATTCTAAAAATTAGTCTAAGGCCCAAAATCAATTTCTTTAGATACTACTTTTCTAAACACCCTACTAAATGAATAGGCTTTAATAAGTTAGCCACAATACTACTAATTTAGACCACATAGGCTGTTGGGTTTTGATACTATTATTGGAACTGGGCTAGCACATAGTGGGTTAAATGGGTGAATTTTAATTTTTTTTACCATTTTAGATCTTATTGGGCCTATGACGTCTAAATTAGTTTAGACCCAAACAAGATGATTTTTAAATAAAATAATTATTTTATTTAATATATCATTTCAAAGATTTTATTTGTTTATATAAGTGATATATAATGTGTACATGTGTATCAAATACACGTATACATGTACGTGCATGTGCAAGATATAATATGTACATGGTTTAATATGTTTGTATCTAAGTGTCAGATTTACATTGCAACAGACACACTAGCCCCATTATATACATGTTTATTGTCTAATATTATTTTTAAAATGGTATAATTTAAAGTATATTATATATATATATATATAATTATGTGTAGATATATTTTTAATATAAAACCAACTGAAATTACAATTTTTAAATAGCTAAAAAAATGTTCAAATTTAGATCTGATCTAGATTCAAATATTATATCTTATTTGACATTCAAATTTAGATTTAAATATGTAATATATATATATATATGTACGTATGTATGTATGTATATGTATGTATGAAATATAATGATGTATTAAATTTTATAAGATACTGTTTATAAATATAAAACCATGTATTTTAAATGTAAGACAAAATACAATTTTTAGTTATTTATTTTCGACCTAAAAGGTTTTCGACAAAGACAATTTTTTTTTAATTTAAATATTCCGTGCAGTTTAAAATTTTAATTTAAAAAAAAACATATGGAAATGTTATTAAAAATATATTTTTTCCATTTTTTATTTTTAAAAGTTATTTATATCATATATGTAAAATATAAATACAAATAACTATTTATATAAATCAATATGTTATAATTAAAATTAAGATATATATATTGTTTTTGGATTTTTAATATATATATAACTTTTTTAAACATATGTACAAGAAATTTTTAGTTAAATTATATATATATATATATATATATATATCCCTAGCACGAGAAGACCGAGAAGGACGCGCCTCTGGTGTACCAGTTATCGTGCCCACGGTAAACGCTGGGTAGCCAAGTGTGGGGCGGATAACTGCTGAAAGCATCTAAGTAGTAATCCCACCCCCAAGATGAGTGCTCTCCTATTCCGACTTCCCTTGTATCTTCTACCAAGACATTCACCAAGGAAGCGGAAACCTTTTTGAAGGAAGATATTCAAGAGCACACTGAACTGTTTCTACTTGAGGAACAAGCATAAATTTATAACTCTAATTCTATTGTTAGAACAAGAGTTATTCTTGCGAATTATTTTTGATTCAAATCATTCAGAAAAGGGGTTTCTTGGTATCGCCACTTGAAAAATAGATGGAAAAAAATTACATCCAATATATATATATATAATGAAAACTAATTTAAAATTCAAAATTAAGTTTAAAATTATTTTACAAATATCATTACATTCAAAAAAAATTTAAAATTTATCATCATGGTTGAAAACAAAAATATATAAATTATGATTTTCCTTTTATATACAAACATACACATAGAATTGACAGCAAGCAGATATATAAATTCAAGATATTGTAAATACTATCCTACCTACATACAATGATATAACTTAACATATAAATGAATAAATAACTGGATGTTACTTAATTGTTGTCTTGATAAAGCACTTTTGAATGTTGAATCAAAGTTCGTGTATTGATCAGATCTAACTGCCTCCGGAATATGCAACAAACCAGAAGTAATCATCACACCTTAAGCTAGATTTATTTGATTTTAATTTGTTTGGAAATTAGGTGGAGAGGACCTGATATTTTCGACTGGAATAGGTGGTAGAGGAGGCTCCAAAAGTTCAGTGCAAATGAGGGGTAAGTGATGTTTAAATAGGTAATAGAGATAGGGAAAAGTGAAGATCCAAATCTTCTAGTTTACCTCCTTCCTATTCCTAATTTGAAACCACATTTTGATTTCAAAAATCACCTCCACTTTAATACCATATGTTTGGCCAAATCATAGGGTTAGATGGGCCCTTAAATCTTCCAGACCCAATTAGTATTAACATAGTTTATATCCAATTCAAACATTTATCATATCATATATCGATACGTACATATATAACTTCTATATACTTTATTAAGTACTAATTAAAATAAACCAAACGAATTCAATAATGAATATTCATAAATATTAATTAATTTATAATAATTGTAATTTGATTAAATCGTGTGGTATTTTGAAGTTCACACGTTACCTTAGCTAGTGGTGTGGAAGTTTGGCCGAATTCATTGCTTACGGAATTCTCGGTAAAAGCCCAATTTCACTATTTTAAGCAGTCCCTTATAGTGACAATTATTTACATCGATTCTCTTGGTTGAAACTATATTACATTAGGACTTATGGAATTCTGTATTGGTCCCGTCCATGATCAAATTGTATAGTCCAAATACAAAGCTCTTGGTTCAATAATAACAATTATTATTAACTGAATTGCTCTAGCTAAAGACTTTGACTTTAAGTTGACTATAATTGACCATGATACCAACCTCATATAACCGAGAAGACGAATTCTGTATTAAATAGTGTTTCACTTCCAATGCTTCAATTCAGACCATGATTAAGTTAGAGGTATGCCCTAGGGACAATTATGTAACTTTTTATATATATCTAACTTGATAACTAATCTTGTTCAAAATAAAAGGTGTTTTCTTTATATTGTATATTTGATATAATGTGTTATATTAATTAATTTAATTAAAAGTGTATATAATATAAAATCCATAAATGGTAAGTTTTGTGATAGTTGTTACACGGTGTTATAACCATAGGTAATTTATCATAATGAAATTAAACATACTGTTTTAAATATTACTAGTCAAGATGTATCGAGACTGAATATCGATACATCCGTTGAGAATAGAGTACGTAACTCTCTCCAAATGCTGGGCAGTGTGCTACTCGTGACTATTGGAAGTACCAATGGGTTACGTACTGATAGTCATTAGATAAATATGGAATGAGTCACTCAATAGTTTTTTGTTGGTTAATATAACTAAGGTCAAACAGAAAATATCAATATAACAAAATTACACCGTTCTTTCAATTTAAGGATACTATTGATCTTAAATATGGAAGCTCCGCTTCAATGTTGGAATTTGAATTCAAAGAGTAGAGCATTGGTGTGAGAAAAATAAGGATCTAGCACCTTAGGTTACTCCTTGGTATCTTCTTATTTAATTATCTCTAACCCACACTTTTCTATAACTTTTAGGAGCCTCCATACCATCCTCTTATTGGCCAAAATCATCCTTCTCCTCTCCTCAAATTTTCAAGCATCTTAAATACAAAATCAAATCAAATACAATCGTCGATGGTAAAGCTGTTAGGGAGCTAGTTCATGGAGTTCAGTTCATCATTTCAAGGAGTTAATTCTAGGCTTTGGTGAATGGTACATCTCTTGTTTTTATTAACATGTATAAATTCTTATTTAATCATTAAATAATATGCCGGTTGGTTAGAAATTATCACAAATATATATATATTAGTGTTGTCGTCATTTGATGATAATGTAATATGTGTATAATAATTAATTTCTTATATATATTTATATATATAAAGCTCACGGATATAGTTTAATAAAAAAGTTTTTTTCATATATAATAATATTATAAAATTTAATAAACCAGTTTTTAATTCAAACACAATCATATAAAGTATGTTTATCATTTTATAAATATAATTTAAAGTTCATGAAATTATAAAAAAAACATTTCTTAAGAACCGAATAATATATATATATATTAATATATATATATATATTAATATATATATATATATTAATATATATATTCAAACATTATATGTTTTTAAATACAGATAAGTATATGTATAAGATTATAAAATACATACACGAAAAATATTTTATAAAATATATACTTGTTTACATTGTTTTCAAAAATAAAAAAATATATTTGTTATTGGTAATAAAAAACAATTTTTTTAACCAAAACAATTTTAAACAGAAAAAAGGAATTTTTTATGGCTGTGTATACTAAAGTATATATTTGTACGAACGTTACAGCACGTGCTTCGCTCGTGAATTATTATCTACAGACTGCATATATTTAATCATATTTTTACGTTGAAACATAACGCATAGTTAGTTTTAGTTTATATTTCTATGTGTAACATATAATTTTTTGTTAGTTTTAATTTGTATTTCTATTATTAATTAAGAACGAATTTGTAAAGCAAATTTATTAGTTTGATCCTATTTTTAAGTGATATGATCTTATTTGGTAATGTTCAGAGAAGGGCATTTTTAATTGGTAAAAAAAGTTTAGATCCTATTTTTACTTATTTAGATTTGATTTGGTAATATTTATAGAGGCGTTTTGAATTGGTAAAGCAAGTTTATTTGTGTGACGACCGCCTTATACCACCGACATCCAATATACATGTATAGTGCGCTGTAGCAGTGCTTGGCCGATGCTGGGCGATCATCAATAAAGTAAAATAAATAAGCAATACAGAACCTATCGTATATCTCACAGCCTATCGAATAAAATATAATAGTGAACATCTCAGATACAAAAACAGGTGAGACAGTAAACAACTTAATGAATCACAACATCAGAGTATACAGATCCATGTAGTAAATAATATAAGTAATACAATTGTACATCAAATAATAACTCATAAACTATCTTTAAATAGTAAGGCACTAGGAAGCTCCATAGTGCTATGCATTGGAATAGCAGATGAGTAAATACAATAGTATGAAAGAATAGCCTCCTACTCACCACCTGTTCAGCTCCTCCTGCTCACCAGACCTGATACCTCTAATCCACTCATTTAAAAGTACCCAGAGTAATAGGAAGCAAAGCATAAAACCCCAGGTCAGATAACAGTCTGGTGTGAGCGGTAGAAATCTCCAATATTATAAAGTCAATAAACTATGACAAATGGTATGGAAAATCATACCTGACCTGTCTCTACATCCACAGAATTAGCACATACAAAAGATATACGCTACTCTATGATAGTCATCATGGGTGTACTATACATCAAGGTACTATAGGTGTCCAGATATCTACATCAATAATATATGCATCATGTGACATCCCTAAGGTGATAAAAAAATAAAACAAACATAGCATACATTATCCTTTCTCACATTCGCTCACTCAATGCGTTGGATATATGACACCCGTATGGCCACTCCCATAAATTCAAGGACTACTCAATGTCTTGGTTTCTCGATACTCGAATCCATACCACACAGTAGGCCAGGAACTAGACTACAACCCCATAGACAGCCCAGGGTAAAAAGATCGAAACATCATGTGATTCGGGGATCCCCATATGCCCAAGCGAGCTCCTCACATACCCTTGCTTCTCGAGTACACTCCACAACCTATGAATACCAATAATCCCTTTGCACACGTCATCCATAGTAGAGCTCGTCTCGAAACTGTCTCTATAACTCCCGTCTGAATTTGTTGCGGATGGGGACTACTCTAGACAACCATCATAAGTCATAGTGTGTCATCATGCATCTCGTAACCGCCCTTTTGCTATCCCCTCAGTTCGAATCATCTTCGCCTACTATGCATCTCAAAGTGTTGTTGCCCATCATCGAAGCCATCACTTCCCACCAAGGAATCATCATCATCGAACTCCGCATCATCGCTATCGATAACCGCCACCGATCCATCCTTTACAACCATAACTCGTGCATACAAACTCCAAACGATCTGAAACTTTGAACGTAGCCTTATGGGGCCTTTCTTGTCACCCCATATCAATCTCATCATGTTTGGAACAAAACTCATGAATCACCACCGAACCATCCCCACCGATCCATGGCCACCAATCCATCACCACCAAACCACACTTCACATATGAGCTCCAACATACCTCCTAATGTTTAACCATCGATCGCATTGATTGGGTCAACCCCGTGGATCGGTACTAATCCATGGAGACCAATCCCACACTTTATATGTGAGCTCCGACACACTTCTTCATACTCCAAAATGATTTGTGAGTTAAATGGGCTAATCCCTATGGATCTGTAATGATCCATATAATCGAACCCACACTTAGCCAAAATCACATGATGTTGGCTCCACTTTCTTGCCTCCATGTTCCCATGCACTGATCTATACCCCAAGCTACTCCACTGATCCATGTTAGGGATTCCCATCGATCCATGCCATGGATCCCCACCGATCCATGTCAACTTGTGCTTTGATATTATCTTGACCATATGAACTTCCAATGACTTGAAACTTGGTGTGTAACCTTTTGAGGCCTTCCTTATTGCCTCACATCGATCGCACCAAGTTTGGAATAAAATTTATGGATCCCCATCGATCCATACGGATCATCACCGATCCATAGCCTCTTCCTAACTAAGTCGCCATTCGATCGGTGCTTTCAACCATTCAAACATCAAACAATCATACATATATCTTATATAAGCATTAACATGAGCCAAACATTCAAATATATCTGTTTTAAAGAAATATAAATCTAAGATGAAGATTAGGGATCCATAAGAACACTTTTTTTACAAATTAAGTCCAAATAGTCTAAAACTCACATATATGGTGTAATATGGTCTAAAAACATTTTTAGTATTTTTATATAATTTTTAAAACATCGTTTAGGGTGTATAATGATCTAATTAGTAAGTGATAGATCTAATCACTCACCTAAACTCAAAGCAAGATCCAAATTCCCAAATGAACAGTAGAAGGCATGAAATCCAAGGCTCCTCCAATAATGAATCTCTAATCCCAAGTGCTAATCACGCAAATCTCCTCTTAATTATGTAATTTGGCTATTAAAATAGGTTTAAGGGTTGCTTTTTGGACAATGGAGGTTTCTGACTATTTTAGGAATAGTGAAATGATAGGGATGAGGTCCCATCAGCCTCCACTTGCTCCAAACCTAAAATGGGTCATGAGCCTTAACACTAGTGACCCTATATACTCACTTAAGTTGTTAAAAATCAAATAAAACTTCAAACAGCCATAACTCTTAAAAGGTTAGTCCGTTTTCTTAATATGACCACTCTACAAAAAGGAAAACCATCATCTTGATCCAATAAAAGTGGTTTCAAACCCTAACTCGGCTTCTATCAAAAGTTATAGTCCATATAAGATTTATAGGGTCAAAATGGTCACATAGAAATTTGTCAAAAATCACAGATGTGGGAAATATCCCTAAGAGCCATTGCCCAAAATTATAGAATCATACGACCTTGTATGAAAATAATATAAATATTCTATGATCCTCCGATGCGTAGAATACGGGTCGTTACAATTTGTTAATCCTATATTTAAGTGATAGTGGGATTTTAATAATATTTGTAGATGAGCATTTTTGGTAGTTCAAGCTAATACTAAAAAAGAGTGACACACAAGCTATTACAACTATTATTAAGTGAGATTTTAATAATATTTGTAGAAGGGCATTTTTATAGTTCACTATAACACTAAAAAGAGTGACACTAAAGGTATTACAACTATTATTAACGATATATATTTAATAATTAATTTACCTTAGACATATTAATGTGTATGAATTATGTGTGTGTGTATATATAGTTTTATAGATAATAGTTTTATACATGTCTATATATATATATATATTAAAAAATTGATTTTGTAATGTATATAAACATTATATAGATATATTTATTCAAATTTTAATATATTAAATTTGAATTTGTAGTTACTAGATTTCATTAAGTCTATCTAGATCTAAACATAAATTTGAATTTTAATCATGTAACTGTTTATATTATGATTTACAATAATTTTATACTGTAATAAAGTGTGTGTGTGTGTTTGTGTATATATATACACACATATATATATACATACATTAGATAATCAATTACATTATATATATACACATATCTTATTTTACAATATATATATATATATATTAACATACACCAACACTCACACACACACATATACTAGGCATCATACATGTATATAGAGGGGCTAATATATCTATTATGGTATAAATCTCAGCACATACACATGGCTATGTTAAACCATGTACACCATTTATGTTGCATGTGCACATACACACTTATGTGTATATGATAAACACACATATGTTATATAATATAAATTATATAATAAATAAAACCTTATTTGTAAAATAAATAAAATATTGATTTTATTTAAAACAAAATTTAGATAAGATCTAAATAAATTTAGACTTCATAGGCCCAATAAAGATCAAACTGAATATATTTTTTGAAATTTATCCATTTACTCCGTTGCGTACTAGCCTAGTTCCAAAAATGGTATCAGGGCCAAATAGCCCATGTGGTCCAAATTAGCAGTGTTATGGCTAACTTATTAAAGCCTACCCATATAGCAGGGTGTCTAAAAAAGTAGTGTCTAAAGTTGAGTCTCGGAACCAAGTACTCTGCCCTACCTAGCAATTAGTTGGCCCAAAATAATGAGGTAAGCCCAAAGGTTATCTCCAATATAGAGACCCAAACTTATTTGGGCCTTGGGCTCATTTTCGAAATCTGTTTAGAAATTAAAATAAAAGTTTAAATTTAAAAGTTAAATTTAAAATAAAACACATATTATAAAAGTAATTATATAATGTTCGAAATGTTTGAAAAGGTTATAAAATTAATTTTGAAAATATTATTTATTAATAAGATTAATAAAAATAAACTAATTAATTAAATAAGTTAATTAATTTAATATATATATATATATACACATGTATAATATATATATATAATGATATATTTTATGTTGTCTTGAATTGTTTAAGACAATATGAGCATACATGTGTGTATAATTTTTTTTCGAAATTAATAAAATTTGTTTACATTTTTTTAATTAAATAAATTGATTAAAATTTAATTAATAAATTAAAATGCATATATATAAGATATATGTGTGTTACTATAAAAATTATAGTGTGTGTGTGTGTGTGTGTGTGTATTTCAATATAATATGTTATAATTGAAAAATATAAAAATTAGTTAAAGTGTCGATTAATTAAATAAGATATAATTAGTATAATGTTATACATAAAATATTATATAAGTTAAATAAAATATAAAAGTTATATAATAATAAAACTTATACAATATAAATGTATAAACTAAAGGTGGAACGGTAAGAAACCCAATTAGACTTAAGGAATAAACACATACCTATAGTATGTATTCCGTTATTTCATATGCGTCCAACACTTGAATCAAGAGGGTATTTCATAAAAAATACATTATTCCATAAGTCAATATCACTCTATTAAATATATTAAAGATTATGAATCTTTAATATAATTGTTATCCTCTACCATTTATATATTAAAAGATTACTGCATACTTCTTAGTTGTTGAGCTTTCCTCAAGATATGGATGTTATGTGTAGTACTATTAATATGTAGACTAGACGAGTTAAGATACTTATACATATTTGTTGAGCTTTCTTTAAGGTATGTATAGTATACTTTGGCCATCACGAAGTGGTGGATATGAATGAATAATCTCTTTTTACTTGTTGAGCTTTCCTTAAGGTAAAAATAAGATTAGGACAAGGAACTATGGATTATGAGTTGTATATGATACAACCAATAAGGAATTATCCATCATATATGGGAGTATGATTTGTTGAGCTTTCCTTAAGGTTAGAATCCCAAGGCATATGAGTCCTAACATCCACTAGAGAAATCGAAAGACTTATATGTTTTATATTAGGGTTTTGATAAATATAAAAGTCTAGTGGGAGCTTTATTGAAAAAATGAAGTGCTAACATTTAACCTTTCTAATATTGTAAGAACGTCTTCCATATAAAGTCATAATAATCAACATTGATAAATTTGTTGTAACGACCCGATATTTTCAACCATTCGCATCCGCACATATCGGACTTGAATTGCTCAAAATACCGCGTTGTAAATAAAATTTGGCAAATCTCAGAATATACAGTAAATAAATATAATCACAGATCACAGAGTAAAATAATGCAGCGGAAGTAAAAGAAATAGTAGTTCATGAAGCTACTATATAAATATATCAGAGTTACATAAGATATAACAGAAGAAATAAAGTACAACAGAAGTCTCAATAAAATAACCAAGTACAAGCTGAGTAGAACAGCGGAACTGAAATAGATAGGACAAGACAAGCAGATAATCTCCAGCGATTCAAATCTCCAAGAGAGTGGAAATCCAAATCTGTGAATAACTCAGGCTGACCCGAGCGTAAAGCAAAACACAAAACACTCGAGTCAGGACAATATATACTTATATAATGTAAACCAACTCAAGTGAACTGTAATAAAGGTACAAGTAACTTAAAGAATGCTTGGGATCGCCCATTCTTTAAGGATCCGTTAAACTATCTACTATGTAGTAATATTCGCTATTATAATAATGTCTAATATAAAATAAACATACTTTTTAATAGCGTCAAGGGGTTACCCATATAGCCCTTAACATGTAATAGTCCCAGTAGTCTATCCAGTATTAGCATACTCCCAAAATGGGGCTACCCTCGATACTCCACAGGCTACGGGAGAAATCACAAATCGTAGTAAAGCTCGATATGGTAGGTGACACGACACACAAGGCAATGCCAGGGTAGATATACCAATTACGCACACGAACTGATGGAAACGCATAGCAGCCACTACCGCTCCACCTCGAACAACACTCCCAAATCAAGGGTGTGCACCAAATCAATCACAAGTAATAGAATGGTATCGAAGAAGTGTGTCCGATAAGAGGTGCTACCTCACTGGTCCGAGATCGCTCCTGTTTTAGCCACCTTATGCCAACTCACGGGAGTTGGGTCCACGTATATATACCTTAGGATCATCGTCGCCATCCTACTTCATTCTGGAAACTCCACCGCGTACACAGTTGTCAAAGTGGTTTTCGGTATCGACAGAGAGTATGTCCATATCCGATCCCAGTCTCTTTAACAACCAATCGTTATTATAACCCGTGGTTATAATTTAAAAACAGTTTATACTTCAAAATAGAATATCATTTCAAATCCAAATCTTTATCAAAATAAAGATTAAATCAATTCCAAACCATTTTAATATATTTAAAATATCATATCATTTCAAATCATTTCAATATCTCAAAATATCATATCTTTCCTAAACTTCATTTCAAATCATTATAATATATCAAAATATCATATCCTTTCAAAACTTCATTTCAAATCATTTTAATACATCAAAATATCATATCCTTTCAAAACTACATTTCAAATCATTTTAATATATATCAAAATATCATATCCTTTCAAAACTTCATTTCAAATCATTTTAATATATCAAAATATCATATCCTTTCAAAACTTCATTTCAAATCATTTTAATATATCAAAATATCATATCCTTTCAAAACTTCATTTCAAATCATTTTAATATATATCAAAATATCATATCCTTTGAAAACTTCATTTCAAATCATCATTTGAGTTCAAATCCAAATATTCAACTTTAAATACCTTTTTAAATTCAAAGATATCATTCATTTATTATCATTTCAAGTCACCCTTTTAAATAGTTTATATCTCAAACAAAATAATTCATTTAAACCATTTAATAGTGTAATTATTATACTTTCAAATCAAGTATTCAATTTCCAAAGTTTCAATTCAATTCAATCATTTCTTTCAATTAAATTTCCATAGACCATTTCAAATCTTATAAATTTCAAATATATATTTAATCCACAAAATAACTATTCAAATTATAAAATAAGTTCCAAAGCTTTAATATCCTATATTTCATAAGTCCAATATCTTTTAAATAGATTCAAATTACAAGTAAACCAAATTTTTTTCATACTAATATAAACTTCAATTATTCATTCCAAGATTTAATATCATTTCAAATTCAACTTTCGCAGCACTTAGAAAATGCTACGAAATGTTATGTTTTAAAATAGTTCATTAACAAAAGACAGCATTTAAATGCTGTAATAGGTTTCTTTCAATTTCAAGTAAACTTTGGTTAAATTAAAACTGTAGCACTTACAAAGTGCTATAATAACCTTTAGTTCAAATTAGCCTTTTAGTTCATTTAAAACAACCACAACATTTTAAAAATGCTGTACTATCCTTTACATTACATTTCAAAAATGATGTCAAATCAAATTCAGAGTTTTATTTACAATTTCACACATAAATAACTTTTAATATAAATCATTTTAACTTATAAAATCATATATTTTCACATTTTAAACAATCATTTATATACCCTTTTCTTTTGATTTTCTAAAGTCAAATTTCCATAAACAATCCAAATTAAATAACAATTTTCTTATTTAAATTCAAGTATTAAATTTTCATTTCTTTAATAAAAAATTTAACTTAACACTTAAGTTTAAACTTCCAAAATATAACTTATTTAATTTCACTTTTAAACAAATTTCACAAAAATTCAATTTAAGTTATATTTCCAAATTCAGCTTAAATATTCATTTATTTCATATTTTAATTTATACAAAATCATTAACACTTTTTTTAAAAATTATTATTACTTAATAAAAATCATTAAATTCATCTTTTAAATCAAATTTTCAAATTTTCTTACTTTACATAAATTCCATTTATAAACAAAATCATGAATTCCAAAATTAACTTATATTTCAAATTCTACTTCACCATTTACTTAATTCACTTATTTAATTTGTAGAAAATCACTAATATTTTATAGAAATCATTTTAATAAAATTTATATCAAAATATCATAATATTCGTATTTTTAAAATATTTGAAAATTTTCAGAAAAATATATAAACCACGGGTCTGTATATAATTTTCTAGCCTAGGTCAAGTGATACGGATATATATCATTTCAATCCGTAATTTACAAAGAAAAACCGGGTTCTATCATTTCAAACCCACAATCCCAAGTTAAATAAAATAAATAAAAACCGTTCAGGCCTATCCTTTCAGCCCATGACGATTTTTCCCTATTCTAAAGTCCGTTCGGGTATGTATCATTTCAACCCATAGTGATTTCTATACTAACAGGGAACTTGCAGTGTGATAAACAGATATGAATGAACAGAATAGCATCATATAAAAGTAACTGATGATATAACAGGTGTAATAATAGGGGTGAGCATTATATGATCATAATATAACAGTTATAACATGATGATATAATTTTACAGATTCAAATGGTGTCAATTTACTAGTTATATAAGTACATATTAGTCTGGTGAGATTTACTCACTTGTTTAAGCTGGAGATGACAACCAAAACCCACAACACAGAATCTATGAAGGCACGGGAGCACGAATATGATTTGAGTGGGAGAGCCAAAGATAAATCTCCTTACACACATGCAAACAAAACAAGTATATATAACATAAGTTTTCAACTCAAATTATACATAAACAATGTTAGAAATGAATGCATGAAACAAAGCCAAAGTGTTTGCACTTACTTTCTACCATCTATGCTTCAGCTCTAGATCTGAAATGGCACGGCTAAAGGCATGGTTTGGATCTGGTTTGGGTTCCTAAAGGTCGGCCTAGCATGTGTTAACAAAGTGGTGAAGATCTAGGTGCATAAACTAGGTGTACATGGCTAAAACTATGCAACATACATCATTTGTTTGCTCTTGTTTGGTACGGCCAGAAGTTATGGGTCACGGCCAGTGGCTCCAGGAGGTGGTGGGTGACATGGAAGAGGGTGGAGGTCAGGCCAGAGGTGGTGGTGGTGGTGGAAATGGCGGCTAAAGGTGGTAGAAGGTGATGGAAGGTGATGTTGCAATTCTAGGCTTGGTTTGCAAACAGGTGATGGTTTTTGTGCATTTTGGTGGTGAGGCTTGCCTTGGGGTTGCTCGACCTAATGGGGTGGTGGACTGGAGGGGATGATGATCAGAGAATGAGGTGGTGGAGGCCAGCCTAGATCTGGTTGAGGAGGAGCCAATCATAAGAAGGAAGAAAACAAGTGCAAAACACAAATGAAAACAAAGAAAAACATAGAAAAGAAGAGAAGTTTTACCAAATTTTGCCGTGAGTTTTTTTGTAGAGATGAGGAAGATGGTATACATGAATTATGAGAAAAATAAGCAGCAGAACAAATGAGAAAGTCAGCTAAAGGGAAATGAATGCAAGAGGTGAGAAAATGAAAAGGCGGGAAAACAAAGGGTCTCAAGCAACTAAAGAGTCACAAACTCTTCGAATTTCTCTAATTTCTTTTTATAAGTTTAAATATCTGAATATACATATAATTTCAGTTAAAATTCGAAAATATAACAAATATACAAAATATAAATAAACAAATATTAATTATATATGATTAAAATAAGAAAATAGTACAAAATGAAAACTAGTCTAGAAAATTTGAAAATAAACAGGATAAACTTTGAAAGATTTATATGGACTTAGAAAATATTTATAAATAAAGATAATAACATAAAATAAAAATGCTTTCACAAAAGTAAATAAATAAATTTTAATTAAATATAATTTAAATTAAGAAAATAGCAAAAAAAAATAGAAACTAGCCTTTAAAAATAGAAAATAAATTCAATAAGCTTTGGAAAAATTATTTTATCACTTTAAAAATAGTTGAAGACATAAAATAACATATTAACACATATTAAAACAAAATATGACAATAAAAATATAATTTATATAATTTAAAATAGACAATGTTGCTAAATAAATCAATTTACACACAATATTGAAAAATGTATAACTTTCACAATATAACCCCGTTTTCAAAGAAACGAAAAGCAGTATTCATGTTATTAAATCTATTTTCATAATAAAAGATAAAATTTAAGAATTTAAATATTTAAATTTAAAATTTAAAGGTCAAAGTTTGACCAGTTTGACCACAAATATACTTTTTAGGAAAATATTCAATTTATACAAGTTTGGAATTATATTTCATATGATAATCAAAATATATATTTAAAATGAAATATTGAAAATAAAACAAGTTTAAAAATAATTTCAAAATAAAATAAAGTTTTTAAATCAAAAATTCAAATAAAAAAAATTGAAATATACATTAAAAATAGTTACAAAATGCAGGGTTGTTACATTTGTGCAATTAATATAATTGATAAAATGTTTATCAATTGAAATATACAAAGGAACTAAATTAATATTGACAAATAGAGATATAAAATATACTTACCAGTAAATTTTTACATGTTGACCCATGCAAGTGCCTAATTATACAGCCACAAAAACATTCATAACAATGTCACTTATGAGTTTACTTGTCCGATACTATGAGTTGTCTTCAATGAGTTTTGAACTCTAAAAGAAATACAGGAATAAAAATATTTGATTCATATACGATCACATATAAATGCTATATGGTGAATGGTCACTATTCGTAATGTACGAAACCTTGATGGACTAGTTCATTGAAATAAGAAAGTAAACTGTAGTGTGAGACAGCGTATTCAATATGAATAATTACAATAATGATCTTGTTGCGTTAAATGTCACACTAGATCAAAGGTTACAAGATTGATCTAAGAATTTGATCATTGAAACGTCAGTTTGATTTGTTTACGTAAATTACAATTTATTTAATATCCTTAAATGTTTAGAATGACCAAATGCATTTTAGTAAAGAGTTCATTATGATACCGTAGTAAGGATTTATTTTGAATGGTTCGATCGTTTAGAAAGGGAATTAACTACATAAGAGTGGATATACCTAAGCCATGGTTAGGATGAAGAAAGTGAATGATCATTTCTGCTTCATTAAGGAATTTGGATATAAGGATTGTAAAATAATAAAAGGTACTTAATATTGGAATGATAAATATGATTTCTATTCCAAAAGTATTTTCACATAGAAAATTGTTTTCTATGATATTTATTTCTTTGAATTTAGGATACATGATTTGAAAATTCTCGACTATAAACCAGTTACAGTAAATGAAATAAATAGCCTACACTAAATGCTTGAATGGAGCTTCGTATTTCATACACTATTATAGTAATAGCGGAAATAGTGGGAGCATGCCATATAACACCTATTGGTTGCATCAAGTTACGAAAATTATTTTCATAAAACGTACCAAACATTATTTATGAAATAATAACTATTCTCGGCGTTAACTGAAAAATGGACATAGTTTTATTTCAATATGATATTTTGAATATTCATTATAAAACAAAACTATAATAATGGTATTTGTGATGCATTGGAAAAATACAAAAGTAACCAAATTTATTTACGATTGTTTTGGAATTATAGAATAAGCAATAGTTTGGGAAATAATTCTTTGAATATATGATTATTAATCATATAGTATTAGTAAGTTATATATCAAATAATTAAGGACAAAGTATCCATTCAGTGGGAATGACATAGGAGTTGATGAACTCTTCGGATTGATACATATATATGTATGCAATCGCAAGTCTGTTAATATCAAAACGGTTCCACATATTTCGTAGTATTCATCGATGACTTATCATTGACATGGACATGTGCATTTAATATATATGTGGTATTTTATGATAAGCTCATAGAGTATAAAATGAAAGTAAATAAAATAACATGCAAAAGAAAATAAAATGGTTCGATTTGATTGAATATGCAAGTATATTGGAAAGAGTTCCAAACATACCTAAGAATAAATAAAGATTAGTCTCAAAATTTACTCCTCCATATGATACATAATGATGTATCGAGAAGGAGTAATAGAGCTTTGTTGAACAAAGTACAATTAATTATGAGTGAAGTTGAGTTAACTTCTTTCTGTAAGGTCGTGTACTTAAGAGTAGTACTGTAATGACCCGAAATTTCACCGCTTTAATTTGGGAATATTCAATTAATTTTAAATATTCAAATAATAGATTTTATAATTAAATAAAACTCTTTTAAATAACGATGGTGAAATATTTTTTCAAATTTGTTTACAAAAATATTTAGTTCGAAGAAAAATCGAAAATGTGACTGGAATTCGTTTTTCGAATTTTCGACTTTTCGTCGACTAAAAGTTATCGAAAATGTTGTAAACTCTATTGTATAAACATACACGTACAAATAAAAATTAGTTAGGATATTTATATGTATATATATGTGTGTGTATTTGTACATGTATGTGCATACTCAAGTATGTAAAGTAAGAGGTGATATTAAAAAAAATTAAAATAAAATATAAAGATGCCTTAGAAAACATGTTTAGACATTAGTACTTAGGCATTAAAAACACATTGGGTAAGCAAGGGGAAGGAAGTACAAGCTTGTGGGCCGAGGTACATGAAGGTGAGGTGGCATGGTGATGTGGCAAGAGGTGGTGGAGGGTAAAGGACAAAGGGTATAAAGGTAAATTACCTTGTTTTTTGCTTATAAATACTCCTTTCATTTCTTCAATTTTGCCTCCGCATCTTTCTATCATATTTTCTCATATCTTAACCAAAAGGCGGTTCTCTTTTTTTCAAACCGTGGAAATTTCCAGTGACTACAACTTTCATTTGTATCACTTCTTCAAATTTTGAGTTTAGCCATGTCCAAATCTCATTTATTTGGAGAGAATTTTCGAACCTAAATTTTCAAGTCCAAAAATACCTCTTCTACTTTTGACCAATCTTTCTCAAAACAAATCCAAATTGAGTGATTCATTTTTTGAAATTGTATAGAAATGAATTTTCAAGAACTTTCACTCTAGAAACTTTTCCAAAATCCATGATTATCTTGTCCTAAAATTAGTTGGAAGATGACCCATTTTCGGGTTCGAATTTTTGAATTCAATAATGATCTGAAGTCCCTCCACCTTTCAAGACCGAGCTCCATACTTCATGTCCAAGACCATTTCCAAGTTTTAAAGGTAAAATTCAAGTTTTTCCAAAGCTATGCAAGGCCTGGGTCTTATTTTCAAATTAGAAAAGATTTTGGAAAACTTTTGGTGAGAAACTAACTCCTTTTATTTATAATTTCTAACTTTAAATTATGTGATATTTTGGTTGCTAAGTCATAGATTTATTGGTTGATTATGATGTTGGATTGTATGTGTTTATATGTGGTTGGATGTATGTTGGTTATGACTTCGTTTAAGTATGAAACTATGTTATGGATGTGATGTAATTTTAACTTGAAGATATGAGTTAAATATTAGTACGGTGAAAGCTAGAATCTTGACTTGTTGGATGTTGTGAAAGCATGTATAAAAGTTGAGTTCATGCATATGTTGTTATATGTTAAAGGAAAGTTAGTAGTTAGTGATTAGTTGCGACTTCAGAATCCTTTGGTCGAAAACTAGTTTTTTAACTTTACTTTCTTGAAATGTTTTAATGAAGCTTCAAAACCTTACCTTTGTTTTCAAAACTTTATTCTAAGTTAGAAAAGTAATTTAACAGAAAAAGATAGAGTTTTGGAAGTGATTTAGAACGTAAATCAAGTTTTGAAATTATGGGTCGTATAGCGATAGTCGCTATAAATGCAGTTCGTGAGATGAACTCTTTTTGCAAATTAAAAGTGTCTTTCACTTAAGTATATTTTTGAAAAGTGTTTTCATAACATATTATAAGTGATAAAAAGTAATTATTATTTAATTAATTAATTATTAATTTAATGATTATTTAATTAATTAATTTAAAAAGGTAATTAGTACTTAATCATTAGTTAATAAGGTTATTAGTACTTAAGTATTAATTAAGTAAGTAAATTTTAATTAGTTAATTAATAAAAGGTTTATTATATTTTTAATTAATTATTTAATTATTTATTAAAGATTAATTATTAATTATTTATTTATTATAAAAGGGTTTAATTATTTAATTAAGTACTAGTTAAGTTAAAATTTAATTAAAGGCGTAATTAAAATTAAAATTATTATTTAATGAAGGTTTAAAATTTTATTTAATTATTAATTAAAGATTAATTATGGTTTAATTTTTTATAAAGATTAACTATTATTAATTTAAAGGATAATTATTAGATAATTATTTATTTAAAAGTTAATAATACTTTAATTATTAATTAAAGGTTTAATTATTATTATTAAGTAAAGAATTCAATTGTTATTTAATTTTTAAATAAAAGTTATAAAGTTTTAAACCACTTTAATTCTAAAGATCGGTTTTGTTTTAAAGTTACTTTCATTTAAAAGAATATTTTAAATCCAAGGGATTTTTTTATTAACTATCCTTAATTAACCCAATTGAATATGAAATCCAATGAAATATGTTTAGCAGAATAAATCACCGTTCTGCTAATTAACTTGTATTTGACATCTGTTTGGTAGAATAAATCACCATTCTACCATAGTTCACCATGTAGATTATGTTGACATCTATTAGGCAAAATAAAAACCCATTCTATCATTATATTAACTTAGACATGTGTTTAGCAGAACAGAACAAATTTCCGTTTGCTATTTTGGTAACTTGGACATTAACTTATATGATTGATTATTATTGGCTTATTTTCTTATTCATATATGCTTGTAATGTAAATACTCATGTTATAACTTGGAAAGTAAACCTAGAATGAGAACCATTGTGGTCACTAAGCTTCTTTCTGATTTTTAAGGTCAATCATACTTTTGATAATGGTTTCAAGTTAAGTAATGATTTTAGTAAAGGTGTTTAAATAATCATTTCGTTTATCAAAAGGACTTTATTAAATGAGTTTATTAAAGGAGTTTTGTTTTAAATAAGGAATATTTATAAGAAAGTTTTATAGATGATTTTGGATATTTATAATGGAATTTTTATAAATAATTTTGTAGATTTATAAAGAGATATATAAATGGTTTTAATATTTATAAAAATTTTGTAAATTTAGCTTGGTGATTTATAGAGAGTTTTGTAGATGGTTTTGGAATTTAAGTAAAGGAGATTCATAAATAAAAGATATTTATTAAGAGGATTCATAGAAGGGAATTTATAAAAGAATTTGAGATTGGATTTCCTTTAACCGACCTTCTTAACTATGGTGGTAGGGACATTCGTTCCACACTTAACAGCAATGGAATATTGGTTGAGGTTATCTTTATCTATAATTTAAATAAGATTTTTTGATCCTTTGATATGATTTGGAAGTGAGAAATCTTTCGCAAATGTTTTGTGAATATACTTATGTCAGTGAGATAAGTATATGAATGTTTTTTATAAACACTTTTGAAAAGATTTTTAGTAAATGAAAGATTTAGTTTGAGGCTTAGTGGTTGCTATAGATAATCGAATATCTGAATTTGTTGTTGTTTTTTTATTGTAGTTAAATAACCGACTATCAAATATGGACCAAAATATAACTCCAGAAATATCCAGGAGAAACACGTGAGTTATATAGCATAGTCATCTTCAATGATGATGTACTATGTTTTGTTCTCCTAGGACAAATGATAGGGAGATTCATCTACTTAAACGGTTAGGGGGTGATCTCTGCTCCTATGTATTGTCTGATTATTTCCAAAAGAACTGGGGTTGAGTTTACCAAAATTATCGAATGTTGTTTCGAAGAAACTGGGATCAGATATGCTTCGGCACGCAGTGCAACATGATAGAGGGTTCTCGCTTTGTGTTTGGTGGCGAGCGGGAGACTCTTACTCCTACATGTCCTTCGAGTTGGTGCAGTCAAGCGGCTGGCCATAAAAGCAAATGGCGAGGTACCAGTGTAAGCCACGGTGGTTGTACCCACTGCCGAAGGGCCGAAGGCCCTGGCTGTTACAATGTGGTATTAGAGCTTAGGTTGAGTGAATACCTTGGCTTTGGTGGGGTCGACTTATTTGAGATAAGGTAAGTGAGACCCTAGGATGAGTTTGAGAGTATATTATATATAAGTGCACGTATTTGTTAGTGTATAAAAATGTTTTATACTATGTTGATTGATCTGTTGAGTGGATTAAGGATTCTAATCAATATGAGTAGCTAACGTATTGATGGGGATCTCTAAACGCTTGAACAAGGCTATCCAACACAGTATTGTTTTAAAATGGGTAAATGAAATAATTTTACCTAGGAATATATTTTCTATATATAAAGGAATGATTTTCAAAAATAAAGTATAGTTATATATGATATGACTGTTGTTATATGTTGATAATATTTAATTATTATCTGATTTATTGGTAGTTATTCCTTTTAAGTATAGGTTGCGTAGATAGAATTTATGGAAATATTGAAACGAACACCTTGTGAATTAAGTTTCATAGTTTGACTATAAGACGTTCGATGATAATGTTGGATTATAATTGGATATTAATAAAAAGGTATTTATTAAAAATGAAGGAAACATAACTTAAAAATGAGTATTTGAGGAAAGATTTTATATACAGCAATTTATAAATCAGAATTATAAAATATATTTTGAAAATAAGATGGATTTTTAAAGAATTTAATCCCAGTGGCTTTGATAAAGTTTTCAAATGATTTTTGGAAAAGTAGTAATAGTTTTACTTAAAAATACTTTCAAGACACAAATATTTTAAAAGGAATTTTTATAGAAAGATGTATTTTCTTTAGGCAGTTCGAGGAATGAGTCTCGATCTGTTTTGTGATGATCAGAATAATCTTCTAAGTGACAATCAGATGTTAGCTTAAGCGAATGTGATAGTGCACTTAGTAAATTATTCTCTTTATCATTGTACGATCGAAACAAGTTCGAATCCTAATGAATCCAAAGCAAGTTAGAAACAAATATATTTTAAAAAAACTAGTTAGTTGGAAATATATATAGTATTGTTTCAAAAAAGGATTTGAAAAGAAGAGTCTTTCATAATTAACTAGTTCAAGTGACTCGGAAGTGACTAAAAATGTGAAAAGGATGTGTTTGGATGATAAACACTTCTCTTGAGTATTACCCTTCTTAGTAAGGGGATATATTGAAATGACCCACTTCATAATTTTTTTTTAAGTGGCCATTTAATCAAGAAAATGTTATATTCCAATCTTCTTCTATCCAGGATCTTTATGCCAATAAGAATATTGGTTTGCTTAAATCATTTAAACTTATATATATGAGGATACATAAGCTACTTCCTACTTGAATCAGAGTACAAAAGTTTTGGAAGAACAAATCTGTTTGGGGATCATTTTACAGAAATAATCCCTATATAGCAATTAAGTTTCAAAACTCAAGTCTTCTAAATATACATGGGTTATTGCAAGACTGTTGATTTCAGATCTAAGACTTGGCATTTTACATGAATTCCCATAATTTTATTACTGCATGAACAGTGCTTTTGCTTGTGCATGTGTGTGTGCATGTTCTTGTGCACGTGTGTGTCAGAAGGAAAGTTCAGGTGCCTTAAATTTTTTTCTTGTTAACAAAATGTCTGAGTCTACCCTATACTTGGGTTATAAACATGGCTGAAAACTTAACTAAAAATTCTTTAGTGCTGGCTTAACCCAGGCTCATGGAAATGGTCATGTTAGCCACATTCAACTTGCACTTTTCTTAAGCAAAGTACATACCATTTTGTTTTCTTTTCTAAACTACTCAAATCCTCACTCTGCCAGATTTTTTATTTCAACTTAAACATGAATTTCTCTCACCCAATATCTAGTTGTTCAATTAGTTTATGAATTCTTACAATCTCAGGTTTTCTATCATCATGAATTAATTAACTAGGAAGCTAAAAAAACTTTATCACTTAGTAAAACATTTTCAAATAGAATCCATAAGTTTCAGCTGAAACACCCACTTCAGTTCAATACTTACAAAACAGTGAATAATAATACATTAATTTTTCCAAGCAATTTAAACAAAATAGCTTAACATAGTTCCACATAGATATCTAATTTAACTTCAGCAAAGTCTTTAAATATGGCATCCAATTTCCTTAGCAGTTAACTCATCCAAAGCTTGATCAATAAAATTCCTATTTCCCTGCATAATCACCATGAACTGCCTCATACAAATATGAGACACCTAATGGTGCATAAACACAAAAGGGTCAGACTAATGTCTGGTATGAGTAATCTACCTGAAAACATGATTTTATATTAACTTTTACTTATATTCAAATACTTTGAATGAATTAAGGAACTCAGTATCATCCCTGTGCATGTTTTCTGTGTGGTATGTGCATTCCTGTCAGTGCAAAACAAGTCATGTATGATTCAAGTGGTTTAGTTCAGAAAAAGCAATCATAAGATTCACCAATAAAATATCATACACCAATCAATGCAATCATCAATTCAGCCATCAAACCCCCTTTTCAAATTTACTGGCCATCAGGGACTTTACCCAAGCCTTACCTGAACCTATTTCTATTGCTCATTATCAAATGTTATATGGTCTTTAGATACTTTCTCTTTTTAAACACACACTGCCCGGGACACCTCTCTTTGTTAACCCAGCACACTTAGGCCCCTGGGTATAGTCATACCATGTGTGAGCTTGCAATGTTCACCTTGCCAAGCTATATTTTGTAGCCCTAAGATCCAAAATCCTTAGTTAAATTACTAAGTGTTAATCTTCCCTTTTCATAATTGTGCTAACCCCTTCTGTATCTCACTTTTCAATCAGAAGAAAATAAACAATTCAACCAACAAGCATTCATCCAGAGATGGGTAAGTCATATTCTCAGAAGTAAACATTTAATCATGAAAACAGATGTGATTTCTTAGTATATCATTTTTCCTGTGGGTTACAATGGATCCAGTTGTACACATATGGTCCTAAGTAATTTACTAGTTATCTTTTCTTACCTCTGGTTCAATCAGATTCATATTAATCTTGGAGATCTGGCTAAACCATAAGTATATTTTGATTTGGGTAGTTCATAAAACATAGAAGCTCAGCACATGTACCACATTGCACTCCTACATTTTCTTTTGTTTTAATTAATATGAGACATAAGCAACAATACAATGTTGCATCCCCATATTTCTTTCTATCTTCAGACCATATATCTACCACATGAATCCGGGGATTTTATAAACAACTTTATAAAGAAAACTTATAAAAGAAATCACTCCATCTCAAAGTTAACCCATATCACAGATAAACATTTAAAACATGAATCCATGACTCTTATCTTTTTGGGTAAATCACAGTGAAGGGTTTTACACTTAAACAGATCATTAACAAACCAAAGTCATCAAATCATAAAACATAACTTGTAAAAGAAAATGAATTATTAGTTCAAATAGGCTGCCTCAATATTCAGGACTTAATGCCAAAGTTTTCAGTGAGGTTACTCACCCTTATTCCTTTTTCCTAAGCCTTACTTTTCTTTTGATCCTCTGCCTTCCTCTAACTCCAATGGCTAGTACTTCTTATCTTCTCTGGCTTATGTTCTTATTTTTCCTTTAAGTTATGAAGAGCAAATGTATGATCTCACTATACTAAGCCTCCTTATATAAACCCCTACTGTCACTAGGGTTTTAGGAAATTACCCAATGTCAGTTTTGCCCCATAAGGTGATCTGCCCTACACTTGATTCATATATACAAGAAAAGGGTATGTGGTCCTTGTTATATATATTTTTTCAGAAAATAACTTCATTCTTTTAATCTTACCCCGGGTCATGTTATCTTCATGACTTTAATTTTTCCTAAGCAAAAGAATTGCTGGAAATGGATAAAGTGCCTATTTAAAGGTTCATACCATTTCCATGCAAGCCTTGTTTTCTACCTGCAATGTTTGACTGTATACATGTATAACATATGCATACCTAAGTCTTTATATTTTCCTTTCTTTCTTTAAATATTTTTTTTAAGTTTATTTCTGCCTAGTTTTCTTCTTTTTTTCCTGTGCCAGATTTGTTTAGAGACAAAAATCCTATCTTCATGCATATGTATTTCTAAATTAGTTTTTTTTAATTTATATTGATTTCTGCCTATTTTATATAATTTTATAATTTATTTATCCCATCATATATTTTAACTGTTGCCTATTTTATCACATAGAAAAATGTGTGCATGTATGTGCACTGTCTTGTGCACATGTACATGTTTTAGACCATATATCTGCAAATCAGTTTCCTATTCCTATCTTTTAAATGCAACTTTAAAACAAATACAAATTACATTAAATCATGAATCTGCTCACAAAATCAGGGTTATCACATATATGATACTATAGGTAGTACCCAGTTCCTTGATATCATTTTGGAGTTACTAGAACTATATGTATATTTTCTAAGGGTTAAAAATAAGTATTATTTAAAATGTTTTTCAAATAAAACCCGAGTATTTGGCTCCCAAGGTTTCAAAATAATATGGTATTTTGATTAAAGAATGGGTTGATAAATGAAGTTCTAAAACTGAATTAACTTAATAAGGAGGATTAATAAACTTGATTTTATTAAAATGTGTCTTTTGATTTTAACATCTAGGGTATGAAAAATAATTCGATGTTATTAGGCCAGCTAATAAACGTCTTTACCTTAGAGGTGTCAAAGAAAAAGTAGACACTAGGATGAAGTTTGGATACTAGCATCCTACTCTTCATAGCTACTTACCAGACCAAATGGGTAAAGAAGTTGTATCGGTCGACTCAATTTTGAGACCCAAATTATTCTAGGCCTACATCTGAATAGTTAAAAAGTGAGTACACTTTTGTTTTAAATTAAAATCCAATGTTTTGTATATATTCTTAGGATGTAGAAGAGTATTATACAAATTAATAAATTAAAATGATTTTATGAAAAGGTTTCATAAATAAGTTGTATCATTTAAAAATGCTTGAACTTAAGTAGAAATTGTTATGAAATGTTTTCATAAATATATTGGGGAGGGTAGCAATTAGTTAGATAGTAAGAATCTTTAGATCAGTACGTAAGTTGTACGTAGATCCTTCCTCTTTTCTCATAATTCTCGATCCAAGATTCGAGTACATGACTTAATGTGTTTCACACCGTTCCAAACAAGAATTTATCGCTCGATTTTTGATGGTGAACACTTGGTGAGGGTTCTTAATTTGGAACCAAATTTTTCTACCATAGTATATAGCTATGTAAGGAGAACATATGTTTCTAATTGAGAAGCCTAATAGGCCGCACTAGGGAATCGAGTGAGCGATACTAGTTGGAAGTAAAGTTATGTATTTAAGTGAGTGATCAATTAGATTTTGCACAAGAATGATCTATGTACATCATACAGACCGATGAATAGTGTTAAGAATTTCTAGGTTTAGGGTTGTGATAAAATTTTGAGGTCGAAATTCTTTTAGGGGGGGAGTGTAATGACCCGGAATTTCACCGCTTTAATTTGAGAATATTTAATTAATTTTAAATATTCAAATAATAGATTTTGTAATTAAAATAAAACTCTTTAAACTAATGATGGTGAAATAGTTTTTCAAATTTGTTTATAAAAATATTTAGTTTGAAGAAAAATGGAAAATGTGACCGAAATTTGTTTTCCGAATTTTCGACTTTTCGTCGGCTAAAAGTTATCGGAAATGTTGTAAACTATATTGTATAAACATACACATACATACAGATTAGTTAGGATATATACATGCATATATATATATATATGTATATTTGTATATGTATGTACATACTTAAGTATGTAAAGTAAGAGGTGATATTAAAATAAAATAAAAATAAAATATAAAGATGCCTTAGGAAACATGTTTAGACATTAGTACTTAGGCATTAAAAACATGTTGGCTAAGCAAGGGGAAGGGAGGACAAGATTGTGGGTTGAGGTACATGAAGGTGAGGTGGCATGGTGATGTGGCAAGAGGAGGTGGAGGGCAAAGGACCAAGGGTATAAAGGTAATTTACCTTGTTTATTGCTTATAAATACTCCTTTCATTTCTTCAATTTTTCCTCCTCTTCCCTCTACCATATATTTCCCATATATTAACCAAATGGAGGTTTTCCTTTTATTAAACCATATAAAATTCCGGTGGCTACAAATTTTATTTGTACCACTTCTTCAAATTTTGAGCTTAGCCATGTCCAAATCTCATTTATTTGCAGAGGATTTTCGGACCCAGATTTTCAATTCCGAAAATACCTCTTCTACTTTTGACCAATCTTCCTCAAAACAGATCCAAATCGAATGATTCATTTTTTGAAATTTTATAGAAATGAATTTTCAAGAACTTTCACTCTAGAAACTTTTCCAAAATCCATGATTATCTTGTCCTAAAATTAGTTGGATGATGACCCATTTTCGGGTTCGATTTTTTTTGAACTCGATGAAGATTCGAAGTCCCTCCACCTTTCAAGGCGGAGCTCCATACTTCATGTCCAAGCCCATTCCAAGTTTTAAAGGCAAAATTCAAGTTTTTCCAAAGCTATGCAAGGTCTAGGTCTCATTTTTAAATTAGAAAATATTTTAGCAAACTTTTGGTGAGAAACTAACTCCTTTTATTTAAAAATTTTAACTTTAAATTATGTTGTATATTTCGGTTGCTAAATCATAGCTTTATTGGTTGATTATGATGTTGGATTATATGTGTTTATATGTGCCTGTATGTATGGTGGTTATGACTTGGTTTAAGTATGAAACTATGTTATGGATGTGATGTAATTATAACTTGAAGATATGAGTTAAATGTTAGTACGGTGAAAGCTAGAATCTTGACTTGTTGGATGTTGTGAAAACATGTATAAAAGTTGAGTTCATGCATATGTTGTTATATGTTAAAGGAAAGTTAGTAGTTAGTGATTAGTTGCGACTTCGAAATCCTTTGGTCGAAAACTAGTTTCCTAACTTTACTTTCTTGAAATGTTTTAATGAAGCTTCAAAACCTTACCTTTGTTTTCAAAGCTTTATTCTAAGTTATAAAAGTAAGTTAATAGAAAAGGATAGAGTTTTGGAAGTGATTTAGAACATAAATCAAGTTTTCAAATTACGGTTCGTATAGCGATAGTCGCTACAAATGCAGTTCTTGAGATGAACTCTTTTTGCAAACTAAAAGTGTCTTTCACTTAAGTATATTTTTGACAAGTGTTTTCAAAACATATTATAAGTAATAAAAAGTAATTATTAATTAATTAATTAATTATTTATTTAATGATTAATTAATTAATTTAATAAGGTAATTAGTACTTAATCATTAGTTAATAAGGTAATTAGTACTTAAGTATTAATTAAGTAAATTTTAATTAGTTAATTAATAAAAGGTTAATTATATTTGTAATTAATTATTTAAGGACTAATTATTTATTAAATATTAATTTTTAATTAATTATTTATTATAAAAGGGTTTAATTATTTAATTAATCACTAGTTAATATTTAATTAAAGGCATAATTAAGATTTAAATTATTATTTAATGAAGGTTTAAAATTTTATTTAATTATTAATTAAAGGTTAATCATGGTTTAATTATTTTTATAATGATTAACTATTATTTATTTAAAGGATAATTATTATTTAATTATTTATTTAAAAGTTAATTATACTTTAATTATTAATTAAAGGTTTAATTATTATTATTAAGTAAAGAATTTAATTGTTATTTAATGTTTAAATAAAAGTTTTAAACCACTTTAATTCAGAAGATATGTTTTGTTTTAAAGTAACTTTCATTTAAAAGAATATTTTAAATCCAAGGGATTTCTTTGTCGACTATCCTTAAGTAAACCCAATTGAATATGAAACCCAATGACATATGTTTAGCATAATAAATCACCTTTCTGCTAATTAACTTGTATTTGACATCTGTTTGATAGAATAAATCACTACCATAGTTCACCATGTAGACTATGTTGACATCTATTAGGCAAAATAAAAATCCATTCTGCGAACAAATTTCTGTCTACTATCTTGGTAACTTGGATACTTATATGATTGGTTGTTATTGGTTGATTTCCTTATACATATCTGCTTGTTATGTAAATACTCATGTTATAACTTGAAAAGTAAACCCAGTTAAATGAGAACCATTGTGGTCACTAAGCTTCTTTCTGATTCTTAAGGTCAATCATACTTTTAATAATGGTTTCAATTTAAGTAATGATTTTAGTAAAGGTGTTTTAAATAACCGCTTTGTTTATCAAAAGGATGTTATTAAATGAGTTTATTAAAGAATTTTTGTTTTAAATAAGGAATATTTATAAGAAAGTTTTATAACTGATTATGGGTATTTATAAAGGAAGTTTTATAAATAATTTTGAGATTTATAAAGAGATATATAAATGGTTTTAATATCTATAAAAGAGTTTTGTAAATTTAACTTGGTGATTTATAAAGATTTTTGTAAATGGGTTAGGAATTTAAGTAAAGGGGATTCATAAATGAAAGATATTTATTAAGAGGATTTATAGAAGAAAATTTATAAAAAAATTTGAGATTGGATTTCCTTTAACCGACCTTCTTAATAATGGTGTTATGGACATTCGTTCCACACTTAACACCAAAGGAATATTGTTTGAGGTTATCTTTATCTATGATTTAAATAAGATTTTTTTTATCCTTTGATATGATTTGGAAGTGAGAAATCTTTCACAAATGTTTTGTAAATATATTTATATCAATGAGATAAGTATATGAATGTTTTTGATAAACACTTTTGAAAAGAGTTTTAATAAATGAAAGATTTAGTTTGAGGCTTAGTGGTTGCTCTGGGTAATTAAATCTCTGAATTTGTTGTTGTTTGTTTATTTGATATTTAAATAACCGACTATCAAATCTGGACCAAAATATAACTCCAAATATATCTAGGAGAAACATGTGAGTTATATGGCGCAGTCATCTTCGATGATGTTGTACTATGCGTATAAATCTCGTTTTGTTCTTCTAGGACAAATGATAGGGAGACCCATCCACTTACATAGTTAGGGGGTTGTAACGACCAGGATTTTCGATCCTCCAAAATCGACACTAATACATCCACTGTATTGCATGTCGAGCAATCGAATGCCGAAAAACCCGATTGTTAGGGGAAAAAGAAAGAAGGAAGAAGATAAGAAGAAAACTAAACAACACAGAATCTCACAGCAGAACGAATAATCTGTAATATACATCAAATCTTTACACCAAACAAACTATAATATATGTATATACAAAACATCAATCGGAGTATACTAACCTATTTCAGCCTGGACGGTTATAACAGCCTATCCTCACAATTGTAGATAAATACAACAACGAATACAGCGGAAAAATAACCATCTACGTGAATACGTCTCGGGGCCCCCAGCTCATCTCCTGAAGCTCCAAAGCTTCCAACTAAAATCTGTAAATTTGCTCGGTCTGACCCGAGCATTATAATAAAATAACACCCGAGTCAGTCTGGAAAACCAGCGTGACAAAACACATCCAACTGGATTTTAAAGTTATAAAAAATCTTTGAAATCAAAGTATCTCGTAAGACCACGCCGCACATAAACACGGTCCTCCTGCACAAGGATCAGAGATATCATTTCGAAGCAGCATACATCCCTAGTGATGTACCATAGGAAAAACATAGCTGGTCTCACTAAAACTGAATGCATCGCCCCATGCATGCATAACAACTATATGTAATGTCTAGGAAGAGCCGACTACATCCTATGGGTTTGCCAACCCTACTGGCCATGCCTCCTATCTCTAGTTTAAGCCATTACCGCTGATGAGGCTACGTCCGGCGCTCCAACTTATGCACCACCACCAAATAGATTACGGAATCCCACATGGATTCCCATACCCCAACGGGTCTCGGAATCACACATGGATTCCAACATTTTAATATATGTCATGAAACTCCTCCATAGAACCGTATGGTTTTGGAGTGGTCATGGTTTTCGAGTCATCTCTTACGCGTACACTCTTCCGTTTCCCTAGCGCTCCAAAATCTAATTGTCGATTTTTCGGAATGCTCAATACCGGTTCTTTAGGAAAAATCTGACAATACACAAGAGCGGGGATCACCCCCTAACCGTTTAAGTTGACGGATCTCCTCATCATTTGTCCTAGAAGAATGAAACTAGTTTATACGCATAGTATAGCACCACCGACGGTAACTGTACCATATAATCCTCGTGTTTCTCTTAGATATTTCCCGAGTTAAATCCTTCGGTGTTAAGCATGGAATATTTCCTTACCACCAAAATTAAGAAGGATTGCATATTTAGGCCAAGATTTGATGGTCGGTTATTTATCTATCAACAAACACACATTCAAAACAAGGATCTATTCCATAAGGAAAAACAACATTGGTTAAGCACATAAGCAACCATCCGCCACCTTTTAATAAATCTTTCGTTCATTTAAAAACACTTTGTAAAAAACTTTTCTATGACTTTTGGGAGTCTCCATACCATCTGCTTGCTGGTCGAAATCGTCCTTCCCCTCTCCTCAATTTTTCAAGCATCTTAAATACAAAATCAAATCAAATACAATCGTCGGCGGTAAAGCCGTTTGGGAGCTAGCAATTTCTGGACTTGAAATTGGATTCAAGGAGTTTAGTTCATCTTTTCAAGGTGTAAATACTAGGCTTTGGTGAAAGGTACATCTTTTGTTTATTAACATATATAAATGCTTATTTAATTATTAAATAATATGTCAGTTAGTTAGAAATTATCACGGATCTATATATGTTAGTGTCGTCATCATTTTATGATAATGTATACATGTGTATAATTATTAAAAAATATATTTTATATATGTATATAAATAAAGCTAATGACTATAGTTTAATTAAAAGGTTTTTTGGTATATAATAATAGTATAAAATGATTATTCAATAAAATAGTTTTAAAATTCAAACACAATAATATAAAATATTTGTTTATTATTTTATTAATTTATAAATATAATTTGAAGTTCATGAAATTAAAAAAAACATTTTGTTTAAACTAAATATATATATATATACACACACACACACTAGTACGTATGGCACGTCCGTTGGACGTGTGAAAAGAAAAATGCATTTTAACTTCTTTTTAATGCAAAGAAATACGTGACCTAACTTCGTTTTTCATTGAAAATTATAACACATAAAAATAGAACTAATTTTATATTTGGTGCATCGTCCAAGAACCTAAAAAATTCATAGTATTTATTTGGTGTACAATAATTGTATATACCAAAAAATGATAAGCTTCGGTTTGGGAAAAAAGATGTATACCAAATAAGGTGTAGAATATATGATGCACTATATCATCGCTTTTAAAAATTCTTCATTGGAGCTATGTAATTTACACTACTGGAAACATAAGCTTTATTACTACTGGTTATTTTACTACTACTTTATTCAAATGAAAACAAAATTTTATATTATACCACGTACATCCAAGTCTAACACATATGATATAACTTCTAAGCAAACCTTCATCTTCATGCTATTAAATCTTCTTATCCTTGGCCAAGAGCTCAACTGTTGCAGTCTTCTTAACAACCAAATTGGAAGAGTACATGGTGAAGTGGAAGACATTTTCATCTTGAGCATAGCCCATATTGTTTTAGTTGCATGCCCAACATGAGCTGTGTTTGTGATCTGCACGTAAATGTGCATATTTTTACCACCATATTTAATCTATTTAAATTAAATAAATGATCATATTGGGTATTTTAAATTGTTTAAACCAAAGTTCAAATTATTTGAAATTGTCACATATTCATCTTCATATAGGGGCAAAATGGTCATTTTTATGCATTTATTAAATTGAGAAAATTTACTTGGAATTTTCTATGTTATTTTGTAGGAAATTTGGTGAATTTTACAAGTGGTTACATGATGATATATGCATGCACAAGAGTGAAGAGAACAAATGAAGATGGAAATAATTCAAAGTGAAGACAATGGAGGACCCCACCTACCCACCTACCTTAATGTACAAATTAGAGGCTAATGCACATGCTTATGGAATTAATGGCTTCATGTACACTTAAATAAGGATTATTTGAAGCTAATGATTACTTGGCCTCCACACTTCCTAAGAGGGTATTTTGGGCATTCCCCAAAAATATGAATTAGGGTTTAACACATGTATAAAATCCCCTTATGTTTCATGTAACCTTCTTCCCCCTTAGTCTCTCTTTAGTTTAGTTTAGGCTCACAAATAAACAAGCTCTTCCCTTTCTCTTTTCATGGCTACTTAGCCATTTTTATTTCATGTACTTTTCCTTTTTTATGCAATGTAATTATTGTTTCCTTTTAATTACATGTCATTTCCTTTCTTGCTAGTAGTGTAGATTTTCTTTTATGTAATTAGAATAGTTTTCTTTCATTTATCTTTCCTTTTGCTTTCATGTTGCAAGCTACATTTGTTAATCAAATGACAAATATGAGAGGCTAAACCCCTTCAATTTAGGGGTAATGAAGCTCTCTAATTATGTAGCTTCAACTATTTATTAATTCATGCTCTCTTTTTGTGCTTAATGAAGAATGATTGAAGTGGTTTAATTGTTGTTTTTGCCTTGAATTTGATAGTCTATATTGTTGATACCAAATAGGCTATGCTTAAACAATCACTAACACAAATGCCTCTTCATCAAAATATGATTATGGCATAAGAAAGTGATTTGAAATTAAAATTTGACGGTTTATATTTTTAATCAATAGTTAATAGGCCATACTTAAAATAGATTTCATTTTCATTGTCAAGTTTCATGAAAGTTAGTAAGTGGTTTAAGGGGTGTGTCAAAGTTTGATGGCTTATGTTGGCTAACTAATAGCACAAATATGTCATACTTATGATAGACACATCAATTAAAGCACTAATGACCATAAAAGAGAGATTATGATTTCATATGTGTTGAACTATATAATCTAGAGAGTGGATTTATTCTCTAAATTGTCATTCAACTCCTATATTTGCATTTCTTTTCTTTTAGTTAGTTAGTTAATTCTCTAATTCTCTAGCTTAACTTTCGCTCGACTTTGGTTTAATTTGATTGAATAGATTTTTAAAATCATCAATTCCCTACGGATCGACCCGTATTCGCCATGTACTACAAGTGTACGCCGTGCGCTTGCGGTTATTTTTAATTTAAATTTGTTCGACGGTTTTCTAAACCGATAGAATTTCCGTCGACGAATAATTTGCACTATCGGTAATTTTTCCTATGGAATCCCCGTAATTTTGAAATAATTTATGTTCTCATTAGATTACAAATGAATATTGTTTTAAATATCCAATTGTGAACCATTCATAACCATAGATAACTCTTATGGGGAAATTCAAGGAGAATAATACAACTAATGGAAAATGGTAAAAATAGTACGTTTTGAGATCAAACTCATTAAACATTTTTATGTAAAAAGAATGTTTAGCTTTGTGGTTATAGTTTTGGCTGTTTCTTTGAAAAGCTGCAGACTTTTAGATCTAATGCTTCCATTTGTTTATTTTAAACCTGAAAATAAATTAAAATCAACACTAAAAACAAATTCAAACTGTTGCCTGCATTTCAACCTTCTGCCTCCTCAAAATTGCTTCACTTCCACATATCCTCCAGCAAACAACCATACAAACTGCAGCACCACCATATATAACCATTTCAAATATTCGACCATCAGCCTCCATCACCATCCTGCCTGCTAGTTCATTCAACTGCCGCTACTCATTCACTTTAACTTCATTAACACATACATCTCCAACCACAACCATCAACCTCCTCTGCCAGTCAAACAATCAGCCTTCATACAACACTGCCAATACCCACAACCAAGCCTTCCAATCATCCAATACCAAAACAAGCAGCAGCATATCCAAACCCCAGTCCCCAAGACAACAAACTTCTCACAAATTACTTCTAACATTCCTCCAACCACTCTGCCTAAAACAACCACTCACACTTGCAGCCAAAACATTTCATACAATCAGTCATCACACTGCTGTGCAACCATAATACTTCAATTACCAGTTACCATTCAAACTGATAGCATACCCATCCCCTACCTACTGCCATTATCACACAAACAAACAGTGCCATTTCACCTTCACCTTCAAAAACTTACTGCCTCTCTGTCACAGTGCAACTCTTCTTCACCAACATCTCCTCTGCATATCTCCAAGCTGCCGCATATCACAACCTTTTCTATTCTTCTATACTTCTATTCTCCACCCTGCCATCTACAAAACACTCAAACCACTGCCATAACTCACTGTGCACAAGACAACCATTCATACTGTTGCAACTTCTCCGCCAAACAACTCACTTCTGTCAATTCCACTGATCAAAACTTCTCTGCAACTATTTCCACAAACCACTTCTGTCTCCAACCATCATCGCAAACTACTGTCTTCCGAACAACCAACCAACATCGCAGCTTCAAGCTTCTAGCACTCCAGACCCAAACCACCATCACCAAGCTTCTGAATAAGCTTCCTCTACCATAACATCCGATCATCCCATATAACAGAGCAGTTCTCCACAAATCACCAATCACTAAAACATCACTGCATACCCCTACATCAACATTCCCTTCAACTACAATTTCTGCTCAGAGCACACCACATTTCATCTCAACAACATTACCACTCAACTACCATCACAAAAGAAACTGCACTACCACAAAACCATTCCTCTGCGACTACTTCCATCAACTCACCCTGTGCATAAACTGCCTGCAACTAGCCATTGCCACTGCTTTGTGCATTGCTGCTGTTAACCACTCCTCCACCATATACCACCTTCCCCTTTGATCGCCATTGATCAAACAGTGCCACTGTGCCTTTACAGCAGCCTTCAAGCATTCACATCATAACTTTCCCACCTGAAAGTGCACCATCCATCTCCCTATTTCTACATCAACTCATCTTCCATTCCAACAAATCACTGTCATCTTCAACAAGCTATAAAGAAATTTGAAAAAACTCATTCGCTATATCCATTACTGCACGTAACTTGCTGTAGCATTCACCTTTCTCAATACAACTTCCCCACTTCCATCCTCATCAGCAACACTATAAAAATTTGACAACATCACCAAATAACTGTCTGAAACACACCATCCTTCCCTAAACAGCTATGTTGTTGTACACACTATTGCATTGCTTCTCACACTTCTGCCATTCTAGACTTCACGCAACCCAAAATCGCCACTGCAGTCACAAACTTCAAAGCCAAAATCCGACCATCAAAACCAATCGCGACCACCACCTCTTCCCCAAACTCCAGTCGAACCAATCAACTTCACCTCCATCCCAATTCGAATTATCTTCCTAAAGCAGCAAAACCCCTTTCGAACCCTCCGCAACCCCCTGCTACAAATCGAACTTCGAAAGTCGCGACCATATTCCACCAAATCGTGAATTACTCCTCCTGAAACTGAACCAATCATCTAATTTTTAACTTCGACCTCGTGATTTGATATCAACTTTGTGTTAACCTGAACCAAAATCGGAATTAAACTTCGACTTGGAATTCGAAGAAGAGCAAAATTTTGTTTGGAATTTAGAATTTGAAATTTGGTTTCGAAATTTCAATTTAAGGAGCAGAATCGATTTCGTGAAAAGGTGATTTGAGTAATTTTGTGCGAGACTTTAGCAATTATAATGTTTGATTCTGGGTTGAGAACTTTGTAATTGGACCGAACCCGTTATTTGTTTACGTGTGTGTTTTTGTGGACCGTGTGCTTTGATTTTTAATTGCATTGTGGGCTTTGGGCGTTGCTTTAATATTTTTTTTAGTTTGTGTTAGGCTGTTTTATTTTTAGTTTCCCTTAAAAAAAAGAGTGGGGTTTGCTTAATTTGGTTTTCTTTCATTGTTTTTAGTTTTGTTTCATCCTAAAAAAAATTTGTTTGGTTCGTTTTAAATTGTTTTAAGTTCCAACCAAATACCAAAAAAAAATTTTTTTTAAGTAAAACCTCACTTTTAAGTTTCCTTTTCAAAAAAAAAACAATTGTATATATCTAGTTTTAAATTTCAGGTTGCCAAAGCAGAATTGAAGAAGGAGCAGAAGTGCTTGCTAAAATAAATTGCTTGCGTGCTGAGCTTGCCAAAAAAACTGCTTGCTTATTTATAATTTTCTCTTTATTTGCCTTGCATTGTATATATCTATTGTTTTTGTTTGTCTTGCATTGTTGTTTACTTGCATTTAAAAAAAATTCAGAAAACCAAAATAAAAAAAAAACAAAAACAAAAATTCATTCGTAGTTGCATTGTTAATACACATTTATTTTCAGTTTTGCATCTCATTTTTGATTAATAATAACGTTTAGTCATCGATAACACTTAATTATATATTGGCAAATTGTCTTCTTTGAACAATTTAATTTCTTGGTGTCTAGGCTACGGCAGAGTAATAACCATTTATAAATATTACGGTGATTCGTAACTATTATAGTGGTTGTTTCTCTGATGGTACTTAAACCTTCGGTTGCATTGCTACGGTGATTCATGGTGCACCGATAATCCTGCCCGTTACCTGGCTGAGAACTATCTTGTTGATTTAAGACAATGTGTAATTATACAATTTTGGGTTAACTTAGGATAAATCATCTGTAATTAATCCTTGCATTCATTTAGTTGCATTAGTTCATGCATATTTAAAAAAAATTCAAAATCCAAAATAAAAAAAAATTGTATATATTCCTTTTCCTTTGAAATTTTTAAATCCTTTTTCTTTGAAATTTAAAAAAAAAATTAGAAAAAAGCAAAATCCAAAAAAAAAAATTATAAAACCTTTTCAAAAAAAATAAACTGAAAAACCAAAAAACAAAACAAAAATTAATTTCCCTTTTGAAAAATAAATTTTATTTGTAATTATTTTTCCTTTATAAAAAAAACCAAAAACATTCTTGAAAATGTCTGAATTTCCATATTCACTTGAATTTTACGATAGTTGTGAAAATCAATATAATCCATATAATTTCACTTCAAATTTTTATGGATATTTCAACAACGACTATTGTTTAAACGATTCGAATTTTGAACCACAAATTTTTCAAAATGACGAACAACCCTCGAATCTCGAAAATAGCATTGAAATGATTTCATCTTTACTCGAACTCTCTACACAACAAAATCGAGAGATAAATGATTTGTGTAATTCATATTTGTGCAATGATTCAAGAGCAAGTTTTCAAAGTGATCAAAACTTGAATTCAATTCAAAATTCAAACGATTTTGATTATAACCCATGCTAATTCAATTTCGAACTACAAAATGAATTTCAAACTCAAAATGGAAATGGAAACAACTTTTCAAACGAATTTGGCAATGGGAATAATCTTAACCACGTTACGATTGAAAATCTTTGTTCTCAACAATTTCCAAGTGAAAATTCTCATGTTAATAATTATAAATTGGATTTTGTTGAGCAAATGAATGAAATTTACGACGTTCACACGGATTCGTTGTTTGAAACATATATGAAACAACGTGAAAAACAAAATCAAATTCCAACGTGTGACGAGTCAAACAGTAATCCATCTTTTACCCAAGTCGACGATTTCCAAATAACAACTTTTGAAATTGAAAATAACAATCTTAGTGAAGTTGTTGAAAACACGGTAATTGAGTTGGATTTCAATTCTTTTGAGGGTGTGGAACCAAATTTAAAATTCGATCTTCCTTTTCTCGATTTCAAAAATTTGAATACGACAACTTTGGATTTTGAACTTGAGATACGCAATGAAGTTGTTAATAATCCAATAAAGGAAGTCAAATTCAATGAACATGATTTCTTTGGAATTTTCGAAAATGAGTTGTTAAATTCTGAAGGGGAAGATTTACATCACCATTTTGATTTTGAAATCGATAATTTTGAAGAAGTTTTCAATGATAAACTTGAATTTCAATTTGGTGAAAATAAATGTGAATTTCAATCAATTGTATTATCAACCCCAAAAATCATTGAAAATAAAACAACTCGTTCAATTTTCAATAAAACGATATTCGTTTTTCCAAATCAACATTCAACTTTGAAATCTTTTACGATTTGGTTTTTCAAGCTTAAGCTGTGTCTCGTATACTTGACGAGGCAAATGAATCGGTTTTTGGAAGACCGTTTCATTTACGCTTTGACGATATACTTTCTGATCTCGTGTAAATACCGTTAATTTTCATTTAAATAAAGGTCATGTTTTTATTTTTATTTTTCTCCTTCCACTTGGGTTGACTGTGGGGACATAGTCAAAATCAAGTGTGGGGGGAGACTAATCTTCATTTTTTATTTTACATGATTTATTTTTGCGTTTTCTTTTAAAAAAAATCATAAAAACAATTTTTTTTAAGCATTTTGATTTATTTTTAAAGAAACACTATAAGATAAATATATGGTTTTGGTTTATTAAACTGAAATTTTTGAAAATTTATTCATCTTAACAAAAATAAAAATGAAGTTTGATTACAAATAATAATGGTTTAACTAGTATATAGGAAGATTCATACGTGATAATTATGAAATATATCCTAATTGAAAATCTTTTTTTAAAAAAGTGGTTGATTTAAAGTAAAGGATATAACATTTTTTTTGTCTTCCAAGTTAAATGATGCTAAGATGACTTTGCGAAACTCTCTCCCTAAAAAAACAAAAAAAAACACATTTTTTTTTGTATATATCTATATATTTTCTTAATAAACACCTAGAGTCATGTGTTCACGCTCGTGTGTTCACTCGCCATGCTCTGTACCCTTCTCACGTAAGCCCGAAAGGAAGTGCACGATCGGTATATCTGGCCTCAGTTTATCTGAATTAGGTGTGCATATAAAAATTATTTTACTAATAACGCCTACAGTCAATAAGTGTTCACACTTGTGTGTTCACTCGCCACGCTCTGTATCCCTCTCACATCAGTCCGCAAGGTAGTGCATGGGTAATATATCTGGCCTCAGTTTATCTGAGTTAGGCATATGTAAATATTGTTAATATCAATAAATTTTTCAAAAGGAAAAAAAATGGAGAGAGTAAGCAAATGAAATCCAAGCACTATTTTAACTTATTTGATTTGACTTGTTATTGAAAAGAAATGAAAATACCACTTTGATAAACTTTGGTAATCAACTAAGGATCCATTTATAGTTACACTTTGTTATCAACCGAAACAACGAGTTAAACTATAGTCTATTTGTTATGATAACTTAATTTTTGTTGGAAATTTTGACGAGTAAAATGACTTAAATTTTCAAGATAATAACCAAAACCTATATTTAACTTATTTGTGTCAATTTAAAAATAAATCCTTCATTTGTAAATATTTTCAAAAGCTCGCATCTTCTCCTTGTAAATAAATCTTGCATTGTGTAAATACTTTCATCCTGCATTTGGATTTTGTAGGTAGTATCCGCTGAAAACCCTTACGAGACAACACTTGTCCTACTGGGGACACCTAGAGGCTTAATGACTTATTGCATACGCTCAATGCAATCGTGCTCCCTACGAAAATGGATTTATCTTAGTTTTTCCTTTATTCGAGGACGAATAAAAAGATAAGTGTGGGGGTATTTGATGTGCACGTAAATGTGCATATTTTTACCACCATATTTAATCTATTTAAATTAAATAAATGATCATATTGGGTATTTTAACTTGTTTAAACCAAAGTTCAAATTATTTGAAATTGTCACATATTCATCTTCATATAGGGGGCAAAATGGTCATTTTTATGCATTTATTAAATTATGAAAATTTACTTGGAATTTTCTATGTTGTTTTGTAGGAAATTTGGTGAATTTTACAAGTGGTTACATGATGATATATGCATGTACAAGAGTGAAGAAAACAAATGAAGATGGAAATAATTCAAAGTGAAGATAATGAAGGACCCCACCTACCCACCTACCTTAATGTACAAATTAGAGGTTAATGCACATGCTTATGGAATTAATGGCTTCATGTACACTTAAATGAGGATTATTTGAAGCTAATGATTACTTGGCCTCCACACTTCCTAAGAGGGTATTTTGGGCATTCCCCAAAAATATGAATTAGGGTTTAGCACATGTATAAAATCCCCTTATGTTTCATGTAACCTTCTTCCCCCTTAGTCTCTCTTTAGTTTAGTTTAGGCTCACAAATAAACAAGCTCTTCCCTTTCTCTTTTCATGGCTACTTAGCCATTTTTATTTCATGTACTTTTCCTTTTTTATGCAATGTAATTATTGTTTCCTTTTAATTACATGTCATTTCCTTTCTTGCTAGTAGTGTAGATTTTCTTTTATGTAATTAGAATAGTTTTCTTTCATTTATCTTTCTTTTTGCTTTCATGTTGCAAGCTACATTTGTTAATCAAATGACAAATATGGGAGGCTAAACCCCTTCAATTTAGGGGTAATGAAGCTCTCTAATTATGTAGCTTCAACTATTTATTAATTCATGCTCTCTTTTTGTGCTTAATGAAGAATGATTGAAGTGGTTTAATTGTTGTTTTTGCCTTGAATTTGATAGTCTATATTGTTGACACCAAATAGGCTATGCTTAAACAATCACTAACACAAATGCCTCTTCATCAAAATATGATTATGGCATAAGAAAGTGATTTGAAATTAAAATTTGACGGTTTATATTTTTAATCAATAGTTAATAGGCCATACTTAAAATAGATTTCATTTTCATTGTCAAGTTTCATGAAAGTTAGTAGGTGGTTTAAGGGGTGTGTCAAAGTTTGATGGCTTATGTTGGCTAACTAATAGCACAAATATGTCATACTTATGATAGACACATCAATTAAAGCACTAATGACCATAAAAGAGAGATTATGATTTCATATGTGTTGAACTACATAATCTAGAGAGTGGATTTATTCTCTAAATTGTCATTCAACTCCTATATTTGCATTTCTTTTCTTTTAGTTAGTTAGTTAATTCTCTAATTCTCTAGCTTAACTTTCGCTCGACTTTGGTTTAATTTGATTGAATAGATTTTTAAAATCATCAATTCCCTATGGATCGACCCGTATTCGCCATGTACTACAAGTGTACGCCGTGCGCTTGCGGTTATTTTTAATTTAAATTTGTTCGACGGTTTTCTAAACCGATAGAATTTCCGTCGACGAACAATTTGCACTATCGGTAATTTTTCCTATGGAATCCCCGTAATTTTGAAATAATTTATGTTCTCATTAGATTACAAATGAATATTGTTTTAAATATCCAATTGTGAACCATTCATAACCATAGATAACTCTTATGGGGAAATTCAAGGAGAATAATACAACTAATGGAAAATGGTAAAAATAGTACGTTTTGAGATCAAACTCATTAAACATTTTTATGTAAAAAGAATGTTTAGCTTTGTGGTTGTAGTTTTGGCTGTTTCTTTGAAAAGCTGCAGACTTTTAGATCTAATGCTTCCATTTGTTTATTTTAAACCTGAAAATAAATTAAAATCAACACTAAAAACAAATAAGGTAAAATAAATTATAATTTATATGATAAATATATCAGAAAATAAGTGGATAGCACTGCAACAATCTTGATAATTTATCCAGATAAGTAATTCATGTACGAACCATTAATAACTAAGAATGGCTTCTATATTGAAACTAAAGGAGAAAACTACAATTAATATTAAAAAAATGGAAAATTACCTTCGGGATCAAATACATGAACATCCTTCTTAGAAATATTGGTAATCTCTACCACTATTGTTTTTGTTGTTTCTTTTTGCATAGTTTTAAACATGACAAACCAATTACATTCAACATTCAAAACAAATAAGGGAATAATCATAACTCTAATTTATATAATGGGTCGAGCTAATAGTTAATGAGGTGTTCCAAATAATTCCTCAGCAAAACTATAAAAAGATGATAGTTTTAATTTTGTGAAAGATGAACACGGTATGAGCAAGTAGTTTACATGTCTCACTTCATTGGTTTTACAGGTCTTGAAATAAATACAGAAAAAATATCGATTGTATAACAATATTTGTAGATAATTTGAAATCAACGTTTTGTTGACACCATCTAGTAAATGTTGATTGATAATGGATGGCGTGATTTGATGTGATGTAGTATAAATAACAATGGACATGTAGTCTGTTCAAACTTCAAATTATGTGTACTTGATAGTTAACAAAAACAACAATTGCTAATTCAAACTTCTATCACAATCAACGAAATCAGTTTGTATTTTAGCATGCACTGAAGCCATGTCTGGATAATCTCTCGCAATTGTTGTTTGCCACTCAACATACCCTACGTAAGCAAAAAAATGTGCATTTACCTCATGCTTGAACAAATCTATAAATAAATGAAATAAATACAAATAAACAATGAATGGCTGTTATAAAATCATGTGCTTACTTTCATTTCATTAATATTAATTTTATATAACTTCATTCTTTCCATTTTTCACTTCATCTTTTTTACTTAAATAGCCCAGAATTACAAAAAAGAAAAAAGAAAAAAAACAATGTTACTTTTTGATACAAAAATACCAAAGGAAGTCCCATTTTTTGAAAAATAAATATAAACCCCTTTGCCTTTGCTCCATTATTTGAACATGGGAATATTAGTTGGATAGTGGTCTGAACTGTGCAAAAATTTGAAGCTCTCTTATATAAGTAATAAGTTTATACAGTTGTTCACAAAATATATGAAGTATCATTAAAGTTTTATATTTAGTATTGCTAAAACTCTAATGAGTTTATTCTTCGAAGTTCTAAAATAGTATATGACTATAAACCACATAACTAATTCATATATACAATCTAAGCAAGAAAAAGTCGATAAATTTTCAGTAACAAATGGATTTTTTCAAGTCTTTCTCTAAATATATATTAATTGTGATTTCTACTTACAGAGGATACATCCTCTTGCACTTCATGTTCAAGTATCACGGTGTGAAGCTCATCACCACCAAACACTTCACCGACATTATCGGCTCTATCAACATCGATTTTGACATTATGCCCATTAATGGAAGATGCGACATGGTCAAGACCAAAGCCAAGTCCTACTTAGTAGTAAGCCTAGGTGAAGTATTCAGGTATGACCGATGCATTTTTTAACAATGGACGCACCTACCATATCTGCTAAACTTGTTAAACAATAGAGTCAGAATGACGAATGAAAATAATATATACTTGCGCATACGTATATATGATGTTCAAGTGCATGGTTTGTTCTGGGACCATTAATTAAAAGTACTGACATAATTAAAGTTGATAAATATTCCTACCATACTATTAAATATGGTTATAAAGCAGCTGGAATGGAGATAATTTAAAAAAAACCAAAATAGAGCAATTCAAGCATAATTATGCATAAATTATTGAATTGAGAAAACATTCATTAAACATCTAATCACCAATTCATGTCACTTTTTTTAGCAAAAGGAACTTATGTCACTTTAGATTCTAAAATCAATCCCACATAATCAGCATCAACAAAAGCATCCTCGTCAACCGCATCATCATCATCCTAGTTTTAAAAGGCTGAATCTTGCTTGATTCCACCTCCAAAAGGATGTTTTCAATCTCATCATGACTCCGTGCCTCCATTTTGCCTTCTGTCCTTTCAAAATTGGAATCCAAGCCTGAATCTTTAGCTACGATTTTGAAGAGGTTGATTGAGTGGATATTCGTTTAATAATAATTCTTCCCCACTTGTAGTTTCAGAGGTTGACCATGACAATTGAAGTTTCCTGTAGATGTCAAAATTAGAGTTTTAAATGAAGTTAGGTAGGAGGAAAGCATTAATTTTTATGAACAAGATAAAGTGCTCACTATAAAAAAGGTTTGGACCTTCTCGAAAGAAAGAAAAGTAAGAATACATACACAGTTTCCATTGTCGAGTTATTTGACATGTTCATTGAGCTATGGTTGATGTTGTTACGGATGCATTTTTCAGTATGTATGAAAAATGCAAAGAGTAAAGTGGTTGGATTATCCTCGTTTTGTATTATATTTAATAGGGACTGTTTAAGAGGAAATATTCCATCGAATTTCATGACAGTGAGATAGTGGGTTAGTGCCGAAGAACATGGAATAGGAAGACGAAAATACCCCTATCATACCCTAGTAGTGTGAAATGTTGTTTTAGACATTTCAAAAGCTTCAAATGAAGGTATTCTCATTATATATAGATAGATATATAAAACTTAAGCATCGTATGTTTTTAAATATGGATAAGTATAGGTATAAAATTATAAAATACATACACGAAGAATATTTTATAGAATATATACTTGTTTACATTATTTTTGAATTTTTTTAAAAATTAATTTCCATACAGAAATCAATAATAAAAACCAATTTTTTTTAACCAAAATAATTTTAAATCGAAAAAGGAATTTTTTTATGGCCGTGTATGTTGAAACATATATACATATATAATAATTAATTTACATTAGACATATTTATGTGTATGAATTATGTGTGTGTATGTATATATATAGTTTTATAGATAATATTTTAATATATATATATATATATATATATATAAATTTTTGATTTTGAAATAAAATAAACATCATATAAATATTTATTCAAATTTTAATATATTAAATTTGATTTTTGTAGTTACTATCTAGATCTAAATATAAAATTGAGTTTTAAATTTGAATTTAATCTTACAGCTATTTATATTATCATTTACAATTATTTCATATAATAATAAAGTGTAGATATGTGTATATATACACTCATATGTCTTATTTTACAATATATATATATTAACACACACTCTCTCTCTCTCTCACACACACATGCTAGACGTCACACATGTATATATAGGGGCAAACATGTTCATTGCAGTGTAAATTCCTGCACTTACACGCGGGCATGTTAAACCATGTACACCGTTTACATTGTACGTACACGTTCACACTTATGTGTACATGATACACATACATACATTATATAATACAAATTATATAATAAATAAAACCTTATTTATAAAATAAATAAAATATTGATTTTATTTAAAATAAAATTTAGTTAAGGTCTAAATAAATTTAGACTTCATAGACCCAATAAAGATCCAGATGAAATAATTTTTTTAAAAGTTACCCATTTACCCCGCTACGTGCTGGCCTAGTTCCAAAAGACCCAACTATGGTCGGTCGATGGACGTCATACCACAATTTAACTATAATCAAATTGGAGTGTCGTCAATGAAGTTTAACAGTATTCTCAAGTCAAGATAACAGTATAATATTGTTGCTTCGATATTCTCTGTTTGACCTTAGTTATATTAATCAATAGAAAACTATCAAGTGAGTCATTTCATAGTCATCTAATAACTATCCATACGTAACCCCTTGGTATCCTCAACAACTATGAATAATAAACTGCCAAATATTTGGAGAGCATTACGTACTATAGTCTCGATGGATGTATCGATATGCAGTATTGATACATCTTGACTAGGAATATTTAAAATGATGTGTGTATTTTCATTGTGATAAATTTCTCATGACTACAACACATTGTAATTACTATCATAAAACATATCATTTATGGATTTTTTATTAAATACACTTAAATTATATATATAGTTAATACAACACATTATATCAAGTATATAATAGAAAGAAAAATATCTTTTATTTCGAATGAGGTTTTATTACAGAGTCAATAATTTACAGTAAATCACATAAATGTCTCTAGGACATACCCCCAACTCTATCAGGGTCTACGTAGTTTTTGGGGGTATTAGATCACTTTTTTAGCTAACAATATGCATATGTATATGTGTGTATATAAAATTTTCGGTGTATTAATGATTATATATATATATATTCCATTAGTTCCAAATTTTATAACAATGGAAAATTCAACAAAAATAATATATTATGCAACGGTTACAATTATATTTTTCAGATCTTATTTTTCATACTGTATTATTAGTTTATAGAAATAAACTAAAAATAAGTAAATAAACAAATAAATAATGAATACATGATATTATTAATGGACTCCAAAACAAGAAGGAGATGTAATTTTTGGGGAAATTACTAGGGGGTGTCCAAAAAAATTTTGTCCCTCTAACAGAAAAAAAATCCATAACTATCCTTAATTTTTTGGTGACTAATTACTATTTTTCTCATTTTTTCGACCAGAACCCGTCGGAAATGGTTTTCGATGAATCATCATCGGTCTTTATTCTCATTTTCCGATGAACTGTTGCCGAATTTTGCCTTACACGAGAGGTAAAACTGTAAACTGTTTAATTCGAATAGTTCACATAACAGTTTTTTCTAGGTTGAGTCCTTCTAAAATTTGCTCTTTTTAAAAAATGGAGTCCCTTTAGCAATGCCATAAATAAAACTTATCGGACCAAATGGAAGGGAGTAGCCCAAAATGGCCCATTAGTTCATGTGAATTGAGCCGCTTAGTCGTCCGTGTACGTATACAATACGGCTCCTGCTGCAATTTTAAATTTCTTTTGACCGCTTTACCCCTTCAAATTATTTACGGTCATAAAACTACCTTTTAAGTCCGCCTCCTCAGCTCAGATCACCGCCGCCACACTTCCTTTTCTCCTCCGCAGTCAACTTATCCTCCGTCGAAACAATTAGAGGTATTTCATTTCGAATAAAAAGCTATAAACTTGTTAATTTACGTTATTTGTTTATTTCTCCAACTTTCATTATTGTTAATTTTACTTTTTAAATTCGTAGACATACTTGATTAATTGCAAGATTTCAATTTTTTTTTTCTTCTCATCCAATTATTGCTATTTGTTCGAAACTACACCAGTGTAGAATACGGTAGCTTGGCTAGAAATGAATTATATTTGTTACAAGAATATGTGAAAAGGGCTTATAATGAATTAAAAAAACCGCCTCCCAGTTGTTGAAATATTGTTTTGGTACTATTTTCACAATTTCTTTGACAACTTGCGCGTATTATTTCATTATTTATTATTTTCTGGAAAATTGCATGCAAAATTTTCCTTTTCTATAAACTTTGTTTTCAGAAGATAGCATGCATTATTTTCTTTTTTCAGCTAAGAACACGACTGTCCTATAATTTTTCACATAATCTTTTTAATTGTCATTTTTTCATAATAATTTGATGAAAATGTTTACCTAATTACCGTTAGTCTAAAATTGTTTATATTAATGGAAGGTTTAAAGAAAAATAGAAATAAATAAGCAATAGCACTAGCATCAGATACTAATGGCTTTGTACTGTGTGACTGGAGCAACTGGATATATTGGTAGTTGGCTTGTTCAATCTCTTCTCAACAAGGGTTTTGTTGTTCATGCTACTGCCAGAGATATTGGTAAGTGATATTCTTTACACACAAACATTTATTTACAGCGTTGGGTAGATGCTAAATGTGCAAATATTCACTTTCAAAGGTAATTTATGTAAAACCATAGTTATATCATAGTTGTATTTCTTAGTTTAAACTTTGAACCATAACTTCCATGGGTAAATCTAGTTTGTTAACCAGTACTATACATTGTGTATATTGACCTTAGATTTAATTTTTCTTGACCATTATGTAGGTATTGTTTATCTAATAGCTACTATTATATCGACACTTAACATTCAACTTATGTGATGCCAATGCATCACAAAACCATATATGATATATCGACACTTAACATTCTACTTATGTCTGTACAAACATATTACATCATTTCTATTTACTTCAAATGGTGAATTTTGTGTTAACTAAATGGGTAACGTCATATCTAAAAAATGTCTTAATCCGATGTCTCGTAAGAACCTTTGAATAGTGTGGTTATTGTCTATATTCAAATGTGTGTTGTACATCTGAAATACATTAGCAGTCGATCCTCAAGAACGATCAGTCTTAGCCTAATCAACATCACACAATTCGCGGGGTAATTAAAAAAAAAGGATCTTTTGTACTTGAGGTGTTGATATATTTCTAACTTTATCGTCATATTTCACTTGTAAGTGTATTAAAAATTTTAAACTATAGATAACATTTAAGAGTTAAAAATTTAGTCAATTCGACTTGGGTGCCAACATGCACTTTGTTCTGGAAAGTCCCGCAACTCCTTTACTCACACTCAACGCTGTATTTATATGCTGATCCAAAATGATTTTCGTACTAATCAAAACCAAATGCCTACGACTCGCTAAATTAACAAATATGTCGCCTTGAGCCTAACATCCTTGGCTTTTTCATTGACTGCCACTCATCCTACTATCATCTCCTCTTCTGATGCCTTCGCTTATGCTGTTATCCTGAACACCAATGTTACTGTCCAAACCACCGTTGCTGCTTCCTTAATCACTGTCGCTGCTTCTGCTAGCTATGTCATTTCTGCCACTATTTCTCCTTGAAGATCTCTCATTTTAGGTTAATAGTAGTAGAAATATGAGGTTTTTATTTTTATTTTATTTGTTTATTTTTTGACTGAAAAATGGAGAATAGAGAAGGTAAATTTGGATTTAGGGGTTGAGGAAGATGAAATAGGCGGTTGCTGAGACGATCTATTTATAGCTATTCATCCGGTTTTCTAAATGCTGAATAAATAGTAAATACGGATGACTCAAATTGAGCTGCAATGTGAGATGTTGATCTGGATCCAACATCTTATATTGCATTCCAAATCTCAGATGGATTTGCCAAATTTACTCCACTTTGGAAAGCTTGTTAAATTAGACACCTTGATGTTGAAAAATACGCCCTTGCGGAGCGAACCAACAACAAATGTAATTAATAGTACTAAACAATGGAGGATTTGAACCCCATTGTTGGTAATGCTCTTATTAGTCAAAAACAAATATGATACTGGTTTACTGGTTACTATTCTGCATGGGTAAATTTCAATGTAGCGAAAAGTCTTCTGCATTTTATGTTAGATGAATACTATGGCAAATATAAAATTATCTCTTTGGTCTAAACTTACTAAAGTGTTCCGTAAATTGAATTTAGTATGGCGAATGTAGGTAAAGCGACGAATATTTTTCCATCATGGGAAAACTGTGACCGGTTGAAGTTATATAGAGCTGATTTGAGAGAAGAAGGAAGTTTCGATGAGGCAGTAAAGGACTGCATAGGAGTATTTCACGTAGCTGCTTCTATGGAATTTGGTACATCAGCAATTGAAAACATAGGTATTAACTTTAACACTAGGGCGCTTTTTTAATTTAACCAGGCAAATGTAACACACTTAAGAAATAACTTGGTTTGATATATAGGAGCTGCTTCTATGGAATTTGGTACATCAGCAATTGAAAACTTAAGTATTAACTTTAACACTAGGGCACTTTTTTAATTTAACCAGGCAAATGTAACACACTTAAGAAATAACCTGGTTTGATATATAGGAGCTTAATACATCTAATGTATTTGAGTTCTATGCCCCAAAACAGGGGAGGAGCTAAATAATTATACATAACTAAAGCATATGTTGTCCTGTTTAACCAAAAATAATGAGCAAAGTCAAGCAACAATATGGGTGAGTAGCAAAGAAAGAATGATGTTTAGTTTGTTTTTAAAGTTTATAGTTGGGACATGGAATACATCCCACATAACATAATAATTGTGTGATGTGGGATATATTCCATGTCCCAACTATGAACTTTAAAAACAAACTAAACATCATTCTTTCTTTGCTACTCACCCATATTGTTGCTTGACTTTGCTCAATATTTTTGGTTAAACAGGACAACATATGCTTTAGTTATGTATAATTATTTATCATTCACAATTCACACGACCAAATTCCTTCTATCAACAAAATTAGATTATGCAAAATTGCCATGGTTAACTAATTTAGTTCTCAGGTCCATTGATATTATCAAATATAATTGGTATATTGTTAATTGTAATGGCTAAATTTAGTTTAATGCCCATTTGAAATGCATAAATCAACGAGGTAAACTGTGCACAACTTCAGACTGTTCGACCGATCCAACCATTGAAACCTTAAACCGTGGGTCGTTACGGTTTGGCTCACGGTCGGGTCATGATAACCATAAATGTAGGGTTCAATAGAACATTTGTTTCACCATATTATATGCACAAGAGCATTGACAAATGTTTATTCATGATCAATAGAAAATTATGTAGAGTCGAACATTTTGCAACCAGCAATCAGTGGAACTATCAATCTTCTGGAGAGTTGCGTGAGAGCCCAAACAGTAAAAAGAGTTATATTCACTTCTTCTATAAGCACAATAACTGCCAAAAACAACAAAGGCGAATTCAAAAAGATGGTAGATGAATCATCCATTGTGTCTACTGAACGAGTTTGGAAAGCAAAGCCTAATGGATGGGTATTATTATATTTTTGACCAGTTCTATAGTTAGAGAACTTTGTTGTTACTGATTTGCATCAATAAAGTTGTGAATTACTTGTAACTATTTTTTTATGATATGGTCAGGTGTATGTATTATCAAAGCTGATGACAGAAGAGAAGGCATTTCAATTTGCCGATGAGAATGGAATTGATTTAGTATCAATTATTCCACCCACTGTTAGCGGTCCTTTTCTTACTCCAGATGTTCCTTCAAGTGTTCGAGTTCTCTTGTCACCTATAACTGGTATCTCTAATCAAATTATTTATATTTATATTTCTATCGTCTGTTACTGAAAATTTGAAATGCCGAAGAGAAGCAAGGTTTTCAATATGGTTGTTTTGAAGGTTTGGATATATAGATAAGTATGTATGCGCGTGTGTATATATATGTATGTCTCATTTTCACACACACACACACATATATAAAGGTTTGAGAACTCGGTTTCTTTCATTTAAAAGTTTCTTAGTTTCGGACAATTTCGGAAATTTCGGTTTTGGTTTTAGTCTCGGCCCCGCTTTCGGTTTTCAATGGTTTGTTAAATGAAAATGTAACAATAGTCGATGTTAATAAAATATAAAATATAGTCCAACCCAACGTCGTTATACTAAATTTAACAAAGTTAATTTAGAATTATACTAAACTAAATTAAATAAATTAGCCCAGCCCTAATTAAATTTAAATTAAATAATATTTTGTTTCATTTCAAAGCCCAGCCCAACATCTGTTTCAATTAGCCTGCTTTCCCTTCAGCCCCTAATTTACAAAACCGCATCCCTCCACGCTCAACTCCTCAACTGACATCTTCCTCTCTAGGGCACGTTGTAGACGACAATAAAATCAACGATGACGATGATGCTCGCCTTAAATTTGCATCTCGATCCTTGAATCTCGACGATTGTAAAACCGACGACGACAATTAAATCGACAACAATTGCTGTTTTGAAAACCAACGACGACAACAATTACTACTTTGTGCTATGAAATTGAACTACGATGCTCACCTGAAGTTGCATCTCGAATCTCGATTCCGGGTTGGTAATTTACTGATATTTATTTTTTATTTTTTAAACTGTTAGTTAGCGGGATGAGATTTTAACCTAATGCCGTCCCGCCACCGACCGGAACCGAACCGAGGTGGCCGAAATCCTGCGGTTCCGGCCGAAATCTTAAACCATGATATATCTGTGTGTCTCATTTTCAAATATATATATATAAATATCTGTGTATATATGTGTGTGTGTGTGTATATATAATATGTGTATATATATGTATATATGTGTGTGAGAGAGATAAGATCAATAACACTCTTTATTTAGCACCCATTTGTAGTCTCGATATCAGCCACATGTTTATATTTAAATATTTGATCCATGTGACAGGAGAGAGAAAGAACAAATATTTAAATAGAAACTTGTGCTATTTATCCTAGCTATATATATATATATATATGTGTGTGTGTGTGTGTATTCAATGACACTGGAGTACCCTATCGTATCTTGAGCTACATTATTTCAAATGCTACAAAATTTTGCAAATGTTTAAATTTTAACGGTTAGGATAATTGTTTGAACGATACGTAATTGAATTATGATTTTGAAAAGGCTACACATCAAAATGAGTCCAAATTTTGTAGAGATGATGCTCTGTGTGGATTGAACATCTATAAAATTTTATAGCATTTGAAATATGACAAATTTTGCTAATAGGCCCAAGAAAAAAAACTCATTTCAACTTTAGGTCTTGTTCGAAACTTATTAAAAAATAGACTCTTCTTACATACAACAACATTTTATACTTGCGCAATCCAAATTTGCGCATGTCCAAAAAAAAAAAAAAAATACACTTGCACAATTCAAATATGCTAAGCACAAAAAAAAATTAAAAAAAATACACTTGCGCAAACATAATTTTTTTATTAAAATAAAACACTTGCGCAAATTTAGATTGTGCAAAAGTAGATCTATTTTTGTAATAAGTTTTGAACGAGGTCTAAAGTTGAAATAGGTTTTTTTCACGGGTCTATAAGCAAAATTTTGTCCTTTGAAATAGTATAGCTCAAGATACGATAGAGATGTCAAAGAAATGCTTCAAAACATGGGTGCGATTGAACCTTCCTCATATGCGTGTGTAGACACACACACAATTACATACATATAAACACACACTATATGTGTGTGTGTATAACACACATATATACATCCACATTCATAGACATGTATGTGTATATATGCGCTTGTCTATATATATAGTGTGTGTATAAAGATATGAAATAATTCCATAATTTTTATCTAATTTGAAACTAGAAGTGTGGATGATAAAAGATTACATTGAAACTAAAAGTGTTCCTTCTTTTCGTTAATAGTGGTTTTGGATTTTTATAGGTGATCCAAACCTATATCCAATACTACGAGCAGTATACACAAGATTGGGATCATTGCCAGTTGTCCATATCGAAGACATATGCAATGCTCATATGCATCTTATGGAGGAAAAAACTGCCAAAGGAAGATATATTTGCGCTGCAGATACTTGTACAATAACACAACTCATTGATCATTTTCTCACTTGTAAAATAACCGTACCCAGTGCTAATAGGTATAGCTGTAAATTCATATGTAATTATGACCTGTATTACGAATTGACTTTTATTCCTCCTATGTAGGTTTGATGGAGAATTCGGTGAGACGGACCATCCAGTTATGGCCTCAAAAAAGTTGACTGATCTGGGATTCAAATTTAAATATAGCGGAAAAGATGTCATAAGGGACACTGTGTCTTATTATAGAGGATATGGTTTTTTATAGAACATTTTGAATGTTTGCATTTCTAATGAGTATACAACAATCAGTTCATTTCCCCCCCTTTAATTACATGGCGAACTTGAGATTGAAAGGATTTGATGCATGTGGTTTCATTTTTTTAAAGAACAAGTTTGAAAATTAGAAGAAATATATCCTGGTGAGTTGCATGTCAAGAATGCTTGATATTCAAGAAAGGAAATTGTTCAGCTTAATTTCTTTTACTAGAGATAGGTTTGATATCAAGGAAATCCCATGAAGCATAGTTCACATCTTTGGGGACTCTTATTGTAAGTAATGGTGTTCCACTGCAACATATAATTTGTTTTAAGTAAGTTTTTAAGGACTTGAGTTCTGTTTTGCAGGTAAACCGCTGTGTTTTCTTCCGCGACTTCCAATTTATTCGCATCTCGGAATAGAGCGATGGCAGTCCCTTGCAAAATGTAGGCTTTATCGTTCAGTTTGAACTTCAAGGTGATTATTAGTCAGTTTGGCCTTGGTTGATTATGAAGTTTTCCTTAGTCATGCCTCAATATTATCAGGTATTCAAAATTTCCTTGTATAAATATTGGGGCACATTGTTGATATTCAGTCATTGCTAAATGTTAAAGCCCAAATAAATGACTATAATAAGAATGGAAGGGCGATTTTCCTCAACACAAATTACAAATGATGAGAAGAGATTGGAACTAGCAGAAAATTTTGATATTAAATTTAGTATTTACATTGTTATTTTGTTTTGGATTTTCATCATTTTAGAGAAGGATAAATGGATCTTTTTGCACTGCTAAGCACCCGGTCCATAGAGGATCCGTTTAAAAAATGAATAAAAATCCATAACTTATCATATATCTCATAGCTCATAGATAAAATATAATAGATCATAGATATAAAACATACAATATAATATACGATCAAAGCAAAGTGCTCATAGATAACTGCATAATACCAGAGCACATCGTCCTCAAATGCCCATATAAAGATAAACAAGTCATAACATCTCTCAGTTCATAATTGGATAGTAATAATTAACTGAATATTTGCTGATTCATTGGGTCTTTTTGAATATAGATTTCAATTCATTCTATAATCCACCTTATAGTATCAATATAGATTATGTTTTTTGAATTTGTATGTTAACATGGGTCATGGTCCATTCGATCCTTTGTAGGTCTAGGTATGTATTTTGGATTCAATTCCAGCATTTTTTTCTTTCTTTTTAAACCTTTTTACTATGTGTTCATTTATTTATTTTAAATTTATACAGTCTTATTTAGACAACACGCTTGTTATAAAATACCGCGACACTGGAACCAAAGTTGAGTTTGTAAAATAATGGAACATGGAAAATACATACTTTGAAAGGTCTTCAAAATTTCATCATAAACTTAAAATGTTATGAAAACAAAATAGACATTTGTAGAGTTTTCAAATAATATATTAGTTTCTTTTATAAGTAACCGATTTTAACATGTGATGATATTTTCAGGAATCATGAAATATTTATTATGTATCTTGTAAAATAAAACAGAAGATTAAATTTTGTACTATATATGTTTCAGGATTGGGCGATTTTCTCACTTTTTTATAGTGTAGAATTAGAAAGAGTCCATGATTATTACATGTAAACACTAAATAGTTGATATGTAAATACCAGGGCATAGTCCTTTGAAACCTGCGACATAATTGGTATATAAATATCGGGTTTCAAAATAAATTGATTGGCATTATTTTAACATCATTTCAGTTTGATAATATGTTTCTTCCTCGTAGGGTCGTGCATTTAAGTGGAGATTTGGTTCCGTCCCTTCTAGATTTGGTACGTGAAAAACCCTTCCAAAAAAGTTATAAATTACACTTCTATTTCTAATTTTCATAAAAAAAAATTAATTAAATCCGAACATTAATATTAAGTTTTTATGATCAAAAAGAATTTTCTTGAATTTTTTTTAAAAAACTGCAAATATTCGCAGTCCAAAAAATTTAAAAATTTACAGGGTTCTCTGTAAATATTTGCCGAGTTTTCTGCAAATTTTCTAAAACTTAAAAATATGAGTTTTTTTAATAACATGTTTTTAGAAGGGACGGTTTTGTATTTTGAAACTTACAATGGTTGTTTTACAAAGTTCGCTTGCATTTAAAACATTCGCGAAGACGGGGACACAGGGATCCCTGGTGACATTTTGAACAAGGTGCCACTTTTCCGCAATTATTTTGAGAACACATCCACTGTTTCCAAATGCCCCTGTCACGGCGTGTCCAGCCAATCAGAACACGAAGTCTTTTTTTTATACATTTTTTGCAAAAAACTCCATGACTAGGAGAGAGGATGTACTTTTTTGTAAAAAAAACTCCGTGTGCTGATTGGCTGGGCACACCGGGACAGGGGAATTTGGGACCAGGTGATCTCCTTCCACTGTTCAGGTATGGGTCTTAGTACTGTACGAAATTCCAAGATCACCTGTAAGTTTATAATGTTTCCCTTGCCACCACTGCAAGTTTTTGAATTGTATTTTGTGTATGGATTCTATTAATGATCTTTAAACTTGTAATATTTTCCCTATGATATAAAAGTTTGTTAGCGATTAAAAATTCGAGAGAGATTTTTGTTCACTTAACTACGAGCATGCTTATTTGATGTGATTAATTTTTTTCTTCATAATTATGAAACAACAAGTTGAAACGTTAACCAACAAAAGTGCTGTAATAAAAATAGAAAACCATTCCCCAAATATTATTTACAAATGAAGATGAGAATGGAACTGCTGACATGAAAACAGGTGAAAGAATATCAAATATTATGTTGGAAATTTGACATAGCTATGTAAAGGTTAAACTGTAAATCAATTGTCATCCTTCTAAGTAAATAAAGGCAAAAGGTATGTTTTAGCCTCAAGGACAGACCTTCAGTATTTTAAGCCGAATAATAAATTTATTTATGTATCAGTTTTTAGTTATTGATAGCAGTTTTTAGGTATCAGTTTGTAGTTATCGGTAGTAATTTTTAGGTATCAGTTTTTAGTTCGGTAGCAGTTTTGGAAAAATGTTTGTCCTTATGAATAATTTTGAAAGAATGCTTGTCCTTATGATTAATTTTAGGACAATGTTTGTCTTTGTGGTTAAAATATTGAAGTCGTGTCCTTGAGGTTAAAAATATACAAATTTTGTCCTTTAAATTAATTCTTCCTTTTTACAATTTGTTTAACAAATTACTTACATTGTACGAAAATTATATCTATGCATATTAGCTATGCATTTTGTCCTTGCCACTACCCATGACTTCTTAGTCAATTCTTTCTTCGTTCTCAATTTTGACGTCTTAGACACAATGATATTGGGAATGGGCCTTTCATTTTATTTTCGAGGAGAAAAACATTCTAATTTGGAAACAATGGGAATGATGAAATTTTTAATTATTTAAACCACAAAATAAACTAGTAAAATTATTCTAAAGGGAAAAATTCAGTAACTAATAAACAATAAAACATTTAGAAAATATAAATATTTACAGTTTGTGAACATATTCGTGTACAATAGAAACTAAACATACAAATAAACATTGAAATTTTCATAAACTTGGGTAATTTCGCAGCCACTTCACATCTACGATCGTTCTCACGTAGATTTGATCACCAACAACCTTAACAAAAAAATTTAAACTTCCAAATCCCCCAACAAGCCAACGTCTTCATACATAAAAATCAAGGATAAGAATGATGAATATAATGTTACTTAATAAAAACAGTCAAAAGGAAGATGACATATATACATCTAACATAATTGCATATTGGCACCCACAAGGATAACGCAGTTGGTTAGGACATGCGACACTTATATATAAGATCGAGAATTCAATCTTTGCCGACTGCATATCTTGTGGGAATTGAATCAAGTTCCAAAAAAAAAACATAATAACACATTACACCGTGCACAAATGTGAACTTAGATACTGCCCGTGTGCATAGCATGATAGTAACTCCCAGTATGAGCTAAGTAAAAATAAAGACAATAAAATCTACTTTTGGATATTTAATTTGGACTTTCAATGAATAAAATGAAATTTTGGAATTAGAAAGAGGAATCGAGATTTAAAATAGAATTGTGTTGCGAAAAATATTTTAAATGTATAAAAAGTGGAAATATTTGATAAATGAGTTTAAAAAATTACTTTGAGAATTTTTATTAAATTTTATTCAGTAAATTGATTTATGAGTTTTATTTGGAAATAAAAATATGAAACATCGAATGAAAATCAAATATGGGATTTAAATGATTCAGGAATTTAAAAGTCATTTAAAGTTCATATTTGTGAAATAAATACATTTATGAATTTTGAAATAATGCTGAGGAATAAATAATTATTTTAAAATTGGTTTAAGGATTAAAACCGGTATTTTGACCTTTGGAAATTATTTTGGGCAATAAAGTTTGGTAAATTTTTTTAGTGGCTTGAATAATGTTTGCAAGTATTTATATAAGGTGGAATAAGAGTAAGGGTGAGAAAAAAGTATACAAAAAGAAAACGAATTTGTATTTAAATTGTGGGCCTAAGTGGTTATAAACCAAAGCCCATTACCCATTATCCTTATCTTGTTACTCATTCTTATCCTCATCATAAACCGCCTTCTCCATATTAAAACCGTTCTTATCTCTCCCTCTACCGCCCTAAATCACGCAAAGCATAATCAAAAAGAAAAAAAATGCGTACGGGTGCGACAAGGATAGGAGGAGACGTGCGTGAAGCAAGGAGAAGGTGGCACCGATGTTGAGGTGCGATGGTTATTGATGGTGGTGAGGTGCTTGCGTGCATGAGTTTGGTGCGAGTTTGGTGCTGGTTGCTGCGAGTTGGTGATGGGTATGAACGACATGGAGATGGCAGAGGCTGGTGATGGCAAATGCGGGTTAGACATGGGTGCGTGCGGTGCGGGTAGTAAAGCGATGGATTGGTGTGCGTATGGCGGATGAAGTGTAGCTCGGATAGTGAAGCGTCGTTGGTCTGTGCATGCTTTTGTGGAAGGGAAGAATGATGAGTTTGAAGTGGTTAGTTGAGGCGTAGAAATTGGTGGAAGTGGGACTGTGAATTGGGACGTTGAAATTTGATGAATGTTGGTAGGGAAAAAACTTGGATTTTTAGCGTGAATGATTTTGATTTATAATACACACATAATATGATTTCATATGAAGTTGTATAGATAGTAACTTGCTGATATGATCTTGAATTGGATTCCATGTGTGGTATTTGATGCAAATTAGATTTAGGTAGTTGCTTTGTTTTTATATGTGAGTATAGCAATCTAATTTGATGATTATAGCATGTTATTTTGATTTTTTACGAAGTAATATGGTTGAATACTTGCTTATATGGTTTTAAATTGCATTCAATGATAGTTGTTGTTTATAGAATTTAGCAAGTGATATGGATTAAGACGCTTCATGAAATAATCATATGCATATGAAACCACTTATGAAACTTTGATATTTGAATTGGATATATATACATATACACACACGATATATATATATATATATATATGTGTGTGTGTGTGTGTGATATTGTTCCAAAAGTATATGAAATGATGAGAAGAAATAAGTATGAATATTTTGAATGATTTTAAAATTGAAGTGGTGGTTGGAAATGATTTGTTCATGTGTTTCAAAGCTTGAAATTATAAAGGTATATTAGAAAAGCTTTATAAATGAATATCAGTTCATTTTTTGTAGATTTTATAAATGGATTTCACTCATTTTTATATGATTTCATAGATGAGATTTAATTTGTATCGATATGAATTTTACGAATGAATTTCAAAGTTATTATCATATAACTTGATAACAATAAGATTTAATCCATTTAATTAAGCAAATGATCTTAATTCACTTTAAGTACTTCATTTGTACTATGAAGTATATTTGTGCATATAGTTTGCAAAGTGAATAAATAATAATTGGGTTTGGTTAGTATATTGAAGGAACTGAGCCAGTCGAAAGCGGAATAATTAAGTAAATTTCAAAAAAAAAATTCATGTCGGATCTTTATTGGATCTATGTAGTCTAAATTCATTTAGAACTATTCTAAATTTTGTTTTTAAAATTTTATTATAATTGTTTAAAATTAGTTTAATTTAATTTTTAATTATTTGTATATTGTGATGAGCACATCAAATGCACTCATGTGTATAGTGTATGAAAAGTGTACATAGTTAATGCGAACGTTGTTAGGTGTTGGAATTTACACCACAATGGACATATTTTCCCTCTATATATGCATTTGTCGTCTAAAATATGAAAGTTTTTATATACACACATAATAAATATTTAGCATAACAGTTTAAATTGAAATGAACTTTAAATACAATGTTTAATTAAAGTAGTTTAAAAGTTTACTATTATATAGTTCACAAAACATCCTTTTAAAACTTTGAGATAAATACAAATACACACACAAAAGATGTTACTTAAATATATAAACTTATGAACACTATAAACAAATAAAATTCAAAACAAAACAAAATAATATACGTGTAGAATATTTCCTTTAAACAAAGATTTAATACTAAATTAGACATAATTATAAAACAAGGAATAAATCACTAATTTAATGTTTTTCTTTTTGTTTTAATTAACAAAATTTGTTTTAGAATGACTTAAAACATAACACAATTAAGTCATTATATTATGTTGTCAACAAAGATTAGTTAATGCAATTCTTTCAAAGTTTTGTTCACATAGCAATTTATGTGTAATCATTTAAAACTAAATCTTCCAATATGAAAACTGATTTATTAACAGGAATATTATAAAATTAAATTTTGTTTTTTTATAAATAACAATAATAGACATAGCAAGGTCATAAGCTTATATATTTATAACAAAACATAATAACATATTTGTGAAAAGAAGGTCTAGATCTAGGTTAAATAAACTAATAAATAAACATACAAAATATAGATAAATGAAGTTATTATTGTTCATAGCAAAATAACAGTGAATATTAGCAAGGGTTTATTTTTCAATACGATAAGAATATACATTTGTTTCAAGAAGGGGCTTTGAGACGTTCAAATCAAAATCAAAATTCACAAATATGAATAGATGGGAGAGATAGAGAATTAAGGGGAAACAAACAAAATTAAAAGATACGTAAATATATAGAATTACCTTATGATGAAGCCTAAGAAACACTTTGAGGATAGAACAATTCATAGATCCGATAGATCACTCTCTAGATCTGCAATAATCAAAAGACAACCACCTTTTTTTAATTTAATTTTGCTTGATTAAATTTTGGAATTTTTGAAGCTTTTCCACCCCGAAAATTAGGCCTAGATGTTTCTGTAAAGAGGAAAAGAAAATGACAGAGAGAAATCTAATTAAAGGAGGAAATAAATGTGTAATGAAGATATGGTCTTTCTCTCTCCTTTAATTAAAATTTCCCCTTCATTTCAAATTCAAAAACCTCTTCCCTTCTCTACATCATAGCCGGCCATCATATTAGGCCGTGGGTCAAAAAAATTTCCAAAATCCGATTAATATTATCTTCATTTAAATCTAATTTAAATTTCATATCGATTTCATATACCGATGCGTGCATTTATGACCTTTTATATACGTACATTATTAAATACCAATGGAAATCAAACAAATCAAATAAGAAATATTTTTAACAACTAATATTTCACAAATATTAATTAGTTTAATTTATTTAAAGTCCATTTCAGTATTTATCTTGTTTAAATCGAATTTAAACATTCTACCGATATCGTATATCGATACGTGCGTTTATCTTTCGTATACCCACTTTACTAAATACTAATGATATCCAATAGATTAAAGAAAAATTCATAATTAATATTTCTTAAATACTAATTAATTTTCAACAATTAAAACTTAATTAAATCGTGTGGTTGATTCAAAAATATTCATCATTTCGATTGTGTGACTCAAATGTGTAAATTCAGTCAGCGAACAATTCAAATATTAACGTTCACATGTCACCTTAGCTAGTAGTATGACATTTTGGCTGAATTTATCGCTTACACATCCTTATGCAAAATCTAATTTTACTTATTATAAGCATTACCCATTAGTGACAATTATTTACATTAATTCTCTTTGTCAAAACTATATCACTTTGGCTTATGGAATTTGGTAATGATCAAAATTTTAATATCGTCCATATTCAACTTATAGTTCAAACATAAAGTCCTTGGTTCAATAATAATAATAATTATTAACCAAACTACCATGGTCAGAGATTGACTTTGAGTTGACTTCAGTTGACTGCGATGCTAACCCCATATAACTGAGTAGACAAATCCTTTTCTGAATAGTGTTTGACTTCCAATATTTTCACTCGACCCAACTATAGTCATTCGATGGACCCTGTGCCATGATTTGATTATAATCAAAACAGAACTTTCATATTGAAGATCCATAGTATTCTCAAGTCAAAAGAACTACGTAAATCAGTCGCATTGATACTTTCTGTTTGACCTTAGTTATATTAACTAACATAAAACTGTCGAGTGAGTCATTCCATAGTTATTCAATAACTATCAGTACGTAACCCTAGGTGCCTTCAGTAGTCATGAGTAATACACTTTCCAACAGTTAGATAGCTTTATGTATTGTAGTCCCAACGGATGCATCGTTATCTAGTCTCGATGTATCTTGACTAAGAATATTTAAAATAAAATGATGTGTTTATTATATTGTGATACAATACTTATGATTACAACTATTTGTAATTACTATCACAAACATACCATTTACGGATTTTCTATTAAATATAATTTAATCATACATTTAATTATTTATAACACATTATAACAAATATATGATAGAAAGAAAACACTTTTATTACAAACGAGGATTGATTAGAGAATTGTCCCTATGACATACCCTTAACTCTATCAATCTTCCACTTGCACTTGGACTAATCATGGAATCTCAGTCTAATCCCTTCGATCGCCTTTCAAGAGCCGACCGAATTAGGCCATTAGTGAATGGATCTGCTATATTGTCCTTGATATCTACCCTTTGTATCACGAGCTCTTTCTTCTCAATGCTAGTAAGGTGGAAATTTCAAAGAATATGTCGTGACTTCTTGTGTACTCTAGGCTCCTTTGCCACCAGATTGTTAACGCAGAACAATGCCATCGGATTCTCAGTATCGGGAATTACTTCGAGCTCACCTAAAAACTTGCACATCCAGACTGCCTCTTTAACTACTTCATTAAGGGCGATGTACTCGTCCTCCTTCGTCGAATCAGTTACTGGTTCTTGTTTGAAACCTTTCCAACCGACGGCTCCGCCATTGAGCGTAAATACATAACCAAACACCGATTTACTATCATCAATGTCACTCTGAAAGCTCTAATCCGTATACCCCTTCATTAGGAGGTCCCCATTTCCATATATAAGAAATAAGTCTCAAATATTTCTTAATACTTCAGTATACATTTTACGACCGTCCAACGCTTTTCACCGGGATTAAACTGGTATTGGCTTACACATTCCAATGCATATGCTACATTCGGTCTAGTACATATTATAACGTACATTATGGATCCCTATGACTGAAGCATATGAGATCTTCTTCATACGCTCTCTCCTCATTAGTACGAGGAGTGCCTTTCTTAGAAATGACGATTCCAGACCATGTTAGAATGTTTCCATGCTTGGAATTTTCCATACTAAACCTCTTCAGTATGGTATCTATGTACAAGGATTGAGACAATTCCAATAGCCTCTTATATCGATTTCTATAAATCTTTATACCTAATATATAGGTCGCTTCTTCCAAATCCTTCATGGAGAAGTTCTTGGAAAGCCAAGCTTTCATTGCTTGCAATAACAAAATGTCATTGCCAATCAAGTGAAGATTGTCGACATGTAGCACTAAGAATACGATAGCGTTGCCCTATTCCTTTCTGTACACGCATGCTTCCTCTATGTTCTGATAAAAACAAAACTGTTTGATTACCTTATCAAAACACTTATTCCTACTTCTCGAGGCTTGTTTAAGTCCATAAATGGACGTTAACAATTTGCAAGTCTTGCCCTCACTCCCACTGACCACAAAACTCTCGGGTTGCGACATATAGACGGTTTCTTCTAAATCACAATTTAGAAAAGCTGTCTTTACATTCATTTCCCATATTTCATAGTCATATAATGCGGCAATAGCTAACATTATCCGAATGGACTTAAGCATGCCTATGGGTGAAAAGGTCTTATCATAAACAACACCGTGAATTCGACGAAGTCCTTTTGCAACTAGCCTTATCTTATAAGTCTCCACCTCCCCATCTACATTCAATTTTTTTCTAAAAAATCCATTTGAAACCAATGGGCCTTATTTCTTTATGTCTGACAAAGTCCATACTTTGTTTTCATACATGAAGTCCATCTCAGATTTTATTGCTTTAAGCCAGAGCGTAGAGTTTTTACTTTGTAGTACTTGTTGAAAAGACAGAGAAGTGCCATCATCTAAGACACAGTCATCCTTCTCGCCATCCTTGAGAAAGCCATAGTATCTCTGGTGCACGAGATTCCCTACTAGACCTTATAATAGGTTGCGTGTTTTTGGATACGGATGAACTTGGTTCTCCCACTAATTCAGCCTCAGTGTTAACTTCTTGGATCTCATCTAAGTAACTTCAATGTTAATTTCCTTCGACAGAAATTCCTTTTCTAAAATGACAACGTGCTAAGTTCTTCGGTACTATAGAATATACATCGCACTGAGTTTTTGGGATATCCTATAAATTTACACAGTACCGATCTTGCCTCTAGTTTATTCGGATCAACGTTCTTAACGTAAGCCGGACAACCCCACACCTTCAAATGCTTGAGTTAGGTTTTCTTACCATACCACATCCCATATGCTGTTTTAGGCACAGATTTAGTGGGTAACAAGTTCAACATATGCGCTGCAGTTTCTAGTGCATATCCCCAATAGGAAAGAGATAACTCAACTTTACTCATCATAAAATGAACCATATCTAATAAGGTTCGGTTCCTTCGCTCCGACACATCATTATGTTACGAAGCATAGGTGGAGTAATCTCAGAGATAATCCCATTATCTTTAAGTACTGTTGGAATTCTTGTCCAACGTACCCACCGCTTCGATTAGATCGAAGAATCTTAATCTTATATTCTGTTTGATTTTCTACTACATTTTTATACTTAACAAATTTCATATAAACATCAGATTTGTTCTTCATAAGATATACATATTCTAGTCTCGAGAAATCACCAGTGAAGGTAACAAAGTAAGAACCTTTATCCTTTGTGATTATAGGCATTGGGCCACATATATCACTATGTACCAGCCCTAAGAGTTCATCAATTCTTTTCATTGCTTCCATTGAAGGGATGCTTGAAAATTTTACCTTTAAGACACGACTCACACGTATCAAATGATTCATAATCAAGTGATGGAAGAAAACCTTCGGTTTTTCAGTTTGTGTAGTCGTTTCTCACTAATATCACGTAGCCTACAATGCCAAAGACAACTTTTATTTACATCAACATTAGAAGAATTGCTTACAACATAGACATAATTAGTATTAATCACATAAATGTCATTATCTAAAATATCATCACAGACTTTATTACCATTCAACATAATGTTCATAGCACTATCAGCACGTTGAAATACATAACTAGTCTCAGACGATCAAGACATAGAAATGATACCATAAATAAAGTATTTTACATAATAACAATTATTTGATATTAAAACCAATCCAGTTGGCAAAGATAAATGATAATCTCCAACTACCGTTGCATTTACCAGAGATCCATCAGCAACTTGAAGCCTTATTTCTCCCTTTTCCACATGATGTTTTCTCCTAAGTCCCTTTAACAAATTACAAATATGAGTTTCAGATTCAGTATCCAAAGCCCAAGACAATTTATTGATTGCAAAACAATTTTGAATCATAAATGTACCTGATGGAGCTACATAACTTTTCTGTTCTTCCCTTTAACAATCTTCATGTACTCCGGATAGTCCGTTTCCAATGACCTTTCCTGTAACAATGATGACATTCACCCTTGTTAGCGTAGTAGTCTTCTTACTTTCTTTGTTAACCCTCTTCTACTTCTTTGAACATTTCGAAGGTGACGCGTTCCCTTTGATAGCAAGTACGACTCCTTGATCCTTGGATGAAAACTCGATGACCTCAATATATTGAGAAGCTCTATTGAGGCTTATGTTCAACTGGTTCATATTATAGTTTAAAATGAACGGCTCATACCAGGGAGTAAGAGATCTAAGGATTAAGTCTACTTGCATTTCGTTGCTTATCTATATGTCTAATTGTGCAAGTCTACTAGTGAATGTAATCGTCCACTTTTTGTCCCTGGGTCATTTTTGTGTTGAACAGTTTCTTAGAAAGTTCATACTTTGCGGAAAGGGCTGTTCACCAAAAAGAGATTTGAGACAGTCAAAAACCTCATGGACAGACATGTTTTTGTGCCACCTCTGCAACAGCTTGTGTAACATAGACAATACAAAAACTTGGGCGATCTACAGGTCTAAAACCCACTTTCATAAGTAAGTCTTAGTTCGGAGTCTGCATCATTAACGAGTTGTTCTTTAGGTTCACATGTAATAGCCGACCATAGACGCTCATAAGTTAACGCTATCTTAATTGCTCTTAGCCAATCGTATAGCTTATCATTATTAGAAAATAGTTTTGAAGCTGACATTTTCTACAAGTGTTAATTGGTTGATTATTATGACAATATCATAGTAGATGTTCTTACAATATTAGTAAGGTTAAACTTTATATTTCATTTTACTAATAAGCTCCCACTTTTATGTTTGCCAAACCCTAATTCGAAACATAGAAGTCTTTCAACTTCACTAGTGGGTGTTATGACTCGTACGTCTTGGAATTCTGACATTGAGTTTGCTTAACAAGTCATAGCTCTACGGACGATGGATATCTTCTTATCGATTGTATCATATACCTCTCCTAACCCTTGTTTCCTTGTCGTAATTTCACTTCGACCTTGATTCTGCTCAATAAATCAAAATGAATTTATTCACTCATTGAGCGATACTGACTTATGGAATATATATTTCTTATGAAATACCCTAGTGATTCATGTGTCAAGCACATCGAAAATCGCAGTATACGTACATTTACATATGTATTTATTCCTTAAGTCTATTTAGGGGTTCTTAATGTTCCACCTTTAATTTATACATTCATATTATATCAGTTTTTATATAACTTTTATATTTTAGTTAGCTTATATAATAATCTTATGTATAACATTTTTAATTAAATCATATTTAATCAATTTAACTAATTAACTCTTTAATTAGTTGTTTACTATTCAATTTTAACATATTATATTGAATATTTATATACTATAACTTTTATAGTAATACAAATATATCATATATATGTGTGTGCATTTTAATTTATTAATTAACTTTTAATTAATTCATTTAATTAAACAACTTTAATTAATTTTATTAATTTCCAAAAATTATTTTACATACATACTTGTATACTTATGTTGCCTTATACATTTCAAGACGACATACATATATCAATATATATTATACGTGAATATATGTACATTAATTAATTAACTTATTTAATCAATTTATTTTATTAATCTTATTAATAAGTCATTTTTTGAAATTAATGTTTAAAATTTAATTTTTCAAACATCTTGAATTTTTTTAACATTTTGAAAACTTGTGTTTTATTATAACTTTTATAATAAACATATTTCATTCTAAATTTAAAATCTATAGTTTAATTTTTAAAACAAATTTGAAATTTAGCCCAAGACCCAATTCCAATTGAGCCATTCTTATTAAGGGCAACCTTTGGGCTCACTTTACCTTTCAGGTCAGGCCGATAACGAGGTAGAACAGGGTACTTGATTATCCAATTCCAATCTTAGACATTACCTTTTTAGACACCATACTAAGTGGGCAAGCTTAATTAGTTAGCCTTAATGTAATTAATTTAGACCGTATAGACTATTGGGATTTGATACTATTGAAGAAACCGAGCCAGTCGAAAGTTAAATAATTGAGTAAAATTTCAAAAAATTCCTATTTGATCTTTGTTGGGCGTATGTAGTCTAAATTCATTTAGAACTTTTCTAAATTTTATTCATTTTATTATAATTGTTTAAAATTAGTTCAAATTAATTTTTAATTAACTGTATATTATGATGAGCACATCAAATGCATCCATGTGTATAGTGTAAGTGCAACATATGAAAAGTGTACATAATTAATGTGAACGTTGTTTCGGTGTTGGAATTTACACTGCAACAGACATATTTCCCCTCTATATATGCCTTTTTCGTCTAAAACATGAAAGTTTTTATTTTTATTTTTTTAAAATTATATATATATATATATATATTGTCATATATAAATGTATATATATATGCATACATAATAAATATTTAGCATAGCAGTTTAAATTGAAATAAACTTTATTTATATTACATCCAATAAATCAATGAATATAATGCCTAATTAAAGTAGTTTAAAAGTTTACTATTATGTCTTACACAAAAAAAATCTTTTGAAACTTTGAGTTAAATGCAAATACACACACAAATGATATTACATAAATGTATAAACTCCGAGTTAAATGCAAATACACACACAAATGATAATGCATAAATATATAAACTTATGAACACATACAAGCCAAAACAAAATTTGTAACAAAATAAAATAATATACATGTAGTTTGTGAAATAGAATTTTCCTTTAAACAAAGGTTTAGTACTAGATTAGACACAATTGTAAAACAAGGAATAAATCATTAATTTAGTGTTTCTCTATTTGTTTTAATTAACAATTTTTTTAGAATGATTTAAAACATAACACAATTAAGTCATCATATTTTATTGTCAACGACGATTAATTAATGCAATCCTTTCAAAGTTTTACTCACATAGCAATTTATGTGTAAACATTCAAAACTAAATCTTCTAACATGAAAACTAACTTATTAACAAGAATATTTCAAAATTTAATTCTTTTTAAATAACTATAATAAAATCAAACGACATAGGCATATACAGATTTGTAATAAGAAGGCCTAGATCTAGGTTAAATAAACTAGATAAATAAACTTATAGAACAGAGATAAATGAAGTTATTATTGTTCATAACAAAGTAGCAGTAAACATAGCAAGGGTTTTTCTTTCAACATGATAAGAATATAAATTTGTTTCAAGAAGGGGGTTTGAGATATTCAAATCAAAATCTAAATTCACACATATGAACATAGAAGGGAGATAGTGAATTAAGGGAAAGTAAACAAAATTAAAGATATGTAAATACATAGAATTACCTTAGGATGAAGCTAGGAGAAACGCCTTGAATGATAGGATAATTCCTAGATCTGATAGATCACTATCTAACATGCAACAATCAAGAGGCAACCACCTTTTTTCTAGTTAATTTTGCTAGATTAAATTTTGGAATTTTCAATGCTTTTCCACTCTAAAAATTTGACCTAGATGTTTTTGTAGAGTGGAAAGAAAATGACAGAGAGAAATTTGATTAAAGGAGAAAATAAATGTGTAATGAAGATATGGTCTTTTTCTCTCCTTTAATTAAGATTGCCTCTTCATTTCAAGTTCAAAACCCCTCCACTTCTTTACATCAAAACGGGCGACCATCTTGGGCAGCGCCTCCAAAAAATTTCCAAAATCCAATTAGTATTATCTCCATTTAAATCTAATTTAAATTTCCTATAGATTTTGTATATTGATGCGCAAATTTATAATCTTTTATGTACGCACATTAATAAATACCAATGAAAATCAAAAAAATCAAATAAGAAATATTTTTAACAATTAATATTTCATAAATATTAATTAGTTTAATTTTTTAAAGCTCATTTTAGTATTTATCTTGTTTAAATCGAATTTAAACATTCTACCGATATCGTATATCGATATACGCGTTTTTAACTTTTATATATGCACTTTACTAAATACTAATGGTATCCAATAAATTAAATAAAAATTCATAATTAATATTTCTTAAATATTAATTAAATTTTCAACAATTAAAAATTAATTAAATCGTGTGGTTGGTTCGGAATATTTATCATTTCGGTTGTATGACTCAAATGTGTAAATTCAGCCAGCGATTATTATTGAACAATTCAAATATTAACGTTCACATGTCACCTTAGCTACTGGTGTGACATTTTGGTTGAATTTATCACTTGCACATTCTTTGGCAAAATCCAATTTTACTTATTATAAGCGTTACCCATTAATGACAATTATTTACACCAATTCTCTTTGTTACTTTGGACTTATGGACTTTGGTAATGGTCAAAATTTCAATATCATCCATATTCAATTTTATAGTCCAAACATAAATTGCTTCATTCAATAATAACGATTATTATTAACAGAACTACTCTGGTCAGATATATTAACTTTGCGTTGACTTCAGTTGACTGCGGTACTAACCTATATAACCGAGGAGACAAATCCTCCCTTGAATAATTTTCACTTCCAATACTTCCACTCGATCCAACTATAGTCATTCGATAGACTTTGTGCCACGATTTGAGTATAATCAAAGCGGAGCTTTCATATTGAAGATCGATAGTATTTTCAAGTCAAGTGAACTTTTTAAATTAGTCACATTAAAATTTTCTGTTTGACCTTAGTTATATTAACCAATAGAAAACTATCGAGTGAGTCATTCCATAGTTATCTAATAACCATCGATACGTAACCCCTAGATGCCCCTAGCAGCCATGAGTAATACACTTCCCAACATTTAGATAGCTTTACGTACTCTAGTCCCAACGGATGCATCGATATTCAGTCTCGATGTATCTTGACTAGGAATATTTAAAATGATGTGTTTATTATATTGTGATACAATACTCATGATTACAACTATTTGTAATTATTATCACAAACACATCATTTATGAATTTTCTGTTAAATATATTTTAATCATATATTTAATTATTTATAACACATTATAACAAATATATAACTGAAAGAAAACACCTTTATTACGAGGATTGATTACAGAGTTAATAATTCATAATAAATTAAAGAATTGCCTCTAGGGCAAACCCTTAACTCTATCAATAATGGCAAAAGTATGATTTTGAAAATGAAAACCAAGTATATATATTTATTTATTTGATAAATCACGAGCATAATAAATGAATTATTTCATATGAACATATTTTGGATGATTAAAGTTGATGTTTGATTATGATATAAGTGATTAAACCTATATATTTCACCAAACTATGTAAATATACTCGTGATGTGCTACATGGTTGAAAGGTTGATTGATTTGGAAATAAATGAATTGCTTAATGCTTGGCTATAACTGATGTGAATTATATTAAATTTACAATTAGTTGTTAAGTATGCTATGAATAAATTGCAAGTGAATTGAATGAAATGTGTGCTTGAATGACCATGGGTGCTTTTGAATACTTGTTTGATTTTTAAATACAAGCATATATGATGTGTGCTTCACCTATGATAAGAATATGCAGGTTTAGTTAAATCCAATGATTTTATTAATGTGAATATGTGATTTGTCATGTTTGGATTGAGATGTTTTAATGTACTAATTGCTTGATGAGATGAAATGCTTATGCTAGATATTTATATGATGAAAATGTGATATAACTTCATTCGGGAATAATTGACGTTCGAAAAGTCAAATGTTTTGAAATGTAATAAATTTAACATTTGATGAGAACAATATGAGGTTATGACTATAGATGCTAGTATCCATCCTAGCGGATTGATTTGAGGATCGCAGTCTAAATCGTGATGACCTTGTCCCTTATTTTTGTGTCCAAATAATCTGTTGCAAGGACAAAAATGAAGATGAGGGCACAATGATTACGAGAGAAAGTAGCACCCGAGATGGCGACCAGAAGGTGACTACGGCACAACGGGATAATAACATCATGAACCAGGAGGATTGTGTAACTAAGGGATTGTGTAGGGGGCACCACAACTAATTGAAAGTATACGAGTGAAAATGACCATGATGACTTGTCGAGGTAGATAACCTCGTTGAGGGTAAATCCAAAAGAGATGCACCAATGTATTCCCGTTGGAAACTCATAGATGAGAGCATGACAAATGACTCTCATAAGTAAAAATAGAAAATTCTAACCTTGTAAAATGAATGATTTTAAACGATGGATTGTATTTATATAACAAAAACAACTCATGTAATACAGATAAGATGTGATATCCTATTTGACTAGAGTTGCAGTTGTGAGTCACGACGAATAGATCCATGACATGTGTGTTATCATTGTTTTGTGAAAATGAATTGTGGGCAGGATTTGGTATGGTGTGAGTGACGTATATGTGTTTGAAAATGTCACCTTTGAATCCGACACTACACATTTATTGTTTGAAATATCGTTACACTCACAGCTAGATTTCTAGATTGACTCGGGGTTAACAACCTCAGGTCAAACTGAGATTGTTATGAAGGTTTGATGTTATACTTGTATATGCTTTTGGGCTACGACATGAAGGTAGAGCCGATGATGATGATGGATATTCAATTGACTTATACTGACTATCCCATATAATTTGATGTCATGTTTATGAATTGAGACTCATTTGTATTTGATTATAGTATTTATTGTGTTATTGCCATGTATTGGATATAAGTTATATATATGAAATATTGTATTAGATTTTCAGATAGGATATATATTATTTGTTGTCTTTTATTTTCTTTCGATTATGTAAATTTGAGTTTATTATCCTATGTGCCTCTAATACTATATTATTTAACCTGGGCAACTCGTATATGTTGCTTTGTTAGATGAGATATGTATTATTTTAGAATTTTTTAGGTATTGTAATGTATCCGTGGTGACCTAAGGTAGCGCGTACGAGAGATCACTCCTTTCGAGCCCTTTGATCCGGGCTATTGGACGGTAAACTCCTTCTAATAGCTTGATCAATAGAGCCTAAGAGTCAAAGCATGGTATTAGAGTTGAGGTTGGAATAATACAAAGATAGAGATATATTTCAGATTAGAGGAAGGAGACTAAGTATGTTTACCCATTTTTATTTGACTCTCACATGCGGTGTGCGATTGTTGAATGATCGAACGGGTCAATCATTGGGGTATGATATACATGTGATGTGAGTATATATACGTATCTGTAGTGAAGATTTCTTAAGAAAAACAAAGTTATTTTTTCCTCTTTGAAAATAAAATAATATTCATACATATGATGTGAATATTTTTGTGTATGTTGTGTCAAAATAATTGGATGATATGGATGCTTGCTTGATGTGATATATGGTTTATTTGGATGTTTGATAGATAATGTTGTATATGATTTTATAAAAAAATAAATTGAAATTATTAAAGCAAGCTTTTGGTTTTTTGAACAGTTTAGAAATTTATTTATGAAAGAATTTCGGAGAGAAATATGAGTTTTGAAAAGAAGTACGAAGACTTATATATATGTAAAAGATTATTTTAAAGAGAAAAATATAATTTTTGGAGATAACAAGTATTCAAAGAAACTAATATTTATTTTATATAACTAGATGTGTGCACGCACACATAAACACACAGATATATATATATATATATATATATGAGAATTTGAGGATCTCCAAAAATTAAATTAATTAGAGCTGTTTATAAATAAAAGTAATGTTTAAATTTATTTTCAAGAAAGATGATTGGGAATTTGTTGTGTCGACCTGTCCGTTAAGTGTTTTATAAATTCTGGTCGATACGTTTGATTAGCATCATTGATAGTAGTTTCTAAATACTTGAACGTGGGGATTTGACACGACAATATTTTTAAATATATGCAAATGATATTTTGCTATGAAAAGGGAGTATATTATTTTATAGAGAAAATTTATTGTACAGGGAAGTGATCCCTTAATTTATGAACTAATTTCATAACAATAGTATTTATTTTGAGCAAGAAGCTGAGAAGACAAATAAATCTTTAGAATATATGGAGTTTTAAAAGTGTATTAAGCAGTTTCTTACATATCTTAAAAATACACGAGTTAAGTATTTTATATACAAAGTTTGTATGATTTCCATATAACGTTTGCGGTCCTTAGATGCTACAAGAGCAGAGATATATGACGATACATTGTTGATATGTTTTCATTGTATGGTTAACACTGTAACCAATTGGTGAAATGGTGAGGCGATGTTATTATATTAAAAATATTGGTTGAATTTTATATATGCATTGATGTTTGTCGATTGTGTGCTTGGTTTCTTAATTGCATATGGTGTATTAAATATTATATGGTTAGGTAATGTTAATAATTGATAGCTTATTTATGTGTGAAAATGCATTGATATGATCTCATATATATGAGTTTAAAAATTTATAAATTGATTTTTAATGAATGCAGTTCTCACTAAAATGTATATGTTGTGTAAAAACTGCGATTGTCCTTATTTTTTAGAAAAATTAATAAATAAGGAAGCGTTTGAGTATTATGAAAATGAAACGCCCTTTTGAAAATTTTGATCTTGAAACTAATGGACGGTTGGAAAGTATGTTTTTTAAAGAAAGAAAGCGATTTAAATGATTTTGAAATTTTGAATGCTACTTATTTTTGAGATTGTATTTATGGTTTAAGAAAAGAATAATTTATATAGTTGAAGTAATAATAAAGGTTTGAGATTATTTTGAACGATAAATGGAATACGATCTTAAAATATCTACTAAAAAATTTGAAAAAATTCCGATTTTTTAAAATATAGATATAAGAATATGTCTATGAAGTTTAAATTTAAAAAGTGATTTAAGTAAAGGTATTTGTCTTTTAAATTTGAATAAAAAGAGTATAAAAAAAATTGTTTTGAACACTCGAAGTTAAATTAGGAAGTGAGGAAGCAAATACTTTTGAAACTTAAGGTGATTATGAGTTTTCTAAATAGAGAAATTAGAAATGAATTATTTTAAAATAGTTATGCTTGAAAATTGAAGTCGTTACATTATTTTGAAGTAAAAGAAAAATTATAACAATACATTCATACTATTTCAAACTTGTTGAGTTCGAGTTAAATTGTTCTAAAATTTAAGTCGAGATTGTGTGTATGTGTATTGGTGTATATATATCTCTTAAAATTTATATGTGTGTTTGGTAATTTGAATATAACTTGAGCGTATGTTAGTTTGCATGACTATATATGTAGTAATATCATATGTTGTTAAATACGACTGTCACTTTTACAAGAGTTGGATATTTTCAAGTAGAATATTCATAACATCTTTGAAAAAAAAAGAAAAAAATTAATATATTTGGTTGTTTGATGGTTGAAATTTTAAAAAATGAAAAAAATCTTTTGACTTGCTTATTTCAAATGTGCGCACTTCATCTAAATATGTGTCATCGCTCTTAGCTCTATCGAAGCGTCTTTAATGAATTTGAATTTACTGGAATATATATAGTCCTTTAACCTGCAAATTTTGTGTTAAATAATTATAGAAATTTTAATTTTGTAAGTTTTGAAAATTTATTGAACCAAAAACAAACTATAACACAAAATTTGAAATAACCAACGTTGATGTGCTCTATTATTACGGATATACCTTTTGATTTGGGATCCGATTTTGGTGATATTTCTTTCTTTTGAAAGATATTTCGTAAGGAACAACTTTCATGTTCGTTGCTTTTCTAAATTTTGAAGTTTTTTTTGAAAGGTAAATGGGCTAAAGGGTAGCCCGGCCTATATATTACATAAAAATAAAACTATACAAATTGATTTTGGGCATGCAAAAGTAGGACCAAATAGGCCCAACACCCAAAAAAATAAAACCAAAAATTGACATGTGACTGAACATGACACACCAGCACCTGGCATACCCATCAGCAATCAAATGCCAAAACATGTGGTCAGCAAGTCAGCACTAAATTCTAGAACACATAAAGAAACACGTGATTGGCATCATATCCTTAGAGCATCTCCAACAGTTCAGAGTGTGGAAATATGATTTTCCACACTCCGAAATGTTGGAGGCCTCATTTCTCCAACAGAAATGAGGCCAAGCGCCTGTTGAACATGCATCCGAGAATTCAGGCACCTGTTCAACAGGCGCCTGATGCGCTCGTGTAATAGCGCCTGGGTACCAGACGCCTGTTCAACAGGTGTCTCAATATGAGGCGCCTGTTGAACAGACGCCTGATACCCAGGCGTCTGACGCCTCAATAAATCTGGAATACACACACTATGAACCCCCAAATCGACACTATCCAGATTTCTGCAGCCTGTTGGAGCCAGCTTCTAGTGCATATCTTCATATTTTTAATATCCAACCAACAGTTGGAGTTGCTCTTATCATTTTCTTGCACAGCGCCTGGTACAACTCCATCTGCGTTTTCTACAAGGAACCAAAAGATCTCGCATTCCTTTCTGCCCAGATTATATAGATGAATTTCTTGAGAATTTTTAGGAGCAGTTTTGCATTGGGGGTTCTCCAGCGGGTGGCTTTAAAAATATTGAACCACTCAACTTTGCTATTAGTAGATGGTCTTTGAAGATTCGCAGTAGCAAGGATTCTCGACCAAATCATGTGCACGTATGTGCATTCCAAAAAGATGTGAATATTGGATTCAGGAAATAGGCCACAAAGCAAGCAAAGGTTATCATTGGTTACTCCACTGGCTGCAAGTTTATTTTTGGTATGAAGTGCATTTGCTAATACCTTCCACAGAAGGAGGTTCCTCTCGCAGGTCCCCCCCTCGTCTAGATTCTGGTCGCCCAAGGAAAGATCCGAGTGTCATCATGGGGCAAGAGGGCCTTGTATACCAAAGCTATTGAGTGAGGGAGCCTTTTACTGGTCCACATGACTACAGGAGCTGCAGTCGGAAGAGTGATGCGTGATAATTCATGCCAAACTTGCCTTACTGTCAAGAAGCTGCTATAGGGAAGGATGATGCTGTTGTCGGAGATGAAAGCACTGACCAAAGCTGAGTCCAAAATTCCAGTGAGGTGCTTTAGGTTGTGGTTGATATGTTGTCTAGTATTATGCCAGGCCCAGCACGGGCTCTTCCAGAAAGGCAGTCTAGGGCTATGATAAGGATTGCATTGTATTTGCTGTAAAAAGGAGTTTTAAGCTTCAATGAATTCCTCTAGCTATAGCTTGAAAAAGAAGGAATAAGCATACTCCAAAAATCCTTGTTTTTAATTAAGTTATTATTGACCCAGTTAGCCCATAGGTTGTTTGATGGGGTAAGTAACTTATTGTAAAATAGCACATTGCAGCCTTGTTCCAAATTTGCAAGTTAGTGATGCCAAGACCGCTGCATTTCTTGGGAAGTTGAATTTTGTTGAAAGAAATGGGAATAATTTGCTTTTTGGAACGGATCGCCATGCCACAGGAAACGGTTTAGGGCACTTTTGATCATTTCTATAAGCTTAGTCGATAGAATGTAATGCGTGGACCAGTATGTAGTCATGGCAGAAGTGATCGATTGGACTATGACTAGCTGGCCGCTTGGATAGCTGGTAGTTTGGCCATAACTGCAACTTTTGAGTTATCTTTTCATATAGAGGAAGGCATTAAGTCTTCGTGAGTCTAGAGGATACCAAAGATAATCCCAGGTAGTAGGTATGTGGAGGCATGGGGCTGAAACCAGAGTAGCATATGATTTCATTTTTGATGTTGATAGGAAGACCATTAATGTGAATGTGCAATTTGTTCATGTTTATTTGTAGACCCATGATGGAATGGAAGAGTTCCAGAGTTTGGACTTTGGAGAATGCAATTTATCCCATCTTTGGTTGGCTTTGTGAATATAATCAAATCGTCGGCAAAGAGAAGGTGAGTAATCATTAGGTTCTTGCATCTAGGGTGAAGGATGAAGTTTTTGGCCATGACTTGTTGAGCATGAAGAGTGTTGAGAAGTTCTATGGTGATGATAAACAAATAGGATAAGAGCGAGTCCCTTTGCCTGATGCCTTGTGTGCCTTTGAAGTACCCATTATGGCGGCCATTCCTTGATATGGAGTAGTGAGGAGTCGAGATACATGTATAGATCCAGGCTAAGAAAGGTTTAGGAAATTTCATGCGAGACATGATGGCTAAAATTGAGCTCCAAGCAACGGTGTCGAAAGCCTTACTGATATCAAGCTTTCTAATGCATCTGTTAGAGATGTTGGTTCTATCATAACCATTTAGGAGCTCTTGAGTTAAGAGGATCTTGTCACTAATAGATTGGTTGGGAATATAGGCTGCTTGATTGGTTGAAATGGTAGAAGGCAGGACTTTTTGGAGTCTGGTGGATAGTAACCTCGCAATGCATTTGTAAATAACATTGCAGCAATAGATTGGTCTAAAGTGAGCAACATTTGTTGGGTTTTCCATTTTTGGAATGAGGGATATGGAGGTTGCATTGGCCCCATCAGGCTTTTTGTTATTGTTGAAGAAAAACTGAACAGCCTTGATGGTGTCAAGGCCAACAATCGCCAGCATTTTTGAAAGAAAACGTCGTTGAAGCCGTTCGGTCCTCCACAGTTGGATGGGTTGAGGGAAAAAACAGTGTCTTTAATTTTAGTGACAGTGATAGTAGAAATAAGGTGGTTAGCTTTGTCAGTTAATAGGTAGGGTAATGTGATGTTGAACAGGGGTGAAAGGTTAGGGGCGTGGGGGTTTTGATTAGCAAGGATAGAGGAGAAGTAATCAACAAAAGCCATGTTAATGCTATTAGGAGTAGTTTGCTGGCTACCAAACATATCATTTATCCTATGTATTGATCCAGATGCAGTTTTAAACTTAAGAAGATTGTGATAATGCTTGGTGTCCCTATCGGCTTCCTTTTCATCCTTATCAGTGCCGATCCAAGGGTTTTCAATGCCCTAGTCGAACAAGCATTTTTATTTGTTTTTGTTGCCCCTTAACTCAATCAAAAAAAAATCACATAACAAAATGTAAAAATGCACACAACAAATTGTAAATTCTTTATAAAATTTAACATCCATCACAAAATATTGATCATATAAGTCATTTTGGTTACATGCCCAAAAATCAAAATGTAAACATAATATCATGACACATTAATACATATTAACGAAAAGAACTTCTTCTTGCATTTTTTGAAGCAAACTCCTCTATTACGTCTTCATAGGTAAGTTTGTCTAAATACTCATTTTCAATTGAAATCATTGCTAGCCCACTTAGTCTCTCTTGCGACATGGTAGTCTGGAGATATGTTTTAATCAATTTCAATTTTGAAAAACTTCTTTCCGCCGAAGCAACCGTAACCGGAATAGTCAATAGAATTCGATAAGCAATCCAAACATTTAGAAATCCACTTACATCCCTATAAGATATCAAGAAATTAAGTATATCATTTGATGAAGATACTTTTGATGATAAAATTCCTTTTAGTTGTCGAAGTTCAAAAAATAACTCTTTACCACAAATATCTTGCTCTTCAATGTGCTTCAAAAAACCTTCTAGATTCATGCACTTATCCTTCAATTCATCATTGTCAATATTTTTAAATCTTAGATTCAACAAAAATCCAAAAGTTTCTTCATAAAGTTTAAATTGGTCAAATCGATCTCTAAGTGAAGTTAAAGTTTGATCAACTATTAGAAGAAAATAAGTAACTTTAAAAGTATTCTCGGGAGACCGCTTATCATTATCCTCCACAATTTCTTCGTCGAATTGTTTTTTCTTCGTACAACTCTCTTTTCAATAAATTTTGGATCAATACCAACATCATTTGCAAGCATTTTAGCCTCCTCCATCATGTTTTCAAATCCATCTTCTCTGAATTTTCAAAAAATGCGACAAGATCTTTAATTTTTGTAATTGCATCTTCGATATCCATATCCTCCCGTTGAAATATTTTACTTACTCGATTAATATTATCTAATATTGTGTACCAAATACATAAACTAATTAAGAACTCAAAATTTTCCAAAGCATTTTGACATAATCCTTTGGCCTCCATCATCACAACATCATCTTTATAATTATTTGCAATATCAATCAAAGCATCTCTTAACTCCGATGTTTGAGTTCTTATTGCTTTAACACTTTCAATGTGACTTTCCCACCGAGTTGCCGATAATGGTTTTGGAGTCAAACCCTTCACATAACTTCGAAGTATTTCTCATCGATGAGTTGAGCCGGAAAATAAAGTACAAATTTTTTGCACAAATGCAAAAAAATTCTAGCTTTCATACATGATTTTGCCATATCACATAAAGCAAGGTTTAAACTATGACATCCACATGAAATGTAGAAAGCTCTAGGATTTACATTAAGTAGCCTTTTTTGTACACCTTGGTGTTTACCTTTCATGTTTGAACCATTATCATACCCTTGTCCTCTCACATCATTGATATCAAGTTTAAGATCAATTAAAATATTTTCAAGCTCCTTAAAAAGACCAAGCCCGGATGTATCATCAACCGTTATGAATCGAAGGAAATACTCTTCTACTTTTATATCATTTGCATCATGAACATTCAAACATCTTATTATAATGGACATTTGCTCCTTGTGACTCAAATCTGGAGTACAATATAGAATAATTGAGAAGTACTTTGCTTTCTTTATTTGTGTAAGCATTGTAATTTTGATCTTGTTAGCCAATAAACCTATCAACTCATTTTGAATTTTATGGCTAAGATAATGATGATTGATTTCATTATTTACAGCACGCCTTAGATGATCTTCCATAATTGGATCAAACTCGGCAAAAAATTCAATAATTTGACAAAAAAGTCCATTATTTTTTTCATATATCTTCTCATTTGATCCACGAAATGGTAAATTATTTCGCGCAAGTATCTTGACAACACCAATTATACGTGCAAGTATTTTTTTCCAACGTTGTTTCTCTCGGTCAATTTGAGATTCCATTGCTTTATCAATTGTTGCCTATTGTTGAAGTCCTATATGCAAATCAACCCATTTAATAACATTTGCGTTGTGTAATGGATTACTTTCGTGCTCTCTTAGCTTCCTAGGTAAATTATGCCAATCGTTGATTCCTTCTCCGGCCAATTGGGATGGTCTTTGGCTATGGTCAAATAACTTACAACAAAAACAAAAAACTTTATCACGTTCATTTGAATAAACAAGCCATTTTCTTTCATGTTCTTCTCCACGTGGATAACCACCAATATAATGTCTAGAAGAAAAGTGTCTACCGTCAATCTTATTTTTTGGAAACGCATCATTATCGTTCAATATTTTTATTGGACCGCGTTGCACTAACATTATTCTTTTGGTACTAGTAATTCTTCCCTACAATTCCGGATCATAATTAACATCAACATCCTTTTCAAGATCAATAGTGGTTACATCGCCAACATCTTCATCATTGAAACGATCATTACTTTGTTCATCATGCCCCTCTATGACTTCTACATTGTCATCAATTTCTACTTCAACAATTTCATTTATAGGCTCCTCATGGATATCAATGCTAGGACCAATATTTTCCTCCCAATCCGTTTCATCAATTTGACTTGAATTTGAACTTTGAGATTTTTTCTTTCTCGCTTGAAATAAATTTGAAATTGAACCAACCATTGATTTTGCTTCGTTACATCTACGTTGCTTTTTCATTCTATTTTGATATCCCGAATTCTGTTTCCGGTTCCTACCTCAATTTAAGATACAATGTAAAATTAATGTTCATTAATAAATACTATGCTATTTTACACATGAAGAATCTAAAAAACAGAAATCTTTAGACCAAAAGGAATTTTATCATCAAAAGTAAACTATGTTGCTGACTTCATTATGCATTTGTGAATCGATAATCAATTAATCATAGAAAATATCTCAAAGTAATTGTGTATAAGTTTTTAGTCGACAATCTCAAAGCAATTTTTTTCTTTTCAAAATAAGCTTATTTCAAAGCAATTACTCCATAATGAATCAAAGCTTATTTCAAAGCAATTTTATCAAGGCGCCTGTTAGTTTGGCCATTAATTTGCATTCCATCTTTGTAACGGTTGTTCAAACTGAATTGACAATTTTCTTTTCTTTTAGAAACTAGGGGTTTTTAGGAAAAAAAAGTAGAAGACAAAAAACTTCATGTTGCTTTTCATTCTTGACATTGTTCAAAAAGATGGAATGCAAATTATAATTATATCAGACACTCAGTAACATTACTAACACTAATGATTTATTTCAATTGACAGACAACCATAGGAAAAAAAGAAAAGCAGATAGTTAAAAAAAAAGCAGACTAATCAGATTCAAAAGAAGAGCAGTTATTACTCAATACTCAATACTCACATTGCAGGTTGCTGCGACTTGCGATTGCAAAGATGGAAGATTGAAGGAAATCGTAGATTGCTACGATGCGACTTGCGAAGATGGAATCGAGATGATGGAAGCTTGAAGGAAATCGCAGGTTGCTGCGACTTGCGAAGATGGAATCAACACAAGTGGCCGCGATTGCGAGCGTGGTGGCCTTCGTTGTCGACTTGTTTCGCAGCAGCCAATTGATCGAAGGAAATCGCATTTTTTTCTTTTTTTTTCTGATTTTTTTTGGTTGCCCTTCCCGCCTGTGTTGCCCTAGTCCTGTGTCTCTCCGGACTTTGTTGTGGGCCGGGCCTGTCCTTGATCGTAGCCTTTTGACTAGCCATCATTGCCTCACTATCAAGAGCATCTCGGAGCTTTGAGGTGAGTTCATGTTCAAGATCCGACAACCTAGGGTTGAAGGGGTTGGTGGCCAACTCAGATTGAAGTTGGAAAAGTTGTTGTCTTATGTCTTCCTATGCCGAACTTAAGGGATGACCATGCCTTAAGTTTGAATTTGAAATGCTGAAGCTTGTTGATGAGTCAGTAGATTAGGTTGCCGTTCGATCTCGTATTCCAGACCTCCAATAAAATATTGTTAAATTCATCCTGTGAGAGCCAGTGGTTGAAGAATTCAAACGCAAGGGGTTTAAGAGGCTCCTCCTTCCCCCAGGACATAAGGATTGGACTAAGGTCGGAAATAGATGGAGGGAGAATTTGGCAGTGAGGTTAGGCCAAAGGGTGATGGCTTTTATGCTTATGAAACAGTGATCAAGTTTGTTTGCATAGTGTCAAGTTACCGGATCCACTTTTGTTGTTCTAGGTGTGGGCGAGGACATATGTGTAGTTTGAGGTCCGAGTTTCTTGAGGAGATGTCTGCCCATCTCAAGGGTTCTTTGTGGAATTGGTTGATGGCTTTGAAGTTCGAGGAGCTTTTGGATAAGAAGTCTTTGGCATCTGTGGCAGCAGTGCAGCTCGGAAGTGTTTTGTGTGCCGACAGGAAGGTCATATGGCTTAGCAGTGTTCTAGGTGGAGTTCAGAAGCAGCGGAGTGGATCCATTTCTTCGATGGTTCAGAAGTCTTTGTTTTCAACTAGCAGCAGTCCGGACATTTGGTGAAAGCTTGCCCACTTCTTCTGAGAAGGCTCAACAGAACCAGGTGTTTGCTATTGAAGGTAGACCGTCAGTTTCTTCTAATAGGCAAAGGTGTTCTTGAGGGATTTGACCTTAGTTTGGATGGATTGGTTAGACAAGCTTAAGCTGTTCTGATTTGTGAAGAGAGGACAGTGTCTTTGGAAACTGAACTAGGTAGGATCGCAAAAGTGACTTGCGATAGTTTAGGGTTTCTTCTGAGTAATCTGTTGCATGGGATTGAGGCATCTCAAGTGGAGATAGGAGTTATCGAAGTTGTCGGAGATTTTTCGGATGTCTTCGAAGAAGTCAAAGGGTTGCCAGCATCGGAGATTTGAGTTCCTGGAGCGATACCAATGGTTCAACCAAGTAGAAGGATGGCTCCTAGTAAGGAAAGAATTTGGTGAAGAAGTTTTTTAGGATCTTTAAGCAAGGTTGTCGAGTGCACCTGTTTTGGTTATCCGGATAGGAAGAAGTAAGTTCGAAGTCTACTGATGCTTGTGGAGTAGGGTTTGTGTTCTGGATTTCGGCGGATCTTGGAGGACCATCTTGTTGAATAGGATTCGAAGATTTGTCTTATTCTTGGTTCAGATTTGTTTTGAGAGACATCAGCGAAGGTTGAGCTGGTTAGAAGGATGAGGGCAGCCCAGGATCGTCAGAAGAGTTATGTGGATAGGAGACGGAGGAATTTGAAATTCGAAGTTGGAGACTTTGGTTTTTGTTAAAGTTTCTCCGATCAAAGGAGAAATCAAAGTGGTGTAGCTTGTTTAGGTTATGTGGAGCGAGGATCCCAGTGATTTGTATCTGGGAAACTCTAGATAGTATTAGGAAGGCCTATCCTGAATTGTATCAGGATAGCTAGATTTGGTTGTTAGGTTAAATTAGTTGCTATGGTTGTTAGTGTATGATTGATGTATGCTTTGTTTTGCTATTTGAAAATTTAAAATCTTTGCTGTATTATTAAATTATCTTTGCTTTTAAAATTTCGGGGACGAAATTCTTTTAAGGGGGGAGGGATGTGATGACCCGGAAATTTTGGCAATAATAATTTGATAATCTTGTTTTATAACTATTTAAATTGGCAACATTGGCTTAATAATCTTCTATTTTAAATATTTAATTGGTAAAATTTATCTTTTCAAAGCTAATAAAAATGTGTTCTATTTATAATGTATATATATGTATATACATTGTGAATAGGAAGACTTTGGTTTGAATTTAATAAAAATATGTTTTCAAATTTTAATATATATATGTATATATATATATTGTGATTTGGAAGTTATAAATTCAAGTTAATAATTTTCAAAGCTAGTTAAAATTAATTCTCTATTTTCAAAACCAATATATATGTGGTTAAAAGTATTTTAGCATAAGTTTAAATAAGATTTATAAAAAGGTTTGTTTGACTTTCTTTTTCAAATTTGCTTGATCTAATGTATATAAAAGTTTAAACCATAATAAACAAACATTTAAAACATATAAAAACATAAGAAAATCATTTATATAAGGTTCAATTCTTTTGATTTTAAAATGCTTTCTTTTTAAATTACTTAAACTAAAAGGGTTTATATATATATATATTGGTTTAAAATATTCTTTCTTTTTAAATATCTCATGAATTAAAATAGCTTGTAAATATATAAATAAAAATAAACATATTACATAACTAATATAAAAATATAAGTAATTTATAAATAAGGGGTTAAACATAAATTACATTGCTTTTAACATTTGTAAGAAAATAAATCATGCAAAAATACATTTGTAAAGCTTTGAATACATGTAAACAACATTTGTTAGCCAAGTAACACATAAACTAACAAGTGGCATTTGTATCTTTTAAATTGAAAAATTTATAAAAGTGTTTAGAAGAATTCAGGCTGCTCATTTTTTTTTATTTCCTCTCTTGTCATACCTTTTTCTTTATTCTTCATCTTTCTAAAACCAAAATAAAAACTAAAAGAAGAATTAAATCAATTATTTACAACTTCAGCCTGAGCTATAACTTCATCTGTTTCAAGCTTCAAAACTATTTCAACCAGAGGAGATTCAAATTCAACTTAACAATGCAAAGATTTCAAATTCATCAATAAGGATCCAGATCAAGTTCAAAACTGCAGATAAAAGTCTTGTATCAGTTCCAGATATAAAGCATAACCCTGTTTCTCTGTTATCATTTAAACTGGTGAGTAAACATTCTTCTTAAAAAGCTTAAAACTGTGTTTATATTTGGTGCATGAGTTAAATCTGTAAAGTAAAGTTGGAAATATGTTTGGCATGAATGTTTTTTTTCTTCTGAAAAATAGATGAACATCTCTGTGTAGTATGAACATGCATGTATATGTAAATATGTTGGCCTCTATTAAGTTACAAGGCACTAATTCATTTAAATAAATTCCATTCTCCTCGTATAATCATTATTAGGCTATGATCATTAAAGTAAACTTGATTGTAAGAACTTAAATTTATTTTTAGAAATGGGTTTAAGTGTATATGTTAAGTAATTAGTTCAAAATTAATAAATAACAGTAAAAATTGTATATAGGTCAAAAATCAATGATTACAATTTCATGTTTGGATTTCATGAAGTGATTCGTGATAGAAAACTATGATTTTTGACAGTGGTTTCTAGATTTTTAGGCTTGGAATTGTCAAGTTTTCTCGAGTTGAACGGAATTCGTATTTTCATCAATTCCGACGAACGTAGGAGGGGGTGGTCGTCGTGCTTTGTGCTGGAGGTAGCGGGTGGCCTGGTGATCTCAGGAAAAATGGTGAGGGGATTTTAAGATGGCCGTGGTGGCCAGGCAGCGTCGAACTAGGGTTCGATTGCAGTTTTGGGTCGATGGGTTTTTCGAGGCGATTTCGTTGCCGTGGGGAGGCCGGAGGTGATCGTGAGGTGTAGGAATGTCGCGTGGGTCTGTGACGTTGCTCTGGTCGGAGGGACGTGAGTTCTGGTGGAGGAGTTCGTCGTCAGCGAGGAGTTTAGTTGTTTGGGTTGGTTCCAGTTTTAGTTCGAACGACTCAATTTCGATTTGCTGTTGTTTACATCGAACTGGGTGGTCGTAGCTTTTGTATGGATCGTCGGCGACGTATTAGAGGTGGCGTAGTTGGTCAGAGTGACGTCGTTTGCCAGTGCACGTGCACAAGTATCTTCTTGTATTTGATGTTGCTTTGAAGGTTTGAAGCTTTGGGGAAGAAGAGTATTGTTCGGGTCTGGCTCGAGTTTTTCTCGTGATTGTCTCGAAGTGGAAGGAGATTTCGAGTTGCTCGGTGCTTGGCTCGTGTAGATTTCTTTTTGGCTCGGGTTTATTGTTAGGTTTCCAGGTTTTTAAAGCAATTAGTAACCAGGTTTTGAAATTTAAATAGGAAATGAAGTTTTATTGCAAATAAAGTTAAAAGAGATTGTGAAACAAGTTTCTATTTAAAAAAAAAAGAATAAGATGAATGTTTTAACTAAGTTTTAGTGAATGATTTGATCAAATTTTTAAAGCATATGAGGTAAACTTTGATACAAAATTTTAAAGTGTATTTAAATGAATTAGTTTCCAAAAAGAAATGTAAACCAAGTTTTCCAATGTAATTTATTAAAACAAGATTTTAAACAAGATTTAAAAATTTAATTGTAAAGTTGAATGCTGTAAATTTGTTTGTTTAAGTAGGGTAATTATGAAATAAATTTTAAAATGTTATTCAAATGTGATTTAATGAGGCAATTAAGATGTGATTAAAGTAAGGATATTTAACTTTAATTAATCAAAGAATTTTCAAATGATATTTGTATAAATTAATTTCAAGCTTTAATTTAATTTAAATAATGTAAGTAAGTCTTTAATTAAGGTAAATGGATTATCTTAATTAAGGTCTTATTAATTAAATAGTGATCAAAATATAATTACTTAATGAAAGTAATTAATGAATAGTAATGAATGTAATTAAGGGAAGAATCATTAACTAGTGATTAAGTGATAATTAATTAATTAATTAATGTAATTAATTTAAGTTAATTAATTAGTTTATTTAATTAAGATAATCATTTAATGTAACTAATTAAGTATAATTACTTAGTGAAGTAATTAATGTATAATTATTGAATGTTATTAATTAAAGGGAAATCACTTAATGAAGGAATTAGAGAATAATTACTTAATAGAAGTAATTAAGAATTAATTACTTAGTGTAATTAATTAAAGGATTAATTAATATAATTAATTAAAGGTTTAGTTAATTAATTAAAGGATAATTAATTACTGAGTGTGATTAATTAAGATTAATTAATGAATGTGATTAGTTAAAGATTACTTGTTAAAGGTAGTTAATTAAGAGATTAGTTAATTATTGAAAGTAATTAGAGGATAATTAATTAATGTAATTAATTAATTAATGAGTAATTAAAGGTTAATTAATTTGAATGGTTAACGGATAATTAATTTATATAATTAATTAAAGGCTAATTACTTAATGTAATTAAAGAATAATTAATTAAGGATGATTAATTAAGATGGATAATTAAAGGACAATTAATTAATTGGGTTGTAATTAATTAATGTTAAGAAAGCAGGATTTAAAAGTAATTAAAGTAATTAATTTAATTCATTGGTGGTTAATTAAATTAATTTGAGATGGTGTGGTTGATTAATCTTGCTTATGGATGATTGAATGAGATTGAATGCCTTGGATTAATTGATATCTCTGATATGTGATATGGCTGCTCTGTGATATGAGATGCTTTGGTTGAATAGTGATAATATGGATTATCTATCTGTGTGAATATGTTATTCTGAATATAAATTGAATTGTTAAAAACTTAAACAATTTGGACTTTAAGACAGCGTTTTGGATTTCGGTGAGACCGGGATCGGATTTCCGAATTGGATATCCGAAAACCACATCGATCCAAACTAAACGATAGGTCGTGAAATCTCAAGTGAAGATCGAGATTCAGAATGCAAGGACTATTTGTCGTTAACTCTGAGGGTGATTCCAAAACGAGTGTAACGAAGGTAGTGCCTTCGATCGAGATGAAGATTCAGAGTGCAAGGGCTATGGTCATTAACTCTGAGGGTGATTCCAAAATGAGTGTAACGAGATAGTGCCTTCGGTTTCATTCGAACTCAGAACGGACTTGTATGGATGAATGCTATCAGACCATCGTCAATGGAGGACGATGAGCATTCCAAGAGATGTGTTCTAAAAGGTAATCGTAGCCTCAAGCCTCATCAACCAGGAATGGCTAAAACAGGGAAGGTGCACCAAGGCTAAGTGGGTAGCACCCAAGTAGGATGAGATTTTCCCCTGTCTAGAGTCCCTTTTTATTCGGCTGTGTGAGCGGTTGGTCGCGCCAACTGCAAGGTTGTCTTGTTCGGGATTATCCAGTAAGGGGTAGTTCCGGTCTTGTGTTGCAGGGGATCAGGGGGATCCTCAGATACCAAATGTAACGACCCGAAATTTTCGACCCCGAAAATTCGACATTAATACGTTCACTGTAGAAATGCCGAGAAATCGAACGCTGGAAATTTCAGATTGTTAGGGCAAAGAAGAAAAGAGGTAGAAGAAGAAACAGAAAAACAGAAGCACGGAATCTCACAATTGCAGCGGAACAAATATAATATCAAATAACAGCATTTATACAAAAAGCTGTAAATGTCAATTTACATACAATATATCAGAGTACAATCATTCACAAACTAATTAGACAGTTATAATAACCTGTCCCAGACTACTATCAAAACAATCTCAACTACACAGCGGAATATATATAGCTAGATACGCAGAAGCCTCCTGCTCCAAGTCTCCTCCATAAAATTCATCAAAGCCAACCTGAATCCCTTGGCTACTCATAAAAATTTGAGTACCCAAGAGTTAAGAAAACAGAAAATAACTCCGGGTCAGACATGGGTCTGGTGTGAGTAAACGGGTTAAAGTTGCTTAACTTTGAAAATCATTTGAAATAAAGGTATCTCGTAAGACTTCTCGCACATAAACACGGAAAAGTTTTTACCTTACGATAACCAAACATTTGATAGGAATTCCAGTGATATTATAATAGTGTCTAGGGTTTTCAAGTAAAATAGAAAATAGTTGGAATGCTTACATCTCACGTTCCAACATAGTTGGGCACAATCAAAACGTACGACACTTATTGGAGATTGGATTCCATACAATGGCAGGGTTACTGGGGTACCGCCCGTCACAGTATGTGGCATAGATCACCGTACCGAGGATCCACCCTGATCCCCTGCAGCACAAGACCGGAACTACCCCTTACTGGATAATCCCGAATAAGACAACCCCGCAGTTGGCGCGACCAACCGCCCACTAAGCCGAATAAAAAGGAACCTCTAGACAAGGGAAAATCTCATCCTACTTGGGTGCTACCCACTTAGCCTTGCTGCACCTCCCCTGTTTTAGCCATTCCCGGTTGATGAGGCTTGAGGCTACGATTACCTTTTTAGAACACATATCTTGGAATGCTCATCATCCTCCAATGACGATGGTCTGATAGCATTCATCCATACAAGTCCGTTCCGGGTTCGAACGAAACCGAAGGCACTATCTCACTACACTCATTTTGGAATCACCCTCAGAGTTAATGACAATAGCCCTTGCACTCTGAATCTTCATCTCGATCTTCACTTGAGATTTCACGACCTATCGTTTAATTTGGATCGATATGGTTTTCAGATATCCAATTTGGAAATCCGATCTCGGTCTCATCGAAATCCAAAACGCCGTTTTAAAGTTCAAGTTGTTTAAGTTTAAACAATTCAATTTATATTCAGAATAACATATCCACACACCTAGATAATTCTCATTATCACAGCTAGATAATCCATATTATCATAATTTAACCAAAGCATCTCATATCACAGAACATCACATATCACATATCACATATCAGGGATTCAAATAATCCAAGTCATTCAATATCATTCAATCATCCATAAGCAAGATTAATCAACCACACCACCTCTAATTAATTTAATTAACCACCAATGAATTAAATTAATTACTTTAATTAGTTTTAAATCCTGCTTACTTAACATTAATAAATTACAAATCAATTAATTAATCATCCTTTAGTTATCCATCTTAATTAATCATCCTTGATTAATTATTCTTTAATTATATTAAGTACTTAGCCTTTAATTAATTACATAGATTAATTATCCTTTAACCATTCACATTAATTAACCTTTAATCACTCTCATTATTAATTAATGATCCTTAATTAATTACATTAATTAACTAACCCTTTAATTAATTAATTAATCCTTTTATTAATTAATTACAATAAGTAATTAATCCTTAATTACTTCCATTAAGTAATTAACCTTTTATTACTTTTATTTATTAACCTCTAATTACTTTCATTAAGTGATTACCCTCAAATTACTTTCATTAAATAATTATCTTTTATTTAATTACATTCAGTAATTACCCATTAATTACTTACACTAATTAATTATACTTTATTAATTACATTAAGTAATTATACTTAATCAATTTCAAAGTGATTATCCTAAATTAATTAAACTAATTAATTATCTTAAATTAATTACATTAATTAATTATCCCTTAATCACTAGTTAATGATCCTTAAATTAATTACATTCATTAACTATCCATTAATTACTTTCATTAAGTAATTATCTTTTAATTAATCACATTCATTATTTATCCATTAATTAATCACATTCAGTAATTAACTATCTTTTAATTTATCTTTTTAATTAATTACACTAAGTAACTAGTGTGTAACCCATGCGTTGCACACACCAATGTTGTTAAAAATAATTTTTAAATTTTAATTATTGTTAAAAATTGAATATTTTTAAGCAGTATATGATAAATTTATTGAAATAAAAGAATTTATAATTTAAAATGACATGCAACACTCGGATATAAGGTAGAGGGTCGTCAACCACATATTCTCGTCGGAATTATTGTCCTAACTCGGTAATAGCAATATATATGCGCGCGCGCGTGCATGTGTGTTTCTATTGCTATATATATAGTTGATGCTATGTGATACATATATTTTTTATATAAATGGATGAAAAAATTGAATTTTCCATTTCTATTAATATGAATATTGTATATATATTTTTAAGGATTTACAATGAAATAACGAATATTAAGTAATTGAATGTATTTAAATATTTTAAATTAATGATCAACTTAACTAATTAAATATATGTAGCTGAATGTTAGAAAGTAGGGTAAGATATGAGAAGAGCTTCGTATGTAGTTGTAGTTGAGAAAAACATTTTACGATCAACTTATATGCGCATGAACTTTTATTCATTATTTGAGATTTCAATTAGTAAACCTTTTTTTAACTTAGCAGTTAATCATAAATTTCACGTTGTTGTATGAGTGTCATGTTTACAACTTCAATATTTGCAAAATAATAATAATAATAAATTTGTAGCGTTAATTTGGGTTATGAGTTGGATAAGTTTTAATATCACGTTGAAAATGAAAATGTCTACATAACTAAATTTGTATTAGAGTAATCTGTGCTTTCACATCACAATATTGTAAAATATAAATTTATTCTTTTAAAGTTGTAATAATATAATGTTGAAAATGAGAATGTCTACGTAACTTAATTTGTATTAGAGTAATCCGTGCTTACACATCCCACTGTTGTAATATATAAGTTTATCATTAAAAAGTTGTAAAAAACGAAATTTTGTACTATAATGCATGATTTTTTTAAAGATAAATGAATGATGAATTAAAAATATATTATTGTTTATGTTTACATTTTATGTTATGTGATTCATATACCTTTATATACATATATGAATAAAAATAACAATCTTATCATCTTCGCCTATATATATGAGTGTTGTATACCTACTTAAATCGGTATATTTTAAGATTTATTAAGTGAATTAATAAATGTTAATTAATCAATTTATTTGAATGATTTAAAATAAAGATTACATAATTGGTTAATACATGGATATGAGTAAAAAAATATTAGGAGAGAATTGAGAAGAGTTTGTAAGTAACTATAGAAATTTAAAATATAGGTGTGTAAAGCTAAAAATATAATTTTTCAGTGCAATGCATAATAACTTCATTGAGATAAACGAATTAGGAAATAAATTTGTTTTTATTGTTGATGTATATTATTTTGTGCTATGTGATTTACATATCTTTGTATGCAAATAAAAATTTTGTTTTACTAGTTTGTTGATGCTACTTTGATATTTTAGGATTTACACGACGTATCTATATTAGTTAAGTCAATTTATCAAATGATTTAAATTTTGAATTACGTAATTAATTTAAATATATGGACTTAAATGTAAAATATTAGAAGAGAACTAAGAATAAATTTGTGAATAATTATAGAAAATTTTAAAAGTATGTATTTGATTATAAATTGACATTAGAAGTTTAGTAGAATAACTATAAATTGATAAATTATAAAAATTTGAAATTAAAATATCTAAAGAGAGAATTAAGGAGAGTAGAGAAAGCTCCTATAATTAATAAGAGAGCTTGATTTTCTTCCGCTTTACTATTATTTAATAGATTAAACCTTAATTACTTCCATTAAGTAATTGTCCTTTAATTACTTCATTAAGTAATTACCCTTTGATTATTAACATTAGTTAATTAACCCTTATTAATTACATTAAATAATCATCCATTCATTAATTACATTGAGCGATTAACCTTTAATTAATTTCACTAATTAATTTTCCCTAATTAATCACAACCTTGATTAATTAAAGACAAATTCTTTACCTTAATTAATTACTCAATTACATCATTAAACTTCCATTTGAAAAACATTTAGGAACTTAATTACTTAATTAACCTAATATATAATTACAAACAAATTTTAAAAACATTTAACTTTGACATTTTAAATCTTTGGAACTTATTAAAAACTTGTTTAATAAATTTCTTTGAAAACTGGATTTATATTTCTTTTAAAAACATATTCATTTTAAATACACTTTTAAACTTGGCTAAACATTTTCTTTTGAAAACTAAATCACTTAATAGCCTTTAAAACTTGGTTATATTATTTGCTTTTGAAACATGTTAACAATATTTACTTACCTTTAAAACCTGAATATGATTTCTGAAAAGTTTTAAAACCTGGAATTTAAAATTTACTTTCACAATTAAACCTGTTAACATGTTTCTTTGTTTAAAACTTCAACTAGATAACAACTCAAAACAAACCCGAGCTATATCACAAAACTCCCGAGCTAAACCAACAAAACTCCGAGCAAACTCTGAGTCATAACACATACTTCCCCGAGCACTCACGAACTCAATCTGCTTCGAGACAAATGCACAACATCTATGAGATCGACCCGAGCCAGATCCTTCTTCCCCGAAGTCTCAAACTTCACCAGACACCAATGTGCACCGTGCACGTACACCGTCGAATCCACCTTCTCCGGCCATTCCTCCGATTCTCGCCAAGCTACCGATGACCTCGACACTCAACCCGATCACCCAGATCAACAAATCCAACAAAAGATCGAAATCGAACAACCTTAACAAAACTGGAACCAAAACACTATCAACCAATTCTCTCGCCGACGACGATCTCGATGACCGGAGCTCACGTCCTTCCGACCAGAGCATCATCACCGATCCATGCAACGATCCCAACCTTCGCGATCAACTCCGATGATCCAACGACGACGCACGAACCTCATTTACCTCGACGTCCCAAGCAGGTCTTCAAACCCTAGATCACCTTCCCCTGACCACTACGGCCATTGATAAATCACCTGGTCATTTTTCCAGAGATTGCCAACACCCCGGCCACCTCCAGACCTAACCCCGACACACACCTCACCGCCGATCAATGACAATCAACGAAAATACCCAAATCGTTCATCTCTCGAATCCTTACCGACCCCAATCTTAAAAATCTCGAAACCCATATCAAAATTCATGATTTTCTAATACTAATCTAGAGAGAAGTACTCAAAAAGCCTATTTTTGAGTACTTCTCTCTGAGAGAAGTACTAAAAAAATAGGCTTTTTTGTGTACTTCTCTCTAGTTCTGAAATCAAATCCTGAAATTAGGATGATTTATTTTTAAGTTATATTTAGATCATCACTATATTTCTATATTTTGTAAAAATTTCTAAATATAAAATCTTAAAAACCATTTTGAAGATTAATATTACACTGTAATGTTCATCTTTCATTCAAAGATCAAAGCTTAAATCTGATCGTATAAGAAGATATGAATTTTTAAAAGTAATTCTTGAGCCTGTGAAAATAACAGAGACCGGTTTATATATATATATATATAATCAGACATGTACACATATAAACAGAGCAGTTCAAAATATATCCCAGATAAAAACAAGGGCAATTTTTTGATCAAGGCCCCCTAGAAAAACAAATAACACAAATAAGCCTCTGCAAAAACTAATTGCCAAAATAGGCCTCGTTTAGTTTTGTACTTGCGCAAATATGGAATGTGCAAGGTATAATTTTTTTATACGTAGAGCTTACACATTCCATATTTGCGTAAGCTATAGTTTTAAGCTTGCGCAATTATGGAATGCGCAAGGTCATTTTCGGGCATCAAAAAGACAGAGAGCTTAATCTGGGTTCATTTATCAAACCTATCCCCTTTCTTCCCAAAACCCTCCCATTTCCAACTTCAAACCCATTTCAAATCCAAATATATTAAGTCAAAAACATTTTTCCTCATCTATTTCTTCAAACAAACACTCGATTGCGCATAAAATGGAAGCAAGCTCTTCATCTACGTTGATTAGAGGTAATTATAATTCATGTTTTTAATTTGAATACTACTTTAGAAATGATTGTTGTTGTTAGCGGAATAGGTAGTGTTGATGATGTCGATGTGAATGTACTCACATTGTTGGTTTCTTTGTTGAAAATGCAAAAGGATTTGAAGTATTCATATAGCAAAAACCCTAACTTTGTACATAGTTTTTGTATTGATAAACAGTTGTTGTCATTTGTAGAATTGTCTCCTGGGCTCGAAGATAGAAGTGTTCTCTATCTTCAAGAACACCATAGGAGCCAAAACGACACATTAATGAAGGTAAATGTTTGATTTTGATAAACCGGGGAATTCAAATATGAAGTCCTAATTATAATTTGTTTATATATTGCAGGGTGTTGAAACTGTGAAGGCATGCGATCATTCGAGCAAGCTCAAGGAGATCGATTTTAAAGATCCAAGATTGGAGCCGAATCTACAAATCTCCAGATTTTGGAAAGCTATGCAAATCGACTACATTCGGCTCGATCATCACCTTCTTATCGCTTTATGCGATAGATGGAGGCCGGAAACAAATACGTTTCATATGAGAGTCGGGGAGATGACAGTGACCCTAGCGGATGTGCATTTTCTTTTCGGTCTTAAAGGAGACGGTCGTCCGGTATGTTTGCAAAATTTAGATATCGATTACATCGAATTGGCTCATGACTTGCTTGGTATTTTTCCACTTAGAGAGGCGATTAAGTCTAAAAGTGATTTATCAATGACTTGGTTTAAAAGTGAATTTTCTGAACCACTACCCAAAGGGGTGACCGATTTAGATATACTTCGCCGCACTCGTGCCGTGATATTGTATTTTTTGAGTTGCCGATTATTTCCCGATCATTCGAAAGGGAGATTAAGTTTGAAATTTTTACCTTTCTTGGATGATTGGCTGACTGTGGTTATCGTTCTTGGGGTAGTGCTGTTATTTTCTATTTATATAGTGAGTTATCGAACGTTACCTTGCAACGTCGAAAATTTTTAGGGGGTTCTGCAACGTTGTTGCAACTATGGTCATGGTCGCATATTGCCATTGGACGGCCGTCTATTAGAATTCCTACCGACTTAGATCCGTATCTTCCATTCGGGGCTAGGTGGAACTGTGCTAGGAGTTGGCATGAGATACCAAGAAATGTACAGTTTTACCGTAATGAGTTGGATTTGTTGGCGGATAATGCGGTTACATGGGAACCATATTCATTAGTGTATAAATTTGGACATCCGGAAATTGAGTATTCGTTCGTCGGTTGGATTGCTAAGAGCCGACTGATTCTATTTTTAGACTTTGAGTTGTATGCACCCGATCGGGTTATGAGACAGTTTTCCTTTGATTATCAGCACATTCCCGATCCTATCGTCCCCCTTGACCCAGAACCCACTAGCTGGATGGCATTTTTGGAGGAAAGTATTGCTATTTGGGAATCAATAATTGATCGTGCCGAACGAGCACACGAGCCTCCGACACCTTTGAGCGAGTACAATATTGGTATTGGCGAATTACTCGTCGTTATATTCTTAAAAAGTCGGCAAGGAAGTTGGTTGCATACACTCCCCGTGCTCCTCTAGAACGTGATGTGGTAAGTGTTGTATTTTCAAATTTTGTATAGTTCAATTTTTATGTCATATTGATGCATTGTTATGATTTATGGTTTAGGTAAGTGGAATATACAGTGTTTTGGATGTGGTGGGCGAAATAGAAGAAAGTCATATGGAGCCGGACAATGTCAAAAGCAAGTGCATTGACCTACGACGAATACTTGACACGATTTTGGGTCGGAACAAGCTAAGAAGGCCGGCCAAGCCGCTGCGCATTGTAGAAGAGCCACCACGTTGTACAGAGGAGACACATACCACAGTAGCGGGTGGACAAGGCCAATGGGAGGAGGCATATGCAGAGGGGGAGGCTTCACAACATCCCGGTGGCGAAACTACAGCTGGATGGCCCGCTTGGCTCGAGGTAGAGCAGCAATACACCGGTGGAGAAACTCACGCTGAATGGTCGGTTTGGCATGAAGGAGAACAACAATTCAGAGATGTTGGACAGTCGACATACGAGCTTACGCAAGAGCCGCCGTGGTGGGAAATTCAACAAGAAGAACTCATTTTTGGGCCAAGTCAACAACAAGAAATTCCGCTGCCTACACCCGCTCCAACATTCGAAGAAGGCCAAGGATCGGCTCCCATCGTGTACAAACGGAAGAAGAAGAAAAGAGACACCCCACTTGAGCTAAGACGGATTCGTGATTGACGGTGTTGGTCTTATTGTTGTTGTTTCTTTGGTTGGGTTAGGTTGGGGGTTATTGACTTGTATGTTTCTATGTTATTGTACGACCTGTTCAACCTTTTTTTGATGATTTTAAATTGTCAGTTGGATCGTGTTATTTATTTTATTTTGTGATGGTATTGTTAATGAAATGGCGTGTGTATGCTCTCAGATTTGCAATTTGTGGTTTTGCAATGTGGCAGAGCGGCTCTCTGTTTGGAACTGACCCAAAAAATAGCTTGCGCATATGTGGAATGCGCAAGCTATATTGTCAATATAGCTTGCGCATTCCACAAATGCACAAGCTATTTTTGGGTTATTTACAGCATTGCTCTTTTGTAGCGTAGGCGGAACGCTGCAAATAACCCAGTTCTACGCTTACATATAGCTTGCGCATTCCATATATGCGCAAGCGTGTATTTGTCCCTGTCCGAGACAGAGAGCTGTTTCAACACCATAAATCACACAATTTCACACAAAAAGTCTGAACAACATTCTATATAACATGCAAACACCATTCGAATGACAACACCATTACATAACAAAGTCCACAGCATTCGAAAAAGTTTCAACAAGGCGTACAGTAACAAAGACGTTCTACTTCTATTACAATTCAACGCGGACAAGTATTCTTCTTGTGGCCAATAGAACCACATTTTCTACATCTATTATGGCCGGATGAAGATGGCGGATCCATAAAACCTTTTATTCGAGTAGATCGAGGACGACCTGAATTTCTACGCACAGGCGGCGGTTGTATAATTGGACCATCGTAGACATTCCAATATCGACTATCCGGTACAGGGTGGAATAAAAGAGCATAAGCTGCGGAATACATAGCCTTCGTGTACCACGTGGATATTAAGTCAAAATACGCTCTATTAGCACCACCCGAACCACGTGAACAAGTCGCTAATACATGGGAGCACGGAAAATGATCTAATGTTGGCATGTTGCACGAACATTTGGCAACATTATCTTCGATATTCACCGTATAATCAAACATATGCGCATCTTTCACCTGCCATTCAACGAAGCTATATCTCTCTATGGACATGAGCCTCAATTCTTCCATTCTTCTCCGCGCTAATGCTTCCCACCTAGGTGCGAGCTGCGACGTCCACTCTTCCCCTTGAGTACGTCGTTCGACGAAGTAATGGTTCAGTCGATGAAACGTACATGCAACCAATGATCTAACAGGTAAATTCCTAGTTCCTTTGAGCACACAGTTAAAGCTTTCGGACACGTTGGTCGTCATCATATTAAATCTTACTCCGCCGTCGTGACAAAGAGTCCAGCTTGATTCCTGGTCTTTCAAACTTTTTTCAATCCACACATCGGCATCTCGATTTACATCCTTCAACTGTTTCGAAGATCATTATATTTTACGACCTCCGATGCCGTGGCACATGCATGTAATAAATTTTGTAGCTCATCCGTGCCAAACCCCGCTTTCTTGAAATTTGCTTTAATATGACGGATACAAAAGCGATGATGATGTTCAATTGGCCAACCTTCTCTAAGCGCACGTGGAATTTCTTTCATACGATCCGAGATAAAGGTGATACATCTAGTATGTACGGATGGAATATAATTCCATATGCAACGAACAAACCAACTCCACGTTTGCCACGACTCTGTTTGTACAATAGCAAAAGCTAAAGGAAATAGCCCTTGATTTGCATCCACCCCAGTTGCTACTAGTAATGTACCCATATACTTCCCGTATAAATGAGTGCCATCAATAGACAATATGGGTCGACAGTGGTCGAAGCCTTGAACAGAAGGTCCGAAAGCCCAAAAAGCACCATAAAAAACACCACGACTATGAATAACATCATATACGGTTCCGGGGTTGGTATGTTGTAGGGCTCTAAGATATTTCAGCAATTCCGCGTACGACGATTCCCAATCTCCATAAATCATTGCAACAGCTTTCTACAGTTCGTGCTAGCCTCGAAAATAACTCACTTTAATATGAAACATGTTGGACATTGTCTCTTGAACAGTTCTTGCAGTCATGTTTGTTTCAGCTTTAATCAACGGAAGTATTTTGCTGCATATAAACTTAGCAGTTGCCTGTCGATGGTTTGAGTTTATGGTTGCATTCAAACAAGTGTGATCGTCGCCATATGTAGTTATCTTCCACCAGTTTGAATTTTTTCTTACCGAAAGGCTTGCATGAACTCGTCAAGGGCATGTTTCCACAGCACAACAGATCGTGTATTGATTTGCACGCGATTTCAGAGCTTGAAACGAAACTGAACATTTAATCGCCCATTCACATAACTGTTCAACAAGCTTCTGCTTACTTTCAAAAATTAACCCAACTCGTGGACCATTCTCCGCACATTCTCTTCCAAAAACTTCCACGTCTTGCTGACAATTTTGCATTATTGATTTCACCATCATTGATGCCGTGCATAAATCATCGGCTAGAGCCTCTTCATATGTGATTTGTTCTTCTTCCGCATTTACATCATCAGCCTCCTCAATGTCTGCATATATGATTGCATCATTGTTAACTTCCATTTGATGGATCCAAGTTCTATCTTCATCATCCGCACAAGCTACTTCCATGCTATCCAATTGTCCACAACTCTCATGTGGAGTAAGAACATTATCATCGGCACCATCGTCATCACAACCAGTAAATGCATCTTTGACACTAGGAATACAAAAAACAAAGGTCATATATTTTGCATTAACATAAGTCAAAATACAAGTGCCAATGTATAATAGTACTCACTTTTCAAACGCTTGCGACTGATTTGGATTTATAGCGTTCCGCATCATATGTTGTTCCTGACTAGAAGAGACTCCAGCCATTCCGATGTACCTATGAAGTAAGTTTGTAAACTCTCCACCTTGATGGCTTGAAAGATAGGACGGATACGCCGAACATTGTGTTTCTTGTAACTGTGTGGTGTGCATATACTCATCCCCAGAGATTACTGCTGCTTGTGTTTCAACCACATTTTCATGATCCACTCTCACAACGTAGATTTCTATCACTCTCATTCCAACTGAAAAGGTGGAGTTCAAATCGTCGTCGTCTTCCAAATCAATAGCGGATGCACCATCATCCCGAACCCATTTCACCGCTAATTTTAAATCATATATCATAAGATTTGCTTTTGTCACTTCAAATGCCCTTTGTTTAAGCTCTTCGAAACTACAATGATTTTTTATTGTCGATCCTTTTCGCCTCCCGCCCACAAATCTAGGTTTACCTTCATCATCAACCAACAATTCGCCATTAAAGTAAAATATAGTCGGAACCTTTGACATTATCTGCAAAATAAGTTCCAATACCTCATTCATAGTTTTTGATCACCGACATAACTATAAACATCAATTTGATGAATTATTACCTATTTTTTCTAAGTAGATTTTGCTTCCGCATGCAATCTTCAACCAAAAGCAGTCAACTCAATCTTTAAAAAAACCCAAACAAGCAAATCAATATAATAATGTAACCAATATATTTCGTCATTAAAGTCAACACTATCAAATGAATTTCAAAAACATAATAAACTATCCACCATGCACACATTACGGGTTACAACAAATAGAAACATTTTCGCAACAACATAATACAAATACAACGGTTCAACATAAAATCCAAATATGACAACTTAACCAAGTCCCAAACATCTACCACATTCTAGGCCTTCCACTGTTCGTCCTTAGTTCTTCATTTACACTTTTCAAATGACTTATTTCGGCTTGCAATTCGTGGGCATACTCAAGTCCCCTTTCGCACAGGGGTTGATCAATCTATTTAAAATAATTGCAACAATCATATTCACGAGGATTCAATCTATGTTCGTTGTACGAACTACATCCGAAAAATCTTCGTCCAGCATTCTTTTCCTTTCTACAAACAACCACTACACACATATCTCCGCAATAACAATTTGGACATGGTCGTTGTCCCCTTAGCATGGATGGACCAACAGGATGTATAGGCGTCAGCAAATTTTCGCCAACTGTATGTTGATGACCGGGCATTTCCGCAGAAACAACTTCACATAAACGAGCGTGTAAGGTTGATGATCCTGAATGGAATTTACGCGGTACTGGTTCGAACTGTGTTTCCAGAACATGATCGACATCAAAGTCAATATGACTTGAACTTGCAACTATGATTTTCCCTTCAACCTCATCAAAATGTTTCGTCGTCTATCTCCCAATCATTAATGTCTACCGTCATAATAAACAATAAAAAATTAAGGTGTAAATCAAGGTTTTTAATTTACTACTATTTAAATAGGGTTCCCAGTTCATCAAACACTAACAACTAATTCAACAACAACACCATTGTCTAATAATTAACACCACCACCACCAATAACTCTTTATTTTCAACAACATCAACAATAGCAAAATTACATCTTAATTTTCAAAAACATGAATTATAATTACCTCTAATCAACGTAGATGAAGAGCTTGCTTCCATTTTATGCGCAATCGAGTGTTTGTTTGAAGAAATAGATGAGGAAAAATGTTTTTGACTTAATATATTTGGATTTGAAATGGGTTTGAAGTTGGAAATGGGAGGGTTTTGGGAAGAAAGGGATAGGTTTGATAAATGAACCCAGATTACGCTCTATGTCTTTTTGATGTCCGAAAATGACCTTGCGCATTCCATAATTGCGCAAGCTTAAAACTATAGCTTGCGAAAATATGGATTGCGCAAGCTCTACGTATAAAAAAAATTATACCTTGCGCATTCCATATTTGCGCAAGTACAAAACTAAACGAGACCTATTTTGGCAATTAGTTTTTGCAGAGGCTTATTTGTGTTATTTGTTTTTCTGGGGGGCCCTGATCAAAAAATTGTCCTAAAAACAATCATGCAAACCATATTGCAATATTTCTATACAAATTTATCACATGCATCCATAAAATCATATATTAAACTGTTTTTAAAGGAAGGTTTACTCACCAGAAAATTTTAAACAGAGGACAAGTTCTGTTCTTCATTTGATCTGGAGATTGCTACTGTTATTGATCTGAATTCTACTTGATGTTGATCTGGTCTTTGAATTGCTTAGTTTGATTTGAATTTACTTGAGTTGCATTTGAACTTCTTGTTTGCCAGGTTGAAATAGTTGAAGATTTTGAAACTGTTGTTGTTACAGGATAAAATCCCTTTTTTTTGGTTTTAGATTTTGGAAGAAAGAAAAGAGGATTGAATAAAATGCATTAGCCTGGTTTCTTCCAAACATGTTATTAATAATTCAATTTTAAGAGAAAAACACATGTTGCTACTTGTATAATTGCAAGTTATCTCAAGCTACAAATGTCAATAGCTATATTTGAATGTTTACAAATGTTTAAACTTTTATTAAATATTTTTCTTAATACTTATGTCTTATAAATTATGTAATATGTTTATATATATGTTTTTAAATTCTTTACAAACTATCTTTATTTCAAATAAAATTTAAAAAGAAAGCATTTTAAACCTTTTTATTAAAATCTATAAATACAAACCATATTTAGTCATGTATATTTTAAAAAGCAAGTATATTTAAACCTTTATTAAATCTTATTTAAGCTATCACATTTTAAAATAAATATTTATCCTATGTTTGGAAATATAGAATTTAACCTTAAATAGCTTTTGAAAATTATTATATTGAATTTAAAACAAAGCTTCCAATACACACACACACACATACATATATATATATATATTGAAATTAGACAACATATTTTTATTAGCTTTTGAAAGGATAAATTTTACCAAATTTATATATTTACAAAAGAAGATTATCAAATCAAATAATTATTAATGAAGATTATTAAATCAACATTACCACTTTAAATAATTATCTTAGGAGATTATTAAATAAATATTGCTCAAAATTCCGAGTCATCAAATTCCTCCCCCCTTAAAATCTTTTCGTCCTCGAAAAGGAACAAAGGAAGAATTTCAATAAAATGTTTATTATCAGTTAAATTATTCTTAAACATTTTAACTCTTAACTCTTTTTATTTAAAATTTTAAAATACTTTAAAAATCTACACAATACTGCCAAAATAGTTTTATAAAAATACTTTTTATAACTTGATGTCTCAACAAGTCCATCCTTGTTCTCACAGAAATTCGGTCATACGTTGATCAGGCGTAGGACTGAAAATCTATAAGTACTTGGTAAACCCGTTTTCAACACTTAGTGAAAATACTTAGAAAATATTTTAGTGAAAATACAGAAAACATTTTATACTATACACTTATAGTATCTTTCGAATCATACCCTTTATATGAATCACCTAAAAATCTCCTTTACACAAAATCGATATCTCAAAATCGAAAATTCTCAAACTTGGTTTTCCAAATTCCCAAAATTTATTTTTCCAAAATCAAAAGCCTTTCAAAAATCAATGGGTTCCAAAAACCTTTTCCCCAAAAATCATTCTCATAAAATCCTTTATATATATATATAAGTTTATCCCTTTATTTAAAACAAAATACTTTGGATTACACCTTACTTATATAAATCCCCTTTTATACTTCAAATACTTTCAAAGATCACATCTTCAGGTTATAAATTTAACAAGGGGAGTTTATCATATATAACAAAGATATATATATATAACTTTACTTATGCCAATCTAATATTCAAATTCGATTTCTTTTATAAAATTATTTTCCACATTACTTACTTTTTATAAAATGAGTTTCAATTATAGAGATATCCAACTTCCATTTTTATTTATCATATATTTTTCAAAATATACTTTTCCTTTCAAAAATCATTTTTACTTTTCTTTTTCCAAAATTTTCAATATCTATTTTACTCAAACACGTACGATGTACATATATCATCCGTACGCAATATCAAATTCGATCGCTCACTCGATCACAAAATTTCACTTTTGAATTAGTATCGTCCACCCGACTTCCTAGTGCGGACTCAGATCTGGTTTCTTGATCAGAAACCGTCATTCTCCTTGCATAGCCATAACTATGATAGAGAATTTCCAGAATCAATCAAAAATCCATATCCAGGGTTCGCCGTCGAAAATCGAGTGAAAAATCCCAACTCGGATCGATATACTATCTCGAAATTCTGTGCTCGAATCTGGATCAAATCATTATGCGAATAGAATAATATACGTACATCCTACGTATTTACCTTCATAATTCTTTCCTATCGTGAGTTGCTCGAGTATGAGCTCAGGGATCTTGAGTGTTTGGCTGTAGTCAGTTTTGTTCTCGGTTTTTGAAATGTGAAGTAAATCTGGACACCAGGTTTAGATTTAAAGCTTGAATAAGAGTTTAATCAAGTTTAAATCTTAAAAGCAAAGTAAAGACAAGTTTTAAAGTTATGGAAATAAATTAGTTTCAAAGAGAAATGTTTAACAAATTTTAAAATATATATTAAAGTAGATAAGTTTTAAAAGATATGATAATTGGGTTTTCAAAAATAACTATGTATTAAAAATTATTAAACAACTTTGAAAAGTTTTTAAAGATTTAAAAGGTTAAATTAGATGTTTGCATTGTTTTCAATTATAATTGATTTCTAAATGTTTTATTTTAAATAAGGTTTAATGATATAATTAAGTAATAAATTATAATAAAGAGTTTATCTTTAAGTAATTAAGATTTTGATTAATTAAAGATAATTAATTTGTGAAGATAATAAAGGTTAATCAATTAATGTAAGTAATTAAAGGATAGTTAATTAATGAATGTGATTAATTAAGATTAATTAATGAATGTGATTAATTAAAGATAATTAATGAATGTGATTAATTAAAGATTAATTACTAAAGGTAATTAATTAAAAGAATAATTAATTAATGAAAGTAATTTGAGGATAATTACTTAATGAAAGAGATTAGAGGTTAATTAATTAGAGATTAATTAATGAAAGTAATTTGAGGATAATTAATGAAAGTAAATAGAGGTTAATTACTTAATGGAAGTAATTAAGGATTAATTACTTAGTGTAATTAGTGTAATCAATTAAAGGGTTAGTTAATTAATGTAATTAATTGAAGATCATTAATTAATGTAATTAATTATAGTATAATTAATTAATGAGAGTAATTAAGGGTTAATTAATGTGAATGGTTAAAGGATAATTAATTTATGTAATTAATTAAAGGCTAATTACTTAATGCAATTAAAGAATAATTAATTAAGGATGATTAATTAAGATGGGTAATTTAGAGATTATTATTTAATTGGTTTGTAATTAATTAATGTTAAGTAAGCAGGATTTAAAAGTAATTGAAGTAATTAATTTAATTTATTTAAATTAATTAGGAATGGTGTGACTGATTAATCTTGCTTATGGATGATTAAGTTATGTTGAATGCCTTGAATTGTTGATATCTCTGGTATGTGATATGTGCTGTGCTATGATATGAGATGCTTTGGTTGAGTAGTGATAATATGGATTATCTATCTGTGATAATGTGAATTATCTATCTGTGTGAATATGTTATTCTGAATATAAATTGAATTGTTTAAAACTTAAACAACTTGGACTTCTCGAAGAGGCCTGGTTTCAGCGAGGGTGAAGGGACAACCATCAGTTTTTTGGTTGGATGAGAACATGCAGTTGAAATCACTAGCAATGATCTAAGACTCAAAGCTAGGGTTAAGTATGGGAAGTTAATTTCAGAATTACAATGTCCTATTGTTTTGATCATAGCTTTCAAGCATTTCATCTTTTTTTGATGATTTTGTACTCGTTGGAAAACTATGTCAAAAAGGGATGACTTTTGTTTTGGGAGTTATGCGAAATTTTAATGTTTACTATGCAAAAAATACGTTCTAAGCAGCTGACTAGCTGGGTCAATCCGATAGTATTTAATGCGCTAGAAGAACAAATTTTTTATCATTTTTTGTTGCCCCGCTTTAAAAATTAACAATACTTTTACATGCACAAAATTAAATCCTAAATATAATTATAAAATTTGATGCCAATTACAAAATATTGTTAAACTAAATCATTAGTTTACATGCCAAAAAATCTAAATGTCAATATGGTATCATACCAAAATACAAGCTAACGAAAATAACTTCTTCTTGCATTCTTCAAAGCAAACTCCTTTATGATCTTCTTATAGTTAATTTTATCCAAGTACTTATTTTCAATTGAAATAATAGCTAATCCTCTTAATCTTTCTTGCGATATAGTGCTTCGAAGATATGTTTCTACCAATTTCAATTTTGATAAACATCTTTCCACCGTAGCAACCGCAACCAGAATAGTCTATAAAATTCGATAAGCAATCCAAACATTTAAAAATCCATTTACATCTCTATATGACCTCAAAAAATTTGGAATATCAATTGATTTAGTTACTTTCGATGGTAGAATTTCTTTTAGTTATCGAAGCTCAAAGAATAAATCTTTACCACAAATAACTTGCACTTCATCGAGTTCCAAAAAGCTTTCTAATTTCATACAATGCTTCTTCAGTTCCTCATCTTCAATATCGAATTTAACAAAATACCAAAAGTTCCTTCATAAAGTTTAAATTGCTCAAACTGATCTCTAAATGAAGTTAAAGCTTGATTAATTATATGAAAAAAATAATAAGTAACTCTAAATTGTCCTCCGGAGATCGTTTATCATCATTCTCTACAATATCTTCATCAAATTGTTTTTCTCTACGTATGATTCTCTTTTCAAAAAGCTTTGGATCAATACCAACATCATTTGCAAGTTCTTTAGCCTTCTTTATCATTGTTTCAAATCCATATTCTCTAAACTTTTCAAAAAAATATTACAAGCTCTTTAATTTTTGTAATTGCATCTTCGATATCCATTTCTTCTCGTTGAAGTATTTTACTTACTCGATTAATATTTTCCAATATTGTGTATAAAATACACAAACTAATTAAGAACTCAAGATTTTTCAAAGCATTTTGACACAATCCTTTAGCCTCTATCATCGCAACATCATCTTTAGAATTATTTGCAATGTCAATTAAAGCATCTCTTAGCTCCAGTGCTTGAGTTCTTATTGCTTTAACACTTTCAATGTGGTTTTCCCAACATGTTGCCGATAATGGTTTTGGAGTCGAACTCTTTACATAACTCCGAAATATTTCCCATCGTTGAGTTGGGCCGAGAAATAAAGTATGAATCTTTTGCACAAAAGTGAAAAAATTTCTTGCTTTCATACATGATTTTGCCATATCGCATAAAACAAGATTTAGACTGTGACACCTGCATGAAATGTAGAAAGAGCTAGGATTTATATCAAGTAGCCTTTTTTGTACACGTTGAACCATTATCATAGTCTTGTCCTCTCACGTCATTGATATTAAGTTTGAGATCAATCAATACATTTTGGAGTTCTTTGAAAAGACCAAGCCTGGATGTCGACGGTTATAAATCCAAGAAAATATTCCTCCACTTTAATATCATTTGCATCGTCAACATTCACACATCTTATAACAATGGACATTTGCTCCTTATGGCTCAAATTTGGAGTGCAATCATGGATATTGGAGAAGTACTTTGCTTTCTTTATTTTTGTAAGTATTGTTAATTTGATTTTATTAGCCAACAAATTTATCAATTCATTTTTAATTTATGGCTAAGGTAATGATTATTGATCTCGTTATTTACCATACGTCTAAGATGCTCTTCCATAATTGGATCAAACTCAGCTACAAATTCAATAAGTTGACAAAAAAATCCATTATTTTTCTTATAAATTTTCTCATTTGATCCATAAAATGGCAAATTATTTCGAGAAAGTGCCTTGACAACACAAATTATGCGCACAAGTACTCTTTTCCAATGTTTCTCTTGATCAATTTGAGATTCCATTGCATTATTTGTTGCTTTCTGTTGAAGCCCTCTATGCAAATCGACCCATTTAATAAGATTTGCATTTGCAATGGATTGCTTTCATGCGCTCTTAACTTGGTAGATAAATTATGCCCATCATTGATTGCTTCATCTGTCAATTTGGATGCTTTTTATGTATTTTTAAACAGGGAATTATTTTTAAAGGACAAACAATCCTAATAATTTTAGCACAAGGACACAGACCTTTTTTTCTACAATGATAAGCCCAAAGCCTATTACGAAATAAATCATTCCCCTACCTTTCTATTTCCTTCCATTCGACACTCTCCTTCAATTTTGAACTTTTTCTTTGATTCGCTTTCAAAACTCAAAACCAATATAACAGTGGCATCTCAAACCAGAAGCAAATCAGTATCATCAACAAAATTGTAAACTTTAACGCTTGCCAACAACCATCAAAAATCAAACAATAATGCCCAATTCGAGAAACCAAAACCTAGCTTAAAACGATCCAAAACCAGAAACGATGAATGTGAATGTAAAAAGGTAAAATTACAAAAACTGCCAGTTAAATAAGAAGCATAACAAATGTTAGATAAAAGAACAAAGAGAAGAAATGAACAACCCGCTGAAAATGAAAATCAAGCAAAATGAAAGAAAACATACTGCAGAAGGTAACTAATACTATAAAATCAAGTAAAACAAAGTTAATATAGTTGTATTGTTACAGTATTTAAATTTTTTGATAGAACAATGAAGTAAATACAAAGCAAAAAACAGCTACTGAGATAAAAAAATGAAGAATAGCAGCAAAAATTAAAAAGATGAACAAAGAAAAAAAATAAAACTCAAAAGACAGTGCAACATGTAAATGATACTATAAAATTGTAAAAGTGATATTAACAGTATCATATTATTAAATATATATGCTAATATTATCAAAAATTTTAAATTGGAAAAAAGAGAAAAAGAATGGGGAAAGAATCGCAAATGAAGAATTTGAAGAGGAACAAATAAATTCAGTAAAATTACAAACGGTATCACTTCATAACATATTATTTATTGCAAAAACGATACCTACAGTCTGTTTGTTTGAAGTTAATGCTTTGTAATTTTAGAAATTGTTTTCACTGTCATTTGTAACAAAACTGATACCAATATATTCGAAAAATGATACACACTATCTGTTTGACTGAATTTGGTGCTTTGTAATTTTAGAAATTATTTTCATTGTCATTTGTAACAAAATTGATACTAATATATTGCAAAAATGACACCTGTTGTTGGTTTGAATGGAGTTGATGCCTTGTAATTTTAAAAATTATTTTCACTATCATTTGTAGCAAAACTGATACCAATATTTTGCAAAAACGATACCCACTGTCTATTTGCTTGAAACATAAATTTTGTAATTTTAGAAATTGTTTTCACTGTGTTTTGTAAAAAAAACTAATACCGATATATTACAAAAATGATACCCATTGTCTGTTTGGCTAGAGTTGATGCTTTTTAATTTTCGAACTTATTTTCTCTGTCATTTTTAACAAAACTGATACCAATATATAACAAAAATGATACCTACAATCTGTTTAATGTTAATGCTTTGTAGTTTTAGAAATTATTTTCACCGTAACTTATAACAAAACTGATACAGATATATTGCAAAAATAATATCCACTGTCTATTTTGACTAATATGGATGCTTTGTAATTTTAGAAATTATTTTTACTATCATTTATAATAAAACTGATACCAATACTTAACAAAAATGATACTTATGGTCTGTATGATTGAAGTTAATGCTTTGTAATTTTAGTAATTGTTTTCACTATCATTTGTAACAAAATTGATACCAATATAGTACAAAAATGATACCTGCTAATCGACTAAATGCCACTTTTATACAACAAGATGATGATGATGATTTTGTGCACACCTGTCATAAAAGAAAGAAAACGGAATCTGCAATATCTAAGCAAAAAAACATGTGAAGAAAATGAAAATGGTGAAGAAACGATATCTAACACTGCTTATAGATGTGGATTGCAAGCTATATTTAAGATTATAGAATTGGTGAAAAAAGAATGGAATTACAAAAGGAAAGATAGACCTTTTAAAAGACACATGGTTTTACTAATTCTCCAATGTTTTTTTATGAAAACAACATTACAATGATAGAATGCAAGAAGTACCAAAACAATTTGGATGCATTGTATAGTTGTTATTCAACAGAGCATGAAGCATTCATATTTGGAGAAGAGCAAATGATAATGCCTGCAAATGATATCAACTTATTATTTGGTTTGCCATTAGAAGAAAGAAATATAGAGCAATAACAAAAATGATAAGAAAAACAATTCCAATAGAATGCAGAGAGTTTGCTATTAGAAATTTTGGGAATTGTGCTTTTATCACTAGGAATTTGCTTGAAAGAAGAATAAAGCAAGAAATAGATAAGAAGAAAAAGCAAAATGAAGAAGACTTGCCATTATTAATAATAATGGAAATTTTATTGACATTCTTCTTTTCCAATAATCAACAAAGGTTTAGATTGGAATTTCTACCATATTTGATTAATTCGGAAAGGTTGAAGACTGGCCAAAAACAATAGAAGAAAATTTCAATAAATTTGTAATTTTTTTTATCCACAAGCCAAGAAACATTTTGGGATGCTCCATGCTTCCATTAGTTAGATATGTTATTCAAAATATTATTATTTGAAATAAATATTATTTTTTCTAATTATATCTATTCAGTTTTTCAAATCTTTATAGTATTGCATTTGTGAGAAAATGAAGCTCATTCGACTAAGGCGGCAATAAAGTGAATTTTTTCCAAGATTTGGAAGATGGGTTTTGCGAAAGTCAAAACCCATACTAATTAAGCAATTTTTGGATGATGTTTAAGAGGGTGAGGTAAGTTAGAACTCTATCCTGCCTACATTTATCGGTATCATTTTATTTTCTACTTAGAATCAGTTTTCGCACTATATTTCTTCTATATCATTTTTGCCTCTGCATAGTATCAATTTTTCCTCTGTATAGTATAAGTTTCAATACTATGATTTTTGCTCCTACAGAAAATCAATTATAACACACTATGATACTTGGTATCATTTTCGTCTCTACGTAGTATCAGTTTTTGCCTCTGAATAGTATTAGTTTTTGCCTCTGCATAGTATCAGTTTCAATATTGTTATTTTTTCTTCTATAAAAAAATCAGTTATAACACAATATCATACTTAGTATCAGTTGTAAAATATTAATTTTGCATAGTATCAATTTTTATAGTATAAATTTTGCTAATTATCAGTTATAACATATTAATTATAACACAATATCATACTTTATCAGTTATAACACAATATCATAGCGTAAACTAATACAAAATTTCCCTAAAAATTATATAGGTGAAAGAAATAGAAAATATTCTTCCACATGAGGCAGGGCTTCTTCAAATAGCCTTGACAAACAAGATAATCAAGCAAAAAAGAAAAAGAAAGCCAAAGCAAAAAAAGAAAATTTGAATAGGCGGAATTTTTGTTGGAACATTTGAAGGAGAAGTAACCATTGGAGTATCGCAAATGCATATAAAAGATTTAGAAAATGAAGTTAAGAAAACAAAGGAGCATTTAGAAAAGGAAAAGAAAATAAGGTTACAAGCAGAAAAGGAAATTCAAAAATTGAGACAAGATATCAAAGAAATGAAATCCAAAGTTGGAAATAACGAAGAAGAGAATGAAGAGAGAAATTTAGAGGCTGAAGTAGAAAAAGTGCACATAACAAATGAATCAGACTATACTTTAGATCAAGATACAACTATAGAGATAGAGATAAAAAACGCAGAAAAGAAATCCACAGCTGAAAATAGTGAAGAAGAGAATGAACAGAGAAATGCAGAGCCCTATGTAGAAAATCTGCATACAACAAATGAAATATACAATACAATGGATCAAGATACACCTTTAGAGACAAAAATAGAACATGCAGAAAAGAAATCTACAGTTGAAAATAATGAAGAAGAGAATGAAGAGAGAAATGTGGAGTCTGAAGCAGAAAAAGTGCACATAACAAATGAAACAAACTATACAATAAATCAAGATACACTTATAGAGACAGCAAGAGAAAATGCAGACATGACAGGCACAATAAATGAAACAAACTCTCCAATAAATCAAGATATAGTTGTAGACACAGAAATAGAAAATGCAGACATAATGGACACAACAAAGGAAATACACTGCCTAATGGAACAAGATACCATTATTAGCACCCAAGTCATACCCCATCATAATTCAATACTTGACTTCAGTCCTTCCTCCTTCAAACTATATGACTCACAGGACTTTAAAATGCCAAAAACCAAACCAGATCAGGAAATGAAATCAGCAAAACCTGCTGGCCAAAGAAGAAAGAAAACAACAAAGCCAAAACAACTTCTTATGTTAAGAGAGTAAAAGAAAGAACAAGAAAAAGAAAAAAGAATGATAGCTTTGAGTATTGTAAGCGAGTGAATAAAATAGCAAATAAGCCAAAAACTGAAGAAAAAAGACAATGAAGAAGAAAGTACAGAAGAATCCATCCCGGAGCCAATTGCAGTAATAGAACCAATATTTGTAGATTTACAACTAGGACACTACAAATGCTTAGCATACTTGAACAAAGGACATCATGACAAAATCAAAACTTTCGTTGCTCTAACAAGATCACAGAAGTAAGTTTATAAATATCGATACTAATGCTACATGTTAAAATAACTTTAATTACTTGATTCAAATCTTTTTTGTTAAAATAGTGAAGTAGCATAGGATGACAAAAACACTATCAAAGGGGATGCATGATAACAAAAGATATGCTTCGACGTGTTTTTGAAGGAAACTACATATATGGATAGGTACATAAATTTATTTTTTTGCTTAATAATACTGCTCTTAATCAGAATAATTTCAAAAACTAATACCTAATGTCTGTTTGATTGGAACTGATGTTTAGTTATTTTGTAAATTATTTTGATTGTTACTTATGACAAAACTGATACCAAAATATTTGCAAAAATGATACCTGGTTTCTGTTTGATAGAAGTAGATGCTCTGCAAATTTAGAAGATGTTTTGACTTTCATGTATTACAAAACTAATACTAGAATAATGCAAAACTGATACATAATATCTGTTTGATTGGAGTTGATGCTTAGTTATTTTATAAATTATTTTGATTGTCATTTATAACAAAACCGATACCAAAATATTTGTAAAAATGATACCCAGTTTCTGTTTGATAGAAGTTGATGCTTTATAATTTTAGAAACTATTTGACTATCATGTATAACAAAACTGATACCAAAATAATGCAAAATTGATACTAATACTTTTAAATATATATTGCCACTGTTTAGATCACTGATGCTATTTATTATTTAATACTACTTAACCAGTAACATTCCTATTGTTAATATAGATAATAGATTGGTATGTCTCAAAATGTGGGCTTGTAGAGCACAACTATGCAATGACCACAACAATGACAGTAACTGAAACTTTAATATGAAAGTCCATAATTATTGCTACATACACTAAATTGTAACTAATTTTTGTATTTAACAGAAAGGACTAGCATAGCATGCCTTTACTTGAAGAAATTGTGCAAGATAAATATGCAGATGCTATTTTTTCCCTTTACATTGTGAGGACCATTGGACGTTAGTAACATTGACGTATCCTACAATGCAATGGTCTCACAAAGATTTTTTACGGCCTAGAAGGTCAAATGAAAAAAATAATCCAAGTCTAAAAGAAGCAATAAAACCGGTATGATATTTTTTCAAAAAAATTAACTAATATAATTGAAACAAAGTGAACATTAACTAACTTTGTATTGTTTTGTCTTTAATAGAGAAAAGAAGTTGAGGAAACCTTGCAGGACCTGTGGAAAACCAGCAATATACAAGATATGGAAGTGAAGCAAGATAAAATTTATTAAATTAAATGTGCACAACAAGGAGAAAATACATAAGCTATTTTATTTGTTAAAAATGATACCTACTGACAACAAATTGATAATATAACTAAAGCTGACAGTAATACTGAAAGGATAGTTACTAAATATTTAGAACTTGTTATGTGTTTGCACTATGGTCTCTTATATACAATATTATTCATCTCTTATATGCCTAGTACATTGAATTGAATTTTATCGATACACATGCTATTTTCTTTCAACTAAGTAAATGTTTGCTTTAGATCAAAACTGATACTTGCAGGCACACAAATCGATACCTATAGGCACAAAAACTAATACCTACATGCGCAAAAACTGGTCCTACAACTATATATAAATAAAACAAAAACAAAACAATTATCACAGATGTTAAAAATGATACCTACAGGCAATAAAACGGATACTACAACTGATGCTAACACTAAGACTGAAACTGTTAATTATTTTATTTTGAAGCATATTACCTGTTTGCACCATTATCTCTTAAATACAATGTTATATATTTCTTATATACTTGATACTACAATTGATTCAAACTTATACTAACAATTCATTTTTCTTTAAACATGGTTGATTGTGGAATATATGTTATGATATTTATCGTATCATTGAACAAAAGTCAAATACCAATTATGATAAAACCTGAAACAATGTTGCAAACTAGAGAAAGAATCATATTGGAGATATTAAAGATAATGGTTGTTGTTGGAATTTATCTAATTTCATGTCAAGACTGGAAGAAAAATAGAATATACAAAGTACATTTGTTGTAAAAATTGCTCTGATGTTTAGTTCAATTAATATACATTTGAGATGTTGTATTAGAACTAACTGAAGTTAGCTTTAATTTACTTTTGATATAAACACTTGCTTGTTGTAATTGTAATTTTGTCAATTTGCTGTAAAAACTATGATCTTATTTCTGATGTTGTAAACATTAGTTTATTTAACTTTACCTACATATGATGTTATGTTATGACTATATTTTATTTCTATTTATACCTGGAACTGATACTAATAGTATGCACAAATTGATACCATATTTTGTTATGCCTGAAACTGATACTATATTTTGTTATACCTGAAACTAATACTAATAATACACAAAAGCTGATACCATATTTTTATACCTAAAAATGATACTAATAGCATGAAAAACCAGAAACCACATTTTGTTATAACTCAAACTGATACTAGTAGTATGCAAAAACTGATAATATATTTTTGTTACACCTGAAATCGATACTAATTGTATGCAAAAACTGATACCATATTTTGTATGCTTGAAACTGATACTAATAGTATGCAAAAACTAATACCATATTTTGTTATACCTGAAATCGATACCAATAGAATGCAAAAACTAATACCATATTCTGTTATACTTGAAACTGATACTAATAGAAATCGATACCATATTTTGTAATACCAAAAATTGATGCTAACATCATGCAAAAACTGAGACCACATTTTGTTATACCTGATACTGATACTAATTGTATGCAAGAACTAATACTAAAGAACTAATATTAAATAAACTAAGCAACATCACCACATAATAACTCACCCCTTGCCAGATACACTACAAAGTGATATTATAAAATGGACAAATAATACTACAACAAACTAATACTTGACTTAATTAAGAAAAAACATCATACAAATATTGAAAGTAATGATTCAAAATAACCTACAAATAAATAAATGTTACTGATACTGGTTATAATGCTAAATTGATGCTGAAACTACAAATGATACTATATAACCAAGTTCAACTACAAAAAGCAATTCAACTTCAAATTAAAAATATGCTAAAACCAATATACTTTTATAACCGGGTTTAATTACAAACATTACCAAAAAAGTCAATACAACCAAGTATAAATCTTAACAAATTCATAACATGAAAAACAACTCATATATTTTTAGAAGCTTGACAATTACACTTATTGTGACCACATTGCTTGCATACACCACATCTATTTTACTTATTTTGAAAGTATGCAAATTCTCCTTTGCGTTTGATAGAAGGTCTACCAGTACCATGTTTGTCCTTAGGTGGCTTAATAACATCTTCAACCCTAATATCAACAATAGGCTTATCAAAATTAGAAATAGAATTTATAGCATTAGCGTAAGAAGAATGATAAGCATCAACGATGAAATAATACTCAACAAAATCATAAACGGTCAATTTTGACTCGTTCATGCACTTAATAGAATGAGCACAATGAAAACCTGTAACTTTCCATCGATTGCAACTACAAATCCATTCTTTAAGATCAATGCGATGAGGGTATGGCGATTATAGTTCATAAACAAACTCTGAAGACTTGTATACATCTTATCCAAATTCTTCTTCAACTAGTTCACTTAAACAAAACTCAATAGAAGAACCAAGAGTAGTATTTCACAAACGACACCCCTATTTCTTTTAGCCATTTGTTCCATGACTTTAACATGAATTCCATCTAAACATGTAGTAAGACAAGGTTCGTTCATCCAAAATCCAATTATTAAAACTATCAGCAACATTTGAACTATTTTCACCATGACGTTTCCCTAAAAAAAACAAATCAACCCACTTATCATTAGGCTTATCCTTCAAATAATTCATAGCAGTAATATCACCAATTTCACAAAATTTGAAACACGCTTCTTCAAATTCATATATATTAGAAGCTCTAGAGCACATTTTGAACAAATCAACAATAGAAAAATTCATTTTCCCCTTTACTGCTGAAAGAAGATTTTGTTCCATATGATGATAGCAGAAACTATGAAAGACTGAAGGAAAAACTTCACGAACACCTAAAATCAAACCTTGATGGTGATCCAACTAAAATCCAAATCACAATATTCTTGAAGCATTTGTTTTAAATGATTCAATTTTTTTTCTAATTATCCATATTTTCTAGAGAAAATATACTCATAGCTAAAGGAAAAAAAATCTGCAAATAAAAAATATATTAAAACAAAATTTAATCAAATGTTAACCTAATTTTGATACCGGTAAACAATTAAAAACCGATACCACAACTGAACTAAATTCTGATACTATACTATATAACATTTTTAATTTCCGATACCAAAATACCAATGTTATGCAGCAATCTAATACACAGCAATACCAAAACTGCGATACTACAGGTATCACTTTTATCAAATCCTAATATCAAATATTAACTAAATTTTCATAACATAAAGTAATTAGTTTATGATACCACACAATAGATCTGTTTTCAAATTCTGATACTGTATATTAAGTTCAGATACTAAAATGTAATAAAAATATGAAGCAGATCTTTTGTACAATAACTAAAAAACAATACAACTATAGTAAAATAAAATAAAAACATACCTTGATTACCATTTTTTACAGTAGCACTCATCAAAATACCTCGGCGTCCTCTTAAATAAGTAGTATCTAAAAATACCATAGCTCGACAATGCTTAAAACTAAGTATACAAGCACCAAAACCAATAAACACCCTCTCAAATTTATTACTGCAAGGATTAACATCCATTTCGAGATAACTACTTGGATTATACTTCTTCAATGCTTCTAAATACCGACTCAAATCATTATAGGACATAACATCATTACTATGCAGTTCCATCCAAGCAAGTTGTTTTCTAGACTAAGCAGAAGAGTAAGACAAATGAAGATTGATTCTTCTTTAAAATCATCTAATATATCTTTAGGTTTTTTTATTAGGACAATCACGAATCTCATCAATGATTAACGATTTAATAAACATACTAGAAAGATGTGGGTTATTCACATTTCTAAGACCAGCCCCACAAGAACGATCACTAACCAAACGTCTAGTGAAAATCTATTAAGTTGTTCAAAATCATAAGAACGATGCACTTTAAAAAGACAACCATCCTTAAACAAAGAGCAAGTAGCAATAATTCTCGTAGAACAATTCTTCAAAAACACTAATTCATATCTCTTTTGAATTTGGTATGCCATCAAAGTTCTCTAAAATTATCAGCTCCTCCAAAACAAAAGCCAACAAAATCAGAAATTGATAATTTTGAACCTCTCTTCAACATATCCTTTAAATAACTTTTACTAGGAACAACATCGAAACACAAATATCCACTATAAGATGAATAACTAGGTAGATTAGAAGAAATCAAAATAGAGCTGCTGCCATCATTTTCCAATAAATAAATTTTAACCTTAATAGTAAAAGGAAAGAATGCGCTCTTCCTATACAATTGAAAACAAATTATACTATGAAGATTGCAATCGGTATCAACCAAGATAATTTATTCTCAAGCACTTAGAAATCTCAATAGACAAAGGAGTAAGTTGAGACCAATAACGACGAATCTCATTCTTCAAATGATAAAAAGAACAACCAACGGACAACCAAATGCTGAAAGTATTATCATCAAATACAAATACAACAAGAATGCTATTATTACCACTGCAAAAAAATATCAATAAAAAATGTGTGCTTTAGATTGTCATTTTATTCTAGTACAAAAAATTTCTTTATACAACAAAAAACAAAAGCAAAAAATAAAACATAGTTATTAAAAATAATACCTACTGATACTAAAAGTGATACTATAACTGATTCTCAAACTGATACGAAAACATATACTAAAACATACTTCATTGAATGTTTGATACTAATGAAACACTAATTCAGTTCATTGAATGTTTGATGCATATCATCATATTTACTTTGTAACAACTTCGTTTTTATATATACTCAAATAGAAAAAATATTAAAACTATCACAGACTGCATTAATGTGAAAAATGATACTAACAAAGACTAAAAATGATACTGACACTAATACAAATTCAACATAACAGAGGTACTACAGTTCAATAACAATATATTTCAAATCAAATTGAATGTGTGATATACATCACCAAACAAAAACTAAATACCAATCAATTTAAAACACAAGAAAATAATGCTGCATAAAAAAAAGAAAAAAACAGAAGGTACCCGCTGCCGCTTCCTAAATTTGCCATAGAATATCAAAGAACTAAATACAACAATAAAGCTGAATATCATATTTAAACAGAAAAATTAGAAAAAATTAGAAATATTCTAAATCAAACTATGATAGAAGAAACTGTAAAAATACAAATAATCATACCTAAATCTAAAAATATTAAAGCCGAAGAAAGAAACGAGAAACGAAATCAGTAAGATGAACAAATTCACGCACGAGAATAGGAAGGATGAAGAAGAGAATTAAATTTTCAATGTGCAAAGTAGAAGAAGAACAAGAAGAAATAGGGCATAAAGTAGAAGAAGAAGAAGAAAAAGAAGAGAGAGTGCGTGGTCGTTAGGGCTCGAACATAAATTTCAACATTTTTGTTCTTGAGGAAAAATATTAGTGGACTGTCATAGATTATAAAAAAAGCCTTTAAATTTGTCCTTGCAAATATTTTCCTGTTTTAAATAGCTTACATAAAAAACAAAAAACTTTATCACATACATTTGAATACACAAGCCACTTTCTTTCATGTTCTTCTCCACGTGGATAGTCATTATTGTAGTGCTTAGAAGTAAAGTGTCTACCATTAATCTTATTTTTTGGAAATACATCATTTTCTTTTAAAATTTTGATGGAACCACATTGAATTAACATTTTAGTATCGGTAATTCTTCCCCATAATCCTAGATCATAATTGATATCAACATTTCTTTCAAGATCTAGGATCAGTACATCATCAACATCTTCTTTATTAGCATTAACATAAACTTTTACATTATTATCCTCCTCCAGAACTTCTACAATATGATCTTCAACTTCTACTTCAATATTATCGTTTATAGGCTCTTCATCTTCGTCGATATCAACATGAGAACCAATATTCTCATGCTCCAAATTAGTTTCTTCAACTTGACTAGAATTGGAAATTTGAATTTTTTAATTTCTTGCTTGAAACAAATTTAAAATTGAGCCGGCTAATAATTTTGCTTCTTCATCTTTGCGTTGTTTTCTCTTCTTATTTTGATATCCAGAATTCTATTTTCGAATCCTATCTCAAATACACAACATAATACTAGTAATCTAATAATAATAGCATTCTACACACCTCAAAAACAATAAACAATTTTATTATGCATAAAATAACAAGTTTAATTAATCAACCCAATTTGTAACAATGTACAAAAATAAATTACGATTAATTTAGATCAATTTTAGTTTAACACAAATGCATTCGATTAATTTATCAATGCAAGAATTCATTTTCTAATACATTCATAATAGAAAAATATGACAACATAAATTATTTGATTCATTCAACAAACAAACCGATATCAAACCAATGTGTCAAATCAATGAAAATGAAACCAATATCAATTATTTGATTCATAATTCATTCAACAAAGTATTTAATTCATTTAACAAATTAACAAATGGTATAAAACCAAGTTAACCAATATCAAAATCAATAGAAAACTCACATTTTTAATTGTGGTTGTAGAACATCCCCTCCCTTTTCAGCACTACAAACCAAATTAACCAAAACACTTGCCCTCACAAAATAAAAAATGCCGGCAGTAGCCCCTTCTCTGAAAAAAATCAAAAAATCAAAATTAAAATTAGCATAACCTTTCTAACAAAAAAGGCACTCATCGGCCGCCCCCTTTCCTATTCAGCTTTGCTTATTTTACTTTATTATATTATGAAAATCAATCCGAATCCTTCTGGTTCTACGGTTTCTACACTTGAAGAAAAAAACCTAGGACGTATCACTCAAATTATTGGTTAGATTTAAGGCAAGTAAAACCAAATGCCAATTGAATCAATCAATAAAAGAAACTAGAGAGGAGCCGCACCTATTATGGAGCTCGTGGCCACAAGATGTCAGATGTGCATGGTGGCTGGTGGGCCATGGTGGCATGGTAGAAGGTTGCGGCATCGTGGTCAGCGACGTCAGTCAAACAGTGGAGAGGAGGACAGTGCGATGTATTTTCAATGCAGGAGAAATAATTTTGTTGCCCCTACACGATTTGTTGCCTTAGACATTTGTCTTGCCTGTCTTCGGCATGGGCTGGGCTTGTTGACGTGCTATATAAATGTAAATTAAGATTTTAGTAGTGTTATGAAAATGACTATAACTTTGATATGCTTCATATTTTCATGCTCTGAAAGATTTTTTGGAAAAGTGATCGACTAATCTTTAAAATTTTCTTTTGAAAACATTAAATGATTTTGTGATTTTGACACTAGAAATTTAGTCGTGAAGTTGCAAATATTAAAATGTTATAATGCTTGTATACTATATGAATGTGACACTTCCGTATATATATATATATATATGATCTTATATAGTTTATTTAAGTGGATTATAGGTAAATGAAGGCTATATGGATTGATTGTGGTGCATACTCTCTTATGCTCGCAATAAACTAAATAAGCCCATTTAAAATTGCAAAACAACGTATGTTTTATGTATATATATCGATATGCACGCTATTGTGTGAAATATTGTGAATCCGATCATTTTGATCATGTATATTTATATATTCATATTGTGAATTGTCGAAAGTTCCTCCATATAAAGGAGACTTTGACAAAAAAATTCAAATTTTTTGGTACCTAGAAACTATTTCGAAATTTTATATATTTTGAAATTGAAGAAAATCTTTAAGAGACCTTTTTTAAAAGTGGCATTAGCTTCCTTTATTGCTAAAATAAAAGCAATATACGTATTTACAATAGCCTATATTTGCCAAAATAGCACTCAACCCAAGAACAAGTGAAAGTAACCCAAAAGGAAAAATAACCGCATGCTACCAATGCGTGTTTCAAACCCGACCCAAGTTCTGGAAATTTATAAATAGCCTTAACCCTTACACGCTTTATTTATCTTCATTGACACTTCCACTTCAGTTCTCTATTTTTGCTAAAAAATGGCGACGTATCTTCTCCGCTCTTCTACCCTGCAAATCTTGTCTCCGCTTCCTTTTAGCAGTGGACTTTTCACATTAAAGCTCAATAGTATTCTTAAGTCTAGAGAATTATGTAATATCGTCACGTCGATATTTTCTGTTTGACCTTAGTTATATTAACAAACAAAAAACTATCGAACGAATCATTTCATGTTTATCCAGTTGACGTAACCATTTGGTGCCTCTAGGAGTCATAAGTAATACACAACCCAACATTTGAAGAGTTTACAGACTCCAGTCTCAATGGATATATCGATATCCAGTCTCGATACATCTTGACTAGGAATATTTAAAATGATGTATTTATTATATTGTGGCAAATTGCTCATGATTACAACACCTGTAATTACTATCACAAACATATCATTTATCGATTTCCTATTAAATATATTTTTAATTAAATAAATAATTAATATAACACATTATATCAAGTATATATAGAAAGAAAAACACCTTTTATTTCGAACTAGATTTTATTACAGAGTTAACCATTTACTATAAATTACAGAATTGTCCCTAGGACATACCCCTAACTCTATCAATCCCCCACTTGTACTTGAGGCAAATTATGGAATCTTTATCCCATCCCTTTAATCAGTTTGATGAGAACTGATCGAGTTAGACCGTCTGTGAATGGACGTGCTATGTTGTTTTAATTATCTACTCTGTTAATTAACTCTCTCCAATGCTAATAAACTGCCATTATCATGTGGAACTATTCGAAGGATGTTTCGCTACTTCTAGTGAGCTCTGTCATTACATTGTCATCATATAACAGTTATTAGTATTCTCGATACTTGGAATCACCTCTGGCGATGTACTTAACCTTTCGTTGAATTAGCCACAGCCGCTTGTTTCGAACATTTCCAACTTATAGCTTCTTAATTAAGGTTTGACATAAATCTAATATAGGAATATTATACTCGATAGCATTTATGAACTTTGAGTCCAAATACTCCTTCATAAGTAGTTTGTTGTTTCAGTAAACAATTCTCTAGTACTTCATAAATACTTAAAAACACTATAAACTATCATTTAGTGATTTTAATTTGGATTTGATATTTTCTTTATGCATCAAATACATAAGAAAATAACAATATGGTAGACAATACAACATGTATGATAATTCTTATTGCCAATGCATAAAGAATCCATCTTACATGTTCCATATTAAACATTTTAACATGGTGTCTGTGTATGTCATTTAGGATATTCTCATCATTCTTTATACCAATTATAAAAGATATAACTTAGAAATCCAATATCGAGAATTTATACTCCAATCTAGAACTGATTTTAACATAACTACATCTTTAACAATCAGTGGTATGTTGTTTACTTATAGTTTATAAATACATATATACCTTTTAATGTTCTTTCTTATAGACACACGCTTTCTCTGCATTTTGACCAAAAACCAAACTATTTGATATTCTATCAAAACATTTGTTCAGCTCCGATGCTTGTCGAATGATACTTTCATATCCGTTCTTTGATCATATCTGGAAACTCATAAACTCAATATCGCTCCCACCGAGTTCGAGATACTTTGGTTTTTACGTTCGATTAGTCTATTCTAAATCATTATTTAGAATTATCTATTTTAACACATATATACCAAAAAACAAAGTCATACTAAGCGATAATTTTGTGAGAAAAATCCAAATTAACTAGAGCACGTTGAATAATGAATTTGTTTCGCTAATTTCAACAATTGAAATTTACAATATTATTCTTATCAGTGTGGCTCACAATATTCCAACTGCATTAGTCTTTCTCTTGAAGACACATTTGCAATCGTTGGATCATCTATTTGGGTACATCCATCAAAAACATATTCTAATGTTGTACTTAAAATCCATTTCGGATTTGCACATCATACCATATGGTAGGGACAATACTCTTAATGGTTATATTAACAATTGTGGAATATCTATTCTCAATATTGATAAGAAACTCATAGTTTCTCTTTAATACGCAAGAATACTTATTTCACATTCTAATGCATTATGTTCATTTAGGTTTGGTAACCTCATCCTTTGCAATTAGTTTTATCTTTTGATCGTATCCAAATCCATTTTACTACCAATAATTTCTAAAAGAAATTCCTTCACTGTGGAGTTGGTATTTCCTTACATATGCATAAAACTGATTTGGTTTAATTAACGAAATTTATGTTCAAAACATAAATTAGTCATCTAATGACAATCGTTTTAGAATTAATTTTAGGGCAGTTCATACAAGATTCCTTCTGTACAATTATCACGTATAATCTTTCGACTCGCACAACCGCCAACTCCTTAGCCTATGATATGTTGGAGTTTCTTATAAATCCTTATCTTGTATAAATTTGTAAACTGTTCTATAGATAAAATTAATTTTAACCTTGTGTACTACTCTTAAGTACACAAGCTTATAAAAAGAAGTTAGCTCAACTTCACTCATCATTAATCGTATTTTTTTCAATAAAGTTCAATTATTCCTTATCGATACATTATTATGTATCATAGGGAGGAGTTACTTTTGAGACTGAATCTTTATTCATTTTTAGGTACATTTAGAACTTTTTCCAATATACTCGCATGTTCGATCAAATCAAATCATTTTATTTTCTATTACACATAATTTAATTTACTTCTACTGTATATTCTATGAACTTATCAAAGACATACTACATGTAAATCAAAAACACATGTTCATGTCAGTGATAGTTCAGCAGTGAATTCAACGAAGTATGTGAAACCGTTTAAGTATTAGTAGACTTATGATTGCATACATCTATATGTACCAATCTGTAGAGTTCATCAACTCTTATAATGCTCCTACTAAATGGGTTCTTTTCCCTTAATTGTTTGAGATATAATTCACTAGAACCATATGATTCATAATCATATAACCAAAGAATTATTTCTCAAAGCAGTGGCTCAGTCTATAATTCCAAAATAATTATAATTAATTTCAGATACTTCTGTATTTTCAATGCACCATTTTTTTATGAAAACAAATACTACTATTATAATTTTATTTTATAACGAATATTTATAATATTAATATTGAAATAAAACTTGTTTTTTCATTCAACACTAAAAAAAATTATTTCATAAATAATGTTTGGTATGCTTTACAAAAACAATTTTCATAACTTGATGCAACAATAAGTGTTGTATGCATGCTCCCACTATCTCCGCCATTACTATAATAGCGCACAAAATACGAAGCTCCATTCAAGCACTTAATATAGGCTATTTATTTCATCTACTTTAACTAGTTTACAGTTGAGAGTTTCCAGTTCAAATATCTTGAACTTAAAGAAATAAATCTCATAGAAAACAGTTTTCTATATGAAAATATTTTTCGGAATAGGAATCATTTTTCTTTTTCTAATGTTAAGTTTCTATTATTATTTTACAAATTTTATTTTAGATGTTTCTTTATGTAGTAGAAGTGATCATTCACTCTCTTCATCTCAACTGTGCCTTAGGTTACATCCACTCTTTTACATTCAATTTCCTTTCTAATCAATCGAACTATTCAAAGAAAACCCTTACTACTGTATCATAACTGACTCTTTACAAAAATGTATTTGGTCATCTTTAATAATTAAGGATATCAAATATGTTGCACTTTACGTAAATTGATCGAACTGACATTTTAGTGATCGATTTATTAGATATATCTTGTAGCCTTTTTCATCTAGTGTTACAACAAGATCATTCTTGTAATCAATCATATTGAATACACAATCTCGTGCTATGGATTATTTACTTATTTCGAATAAACCAATTTCATGTTGGTTTTGTGCATTATGAACTATTACCATTCACCATATAGCATTTATATGTGATCGAATAAGGATCAGACATCCATATTCAAGTATCGTTTTCAGAGTTTGAAAGTCATAAAGGATAATATAATCTTAGGCAAATAAACACATAAGTGTCCAATTACGAATATACTTAGTAGCTGTAAAATTGGACGCTTGCGTGGGTATTGAAATAATGACAAGCATAAAATATTCATTAGTGAGTAAATTTTATATTTCTATTTGTCAATCTTTAATTTAGTTCATTTATATATTTTAATTAATAAACATTTTATCAATTATATTAATTTCATAAATTTATCAATTTAGATTATTGTAACTTTATATAGTAAATATTCCACAAATTTTTTATGTTTATCGATACCCTAAGTAAAATATAGAAATCTTTCGATTTCTTTAGTGGATGTTAGGACTTGCTTGCCTTTGAATTCTGACCTTGAAGAATATCAAAAAATCATAGGCCGCAAGCAATGGATAACTCATTATCGGTTGTATCAAATACAACTCCTAACACGTGGTCTTTGTCCTAATCTTATGTCGACCTTGAGGAATATCAAAATATCGAAAGGTATTTTTGTAACACCCCGTAATTTGGTATTAGTTAGTTAGTTAATTAATCAGGCTTCGAAAACGAAATTTGTGCAAATGATGGAGTTTAACCATGAAACTTGCACCATTAAGTTCGTGGAAAAATTCTAAGAAACTTTAATATTTGGAGTTTTGCAATCAGAGTTCAAATGAAGAAGTTATAGACGAAAAACAAATTCAAAACGAAAATAAATAACAAAAATTAACTAAATTAAACCGGGCCCACGGTTCGACCCTCATATAGGAGCAGTCGACCAGGGGCGGTCGACCCGTAGGAAGAGGGCGGTCGACCACTTCGTGTGTGGCGGCTAGGTTTAGCCCAGGCCCAACGACTTCGATCTAACGGTTCTGGTTGATTCTAGCGCCTATATATTCAGGCCTAAACCTCCCTTCTCTTCTCATATTTTTCTAGAGGCAGTAGTGAAGCTTTGCCATTTCTTCTCCTCCACTTACTTTCTAAATTATAAAAATTAGATATTTGTATTTATATTTATATTCATATAAATTAAAGGAGATTAAAAATCTAATAAAAAGGAGAAGAGAAAAGAATCAACTATATGCGTATTTGAGGTAAATTATATAATTGTACCTATTTTCTTTCCCAATCCTAAATCTCTTCTCAGATTTGTAATTCTAATGTATGTATATACCCTTTTTATACATATTTATTGGATTATAAAGAATTTGGAGATGAATCAAAGGTTCTACTTTAGATTTGGATATTTCGATCGCTTTTAAAAGGTGAGTGGGAAATTTTATAGATTGTTACAATATGAAAATTATCCTATTGGTGTTTATTTGATTATCATGCCTAACTAGATAATTGTTTATGAGTTGTAGGCAACAAATTGAATATAATCTGAATATAATAAATATCGCCTACATATTCTTGTTTGTGAATTGATTTAGAATTGTTTACATTCCCAAAAGTACGAATTTTAAATAATGATTTGAATGAAATTTATTCCAGATCTGAAAATAGGTTGTATAATAATGTTATGAATTTGGATTATTACCTTAATCTTATTGGAATTTTTTCTATGTTTGGAGTTGTTGGAATTTAGATTCGTTTAATATTTGTAAATTAGTTTAATTTCTTTCTCTTTTAGAAAAATATTGTAAGAGAAAGAGATGTGTAAAATATGAATTCATTGTAATTTACACAGTCAATTTCAGTAATAAAAAGAAATGATTATTCCTTTAATTTCAAACGATGTAATCTTTTATATTTTAAAGTTAATCCTTTTGTTTTGGACTAATTTATAGAAATTATAGCGAATAATCTTTTCATTTATGATTCCAACAATTGAACATGGAATAGAATATTCTAGTAAAGATATATGACTAGAATATATTAGATAAAAGTAAATATTTGTATGCAATTTATTGTGCTTATTATAATTAAATAAAACTTAGCTAATAACGGTGCTCATAATATTCGTGTTTAGGATAATTAATTAATAGGAAAAGAATTTAAAAGGTTGCAACTCCAATAAATGGAAAATAAATGGTAATAAATATGGGAGTTGCAATAATTTGATAGGGTAAATGGATTAATGAGACTGATAAATAAAGAAGTTGAATTAATAACTATGGAATAGTTAAAAAGGTTACTAATTTGAAATTTGTAATCGTACATAAATGTCTTAGGAAATCTCCGTTATGATTTTATGGACAAATTGACATTTATGAGCATTAAAAGGGGTTTTGTGGGTAGATAAGCATTTAATGTAAACCTTATTGCCTTAAATAGAAAGGGAATTAGTAAGCTAAGTCCAATGTTTACCTAAGATAATGTAAGTAAAGACTTAGGATGGTTAATTGGATTTAATAGGTTAGTGATGCGAGGTTAATAGAGTCACTCGATGGAAGGCTACCCTTCACTTTGAGGCTACGAGCAGTCGGGTGCACTTACTACCAATGTAAGATATCACTAATCCTAGGACCCGTGATGACGTGAGAGATTGGGCCTGCTTTCTTAATTGAAAAATATTAAATGGTCCAAGTTTGGAATTAGGAGCGGTGAGGGATATCTCCGTAGGGGTTTGCTTCTGGTTTGAGGTATTAAGTGGCTGTATGGTCTGCCTCTCTCCTAAAAAGAAGTATTAAGTAACGTAGTGAGATTTAAAATAAATAAGGATGTCTCTAAAAGTGTTACTTCAGTATTGAGTGGCTATTTTAGGTCCCATCTCCCTACCGAAAGAAGTAACCTAATGAGATTCCATATTTATAATTAAGAGTGATAGTGGATATATCGGGAAGGGTTCTTTTCAAGTTTGAGGTATTAAGTGACTGATTTAATGGTTTGCCTCTCTTCTAAAAAAGAAGTATTAAGTAACCTAGTGAGATTCCGAGCGATGTCAGCTAGATAGTACAAATGTGGAGTTCGCCTTGGGGTTAGGTATTAAATGACAAAGGCCTACCTATAAATAGGTGTTAAATGGTCAGTGGTTTTCCTAGTCCTTGTTAATGAGGTATTAAGTGGCTTGGGTACAGTCTCTAACATTGCTAAGGCCGTAATAATGATAGTACCAGTGAGGAGTCCGCCCGAGGATATGTATTAAGTGATGTAGGACTTGCCTAGAATATAAGTATTAAATGGTTAGGAATCGGCCTAGTCCTTTTAAAGGTATTAAGTGGCTTGGGTACTGTCTCTTACATGGCTACGATTTTATTGGCGATAGATGCAGTAATAGTTGGACATCAAATGTTGGAAGCCATAAATAGTGGTTAGAGGTCTTTGTAGCTAGGACCCACCGACCATTGACAACATTGTTAGAAAACTACCTTAGGAATAGGTTTTAAATGATAAGGTCTACCTTGATTGAGGTCTTAAATGGCAGAGTCTAAATTTCTCTTTTAAAAGTATTTTATGGTGATTATAGAAGCCCGCTTCATATTTAGAAGTATTAAGTGGCAAATGGGTTTGAAAGTATTAGGTGGCTGATAAGGCTTCATCAGTATTTTGTACTTGGAAAGGGATGGGTAAGTAATTATGTGTGCAATGCAAGGTTAGGTTAGAATTGCTAACCTTAATAGACATAATTATTAAATGCAAACCAATTGGTATAAATTTATGTTATGCACAATTTGTAGATTTTCCAGTCACCAGAATGTTGTTCACCTTACAACCTACAGGATAGATTTAGAGGAATAGATCATTGGAGCCGGATGTGTTTAGTTGTTGGAAAAGTTTTCTTTTCTCTCATGCTCGATGCTGATGTGACAATCTGTTACCCAAGGAATACCATTAATTCCAAGGTAGTAGTCATAATCAGTATTCTTATCCTATTGTTGTTTTCGCTATGAGTTTAGATTTCTATCAATCTCTGATAATGCTCATGCTTATTTGTAAGTACCAAATCCAACGATTTGTGCTTTGATGGACTTGGGTTTCGATTTTTATCAAAATTTAGGCCCATTAAGGTATGAGTTGTTGCATTTGGTATCAAAGCCTTGGTTAGTAGATCATAGAAATTAGGATAAATTGTGATAACGTATTACTTTCCTATCTAGCAGTGTTATATTTTTACGCTAGATTCTAAGAGTTTCAACTATAGAAGTAGTTATAGTCCCACTCTAAGGGAATAGGCAAAGCAACTATGGGTTGGAAATATCTCAAAGTTAAGATTTTCACACCGACTTCGAAGTACCCCATGGAGGGCTGGCAATGCGTAATGCGCTATGGATGAAGAGCATGAGTACGACATATGAAAGAATCCCGAGACTGAGGTGTTCGACTTGATGGTTGAGATTCTAGCTACCTTGTGATTTTAGATGAGTCCTAGTTGGAGATACACATTTATTCCGGATGGGCGAGAAATTAGAGTCTATATGTCGCAATTGTCCGAAGGCAAATTTTTTGCTATGGTGCATTCATTAATCACCTTTTTGATGGTAAACCGGATTTTTATTTGGATAATTAATTATCAATTCCTTAGTCTAGAAACTATGAGAGAATTTTTATAAAGTATATTTGGAAATGCCTTAGATATTGGAAAAAGGTTTTTCAAAGGATTTCCTTTCCCAAGAATTTATTTTGGAAATTTTGGTTTGGGAAAGTTTTGAAATTTTAATTTTCAAAGAAACACGTATACCACTAAGTTGGTCAGGTTAAGTAATTTTTATGGTTTATAAAGGAGTAAATTTTGAAGTCCACAAATATTTTTATGTATATATCTACAAAGGCTTGGTTTTTGGCAAGGAAATAGTTTTCCAATTTGGGAAAATTTGTGTTTTAAAAGGGTTTCTGGAAACCCCAAAATACATACATACACACACACATATATGTATAAGTTTGATTTTAAAGGAATTTTTGGTATGAAATAGCTTCTATTATTTAAAAACAAGTATAAAGGAGCATATATTTAGCTCAGTGATTTTTTGTTTTATAAAGTCGAGGTTTTTATATTTTTCTCTTTAAAGTACGAACAGAATAGGAGTGACATTCAATTTTATTAGGGTATATAGTTTGAAGTGTTGTTGTACCCACCAACTAGTAGAAGAATATTTCCGTGCGAAGTTGGCACGAAATAACAGCTGGAATATTTTCGGATTTTTGGAATTGTTGTTGGTCGCGGCAATTTTTTTGGGGCTACTGTGAATTGTTGGAGCATGGTTTGGGACTAGACGGTAGGCTTTGACACCACCGTGATGAGGACAGGAATTTTTCGGATCGTGTGGACTCTAAGAAGACGGTGTGAAGCTATTATTATTATTTAATCAAACCCTAATTGGGTCAAGATTCAATTAAAGTCCAAATCCCATCTAGCGATTGATCACCTAGCAGTAAACCTATAGTGGTCTACCAGTTAATGAGTTTTGGCACAACTTGAACCTAGAACGGGACTATAAAAGCCATGTCCGAATTTCCCCAAGTTGCCTTCTTTCGTTTCTCCTTCCTCAATCAGCCGAACCCAATCTCAATCCTCCTTTTCCTTTAAGTATCAGCCTCTCTTCCGTTCCTCCCCTAGGCGACGCCATTTTTCCCTTGGAGCAACAGCATCGTCCAGCCTTCGTGTTGGTTTTGAACGTTAGATCTCACCCCATCACCACTAGATCTAAACCCTATTTCCTCCTTCCGACCATATCTTAGCCTAAGGCACCTTTCCACACTACTGGTTTTTTCTTGCACCATTATGGTCTCAACCCTCAAAAGGCCACTTGACTGGACCGAAATGAGCAGAAGGTTTTGCTGCTTTTGGGCTGGAAGAGCTATTCGTCGTGGTAGGATTTGCACCGATCCTCTACTTTGAGAATTTTGATTGGGAATGTTACTCGTGCTACATCTACCTTTTCGATGGAAGCAATAGTTTGATTCGTTCGGAGGTGAAGGGTATCCTGATTGAGCTAACTAATGATATCTCGCTAAGATTTTGGACGCCTCTACAAAGGACACGGACTTGGATGATTTAGAAGTGACCAACTTAAAGACTTTGTAGTAGATCTTTTTTCATGATGTTAGTGTTTGAATGATGGATAATCTATGTCTGATTGCCCGTTAGGTTGTGCGCAGTATTTAGCATAACGTCATCCCTAAGATGGGAAGTTACGACTAGATTTATCCCTTGGTGCGGAAGACCACTTATGCTAGTATTGGTGGCATCACCATTTATTAGATCTACATCCTTATAATGCAATTTGTTTATCAAGGATTCACACTCCACAGAGTCACTTTCCGTATTTTCACCTACCCACTCTCGTCTTTAGGTAATACGGGTGAACCTCCATGGAGAGATAGTTTAGTAGAAGATTCCTTCTGCCATCAATAGATCATTCCTTAGGAAGATTGCAATTCCAAAGTCGTCAGCAACACCAACAATGCCCATGGCATGAGATTGGGTGTATTTCCGCCATGCTACGACCATTCATAGGTCACAACAATGGATCGAGTTCCAACCATGCAGTAAGGCATCTTGTAGTCTATAGGCATTGTTTTATGAGTTATGGTGTGGTTTTCTTTTCCCTTTCAGCATCTGTTCTTTTCTTTTAGGTTGTTTGGGTTGTAACTGTTAGTTGTCTATTGTAAAAGGCACACACGATATTACGAGTTTCTATTTAATTACCGTGTAATTATTTCTGGACATGTGAACCGCTCCTATATATGCATAGTAAAGAAGTAGTATAAATATAGGAATCTCATAAAGACACTTGACTAACAGTCAATGCAATATAAGACTGAAAATTTAAAATTGTTGGAGAATTTTAGCGAAGGACATGATAAAGTTGTTTTGATATCACGGGTCATTGCTCATGTTCCTTAAAAGCTATTTTTTTTAAATAATAGATGCGTTGATATTTTTCTTTAGATAAAATGTCAAGTTTTATGGGTAAAGTTTAGATGTAGAATTTTGAAATTTGGTTTATGCGTTTAGTGCATAACTGACTTTCGACTAAGCTGAAATTGTGGCTTTGTTTATCAAAATTTTTAAAGGAAAATATTTTGAAAAGTTTCCCCTTGAATTGAAAAGTTCTCTTTTGAAAAGAAAAAAAAGTAAGTTTCTAGATTTTAGTTATTTTTGACTCTTATATTATTTCTAGAGTTTTTGTCCAAAAATTTGATTTCAAGTGAAAATGTGCGTCTAAATACTTTGGCATCTTATTTTGACGTACAAATTTGAAAAGTGAGAATTTTTTTTATGAAATATTTGACTTTGCAGGCCACACGTTAGGAGTAGGGAAGGAAAATAGAGTTAGAATTTGCGAATTTAGCGGTGCATTAGGATCGACGATGCGATAGATGCAACCGATAATAAGGGAAAAGATGTTTTAGCCTTGGAATTTTTATTTCATACCTTGTCGACGACGCGTGCAAGTTTATTTTTAGGCTCAATTTCATTTTAGAGCTTGAAATAAGCCGCCTTATGCGTTTTGTTCGTGGAAAATTTGGAGTAAATTTGGGGTAGCGAGGAAACTTCCACTATACTACAGGAATAGGAAGATTGTAAAGTGGTAAGAATGATAAATTCTCCACTTAAATTCCTTTTTTCGGGTATAGGAGTAAAGTTTAGGAAGCGATTTTTTGATGCGTTAGATTATTGGATGGTAGGGAGTGGATGCAAAATTGGTTGCTTCATACTTCTATTCGTAAGTGTATGGGGTTTTGGTTGAAAAGATTTTTCAAAAGCTGCATACATGTAGAATTGCCAGTATATATATATATATATATATATATATATATATATGTTGTTTGCATCATATGTTTTCAAAAATGTTTTCAATCGAAATGTATTCATATAGGAGGATCCAATTTAGAATCATTTTGCAGACGTATTTTCTATGTGGTGATACAGTAATATACTATGCAATTATGCACGTTTAGTAGCAACATTGGTTGTACACTCGTTGGTTGTTTAGGATAATTGGAAGCCAAAACCATGACTTAGTCATTGGTGAAATTTTAGGGATGAAATTCTTATTAAGTGATGAAGAATGTAACACCCATAATTTAGCGTTAGTTATTTAATTAGTTAATTAATTAGGCTCCGAAAATGGAATTTGTGCAAACGATGGAATTTGACCACGAAACTTACACCATTGCATTCATGGAAAAATTCCGAGCAACTTTCATATTTGAATTTTTATGATTGGAGTCCAAACAAAGAAGTTACAAACGAAAAACAAATTTGGAATGAAAATAAATAAGAAAAATTAACTAAATTAACCGGGGCTCACAAGTTGACCTGCATATAGAAGTGGTCGACCACTAGAAAGGTGGCAGTTGACCACTTCATATGTGGCGGCTATGGTTAGCCTAGGCCCAACGGCCTAGATTTAATGTATTTTGATCTAACGGTTCTGGTTGATTCTAGCGCCTATAAATTCAGGCCTAACCCTCCCTTCTCTTTTCATATTTTTCTGGAGGCAGTAGCAAAGCTTTGCCATTTCTTCTTCTCCACTTTCTTTCTAAATTATAAAAATAAGATATTTGTATTTATATTCATACAAATTGGAGGAGAACATAAATCTAATAAAAAGGAGAAGAGAATCAACTATACACATATTTGAGGTAATTTATATAATTGTATCTATTTTCTCTCCCAATCCCAATTCTCTTCTCAGATCTATAATTATAATGTATACATCTACCCTTTTTTATACATATTTCTTATATTATAAAGGATTTGGAGATGAATCAAATGTTCTATTTCAGATCTGGAGATTTGGATCGCTTTTAAAAGGTGAATGAGAAATTTTATAGATTGTTATACTATGAAAATTACCCCGTTGGTGATTATTTGATTATTATGCCAAACTGGATAATTGTATATGAGTTGTATGCAACAAATTGAATATAATTTGAATATAATAAATATCGCCTACATATTCATGTTTATGAATTGATTTAGAATTGTTTATAGTCCCCAAAGTATGAATTTAGAATATTGATTTGAATGGAATTTATTCCAGATCTAAAAATAGGTTGTATAATAATGTTATGAATTTGGATTATTGCCCTAATCTTGTTGGAATGTAAACTCTTCTATGTTTGGAGTTGTTGGAATTTAGATCCGTTTAATATTTGTAAATTAATTTGATTTCTTTCCCTTTTAGAAAAATACAGTGTTTGATTTTGCAAGGAATAGATGCAAATAAAAAGAGAAAGAGATGTGTAAAGTATGAATTCATTGTAGTTTACACTGTCTATTTCAATAATGAAAAGAAATGATTATTTCTTGTAATTTCAAACAATGTAATCGTTTATATTTTAAAGTTAAATTTTTTATTTTGGACTGATTTATAGAAATTATAGCTGATAATCTTTTCAGATATGATTTCAACAATTGAACATGGAATAGAATATTCTAGTGAAGATATATAATTAGAATATATTTATAAAAGTAAATATTTGTATGCAATTTACTACGCTTATAATAATTAAATAAAACTTAGCTAATAACGATGCTTACTCATAATATTAGCGTTTAGGATAATTAATTAATGGAAAAAGAATTTAAAAGGTTGTAACTCCAATAAATAGGAAATAAATGGTAACAAATATGGGAGTTGCAATAATCTGATAGGGTAAATGGATTAATGGAACTGATAAATAAATAAGTTGAATTAATAACTATGGAATAGTTAAAAAGTTACTAATTTGGAATTAGTAATCATATATAAATGTCTTTAGAAGTATTGGTGGCTGATAAGGCTTCATCAGTATTTTATACCTTGGCAAGGGGTAGGTAAATAATTGTGTGTGCAATGCAAGGTTAGAATTTCTAACCTTAATAGACATAACTATTAAATCGAAATCAATCAATATAAATTTATGTTATAGACAGTTTATAGATTTTCCAGTCACCAGAATGTTGTTCTGACCCCCTTCTCATTATGACCCATAGGATAGATTTAGAGGAACATGTCACTAGAGCTGGATCTGTTTAATTATTGGAGAAGTCTTCTTTTCTCTCATGCTCAATGCTGATGTGACAATCTGTTATCCAAGAAACACCATTAATTCCAAGGTAGTAGTTATAATTAGTATTATTATCCTATTGGTGTTTCTGCTGTGAGTTTAGATTTCTATCAATCTCGAATAATGCTCATGCTTATTTGCAAGTACAAAATCCAACGATTCGTGCTTTGATGGACTTGGGTTTCGATTTTTGTCGAAATTTAGGCCCATTAAGGTATGGGTTGTTACAATTTTTCACTTGTACCCACCATTTCACGATGGCCTAAGCATAAAGCATGTACCTTGAGGAATATCAACCAATACTCGTGTATCTTAGCTCATCTAGTCAATATACTAATAGCGCTACACATAACATCTCTAGCTTGAGGAATATCAACAACTAAAGAGTATGCAAGCAATCTATTAATGGTAGAGGACAACTTTCTATTAAAGATTCATAATCTTTAATATATTTAATTGTGTGATATTGACTTATGAAATAATTTATTTCTTATGAAACACCATCATGATTCAAGTGTCGGACACATCAGAAATCACGGTATACGTACTATACGCATATATTTATCCCTTAAGTTTATTTAGGTTTCTTATTGTCCACCTTTAATTATACATTCATATTATATAAGTTTTAATTATTATATAACTTTTATAATTTAATTTATTTATATAATAGTCTTATGTATAACATTATATTAACTAAATCTTATTTAATTAATTTAATTAATAAACGTTTTAATTAATTACATATAATCCAATTAAACATTTTATATTGAATATGTATACTATAACATTTATGGTTATACACATATATCTTATGTATGTTAATTTCGAAAATTCCTTATATATAGATATATACTTACATCATCTTAAACAATTCAAGATAATGTAACATATATAATTATATATACATCCTTTGATTAATTAACTATTTAATTAATTAATTTAATTTTTTAATATAATTAATATTTTAAAATTTTCAAAATATTATTGTATTTTCAAAACACTTTTGAAATTATATTATGACATTTATAATATCTCTTATTTTAAATCTAACTTTTAAATTTAAATTTTTATTTTAAATTCAAAACTATTTTGAATATTAGTGCAAGACCCGATTCAAATTAGGCCCTTTCTATTAAGAGCAACTTTTGAGCTCACTTCACCTTTTGGGCCAGGTAGGGTAGGGTACTTGATTACCCAAACCCAGCCTAGACACAGCGTTCTATGCACTATACTAAATGGGTAAGCTTAATTCGCTGGCCCTAACATAGCTAATTTAGACCGCAATAGGTTAAATATGTGAATTTCAATTTTTTTTTACCATTTTGGATCTTATTAGGCCTAACAAGTTATATTTATATCTGATCTAAAATATTTTGAAATAAAATCATTATTTTAATGTATATATAGTATGTACATCTATATCAAATATACATGTACTTGCGTGTGCAACATGTACAGTGTGAATGGTTTAACATGCCCGTATCTAGTTGTTGGGTTTTACACCACAACAGACATGTTAGCCCTTTTGTATACATATATGATGTCCAATATATATATGTGTGTGCGCGTGTGTGTAGTTACAAAATAGTATTTTTATTTTAAAAATACATAGATACATGCATGCATATATATATATATATATATATATATATATATATATATTTGTGTGTGTGTGTGTGATGACCTGCCTTTTCGACCTTCAGAAGTCGACACTAATACATCCACTGTATTCACGTGCCAAGCATCCAAGCGTTGGAAAGACATATTATTGGGAAAAAAGAAAGTAAAGGATAGAACATAATCTCACATCGTGATGAGTAATATCTAATATACAATAGATCTTTACACAAACAAAACTGTAATATACATACATCAATCAGAGTACTAACCTATCATCTGCCTGGACAATTATAACAACATATCCTCACAAATGTTGATAAATATAAATAACCAATGCAGCGGAAAATAAAATATACGTACATACGTCTTGGAGACATCCAGCTCGTCTCCTGAAGCTCCAAACCATCCAAACTAGATCTGAAAATATTCTCGGTCTGACCCAAGCATTATAAGAAATAACACCCGGATCAGTCCGTTAAAACAGTGTGAGAAACACACCTCAAATGAATTTAATGTTATAAATCCTTTCAAAATAAAGGTATCTCGTAAGACCATGCCGCACATAAATACGGACGAGTTTTTACATTATGATAACCAAATCATTTCTATAGAAAATCCAGTGATATCATAATAGTGTCTAGGGTTTAAAGTAAATATTGAATCATGGCCGAAATTGTTACATTAATTAAATTCTAGCATAATAGGTATACAACTGAGTCTGAAGGCACTTATTGGAGAATGGATTTCCATATAATGACAAGGCTACCGGGGTACCGCCTGCCATAGTACACCTTTAGAAAATATACCGAGGGACTCACATGGACCCCCTACGAATCAGGACCGAACCTATCCCTTACTAGATAGTTCCGAATATTTCATCACCCTGGTTGCTTTTGCAATCTTTTCCCCGAGAGCTCTCATGCACAACCAAATCCATAAATATATATATCTAGTAAGGGTGATGACAGTACCCTAATGGGTGCGACCCACTTAGCCCTGAAGTATCCCCTGTTTTAGTCATTCCCAGTTGATGAGGCTTCATGCTACGTTTTACCTTTTATATAGCAATCCCACTTGGAATGCTAACACTGCCCTCCATGCAGCAATACAGTGCCAATATTCATCCATACAATTTGTTCAGGATATGAACAAATCGAAGGCACTACTTCTACTATATCCATTTGGAATCACCCTCATGATTAGTAGCAAGTAGTCTTTGCACTTCAAAGAGCTCCGTCTTCGACTATCTTCAAGATATTTCGATTCGAAATGTTTATGTTATTTCGAAGTGGTTTTTGGATAATATATCTGATCACGGTCTCTCCGAATTGACAATGATAGTTTTAAAACTGGATGAAGTTTGTAGTCAGTTATTTAACTATTAAATAAAACAATAATCAAATCAGAGATTTATTTCCAAAGGGAAACCTACATTGGTTAAGCACATAAGCAGCCACTAACCTCTTTAATTAATTAATTCGTTAATAAAAATCACTTTGTAAATACTTGTATCAAAATACTTTTACAAAAATATATTTACAAACCCCTTGTACTCCTTTCAATACTTGGAAAAATATCCATATACTTATCTCAATCGGTATAAGTATATTCACAAAAACACTACACTTTCCCTACTTAGAAAATATATTCATATACTTATCTCAACGGTATAAGTATATTCACAAAACATTATGAAAGATTTATTATTTCAAAATCATATCAAAAGGATAAAACAAATATTGTTTTAAAAGAAACAAAGATAAGGATAAACTCAAATACTATTCCTTTGGTGCTAAGAAATGAACGATGTACACACCAACAAAATTAAGAAGGTCAATTTGGGGAAATCCAATTTCAATTACTTTTTTAATTTTCTTCAATAAATCCTTTTAATAAATCTCTTTCATTTATGAACATCTCCTTTGCTAAATTCCAAAACCTTTTATAATACTCTTAATAAATCTTCAAGTTTATTTATAAAACTCTTTTACAAATATCCAAAGTCATTTATAAAACTCTTTTACAAATATCTAAAATCATTTATAAAACTTCTTTTATAAATATCCTAAATCAGTTATAAAACTTCTTCTCAAATTTCAAGATCTCTTTTCAAGTTATAAAACTCCTTTATAAAAAGGTTTTTTTATAAGTATAAGCTATAAATTCATTTTAGAATTCCTTTTATAAAATATCATTTATAAATTCCTTTATATATATATAACATAATTACAACCTCCTTTTATAAATTTCCAAACTTATTGCAACTCTTTACAAATTCCAAATTCATTTATAACTTCTTTTATAAATTTCTAAATGGAATTACAAACTCCCTATTTATAAAACAAAAACTCTAAATATAACCACAACTCCAATATATAATTATAAAACTCCCATACTTCCCATAACTGGGTTATTCCATATATTTCTATAAATTCATAAATGGAATTATTTATTCCAATTTATCAAAATGATATTGATTTCTTTTTTATTTATAAGATACCGCTTATAAATCTCCTTTAAATCTATACCATACCATTTTTAAATCTGTTCTTTTATTTTCAACATTTTATATAAACTTGTATTCACAAATATCCATTGCAAAATATATCCACCTTCCTTTAAACATAAAATCTCCCTTTTTAAAATAAAAGATAACTCTTTTATTTTCCCTTTCTTAAATAACACTTATTATTAAAATAGTTTCCTATAAAGACAAATAATTCCAAAATAATTATTAAAACCCATGCTTATATACATACATACATACATACATACATATATATGTTAATTTAAAAGAATAAATAAAGAAGTTGAACTAAAATTGAAAAGTTCCAAAACTTATTTGTAAAATAAAATATCACAGAAACACCCAAGTTCAATTTTAAATCATTTTCCAAATCAGAAACCATTTCCAAAATCAAACATTACTTAACAATATTTCCAAAATGTCATATCGAGGCTAATAGTTACTATAGCACTTAGCAAATGCTATTACTTCCCTTTTTCACTAAAAAGGTTTAACTTTTCACAAGTTTCAGTGTCACATCCAATATGACCACATAGTCAAATTTTAGCATTTAATAATCTATATCACAGGTATATAACCGAAATAAATCAACAGGTAAATACCTGAAAATTTAAAATTACTACGGTGAGAAATCCGAATTCCTCAACAAATTTTCCTGTATTTCAATTTAAATGCCAATTTCTTTTCAAAAGCGGATATTTTAACCAATCAGCCAATAATTTCAACCAAACACAATAGTAAAATACAATCTACTATATAACATACTGATTAACCAAAAAAGTGAGTTAACCCCACCGAAATTCCATTTGACGCCGAAGCGTTCTGGTTTGAACTAAAATCGAATGACGTGCGATTTTTGCCCAAATTACCATATTGCTCCAAATCCATCGAATCCAATTCCAAAGCATAAATAATGGTCCTAGTAGTGCAATGCAACTGACCACGTTCGATTTGGACCTCGTACGCGGAAGTTATTGATTTCATAAGTTTCAACATTAAACAATATAATTATTCACTAATTACATCATTAATAATTAATTAATCTCTTTGAATCCTCTAATCCACGTTCATTGGAAAACCCTAGTCGCCGCTTCCTTTTCACGAATGCCACCATCGCTCTATGGCTCCAGCTCTCGCCATACTCCGACCCTGACCTCCCTAGACCATGACGAGTTCACTACCACTTAAAATGCCACCTCTCGTCGCCGCAAGCTCCCCCACCGAACCCAAAACCCATCTTCGATCAAATGCAAATCTAGGCCACTTTACTCCTCCAAATGATGATCCAACAGGTCAAAGTCTACATCTCATCGGTGCGAACAACTTCCATGTTAGAGTCGAGGCCCAATTCGGCATCTGATTGCCGGAGAAATAACGACCGTTAGATGAAAGGCTGGGTTAGGGTTTTGGATCAGATTTGGAAAATAAAGGAGAATGAAGAGAGGGCAAGGGTCCTTATATAGCCATGCTCTCCAAACTATACCCTACACAATTACGGACTCCAAACGAGACGCGCTCACTGGCCTTCCTAGCCAAATACCCCTATTCCGAACTCAATCGAACTATTTTCGGGATCTAATTCCATCTTGTACAAAAGTTAACATTTTGAGTCATTCGATTTATGAACCCAACTCGATCTTCTAACTCGAGACCAAATATTCAAAATTTATTGATGCTTATACTCATTCTGGCTCGCTCGGACCATCTGGACCCAATGAAAATAATCCGAGTCCTAAAAAGGACATATGCGAAAATTGAGTTTTTAGCTCATCGATAAAATAAAACAATTAAATATTTAAATATTCAAAGCAACCTAAAAGTACATGTTGTTATAATATATATATATATATATTTGTAAAGTACACATATGTTTACATAAAATTGTATTTATAAATATATGAATATAGATTTTAAATTCAATCTAAATCTATATTTGGAAATATCAATTATTCAAAACTCAATTTTGTAAATGATTTATATAAATGTAAAATAAAAGTAAATATGTACGCAAATAATTTTTTTTGAAACATGTATATAATAAATACAAACACACACACACACACATATATATATTTATAATTAAGTAAATATATATTGTATACATACATACATACATACATACATACATACATACATATATATATATATATTATACATATATATATATATATTATACATATATATATATATATATTATACATACATAAATATATATTATACATATATATATATTATACATATATATATATATATATTATACATATATATATATATTATACATACATACATACATATATATATATATATATATTCATTTCGGCCAATATTACAATCTGACAAAATCTATTTTTTTTAATTTTTTGAAAACTATTCGGATTTATATATATATATATAATTTTTTAAGATTCCATGTAGAAATTTCTCCCTTCCCTCCCTTTTTAATAAAATAGTTTATAATGTTTAAAATTATATACATTTATTAATTAAACATGCATAGTTATAAATTATTTGAAAACCATTTAATATATTGTTTTAATACTAAATTATATATATTCTTTAGGATTTATTTAAATATATGCATATATACTTTTTTTTTGAAAATAACAAGTTTAAGTATTATAAAATGATTTATGAATATTTATGTATAATCATATTGTTTTAAATATATTCTTTCATTTAAAACATTATATGATTATTTTGAATTTCATTTTTGCTTTAATTTCAGGCCGCAAATGATATACATACATACATACATACATATATATATATATATATTTGTAAAAAAATTTAACATATTTATGCAAACACAAATTCTAGGTAGACAGCATATCGATATATGGATTCATGATAAATAACTAATCTAACGACATATGATAACATGATAAAATAAATGTATAAATATGTAAGTAAGGATATTACCACTATTATCAGTATGTAACCCCATGATGCTCTTAACAACCATGAGTAATATACTACCCAATATTTGGAAAGCGTTATGTTAATTAGTCTCAATGGATATATTGATATCCAGTCTTGATACATCTTGACTAGGAATATTTCAAAAGGTGTATTTATTATATTGTGATAGATTACTCATGATTACAACACACTGTAACCACTATCACAAAACACGCCATTTATGGATTTTCTATTAAATATACTTTTAATTAAATAAATAATTAATATGACATTATATCAAGTTATAGTAGAAATATAAACACCTTTTATTTCAATGAGATTTTATTACAAAGTTAATAATTTACTATAAATTATAGAATTGCCTCTAGGGCATATCCCTGACTCTATCAGACTTAACCTAATACGATCCATCGGTGTAGGCCTAACCTCCATTACTGCAAAAAACCAGTGCATCCTTTGATTGGGGTTAGAAATCAAACTCTGATATAAACTCCAAATTCTTTCATTCTTATAGCATGGCATTCACCTAAGCGTGCCTCCTACTTAAAAAATCAACAACTACATTTCCTTTCCTTGGAGTGTAAGCAATTCCAAAGTCGTACTTGAGAGATCGGTGGTCCGTAAACGACTCAAATCTCTTGCCTAACAGATAATGTCTCCAGGACTTCATTGTGAATACAGTACCAGCTAACTCCAAGTCATGCATCGAGTAATTCCTCTCATGATTCCTAAGCTGTCGATTTGTAAATTCCACTACCTTCTCTTCTTGTATAAGGACATCACCAAGACCAGTACCGCATGCATAACCAGAACTAAAGCACTCGTCAACACTCTGAACTCCAAGTATATGCTAGGTTCTTCTTAGTCAAACGATTCATAGGCCCTGATATCTTCGCAAAATCCTTAATAAATTTCCGATATAAGCCAGCCAAACCCAAGAAAGCTAATGTTGCTCATATTTTTTGCAAATAACTAGCAATGCCTAATTAAATGCAATCTGGCACAATTAAAGCCATCTCAAATGACTTTGGTTAGCCCAATCAAGGGACAACCCAAGCCCATGGTCTTAAACTAGCCTTTCAACCTAGCAAGGCATCAAGGTAAAAGATGGCTTCTTTAAGCAAACTTCACATGAACATGACCAGGACCGGGCCTGGATCAGTCCTACTCGGCTCATCTACATTAGACTTCTAGCAGCGGCTAAAGACTAGGACCGAGACTGGACCAGTCTCACTCAGCTCCTCTATGTTGGACTTCTAACAGCAGCTAAAGACCATCACAGTTCGCTTGACTCCATATCAGTTGACGCCCTGCCCTTATCTATGCTCGTCTCGGAAAGCTGCACATCAGGAAAGAATAGCCCACCCTCTAGCATGGCTTTCATAAAGCCATATCCGCCGGCACCCGAACTCACTCCCAGACACTCCATGCTCAGTTCATTGTTCGCCTTCCTTACATGGTCCTTAGGTAAATTCCAAACCTCTTCCGTGTTACTAACATCCGATCAGCCAGCTAGGCCATGTGGATGCTCAAGCGAAAGACAAAGTTGCCGATCTATCTCATCAGAGCACCACTGGTGGGATGGCTTATTTGATGGGTCCTACCATCAGCATCAAATGCATATTTAATGCAAGCCCATGCCTTGTATAAATGGTGGTGAGTGATTTCTTATCCACCGACTATCTTCTGACCTGCTTTACAACTGTCGACCATCCACCTCTATAGTCAGATCAACGGTCGAGCCTGATTCTTGCCTTTTCTCACAGCATAATCTCGGCCATACATTACCCATTCTAGCTACTATAAATACCCCTGCAATGATAATTCAAAGGGGTTGGATTCTAATTGAACTAGTTGGGTTCTTGTAGGATAGTAATTGAACTGGTTGGATTCTAGTTGAACTATCATCATTATCTCAGCTCGGGAATCCTCTCACATCAAATAAAAACCCTAAGCCCTTGAAATTGGCTACTCTCTTATTCTTAAGTGCTTTATTTCTTATTATTTTCTTGTAATCCCTTATAGTTGTAAGAGAAACATATGGTAAGAGAACTTCCAAGTAGACGTAGGCAGCTTTTTCGAACCACTCTATATCTTGGTGTTATTTACCTTTCAGTTGCATACTTAACTCCTCATTTTCCATTTTAATCCTAGTGGTTAGCAAGTAACCTTTGTTCTTCATTATGCATTAGTTTCTTTTCGAGGTGGCTAGGAAACTAGTCAATATTTTGGCGTTATAAGGAGGGCTTCCTCTTAAAAGCTCTCCCTTTTCCATACTTTTCAAATCTTAAAAGGTATGGTTTGACTTATTACCATGGACAATATTCTGCCATTCAAAGGTACCAACTCTAATGGGTATAAAACCAATGGAATCACTATCGCTAGTGCTGTCGAGTCCAACCTAGGTTTTGACTAAGAAAGATGTCATGTTGTGATGTTATAATTGTTCACCGTGGGTCAGTTGCCCACTAAGTCAATCGCTTAAGGACATGGTTGGACGCTCAAGACACTGTCAACTTCGTCCTACCAACTCCTCCTTCAAACAACTTAGTTGACCTACCTACTCGTAGACAAATGTCTCCTAGCTTCTATGATCTCCTAAACACAACCGTGGCCCAGGAGAGGGTGGTGCCAGATACTTCACTGGTGAAAGTCCTCATCAATACCAGGAGGTACGTCGCATACGTGCCTAGTCAAATTAATCTCTCCCCGGAAGTGGCTTCACCAATTAATCTGAACCATCACCTTTCCTCCCTAGTGGAACAACCACAAGCTCCTACTCAATTGCGAACTTCTATAATTGACCGTCCCAATGGCGGCCCCCACCATCAGCAGAGCGTGTATGACCCCCTCGGTGCACTCCTAATCCCACAAGGATGTGGTTGAAAGCAGGCAAAGGCAAGAGCATGACATGCATTCCAGATCTCCCTTGGCGCGTAGGAGGAGATCCCTGGCTCATCCTTGCCGTTCTCCATTCCATCATCGATCTACTACTCTGCCCCGGCGTAGACTTAGTCCTTGGCCTATATTTGGCCAGAACATCCAGCAACAGGTGGATGCCGACCTCAGGGAAGAAATGCACACCCTCCGTTAATAGCTCAACAGAATGAAAGCCTGGGGTACTGGGTGCGTGGAATTCTCTGATGACGAGAATGGGGAATTATTCTACAATGAAATCTTGGATACTTACATCCATCAGCGATATGCCTCTTCGCCGATTGATAAGTACAAGAGAGTACAAACCTATGCAACCACATCACGTCATTTAACTCCATCGTCCACGTCGGACAGCTCTTTGGCTCCGCCAAGTGTCTACCCTTCCCTTCTACCCTTGCAAGACCGGCCTCTGGCTGGTTTCTTGCACCTACAATTAGGTAGCATCCACTCTTGGGCCCAACTATGCACGGACTTCAGTACTTGTTTCTTCATATCATGCACGCATGTACTATTAACCAATGAACTGGATAATATCAAGCAGGGTCCTTTTGAGAGCCTATGGTCTTATATCAGCTACTTCAATAAAGAGTCCACCTAGGCTTGGGGTGCAGATGTCAATAGCTTTATCATGTCCTTATGTTCAGGGGTGATGCGGAGAGAACTCCAGAAACAACCGACTTCGTCCTTGACCGACTTCTACCATCGAGTGAATGGCATTTTAAGGATGGAGTATGCAGATCTTTTATACAGTGACAACATGGTGAGGCGCTCCACCCAGACTGGTCCTCGCAGCAATAGTGATCGCCGTGATGGCGGTTGTCAGACCGATGCACAAAGGCGTCCAGAGAACAGCCCTCCCTAAAATCTTAGGTATCATAGTTACGCTCACTTGAATAGGGACATCGCTACCATCTACCTTACCACCAGAAATTAGGTGCAATATCAAACATCCTCCACCATCAGAGACAGAAAGTAAGTGGAACCTTGTCGCAGTAGTAAGTACAATGAGTTCCATCGAGTCAATAACCACTCCACAATATACTGCCATATGCTCAAGGATGAGATCGAAAGGTTCATTTAGGAATGCATACTTTTGGAGATTGTTCGTCACTAGGTCGAGCAAAGGGCGAACCGTGAAGAATGGCCAAATCAGCCCCCTCAGCACAACAACACAAATGACCAAGCTATCATTGAGGTCTTAACCATATGCGAGGGACTGCATGTGGCGGGTAGAAATTGGGGGCGCAATCCATGTATCAGAGGGAGGTAGGTACTACAGGGTAGGTTTACTCGTTAGCATCTTGGGAATTCAAGCCACCCCGGTTGGAATCAGATCGGCCAATCAGGTTCACTTCCAAAGATAAGGCAGTAGTCTTCTACCCCCATCACAACTCCATGGTCATCACTCTTACTTTGGCTAACTCAAATGTGCTTCAGGCCTTCATAGATAGGGGCAACTCGGTCAATGTTATGTTCAAGAATGTGTTTGAAGCCCTTAGGCTTCCTGCCTCCCACCTCACTCATGTGCCATGCCCATTTATGGCTTTGGGGGTGTAGGCATTGTTCCAATGTGCATAACCTCACTCATAACAACATTCGACCAAGATGCCCTCGCTGCGAAGTTCTAGGTAAACTTTGTAGTAGTTAATTTGCCCATTTTCTTATAACCTATTAATAGGATCAGCTATTGCTGAGCTGTATGCTATCGTTTCTTACAACCACCTCGTCATGAAGTTCCCCATCCAGGCTGGGTTGGAAAAATCAAGGGCAATCGGTAGAAGGCAGGGAAATGTTACGGAGCTTCTAGGAGTTCTCATGCCAAAAAAAGAGCATCCGATAATCAGCAGTAGGTTTCTTAACAAATCCAACGGGCCAACCAATGCCGTGGTTTTTTCCAAGGCTACCTCCAACCTCAAAGCGGCAGTGGCAGCTGCCACTCTCTCATAGTCAGCCGACTTGTCTAAAGTCGGGGGCATCATTACCTCGACCCTGACCCTTCATTAAAGGTAAGTTTTCAATTGCAATGTGGAAAGTTGTGTATATAATTTTGTTTTCATTCTACAAATCTTTGAGGTTGGGTTGCATACAACCTGCCTCGCCATCACATATCCCGCACTAGTGAGCAAACCAATACGCTCAGATTTGGCTCAGGATCGATAGTCGCTTTGTAACTGGCAATGTGTCACCTAGGAGAACCCTATAGCTAGTATGCTCGGGTTCGAGACAAGGCTCGTCTTCCACTCAACGTTTTATCACTTGAAGCCCGAGAGAACTCGCAATCAAACTTGTGTTTCGGCTCATGTCGATGCAAACTAGCGCTCTACATCCGATCATCACTTGGCCACCTCAATGGCTTTTCGCTTTAGGATTAATGACCATCTCTTATCTGAAAACGTGTCACGCAGGAGAACCCTATAGCTTGTACACTCGAGTTCGAGCCTAGGCTCATCTACCACTCAACGATCGACCGCTTAAGGCCCGAGAGGGCTCATAAGCAAACTTGCATTAACTGATTCTGGTGCAAATTGTAACTCTACATCTGGCTATTACTTAGCTAAACTAATGACTGTATCTAGCCCGTCTTATTGTCATATTAATAGTGGGTGTAATTCTAAGAGAATATATATATATATATTATAGCATAAATATAGAAACTACTGGATACTTAGGGTATTCCGCTCAAAAAACCGCACAGACTATCTACCAACACAACAAATTTCTTAAATCACAGTTGTTGCAGAAGATCCTTTTTCATTCAATCCAAATGAGCATAGGGGCACAATGCCTGCCCTATTGGGCTTATACCGACGATTCTTTTGACAAAATAGTTAAAAAGAAGAAAAAAAGCAGAAGAAGAAGCTCGTCAACACCTCTTCTAAGGCAGGCCAGCCCACACTCTTATCACCATCTAAAAGCATCCAGTTGGATCGATTGAAGCACTTTAAATACTTCAACCAATCAAGAACTTGTTGAATAAAACTGAAGCCCTACCTTCGAAGCCTTTTAGATACTTCGATCGATCCAGAATTTATTGAACAAGGGGGAGCGTGCTACCAAATCCAATGCCTTCTCCATCAAAGGGCCACAAGAAGCTTCTGGACAACCTTGTAAAGGAGTAGACTAAGGTTTCGGTCATGGTAGAAGAAGTAGAGGATACATCCTATGCGCCTTTAAAAGAGGCAATAAGTGTTCAAACCAACCAAGAACCAAGATTGTCAGAGCCTCAAAGCAAGGAAGCGCTCTAGCTTCACCTTGATCATTAGTCCGAGATCAACGTTCGACTATCATCAGAACCGTGGCCAGTAGGTAGGGGTCCAAGCCAAATAGCAAGGAATAGTCCGCCTCAAGCAGAAGTTTCTAACCAATGATTTGAACTGCAATCATCGGACAATAGTTCAAGCACCAAAGGACTTTCTCCTCTCTCAACGTTCCAACTAAATTTAATAAAGAAGCTTGCACGCAAAAGAATTTGAAAATGAAATAGATGATGAAGCCAAAAGTTTTTTATCAGTAAAGAATTACGAATGACTCATAAGATCCGATTTTGTTTCATGAAGAGCAATTTTGTGGGTTCAACGAAGAAGAAGAAGGGGTATTTGTATACCTACGCCTTCAATTGCAAGCGTTGAACTGAAAGGCAAAGAAGATTCTAACCGTCCAATAGAGATAAGTATTAAGTCAAGTAAAGCATATAGGAAGATGTGACACATCCCTACTATGTTTGGAAAATTGAACCATCACAACCAATTGAACCTGAGTGCATGTGGGAGATTGATAGAGTTAGAGGTATTCCCAAGGGGCAATTATATACTTTGTTATATATATCTAACTCGATAATCAATCTTGTTTGAAATAAAGGTGTTTTCTTTTTATTATATACTTGGTATAACATGTTATATTAATTAATTAATTAATTTAATTAAAGTATATTTAATAGAAAATCCATTAAATGATATGTTTTGTGATAGTAGTTATAAAGTGTTGTAACCATGAATAATTTATCATAATGAAAATAAATATACCATTCTAAATGTTTGTAGTCAAGATGTATCAAGATTGGATATCGATACATTCGTTGAGACTAAAGTACGTATGCTCTTTAAATGTTGGGCAACGTATTACTCTTGCCTGCTGGGGATACCTAAAGGTTACGTACTGATAGTTATTGAATAACTATGGAATGACTCACTTGATATTTTTTGTTGGTTAGTATAACTAAGGTCAAACAGAAAATATCAATGGGACAAAATTACATAGTTCCTTTGACTTTAGAATACTTTGAACTTCAATGTAGAAGCTCTACTTTGATTATAGTTATATCAATGCATGAGATCCATCGAATGACTATTGTTGGGTCCAGTAGAAGCATTAGAAGTGAAACACTATTTAGAAGAGGATTCGTCTCTTTAATTATATAAGGTTAGTATCATGGTTAACTAAAGTTAACTCAAATTCGAAGTCTTTGGCCAGAGCATTTTGGTTAATAATAAATGCTATCATTGAACCAAGGACTTTGTATTTGGAAAATAGAGTTGAATATGGATGATATTGGAATTTTTACCATTACCGAATTCCATAAGTCTAAAGTGATATAGTTTTGATGAAGAGAATTGGTGTAAATAATAGTCACAACGGGGTAACGCTTAACAAAGTAAAATTGGATTTTACCAAAACCAGTTAAGCAATAAATTTAGCCAAAATATCATACCACCTGCTAAGTGGCATGTGAAAATCAATATTCGAATAGTTCGATATTAATCGCTAATCAAATTTATACCTAACGGGTCACTCAACAGAAATGATGAATATTTCTTTGACCAAACGATTTAATTAATTTGTAATTGTTATAAATTAATTAAACTAACTAATATTTATGAAATATTAACTATAAATTTTATTTTGATTTGATGAATAATTATTATTAAATATGTTTTAATAGTTATAAATATATTAATCAATATACGATATCAAAACGCGTTTCAATAAGATTTAAATGCAATATAATTTGTTCGGACGTTAAATGGATTTGAAGCCCATATTGGAGATGATATGTTCAGCCATGATGAAGCATAAGGGGTGGCCATATGGTGGCTAAAAGGGCTAGAGTTTGAATGGATAAGAGGAAAGAAATGGTAAGAGAGGAATGTGGATCTTGATCCTAAAGTATCTCTCCATTCTCACCTCTATAAAATCATATCAATCCAATCTCATGTTAGCCGCCATCTACATCCGCCTTGGCCGAAAATAATCCACTCCCATCCCTCCATTTCCAAACACAAATCGAAGTAAAACTAACTCTATTCGATAGTTGGCACTCATCGTTTTAGGGACCAGTAGTTTGCTGGACTGCAAATAAGTTCAAGGAATAAATCTCATCGTTTCAAGGTGTTCTAATAGGCTTTGAATATAAGGTAATATATAGTATATAATTACAATTTAATGTCTAAATAGTTGATATATTATCTATTGCTTTGTTAGTTAAGGGATGATTCTAGCATATTGATATGACATCACATCTAGATTGGTTGTATGATTATATATATATATATATATTAAAGAAAAAGTATGACACAATCCTACCATTAATGCTTTCGGCATAAACAAATAAAAAATGATTTTTATTATTTAATTAATTTAATATTCATTATTCAAATTATGTAAACATTATAATTTAAATACAATATCTTATGCCATACAAAATATGATTTTGTAACTTTATATATTTAGTTTCATACTCAAAATATATTTGGCATAAATAAAATAATCTTTATATATTTATTGTTATTTTAAATATTATTTAAATTAATTTATTACATATACTAATTATATTAATATATATAAATTATATAAACTATGTTTTATATTTTATAAAATTAAATTAGCGCATGACTTACTTTCGGCGGTAAGATAAAAAAAGTTAGGGATGTGTATTGTTGTAAACTCTGATGATATGATATAATGTATAAACTGATATAGTCTTTTGTTTTAAAGATTATTCATTCATCTATTATATATTGTTCCGCTGCGAATGTGAGATTCTGATATTGTTTCTGTTTCTGTTTTTCTGTTCTTTCTTTTCTTCTGTCTTCTTCTACCTCTTCTTTTAACCCTAATGGTTCGGTTTTTCGGCATTCGATTGCGCGGCATTTGATACAGTGGACGTATTAATGCCAACTTTCGAGCGTCGAAAAGTCGAAACGTTACAAGTGGTATCAGAGCAGCCGGTTAAGCGACAACCCTGGCTCTGTTGGGTGTTACTCATTAGAGATAGAGTCAGTAGTACTCTAGAATGAGTGTGAGTGTAATAATAGATATGAGTGCGTATTTGTTAGTGAATACAAAATTTGCTTTGTATTGTGTTGACTTATCGGTTGATTGTTTATAGATTCTGGTCGGTGCAGTCTGGCCAACTGTAATCGATAGGGGTTTCTAAACTCTTAAACAAGATAAACTGACATAGTATTGTTTTAAAATAGGGTAAATGAAATAATTTTACCCAAAACTATTTTTGTATAGAAAAGAAATGATTTTTTATGAATTATCATAGTATATGGATGCTTGGTTGTTAGGAAGTGATAATATTGAATTATTATCATTGTTATATGGAAAATGAATAAGGAATAATGGTATAACCAAAGATTTGGAGATAAATTCATTTAACAAATGAAATTTATAAATATGAATTGAAAGTATAATGAAATGAATTCATATACAAATGAGATTTGTAAATTGTAAATGTGATTTACAAAAAATAGAAATAGAATTCCAGAAAAGATATTTGAAATAAAATTCATTAATGGAATGTAAATAAGTTTGATGACTTATAAAATATTTGAATTTGATTGGAATAAGATTCAAATTGAAAAGGAATGAATTTGTGAATGAACAAATGAAGCTACATTTGTAAATAAATAAATTGGAATTGAATAATGTGATGAGATTTGATTTGAATCAAGTTGAATAAAAATCCAAACTTGGAAAATAAAATAAAATGGATTGAATTCAAGTAAACTAACTTGATAATTTATTAATTCATGAAATAATGAATTGGAAGTTGAATTAGTTAAATTAAAGTTGAATTGTGAGCTAAATTAAAATGGTTTGGGTTTGAATTTGCATATAAATTCAAGTAGAAAGAAGAAAATAAATTGAAATTTTCTTGTTATTGATAAAATAAATTCGAGATGAATTGAATATGGAATGTAAATTAAATTGAATGGAATCAATTGGAAATGAAATGGAATTAAAATAAATTGAGTTGGTATCAATTTAAATTAGTTATAAACTAGAATGGATATTCTATTAAGTGAATATCGTTGAAATTGCATAGAAATGGTTGTCGTTTGACGTAAACGAGGTTATATAAATTCTATGAGTTAATAGAAGAAAATAAAAATTGATTTTTGAATCAATTGAAATGGATATGAATTCGTTTCGCTTAAAAATGAATTGAATATAAAGAATTGCATTGTAAACCATTGAATTGAATGTAAATGGTATGTGAATTGGTCGTAAGCGACTAAAGTTGAATTGAAACCTTATGAATTGCTAATGGAAATTATTTTGAGTGTTTTGCATATGAAATCTATGTGTTCACTATTGAAAGTAAGTGAAATGTTAATAGATTTTCTATATTTGTTACTTACGTGCTTAAACTGAGTAAGTACAGGTTTTTGGAAGCCGTTTGGCTGCATTGGTTGCGTGAAATGCTAATAAATAAGCCGCTTTGCTTAAAATGCTAATAAAGGTATGCCTACGCAATACAAAAATAGGAAATATGAACTGTTTTTGCTTTTCCGACCGAGTGGGTTGATGTATATATATTCATATCTTTTGTCAAATTGCAAAAGCTCCTCCGTACAAAGGAGACTCCGCCAAAATTTTCTGAAAATTTTGGGAGTTAGAAATTTTTTTGAAAATTTGGAAAAATTTTGTTAACGGAAAATTGATTTTCAAATTGCAATGGAAACGTAGAAATTGAACTAGAAAATGAAAACCATTGTTTTGGTTGAAGTTGAAAGCTTTGGAAAAAGTGAATATTGAATTTTCACTAAGTGAATTTTTGAAGATAAAATGAATTCAAATAGAATTGAAATTGTAATTGAATTCAAATGGAAATTGAAAATACAAAGTTGAGTTCAATTTGAATATATAACTTTGTTAGTGAAGTGAAAATAAATATAAGAAGTATGTAAATACTTATGTTGAACTTAAGAAAGGGATAATAAAATTCTTAAGTAAATGGGTATTTGGAATCCAATATGTAAATTTGGACATTGTTGTTAAGTAAAGTACAGGGATTGTAAATGCTAAGGAAAATGGAATTGGATTTTGATTTCGAAGTTAAATTTAAATTTGCTCGACAATAAGGTATGTATTTGAATTTCAGTATGAAATTTGATGAGTTTCTGATTTTGCCACTTGGCATTTTGTTTTCTATTGGGATTTGAGAGTCCGTAGGGACATTTTGTAGTCGTATCGAGCTAGCCGCGCAAAGGAGATGCTGGCGAATTTATTCAAAAATTTAAAGAGTTAGAGAATTTTTGAGAATTTTTGGATAGTTTAAAATTTGAATTTAAATTGTGAAGTGAATAAAGTTGTTTGGAAACTATGGTTAAGATTTGGACAGTTAGTTGAAATGATGATCTTTAATAAAAAGATTTGGGTTGATAAGTTGATAAAACTGTTTGGTTTTGGAAAAATAATAAACGGATATTGGATCATTCTTCTTAACTTGTAATTTCGGGACGAAATTCTTTTAAGGGGGGAAGATTGTAACGACCCTGAATTTTTGACATTTGAAATGTGAATATTTAATTGATTTTAAATATTCGAATGATTGTTTAATTTGAATTTCAAATATCAGAGTTGTTAATTGTTAAAATTTGAGTAAAATTTGGAATTTGGAATTTCAAGCTTGTTAAAAATATTTTCAAGGCTTAGAAAATTTATATTGATAATTCTGAGGGTAATGGAAGTTTCAGAATTGAATTTGAAACTGTTTTGTTCAGTTTTGAATTCTATCGTTTAAATTGATATTTGAAAATAGCGTTCCGGGGCACAGTCTCGGAATTCGACGAAACCAGTTCCATTGGATCCGTAATATTGTATTATTATCGGATTTCAATTTTCGTAATGTTTGGAGTGATCGTTTGGCCGTACGATAAGCAAACGCGCTGAAATTAAATCGAAAATTTAATATTATAACTGGTCCAAAAAGCTATCTCCATACGATTAAATTTGGACTCGAAACCTTTTCCATTGCGTTCGGAATAGGCATATAACATTACGAATGCCTAGCGGCACGCCTCGATAGGATATCGAAATGTTGAGTTCCATTTATCGAGACAATTTAAAATTGAATAATATTTTATATATAAGTTGGCTAGTCAAATTCATCCCATCAGCTTTTTCTTTCCAACAGCTGAAATTCTTTCAGCATCAAAGCTTTTTGGTCTCCTCTACAAATCACTGTAATTGTTCTTGTACACGCAACCATCAGATCTTGTCCCTCTCCATTCTTTTAAAGAAAACAAAGCTATCTCTCGTTCAAAAAAATATATGGTCTCGTTTAAAAATCAAAACAATGGCCGATGCTCGAAATCGAAAAAAATAAAAAGCTAAACCTTTCGTTCAAAACAAGATATTGGCTGAAGGATAATGGCTGCATTTTCTATCAATCACGAAATCGAAAAAAAGAGGGGATTCGCGAATCATTTCATCACGACTTCATCAGCCACTTGAACGAGGCGAAGGGGGGATTTGCCCCATCGCGAGCGATGATGGCGATGTTTGGTGGCTCGAGTCGTGGCAGCGAAGTGGCTTAGGCCGAGATAGGGGCGCGCACGTGTGGAGACTCGCGCAAGGTCGAGGCCGAGATTGGGGTTTCGAGATGGAGGCGCGGCTTAGGGTTGCTCGTAGGTCGTGGGCTCGTAGTCGAGGCCGTAACGTCATTCTGGTGTTCGTATGGGAGTGCTTGACGACGAGAGGTATTCGATTTCATTTACCCTATTTAAATTAATGTTGATTTAATAAATGTATACACAGATTACTGGAAGCAGAAGATATATATATATATATATAGAACTAGATTTTAAATTTACAGTAAAAGATAAAGTAAATTTATTCTTTTCCAGTTTAAAGACTTGTATTAATATATATATATATATGTATGTAGACGTATACTGTAACGACCCGACTTCCTATGCCCAGAAAGTCGCATCATTATGAAGAAAGAAAGGGGTAGAAAATAGAAAAGAAGAGAAGAAAGAAAGAAACAACAACAACGATCTCACAGCGGAACGAATAAATTATATTAATAACATAAACTATTACATAGTATACAACACTTATCAGAGTTTACACAACTATACAACACATACTAGACAGTTATAAACATCTGTCTAGATATTACAACTCAAATACAATACAAGACTCTAACACAGATATCAACACAGCGGAATACTATATCTACGAACGCCGAAGCCTCCTGCTCCATTGCTCCTCCACAATTCGTCAAAGCTAAACCTGAATCCCTTGGCTACTCGTAAAAATTTGAGTACCCAAGAGTTTATAAAACAGAAATAAACACTTGGGTCAGACATGGGTCTGGTGTGAGTAAACGGGTTAAAATTGTTTAACTTCAAAACCTTTTGAAAACAAAGGTATCACGTAAGACTTCCCACACATAAACATGGAAAAGTTTTTACCTTACGCTAACCAAAACATTTGATAGGAAATCTGATTGTATTATAATAGGGTCTAGGGTTTTCAAGTAAAATACAGAAATAGCTGAAATGCTTACATCTCACATTCCAACATAGTTGGGCACAACTAATACGTACGGCACTTATTGGAGTTTGGATTCCATACAATGGCAGGGCTACTGGGGTACCGCCCGTCACAGTACGTGGCCTAGATCACCGTACCGAGGAGTACGCCCGCTCCCCTGCAACACAAAGCCGGAACCATCCCTTACTGGATAATTCCGAACAAGATAACCCCGTAGTTGGCGCGACCAACCACACACTAAGCCGAATAAAAGAAAAGGGACCTCTAGACAGGGATCTATCTTGCTCTCAGTGGGTGCTACCCACGAAACCTTGCTGCACCTCCCCTGTTTTAGCCATTCCCGGTTGATGAGGCTTGAGGTTACGATTACCTTTAATCAGAACATATCACTTAGAATGCTCATCGTCCGCCTGACGATGTGCTGAAAGCATTCAATCCATACAAGTTCGTTCCGGGTTCGAACGAAACCGAAGGCATTATCTCGTTACACTCGTTTTGGAATCACCCTCAGAGTTAACGACAATAACCCTTGCACTCTGAATCTTCATCTTCACTTGAGATTCACGACCTATCGTTAATTTGGATCGATGTGGTATTCGGGTCTCCAGACCTGGAATTCCGGTATACGGAAACCCGATCCCGGTCTCATCGAAATCCAAAACGTATCTTTTAAGGCCAAGTTGTTTAAAGGTTTAAACATTTAAACTTATATTCTGAATGATATAAACAGATAGATAAATAACATTATCACAATAGATAATTCATATCAACATTCATCTCACAAAGCAGCATATATCATATATATCAGAGACATACAAATCATCCAATATCAACCAATCACCCAATATCAAACATCCAGTATTAATCAATTATCTAAACAGAATTGATTAACTCCATATAAATTTAATTAACCTTTAATTAAATTAATTACTATCCTTTAATTACTTAGATTATCTTAATCCTGCTCACTATCATTAATTAATTATAAATTAATAAATCATTTCTTAATGATCTTCCCTAATTAATCCCCCTTGATTAATTATACTTTAATTACATTCAAGTAATTATCCTTAACCATATACAGTAATTAACCTTTAATTACTATCATTAATTACAATAATTAATGAACCTTTATTAATCAATTAACTATAATTAATTGTATTAATCCTCAATTAATTACAATTAATTAATCATACTTATATTAATTACTTTTATTAATCAACCTTAATTAATTTTAATAATAATCCTCTAATTACTTTATTAATTAATTACCTTTTAGTTAATTAAATAATTAATCTTTAATTAACTACAATCATTAATTAACCTTAATTAATCTTAAACAGTAATTAACGATCCTGTAATTACTTATCTTAATTAATTACTTCTTAATTAATTATATTAACCTTGATTAATTAATCTAATTAATTAATCTTTAATTACTTCATTAAGTAATTATTAATCAATTTCCTTAACAAATAATCCTTAATTAGTTACTTTATTAATTAATTACTTTTACTTAGTAATTAATCTTAAATTAAACACATTTAATTAATCACATTAATTAATTTACTTAAGTAATTAACTCTTAATTACTTACATAAGTAATTATCTTCTAATTACTTCATTAAATGATCTCTCTTAACTAATTATCTTAACAAGTAATTAATCCCATCATTAAATAATTCTTAATTCTTTAATTAATTAATTATTCCATAATTAATTAACTTCAAACAATTAACTTAATTAATTCCTTAACTAATAATATTAAGTGATTACCCATTAATCACCTCAGCTAATTGCTCCCATGAGTAATTTACTCCTCCTAATCACTTTAAGTAATTATCCATTAATTACTTCATTAAGAAATTTACTCACTTAATTATAAATTGATTATCTTAAATTAATTAGGCTAATTAATTAATCTAAAATTTATTTCATTAATTAATTAACTAATTGATCATCTCTTAATCTCTAATTAATTCATTTACTATCCACTAATTACTTTATTAAGTAATTTATTATTAATTACAAATAGTAATTAAGCTCAAATTTATTTTATTAATTAATTGTTCTTAATTAATCTCTACTTAACTAATTAAGAATAAACTTTACATTTATATTAAATATTTACTCAAATCATTTACTTCATTAAAAGCAAATTTAGAAATCAATTTTTTTGAAATAAATTTATTTTAACAAAACAATTCAAACATTTAATTTTAATATACTTAAATCTTTGAAAGCCATTTTCAAACATGTTTAATCAAATTGAAAAATTATTTATTTAAAACTTGTTTAATACTTAAAAGCTTGTCCCTATTTTAAATTTTAAAACTAAAAATATGGTTTGCTTTAAAATTTCAAACCTGGTTACTGGAATAAAACAACCCGAGTCTAAACAAAAGAAAACCCGAGTAAACCCACTAAAACCCCGAGTCTTTCCTCACGCATCTGCTTCGAGTCGTAACGCAACCCACACGAGATCCACTCCGAGTCGCTTTCTTCTTCTCCAACGAACCCATCAGATACACGCGAACGTAATCAATCGTGCACGTGCACGTGCACAATGCTTCCAGCCTCCTCCGATCGACTTCGCCATCGCCTACCAGTCGCCAGTGATCCCCTCGAACACTCCGACCACCCAGCTCCATTGATTACGCCAGAACCCAAAATCGAGTTAAAATCTCGACTACTGGAACCATACATCGATTGAAAACCGCTCCTCCTCATCGCCTCCGACCTCGAGAAGCCCCTCCGACGTCACCGAAACATCGCCTTGATCTCCAGCGAACACTTCCCCCCATCGCGATCGTCTCCATTTCCATGATGACGCTGCAGATTCTCCGAGAATCACATCAGCCAAAAACCAACGTCGAACCCTAGTTCGATCTAATCCCATCACCACGGCCCACCAGAAAATCTACTAGTATTTTTCCCGCGATCAACATTCCCTAGGCTATCTTCGATAACAACATAGACCTCCAAAACATCATCGATCGCCGTCGATTTACAAAATATCCAAATTTGTTCAACACTGAAAATCTCAACAATTTCTATGCTAAAAATTATGATTTCCATATTAAAATTCATCATTTTCTAATACTAATCAGGTTCTAAAATCAAATCCTGAAATTACGAAGATTGATTTTTGGCTAAATTTTAATTCATCACTGTTATCCATTCATTCAGAAATAATTGTCCAATATAAATTTTAGAAACCATTTTTAAAATTGAATTTATATTGTAACAATCCTTTTTCATTTACAAATCAATATCTAATATCGATTGTACAAAGAGGATTTGAATTTTAGAACTTGGTTTTCCAATCTGAACTAAAAACAGAGCCTATTTTCCCATATACCTACATATACATTCAGATATTTGCGTATATACAGACATGCAAGCAAGTACACACCATCATTCAACCATATATACATGCATTCATATCAGATCAATTTAATCTATCACTGACATCAATTAAAATCATCAGGTTAAACTGTTTTTAAAATAAATTTACTCACCTTATAATAAGAACAAAGAACAAAGCAGAGCACTGTTTTGTTACTTCCAGGCTTTGATCTGGAAACTGCTAATTTAAATTGCTATGTTGTTGAAATCTGAATTCTTGCATGCTTGTTAATTTTGATGATTTAAACTGCTGCTGATCTTCCTTTGAAATGCAGGTTTGAAATTGCAGATTTGATTTAGTTGCTTCCATGATCTCAGGTTGAAACAGTTTGATTTACTTGTTGAATTTTTGTTATAGTTTTTGATTTTTCTTTTGAATTTAGAAAAGATGGAAAGAAAAGAAGATGGAGGAAGAAGATTTCGAACTGAGAAAATAAGTTTTGAACTGAAATCAAATGTTCAGTTTTCTCTATACATATGTTATTTAAGATAATTTAGTTTTCTAAATTTTTAAATAATATTAAATGAAGGCCACTTGTAATTTTATAAGTTAGACAAATGTCCATGCATGTTTAGTTTTCTTACAAATGTTATTACCATGTGTTAAGATATTAACACATGTACTTAAATACATTAAATAAATTTTTAATTAATTTAAATGGTAATATAAAGCTTTTCATACTTACTTTATTAATAAATAACACTTATCTTACTTTAAAGAAACATATTATAAAACAAATAAAATCTTATATATTTTTAAATCCAATTTAATTATCTTATTTGTTTAAGAGATATAAATTAAAATACCAAATACCCTTTGAAAAAGTATTATATTAAATTATACTTTCCAAATTATACTTTATATATATATATATATATATATATATATAAATTTGAAACACTTTTATTAAATTCAAACCAAAATCCCAATATATACAAATATACATATATATTTAAATAGAAAATATTTTTAACATAAATTTGAGAATTATTATATTAAATTTCAATACAACTTCAAATCATAACATATACATACATATATATTACAATTTGAAAATACATCTTTTATTTAAACAAAAGATTTATATTCACAATATATATATAGCAAAATATATATTATAAATAGATTAAAACTTTATTAGCTTTGAAAATAAATCTTATCAATTTTAAATTATTAGAAAAGATCAAGTACTACCAAATTTAAATATTTCCAGATTAAATATTTATTAGCCTTTAAAAGATTTAATTACCAAATTAAATTAAAATTATAAAGAAAATTATCAATCCAATTAAATTATCAATACAGATTATTAAATTTATATTGTCCAAAATCCTGGGATATCACATTCCTTCCCCCTTAAAATAATTTCGTCCCCGAAATTAAAAACAAAGTTAATTTTAATAATCCAACAAAGATTTAATTTTAAACAGCAACCACATACATATCATCCAATTCCTAACAACCAAAGCAACCAATCAAATAATCAAACAAACCTATCAAACTATCCTAATACAAATCAGGATAGATCTCATACTACTATCTCGAGTTTCCCCGAGTATAAATCACCTGGAGACTCGCTCTACATAAGCTAAACAAACTACACCACCATGATCTAAAGCTCCTCATCTCTTCCTGATCAACTCAACTCTTGCTGATGCTCCTGAAACAAATCTGAATCAAGGACAAAATGATCCCCAGATCCTATTCAACAATATGATCCTTCCAAAATCTATTAATATCCAAACTTGAAAACTAGATCTGACCAATCCATTTCCAAAAATTTCTGAGCTGCTACACCAACTCTTCTTTCTCTAAGAACCATCCTACTACCAGACTAACCACCGATATCGCTTCTGGAATCAAATCGATACGGAACTCTAACTCCGAATGTAGACAAACTTCTACTTCCTCGAATACATCCGGAAAAATTCTGACTACTTCAGTAGCTCCTACTTCCACATGAGAAACCTCAATCTCAAACAAAAGATTACCCAAGATGAATTCCCAAACTAATCGCAAGTCACTTTTGCGTTACTACCTAGTTCGGATTCCAAAGAAATTGTTCTCTCTTTACCAATTAAAACAGCCTTAAGCTTTTCCAAACAAGGTTAACTCTTCAAGAAAGCCTTCACCATCTGCCCGGACTGCTGATAGAAGAACCACAAAGATTCCTGAACCATCTAAGAAACGGCCACACTGCTGCTTCCAAACTCTATCTCGATGATACTACTAAGCCAAAGACCTCCTCGTCAGCACACCGAACATTTCGAGTTGCACTACTACCACAGCTAACCAAAAACTTCTAATCCATAGGCTTCTCAAAGCTAAAACCATCAACTAACCTCACAACGAACCTCCGAGACGACAGACATCTCTCAAGAAACTCGGGCTCCAAACCAAACGCCAACAACTTACTCTTCTTAAGGGAAACAATGAGACCATGTCCGAAGAACAACTAATCGACCTTAGTCCCATACTTCAAAATAGACAAAACTCTCTTACTTGATATCAGAGAATTCCTATACAGTCGAGTCTTTCCTGCGGTAGACATCAACTGTTTCTCCAATACCTTCTTAATCTTGTTCCAAAAGAAAATCTCCTTCGGGAACATCCATAGATACTGCTTCTTATCACACAACTGCTCCTTCCTGAAGTCGCCAAGCTACCATCACTTACTTCTGCACAACTGATAGATTCAACTCTAGAAAATCTGCTCACCCGAGCTCAACCAATCTTACATTCCAATAATGGACTCCGAATCTTGAAAAGGATTTTCTTCAGAGATCCGAGACATCCTTACTCCATACTGCCAATTTACTCGAGACGATATTGGGTTTACAGTCTCGATATATACTTCCAACCTCAAACATTCAAACTCCAACTATTGGTAATTGTGTTACACACACTACCACCTTATCTACCTTTATAACTTATATTGGAAAACCCGAACAGGTAACCCAATAAATAGGTAGAAATACATAAATATATATATTTAAAATGATATATTTTTTTTTATAGAAATTATTTCTGGGTAAAATTATTTCATCTACCTCTTTAAAACAATATTGTGTCCATTGGCCTGGTTCAAGTGTTTAGAGATCCCTATCAATAACGTTAGCTACTCGTATTGACCAGAATCCATATACCACTCAACCGATCAATTAACACAATATAAAATCATTTTTATATAACTAACAAATACGCGCTCTCGTATATATATATACTCAGACTCAAATAGGTTGCTACAGATCCTATCTCTAATGAACAATCCTTCTGAACCTAGGTATTCACTCAACCTAGTGTTCTGATATTCACTTAACCAAAAGCTTAGGCATTCGCTCAACCTATGCTCTGATACCATATGTAACGACCCGACTTCCTATGCCCAGAAAGTCGCATCATTATGAAGAAAGAAAGGGGTAGAAAATAGAAAAGAAGAGAAGAAAGAAAGAAACAACAACAACGATCTCACAGCGGAACGAATAAATTATATTAATAACATAAACTATTACATAGTATACAACACTTATCAGAGTTTACACAACTATACAACACATACTAGACAGTTATAAACATCTGTCTAGATATTACAACTCAAATACAATACAAGACTCTAACACAGATATCAACACAGCGGAATACTATATCTACGAACGCCGAAGCCTCCTGCTCCATTGCTCCTCCACAATTCGTCAAAGCTAAACCTGAATCCCTTGGCTACTCGTAAAAATTTGAGTACCCAAGAGTTTATAAAACAGAAATAAACACTTAGGTCAGACATGGGTCTGGTGTGAGTAAACGGGTTAAAATTGTTTAACTTCAAAACCTTTTGAAAACAAAGGTATCACGTAAGACTTCCCACACATAAACATGGAAAAGTTTTTACCTTACGCTAACCAAAACATTTGATAGGAAATCTGATTGTATTATAATAGGGTCTAGGGTTTTCAAGTAAAATACAGAAATAGCTGAAATGCTTACATCTCACATTCCAACATAGTTGGGCACAACTAATACGTACGGCACTTATTGGAGTTTGGATTCCATACAATGGCAGGGCTACTGGGGTACCGCCCGTCACAGTACGTGGCCTAGATCACCGTACCGAGGAGTACGCCCGCTCCCCTGCAACACAAAGCCGGAACCATCCCTTACTGGATAATTCCGAACAAGATAACCCCGTAGTTGGCGCGACCAACCACACACTAAGCCGAATAAAAGAAAAGGGACCTCTAGACAGGGATCTATCTTGCTCTCAGTGGGTGCTACCCACGAAACCTTGCTGCACCTCCCCTGTTTTAGCCATTCCCGGTTGATGAGGCTTGAGGTTACGATTACCTTTAATCAGAACATATCACTTAGAATGCTCATCGTCCGCCTGACGATGTGCTGAAAGCATTCAATCCATACAAGTTCGTTCCGGGTTCGAACGAAACCGAAGGCATTATCTCGTTACACTCGTTTTGGAATCACCCTCAGAGTTAACGACAATAACCCTTGCACTCTGAATCTTCATCTTCACTTGAGATTCACGACCTATCGTTAATTTGGATCGATGTGGTATTCGGGTCTCCAGACCTGGAATTCCGGTATACGGAAACCCGATCCCGGTCTCATCGAAATCCAAAACGTATCTTTTAAGGCCAAGTTGTTTAAAGGTTTAAACATTTAAACTTATATTCTGAATGATATAAACAGATAGATAAATAACATTATCACAATAGATAATTCATATCAACATTCATCTCACAAAGCAGCATATATCATATATATCAGAGACATACAAATCATCCAATATCAACCAATCACCCAATATCAAACATCCAGTATTAATCAATTATCTAAACAGAATTGATTAACTCCATATAAATTTAATTAACCTTTAATTAAATTAATTACTATCCTTTAATTACTTAGATTATCTTAATCCTGCTCACTATCATTAATTAATTATAAATTAATAAATCATTTCTTAATGATCTTCCCGAATTAATCCCCCTTGATTAATTATACTTTAATTACATTCAAGTAATTATCCTTAACCATATACAGTAATTAACCTTTAATTACTATCATTAATTACAATAATTAATGAACCTTTATTAATCAATTAACTATAATTAATTGTATTAATCCTCAATTAATTACAATTAATTAATCATACTTATATTAATTACTTTTATTAATCAACCTTAATTAATTTTAATAATAATCCTCTAATTACTTTATTAATTAATTACCTTTTAGTTAATTAAATAATTAATCTTTAATTAACTACAATCATTAATTAACCTTAATTAATCTTAAACAGTAATTAACGATCCTGTAATTACTTATCTTAATTAATTACTTCTTAATTAATTATATTAACCTTGATTAATTAATCTAATTAATTAATCTTTAATTACTTCATTAAGTAATTATTAATCAATTTCCTTAACAAATAATCCTTAATTAGTTACTTTATTAATTAATTACTTTTACTTAGTAATTAATCTTAAATTAAACACATTTAATTAATCACATTAATTAATTTACTTAAGTAATTAACTCTTAATTACTTACATAAGTAATTATCTTCTAATTACTTCATTAAATGATCTCTCTTAACTAATTATCTTAACAAGTAATTAATCCCATCATTAAATAATTCTTAATTCTTTAATTAATTAATTATTCCATAATTAATTAACTTCAAACAATTAACTTAATTAATTCCTTAACTAATAATATTAAGTGATTACCCATTAATCACCTCAGCTAATTGTTCCCATGAGTAATTTACTCCTCCTAATCACTTTAAGTAATTATCCATTAATTACTTCATTAAGAAATTTACTCACTTAATTATAAATTGATTATCTTAAATTAATTAGGCTAATTAATTAATCTAAAATTTATTTCATTAATTAATTAACTAATTGATCATCTCTTAATCTCTAATTAATTCATTTACTATCCACTAATTACTTTATTAAGTAATTTATTATTAATTACAAATAGTAATTAAGCTCAAATTTATTTTATTAATTAATTGTTCTTAATTAATCTCTACTTAACTAATTAAGAATAAACTTTACATTTATATTAAATATTTACTCAAATCATTTACTTCATTAAAAGCAAATTTAGAAATCAATTTTTTTGAAATAAATTTATTTTAACAAAACAATTCAAACATTTAATTTTAATATACTTAAATCTTTGAAAGCCATTTTCAAACATGTTTAATCAAATTGAAAAATTATTTATTTAAAACTTGTTTAATACTTAAAAGCTTGTCCCTATTTTAAATTTTAAAACTAAAAATATGGTTTGCTTTAAAATTTCAAACCTGGTTACTGGAATAAAACAACCCGAGTCTAAACAAAAGAAAACCCGAGTAAACCCACTAAAACCTCGAGTCTTTCCTCACGCATCTGCTTCGAGTCGTAACGCAACCCACACGAGATCCACTCCGAGTCGCTTTCTTCTTCTCCAACGAACCCATCAGATACACGCGAACGTAATTAATCGTGCACGTGCACGTGCACAATGCTTCCAGCCTCCTCCGATCGACTTCGCCATCGCCTACCAGTCGCCAGTGATCCCCTCGAACACTCCGACCACCCAGCTCCATTGATTACGCCAGAACCCAAAATCGAGTTAAAATCTCGACTACTGGAACCATACATCGATTGAAAACCGCTCCTCCTCATCGCCTCCGACCTCGAGAAGCCCCTCCGACCTCACCGAAACATCGCCTTGATCTCCAGCGAACACTTCCCCCCATCGCGATCGTCTCCATTTCCATGATGACGCTGCAGATTCTCCGAGAATCACATCAGCCAAAAACCAACGTCGAACCCTAGTTCGATCTAATCCCATCACCACGGCCCACCAGAAAATCTACTAGTATTTTTCCCGCGATCAACATTCCCTAGGCTATCTTCGATAACAACATAGACCTCCAAAACATCATCGATCGCCGTCGATTTACAAAATATCCAAATTTGTTCAACACTGAAAATCTCAACAATTTCTATGCTAAAAATTATGATTTCCATATTAAAATTCATCATTTTCTAATACTAATCAGGTTCTAAAATCAAATCCTGAAATTACGAAGATTGATTTTTGGCTAAATTTTAATTCATCACTGTTATCCATTCATTCAGAAATAATTGTCCAATATAAATTTTAGAAACCATTTTTAAAATTGAATTTATATTGTAACAATCCTTTTTCATTTACAAATCAATATCTAATATCGATTGTACAAAGAGGATTTGAATTTTAGAACTTGGTTTTCCAATCTGAACTAAAAACAGAGCCTATTTTCCCATATACCTACATATACATTCAGATATTTGCGTATATACAGACATGCAAGCAAGTACACACCATCATTCAACCATATATACATGCATTCATATCAGATCAATTTAATCTATCACTGACATCAATTAAAATCATCAGGTTAAACTGTTTTTAAAATAAATTTACTCACCTTATAATAAGAACAAAGAACAAAGCAGAGCACTGTTTTGTTACTTCCAGGCTTTGATCTGGAAACTGCTAATTTAAATTGCTATGTTGTTGAAATCTGAATTCTTGCATGCTTGTTAATTTTGATGATTTAAACTGCTGCTGATCTTCCTTTGAAATGCAGGTTTGAAATTGCAGATTTGATTTAGTTGCTTCCATGATCTCAGGTTGAAACAGTTTGATTTACTTGTTGAATTTTTGTTATAGTTTTTGATTTTTCTTTTGAATTTAGAAAAGATGGAAAGAAAAGAAGATGGAGGAAGAAGATTTCGAACTGAGAAAATAAGTTTTGAACTGAAATCAAATGTTCAGTTTTCTCTATACATATGTTATTTAAGATAATTTAGTTTTCTAAATTTTTAAATAATATTAAATGAAGGCCACTTGTAATTTTATAAGTTAGACAAATGTCCATGCATGTTTAGTTTTCTTACAAATGTTATTACCATGTGTTAAGATATTAACACATGTACTTAAATACATTAAATAAATTTTTAATTAATTTAAATGGTAATATAAAGCTTTTCATACTTACTTTATTAATAAATAACACTTATCTTACTTTAAAGAAACATATTATAAAACAAATAAAATCTTATATATTTTTAAATCCAATTTAATTATCTTATTTGTTTAAGAGATATAAATTAAAATACCAAATACCCTTTGAAAAAGTATTATATTAAATTATACTTTCCAAATTATACTTTATATATATATATATATATATAAATTTGAAACACTTTTATTAAATTCAAACCAAAATCCCAATATATACAAATATACATATATATTTAAATAGAAAATATTTTTAACATAAATTTGAGAATTATTATATTAAATTTCAATACAACTTCAAATCATAACATATACATACATATATATTACAATTTGAAAATACATCTTTTATTTAAACAAAAGATTTATATTCACAATATATATATAGCAAAATATATATTATAAATAGATTAAAACTTTATTAGCTTTGAAAATAAATCTTATCAATTTTAAATTATTAGAAAAGATCAAGTACTACCAAATTTAAATATTTCCAGATTAAATATTTATTAGCCTTTAAAAGATTTAATTACCAAATTAAATTAAAATTATAAAGAAAATTATCAATCCAATTAAATTATCAATACAGATTATTAAATTTATATTGTCCAAAATCCCGGGATATCACATATACAGTAGGAAAGGTATAAATAAATATATATGCATGCACAGGCCTATTTAAATTTAACTTAATTAGGTATATAGTTAAGATTTCTGAAAAAAAAATAAAAAGAGAAAAATAAAATATATAGGAGTTTTAAATGTTGGAAGTTTATATAAAAATTAGATTTTTTAAATCTACTAGTTATTTATATAAGTATATAGTTTCAAAAGAAAATTAGATACACACATTCTAAATCTATTAGTTTAAAAAGTAAATCATTGGTTAATTAAATCTATTTCAAAGAAATTATTTTGTTAAAAGGAAATTGAGTTTAAATAGAATTCTTAGTTAAGTGAAACTATCAAAAGGAAATGGATTGTTCGAATTATTCGAATATTAATACATTGTATAAATTGTTTTATACAAGGTTAAAATCAAGAAAACAAACTGGATTGGAAATGGACTGCAAATTAAAAATAAAAGCAAAGGTGAGATCTTCTCACTCAAATGAAAATTGGATTTTCAGTTATTGATTGCTGTTTTGGATGTGATACTATATATAGTAGTATATAGCAATATATATATTGGCATTTGTATATATTGAAGTTGTTGATTTCCCGCATTATATAGCGGATGAGACCCTATGCGCCGCATAATAGCGGATGGTATTTTATAAATCCCATATACCGCGATATTCCACCTCGAAGTGGAATTGGTATTGTGCTAACATCTGTGGATGCAGGGAAACAGGTTGGAGGGATCCAACAGGATTCCTCAAAACATTTGAATTGGTTTCATATGTTGTGTGTTGATTATTTATAATCTGTGTATGATTATATCTGTGATTGAATTTGTTGAAGGCTATAATTTAGCCGAATGTATTTTTGGTATCGTTGGATACCAGAAATAAATGAAATTAGATTTTTGAAATTAAAGTTGGAAATTTTTAGTAAATTCTTTTTGAAAGAATTGGGTGAATTTAAAAGAAGGAATTTTAAAAGCATAAAATTGATTTTTGTAATCTTATCGAATTATTTCCAAAATATGGGAAAAGATTTCTTTAAATGGATTTTGGATAGTATTATTCGAAAGTTGGGAAATTTATTTAAAATGGAATTTTAAATGGTTTGGAAGAGATAAAGGAATTTATTTTAAAAAAGTGATAAATTTGTTTGAAATCCAATTGATAATTGATTTAGTATTTGAAGATAAATCTTTGGGAAATCAATTTGAAATTTATTTGATGTTGAATGAAAAATTGATTTGTGTTGAAATAAATTGGAAATCGATTTGTAAAATAATTTGGAATTTGGAAGTAAACTTAGAAATCGATTTGTAAAATGGTTTGGTGATTGAAATGAATTTGAAATCAATTTGGAAACTGATTTGGTGTTTGAAAGTGAATCTTTGGAAAACGATTTTGAAAATCATATATAAGTGGATATTTGGAAATTTAAATTCACAATGGAATTTATAAAGAAAGGGGAAATTTGTTTTAAAAATAAACACTGATTTATTTTTAAAGTGTGGAAAATATGATTTGAAATTGGTTTTCAAAGTGATGAAGTGTGGAAATAAATTTACAGATTTGGGATGTAAATTTGAAATAAATCGATAAGGATTTATTTAATTGGTTTAAATGGACCATTTTGAGATGAAGCGTGAAATATGATTTGAAATTGTTTTCAAAGTGATGAAGCGTGGAAAATATATATCTCTTGTGAAGATATTTTGAAATTTAATAATTTGGAAAAAATTATTTAAATTGGTTGATTGTTGTGAATGTTGTTGATGGTTAAATAACCAACTATCAATATTTGCCTTTGAAATGGCACTTGAATTTGTTTTTAAAACAAACGCTCACTATTCGGGTTAGCCGGGAAAAGACCATTGTGTCATATAAGCCATTCCGAATTAGTGATACGAAGATATGGATCGTATTGAAGACCGGTGTCAATCGATAGTTTCATACCCAAAAAGGCTATCCGAACCTCAATCGGGGCTCTGAAGTTTTTTAGCCTTCTTTTTTTCGTCAAGTGAATTTTTACGTTAAAACAGGATCACCGTGGCTGGTCTTCGTTTACCATCCCTGGAGAGTGGTGCACTATGGTACTGTTTCATTTCAAATCCATGCACCCATTTCTAAAAGTCGCACGGGACTGTTTCGGCATTTTGGACGGATGTTGTACCTTGCACCGCAAATGTTAAACCCTATGGATATCGATTCGATTTTACTTTTCGGGTCTTAAGATGTCGACGTCAGTTCAGGTGTTGAATCCGAGGGTCAGAAAGGCGGGTTGTTACTTTTTATATCAGAGCAAAACATGCCCTTAAAATAGGAGCTAGAAATGTATTGAGAGAGTGTATTTGTACTTTCTTTTAGATATATAGACTATATATGAGTCAAGTACATATGCACACACCATTTACTATTTTATTTTTGTTTACTATCTATTGGGCAGTTGTTAATGAATCCAATTTTCACAGATAGTTGAAAATGAGCAATTCAATCGAAATTGGAATGGAGACTAATGTAGCCAATGCTGATATGGTAGAGGTCAGGATAGGGACTAGCACCTGAGTGGATGTATTGGATATTCCTGGAGTTAATATTCCCATATGGTTTAGACACTATATCCAAGCAACGAGCCAAGCTAATACCACCCCACCAAACCCGTGTCCACCACTACCACTACCAACCAAGGTGGCATTCCAGCCCAAATGCCACCAATTGTTGACTTTTCTAAGCTATGTAGGGGTTTCTATTGCCTTGGTGGGAAGCCTTTTATCAGGACGGAACCATACTTGGTGACTCGGCAATGGCTTAATAGTTGTGAGAAGATTTTCAACTTGTTAGGATTGGTTGATGTTACTAGGAGACAATTGGCATCTCAACATTTGCAGGGTAAGGCAGCATGTTAGTGGGAGGTCATGACAGGAGAAGTTGATGAGGACACTGTTACTTGGGGAATGTTCAAATCGAAGTTCGAGACAAAACTCTTTTCTGGGGCTGAGCGAAATTTGTTCCTGGAGAAGTTTATTCACCTTAAACAAGGAGAGACAACAGTTGCAGACTAAGTGAGTCAGTTTAATGAGTTGGTCGGATTTGGTTTTGAGTTGGTAAATACCCAGGAAAAGAAAGCATTGAAGTTTGCAACAGGATTGAATTCGCCTCTAAGGGAGCTTGCATTGAACCAGATTTTGTCTGGGGCTACATTTGAAGGATTAGTAGAGGCAGCACTATTACATTCTCTGAATGGAACATTAGTTAAGGATTAAACAAATGAAGGAGAGGGACAACAATATGGTAAGTGTAAGAGAAGCGATTACCTATAATAAATGCCAGAAAGTGGGTCATATTGAAAAGAACTGTAGGACAAACCTTTCAAAGGGTAAGTGTTATAACTGTAACTAGGTGGGACATTCGTCAAAGGGTTGTAAAGTGACCCCAACTCAACAAAAGGTGAAGTTCTATAGTTGTGATCAGTTCAGTCATATAAAGAGAGATTTCCCAGCTTTGAAGAACGAAGGTCAGTTGGTTAAGGTATATGCTCTGGATGTTGTTCCAACCTCGAGTATTGCACCACCGTTGGTTCAAGAGAAGGGGAAACAGATTGTGATGGAATGTGTGTTGACTTTATCCGATCTCCAGTTCATACTTTATTTGACACTGACGCATCATATTCATTCATAGATAGTGCATTAGTCGATAGTTTGACCCTTAAACCTAACATTGTGCACAAATCCATTTCGATGCCAAATCCTACTAGGGGATCGACCCAATTATCGATGTTATGTCGTAGCTTAAAGTTGGTCATTCATGGTGTGGAGTTCCCTTATGATGCATATGTACTAAACTTTTCGGGGTATGGGTTGATTTTGGGAATGGATTGAATGTCTTGCTATGAGGTCATGTTGCAGTGTGATAGGAGGTTGGTTTGATTAAGGAAGGGAGAAGGACTTGATTTGGTTCTATGCCACGAGCCTGATATTTCTGTTATGGTAATGTATTTATATTCACTTAGCCTATCACAAGAAGAGCTATCATTTATTCCTACAGTGAAGGACTATCCAAACGTATATGAAGAACTTTCCTGTCTCCCTCTTCGAAAAGAAATCTAATTTTGGATTGACCTTGAGAAAAATGCAAGGTCAGTAAAGATGCCCCTTTGGCATATGGCTCTGAAGGAAAGAAGATAGTTAAATAAGCAATTTATGGAGTTATTGCAGAAATGATTCATTTGAAGAAGTATTTCAGAATGGGGAGCACTTGTCGTTTTCACTATTAAGGCAGACAGTTCCTTAATGTTATGCGTCGACTATCTAGAATTGAATAAGGTGATGAGAAAAACTTCAATTGCTCGTCTCGCATTGACAACCTCTTTGATCAATTAGTTTGGGCGAAGGGTTTCTCTCAGCTTGATTTAGCAACTGGGTTTCATCAATTGAGAACGACTGAAGATAGTATCTCAAAGACTGCTTTTCGTACACCTGATGGGCTATTTGAGTGGTTAGTCATGCCATTCGAATTGACTAATGATCCATCTTATTTTGTGGATTTGATGAGTAGAGTTTTCCGCGAGCGGTTGTATAGGTTTGTTGTGGTCTTCATAGATGATATTCTTATTTATTCCAGAAATGAGGAGGAGCATGAGATCTATTTGAGAGAAGTGATGGATGTCTTGATGAGGAATCAACCAAAGGCTTGGTTCTCGAAATGCTACTTCTGGAGAAAAGAGGTTCATTTCCTTGGGAATGTAATAGGGAGATGGATTGGTAGTAGACCCATCGAAGGTAGATGAAGTCGGAGATTAGAAGCTGCTAAAGAATGCTTCAGAGTTTTATAGCTAATGACTAGTTTTCAATCCAACCTCAGAATGAAACTAATGTGTTATGAAGAGAAAAGGTTACTTGTTAATCACTAGGATTAAAATGGAAAATGAGGAGTTAAATATGCAACTGAATGGTAAATAACATAAGATATAGAGTGGTTCGGCAAAGCTCCCTACGTCCGCTGTGAAGTTCTCTTACTATATATTTCTCTTACAACAGTAGGGGATTACAAGAGAATGATAAGAAATAAAGCACTTAAGACAAAGAGAGTAGCCGATATCAAGGGCATAGGGTTTGTATTTGATGTGAGAGGATTCTTGAGCTGTGATAATGACGAAAGTTCAAATAGAATCCAACAAGTTCAATTAGAATCCAACCAGATCAATTAGTATCCAACCAGAATCGAACTAGTTCAATTAGAATCTAAACACTTTGAAGTATCAGTGCAAGGGTATTTATAGTAGTTGGAATGGGTAATGTATGGATGAGATAATGCTATGAGAAAAGGCAGGAATCAGGCTCAACCGTTGATCTGTCTTTAGAGGTGGATGGTCGACAGCGGTAAAGCAAGTCAGAAGATAGGCGATGGATAAGAAAGCACTCATCAGGCATGGTCTTGCATTAAATGTGCATTAAATACTGATGGTAAGCCCCATCAGATCTTTCGCACCATTGGTGGTGCTCTGATGGAATGGATTGACGGCTTTGTCTTTTACTTGAGTTCTCACATAGCCAACTAGCCGACCAGATATTGGCAATATAGAAGAGGTTTGAAATTTAGCTAAGGACCATGTGGGGAATGCAGATAATGGATCGTGTGGGGCATTTGGGAGGAAGGTTGGGTGCCGGTTGGATTTGGTTGTAAGAAAGCCATGCTCGAGAGAGGGCTACTCTTTCCTGATGTAGTGCTTACCGAGAGGGGCTTAGATAGGTGCTAGAAATTAACTTACGTGGAGCTAGACGAACGACGATGGTCTTTAGCTACTGTTGGAAGCCAATGTAGAGGAGCCGGGCGTGACTAATTCGGGCTTAGTCCTGGTCTTTAGTCATTGGTGGAAGTCCAATGTAGAGGAGCTGGGCGGGGCTAATCCGGGTCCGATCCCGGTCTTGTTCATGTGAAGGTTGCTTGAAGTGGCCAGGCTTTACCTAGGCGTCTCGCTGGGTTGAAGGGCTGGTTTAAGACCATGGGTTTGGGTCGACCTTGACTGGGCTAACCACAGATCAGTTTGGCTGGTTTTGATTAGGCCAGTTGCCTTTGATTGGGCTTGCTAGTTGCTTGCAAAAAATATGAGCAACATTTTGCCCTTAAGTCTTTATCCGTTTACGGGTGCGAACTTGATAAATTGTTAGTACTAGGCCAACCCGTAGTGGAAGTAATAGGTGAATTTTAAATTTTTTAACCATAATGGATCCTTATAAGGTCTATAAACTCAAATTTATTTAGAACATTTATAAATTTCCTTTTAAAAAATCATTATTTTATTTAAATTTATAAGGTGATTTTATGTTATGAAATTAATATTACATTATATATAAATTTGTATCATATACATACATGTGTGTGTGTGCATGTGTCACGTAGCAATCCGTGCAAGGTATAACATGCTCATGTATAAGTGTTGTGATTTACACCACAACGTACATGTTTGCTCATCTAGTATATAGATATATCATCAAAATGTATACACATGCACACATATATTCTATATATTGCAAATATATATATATATATTATTTTTAACATTATTTATAAATGTATATATAAATAAATATATGTATATTTATATGGAACCTATAATATATATAATATACATGTATATATTTAAAATTATATTAAAATTTTATATTATTTAAATATTATTCAAAATTAAAATTTTGTTTATTTATTTTACCGGAAATTCAAAATAAAAATCAAATATTTTTATTAAATATATATATCTTGTATATAGTTTAATCATGAATTATAGGAATATACTTAAATGAAAAATATATATATATACGTATATAAAGTATATAAATAAAATATATACCTATTTGACCTGCATCCTGTATTATCTTTACATTTATCTTACATCTTCTCTTTTAACTTACATTTTACTTAATAATTATCAATACTATTTGACTTAGTCTGTAAGTTATAAGAATGCAGAAACAACTACTGTTCCGCTACCTCTTTGACTGGTGTCTTCATCTATAATAATACATACTGAGTTAGTTTTTCAGAAGTCAAAAATTAATTAAAATCATAGGGGAGTCAAAGACTTAGCTCGTGAAGCAGTTCAAGGAGGACCTGTTTTCACTGTGACTTCACCTTAGAGAATCTTTGAGTTCGAAGACATCAAACATCGACTACTTTGTCTTCTGAAGCGCAAAGATTTCATCTTTTTGGAAGACGGAGACTCCTCAAGCTTAGATCTTTAGATCTAAGGTCAGTGACTTCTAGAAACTGAAGGTTTTAGAGACTTTGATGACTTCTCGACTCCATATTCTGTCTTGAGTCCTAAAACAATGAGATCTGTTATTAGAATCTTTTTAAAGCTAAAAGGTATAACCTTTACGGGATTTGGTCACTTATCTGTAGCTGCTTGTTCTCGTGGTTGATCTGATACATGGAATAGAGCTTCCTGGTTTGCTTCTTGTTTAGTCGTGGCCTAGCTGAAGAGTTTGAGTCTGAGTCTTTTATCTCCCTCGCTGCCATTAGTGTTGCTTTATTTTCTCTTGTTCGAGAGGAGTAAATGAAGTAGTTCTCAAGTGAAGACCTGCCGTTTTTAACTTACCGAGTTGTCTGGATGCTTCAAGCGGGTTTCGGGTGAAAGTTTGTTTTTTCATTTCAGTGTTGGGCCTTGTTTAGATTTATTGTAGTTAACAGGCCTGGTTTCGTTTGTATTTGGTGGTTTGTTGAACTTTGTACATTCTTTTGTTTTCTTGGTTTTTAATAGAATGTTTGAACCCTTTTTCAAAAAAAAAATATATATACCTATTATAATGCTAAAGACAAAAAAATTTAAATTTATTTACATACATACATACATATATATATATATATTCATTTCAGCATGAAAATAAAAATTAATTAATAAAAAATTAATTTTTGAAAGCTAATTAGAAATTTAATTTTTCAAAAATAATCAGAGTAAAATTTAACATTTAAATATTATATATATACACTATAATTTAAAATTAATTTGAAAATTCAATTTTCATTTTCGACTAGTATTTAATGTTTAAAATATTTATAAAAAATTCCTACTGCCGAAAGCAAGTCATGCACTAATTTAATTTTATAAAATATAAAACATATTCTACATAATTTACATATATCAACAAAATTAGTTTATTTAATTAATTAATTTAAATAATATTTAAGATAAATAATAAATATGTAAAAATTATTTTATTCATGTTGATTATATTTTGAGTATGAAAGAAAATATATAAAATAATATTTTGTATGGCATAAGATATTGTATTTAAATTATAATGTTTACGTAATTTAAATAATGAATATTAAATTAATTAAATAATAAAAATCTTTTTTTATTTATGTGCCGAGAGCATTAATGGTAGGAGTGTGTCATAAATTTTTTTCATATAAACATACATAAATACATACATACATACATATACATACATACATACATATATATACATATATATATATATATATAAGCATACAACCAATCTACATGTGACGATATATCGATATGCTAGAACCGTCCCCTAACTAACAAAACAATAGATAATGTATCAACTATTTTGACATTAAATTGTAATTATAGATCAGATATTACCTTACCTCTAAAGCCTATCAGAACACCTTGAAAAGATGAGATCTATTCCGTGAACTTATTTCCATTCCAATAGAGTGCTAGTCCCTGAACCGATGACCACCAGTTGTCGAATAGAGTTAGTTTTACTTCGATTTGTGTTTGTAAATGGAGGGATGGGAGTGGATTATTTTTGGTATAGAGGATGTAGATAGAGGCTCAAAAATCCTTAAAAATAAGCGTAGGTTGGGATGATTTTATAGACGTGAGAATGTAGAGATATTTTCAAATCAAGATCCACATTTCTCTCTTACCATTTCTTTCCTCTTATCCATTCAAACCTTAGCCCTTTTAGCCATCATTTGGCCGCCCCCTATGTTTCATCATGGCAAAATATATCAGCTCCTATATGGGCTTCAAACCGGTTTAAAGCCCGAACAAATTATATTGCATTTTAATCTTATTTAAACGTGTATCGATATCATATATCGATAAATATATTTATAGCTATTATAAACATATCTAATAATATTTGTTCATCGAATCAAAGTAAAATTTTATAATTAATATTTCATAAATATTAATTAGTTTAATTAATTTATAACAATTATAAATTAATTAAATCGTTTGGCCAAAGGATTATTCATCGTTTTGGTTGTATGACCGGTTAGGTGTAAATTTGGTCGGCGATTAATATCGAACTATTTGAATATTAAAGGTCACACGTCACTTAGTAGGTGGTGCGAAATTTTGGTCAAATTTACCGCTTTCTTGGTTTTGGTAAAATCTAATTTTACTTTGTTAAGCATTACCCGGTTATGATTATTATTTACATCAATTCTCTTCGTCAAAACTATATCACGTTGGACTTATGGAATTTGGCAGTGGTCAAAATTCCAATATCGTCCATATTCAAATCTATAGTCCAAACAGAAAGTCATTGGTTTAATAGTAACAATTATTATTAACCAAAATGCTCTAGCCAAAGACTTTGAATTTGAGTTGACTTCAGTTGGTCATGATATTAACCTCATATAACTGAGGCGACGAATCCAATCTTGAGTACTGTTTAATTTCCAATGCTTCCACTCGACCCAACTGTAGTCATTTGATGGATGCCATGCTATGATTTAAATATAATCAAAGCAGATCTTCCATATTGAAGATCAATGGTATTCTCAAGTTAAGGGAACTGTTTTTTTGTCACATTGATATTTTCTATTTGAACTTAGTTATATTAACCAACAGAAACTATCGAGTGAGTTATTCCATAGTTATCCAATAACTATTAGTATGTAATCTCTTGGTTCCCCCAACAGCCATGAGTAATACACTGCCTAATATTTGGAGAGCGTTGCGTACTCCAGTCTTAACAGATGTATCAATATACAGTCTCAATACACCTTGACTATGAATATTTTAAATAGTATATTTATTTTTATGTGATAAATTACTCACGGTTACAACACTTTGTAACTACTATCACAAAACATACCATTTATGGATTTTCTATTAAATATAGTTTTAGTTAAATTACTTAATTAATATAACACATTATACCAAAGTATATATTAGAAAGAAAACAACTTTTATTTTGACAAGATTGGTTATCGAGTTAGATATATGTAACAAATTATATAATTTCCCCTAGGGCATACTCCTAACTCAATCAATCTTCCACTTGCACTTAGGGTCAATTATGGAATCTTATTCCAACTTCTTCACCTGGTTTTTTTAAAAACATATCGAGTCAGTCCCTCGGTGAACAGATACGCTATTATGTTTCAATTATCTACTATGTCAATCAACTCTCTCTAATGCTGATAAACTTCCTTTATCATGTGGAACAATTCAGGGTATGTCTTTCGGCTTCCAATGAGCTCTCAGTTCTGTTACAAACTATATCGTGACAATATTATTGTTTGACGGCTAATTTTCTATCGAATTAGAAAACCACCGTAAAATATTGTAATAAAAATAACCGCAAGCGCACGACGTACAATTTTATTACGTGGTGAGTGTGGCTCTATCCGCAGGGAATTGAAGTGATTTTAAATTCTACTCAATCAAATTAACCCAAAGCTAGAAGTTTTTTTAAGCTAAAAATGTAAAAAAAACTAACAAAAAGAAAGTGAATAAAAATATGAGAGTAGAAAGCAATTTAGACGCAATTCCCTTCTCATGATCACATAAATCAACATAATAAAATAATGATCTCCCTTTTTAGTCAATTGTGAATTTAGTTAATGTGTATATCATAAGTATGGTCTATTTGTGCTATTAATTAGCCCAACATAAACCATCAAACTTTAACACACCATCCAAACCACTTGTCAACTCCCATGAAAATGACAATAAAATTAAAAATAAAATATATTATAAACATGATCTATTTTACTATTGATTTGTAACGACCCGCCATTTTGAACCATTCGCATCCATTATAAGTGTATAGGTAGACACTCATGCCGGAGTTGAATTGCTCAAATACCGCGTTGTTAATTTAAATTTGGCAAAACTGAACATATACAGTAAATAAAAAATCACAGATCACAGACACAGAGTAATAAGTGCAGCGGAAATAAAAGAGATAGTAGTTCATGAAGCTACTATATGAATATATAAAATACATCAGAGTGTACAACAGAAGAGTAATACGATACATCAGAGTTAAACCAGATACAACGGAAGAGTAACACGATACATCAGATACAATCAGAATGCATCACTAGAATCATCGGATACTGAAAGCAGAATAGATGGCTGGATCTTCAAGCAAAGCTCCAACTCCAAAGGTGAGTCTCGAAAGCTGAACTACTCAGTCTGACCCGAGCGTAAAGCAAAATACAAAACACTCGAGTCAGGATTAACATTCTTATATTAATAAATCCAACTCAAGTGAAATAGCAATTAAAATACAAGTAACTCAAAGGATGTTGGAATAACCATCCTTTAAGGATCCGTCAAACTATCTACTATGTAGTAATGTACGATAAGTAGATAATGTCTATCAGTAATATAAAAGATATCAAAATAGCGTTAAGTCATGGCCCATTCCACCCTTAACACATTTTTATTCCCACAAGCATATACAAGACCGTAGTTTCCCCAAAACCGGAAGTCACCAGAGGGCAATCCATATACTCAAGGTACAAATCAAATTCGTAGTGGTCGCGCATAAATGGAATACAAGTATGACAAGGCACATGAGGCTATACCCAAGGTAGTGATACTACCGTTCGCCTGATCCGGACTGGTGAGAACGCAACGCCGCAGCGCCCGCAACACCGTGAAACACACTCCCAAAATCAAGGGTGCACCAATCGACAACAAGTAATAAGTAGTTCGAAGAAGTGTGTCCACTTGAGGTATCAATCCTCCATTGGCCCGGCACAGCTCCTGTTTTAGTCATTTCCAATTTGACACAAGTGTCAAGGTTATCCATTATCGTTCTCTTTCTTCAGTCAACACGTACATCATTTCCAACCACTTCATTCTGGATCATCACTCCGCGTATAGTTATTAAAGTGGTTTTCGGTTTAGATAGAGAGTATATCCATAACCGAATTCCGGTCTCTTTAATAACTTCCGTAATTATTACACCGATTGGTCATTTAATATATTTCAAAACCAAATCAATTTCAATTCAATTAGAATTCGTAAATCAATATTTCGTTTGTCTTTCTAAATCAATTTCCATAATTTACGTTTCAACTTCCAAATTCATTTCAAAATCCAATAATTCAATTTCAAACTTTATTTAAAACACTTCAAATATTGATTCAAGTTCGTATATCAGTTTCATTCCGAAATCATTTAAATTAACTTAATTTAATATTCAAATCAATTTAAATTTATTTATCGATTTCAATCAATATTCGTTAAGTTACTTTATCATTCAAAACAATTTCTATTAAATTTCCAATTCATTAAATCCATTATTCAAATTCAACTTCATTAAAACAAAACTTACAATTTTGAATTGAATCAAATTCGTCAAATCGAATTCTTTAAACTTCAAGTCTTACATTAATTTCAATAAATCGCATTTTATTTCTTGTTAAGAAATTCAATTTCAGTTATTTACTTACTTAAATAAATTTCCAAAACTTAATAAATAAAGAAACCCAATTTCATTTATTAATAAAGTTCAAATTTCACTTATTCAAAAGTCCAATTTCTCTTATCAAAGAATTCAATTTTTATTCAATTACCAAATGATTCAATCTTATTCAATTATTAAATAATTCAAAACTTAATTATTAAATAATTTCAAAATTTAATAATTTCAAACTTAATTATAATTTCAAACTTAATTCAATCATTTCTCAAATTAAACAACCTTCTTTCATCAATTTCTTTATTAATATTTCATTTCAGATTATTAAATATTCACGTTTAAATTTCATTAAATTCAATTTCCAACTTCGTTTCAAAACCATATTATTTATTCAAATAAAATCTTCGTTTTATTTTTAAATCAAATTATTGACCAATCGGTTTTTATTTAATTTCCTATCCTAGGTAAAATTCAATTTGGTATTTATCATTTCAACCCGATTCCAATTCAATTCAAAATCAAAACATAACAAAGGGAACTTGCAGTGTGATAACTGGGATGGTGTCAAAGTAAATAAACAAGCAATAACAACAATCAATATCAATCCAATAATCAATTCAAATAATCCCGAAATAACCGTATTAATTCGCATTGTTATTTGTACGGATTAATATAATTATTTCTAGAATCTACACTATCATTTCATGTAGATTAAAGATTTCTACATTACGGTTTTCACTTGTCATCTATTTACAATTTCATACATCATCAATTTAACAACATACATTCACTGGTTCAAAATGAAACTAAACAAATCCTACGTGTCGATAATTTCAACAGATAAAGGGGTCATATTATACAAATGTCAGTTAATCAAATTTAACATTTAATTATCCTATATCAAATTCAATTTCATACTATTTATCATTTTAACATTAACAATTTATCGTCCAATATAAACATCAACAATCAATCAATTAACAACCAAACTGGATTATCATTTCATATATATAACAGATAATGGTGTCAGATGTCACAGGTGAACTGATACAGGTAATAACATATATAACAGTGTAATTAACTAACAGCAGCATATTTCAATTGTCGTTTCAATTGAAATCAAATTTAATAAATAAAAGAACGTTAATCGTGAGTGAGTGCTCACCTTTCGAGGCTAGAGATATTCGACAAACGAGTTACGAATCCCAAAGCAAAGCTAGATGGACATGATTCGATGGAGAACAAACAGGACGGACAAAGCTGATCAATAGAAATAGACGAAATCAAATCAAAATTTGGATCGATGAAGATTGATATAAGTGAGCATGTATAAACTAAAAGTCATTATTAAATTTAAACACATAATATAACAGAGAGTGTGTGTATATATATATATATATATATATATTTGGAAAAACCAAACTTCACGTATACTTGTATAAAACTAATATATATAAACATATATGCAAACTTACATACATTTTAATCAAAATAACCTTTACAAAATCAAAATATATATATATATATATATATATATATCCCTTCTCTAGATCAATACCTAATACATAAATAAGCATATGTATAAATTCAACAGTTAACTAATATAACTTTATAAGTATATACAACTCATACAGTAAAGCTGTACACATATAAACTAAAAGTACTTAAAGGTACCCAAACGACAGATCATATAAGCAAAATAATTTAATTTTTTTCAAATTGACATATATATTATAGTTGAAAGTACTTAAACAGTATAACATATATATACTATTCCTTCTAGACTATGTAATAGCAATATAAGTTAATCGAAAACATGCAGCTGAAACTACAGAATGTATAAGCCAGATATAATTTATATAACAAAACAACTTACTTATATATATAAAAAAAAAACTGTAGAAGCTCATACCAAATAAACTATTATAATTTATACCTTAAAACTCAACAATATATATATATATATATTAACTTTATATATGAAACAGGTTAAATATATAGAAACTAATGTATTCGTTGATACAAACTTTAAACACATATTTCCTCAAATATATGTATATTACACATACAAGCTGTAAAGTAGAAAACAACCGAAAACACAACGGCTTATATATATAGACTATTATCACTTATACATCAATCCCAACATATTTATATAAACTAATATGCATAAAATAATTTCTCAAAGAGGAAACCTGTTGCTCAAAACAAAAATATAAATAAAGCTGCTATATGTATGCAAACACTACAAATAAAAGATTACCCTATATGTACCAATTGTGTGTTAATATATATGCAGACTATAAGCTTACATATGCTAATTTATAAGTTTGAAAACCGAACACATAAAATGCAGGTAGATCCAAACATCCAACAGATTATAACCTCTTAATATATATATAACAGAACAGGTTATAAAGCTTATAAAACTTACATATATTATACTATATTTATACAACTAGCATGTGTATATATAAATAAACAGAATAACATAAAAAAAAATAAACTCATATAAATATACAACTCACGGCCAGAATTGAAAGAGACAAGCGAGGCTGGAAGGCGGGGCAGCTGCTAGATGATGGGCGGTGGCAGCGATGCGCGTGCGTGATGCGGGGTTTCATGGAAGAGAAGTCGGTCACAGGTAGTGCTGATAGAGATGGAGAGGGTGGCTGTTCGGCGGCACTAGAGTGTCAGAGCCGGAGGGGGCTGGGTTTTGCACGGAGGCAGATGTCACAGGCAGAGGATGCCGTAAGGGGAAAGGAACCGCATGCTACCTTCATTCTTTGTTTTGTTCTTTTTTTTTTTATGACAGAACAAAAGAGAACGAAATAATAAATGAAACGGCAAAATTTTGTGAAAAGGTGGAATTACAAAAGTCAGACCAATGCTTTCTGCCGCTTGGAAAACTAAAATCAAATAAATGCAAGTGGCTGTGACAGGTGAGGGAGGATATTGCGTGAAGGGAGAGGAAGAATTTGTGGGAACACAAGCAGGCAAATTCAAAATGAATTGCTAAAGCCTAGAGAAAACCAAAAGTTACCTACAACTTCTTGGAAAAATAAAAGGTCGCGTATGCATAAATACACATCTAGTGGCCATAGGGTTTAGACGGTGGAAACTGAATGGTCAGAAAGAAACAAAAGTCGTACCGATACGGTTACCCGTTTAACGGTTTCCGTCTCGTACCGGAATTTAAAACACAGAACTGAATATAACATTGAGATCAGCGCGGCAAGACGATCAAAACGGTATATAAATATCAGTGGTACGATCATCCGATAAAAATCGATATCGGTACCAGAATACTGCTATTTTGCAGAAAATAAGAACGACGGAGCCAAAGATGTCCGAATTTGGAAAAACGACAAACTGAAATCTTGCTCAGAAGATGATTTAGAATTTTTCTATGTAAAAATATTTGAGTTTCGAAAACGTTTTATTTTCATTACTTTTTAACTGATTAAATTGAAGTGAATTTACGCGCGAAATAAACTTTCGTATTTTCGGACGAAAATTTACCAGTTACTATGTTTAACTAGACGTATTTCAAATATCAAATTTTTATTTCAAAATTTTATCGTTTAAAATTTCACAGAATTTTAACTAATTGCGTTATTAAAACGGTTAAAATTTACGGGTCGTTACATTCTCCCCCACTCAAAACTTTTCGTCCCCGAAAAGGAACGAGGTAGGAGAATAGAAACAACCAGAAAGAAAAACAGATTTGAAATACAAAATAACAATTAATTTAAACCTTATAAATTCAAATTTAAATTAATTGATATTCGATAATTGATTTAATCCATTTGATTTTACTAAAATCAATCTCAACTATTTCTAAATTCATTATCTTATTATCCCATTTTCTGAAATCTACAATTTCTAAACCATAAATTTGAATGATCTTTTATTATAATCATATTTTATTTTCAACATATTAAATTCTTTAATTCCAAATTATAGTTAAGTTTATTCTACTTAATATATCTAATCACATGTATTTAACCCATATAAATTAATTTAAACCATAAAAATTCGATTTAAATTAATTTACCTCTACTAATTGCTTTTAAATTCAAGGTATTTTCATATGTTGATCAAATTCCAATTTATTAATTCTTTCAAAACAAAAATTATTAACTGAGTTTACTTATTATCCTATCTAACTCTATTAACATCTTTATAATCAAAATTTAGTGTATAACATTTATTATAAACACTCAAATTTTATTTATAAATTCAATTTATCCTATATATTATCCAATTACATATTCAACTTCTGAATGATTTAGGTAAGTTGTATTAGAATGCAATTGAACAATATACAAATAAAATTTTTTTTCCAATTCAATTATTCAAGTTCCAATATTTATTCCAAATTTTGGTTTTATTTATAATAAAAAAATATCCTTTAACAAAATTTAAGAATTACATTTCCGATTTACTTTAAACAATTTAGAGATATATATAATATATTTATCAAATCAAATTAAATTTTAAAATAAGATACCTATATATATATAATCAAATTATACCGAAGAAATTCAAATCAAAATATTTTTCAAAACAAAACCGTAGCAAAGCTACAGAATGGTTTCTCCACTTCGAAACTCGAAAATGAATGTCGATGATGCGGCCGCCATCACCGAAATTATTTTCCAGCGACAAAGAGAAGAGCACTGATTTCAACATTTTAAAATGTAACGACCCGACTTCCTATGCCCAGAAAGTCGCATCATTATGAAGAAAGAAAGGGGTAGAAAATAGAAAAGAAGAGAAGAAAGAAAGAAACAACAACAACGATCTCACAGCGGAACGAATAAATTATATTAATAACATAAACTATTACATAGTATACAACACTTATCAGAGTTTACACAACTATACAACACATACTAGACAGTTATAAACATCTGTCTAGATATTACAACTCAAATACAATACAAGACTCTAACACAGATATCAACACAGCGGAATACTATATCTACGAACGCCGAAGCCTCCTGCTCCATTGCTCCTCCATAATTCGTCAAAGCTAAACCTGAATCCCTTGGCTACTCGTAAAAATTTGAGTACCCTTTTATAAACTCTTGGGTACTCAAATTTTTACGAGTAGCCAAGGGATTCAGGTTAGCTTTGACGAGTTATCTGGAGGAGCAATGGAGCAGGAGGCTTCAGCGTTCGTAGATATAGTGTTCCGCTGTGTTAGTTTCTCTGAGTCATTTGTTGAGTTGTATTTGAGTTGTAATAACTAGACCGGTATTTATAACTGTCTAGTATGTGTTGTATAAGCTGTGTATCTCTGATGTATATGATACAATGTAATATCTTATTTGATTAATGTAATTTATTCGTTCCGCTGTTTAGATTCTGATGTGTTTCTTTCTTTCTTCTCTATCTTTTCTCTTTTCTATCTCTTTCTTTCTTCAAGATGATACGACTTTTTGTGGAGAAAAAGCCGGGTCGTCACAGTTGGTATCAAACGATTTCTATTCGAAAATACTTTCAATATATATACTTTAAAAAATTTTTAAAACAAAGTATAGAATCACCGGAAATTAATAAATTCTCAAATTTCTGAATTAAATTCATTTCAAATTCCAAATCAATTTATAAACCATATTTATAAATTCATTTAGAACAATAAATGATAATAAAATATTATCATTTCAAACAACCAATTTAATTAACTTATTAAATTCCAGAAAATTTACTTATATTTTTACAATATATTCAAACAAATTTGAAAACAATATTGTGTCAGTTTGCTCTGCTCAAGTGTTTTGGAAATCCTATCGATAGCGTTGATCAGACGAATCGATCGAAAACCCAAATCAACATCAGCAACTCAAACAACACAATATATAAACATTTTTAATATATATTTACAAATACACTTCCTCGCTCGACTATATAAGAATAGATTTCAAAGCAAAGATAGAGATTCAAATTTGATGGACTCAAATCAAAGAGAATTTTGATTCGAAAAATAAGTTTGAAACAGAAGATAAGATAATTTGATTTTCACAATCGGGAGATGGAGGAGTTTATTTAATTCACGGGCAACCTTAACCGGGTCGTCTGTAACTTCAAGAATAAGATCGATGCTGAATTCCGAGGTAAATCAACACTCGATCTCAAGAGATGGGATTCAGGTAAAGCAGGGAATAGATAGCATCGTAAACCGAGGATACAGAAATCTCCGGTAAATCGATGCCTATTATAAAGGAGTTTTGCTCCTTTACGAATTATTCGAAGATTGGCGAGACCGCCGATCTATTATAGATATCATCTAAAAATGGGGTTATGGGGTGCTCCAGAATCGAAAGAAGACGAATAGTGAGGGACACGAATGAAATTTGGAACCGCAGGGAAACGTTCCAAAATTCAAAAGAATAAAGTCAAAGGAAGAGATTGAAACTCAAATGAGAGCGATTCTGTAAATACATTTACCATATATGTTAAGTTTGCCTAGAGCTACCAAAGCTCTGATACCAACTGTAACGACCCGCCATTTTGAACCATTCGCATCCATTATAAGTGTATAGGTAGACACTCATGCCGGAGTTGAATTGCTCAAATACCGCGTTGTTAATTTAAATTTGGCAAAACTGAACATATACAGTAAATAAAAAATCACAGATCACAGACACAGAGTAATAAGTGCAGCGGAAATAAAAGAGATAGTAGTTCATGAAGCTACTATATGAATATATAAAATACATCAGAGTGTACAACAGAAGAGTAATACGATACATCAGAGTTAAACCAGATACAACGGAAGAGTAACACGATACATCAGATACAATCAGAATGCATCACTAGAATCATCGGATACTGAAAGCAGAATAGATGGCTGGATCTTCAAGCAAAGCTCCAACTCCAAAGGTGAGTCTCGAAAGCTGAACTACTCAGTCTGACCCGAGCGTAAAGCAAAATACAAAACACTCGAGTCAGGATTAACATTCTTATATTAATAAATCCAACTCAAGTGAAATAGCAATTAAAATACAAGTAACTCAAAGGATGTTGGAATAACCATCCTTTAAGGATCCGTCAAACTATCTACTATGTAGTAATGTACGATAAGTAGATAATGTCTATCAGTAATATAAAAGATATCAAAATAGCGTTAAGTCATGGCCCATTCCACCCTTAACACATTTTTATTCCCACAAGCATATACAAGACCGTAGTTTCCCCAAAACCGGAAGTCACCAGAGGGCAATCCATATACTCAAGGTACAAATCAAATTCGTAGTGGTCGCGCATAAATGGAATACAAGTATGACAAGGCACATGAGGCTATACCCAAGGTAGTGATACTACCGTTCGCCTGATCCGGACTGGTGAGAACGCAACGCCGCAGCGCCCGCAACACCGTGAAACACACTCCCAAAATCAAGGGTGCACCAATCGACAACAAGTAATAAGTAGTTCGAAGAAGTGTGTCCACTTGAGGTATCAATCCTCCATTGGCCCGGCACAGCTCCTGTTTTAGTCATTTCCAATTTGACACAAGTGTCAAGGTTATCCATTATCGTTCTCTTTCTTCAGTCAACACGTACATCATTTCCAACCACTTCATTCTGGATCATCACTCCGCGTATAGTTATTAAAGTGGTTTTCGGTTTAGATAGAGAGTATATCCATAACCGAATTCCGGTCTCTTTAATAACTTCCGTAATTATTACACCGATTGGTCATTTAATATATTTCAAAACCAAATCAATTTCAATTCAATTAGAATTCGTAAATCAATATTTCGTTTGTCTTTCTAAATCAATTTCCATAATTTACGTTTCAACTTCCAAATTCATTTCAAAATCCAATAATTCAATTTCAAACTTTATTTAAAACACTTCAAATATTGATTCAAGTTCGTATATCAGTTTCATTCCGAAATCATTTAAATTAACTTAATTTAATATTCAAATCAATTTAAATTTATTTATCGATTTCAATCAATATTCGTTAAGTTACTTTATCATTCAAAACAATTTCTATTAAATTTCCAATTCATTAAATCCATTATTCAAATTCAACTTCATTAAAACAAAACTTACAATTTTGAATTGAATCAAATTCGTCAAATCGAATTCTTTAAACTTCAAGTCTTACATTAATTTCAATAAATCGCATTTTATTTCTTGTTAAGAAATTCAATTTCAGTTATTTACTTACTTAAATAAATTTCCAAAACTTAATAAATAAAGAAACCCAATTTCATTTATTAATAAAGTTCAAATTTCACTTATTCAAAAGTCCAATTTCTCTTATCAAAGAATTCAATTTTTATTCAATTACCAAATGATTCAATCTTATTCAATTATTAAATAATTCAAAACTTAATTATTAAATAATTTCAAAATTTAATAATTTCAAACTTAATTATAATTTCAAACTTAATTCAATCATTTCTCAAATTAAACAACCTTCTTTCATCAATTTCTTTATTAATATTTCATTTCAGATTATTAAATATTCACGTTTAAATTTCATTAAATTCAATTTCCAACTTCGTTTCAAAACCATATTATTTATTCAAATAAAATCTTCGTTTTATTTTTAAATCAAATTATTGACCAATCGGTTTTTATTTAATTTCCTATCCTAGGTAAAATTCAATTTGGTATTTATCATTTCAACCCGATTCCAATTCAATTCAAAATCAAAACATAACAAAGGGAACTTGCAGTGTGATAACTGGGATGGTGTCAAAGTAAATAAACAAGCAATAACAACAATCAATATCAATCCAATAATCAATTCAAATAATCCCGAAATAACCGTATTAATTCGCATTGTTATTTGTACGGATTAATATAATTATTTCTAGAATCTACACTATCATTTCATGTAGATTAAAGATTTCTACATTACGGTTTTCACTTGTCATCTATTTACAATTTCATACATCATCAATTTAACAACATACATTCACTGGTTCAAAATGAAACTAAACAAATCCTACGTGTCGATAATTTCAACAGATAAAGGGGTCATATTATACAAATGTCAGTTAATCAAATTTAACATTTAATTATCCTATATCAAATTCAATTTCATACTATTTATCATTTTAACATTAACAATTTATCGTCCAATATAAACATCAACAATCAATCAATTAACAACCAAACTGGATTATCATTTCATATATATAACAGATAATGGTGTCAGATGTCACAGGTGAACTGATACAGGTAATAACATATATAACAGTGTAATTAACTAACAGCAGCATATTTCAATTGTCGTTTCAATTGAAATCAAATTTAATAAATAAAAGAACGTTAATCGTGAGTGAGTGCTCACCTTTCGAGGCTAGAGATATTCGACAAACGAGTTACGAATCCCAAAGCAAAGCTAGATGGACATGATTCGATGGAGAACAAACAGGACGGACAAAGCTGATCAATAGAAATAGACGAAATCAAATCAAAATTTGGATCGATGAAGATTGATATAAGTGAGCATGTATAAACTAAAAGTCATTATTAAATTTAAACACATACTATAACAGAGAGTGTGTGTATATATATATATTTGGAAAAACCAAACTTCACGTATACTTGTATAAAACTAATATATATAAACATATATGCAAACTTACATACATTTTAATCAAAATAACCTTTACAAAATCAATATATATATATATATATATATATATATATATATATCCCTTCTCTAGATCAATACCTAATACATAAATAAGCATATGTATAAATTCAACAGTTAACTAATATAACTTTATAAGTATATACAACTCATACAGTAAAGCTGTACACATATAAACTAAAAGTACTTAAAGGTACCCAAACGACAGATCATATAAGCAAAATAATTTAATTTTTTTCAAATTGACATATATATTATAGTTGAAAGTACTTAAACAGTATAACATATATATACTATTCCTTCTAGACTATGTAATAGCAATATAAGTTAATCGAAAACATGCAGCTGAAACTACAGAATGTATAAGCCAGATATAATTTATATAACAAAACAACTTACTTATATATATAAAAAAAAAACTGTAGAAGCTCATACCAAATAAACTATTATAATTTATACCTTAAAACTCAACAATATATATATATATATTAACTTTATATATGAAACAGGTTAAATATATAGAAACTAATGTATTCGTTGATACAAACTTTAAACACATATTTCCTCAAATATATGTATATTACACATACAAGCTGTAAAGTAGAAAACAACCGAAAACACAACGGCTTATATATATAGACTATTATCACTTATACATCAATCCCAACATATTTATATAAACTAATATGCATAAAATAATTTCTCAAAGAGGAAACCTGTTGCTCAAAACAAAAATATAAATAAAGCTGCTATATGTATGCAGACACTACAAATAAAAGATTACCCTATATGTACCAATTGTGTGTTAATATATATGCAGACTATAAGCTTACATATGCTAATTTATAAGTTTGAAAACCGAACACATAAAATGCAGGTAGATCCAAACATCCAACAGATTATAACCTCTTAATATATATATAACAGAACAGGTTATAAAGCTTATAAAACTTACATATATTATACTATATTTATACAACTAGCATGTGTATATATAAATAAACAGAATAACATAAAAAAAAATAAACTCATATAAATATACAACTCACGGCCAGAATTGAAAGAGACAAGCGAGGCTGGAAGGCGGGGCAGCTGCTAGATGATGGGCGGTGGCAGCGATGCGCGTGCGTGATGCGGGGTTTCATGGAAGAGAAGTCGGTCACAGGTAGTGCTGATAGAGATGGAGAGGGTGGCTGTTCGGCGGCACTAGAGTGTCAGAGCCGGAGGGGGCTGGGTTTTGCACGGAGGCAGATGTCACAGGCAGAGGATGCCGTAAGGGGAAAGGAACCGCATGCTACCTTCATTCTTTGTTTTGTTCTTTTTTTTTTTTTATGACAGAACAAAAGAGAACGAAATAATAAATGAAACGGCAAAATTTTGTGAAAAGGTGGAATTACAAAAGTCAGACCAATGCTTTCTGCCGCTTGGAAAACTAAAATCAAATAAATGCAAGTGGCTGTGACAGGTGAGGGAGGATATTGCGTGAAGGGAGAGGAAGAATTTGTGGGAACACAAGCAGGCAAATTCAAAATGAATTGCTAAAGCCTAGAGAAAACCAAAAGTTACCTACAACTTCTTGGAAAAATAAAAGGTCGCGTATGCATAAATACACATCTAGTGGCCATAGGGTTTAGACGGTGGAAACTGAATGGTCAGAAAGAAACAAAAGTCGTACCGATACGGTTACCCGTTTAACGGTTTCCGTCTCGTACCGGAATTTAAAACACAGAACTGAATATAACATTGAGATCAGCGCGGCAAGACGATCAAAACGGTATATAAATATCAGTGGTACGATCATCCGATAAAAATCGATATCGGTACCAGAATACTGCTATTTTGCAGAAAATAAGAACGACGGAGCCAAAGATGTCCGAATTTGGAAAAACGACAAACTGAAATCTTGCTCAGAAGATGATTTAGAATTTTTCTATGTAAAAATATTTGAGTTTCGAAAATGTTTTATTTTCATTACTTTTTAACTGATTAAATTGAAGTGAATTTACGCGCGAAATAAACTTTCGTATTTTCGGACGAAAATTTACCAGTTACTATGTTTAACTAGACGTATTTCAAATATCAAATTTTTATTTCAAAATTTTATCGTTTAAAATTTCACAGAATTTTAACTAATTGCGTTATTAAAACGGTTAAAATTTACGGGTCGTTACATGATTAGTAATATAGACCATCAAATTTTAATTCTAAAATCCACTTCATTATCAAAATCATATGTAGATGAAGAGGTAATTTGTGTTTATGTTTGTTTAAGCATAGCCTATTTGATGTCAACAACATAGGCTATCAAATTCAAAGTTAAACAACAAAATTTCACCACATCAAAAATTCCATGAAGCATAAAGAGAGATCGCAAACTAGCAAATATATTGAATCTACATGATTAAGAGAGCTTCAGTACCCCTAAATTGAAGGGATTTAGCTTTCATATTTGTTATCATTTCAAAAAATGTAGATTGCAACATAAACATAAAAGAGAGCTAATTAAAATAAACTAAAAGCAAATCTACTTGCATAAAATAAAGAAATCTACACTACTAACATAAAAGAAACAACAAAGAAAAGAACATGTAACATAAGCAAAGGCTAAGAATCCATTAAAGAAAGAGAGTTTATGTTTACATGCTACAACTAAACTGAAGAGAAGGTGGTAAGAGCTCTCTACATGAAATATAAGGGGTATTTATACATTCTTAAAACCCTAATTCATATTTTAGGGGACTGCCCAAAATTCCCTTTAGGAAGTGTGGCCTTCAAGTTATCATTAGCATGTGATTAATCCCCACTAATATGCCTTTAACCCTTCATGAACATGTGCATGTACTTTTAATCTCCATTAGCATTTAATTGTGGTCCATAGGTTAGTGGGTAGGTGAGGTCCTCCATGGTTACATCAATTCATTTATTTGCATCTTCATTTGCCTTCCATCCTTTGTGCATGCATGAATATATGAAGCCTCTTCCATTTTCCATCCAAATTCTTACAAATAAAACTAAAATGTGCAAATAAATATTCTCAAAATTAATACATGCACAAAATTACCATTTTGCCCCTAAATGAAGATGAATAAATGATGATTTAAAAACAAATTCAATTTTGATTTAAACATGTAAAATACCCTTATATGTTCATTTATTAAATAAAAGTAGATTAAATATGAAAGTAAAAATATGCACTTTTACGTGCACATCGAATACCCTCACACTTATCTTTTTATTTGTCCTCGAATAAACTAAAACTAAGATAAATCCATTTTCATAGGAAACACGATTGCATTGAGCATATGCAACAAGCCGTTAAACCTCTAGGTGTCCCTAGTAGGACGAGTGTTGTCTCGTGAGGGTTTTTGCGGATACTACCCACAAAATCCAAATGCAACATGAAAAATTCCTAAATGCAAGATTTATTTACAAAGGGATGAATGCAAGTTTCTGAAAATATTTACAAATGAAAATTTTACTTTTAAATTGACATGAATAAGTTAAATATAATTCTGGTCATTATCAAGAAATTTAAGTCCTTTTACTCGTCAAAACTTCCAACAAAAATTAAGTTATCATCACAATTAAACTCTAGTTTGGCTAGTTGTTTCGGTTGATAATATAGTGCAACTATGAAATGGGTCCTTAGTTGATTATCAAAGTTTTTCAAAGTGATATTTTTATTTCTTTTGAATAACAAGTCAAATCAACTAAGTGAAAATAGTGCTTGGATTTTAATTTCTTGCTCTCTCCATTTTTGAAAATTATTAACATTATTATTATTTACAACCTAACTCGGATAAACTGAGGCCAGATGTAACGATCCCGCACTGCCTTTCGGGCTTACGTGAGAAGGGTACAGAGCGTGGCGAGTGTACGCACTTACGTATGAACACATGACTCTAGGTGGTTATTTTTATTAAATCTATTTACATACACCTAACTCGATAAATTGAGGCCAGATATACCGATCCGGCAATGCCTTTCGGACTTACATGAGAAGAGTACAGAGCATGACGAGTGTACACACTTGCGTGTGAACACATGACTCTAGGTGTTTCTTATTTTCAAAAAAACCATTTTTTTATGTTTTATATTTTTTTATTCTTATTCTTTTTGTAAGAGAGAGTTTTGCAAAATCATCTTAGCACCACATAACTTAGAAGATCAAAAATGTTATAGCCTTTACTTTAAATCAACCACTTTTTTAAACAAAGATTTCAATTAGGATATACTTCATAATTATCACCGATGAATCTTCTTATATACTAGTTAAACCATAGTTACTTGTAATCAAACTTTATTTTTATTTTTGTTGAGACAAATAAATTTTTTAAAAATTTCAATTTAGTAACCAAAAACATATATTTATCCTATAGTGTTTTTTCAAAAGAAAATCAAAATGCTAAAAAGAAAATAAAATTTGGGATTTTTTTTGTTTTTAAATTTTTTGGAAAGAAAATGCAAAAAATAAAAATAAGCATGAGACTCCCACCCCACACTTGATTTTGACTGCATCCCCACAGTCAACCCAAGTGAAAGGAGAAAAATAAAATAAAAATATGACCTATATTTACATGAAAATGAAATGATTATTATTTACACGACATCAGAAAATATATCGTTAAAGAGTAAATGAAACGGTCTTCCAAAGACCAATTCATTTGTCTTGTAAAGTATGAGAGACACAGCTTAAGCACATAAAACCAAACCATAAAAGATTTCAATGTTGAATGTGGGTTTGGAAAAACGAATGTCGTTTTATTAAAAATCGTATGAGTTGTTTTATTTTCAACGATTTTCGGAGTAGATAGAATAATTGGTTGAAGTTCAAGTTTATTTTCACCAAATTTAAATTCAAACTCATCATTGAAAAATTCTTCAAAATTATTGATTTTAAAATCAAAATGGTGATTTAAATCTACCCCTTTGGAATTCAACAACTCATCTTCGAAAAGTCCAAAAATTTGTGTTCCTTAAAGTAATCTTCCTTTACTGAATTGTCAAATACTTCATTGCATGTATCAATTTCAAAATCTAAAGTTGTCGTATTCAATTTTTCAAAATAGGAGAAAGGAAGATCGAATTTTAAATTTGGCTCCACACTCTTAAAGAATTGAAATCCAACTCAATTTCTGCATTTTCAACAACTTCATTAAGTTTGTCATTTTCAATTTAAAAAGTTGTTATTTGAAAATCGTCAATTTTGGTAAAAGGTGGATCATTATTTTACTCGTTACACGTTGGGATTTGATTATGTTGCTCACGTTGTTTCATGTAGGTTTCAAACAACAAATCTATGTGATCTTTGTGAATTTCATCCAATTGCTCAACAAATTCAAATTTATAATTATTAATTTGAGAATTTTCAATTTGAAATTGTTGAGGGCAAAAATTGTCCATTGCACCATAATTGAAATTATTCTCATTGCCAAAATCATTTAAAAAGTGGTTCACATTTTCATTTTGACTTTGAAATTCATTTTAGAATTTGAAGTTGTATTGGCATGAGTTATAATCGAAATCATTCGAATTTTGAAGTGAATTCACATTTTGATTATTTTGAAAACTTTGACTTGATTTATTGCACAAATATGAATTACACAAATCATTTATCCTTTGATTTTTTTGTGTAGAGAGTTCAAGTAAAGACGAAATAGTTTCAATACTCTTTTCAAGGGTTGAGGGTTGGTCATCATTTTGAAAACTTGGTGGTGCAAAATTCGAATTGTTTGTACAATAGTTGTTATTAAAATATCCATAAGAGCTTGATGTGCAATTATATGGATTATATCAACTTTCGCAACTATTGTAGAATTCCGGTGAGTAAGAAAATTCGGACATTTTCAAAATTGTTTTTTTTAAAGGAAAAATATTTACCAAAAGGAATTTATTTTTCAAAAGGGAAATTTGATTATTTTTTTTTGGATTTTGGATTTTCAAATTTTTTATAAGATTTTGCCTCCCTTTTTTTAAAATTTTTGTTTTTGAAAAGATTATATATATATATATTTTCTAAAAAAATTAACTCAATTTTTTTTTGGATTTTTGATTTCGATTGAAAATTTTCAAAGGAAAGGATTTAAAACTAAAATGTACAATTTTTTTAGTTTTGGATTTTGATTTTTTTTTAAATATGCATAAGCTAATGCAACTAAATGAATGCAAGGACTTAATTACAAATTTTCTGTCCTTAGTAGCTCCTAACCCAAAATTGTATAATCACACTTTGTCTTAATGCAACAAAATATTTCTTAGTCAGGTAACGGGCATGAGTTATCGGTGCACCACGAATCACCGTAGCCATGCAACCGAAGGTTTAAGTACCTTCGGAGAAATAGTCAATATAATATTTACGAATCACCGTAATATTTATAAATGATTATTGCTCTGTCGTAGCCTAGACACCAAGAAAATAAATTGTTCAAAGACGACAACTTGTCAAGATACAATTAAGTCAAATTTCTAACCGTTATTATTAGCAAATTCTAAGATGAAACGCAATTTTTGAGCCAAGGAAGGGGTGATGAAGTACCCCACCTTATGTGGATTTGGGTGTTGCCCTTAGAAAAGAAAATAAGACGAGATGAATGCAAAACTGAAAATAAACGTGTATTAACAATGCAACTACGAAAGAGATTTGATTTTTTTTTATTTTTTAATTTTTTTTCAAAATACAAGCAACCTACAGTGTAAAGCAAATAAAAACAAGAGATGAGTGCATGATAATATAGCGTGTAGAATTATTAGCAATTTATTTTAAAGCGGTAAATTTTTTTCATATAAGCAAGCGATTTATTTTGGCAAGCAAAGCGACAGTTTTAGCAAGTTGTCCTTCTTCTTCTAAATTCCTGTAAATCACAACCTGTAAAATTGTTTAACACAAAGATTTATAAGACTAAAACAAAAACAACTCCCTTTTTTATGGATAAAGTGAATTTAAAAGACAATATTTACAAGGCAAAACAAAACAACATAAAATGAATCTCAAAAATTTAAATACCAATAAAATTTCTTTTTTTGTTATATATATATATATATATTCACAAACGATTTAAATAAAGCAAACTCACATAACTACTAATTAAATAAATCATCCAAATTGCCTGAACTTAAGAAATTTCCCTAACTAAACAAAAGCAAACTTTTTTTAAACAAATAAAAGGAAACCTTTTTTTTAACAAAAATGATGAACAAAAAGAAAAATGGACTTTAAAAAAAAAAGAAAATGGAAACACAACAAAACAAAATAAAATGTGTTCGTGGTTTGAGATGCGGCGGTTTGAGGCGAAGCAAGGTTCAAGCAGCTTGCGGCTTTGGAATTAGGGTTGTAGCGGTGAAGTTGATTGCAGGGTTGAGGTCTGGTTGATAGGTGAGTTCGATTGTAGCAGTGGAGAGAGAAGTAGTGCAGGCTGAAGTCGCGAGTTAGAGTTTTGATGTCGCGGCGGTTTGAAGAGGTTGAAGTCACGGGTTTGCAGCGGTTCAGGGAGGTCGTCGTGGTTGTAGAAGGTGATGGAAGATGGTCGATTGAGGGTTGTGGAAGTTGGATTTGAAGTGTGTGGTGGTCGATTTGGGTAGAGCGGTTCAAAGGTGACTGATCTGTGTCTGATGATGTTGTGGTGGAGGCAGGCAATTGATGTACAGAGAAGGGTTGCAGTAATGGTACGGTAATGAGTGATGGGAGAAGCAGAGATTGTGGTAGGTGCAGGTCGAAGAAATGCAGTTGCCAGAGGGGATTGGTTGTAGTGGGAATGAGAAGGAATTTGATGGCAGGAATGTATGGTTAATGATGGGTGTTGCAGTAGGCAGTGGTAATTGTAGATGCAAGTAGTTGTTCATGGTGGTTAAATGCAAGGTTAGTGGTTGTACAATAGTGGACATGCAATTCGGGTTGAAGGAATGAGGGCAGGGTGATGTCTGGAAGTGAGGTTGAAGTAAGAGTGTTGATGTTGGACTACCTGATGGTTTGAGTGGGTTATTGTTATGTGTAGGAAGGAGAAGGTTGTATGATGTAGGCGGTGGCTATCGAACTGCGATGATCAGGGTGGTGGGGTGGTGACAATTGGTGAGGGAAGGTGGAGGATATTCAGGGGGAGGTGATATTGTTCCATTGCTATGTATTGGTTTGTGCAGGAATGATTGCTGAGTTGTTTAATGTATTTGATGGGTGCAAATATGTTGGATGATGGTAGTGGGAAGTTAATGTATGAAGGTGGAGCAGGGTGACAGTGTGGATGTGCAAATGGTATTGTAGTAATGTATTTTAAGAATGGTTTGTGGGATGGAAGAATGATGATGAATTGTTTGCAGCATGTTGACAGAGGAGATGGGAATGCTGGAGAATGTATGTGTATGTTGTTGTAGTTTATGGAAGGAAGTTGATGGTTGTTCTACAGGTTGGTATGATGTTGGGGTGGTGATGAAATATGCAGGTTGGAAGAAGTGATTGGTATGGGAATAACTGGTATGGTATGTATAGTTGTGAGTGAAGTAAGGAGATTGACAGTGAGTTGGAGTATGAAGGAGGTAGGGTGGAGTATGATGTGGTTGTTTGTTATGTAATGGAACAGTTGCTTGGAAGTGAGATGAAGGTAGCAAGGAAGTGAAGGCAAAAAGCAGTGACAGTGGTGTAGTTGGCAGGGTAGGTTGTTGTTGAGTGGTTGACAGAAGGCAGAGGGGTATGGGGTCACTACGCCATAAATGACCTTCTGCAACATTTTTGCAAGGTGTTGCCAGCTAAAATGTTGCGATAGCTATAAAATTTTGGTCCTACTGCAACGTTGTATTTTTAGTGTTACCTTAGCCATAAAAATGTGTTGCTCTAGCTAAACAAGTGTAACACGATGCAACATTTTTATATAGTGTTGCCATAGATGTTTTCAGATTAAAAAATTAATAAAATTAGCAATCCGCGTGAATACGATCCAACGGTCTACATTTAATCTGATTGTTAACATGGATCACCGCTACATTTTGCCCTAAATTTTCGTTTTCCCGCTTTACTGTTCATACCATTTCGTTCTCACCCCCAATTTCCAAATCCAAATCCCCAATTTCCAAATCCCTAATTTCTAAATCATATTTTCGTTCCCATTTCGTTCTCACCCTCAATTTCGCTGCTGTTGCCTACATGTCGATACGCAACCTCTCCCAAATCCTACCAACCGCAGCCCCCAACAAAACTCCACTACCCCACCGCCGTTTCTACAGCCTGATTCCGATGGTCATCGAGCACACATCCCATGGCCAGCGTGCCTGCGATATCTTTTCCTGGCTTCTCAAAGAGCGCGTCATCTACCTTAACGGACCCATCGAGGAGGATACGTCGGCGATAGTTGTGGCTCAGCCGCTGTTCCTCGAATCTGGTGGTTTCGTGACAGTAGGGTTGGCAATTTATGATACTTCGACCAGATCTGATGCTTGAATCTTTCTCGCCAATGTTCAGAAGAAGTTCGATTCTGATGAAGCTTTGCTCGATTGCTTCAAAAAGTACCATTTTCGGATTCAAGGAAGATGTCAAACGCAGATTTCTTGTTTGAGAGAATGCCGCTTAAATTTTCAAATTGGCCAGCAATCATAAAACCAGTTTCAATTCCTTGATTGATTGCTCGAATTGCTTTGACTTCGTCGTCGGGTGCGATGTGATATTATTTGGTATGTTTTATGCCTTCTGGTTTACTTGATTGTTCTCGATTTTGGTTACACTCGCATGCTTTTGCCGATGATGAATTGGGATTTATTTATAGGCTTTATTTCCTATAATCTCGGGTTTAATCTTTCTGTTGGACTTTGATAAATCTGGTATGTTGGATTGCGATGATGTATTGGTATGTTGGATTGCGATGATGTATTGGTATGTTGGATTGCGATGATGTATGGTCTGAGCTTGTTAGCTCCTTTCTGCTGCATTTGTTAAACCAGAACATGAACTGGTGCTCCAAGTCCTTTGTATATCATATTACTGCCTATGTTTCCCTTGTACATGCCTGATGCATTCACTGTTTTTGCTTGATGGGCTGCCTATGTGTACTGCTGTGTTCTTGCACTGGCTTGTCTATATTTTGCTGAACCTGGTTCTTGTTTGTTTTGTTGGTTGCTTGGCCCTGAGTTGAATCCAGTCGATGACTCGGGTTTGACCTTGTGCCGTGTCCTTGTATCCATGTGTTGCATTCATGTTTGGCTTATGCACTTATGAAAAGAAACAACCCAAATACCTGAGGCAAATATTATAACAAAAATATTTTCATTTTCTGTTTGAGTTAAATATTATTTTCCAGATTACTGCTTTTGAATTATATGTGACAGGTATTGAAGACTGGACAGCTGGATACAAGCTTGAAGATAGAGTCAAATCAAATGTGCATGAGTGTATGAATGCATGAGCTGAAGACAGGTTTCAAAGAAGGCTCGATCTTTCAAAATCGGATGAATCGGGCGGTGCCCACTTGGTCGATCCCCGCCGGGACTGCGGTGCCCCGGACCCCCGCCGGCGCTGCGCCCGGACCCGCTTCTCGGCTCGCCTTCGGCTCGGCACTCGGCTCGCCTTCGGCTCGGCATATATTTGTCAGTGTCGATGTATGTATAAATTGAAACTGTATATGTAATGAGTGAACTGAGTGATGTAGTGAGGAATATCTGTATATGTGAATATCGGTGTTATATATCATTGAATTGTAAAATAGTGGAGTCAGGAATTTGTACTATTTCAAATGTTGAAATAAAATATTTATTTAAATAAATTACTGTTTAAATATCAAATTCTGTGTAATAGCATTTTATTAAATAAATATTTATTTTTATTAAAAAATCAAATATGCTCTACATTGTGGGCCCCACAAATTCAAAAAGTTCATATCTATAGCAACATTTTGGAATGTTGCTACAGATACCTATGGGTGTTGCCATAGACCCAAATAGGGTTCTATTGCAACAATATTACTTATGTTGCCTTAGATAGTCAAAATGTTGCCTTTGAGGTCTAAGGCAACGGCAAAAATTGCATCACCCTAAAAGTGTTGCCATAGACCTATGGCAACATTTTTCGGGCCTGAGCCAACATTTTTTTTGTGTTGCAGTAGGCCATTTATGGCGTAGTGGGTGATGATGGTTTGGAGGAGTTGTAACATGGCAGTGACAGTAGGATGCAATTGACAAAGGTAGAGGTAGAGAGGAATGGAGCGGTGAAGGACTGTGATATGCACAGCCAGGCAGTGCACAGTGCACAGTTTTTTTTTAAAAGAAAAATGTAAATGTAAAAAGCAAATGTAAATTAATAAAATAATTTTTTTGTTTTGAAATTGTGTATGTTTTTTAAATAGAAATGAAAACAGAAAACAACAAGCACAAAAATCAATTGAAAATAAAAATCACACAAACACATTACATAATTTTTTTTAATACCCTCAACACACAAAATGAACACACAATAAAATCAAATGAAAATAATTCAAAGAGTAAAATTAAAAATCAAATCTATTCCTCGGCAAAAACGCCAAAAACTTATTTGACGGCTAATTTTCTATCGAACTAGAAAACCGTCGTAAAATATTGTAACAAAAATAACCGCAAGCGCACGACGTACAATTTTAGTACGGGTCGATCTGTAGGGAATTGAAGTGATTTTAAATTCTACTCAATCAAATTAACCCAAAGCTAGAAGTTGTTTTAAGCTAAAAATGTAACAAAATTAATAAAAAGAAAGTGAATAAAAATATGAGAGTAGAAGGCAATTTAGAGGCAATTCCTTTCTCGTGATCACATAAACCAACATAATGAAATTATGATCTCTCTTTTTAGCCAATTGTAAATTTAGTTGATGTGTATATCCTAAGTATGGTCTATTTGTGCTATTAATTAGCCCAACATAAACCATCAAACTTTAACACACCATCCAAACCACTTGTCAACTCTCATGAAAATGATAATGAAATTAAAAATAAAATCTATTCTAAGCATGATTTTTTTACTATTGATTAGTAATATAGACCATCAAATTTTGATTCTAAAATTTACTTCATTACCAAAATCATATGTAGATGAAGAGGTAATTTGTGTTTATGTTTGTTTAAGCATAACTGATGCAGCCCAGAAAGTTGAAGACATAGGTCGTGTGCGACCTATGATGCTGGTAAGTCGGGTACGACTTAAGAAGGAAGCCACCGAGTCAAGATTTGGTGAGGAATGGTGGAAAAGTGAAGTTCTAGGTCGTAACCGACCTAACAAAAGCTTTAAGTCGTCCCAACGACTTAGTGAAGACCGGCAACGACTTAGTGGGAGGGTGCGAGTTAACGAGAGGCTGGAACGACTTACCGGGTTAACATGTATACGACCTACCGAGTTACGAAATAAGAAAACAGAGCAAATTGGTGAAGTATTAGGTTGTGGACGACCTATTGAAGCAGGAGTTAAGTCGCAAGGCTTAGGTCGCAAGGACTTAGGTCGCGAAGGCTTAGGTCGGATAAAGCTTAAGTCGCAAAGGTCTGATGCCGCTTTTATCTTAAGTCGCGAAGTCCTGGAAACCATTGATGTGTCTGCCGAGTTAATCTCTGCCTTTGATTCCTGATGCCGCTTTGCTTTAGGTCGCAAATTACGGATGCCGTCCATTCTTTAAGTCGCTGAAATATGATGACCGTTGATTTCTTTAAGTCGTTGATGCCGCCTATTTTTAAATCGTTGAAGCCTGGTGCGTTGATTCTTCTACGAGTTAATCTAGGTCGTTGGTTTGTAAGTCGTTGTATGCTGTACTAAGTCGCTGCCGACTTAAGTTGTGTCGCTGTGTTGTAAACTGTTATAAGTCGTAGGTCGTCTGGGTTCATAGGTCGACTGTTGTTAAGTCGGAACCGACCTAAGTACTTGTAATATTTTCAAGTTTTCTGAACTGTGTTGTAAATAGTATACGACTTATGTTAAGTCGGAGGTGTTGTTAAGTCGGTTGCCGACTTAGGAGTTGTCTTTTTTTTCTGCTTTGCGTGTTGTAGCCTATAAATAGGCAAGTTGTTTCATTTGTAAGGGTTGTTGATTTTTGAATAAAATTCTCTTTTGATTGCTTTGTGCTTTCATTCAAATTGGTAGTTGAGTGTAATCTCCTATCTCCTCTTTCGGATAATCGAGTGCGCTCGATTCAACGATTGTAGAAGCCGATTCGCGGAATCAAGTGCGCTTGATCAACGCTTGAAGAATTGAAGATCTTTGAACCGGTATCGTGCGCGATCAACGAGTTCGAGATAGCTAGAGTTCGGTATCTTCGGATCAACGAATTCGGGCAATTCAGCATTCATCAATTCATCGACTGCTACTTTCACCGATCTACATTGTTTTGATTAATCCGCTGCGTCAATAACCTATTAGGTGTCAACAACATAGGCTATCAAATTCAAAGTTAAACAACAAAATTTTAGCACATCAAAAATTCCATGAAGCATAAAGAGAGATCACAAATTAGCAAATATATTGAATCTACATGATTAAGAGAGCTTCATTACCCCTAAATTGAAGGGGTTTAGCTTCTCGTATTTGTTATCATTTCAACAAATGTAGATTGCAACATAAACATAAAAGAGAGCTAATTAAAATAAACTAAAAGCTAATCTACTTGCATAAAATAAAGAAATCTACACTACTAACATAAAAGAAACAACAAAGAAAAGAACATGTATTAAAATTCCATAAAAATAAATAGCATAAGCAAAGGCTAAGAAGCCATTAAATAAAGTGAGTTTATGTTTACATGCTGCAACTAAACTAAAAAGAAGGTGGTAAAAGCTCTCTACATGAAACATAAGGGGTATTTATACATGCTTAAAACCCTAATTCATATTTTAGGGGACTACCCAAAATGCCCCTTATGAAGTGTGGCCTCTATCATCAGCATATGATTAATCCCCACTAATATGTCTTTAACCGTTCATGAACATGTGCTTGTGCTTTTAATCTCTATTAGCATTTAATTGTGGTCCATGGGTTAGTGAGTAGGTGAGGTCCTCCATGATTACATGAATTCATTTATTTCCATCTTCCTTTGCCTTCCATCCTTTGTGCATGCATGAATATATGAAGCCTCTTCCATTTTCCATCCAAATTCCTACAAATAAAACTAAAATATGTAAATAAATATTCTCAAAATTAATACATGCACAAAATTACCGTTTTGCCTCTAAATGAAGATGAATAAATGATGATTTGAAAACAAAATAAACTTTGGTTTAAACATGTAAAATGCCCTAATATGCTCATTTACTAAATAAAAGTAGATTAAATATGGAAGTAAAAATATGCACTTTTACGTGCACATCAGTTACCATAAAACAATGTTATGGAATTCTCAACATTTGGAATCACACTTCCTCACTTATAAATTTGTGCATTCATATTTATATTTGCTTTTATTACAGCGCTATTCAAGGCAATGTACTTAGCCTTTTTCATTGAATCGGCCACAATATTTCATTTGGAACATTTCAAACTTAAAGATTCTTAACTTAAATTTATTATTGACATATTATACTCAATTTCACTTATGAAAGTTTGAGTCCAAACACTCCTTCATAAGGTGTTTGTTGTTTCCATAAATAATTCTCTGGTATTTCATAAATACACGAAAACACCTTAGATAACCATTTAGTGATACCAATTTGGATTTGATATTTGCTTCATGTATCAAATATACAAGCAAATCACAATATCGTAGACTATGTAACATGTATGATAATTCCTATTGCCAATGCATAAGGAATCCATCTTACATGTTGTGTATTAAACATTTTAATAAAGTGTCTTTGCATATCATTTAGGACATTCCCAAAATCTTTTATACTTCCTATAAAAGACATCATTTACAAATCCAATGTTGAGTATTAAAACAACTAAAGTTGATTTTAACACAAGTACATCGTTAACAATCAATGGTGTGTTATTTACTTATAGTTTAGAAATAACTATTTTCCTGTTAACGTTCTTTAACGCTTCCTTTGCATTCTGACTGATACTTAAACCATTTGATATTTCTACCAATTTTTTTTCAATTTTGATGTTTTTCGAACGACGCTTTCGTATCTGTTTTTGGATCATATCCAAAAACTCACAAATTCAATATCGCTCCCACTTACTTCGAGTCACATAGTTTATTATGTGTAAAAATTTAATCTAAATCATTATTTATAATTTTCTGTTTCAACACATACAAAAAACATAAAGTCATGACATGCGATAATTTTATGAGTAAAATCCGAACCAACTTGAGCATATCAAATAGTGAATCTGTTGCATTAATTTCAACAATTGAAATTCACGGTATTCCAACTGCATTTTTCTTTCTCTTAAAGGCATATTTGTAGCCAATGGATCATATCCTTTCGGATACATCTATCAAAATCATATTTTGATAATGTACTATCTATTTTGGATTTGCGCATCATACCATATCATAGAGTCAATACTCTTAAATTAAATTAAACAACCGAGGATTATTTATTCTTGACATTAACAAGAAACTCATAGTTTCTCTTTAATGTACAAGAATAATCATTAGATGTTCTAATGTATTTGTGTTCATTTAGGTTCGGTCAATTTCATTTCATCCCTTATAATCAGTTTTGTCATTGGATCGTATCCAAATTTATTTTATACCAATAATTTCTTAAAGAAACTCCTTCGCTACGAAGTTGGTAATTCTTGAAACAACGGTTGTTTCTCAGTGCAACGGAATGAGCATTCATAAGCTTTTTATGAATTGCCTTGTATAAAACTGATTTTGCATTAGTTCATGTTATCCCACCCTTTGGTCAAGGCTGGAATATCAACAAACTAGCTGGAAAGCGATGGATATCAAGATTACAAATCGATTGGAAACAAGGCTGTGATCGATGTCATCAAAATTTGGCCGAGCTCCAATCATGGCGGGATCGATAGGAATGATGATCATGGCTAGGAGAGGCTACGTTTCAAATTTCAGGTCAATAGGAGTTTGTATGCTCGAAATATGGATGGGTTAAGGTTCGTCGAAAATGGTTTGTATCGATACTGTACGTATCGATCAACATACAACATTTCGTATCGATACTGTTCGTATCGATCAATGTGTAGCACTTTGATTCGATACATTCATATCGATCAACATGGATATGAATAAGGCGTTCGTATCGATCAGGTAGGAAGGCCAGATGGGTTTCGACTCGATGGCTGTGGACTTGGATTGAATAGATAGGCGCATGGTGATTTGTTCGACTCGATGATTTCGTATCGATCAGGATGGAGTGTAGCAGTATACTTCGAATCGATACTGTTCGTATCGATCAACATGGATACTTCGAGTCGATACGAATAAGGCGTTGGCCGGTGGATACGAACAGAGGCATAGTTGGTGGATACGAATGAGTCTGCAGGCGCTGATGGATGGATATGAAGGAGCCATGTTCGTATCGGTCGTATTCGTATCGATCGATACGAAGGAAGCAATCAACACGGCACGAAAGGTGGATCTCCCCTAGATCTACGAGACACATCATCGTTGCCAACTCGATCGATTCGAGGAGAGAGGAGTATGGAGACGAAGTGACGGATACGAACGCAACAGCCAATCGATGAACACATGCACTACATCTTGTATCGATCATAACTCGCAAACCACAGGTCCAAATGCTATGAAATTTTCACAAGAGCTTACGTACAAGTCAAAGAAGGTTCATGCCAAGTTTCGACTCTATTGGACAAAATCTTGATCGATGCGAATTACGTTCGTATCGATCACGGATCGAGCCGAAACTTCACGGGATCGATCGCGTGGGCCCACTCACATGCCAGAAAAAGTCTCCCGAAGTTTGAGCGAGATATTTGCATGGAACGCCTATAAATAGCACTCTAGAGCCTACAGAAAAGGGACTTTTGGATCCAGCAACATCCAGACTCTGTCAAAATCAAGATTGAACTCAATTTTATTGTTTGTACTCGAAAATTACTGTTGTAATCTGCTGCAATCAGCGAAGAACATCAATAAAAGATTAACTTTTGGAGTGGACGTAGGCCGGAGATAGCCGAACCACTATAAATCTTGTGTCTTTGTCTATTTCTTTCCGTTTTAAGTTCATTATTCTTCACTTTTTATCCTCTACATTACTTAGATATGTGATCTGTGATTATATACTGCTGATTTGTGTTCATACACTGGTGCTTTCACGATATTTGGGGTTTGTGACCAATTTTGGCGCAAACAGTTCACAATATATTTTTGTTCACAACATAAATTAGTCATCTAATGACTATCGTTTTCGAAATTCTCTTGGGATGATACATACAAGATCCCTTATGTACAATTATTACATACATTCTTTTGACTCGCACAACCTGCCAACTCTTTGGCCTAGGATATGTAAGGGTTTCTTATAAACCCCTATCTTGTATGGTTTTGTAAACTATTCTTTGGATGATATTAATTTTAACCTTATATACTACTCTAAGTACATACCTTATAGAAAGAGTTTAACTTAACTTTACTCATCATTAATCATGCTTTGTCCAACAAAGTTCGATTACTCCTTATTAACACATTATTATGTATTATAATGAGGAGTGACCTTTGAATCTGAATCTTTATTTATATTAGGTACATATGGAACTTTTTCCAATATACTCACATATTCGATCAAATCGAGTCATTTCTGTTGCATGTTATTTTATTTACTTCCGTCTTATATTTTATGAGCTTATCACAGACTTACACATGCATATGAAATATACATGTCCATGTCTGTGATAACTCATTAGTGAATATGATGAAGTACATGGAACCGACTTGGTAATAGTAGACTTATGATTGCATACATCAATATGTATCAATCTGAAGAGTTCATTAACACTTATGACACTCTTACTAAATGGGTGAATAGTCCTTAATTGTTTGAGATATAATTAACCAGTAGCATATGATTCATAATCATATAATAAAAATTATTTCTCGAAACTACGGCTTAGTCTATAATTTCAAAATAATTGTAAATAATTTTAGATACTTCAGTATTTTCCAGTGCATCACTTTTGTTATGAAAACAAATACCGCATTACAATTTTATTTCATAACGAATATTCATAATATTCATATTGAAATATAACTACATCCATTTTTCAATCGACATCGAAAAATAAAATAATCATTATTTCATCAATAATGTTCGACATGTTTTACGAAACCAATTTTCATAATTTGATGCAATCAATAAGTGTTATATTGCATGCTCCCACTATTTCCACCATTACTATAATAGCGTACTAAATTCGAAGGTTTATTCTTCACTTAATATAGATTACTTATTTCATATACTCCAACTAATTTACAGTGGAGGGTTCTTTGATCAAAATCTTGAACTCAAAAGAGATAAATCTCATAGAAAACAATTTTCTAATACATTTCGAAATAAAAACTGTATTCCTCATTCCAATGTAAAATATCTATTATTATTATTACAATTCTCGGTTTGGATATTTCTTTATGAAGCATAAGTGACTATTCACTCTTTTCATCTTCACTATACCTTAAATCACATCTACTCTTATACACTTGTTTTTCTTTCTAAATGGTCGAACCATTCAAAAGAACATCCTTACTACAACATCTTAATGAATTCTTACAAAAGCGCACTCGATCATCCTTAACATTTAAGGACATTGAATATCTTGAACTTTGCGTAAACTGATCAAACTGACATTTCAGCTATTGAGTTCTTAGATTTATCTTGTAGCTTTGGTCTAGTGTTACATTTAACATAATATGGTCTTTACTGTAATCAACCAAATTGAATACTAGATCTCACAGTACGGCTTATTTGTTTGCTTCAAATGAACTAATTTCATCGAAGTATCGTACACTACGAACTATGACTGTTTATCATATAACATTTATATGCGAATTTATATGGATCAAATATCCATAGTTTTTTATTACTTTTGAGCTTGAAACCCATATAATGCAATACATGGTCTCGACCAAATAAACATGTAAGCAACCGATTTATGAATGTATTTGGTAGTTATAAAACCAGGCCCCTACATTGGTGTTGAAACGTTAACATGCAGTAGGCATTTATAAGTAAGAATATATTATATTTCTATTTATCATTCTTCAATTCAGTTCAATTGTATATCTTAATTGATAAACGCTTTATCAATCATACTAAATGCACAAATTTGTCAATGTAGATTATTATAACATTATATAGAATATGTTTTTACAATATTAGAAAGGTTAAATGTTATCATTTGGATTTTCTAATAAGGCTCCCACTAGTCTTCTATGTTTCTCCAAACCCTAAGTCAAAACATAGAGGTCTTTCGACTTCACTAGTAGGTGTTAGGAATCGTATGGCTTGACATTCTGACCTTAAGGAAAGCTCAACAAATCATAGGCCCACATACGATGATATCCCCTTAACGGTTGTATCACATACAACTCCTAACCCGTCATTCCATGTTCTAATCCCCCCTTTACCTTGAGGAAAGCTCAACAAGTAAAATTGGACTATTCACTCAGACCTATCATTTTACGGCAATCTAAGTATAATGCACATACCTTACATCATCTATTCAATATATTAATAGTACTACATGTAACATTCCTAGCTTGAGGAAAGCTCAACAACTATAGAGTATGCAAGTAATATAAATGATAGAGAACAATTTTATATTAAAGATTCATAATCTTCAATATTTATATCGAGTGATATCAACTTATGGAATAATGTATTTCTTATGAATTATCCTCGTGATTCAAGTGTCGAACACATCAGAAACCACGGTATACATACATTTATGTATGTATTTATTCCTTTAGTCTATTTAGGGTTTCTTAATGTTCCACATTTAATTTTTATACATTTATATTATATGAGTTTTATTATTATATAACTTTTATATTTCATATTACTTATCTAATAGTCTTATGTATAATATTATGTTAATTAAATATTATTTAAATTAATTTTAATTAATTACATTTTAATTAATTTTATATTATCTTGATATAGCATTTATATTGAATATTTATTATATACTATAACCTTAATAGCATAACACATATATCATATACATGTGTATATTATTTCATTAATTTATTTAATTAAACTGCTTAATTAAATTATATTAATTTCAAAATCCATTTCATATACATACGTGGATACTTAAGTTATTTTAAACATTTTAAAACAACATAACATATATCATAATATATAATACATGTATACATCTATTAATCAATTAAATTATTTACTTAATTTATTTTATTAATCTTATTAATAAAATTTTGAAATTAATTTATATTCTTTTTCAAACATTAAGAAAAATCTTATTATATTATAACTTTTATAATATGTATATATTTTATTTTAAAACTAACTATTAAATTTAAAATCTTATATTTTTAACTTTCAAACAATTTTGAAATACTCAAGGCCTAATTCAAATTGGGCATATTCTATTAGGGACAACCTTTGGGCTCATAGAGCTATTCGGGCCAGGCTGATAGCTAGGTAGGTGTGACGCCCCACCTCTATGCTCATAATAACAAAGAGTATTAAAAGAAATACTGTCTATTATTACGAAGAATAAGGCTGGATAGGAGCGGCCATCCGTGGTTGGCCTTACACTAATATTGGTTACCTCGATAGGAGTGGTATATACTTTTCATTTTCATCTTATTTATTTACTCCCATCGACATACCCAATTACCAGTATAAAACAAACTACGATGGTTCATAATAGTTTAGGACATTAGATATAACAATAACACAGATAATATAAATGCGGAACACAGATAAAACAAAAGTCTCATATATATATATATAACTGATGTCAGTTACAATATAGTTGACACAATACATATGATACAACTACTACTGTCGACTCTGGAAGTTATATATACAAGTACATTATCAACTAATATACATGAATACATATCATCCTATACTATGACACGACTTCTACAAAACGATGAAAACTACTTCAGAAGATACGAAAAGTCTTCATAGCTCAAACAGCAACTCAAAGCAGGAAATCTACAACCTGAAATAACTCGGGTCTAACCCGAGTATTAAATTCAAAAGAAAATAATACACGGGTCAGTCTAATTAAAATTCAGTTATTAATGCACAGGAGCAATAATAATCAATATCAAATAGACGATAGTCACAGAAATCTCGTATATCCTACTCTTCGATAAGAGAATCGGATAACGGCAGATATAACACTAAACAGTGTTAAACAACAATCAGCAGATTTAAATCATCAACAAGGATAAGTGAAACGAATATCAATGAAGATAATCATAAAAACATCAGAATTTCCTAACGGCGATTAACAACAACAAATCAATCAACTTAAAACATCAACTCTGGTAGGGCTGCAGTAAACGCACGCGTATACTGCCTCACCACTACATCCTGAAATACACAAAAGATCAACGAACCAGAACCAAATGGCATCAACTCACTCAAAAGAGAGTCAAGTGCAATAGAAATGCATAGTGACATGCACAAGTGACTCGAACTAGTGAGTCAAGTACAAGTCAAGGCAGTGTACAATATTGAAACTGCAATTTCCAAAAATGAAGCAAGAAAACTCAATATGCAGAGAAACTGCAATTACCCAAAATGAAGCAATAAACTCAATACGCAGAGAAACTTCAATTACCAAAATGAAGCAAGAACTAATGTTCATGAACATGAAGGCAACAGATACAAGTCACCAGTAACAACTATATGAACAGAGCAGTATGAAGGTGAGGGCACCATAGATATGGCACCACAGCACACAACATTTAAAGGTCAATGCCATGTGTAATGCAATATGGACTAAACAGTAAGTGTCGACCAAGCCTTAACCAAATGCAGTGATAAGCACAGCAATGTAAGAGGTTGGAGATATATAATGCAGACTACATCAGGCCTACAATGACCAAAGTGTACCAGCAACATGGCAATACATCAAAGTCACAATGAATCATGATCATAATCAATATACAGGTCAAAGTCTACAAGAGTACATGAACTAAACAATATAGGACAGCAACTTCAACACCCTGCAATAGAAAATCAGGTACACTTGTATGCAACAGGGAAATGAGTAATGCAAGTAAGACCAGAATGCCACTGCACAAGACAAGTTAACAAAGTGCAGACACAAATGGTACAATACATGCAAATTTGCTCAAAAAGTGATACCAAACTATATGAATAAACAATCTCCCATGAACCAATTTAAGTGTACCACTCTGTGACAATATCAAGTGAAGGCCACATCAGCTCAATGAGCACAAATACGCATACAAAATATACGGCTATGACACAATGCAGACAAGCAACAATAGATAATCAAACTCAACAAAATCCGGCTATAGATTTCAATATGACAAGGAGCTACCGACTTGATGAACAAATGCAAGAACCGCTGTGGATACAAATGCATTACTGAAACACAAGTATAAGATACACGATCTCAACGTCGAATTAGTATATAAGTGTGCAGCCACTAGCACATATAGATATACAGTATAACTAAATGGAATGAGGACTCACTGCACTAAATCAAAGAACAATGGACTGCAAACTATACAAGAACCCAATAACAAAACCCAGAGCAATAACTTCACAAAAAAAAACAAGCAAGGGGTTTCAAAGTGCCGAAGCCATGCAACAGTGGGAATAAGTGAATATCCCAAAGATGAACAGCAGTACCAAATTCACAATTGACCAAGCCAAAAACAACAAGTGACCAAAGTCACCAGAAATTCACAAAACCAAACTGTGAAATCCAACTTCACGAGAATATATGAATTCGAACAAAGTCCACGTAAACAAAATTGGACAAGTCAGAAAATCGAACAACAAAATCGAAACCACGATAGCCACGAAACAGAAACAAACGAAAATCACAGAGTTTCGAACTCTAAATAACACAAAGCATGAATTAGATGTGAGCGATTATTCACTCACCATGATCGGGCGAGAGATGAAGATTCGAAGCTTCAATCGCTCGCGAGGCCCAAATTTTCTTTCTCGTCGAAGAAGAACAACCGCCACCATTTTTTTTCTTTTCGAACGTTATGTTATTTAGGGTTTGAATGAGAGAATGAAAGGGGGACACGGGTTTAAGCCTTAGAAAATTTTCACGGCAACAAAGAACATGGGCCGGATTCAGAATTTATAAAGCCCGTATAAAATTTTACAAATTCAAAAAGAATTTCAATCCGATTTTAAAAGAATATCGATTGGTTAAACGGCAAAAGCAATTAGCAACCAAATTAAATCATCAAATGACGATAATAATATAATTGTGAAATCTCGGGTTGTTACAGACTCCCCTCCTTATAAAAATTGCGTCCCCGCAATTATCATACTTAAATTTGTCTATAACAATTATTTTTCTACCATAAACTGGTTATGCTAGAAAAGTAAGAATCGAGAACACAAATACCAAAGAAATCTTTTAATTTCAATAAAAGAAATTTACAAATTCTCAACAAAATCTAATTATCAAGTAGATAATCAGAAAACAATCAAAACTGAATAAATGCAATCATCAGCAATATCCAATTACCAATTAGATATTCAGAAATACAGAAATCTCAAAACAGCAATATCTAATTATCGATACGATAATTAGAAAACAACAAATCTAATTATCAACAAAGATAATTATGAAACACAAATCACCAATCACAAACTGCAAATATCTAGTTATCCAACAATTAACTAGAAAACACAAACTCCATGATCAACAAACTCTAACTATTACCAGAAATAGATAGAAAATAGCGATTCAATAAAATCAGCAAACATCCAATTATCCAAACGATAGTCAGAAAACAAATCAACAAATATTTAATTACCACAAACGGTAATCAAATTTCAAATCAACAAATATTCGATTATCAAAAACGATAATCAAATCTCAAATCAACAAATATTCGATTATCCAAAACGATAATTAAATTTCAAATCAACAAATATTCGATTATCAAAAACGATAATCAAATTACAAATCACAAATATTCGATTATCAAAAACGATAATCAAATTTCAAATCAACAAATATTCGATTATCAAAAACGATAATCAAATTTCAAATCACAAATATTCGATTATCAAAAATGATAATCAAATTTCAAATCACAAATATTCGATTATCAAAAACGATAATTAAATTTCAAATCAACAAATATTCGATTATCAAAAACGATAATCAAATCTCAAATCAACAAATATTCGATTATCAAAAACGATAATCAAATTTCAAATCACAAATATTCGATTATCAAAAACGATAATCAAATTTCAAATCAACAAATATTCGATTATCAAAAACGATAATCAAATTTCAAATCACAAATATTCGATTATCAAAAACGATAATCAAATCTCAAATCAACAATTATTCGATTATCAAAAACGATAATCAAATTTCAAATCACAAATATTCGATTATCAAAAACGATAATCAAATTTCAAATCAACAAATATTCGATTATCAGAAACGATAATAAAATCTCAAATCAACAAATATTCGATTATCAAAAACGATAATCAAATTTCAAATCACAAATATTCGATTATCAAAAACGATAATTAAGTTTCAAATCACAAATATTCGATTATCAAAAATGATAATCAAATTTCAAATCAACAATTATTCGATTATCAAAAACGATAATCAAATTTCAAATCACAAATATTCGATTATCAAAAACGATAATCAAATTTCAAATCAATAAATATTCGATTATCAAAAACGATAATCAAATTTCAAATCACAAATATTCGATTATCAAAAACGATAATCAAATTTCAAATCACAAATATTCGATTATCAAAAATGATAATCAAATTTCAAATCACAAATATTCGATTATCAAAAACGATAATCAAATCTCAAATCAACAAATATTCGATTATCAAAGGCGATAATTAAATCTCAAATCAGCAAATATTTAATTATCAAAAGCGATAATTAAATCACAAATCAACAAATATTTAATTATCAAAAGCGATAATTAAATCTCAAATCAACAAATATCTAATTATCACAAGCGATAATTAGAAACAACAAATATCCGATTATCAGAAACGATAATCAGAACTCATATCAACAAATATCTAATTATCACAAGCGATAATTAGAAACAACAAATATCCTATTATCAAAACGATAATCAGAACTCATATCAACAAATATCTAATTATCACAAGCGATAATTAGAAACAACAAATATCCGATTATCAAAACGATAATCAGAACTCATATCAACAAATATCTAATTATCACAAGCGATAATTAGAAACAACAAATATCCGATTATCAAAACGATAATCAGAACTTATATCAATAAATATCCAATTACCTGCAGATAATTGGAAACAACAAATATCTAGAAATCAATTAAGAAGACTAGAAAATCAACATAAAAGCTTGGATCGATCCCATCAGATGGCGTGTTTTTAATTCGCCACACATGCATCAACAAATGACCGAAGCCTACCAAGTACTCAACAAAATTTTGGCGCCCAACAAATGACCCGAAGGTCCAACAAATGACCCGAAGGTCTAGTACTGGTATTTGACCCGAAGGTCCATCATATGACCCGAAGGTCCAACAAAGTGGCTCGAAAGCACACGAAATCATCAAATATTTCAATTAACGAGTCCGGAATTAACCGAAATAGCAAACGCACATGTCCCATACCACGTGTTTTACTAAATCGTTTGATTCTCTTCATCGTTTCCTTGAAAGTGCAAATTCATCAAAATCATCAAAACAACAGATATTTCAATTAACGAGTCCGGAATTAACCGAAATAGCAAACGCACATGTCCCATACCACGTGTTTTACTAAATCGTTTGATTCTCTTCATCGTTTCCTTGAAAGTGCAAATTGTGTATTTTGTAAAAATACACTTTACATTCTCAAACGGACAAGTCCGGAATTAAGCGAATCAGTAAAAGAAAGGGGTCATAATCCTCGATTTTGCTGAAACATTTAAATCGCTTCCTCATTCTTTTGAAACCGCAAACTGTAAAATTTATGAAAACAATTTCATTTATTTTATAAAAATAACAATTCACATTCTCAACTGGACAAGTCCAGAGTTAAGCGAATCAGTAAAAGAAAGGGGTCATAATCCTCGATTTTGCTGAAACATTTAAATCGCTTTCTCATCCTTTTGAAAGCGCAAACTATTAAAAATTTTATAAAACAATTTTCATTTTTAAAACGATTTTCCAATCACGTGATTAAAGCAACAACATCAGTAGCAATTTCAAAAAGGAAATTGTACTTCTCAAAATACCGTAAAATGAATCTCAGAATCAGCATTTCGGAATAACCGCTTGAAAATCCATATTTAAAAATTTGACTGTTACTGGGGGTCAAGGCGACAGTAATTTTAAAACGTCAAAATCTCATCAAAATAATTCACATCAAAATGTGACACCAGTGAATTTTCATTCATCAAAATGTCAACAAAACACCATGCTTCAAAAATTTAGCACCGCTGTAAAAATCTCGTTATACAAATAACGGTAACAAAATACGTTTCATAACCAAGCATCGGTTCAACGTAAAATTAATGCAGTAACGTGCAATTCATATTTGCACGCACACTACAATATACACAAAGAAATTACTCTATTATCTTCAATGAAGATAATTTAAAACAGCAAAAATCTAATCAACAATGATTAGTATAAAAGAAATCCAGCAAAAATCTCAACAAAAATCACATAACTGCAATCGCTTCGAATCCTCAATTCAGATTCGAAATTCTCAAAGAAACAAAATATATACAGCTATGTAAACAACAAATGGAATCTATTTCAATTTCATATTTTGATTTTTAAATCAAAAAGATTATCAGCCGTATTCAGCGAAGACAGTTTCACTATTTCCGCTGCGCACTTTGATAAACAGAACACAAAATTATCAATCAACAAAACACAGTTTCACTCTTATTTTTAAATAAAGATATTTAAAAATTTCATCAAACTTTCAAAACTTTAGTTTTGACTCAAAGCACAATTAAAAACATCAACCAATAGTTGTAACATATGTTCCATCTAAGTTATGTTTTATATTATGTCCTTAAACCCCAAGCTCTGATACCAACTGTGACGCCCCACCTCTATGCTCATAATAACAAAGAGTATTAAAAGAAATACTGTCTATTATTATGAAGAATAAGGCTGGATAGGAGCGGCCATCCGTGGTTGGCCTTACACTAATATTGGTTACCTCGATAGGAGTGGTATATACTTTTCATTTTCATCTTATTTATTTACTCCCATCGACATACCCAATTACCAGTATAAAACAAACTACGATGGTTCATAATAGTTTAGGACATTAGATATAACAATAACACAGATAATATAAATGCGGAACATAGATAAAACAAAAGTCTCATATATATATATATATATAACTGATGTTAGTTACAATATAGTTGACACAATACATATGATACAACTACTACTGTCGACTCTGGAAGTTATATATACAATTACATTATCAACTAATATACATGAATACATATCATCCTATACTATGACACAACTTCTACAAAACGACGAAAACTACTTCAGAAGATACGAAAAGTCTTCATAGCTCAAACAGCAACTCAAAGCAAGAAATCTACAACCTAAAATAACTCGGGTCTGACCCGAGTATTAAATTCAAAAGAAAATAATACACGGGTCAGTCTAATTCAAACTCAGTTATTAATGCACAGGAGCAATAATAATCAATATCAAATAGACGACAGTCACAGAAATCTCGTATATCCTACTCTTCGATAAGAGAATTGGATAACGGCAGATATAACACTAAACAGTGTTAAACAACAATCAGCAGATTTAAATCATCAACAAGGATAAGTGAAACGAATATCAATGAAGATAATCATAAAAACATCAGAATTTCCTAACGGCGATTAACAACAACAAATCAATCAACTTAAAACATCAACTCTGGTAGGGCTGCAGTAAACGCACGCGTATACTGCCTCGCCACTACATCCTGAAATACACAAAAGATCAACGAACCAAAACCAAATGGCATCAACTCACTCAAAAGAGAGTCAAGTACAATAGAAATGCATAGTGACATGCACAAGTGACTCGAACTAGTGAGTCAAGTACAAGTCAAGGCAGTGTACAATATTGAAACTGCAATTTCCAAAAATGAAGCAAGAAAACTCAATATGCAGAGAAACTGCAATTACCCAAAATGAAGCAATAAACTCAATATGTAGAGAAACTGCAATTACCAAAATGAAGCAAGAACTAATGTTCATGAACATGAAGGCAACAGATACAAGTCACCAGTAACAACTATATGAACAAAGCAGTATGAAGGTGAGGGCACCATAGATATGGCACCACAGCACACAACATTTAAAGGTCAATGCCATGTGCAATGCAATATGGACTAAACAGTAAGTGTCGACCAAGCCTTAACCAAATGCAGTGATAAGCACAGCAATGTAAGAGGTTGGAGATATATAATGCAGACTACATCAGGCCTACAATGACCAAAGTGTACCAGCAACATGGCAATACATCAAAGTCACAATGAATCATGATCATAATCAATATACAGGTCAAAGTCTACAAGAGTACATGAACTAAATAATATAGGACAGCAACTTCAACACCCTTCAATAGCAAATCAGGTACACTTGTATGCAACAGGGAAATGAGTAATGCAAGTAAGACCAGAATGCCACTGCACAAGACAAGTTAACAAAGTGCAGACACAAATGGTACAATACATGCAAATTTGCTCAAAAAGTGATACCAAACTATATGAATAAACAATCTCCCATGAACCAATTTAAGTGTACCACTCTGTGACAATATCAAGTGAAGGCCACATCAGCTCAATGAGCACAAATACGCATACAAAATATACGGCTATGACACAATGCAGACAAGCAACAATAGATAATCAAACTCAACAAAATCCGGCTATAGATTTCAATATGACAAGGAGCTACCGACTTGATGAACAAATGCAAGAACCGCTGTGGATACAAATGCATTACTTAAACACAAGTATAAGATACACGATCTCAACTTCGAATTAGTATATAAGTGTGCAGCCACTAGCACATATAGATATACAGTATAACTAAATGGAATGAGGACTCACTGCACTAAATCAAAGAACAATGGACTGCAAACTATACAAGAACCCAATAACGAAACCCAGAGCAATAACTTCACAAAAAAAAACAAGCAAGGGGTTTCAAAGTGCCGAAGCCATGCAACAGTGGGAATAAGTGAATATCCCAAGATGAACAGCAGTACCAAATTCACAATTGACCAAGCCAAAAACAACAAGTGATCGAAGTCACCAGAAATTCACAAAACCAAACTGTGAAACCCAACTTCATGAGAATATATGAATTCGAACAAAGTCCACGTAAACAAAATTGGACAAGTCAGAAAATCGAACAACAAAATCGAAACCACGATAGCCACGAAACAGAAACGAACGAAAATCAAAGAGTTTCGAACTCTAAATAACACAAAGCATGAATTAGATGTGGGCGATTATTCACTCACCATGATCGGGCGAGAGTTGAAGATTCGAAGCTTCAATCGCTCGCGAGGCCCAAATTTTCTTTCTCGTCGAAGAAGAACAACAGCCACCATTTTTTTTCTTTTCGAACGTTATGTTATTTAGGGTTTGAATGAGAGAATGAAAGGGGGACACGGGTTTAAGCCTTAGAAAATTTTCACGGCAACAAAGAACATGGGCCGGATTCAGAATTTATAAAGCCCGTATAAAATTTTACAAATTCAAAAATAATTTCAATTCGATTTTAAAAGAATATCGATTGGTTAAACGCCAAAAGCAATTAGCAACCAAATTAAATCGTCAAATGACGATAATAATATAATTGTGAAATCCCGGGTTGTTACAGTAGGGTAGAGTACTTGATTACCTAAACTCAATCCTAGACACTACCTTTCTAAACACCCTACTATATGTGTTGTAGACTTAATAGTTAACCCTAACATGACTAATTTAGATCGTATAGGCTTTTGGTTATGATTCCATCATTTGAACTATGTCAGCATGCATCCGAAGTAATGGGTGAATTTCAATTTTTTACCATATTGGATCTTATTGGGCTTATGAAGTCTAATTTATTTAGAATATTTCTAAATTTCCTTCCAAATAAAATCATTATTTTATTTAAATTTATAATATAGTTTTATGTTATGTAATTAATATTATATAATATATAAATGTGTATCATATACACATATATATGTGTGTGCATGTGCCACAAAGCAATCTGTGCAAGGTACATCATGCATGTGTATAAATGTTGTGATTTACACCGCAACTGACATGTTAGCTCATTTAGTATATAGATATATTATCGAAATGTACGTTTATATATATATATATGTATGTATGTATTATAATTATTGCAAATATATATATACACACATATACATAATTCTATATGCATACAAAACGGTGACAGATAAAATTCCCGAAACCCTAGGTGATCTAGACGAAGAAGATGGTGGCGAATGGAAGATAGTTAAGAGGAAGGGGAAATAGTCATTTGTAGATGTAGTGGGGTAAAATATTAGGACCGTAAAGCGAAATTGAAATTAAAGGAAAGGTCAATTTCTATGAACCTATTAAAGATGGGAAGGAGGCATATCAACTAATAGATGACGCAGACTATGAAGAATCAAATATGATGGAGAAACTCGATCTACGTTTATATGGCTGGTAAAAGACCCTACTTTGTCTATTTCAATGCTTACATCAAACGGGTCTGGAACCCTAAGGGATCTTGGGATGTTTTTCTAGAGACCATGGAATTTATCTAACAAAATTTGAAAGAGAGGATGATTATAAACAAATTCTTAAAGGCAGACTTTGGTTTATGGATAGCAACCTGATTTTCATGAGGAGATGGAAGGTGGATTTTAACTTTGAAAGATCCAAGCCGACCACGTATCATAACAGGATTAAATTTAACAATTTAAATTTGGCCTTATAGAACATGAGATGTATTAGCAAACTTGAAATCTTAATCGGAATACCACTAGACATTGATGAAAACACCAGACTTGTTAAGCGCATAAAATATGCTAGAGTTCTGTAGAGGTCGAAGCGGAGGCTGAACAGCCAAAAAGTGTCAAGGCAATAGATAAACATGGCAATGTGTGTTAGGAACTCCTATCAACAAGTTTTGATGACGACAAACCATATAATTATAATTGTACATATATATCTCATATCTTATTTTTACAGATACTCAAGGATACAAATCGAAGCATGAAGCATGGATCACAGCAGTAGAGAGATAAATATTGTATACAAATCTTAGAAATAATATGTAAAATCTCCCTGGGTTTTGTATATGATATAAAATACACACACATTTACACAGAAGAACAGATTTTACATAATCCAGACGTCTGGTACTGTGCCCCCAGACGTCTGGTCCCAGCCTCTGGAATCTTCCAGATAATACATGACCAGACGTTTGGTCATCACAATCCAGACGTCTGGATTTGGCTTCGGGAATCTTTTAAAATATACAACTATCAAATCTGAAAGGTTGCTTCTGCATCTCTTTTTCAAATCAGTTCTACCCCAAATAGAAGCAACTCTAGAAATAAAAAGAAATGGTAGCAACACTTCAAATCAATTTTTTCACAACTATAAATACATCAGTGATTTTACGATTAAAGTAATGAATTTCTGATTTCTATTCTCTATATCTACTTTGCATTCAAATTCAAGTTACTCATATTTGCTATCAATATTTCAATCAAAGATCATTAACTTTGGTTCAGTTTTCTTCCATATTTCCAAAGCACACACATATTCATATCTATCCATATCTAGTGGAGATTATAGGAAGACTTGTACGTATTGTCAATATCAATGTTAATCAAAGAACATTCTTGATGAAAGATTTATATTGTAACAAGCCTATTCCTCCGGGCGAAGTGATGGTTATTGATTAGTGAAATTTCGAAGAGGAGCTTCGGGACTGGACGTAGGATGTGAGGTCTGAACCAGCATAAAATTTCTGGTGTGATCTTTTTCATTTTATTGTTATCTCATTATCTTAATCTATCGCATATATAATAATTACTTGTCATATACATAGTATATGATCCATATAGACTTTCAATTGGTATCAGAGCAATTGAAAGTCTATATGGATCAATTGGTATCAGATTTATGTCTAGCCGCAAATCATGATAATCCTTGGTTTGGCACAAAAGTTTTTGTCATATATATTTTAAATATATTAACAAACTAGCAAAACATGATCTAAATAGAGGTCTTCCTAAAATTAACTATAAAATTAAAAATTTATGTGACGCATGTCAAATGGGCAAGTTAAAGAAAAGTTCTTTCAAATCTAAAAATAATATATCCACTAAGCAACCATTAGAATTTCTTCATTTAGATTTATTTGGACCAACCCAAGTATGATCAATAAATCATAACAAATATGTATTCATAATTGTAGATAATTTTTCAAGATATACTTGGACATTATGTTTAAAACTTAAAAGTGACACTTTTGGAATGTTTAAAATCTTTGCAAAACGAATTACTGACTTAATGGATTTAAAAATTAAAAATATACGCAGTGATCATGGAGGAGAATTCGAAAATGAACTTTTCACTGATTTTGGAACAAAAAAGGAATTAGTCATAATTTTTCGTTTCCACGAACACCACAACAAAATGGTGTAGTTGAACGGAAAAACAGAACTTTACAGGAATGTGCACGAACATTACTAAATAGTAGTAACCTACCCAAACATTTTTGGGCTGAAGCTATTGCCACTGCCTGTTATGTATTGAATCGTGTCACACTTCGACCTATGACTAAGAATACATGTTATGAAATGTTGTGTGGAAAGAAACCAAAAGTTTCGTATTTCAGAACTTTTGGGTCAAAATGTTTTATTTTAAATACTAAAGATGATCTTGGAAAATTTGACCCTAAAGCCGACGAAGGAATTTTCATTGGCTATTCAGAACGTAGTAAAGCTTATAGAATTTATAATAAACGAACAAATATTATAGAAGAAAGCTTACATGTGTCTTTTGATGAAAATTTCCAATAAACTATTAGAGAAGATGATGATGAAATTTTAACTAAAAATCAAACTGAAAATACAAATAATATGAATAATTCATTCTCCGATAATAATGAAAATGTTTTAAGATCACCCACACGAATATTAAAAAATCATCCTTTGGATAATATAATTGGAGACTTAAATTCTCGAGTCACTAGAAATAAATTAAATCAAATGAGTCATGTTGCTTTTACCTAAAATAAAGAACCTAAAAATTACAAAGAAGATAAAGAAAGATCAGGGTTCTTCATCTCAAACAAAAGTTATCAGTGATTCTCACATAAAATCATGGCTCGATCAAAGCCCTAGCTCAATCAAAAGATTTGATGATTTGAAGACTATGAAGTTTCATCTAGGTCCTTTCTACCAACTACTACGATTTCCTCTCTATGAAATGCATTCATTATGTGAAGATGCCGAGGTTAACTATCTAATCGAACAAGGTCTCAATGAGGTAACTATAGATCAGCTTGAAATCGTTCTCTTTTATTCAAATCAATGTAGCTCTTCCATTTGGAATCCCGAAGGTGACGAAAATTGGCTTTGGACTAGTGTCTATGGTAAAGTCATTAAGCTCACTCCTGGAATGTTAGGACGAATCCTCCATTGCTCTTACACGGGTATCGAATTAAAAGACATACTCGACAAAAGATTTTTACCCCGTGATGAGGTCACTCACCTACTTTGGGAAGATCATATGGAACAGTGGAATACGAAGAACCTCCGACCTAGGCCAAGATTGCTAAATCACATGATTATCAACACCATAATACCAAGAAAAAGTAGTCACGAGAAAATATATAAAACAGAACACAAAGCTATGTATGCTATATTTTGTGGTATTAAAGTTAATTGGGCTCAATTTCTTTTCGACGAAATTAAAAATTTCTGGATTCACAAGCGCCAGACAATTGTTTATGCACCCTATATAATGCGAATTCTTCAATTCCTAGGTGTCCCTTCTTACTTATCATATTTTGAAGAACTACAAATTAAAGAAAGTGGGTCCAAATACTTCAAGCTTATGCATCTACCGGACGAACCGCCACCGATAATATCATTTCCTCAATGGAATCTGCAGCAACAACAACTACATCAACAACAGCCTCAACAAGAGCAGCAACAACCCCCTCCACAACAACAACAACAATCATGTCCTTATGTTTTCCAGCAACATCCCTCCGAATATCAATCAGACTCAGAGATTTTAGAAGCCCGGGGAGAACCTACTTCAACAGAATCATATCGTGACTTGTCAATTCGAAATCAACAAATTTTATCTTGCAATCAACAAATCTTAGGCAAGAAAGTTGGTCGTCTTGACAGATCTGTCTCAAGCATATCTTCTCGAATGGGCAAAATCGAGAAAACACTGGATAAGGTTGTATCTACTCTTGGGAAAGTAATGATGAAAGTTCATGGTTGATCATCATCCCGGTCCTCATCCTCATCGCCATCACCTGCTCCATATATTTTTTCTGTTATAGGGTCTTCAACAAAACTATGAGGAAAAGAAGCAATGGAAGAAGAACCATTAAAGGAAAAAGATAAAGAGGAAAGTGAGGACTTTAATATGCAAGATCGTTCACCCCATCAATAAGATATTATTCATAACAGTTCTAGATTGGTGAAAACCGGAATTATGATCTTATGGGATATTAATGTGTGGTCAGCAACAATTATCAACATGGACGAATAGCAAATAACTGTTCGTATGGAAAATGTGAGGGGATTGGACATTATTGTTTTTTTTGTTTATGCTAGCAATTTGGACTCTGAAAGGAATAAACTTTGGAAGAAGCTAACTGATAACTCTAAAATTATACACAAACCTTGGTTGGTAGCTGGTGATTTTAATGTTGTTCTAAAGACTAATGAAAAACAAAGGGGTCTTACATTGAAATTTTGCCAGGTTGCAGAGTTTAATAACTATGTGTTAGCCACTGGATTGATTGAAGCATTCCATATAGGCTTGAAATTCACATGGAGAAGTGGTGAAGTTAAAAAAATATATTCAAGACTTGATAGAGCACTGGGTAAAGCTGATTTGTTTAACAAAATCCCTAATATTAAAGTTATAGTCCTACCAAGTTCGACAAGTGATCATTGTCTTCTTCTTATTCAATTTAATGATGACAACCCTACTCAAAAAGGCAAACCTTTCAGATATGCCAATCATCGGTATCTTATAGACAGATACAATAATCTGTGGATTTTAATATTATTCAAATACCAGAGGGAAAATTCATGTATCATTTGTCATGATTGGAAAGGGGATGAAGAATAGACTTAAAGATTGGAACAGAAAGAGGCCAGTAGTAGGAGATGAAATGCAAGACATACAAAATAAACTAGATAATATCCAATAACAACTGGATGCAGATTCTAAAAATGAAAGATTTAATTCTAAATTTTATGCTTTACAAAAGTTACTCAAGGACCAACTTAACAAACAAGTTATTGATTTAAGACAAAAGGCTAAGGAGAAATGGCTGACAAAGGGAGATGAATGCACTAAATATTTTTACACTAAAATGTCACAAAGGAAAATTTATAACAACTTATCTAATTGTTTAAATGAACAGGCACTTGTTGTTTATAATGTTCAAGACTTGGAGGATAAAGTTATCAAATACTTTACAAAGTTATATAATGGAGACTACAACCAGCAACTACCTCATGTTCAGTGCAGAAGGCACATTTCCTTGGAGGGTGCTAAAATGTTGACAACTATTATTAATCTAGGGGAACTGAAAAAAAGACCACTTTCTCTATTCATAATGATTTCAGTCCTGGTCCTGACAGCATGGAGCAGGCTTCTTCAAAGTGCACTGGGTACACCTGAAAGATATGATACTTAAAGCTTATCAAGAAGCATTTGATTCTAGTGAGTTCATTTAGGAAATTAATCACACTTTTATAACACTTATCCCTAAAGTGAATAAACCAGAAAGAATAGATGAATACAGACCTTTGCATGTTGTAATGTCACATATAAAATTCTTTGCAAAATAATTTGTATGAGATTAAAAAAGGTGCAACTTGATCTCATATCCCAATGTCAAAGTGCTTTTATTAAAGGCAGATTTATATTAGAGAATCCTCTAATGACACATGAATTGGTAAGAGATTTCAACAAACAAGGAGCAGACAACGTTTGTATGAAAGTAGATTTGTATAAAGCCTTTGATAGAGTTAACAGACAGTTTATTTTACACATGCTTGATTCCATGGGGGTTCCTACCAAACTGTTAAATTTAATTGCTCACTGTCTAAGCACTCCAACTTTTTCTATGATTATTAATGGGGTTCCTAGGGGATACATACATACTAACAGAGGAATCAGGCAGGGTGATCCTCTTCCCCATACTTGTTTGTTGTGGCCATGGAAGGTTTTCTATACAAATGGAAATTGCATGTCATCAACAATTTATCAATCCAATTTACAACATTCAGCCTATAGTTACCCATCTCATTTATGCTGATAATTTGTTAGTTGTTTTCAAAGCTAATTTTATGGCTATTGGGAAAATCAATGAGATTTTTAAGCTTATGGAAATCTATGTTGGTCCAAAATTTAATGCGCTTAAAAAAATGTTATTTGAATAAAATTTTGTAAACATAGAGCTGAAATCATCGGAAAACTTGGTGTTACGACGAGGGAGCTACCAGTCAAATATCTTGGTGTACCATTATCAAATAATACTATCGCTGATGCTGAATGTGGAAAGTTAATTGACAGTATCAGAGATTAATTGCAACGTTGGAGATCTAAATTGTTATCATTTGCTGGAAGAGTTAAGCTTGTAAACTCGGTTATTTCTTCTAAAGTCAGATTCTGGACAAAAACTTTTCAAATCCCAGATGCTCTATAGTTAAGATTAATGTAGTGTTTGCTAATTTTATTTAGAGAGGAGGTCTACACAAGGTGAGTTACAAAGAATTATGTAAGCCAAAAAGAGAAGGTGGTGTGGGTTTGAAAAACATGTTTGTACTCAAATAATTATGGGCTTAAGATAGGTTGGAAAATTCTTGAATCAAATAATCTATGGGCAAGCTAGATGAGAGCAAGATACCTCAAAGACAATTTTTAGACAATTAAGAATGATAATAATGCTTCAACAACTTGGAAAAATATATAGAGACATAAAGAGCAGCTGAAAGTACTTATTGAAATATAGATAGCAAATGGAGAAAACACCGATCTTGGGAAAGATCCTTGGATTAATAGAAAAAGTTTGATTAACTGACTCGGATGGTATAGCTACTCTGCTAATGGCACCCCTATATGTAAAGTGGCAAAACATTATACACAACAATAAGTGGGCAACTGACAGGCAAATTATGACTAGGAATTTTAAATAGGAAATTGATGGTATCCCTTATTCACTGGGACAAATAGTGATATTTGGGCCGAGAAGAGTAACAATAAAAGGAAATTTAATTTGCGAGATGCTTGGGAAGACTCTAGACATCAACATCCTAAATTTCAATGGCATAACGTTATATGGAGTCGTTCGAATAGCTCTAAAATGGCACACACAACCTACAAAGCTATGATTTTTCGACTGCCAACCTAGGATTGACTTAAAAGTTGGGGAATTTTGGAAGATGCAACATGCAAACTCTGTAATGGGGACATGGAGGCTCATAAACATTTATTTTTTGACTACAAATATAGCAAAAGGGTTTGAACCATTCAAACATTAAAATGCTTACAAACAGATAGGGTTAAGAATCTTTAAGAAGAAGCAGTATACCTGGACGATCGGACTGATGTCTCTTACTTGATGAAGGAAGTTGGAAGAGTTAGCTTGACAACTTCCATTTGGCACCTCTGGCATGAATGGAATGAAAGCACTTACAATAATAACCAGAAAGATGAGTTAGTCTTACCTGAATAAATTGCAAGAGACACCACTATCATAATCAGGAGGATAAAGAGACATAGAATTACCAGCTTAGAGGGACGAGAAAGACGACTACTGGAGAATTGGAGCTGGAGAGCTGATCAGCAAGGAAATCAAGCAATGATCTGGAATCCGCAATAGATTGTGAGTGCTTTGACCTAATATTATTTAAGGAATGTTTGGTTGTAAAGCTGGAATGTTTTACTTTGACAGTAAAGTGTGTTTTTGTTTACCTTGCGGATGTATATTGATCTTTGAGCTTGGGCCACAAACCCCATGAATAAAATTCTTAACCCACTTTAAAAAAACGTAAATCTATATTTTGTTTTGAAAATTATTTATAAATGTATATATAAATATAAATACACACACAAATATAAGGAATTTATAATATATATAGTTATGTACATGTATGTATTTAAAACTATATAAAAGTATATCAAAATTATATTTATTTATTTTACTTGAAATACAAAATCAAATCAAATTTTTTTACTAAACATATACATATATATCTTGCAAATAGTTTAATGGTAAATTATAGAAGAGAAATTAGGGAAAAGGACAAACTTTGAAAAAAAAAGGCAGAAGGACGCTAAGTTTCATTTTTAGGCTGAAGGACAAATGCTAGTTATAATTAGCATTATATTCAACTTTTACATTATACAAAATACTAGTTGTAACCACACATGTAAACTCAAACCATTCAAAAGGGAAGATTGTTAATGGGGTAAATAAGAAAATAATAGAAAAGAAGGAAAAACAAAACACAGAATCTCACAGCGGAATGAAAAAATATAATAATCAAATAAACAGTTCATGGAGTTGTTTATAAATAACATTTGATTACACTTTTACAATAAAAAACAGAGTTATACATTCAGCAAGAATAAATAAATAAAGCAGCGGAACAACATGATGCAGTTGAATAAATATAATAAATAGTAATAATATACTAAATCTTCGTCTTCGTCCTCCAAAAAGATAGTCTTCAATGTGCTGAAATACTCAGGCTGACCCGAGCGTAATGAAAAACAAAACACTCGAGTCGGGATTAAAAGATCTTATGTAAGTTAAATCAAAATAAGTAAAATATGAGTGTGACGGCTTCAGAGATGTTTACGGGGTTTTACATCTCCTATCCAGTGTCTAACGTGCGTGCAATAACTTAAGAGATGTTCAGAATTCCATCTCCTAAGGATCCGTTAAACTATCTATATATATAATACAATACGCAATTATAATATGTCTACAGTAAAGTAAAGTATTAAAATAGTGTTAAGGCGTTACCCATATCCCCCTTAAAACATTTTTATAAATGCCATAGTCTATATAGTACCGTAATTCCTCCGTAAACTAGAGGGCTATCAGAGGGCACTCCATAGTGTACGACACAAACCAAACTCATAGTGGGCTCGATCAGGATAAATACGACAAGGCACGCGAGGCAATGCCCAGGGTAGGATACTACTGTTTTGAGGATCCGGACTGGTGGTAACGCATAGCAGCTACTACCGCCCACCTCGAGACACACTCCCATAATCAAATCAAAGGGTGGCCACCAAGTCAAATCGCAATGTAATAGATATGGTTTCGAAGAAGCATGCTCGATCGGAGGAGTGACCTCACTTGGCCCAGCGTGGCTCCTGTTTTAGTCATTTTAATTATGACCCGAAGGTCAAGGCTATCCATCATCGTTCTCTTACTTCATTCTAGTAGCGTCCGCCAAACCATCCTACTTTATTCTGGATTCTCCACCATATGCACAGTTGTTAAAGTGGTTTTCGGTATTGGCAGAGAGTATGACAATATCTGATCCTGGTCTCTTTAACAACCAAACGCTTATTTCACACCGGTTGGTTCTTTTACATTTCCAAAACCGATTCATAATTGATATCAAAATATCATATTCAATTCAAAATCATATCACTTTTGAAATCATATTCACTTTCGAAATCATTATTTACTTTAAATCATATTCATTTTCAAAGTCATAACCACAAAATAGTTTAAACCATTATATCAAAATATTTGCATTTAAATCAATTAAATCTAAATCATAACAGTTCCAACTTTAAACAATTTGAATATTAAAAGTAGTTTATATATTGGAATAGTTATACATTAAAAATAGTATAGATATTAATATATATATATATATATTAAAAGTTGTTTATAAATTTAAAATAATATATATTAAAAGTTGTTTATATTTTAAAAATAGGTTATAGATTAAAATAGTTTATATACTAGAAATAGTTTATATATTAAAATAGGTTATACATTAAAAATAGTTAATGTATTAAAAATTATTTATATATTAAAATGGTTTGTATGAGAAAATTTGTTTATATGTTAAAAGAGTTTATATCGAAAATACTTTCAAATTAGAATTGTTTCTTCCAATTTCACAAATCAATTCAAATCAACTTTAGTTCCAAAAATTCAATTTAAATCAATCTCAGTTCAACGATTTCAATTCAAAAGGCTAAAGGTTTTAATTCAAATTTTCATTAAAAACCATTTCAATTTATATCGATTTCAAATCCATGTTTGAACTACAAATTTAAACCACTTCAAATTCAATAGGTTTCAAAGTTTAAATATTCATACGTTTACAAAAACCCAATTTTGATAAATTTCTTTATATTTCAAAATTCAACTTTAAGATTTTGATTTAAATTCTTTAAACAATTCATCTAAGCCAATTTCAATTTCAACATTTTAAAGCTTGGATTTTGAAAATAATTCAGTTCATATAAATCAAATTTTATTTCGTAATATCATTTAACTAGATTCAAAAATTAAGGATTTAAAATCATTTAATTTAGCCAATCCGGTGTCCGTATATAATTTTCTACCCTATGGTCAAGTGATACGGAGATATATCTTTTTAACCCGCAATAAATTTAAATTTACGGGCATATATAATTTCAACCCGCAATCCTGAGTAAAATTCAGAATCCATAAAATCGCTCGAGTTTATCATTTCAACCCATAACGATTTTTCCATAATCTATAAGATCGTTCGGGTATGTATCATTTCAACCCATAATGATTTTCCTAACAATTACTAAGGGAACTTGCATTGTGATAACAACATATAAAATAAATATAATATCCAATCATCCAAATATCAAAAATTAAACATCCGTCACAATAATCATTCAAATCAACCAATAAATCACAACAAATAAATTGGTTATCATTATCAGGTATTTAATTGGCAATTAAATTCAATATTAATTTAAATGGCAATTCAATTCAAATAAACTCAAATTAAATTTAAATGACAATTTAAAATACCAAACATCAATCAATAAATTTTCAATCACATCATAAATTTAATTTAACTAACATAAGATGGTTTAGTATACGTGAGTGGGTTAAATCACTCACCTTATGGTTTGTCATCGATTTAAAATCCAAATAGGCCCAAAAAATTAATAGTCTTAGAATGCAGCCAAACTAATTCCATATCGTCCGGAATTTCTATACGATCACAATGAAGAAAACCGGGCATGAATCCAAGCTCGTATGCAAAAGTTATAATGATTAGGAGTTATACGATTTATATTATAAAAATAAATAACATAATAAATAATATTAAAAAAAAGAACTCATGTTCCCAACCAGCAAACCATGCTTCCACCTAAACCCATCAAGCCTCAACTTTGACCACCCGCGCATACCACCAAGAACCTCCAAAGACCAAGATACCACCATCAACGTGCTCCCCTTCCCCTCCTCCACCAACCAGCACCCTCGCCCCCACCCCCCAAGGCAACGCCGTCACCGCCTATTTCTAGGATTTACCAAACCCTAGATCGATGTGTGCGACCACCACAGGCCGTAATCACACCACCGACTACCACCATTCGACTCCTATCGACGAGCTCTACAAAACCCCTCAACCAATTTGGCCAATCGTGGCCCAAATCAAAAACGGCCAAATCGAGTTAGGGTTTCGCAATTTGAGGACTTTGACCGTGATTTCTGATCGATTCGTACACTGTTTTGAAAAACGAACACTTGCCGTAGATTCATATTATCGAGAGCTTCGAAACAGTATATAATATGATAGGGTTTGGAGAGTTTGAAATTTTGAAATTGATTTTGAAAGTAGGGTTAGGGAATGTCTGCCATTTGAGAAGGAGGAACAGATAAGAAGTTGATGTACGTGCAGAAATAATGAAATAAGAAACAGCTAGGGTTAGAAAAATCTATTTATATATAGAGAGATAGATAAGAATGAACGGACATATCGAATTGGGTGGAAACGATAACGACCTGAAAAGCCCGTTTCGTTTCCGAAACGAAAGTAGGTCATCCCATATATCGAAATATATGTTTTCGGTATTTTTAAACTCAATAGAACTAGTTTCAAACCCAAATTCCATTGTATACAGAAGCTAGCTTTTAAAATCAGATTATTTTAATTGAATTCTTAAAATTGATTTCTATGCGTTTCGAGCTCGCACGATCAAACGATAAGTCCGATCGCTACGAAACTTGAAATCCTGCAATAATTTACTGTTACGGATCCGATGAAATTGGTTTCGTCGAAATCTGAGACAGTGGCTAAAATGGCTAATTTTTCACGTTAATTAAACAAATTATTATTAAATAAATTTAATCACTTTTAAATTCAAAATTAGAAGTTAACAATTTTATCAGTCTTGATTACATAGAAATTAATAACCTATTAAAATAAAATTTCCATGTTAAATCTATAGCGTCTGAATCTTTCTCTCACGATCGAAGATCTTCCTCCTCATCTTCTTCCTTCTCATCAGATCTTATTCATCGTGATCGTATTCCTTATCGATCATATGCACAAGTGGTAGGGATCGACAACCTCCCCATCGATTTCAGAGCCTTCCATTCCAATCTTTAAACAAGAATTGGATCGATTCAAGGAAAAGAAAGGATATCTGTTATAGATGTGGTGGTCATAATCACTTTGCTTTTCAATGTCGCGAATCTATCATATGCTTCACTTGCGGTAAATCGGGCACAAGAAATATGATTGTTCGTCTAAATCGATCGAATCTGTCTCCTCTGCAAACCTGGTTGAACATGGTTTCCAATTCGTATTAAAGTGTATGCTTTTGAAGAGGATTTTATTTGATCACTTATGGCAAAACGAAATGAAGGTATTAATATTTAGAGGATTTGCTATTACATTTCAACTTTATCAATGAACCAAATATTGGTAAAGCGTATAGAGATAAATTTGGCGATCCAGAATTATATTTCGGCAAATCCGATCATCTTCATAAAGCTTCGAAAAAGGATAATCTCGCTAGTGTATCTAAAAATGGTCTTTCTGACTCTATCAAGAAGGAGAAATTAATAAGTTTCGACCCTATTTTGATTGATCCTGATGTTGTTGCTATGAGTAATAATTCTTCAGTCTCAAAATCTGGAATCAATTTGAATTATAATTTTACCAAGGTAAAGACCAAAAAAGGCAGTACGCATAATCGAAGATTGGTGAATTTCGAGATTCCTACTGCTAACAGATTTGAATGTCTTGAACCGGAATCTACCACTGATTTTATTGAGGGAGAAGTGGATAAGGTTATGAATGCTCATTTGTCTGATAGCTTGATTGAAATTCAATCGAGTGCGAATGTTTGTAACAATGTTTTTGTTGATAATGAAGGTGGCAATTTAAAGGATTGTTTGGTTGTAAGTGAATTCTTATTTGATCATGATTTGGATAATCTGAACAGCTTGAAAGATGTTAGTAAAGACCCGGATATTCGAATGGATGTAGATCAGTATCCTAAGTCCATTAAGGCTTTTGACAGTGATTTATGGGCGACAATGTCAGTTGTTGATCTGCCGCTTATATTCGATTTGAATGATCAGAGTACATGTGATTATTGTAAAAGCGATGGAGTGCTGGTGGATGAACTGGTAGATTCTCTTGCTTATGATGATTATGCTTATTCAAGCGATGAACGGAAGCTTATGCGAGATGACTTTCGTGACTGGTTCCTGTTTTATGAACAACAGAAGGATGTTGACAATGCTATTGAATTAGAGATTTGTGTTGCTGTGGATAATTCAAATTCGATCAATGCTTCTCTTGATGATATGCACACTGATATTATTATACATGGTGCACAGTTTTCGGATACTGTTGATATTGTGAATCCTCCAATTCCCTCTCTGATAGTTGACAATCTTTCTGGGGTGAGCTTTTATGATGGAAGTGTTGTTTCTAGCACATTGAAAGGTGGAGATGCTTGTATTATTAATGATGATAATGAAGTAGTCACTTCTGCGAGATTGGGTAGAGATGATAACCGAGAAGAATTTTTCTCGGGTTTAGCAACATCTTTGGTATCAGTTGGTTTGGGTTATGACTCAACAAACGTAGGGAATTCGTTGACTTTGGTGAATAATTGTGGCACCAATGATCCAGTTTTTTTTGCAATTGGTAGATAGGAAATCTGGCCTTCATTCGATAGCTCAGAGTGGGGAGTTAGGTGGTAATTCAGCTTCTTGTTATACTTCTTCGAAGAGAGGTAGACGAAGGAAGTTTGTAGCTTCTAGCGGATCGGTTCGTAGGAGCGTCAGGATTCGTTGCAGTCGCTCTCAGTCTTTGGGTAAGTCTCCTGATTCGAGTACTGTGAGCGGTACATAGGAATCAAGCTCAGGTACGTATTTTGATTTGGGTAGTACTTACTCGTCTTATGCTTTAGGTAATTTATCAGCTTTTGAGTTCAGCCATCTAGCCAGTGATACTGCTTTTATTTTAACTGATATAGAGTTAGATCGTTAGTTTATTAGAAGCAAGGAATTTGATAGGGCTAGATCTTTGGGTTTATGAGGATTATTAGTTGGAATATTAGAGGTTTGAATGACTTAAATAAATGTGATAAGGTTAGAGCTTTTTTTAAAGACTATTCTATTGATATTGCACTTCTTCAAGAGACTAAAATTGAGTGCCCAGATAATTGTTTTTATAGAAGACTAGGTGGATATCATTTTAGAAAATGGGTTTCTCTACCTTCGGTGGGTGTATCTGGAGGTTTAATGATTGGTTAGCGGGATAATTATTTTAATCTACTCCAATGTATCACCAAATAACATTCGATTCATATTATTCTAATTAATCTTTCTGACAATTCTCTCTTAAACATTTCGAATGTTTATCGGCCGAATTCTAAGTTAGGTCATCGGATTCTTTGGGATGAATGTCTTGAGTTTAGATCTTTAGTGCTGGGCTCTTGGATTTTGGGTGGTGATTTTAATGTTACTCGTTATATAGGTGAGCGAACTCCAAAGGAGGGAGATTTCTCTGCCTTGGAGGAATTTGATCAATTTATTATTAATTCAAATTTGATTGAAATTCCTATCTCTAACAAAGATTTTACTTGGAGTAATTTTAGGGAGTCCCCTTCTTTGGCTCTTCTAGATAGGTTTTTCGTTAGTGACGAAATTGAGGACAAGTTCCCTATCTGTAGAGTGTCTGGGCTTCCCTACACTCTTTCTTATCATTGTCCTATTATCCTCACTTGTGATCATCATAGGGTTTTTAGTAGATCTTTCAAATTTGAAAAAATGTGGTTATTAGAATCTAGTTTACCGAGGTTAATTATTAATAAATGGACTTCTATGAGTTTGTATAATATAAGAAATGGTGACAATTCAGCAAAAAACTTTAATTTTAAACTAAGGAAACTTAGGTTATTTCTAAAAAATTGGAGTAAGAATATTTTTAGTAATATTAAAATTAAAAAAGAAAATATTCTTAATGAGATGCTCAAACTAAATAAAATTGAAGAAAATAGACAATTAAATGTAGGTGAGCGGAATGTTCTTAATAATTAAAGTGAAGAACTTAACTCTATTCTAGAAAAGGAGGAAGTTATATGGAAACAAAGATCCAGAATTCAGTGGATCAATGAAGGTGATTATAATACTAATTTTTTTCATAATATGGCCAATGGAAGAAAACGTTATAATACGATTAATTCCATTCTAATTAATAATGTAGAAATAGTTGACCAAAGAGATCTCAATAAGGCTTTCACAGACTATTATAGAGATATTTTTGGTAACAAAAACAATCATAGAATTAATGTTAATTGGAATGATCTTTATCCAAATAATTCCAATATTAATCTCTCAGATTTAGATGTTCCTTTTACTGAAGAGGAAATCCGAAAAGCCATCAACGATTTGCTAGGTGATAAATCCCCGGGGCCAGATGGATTTCCAATTTTCTTTTATACAACTTTTTGGGATGTTTTAAAATTAGATTTAATTAACATGTTTAATGGATTTTATAATGGAAATTTACAATTGGGTAGATTTAATTTTGCAAATGTTATTTATTGCACAAAAAAGTAGGTGCTAATAACCTAAAAGATTTTAGGCCTATTTCTTTAATCAATTGTTCAGTTAAAATTTTCTCAAAGGTCTTAACTAATAGACTTAGTTCTAAAATGAATAATCTAATAGATTGTTCATAATCTGCTTTCATTAAAGGGAGAAATATCACCGATGGTGTGGCAGTCGTTCAAGAATACATTAATCACTGTTGTAAGAATAATATTACTTGTGCCATTTTAAAATTAGACTTTGCAAAAGCTTTTGATTCGGTAGATTGGGATTTTCTAGTTGATATTTTTCATGCTAGAGGTTTTAGTCCTAGATGGACTAGCTGGATCATGAATTTGCTTAAAACTGGCAACTCTAGTATTATGGTTAATGGTATTTTGGGAAATAAAATCCAATCTAAAAGAGGACTAAGGCAAGGGGATCCTTTATTGCCTATTTTGTTTAACTTAGTCGCAGACATTTTTGCTAAGATATTTAAAAAAGCGGCTGATAATGGATCTCTGGGTTATATAGGTAATGATATATCGCGTAATGGTATATCAGTCCTTCAATTTGCAGATGATACTTTGCTTTTTTCTTCTCATCTTCCTCGACACATTATCACTCTTAAGTTTATTTTATATAGTTTTGAACTTCTATCAGGTTTAAAAATAAATTTTGATAAAAGTTCGGTCTTAATTTTAAATGCTTTTGATAAAGTTGAAAATTTAGTTGCCAAAACGCTATATTGTAAAACTATGAGTTTTCCTTTTGACTATCTTGGTTTTGTGATTAGGCCTACTAAGTTAAAACATGATGATTGGTTTATAATTACAGATAAAATTAAACATAGGATTTCTAATTGGAATGGTAGACTTTTATCTAGAGCGGGTAGACTTGTTTTGATTAATTCTGTTTTATCAGCTCTTCCGATCTATTGGATGTCAATACATTTTTTCCCTGATTGGGTGATTGATAAAATAGATAAAATTCAAAGAAATTTTTTATGGAATGGCAATCACTCTAATAGCTGCATTAAAAGTTTAGTAAATTAGGATACTGTTTGTAAATCCAAAAAGGATGGAGGTTTAGGAGTTATTAATTTGCGTAATATGAATTTATCCCTTCTAGGTAAATGGTTATGGAAGTTTAAAGACATTAATGATAATGCCACTTGGAAAGAAATTATTTCTAAATATTATTATAATGGTAGTAATAATCTTTATCAAATTAGCCCATCGGTTACTTGTAAACTATCTTATTTTTGGAAATCCATTTTAAAATGTAATGAGATTTTTAATTTAGGCATTACTATTATAGTTCACTCTGGTAATAATACCTCCTTTTGGCACGATAGTTGGATCTCCGCCATTCCTCTTAAGATTGAGTTTAGAGAGTTGTATGATATTTGTAACTTTAAATATGCATTTATTTCAGAAGTTTTTTCTTCTGAAAATGAACCTCCTTGGATTTTTAGTTTTAGCAGAATTCTAGAAGGTTCTACCTTTAGGCAGTTTAATTTGCTCATCACTAGATTAAATCTCTATAATATTGATAATGATTTTATTAGTTGGGAGTGGGATAAAAGTAAGAAATTTTCTTCAAATTCTTTCTATAGATTTATTAATTTTTCGGGTGTAACTTATAATTATTTTAAATTTATTTGGAAATCAAATGCTCCTCCTAAATCTAAAATCCATATGTGGCTAATTATGCATGGAAAATTAAATACTATAGAATATTTAAAAAGAAAAAATATTCATATTGACAATAATTGTTATTTTTGTAATAGACATTTGGAGGATATTAAGCATATTTACTATGACTGTATGGATACTCACTTTATTCTTATGAACACCCTTAATATATTTTTTGACTTTAATATTAAATATAGAATTTCTGATTGTTTTTTCTATTGGAACACTTTTAGATTTAAGTTTAATAAGGATAATCGATACTTGCTTGATACTTTATCCACTATATCCTGTTGGTACATTTGGTTTGAAAGAAATCAACGTATTTTTAATAATAATAAAAACCATTTCAATAAATTGATTTTTTTAATTTCGTCTTTTTGCTTTAATTGGATCTCTAATCCTAAATATAAATTAGCCAAAAACTATCTTTTCAAGGAATATCTTAACAAAGTTAGTAATAATATCAATATGTTTAAACAACACAATAATATTTTTGACTCTAACAATAATAGTATTAGTTTCTTTTCAAATTTAAATGACGATCCCTCGGTGCTTCACAATTTGCTTTTAATTGATGGTCCACAAAGATAATTATAGAATTGTCTTTGTTTTTGAATTAGTTATCTTTTATTTTTGATTTCATTTTGTTTATTTTCTTCAGTCTGGACCATATTTCCCTTTCACTTTAAATCTGTTAGTTTTTGTTCTAGATTATTTTGCTTTATTATATCTTATTATGTTTTATTCACACGTATATGTATATAAATTCTACTTATATACATATATGTGTTTCATTCTAATTTTTTCCTAGTTTTGTCTCAGGTTTGGTTAGATAGGATGTTTGTGTCTATATTCAGGTGTGCATGATAGCTTTTTCCAGAATTGCTGATTGAGGATGGGGATACTTCCAGCTTTATCAGAGTTCTCATAGTGGATTTTTTCTTACTGGATCATCAGCTGAGGCAGCTTCATAGTTTTTTCTTTTGGTTGAGCTGGCTTTCAGTACCTTTGACCTCTCAAAGTGGCTTCTGATGTTATTCATCATTTCTAGGTACCTCCAACACCTTACTATCGGGCGGTGGCCATGCCTGAGCTCGATTTTGGGGTGTAATGGATGGTGGCATTGCCGGAGCTCATTTTAGGGGTTCCTGTTAGACATGTTTCTTTTTTTTCACCTGCCAGGCATGTTGGCAGCACCTTGTTATGTTATATATATATATAGCATCATGTGTGCTCTCCTCTTTTAATAGAGGATCACACATTTTTCTCAAAAAAAAATCCACTATTTAAATATCACATTAATTTCAAAGTTCAATTGCAATTGTAATAAAATTCCGGTTAATTATATTTTAAATTCAATCAAATTCTTTTATTTCGATTAACACTCTTATTATTGAATCAATTATTATCTTATGAATAATTAACATTAGTTTACATTTTATTACATTCTTATTCTACAGTTATCATCTTAACTCATATTAAATGCAATATTTAATTATATTTAATTTCAATTGATTTACAATTAATTTCAAACGGATTAGATATCAAGATGATAATCAATCAATTCGTAATACATTAATAATTCACCTCTATTAACCTATTATTTACAAACAAAGGATGATAAATTACTTACCAAATATTGATTCCATTCTTTATTAACCAATTTCAATTAATTACATAAAATTTCACCATTAAATAAATCATTTAATTTATTTCCTTATTTACAACTATAACCAAATTAACTTTACAATTACTTCAGTTGATTGAAATTACTTAAAAATAGTTATCAAAAACGTTCAAACAACATTATTAAATCATATTCTAATTATTTTTCTCATTAATAAATCATAAAATTTTAATTTCTTACAATATTAAATTCTAAAATCTTATTAAATTAAATATTTTTAATTATTAAAAATTACGGGTCGTTACACTCTCCCCCACTCAAAACTTTTCGTCCTCGAAAAGGAAAGAAGGAATTAAGGAGCTTATATATTTTTATTCAAAATAATCAATTTATAACACTTTAAAATTACATAATTAAGTATTTTAAATAAAATATATCAATTTATAAATAATTAAATTTTCCATATCCAAGTTTAACAAAAGTTTGAAAATGTTTTCCACTTTCACAAAAATTTTCTAAGTCTTAAATTCATGAAAAGTTTCGGCAGGGTTTAAGGATAGGTCCAGAAAATAATAATATCAATAATTACAATATATATATATATATATCATATTTCAAAAATAAAACATCCCAAACCATGGGAAAAACAATAAAATATCGCTATAAAACAATAATTCGAAAACGTACCTATTTGTTGAGCAAACAACTTTATTTATGAAACCAAAAGCAATAGTTATTGTTTGCATAAACCTGTATTCCACTTATATCATCCAAAATAGTGAGAATTATGTACAAGAGAAATATTTAGTTGTTTCAATTAGTAACGAAAGAATACTAACACAAAACATATGCAAACAAAGAATCCATCACCCATCCATAGCAACCAAAACTAATGGTTTGTTTAGTTCAGAAACTTCTCATCATTCAAGGGTGATAAATAAACTACTAATTGTACCTTACGCTCAACAACCTTAGATAATAACTTATTATATTATTCATACCCCTTAAATAATTTGAAGTATCATTTCCCAACTTCCCATAAGCCAAAACAACAAAGAATTATAAATACTATTTAAGTTTATTCTATTGGTTCTTTTTCACATTATTAACCTCTAATTTATTTTTAAATTCTCATTTATTCATACAATGTCATCTTTTATTAGTTTACATTCATTTAATTTCATAAATTATTTCACATTCAATATCTGAAGTCATCAATAAATCAATCCTTGAAATATTATATAAGTTTCCTTGTAATTTATTCACGTTCATTTACTTATATAACTTGATTTCCATTTAATATGAATATTCATGAATAAAACATTTCATACTTAAGTGTTTCTACCTTTTAATTCACATTTATCCTTTCTTTTATAGTGTCAATTAATAATAACTTATTTATGAATCATTTCAGTCATTTCTTTAGGTATAAACATTTTCTTAGATAATATTCACTTTTTACTATTCAATCTAATTATTAGTATTTCAAAACATTAACTTATGCTTGTAACATTTCTTGTACATCAAAATTCTTATTTATAGAAATAATTCCATTTGAACACTTTCATTACTTAAGTTTTACTTGTATAATATTCTACTACATATTCCTATTTAACATTACAACTTTTTAAACATTTCTGGTAAGTTATATATATGTTTTAAGAATGTAATTGAATGTTACACAAGTTTATCTTATTCATTTTAATTAACAAAATGTCAATAATTACATCTTCTAAATTTTTATATCTTAAGTTACAAATTTCCAATTTCTTATATATTTCATTAATCACTTAGCATCTAATTTCTTATTTTCATTTTAGAAGTTTCCAACTATTACAATTTCACTACATTTCTACAACTGAAAATCATTAATTTAACAGGAACTTAAGAACTAAATACCGGGTTCATTTCAAATCATTTAGAAATAATATAAATAATTAACATTTCACTTACTTTCAATAGTGAACACATAGATTTCATAAGCAAAACACTCAAAATAATTTCCATTAGCAATTCATAAGGTTTCAATTCAACTTTAGTCGCTTACGACCAATTCACATACCATTTACATTCAATTCAATGGTTTACAATGCAATTCCTTATATTCAATTCATTTTTAAGCGAAACGAATTCATATCCATTTCAATTGATTCAAAAATCAATTTTTATTTTCTTCTATTAACTCATAGAATTTATATAACCTCGTTTACGTCAAACGACAACCATTTCTATGCAATTTCAACAATATTCACTTAATAGAATATCCATTCTAGTTTATAACTAATTTAAATTGATACCAACTCAATTTATTTTAATTCCATTTCATTTCCAATTGATTCCATTCAATATAATTTACATTCCATATTCAATTCATCTCGAATTTATTTTATCAATAACAAGAAAATTTCAATTTATTTTCTTCTTTCTACTTGAATTTATATGCAAATTCAAACCCAAACCATTTTAATTCAGCTCACAATTCAACTTTAATTTAACTAATTCAACTTCCAATTCATTATTTCATGTATTAATAAATTATCAAGTTAGTTTACTTGAATTCAATCCATTTTATTTTATTTTCCAAGTTTGGATTTTTATTCAACTTGATTCAAATCAAATCTCATCACATTATTCAATTCCAATTTATTTATTTACAAATGTAGCTTCATTTGTTCATTCACAAATTCGTTCCTTTTCAATTTGAATCTTATTCCAATCAAATTCAAATATTTTATAAGTCATCAAACTTATTTACATTCCATTAATGAATTTTATTTCAAATATCTTTTCTGGAATTCTATTTCAATTTTTTGTAAATCACATTTACAATTTACAAATCTCATTTGTATATGAATTCATTTCATTATACTTTCAATTCATATTTATAAATTTCATTTGTTAAATGAATTTATCTCCAAATCTTTGGTTATACCATTATTCCTTATTCATTTTCCATATAACAATGATAATAATTCAATATTATCACTTCCTAACAACCAAGCATCCATATACTATGATAATTCATAAAAAATCATTTCTTTTCTATACAAAAATAGTTTTGGGTAAAATTATTTCATTTACCCTATTTTAAAACAATACTATGTCGGTTTATCTTGTTTAAGAGTTTAGAAACCCCTATCGATTACAGTTGGCCAGACTGCACCGACCAGAATCTATAAACAATCAACCGATAAGTCAACACAATACAAAGCAAATTTTGTATCCACTAACAAATATGCGCTCATATCTATTATTACACTCACACTCATTCTAGAGTACTACTGACTCTATCTCTAATGAGTAACACCCAACAGAGCCAGGGTTATCGCTTAACGGCTGCTCGGATACCACTTGTAACGTTTCGACTTTTCGACGCTCGAAAGTCGACATTAATACATCCACTGTATCAAATGCCGCGCAATCGAATGCCGGAAAACCAAACCATTAGGGTTAAAAGAAGAGGTAGAAGAAGACAGAAGAATAGAAAGAACAGAAAAACAGAAACAGAAACAATATCAGAATCTCACATTCGCAGCGGAACAATATATAATAGATGAATGAATAATCTTTAAAACAAAAGACTATATCAGTTTATACATTACATCATATCATCAGAGTTTACAACAATACACATCACTGGACAATTATATAAACTTGTCCACATGCAGAATACACAGCGGAATAAATAAATAAGTACGGTAGTACGCCTCGCCATCCAGCTTGCCTCCAAAGCACCAGAATATCCCGATAACATAACTCTAAGCTGCCCGTGTGGAAAATTATGGGCGCCCAGAGTTTAGAAAGGGAACAATAAACTCCAGGTCAGTCATGGTGACTGGTGTGAGATCGTAAAACAGTTATTTTCACAAAGAAAATAAAACAGATTCGCAATGCTTTTGGAAAATGAAACTACCATAAGACCTCCCGCCACACACACGATGCAAACGCAGAATTGGAGGAGATTTCTTCTTATGATAGTCAAACATGCTTACTACGCAAAATCATTGGATATTATTACTAGTGCATAGTGTCGAAATCATTTCGAAAGTATAATATTAATCTTAGCCAACATACAACCATTATTGTATGCCTACTATAGCTACTATGTTCAATAGCAGGTTACCGCCACATTCCATAGCAGGTAATACAACTAAAACCGTACAGGTTCGTATTGTTTCTTTGGATTTCCAACAAATGGTCAAGCAAAGGAACTTCCTTACACCGAAATGGAAACGCCTCTAGAAAGACGCCCCGAGAGTCAACCTGCTCTCTGCAAACACAAGGCCGACGCTACCTCACGCTTTAACCAAGCTGTAACTAGGTAGCTAACACACGAGCTATGCCATCCCCCGGTCGTCACCGACCTTTACCCGAGGATCCTCAACCACAAAGCAACAACCACAAAGTATAATAAATTTGCAGCATCAACATAGGTAAAATATCTGGGCTCCATACCATGATATCACCTTTTAACCAGAAGTAAATGACATACCCTAGGGGCGCGACCCCTAACAACCTTGCCGCAACATTCCTGTTTCGACCATTACCGGGTTGTGAGGCTCGACGAAGTCTCGTCCACAAAGCTACACTTTTTCACAAAGCCACGCTTTTTCACAAAGCCATGCTTTGATCAACAAATGATCAACAACACTTCGTATGCCACATTACCAAATTGGGAATGTATCACTAGTAACCATCAACTACATAACCTCTGAGCTCGTACGTCTCAGAGAAGGGTGTTAAGCTAAGAGAATAAATTCTCCACCACCAACAGAAATGTATTTGATAGAAACCAGCTTTACATCTCAAAGTGTAACGTCAAACACACATCCATACAAGTCTGTTCCGGGATCGAACGGAACCGAAGGCACTTCCAAAGAAGCCCTTGTAATCCGGGTATTCACTAATCACGTCCGGACTTCTCATCACAAGAAGAGTATGATAATGAGACAAAAAATACAATTATAGCTGTTAACTTTTAGAGCCTCACAGCAGAAGAAAATAAAATATAATACGTCAATAACCAAAATCATTTCACATCAACATAATATGTCTAAACTGTCAGATATATATGTCTATGCAATACAAATCAAACACAATCCATATACATAATCGAATCCAGGTTACAATACTTATTTACAATATATATATATATATATATATATATATATATATATAAATCCCTATCTTCCATACCATCTAGTCTCTCAACTTTATCAACCGGGATATATAAATAAAGAGGAAAAGTAAGAGTGGTTCAGGTATAAGTCTAGTGAGTGAGCCATACTAACTTTACATACAGTACAAAGATAATACTATAATATGAATCTAACATCTTGGTCACTTGGCATCCCATTGGTCACACCATACCTAATTATCATATACATCTAATTATATTGCATCACATCTATGTGGACCCACTTCCCTAGACTCGGCTTGTGTGCTATAGGGTCGCCTGTTGTCCACCGTCACGTCGATCGCATATAGGCCTCACTTCCCTGAACTTGCCTCGAGTGCTACAGGGTTGCCTACTTTTCATGCATGCAAAAAGGGCTCACCACGTGGACTTGCCTCTTACACTACAGGATCGCTTACCATCCATCCTCCATATTGGTTCATCGAAGAACTATAGGGGAGCAACGTAATACCCTAATCACCTACTTATGTCATGGGATCGTATCTTGGGCTGCCTACTTACGTTATAGACTCGTACATGTTTACATAATTGTCGTATTAGTTTCCATATCACAAATAACATATAAATCCATCTTAAACAACGATATCATCACATACATGCACTTGGATTCATAACATCTCCAATCACCTCGCCAATAGCCTATTGAAGAAGAATGAGAAGTTCGTTTATGGTATAAAGAAGAGTCTAGACCATAAGGTGATGGCGCACTTGGCATCCTTTTGGATTCATTGTAGATATCGCTCGAAGGTATGATGGGATGTATTAGGAACATAGAAAACTAGAGATGAGACCTAAGGCAGTGCAAAATAAGAAGTTTACTCTACATAGTGAAGGCAAGAAGGGTTTGTCGAAGGGAAGGGGTGGAGAAGCCGCCATTGTAGAGGTTGTTGTTTTAACTGTAGACAGAAGGGGGATTATGCGACAAAGTGTCCGGCAGCAAAGAACCATGAAAGAGCAAAGTGTTTCAAATGTGATAAGGTGTGGCATATAAAGAAGGACTGCCCAAAGCTTAAAGTGCAGGTTTATGCTTTGGAGGGGCTAGGGGAGGTCTGTCTACAACTAAGAAAGGCAAGAACGTCATTTTGGGAGGTATGGCTTTAATATCTAGTATTTCAGTAGGAGTACTATTTGACACTGGTGCTACAAAATCATTTATAGCTAAAGATTTATTTGATAGACTTGGGTTAGGGGTTTCCTTTATAGTCTCTTCACTACATGTAGTAAATCCGATAAGGGGATATGCCACTCTTGGATTGAGGTATGCTTGCTTAGAGATTGACTTAGAAGGATGTATGTTTTTGTGTAATCCCTACATGTTTGAGTTTGTAGGATTCAGAGTTATTTTTGGGATAGACTGGATGGAGAATTACTGGCTAGAATACAATGTGATAAAAGAATAATGACCTTGAGTTACTCAGGCCGAAATGAAAGTTTATTTATAGTTTTGGAAGAGTTTAAAACTAGGCATAGAGGTTTTTTGTTTACTTTAGCTTTTGAGGAGGAAGACCTTGGGGCAGTATGTGTGGTGAAGGAATTTTTTGATGTGCTTGAACCAGTCTCGAGGTTGCTACCCTTGAGAGTAGTAGAGTTTCGTATAGAGTTGCTTTTAGGAGCTGAACCATTTTGTCAACTCCCAAGCAGCATACCTTTAAAGGAGATGGAGGAGTTAAAGAAGTAATTGATGAAGTTAGAAGGCAAGAGCTTTATAAGGTCAAGTAACTCACCTAGGGGAGCTGTGGTAGTATTTGTGAAGAAGTCTGATGGGTCTACAAGATTGTGCAGTAACTATCGAAAGCTGAATGAAAGAACGATGAAGAATGGATATACATTACTAAGAATTGATGACTAGTTTGATCAGTTGAATAGCGCTAAGGTGTTCCAATAGCTAGACTTGGCTTTAAGGATCCATCAACTAAGAGTTGCAGAGGATAGTGTTCCGTTGATTGCGTTTAGGATAAGGTATGGTTCGTACAAATGGTTAGTAATGCCTTTTGGACTGACCAATATGCCTGCGTTCTTTATATACTTGATGAACATAATTTTACGAGACCAGCTTTATAGTTATGTGTTGGTGTATATAGATGACATCTTAATACACTTGAAAGGCAAGGAGGAGCATGCAGTTCACCTAAGGCTTGTGTTGGAGACATTGAGGAAACATAAGTTAAGGCAAAATTTTCTAAGAGTCATTTGTGGATAAGGGAAGTGAAGTTCCAAGGACAAGTAGTCACAGAAAGGGGTTTGGCAGTAGGCCATTCGAAGGTAGATGCAATAATTATATGGAAGAGACCTAAGGCTACGAAGTGTGCAGTTTCCTAGGATTGGTTGGCTATTGTAGGAGATTCATTAAGGACTTCTCTTGTATAGCAACGCTATGACAAAACTAACTCGAAAGAACGAGAAGTTTATTTGGACGAAGGAGACTAAGATGTCATTCTAATAGTTGAAGCTTCGATTGAAGAATGCTCTAGGGATAGTAATACACCAGGGGAATGATGAGATGACCATGTATACCAATGTGTCGGGTTCAGGGTTAGGAGTATTGTTAATCCAAAAAGGCAAAGTTGTATCCTATGCCTCTAGACGGCTGTGACCCCATGAAGTTGAATACCCTGCTCATGATTTGGGACTGCCGATTGTTGTCTTTGCACTAACGATTTGGAGGCACTATCTCTTGGGCTAAAGGTTCGAGCTATTTGCTAAACACAATTCCTTGAGATATTTGTTTTCTCACAAAGAGTTCAATATGATATAGTATAGGTGGTTAAAGTTTTTAGCATCTTATGATTTTGGGATAGAGTACACTTAAGGGAAGGGTGATAAGGTAGTTGATGCCCTAAGCTGAAAGCAGAAGAATTGTGTTTTGACTATGATTAAAGATGGAGCATCTTAGAGACATTGTCTAGATGTGATGTGCACTTATGGTTTAGTGTGGATCTAAGCTGTTCTTCCTTAGTACTTTCATGCTTGGAAGTTAGACCACCATTGGTAGAAAAGATTGCCAAACTGTAGAAAGTCGATTAGATTTGTGGTGAAAGAGTGAGAAGCCTAAGGTCAGAAACCGAGGCAGTTGAGCCGATAGGTTTTCGTATTAATGGAATGGTAGACTGTGGAAGAATGGATGATTATATGTTCCAGATAAAGGAAGGCTTTGGAAGGAAGTGTTGGATGAATGTCATCATTCGCAGTTTACATTCACTCCAGCGAAACTAAGATGTACCGAGATATGAAGAAGTGCTTCCTTTAGGAAGGAATGAAGAAGGATGTTGGAGAATATGTGAGAAGATGCCTCACATGCAAGTAAGTGAAGGTAGAGCATCAAAAGCTGAGTGGGCTCTTGCATCGATTGGAGGTTCTAGTTGGAAATGGGATTAAGTGTTTATGGATTTTGTTGATGGATTGCCAAGATCTAGAGCTGGGAATGAAAGTATATGGGTCATAATTGATGGACTAACTAAGTGTGCTCATTTAATTCCGATGAAAGCTAAAAGAATGGCGTTGAATAAGCCGAAATATATATGAAGGCTGTAGTCAGACTTCACGGAGTGACAAGTACCATTGTTAATGACCGAGACCTACTATTCGCCCATGAGTTTTGACACAGTTTGCAGAATGCTATAGGTTTGGAGTTGCGCATGAGTACTGCATACCATCCAAAGACCGATGGGCTAACTGAGAGGGTCAACAGAGTTCTTGAAGACTTGCTGATAGCATACATTTTAGACTTTTGGGGATCTTGCGAAGACTACTTACATTTGGTGGAGTTTTCATACGACAAGAACTATTAGAGTAGTATTGGAATGGCATTATTTGAGGCATTGTATGGAAGACCATGTAAGTTACTAGTATGTTAGCTAGAGATGAGGCATAACTCGTATTAGGACCAGATGTGGTGAAGGATGCTAGTGAGAAAGTTGAGCTACTCCGAAATAGAATGAAGGCAGCATAGTCCAGGCAAAAGAGTTATGCCAACATAAGGAGGAGTGAACTAGAGTTTATAGTAAGGGCCATGCATTTTTGAAGGTTTCACTATTGTAAGGTGTGGTGCATTTCAGGAAGGCTGGGAAGTTAGCACCCGGATATGTAGGACCGCTTTCAATTATAGAGAAGCTCAAAAAAGTGGCGTACGCACGTAAAACTACTAAGAGCTTTTGTAAGGATCTATTATGTGTTTCATACATCAACTATAAGGAAGTTAATTAGGGATCCAGAAATAGTAGTAAGTCTGAGAGTAGTAGATAACCGGTCATAGAGCTAAACATGACTTATGTGAGAAAAACGGTTTGGGTAATATACCTGTAATAACCCATAATTTTTCGATAACTTAAATAATGATATTAAACAATTTTGAACGAAAGGAAAAATAGTCATTTTTTAGATTTTTGAATTTGGAAATGAAACTAGTTCCATTATGACCATCTCGTTTCCTGATGTGTGTCGTATATTCATTTGTCTAAAACAGTGTCCGAATGTGAAGATATCGCGGCTTTTATGTTTCGAAAATTTGAATTAAATTTGGGCTAACTTAACTTAAACGGACATCTCACTTTGGCTATAAATAGCAGGGTCGTTTCTCATTTTGAAAGTTTAAATTTCTTCTCCTCTATACATACTCTTTCTATCCTCTTCTTCCTCTCATCTCAAAAGAACCCTCTTCATTCAAAATCAAATTTCTATCTCAAATCTTATGAAAATTAACAATTCAACAACCAAATCAAAGAGCAAAGTGAAGGTTGTAATCTAGTGCAATTAGAGTCATGGATACATTTATTTGGAGCAGAGGCCAATTCTGGAAAACAAGCAATTTGGGAATTTTCTAAGATATGTGAGTGGTTTTCACCTATACTACCGCATAACTAGTTAGACCTAAGTAGTTCTTTGATAATTATGGCTCGGGGATTGAGTTTTGGATTAATTGATGATAACTCCTGCATTAGACTGTAGCTAAAATGAATAAAATCTATCATTAATGATAAATTGGAGTAAATAAAATAATGAATTTTTTATTATCAATGTTTGGCCAAATAAATGAAGTTTGAATGTAAAGTTGAAGAGTATATTACTTGAATTCATATTATAATATATGAATTAATGAAATATGTAATGGGTAACGATAAGTTATGTTAATCAGAGAACATAATCCGAAAAATCAATAGAAATTATATATATTATATATAATGATATGAAGAAAGTATGAGTATAAATAAGAGAATTGTGGAAGTGTGTGTATCTATGTATGTGTACGTGTGTGTACATATATGTATATATGTATTTTTTGTTAGTTACTGTAACAACCCGCATATTTTACGATGGTATATTTAAGTGTTTAATTCAAGTATAGCATCGTTAGTCTGATTTTAGTCCGAGAGAGTCACTATTCGTATAAGAACAGTCGAAATAGTGAAAAGTCTTTGTGGATCGAGATTCGGAGGTGTCTATTTGAAAAAAATAGATTAAAACTGTCAAACAGGGATTCAGACGTCTGAAATGAAGCATTCAGACATCTCAAATTGTTCGAGTCAAACCAGAAAGGAAATAGGCTAAAATTGCTATTTTCAGACGTCTGAAATGGACTATTCAGACGTCTGAATATTCTTCTGGACAACTCATATTTTTCCAGATTCAGATGTCTGGTTTGGAAATTTCAGACATCTGAATCAGGAAGGAAGTTGAGAATCAACAATTTGGACTCGAGACCATTTCCATTTAGTTCAAAATGTTGTTTGCGACTTTTTTGAGTATAAGCATCGATATGTTTGGAGCAGGTTGAATTTGGCTATTTTTCTATGTGGGCTTTTGAGTTTGGGCTTCACCCAACTCATCCTATACCCTAACTTAGCCCCCTCTCCTCTCCATTCACTCAATTCATTTCCTAAAACTCAAGCTCAACTGAAAATGGGGAAAAGAATGGGAAATGGAAATTCCTAAGCCCTAGATTCAATTGCAAACTCAAATTCTTGCTCCTAAATCAAAGAGAAGCTTAGGTAAGCATCCTCTTCTCCTTCTCCATCTCAATTCCTCTTCGATTTCTAAAATTTCCTAAACCCTAACTTAGGAAATATTTGTTCTTGAGCTTAGATTGAAGCTCCTTGGGTTATAATTGAAGAGTGATTGTTGTTGCCTTGCTCTATAGCTTCTCTCTTGAGTTTTTGGGTTAAAAGGTGAGTTTTTGAACTCACATCTACGTCTATATCTTTGATAGTGTTAGGTAGCAATTCCTAACATATAGTCCTTGCCCATTTGTTTTTGAATTGAATTGGTTTGATGAATATTCCAAATTTTGGCGTTTGAAGTCAAAATCTATGGAAATCCTTATATGGTTGTTTGGGCATGTTGGTCGGAGTGTATTGGTGAGTCTTTAAGGTTGGATAGTCGTATGGCGTAAACCCCTAGCCATCATTGCTCATTCGATTGCTTTTGATATGATTTGGCCATCATTGGCCTAGGCAAAGTATTGCCTGAACCCCAGTTTTAGACGTTTGAATCTGCTTGTCTCAGCTCAGATTTGCCTATTTTGCTTGGTTTACAATTTTTATCGATTCGTGTCGATTCCATTAGTTGTTATTGCATATTTGACTTTGATGATTCCTTTTTGATTTCATACACAGGTTTTTATAAAGTGATTTTAAATTGTATTAAAAACTCGTTTCTCCAATTTATAATTTCTATTCAAAACACACACACACAATTTTGCACTTCGAGCGAAGAGGGATGAGAATTAAATGATTAAATAAAACGCGTGCTATGAACACGTGGGTTTATCTTTTCAGTTAATTCCTAATCTATTCGTTTGACCGTTTTGACCTTTGGGTCTGGTTTACCAATGAGATGAGGTGAACTTTGTACTGCTTTGAGTGTGAAATTGACTAACGGTTAGTAAATCGTTTAGTGCGAACGTGTGGTATGGGACTCACGTTAACATTTTTCGGGTTTCTTTCTGAGAGTTGTGACACATTCTGCCAGTTAGTGTTGTCTAGTACTGGGCCTTCGGACCTTCGCCACTACGGTTTGTTGCCCTATAGTATCACTTTTGGAGTTGGTCCATCGTCACCGCTCGAGTGATATTGGGTTTGTTGCCTTCGGGTATGTTGCCTTCGGGTATGTTGCCTTCAGGTTTGTACCTTCGGGTTTGTGCCCTCAGGTTTGTTGCCCTATAGTATCACTTTTGGAGTTGGTCCATCGTCACCGCTCGAGTGATATTGGGTTTGTGCCTTCGGGTTTGTGGATCCTTGTTATACAGTACTGAGCTCGAGCATCTTTTGTTTCTTTGACTATTATATTTCCCTAGTGTATCGCCCTTCGGTGTAGGTCCTTTGAACCACACGATACATAGCGATTACCTTGTGGAAACTTGTGTTACCTTTATTGGTATTTGTTATTTGCCTTTTTGGCTTGTTCGGGATATTCATATCCTTTGTTTATTTAAGTTGCCTATGATTTGAGGCTTGTTATGATTCATCTTTTGTTAAAAGATCTGGTTATCTCTTTTGGAGATATTTGCGGTATTTTATGACCTTGTATGTTCATTATCATTTACTTTATCTAACTGATTTGTTTAGCTAGACTGACCCGTGTATTTTATACTCGGGTCAGACCGAGATGTTTCAGGTTAGGTACATTGGACTTAGCCTATTTTTCTTCCGCATGGACTATTCTGCTAGCTCCTTTTTGTTATAGCTTTTTGTGTAGTCCTTTTTGGCTGTAACTCTGATATGTATTCTGTTGACTCGCTTGTATATTGCGGTTTACTTTACCACTTGACATGTATCATTTTGTAAACTCTGTAATGTATCTGTATATGTGTAAATGTATGTGATAATCTACTGTTATGTGATGTGTATTACATTTGAGTTGTTATATTTTATTCTGATAGATCCTTCAGCCACCTATGGCTTTGTATTAAGTATTTATTGGAAATGTCGATCCATTTGAGAAAGAAAAAATGTATGGAAATTATCGGCATATTCAATAGATAATTAAGACAAGGCTATAGATGGTCGCTCCTATCTAGCTCTATTCTCCGTATTAGCAGACGGTGTTACCTTGTAATACTCTTTGCTAATGTGGGTCTCGGAGTGGAGTGTTACAGCTACTATATGAAATTAAGCAAAAATGTTAAAAATTGGTTTAAGAGATGATATTATGTATTTTAGAAAATAAATACGATTAAAATTTAGTGATTTTATATGAATTATTTGACAATAGATTAGAAATATAGTGTTTTATGTAAGAAATTGCGATTACATCAAAATATATGATATAAACGTATTTAGAAATCATGTAAAAATGTTTATCGTTTCTCTCTTATGATATTTCAAGTATGAAATATAATTTATTTTGAAATTATAACGATTTATAGTGATATTTTGAAATATATATTAAAAGAGTACATTTATATTTTCAAAATACTAGTTTTATAAACACTGATTTCTAAAGCAATGTCGAATTGATTTTGAACTTCTTGATTAATTTGAAGTAGATAGATAGTAGAGAATGATACTTGAATGTGGAAGAAATGGATCAAAAATTAGATGTGAAACGAATAAGAATCAAGCAAATTAAAAACTAAAATATAAATATAACTCTCTAGAAATTAGCAAGAACCATTATTCCTTTCACTGCGCCACCCACCGGTCGATAGGTGGAAATTGACCGGTCAACCAATCACACTAGTAGGTAGGTACCCTGCCTGTGTATATGTTTATTGTATGTGTATGTATGTGTGTTTACACCGATCATTTCAAGGTTTACACCTCATGAGTTGTGTTAAATCAGAAGGTCAAAAATGGCGGGTTGTCACATTTGGTAGTAGGGCGAAGCTTTCTCTAAACTAAGGATTAGGAACGTATCGAGGGAGCATACTTGTATTTTTCCCTATTATATATATAGGTGATTTGAGTACATATGTACACACCATTTATTGTTCCGGTTTTATTCACTATATATTGGGGAGTTGCTAATGAATCTCGGTTTCTTTCCAGATAGTTGAATATAAGTAACTCAGCTAGAATAGAAACTGGTGCTATCAATCCTTGGGGTGAACATCCCTTTTATGGTTCCGAAGGTACTTACAGGTGATTGGTCAAACTCTACCGAGACTCATTTTGTTCCTAATACTACTGCCACTCTAAAAGTGGTTCCCATCCAACGAACATCGATAGTGGATTTCTCGAAGCTCTGTATGGATTTCTCAAGTTTGGGCAGAAAGCCTTATGTGGGTATCAAACCCTATTAGGTGATAAAGGCATGGTTATATTCCTATGAAAAGATATTTAGCTTATTGGGTCTAAGTGACATCATTAGGAAATATTAGGCCGCATGGAATCTTCACGAAGAAGCTATGAATTTGTGGGAATTAATCACTTCGAAAATGGATGGGGATACCATCATTTGGGTAGATTTCAAATGAAGGTTTGAGGTTAAGTTCATCTCTGGGGCGAAGGAGGGATTACTACTGGAAAAATGTATTCATATGAAACATAGAGATTCTATTATGAGGGAGTATGTTAATCAGTTCAACGAGTTGGCAAGGTTCGGAGTTGAGTTGATCAACACTTAGAGAAGAAGGCACTAAAATTTTCATAGGGTCTAAATTCTCCACTAATAGAGCTGGCATGGAATCCAATACCTTTTGGGGTGACATTTGAAGGAATTATTGAAGCAATGTTATTGAATTCGATTGATGGGAGGTTAGCTGTTGTAGGTAAGGTAGACGAACCGAAGAAGGGAAGTAATCAGAATCATAATAAGTGAACATGTAAAGCCAAGGGGGGTAGAGAAGAAACATGATATAGTATGTAGAAGGTGCCATGGGAAAGGTCATACGACGAAACAGTATACGGTAGACATTTCTAAGGTTAAGTGTTATAAATGTCAACAATTGGGACACTTCAGGAGTAACTCTCTGGCTTAGTAAAAGAAGGAAGGGCAAGTTGTGAAGGCGCATGCATTGGAATCAGTCCCGACTACTAGTATTGTACCATCTACTAATGAGAAGGGGAGGCAGATTGTTATGGAAGGTATGTTATTACTATCTTGATTTCTTGTCAAAACACTTTTTGATACTGGTGCATCACACTCATTCATTAGTCATGCATTAGTAGATACGTTAAGCCTTAGACCCTAAATTATCTTTGATTCTCTGATCGATATTGAATCATGTCAGGGGATCGATCCATCTGTCTATAGTTTATTAAAACCTTAAGTTGGTCATACATGGTGTAGTATTCCTTTATGATGCGTATGTACTTAGCTTCTCGGGTTATGGATTGATTTTGGGAATGCACTGGATGTGATGAGAGGGTTGTAAAATTTAGGAATGGTGGATGGAAAAACCTTACTATATGTTGTAGGGCTGATGATTCAGCGATAATAGTTACCTATGTTCTCTCAATATGCCACTAGGTAATCTGTCTTTGACTCTCATAGTGCAAGAATTTTTAGATATCTTTGTGGAAGTTTTTGGTCTTTCACCCTAAAGGGAGTTCGAGTCCAGAATCATTCTTATTAAAAAAAGTTAGGCCTGCTGTATTGCCACTAAGGCATATGTCTCTGAAAGAAAGGAGGGATTTGGATAAGCAAGTGTCAAATTTATTGGAGAATGGTTTTATAAGAAGTATTTCGAAGTGGGAAGCTCCTGTCGTCGTTACCGCTAAAGCAGATGGTTCCCTTAAGCTTTGCGTCGATTATAGCGAACTAAACAAACTAACGAGAAAGAACCGATATCCTTTGCCTTGCATCGATGACCTCTTTTATCAGTTGGTTAAGGCTAAAGTTTTCTTTTATCATGATTTAGTAGCAGGATTGCATCAGTTAAGGTAGCAGAAGATACTATACAAAAACAACATTTAGAACTCCCAATGGGTTGTTTGAATGGGTACTTATGCCATTTGGCTTGACTAATGCTCCTGCTTATCTTATGGATTGGATGAGTAGAGTTTTCCACGAGAAGTTGAATATGATATCTTAGTATTCTCCAGAATTGCAGAAGAGCACAAACATCATTTAAAGAAAGTATTAGAAGTTTTTAGAAAGAACCAATTGAGAGTGAAACTCTTAAAATGTCATTTTTGGAAAAAAGGATGCCAAGTTCCTAGGGCATACTGTATATGGAGAAGGATTGGCTGTAGATCCAGGGAAAGTTGAAGTAGTAAGAAACTGGAAGCCACCGAGGAATGTTTCGTAGGTTCGTAGTTTATTTGGATTGGTTGGTTTCTACAAGAAATTTATTAAGGACTTTGTTAAGATCTTGGCACCTCTGACTATGCTTCTTAAGTATAATATGGTGTTTGCTTAGAACCAAGACTGCGAGAAAGTGTTTATTAGATTGAATGAGTTGCTGACAAGCACACCTATCTTAATGCTCCTCGATGGTACCAAACCATTTACTATCTACACCGATGCTTGCAGAACTGGTCTTGGTGCTGTCTTGATGCAAGAAGGGAAGGTGGTAACATATGCAAGCCAAGGGCTCAAGGTACACGAAGAATTATCTGACACGTAACCTTGTGTTAGCTTCCATCATATTTGCATTAAAATCCTAGAGGCATTAATTATTGGGAGAAATTTTTTAGCTATTCATGGATCACTAGTCCTTTGGGTATCTATTTTCGTAGAAGGATCTGAATTTAAGGCAACAAAGATGGATGGAGTTTCTTTCGTCATTTGATTTTGGGATTACCTAGGAAAGGGGAACGTGGTTGCTGATGCATTAAGTAGGAAGCATGCTACGATGAATTGTTTTTTATTGGAATGGTAGAATTTGGATTTTATTTCTAATTTTGATTTCCAACCTTCATCGGAATATACACCTGGCTTATTAGCCGCAATGGAGTTCATACCTGCATTAACGAATAGAATTGGATTGAGTCAAAGACAAGATGCGTTGTTGATAAATTTTTTGGATCAATTGGAATGAGGCGAACGATTGAGTCATTTGGATCATTACTCTATAGATCAAAAAGGATACCCAAGGCATGATGGTAGGCTATGTGTACCTCGGATCAAGGAATTGATGAAGAACTCTTAAGAGAGAGTCGCCATTCTAGGATGACCATTCATCCAAGTGGAGACAAAATGTATCGGGATACGAAGTGGACATTAGATTGACCAGGAATAAAGAAGCATGCAACAGAGTATATGGATATGTTCGACATGCCAATAGGTAAAGGTTGAACATAAGAAGTAGAGTGGGTTATTACCCCCGTTAGAGGTTCTACAGTGGAAATGGAAAAACCTAACTATGGATTTTATCGACGGACTGCCTCAAAGTAGAAAAGGTAATGAAATTATCTGGGTAGTCGTGGATTGACCAACTACGAGTGCACACTTCATCCTAGTGAAAAGTACAAGGAATGTGGCAACATTGGTGATGTTGTACATAAAGGAGATTGTTCGGCTACATGGTGTTTCGATTAGTATAGTAAGTGATCGAGATCCACTTTTTACGAATAAATTCTAGAGAAATCTACGGGATGGTTTGGGAATGAAACTAAACTTGAGTTTGGCATATCTCCCTCAGACGGATGGATAGACAAAAAGGGTGAATTGAGTTTTATAGGATTTACTTATAGTTTATATACTTGATTTTAGAGGAGCTTGGGAGGACCATCTGCCATTGGTTGAATTTGCATATAATAATAATTTCCAGGCTAGTATTGGAATGGCACCTTATGAGGCATTGTACAGAAGGTCATGTAAATCACCCTCTTGTTAGTAGGAATCAAGGGATAAAGTAATTCTTGGATCGGACTTATAGGAGATACTTCGGAAGTAGTGTTGATAAGAAAAGAGATGAAGGCCACACAGGATTGGCAAAAGTCATACACCATAAGAGAGTGGAAACGTTGGAGTTTGCCGTCGGAGATTTGGTATTTGTAAAGGTTTCATGTATAAGAGAGTTATGAGATTTGGAAATTCGAGAAATTAGCACCAAGACTTATTGGACCTTTCCCGATATCGGAGCGAACTGGAAGTCTATTTTATAGAGTAGAACATCGAGAGAAGATGGCAGGAGTCTAGAATGTGTTCTGTGTATCATATTTGCGAAAATGTGTACATGATTTAGTCCCCATTATAGAACCAATTCAGTTGGAGGATATGGAATTAGAACCTAAGCCAAGTTTATCCCTTGGTCCAGCTCATGTCGTCGAGCATTGAGTGAAGTGGTTTGGAATAAGGTAGTAAAGTCGGTGAGAGTGCGGTGGGTAAATAACCCGGCGGAGAGCACATGAGAGCCTTAGGAGAAATGAGGGCTTCTCATTCTAATCTCTTTACTGGTACATCCTTCATTCCGAATTCTTTCCTTAGGATCTTGGTTTGGATGTTAGAATTTGGATGCTTAGGATTTGGTTTCTTCACAATTGACTTAGATTACTACAAATTGTTATGATCGTTGAACCCTTGACTCATGATATGATGTAGGAATTGCATTCAAATAAGTTATTTTTATGCTGATTATTGACTAATAAATTAGCCAACCTTGGAATTAGACTAATGCGGTCGTGAAAGCAAAGGTTACTTGTTAAGCACTAGACCTAAAAATGTAAAAAAAGGGAGTAAACAAGAAAATTAAAGAAAATGACATAAAGATGTAGAGTGGTTCGACAAGCTTGCCTATGCCCACTATAAAGATTCCTTATTGTGTTTCTCTTTTACAATTACTAGAGAGTAATAAGAAATAAAGCACTTAAGACAAAAAAGTTGCTAATCTTTAGAGCTTAGGACTTTGATTTGTTGTGATAGAATTTTCGAGTAGAAGACAATGACAAGATTTTAACTAGTTTTTCCAATCTCTTTAAAGTAGCATGGCATGAGGTATTTATATTGGTTGTAGTGGATGATGGATGGTTGAGTTTGCACTGTAAAATAGGTGGGAAGCATACTCGACCGTCGATCTGGTCATGGGTTGATGGATGACAACTGTAAAGGTGGAATAGAATGTGTGGATGAGAGATATGCCAATTGCCCATCCATACTAGGTGTATGCATTGCATTTAATGCTGACAGCATGCTATAAGAGTAGGTACGCTCTTGCTATAGTACCTAGTGCAATTAGTTGTATGGCTTATCGTTTACTTTTTCTTGCGTATGTGGCAAGGCATGAATGGCTTTCCACGGGCAGTACTGGTCGGTCGGTTGTTGACGACACTAGAGGAAAGCTGAATATTGCTAAAGACCAAGTTACAAGGGATGTGCTAGGTAGGTTGTAAGATGACGGGACTGACTGTTTGGGATTGTCTGAAGGTGGGATGTGATGAAGCTGGGCCAAAAGACGAGTCATGCTTGAGTCGATCTTGTCTAATGAGTTGGTTGTTGAAGCCGTCATGAGTTGCGCTGTCTGGAAATAGACTTAGAGTGTTGTTGAGTGGATGGGTTAACCTAGAACTAGATTGCATATGGGCTGCCATGAGTGGGTCGATCATAGATGTGCTGGGCTGGGTCGGGCTGTGCTTACTCTGCCTGCTAATTACACTTGCAAGAAATTTGAGCAACATTTTGTCCCTTAAGCCTGGCTCTATGAGCAGGGGCGGGCTTGCCAAGTCATAAAAATCTCGTCGATCGGTTCTTCTATTTTGCGTGTAATGCATTCCCCATGTGGTGCACTATCATTAGCTGAGATGGTTCACCTTTTCTAAATATGGAAGAGTTCCTTATGTTTCTAATGTGGGTGAAGTGACAATGACATTGATTACACCTAGATGGTCAAGATCTGATGGCTCTTTGGATCCAACTGCTGAGATTGAGGGGATAGATATTTAAATAGACATTATCTCTTCTTCTTCCATTCTTTACTGAAGTGAAAAAAGTTTCTTATGTCATTATCATCTCTTAAAAACCTTCAAAACTCTCGACTTCTCAAGCTATCATTGATAACGAGTGAGTTTCTCCTCTTCTTCTTCCCCGCCATTGTGGACACCAAAGCCATGGTCAAACTCTTTGCTCTTCAAAACTTTTGTGTTTTTTGCTATTTTTTCCTTTTGTTGTTGTTGCTGTTTTATTTAAATGCTTGACAATGCTACTTATTTTATGTTAAGTTATGGTCAAAATCCACCTCTTTTTGGCCATCTTTGGACATTGATCGACCATCGTTGCCATGTCAGCAATGGTCGATCGATGTTGGCGAACTCTATAGTGGGGCTACAATTTTTAATAAATTCATTAGTAATAATTTAGATATTGGGCTGTGGAATAGGCCCTATTCCATGACTATGAGATTTAAGGATAAAAATAGGGTAACAGATAAGGGCCGTAAGGCCATTACTTAGCTTAGGAGTCATTTCAGTCAATAGCTAGTTTGTCACTAGGTGCCCGGCCAAGGAATGCCATCAGGTTGACAATCCCCTCTGTAACGACCCGTAAATTTAACTGGTTTTAATAACGTTATTAATTGAAATTTTGCGAAATTTTGAACGATAAAATTTTGAAATATAAATTTGATATTTGGAATGCGTCTAGTTAAACATAGCAACTTGTAAATTTTCATCCGAAAATATGAAAGTTTATTTCGTGCGTAAATTTACTTCAATTTAATGAGTTAAAAAGCGATGAAAATAAAACATTTTTGAAACTTAATTATTTTTACATAGAAAAATTCTAAACCGTCTTCTGAGCAAGACGTCATTTTTCGTTTTCCAAAATTCGGACTTCTTTAGCTCCGTCGATCTTATTTATCTGTGTTTTTCTTGCATTTTTCGTAGTAGAAAAATTCAAATTTTTATAATTCAATCATATCACTGATATCCATATGCCGTTTTGATCGTCTCGTCGTGCTGATCTCTGTGGTATATTTGTTTCCGTATTTTGAGTCCGGTACGCAACGGAAACTGCGTAACGGTCCAATGCATCGTATCTGTATTAGCTCTTCAATGACCGTGAGCATTCAAATTTTTGAAACGAGGCGTTTGCCCTTATTATTTTCTGGATTGCCGTGCGTGCGTGGCTTTTCCTATTTCATTTTGAAGACTTCAATAGTCAATACTGGCTGCATTTACCACTCTCTGTTCTTCATGAATGTTTCAAAAATCAAACTTGCATACCTCCAGATCTATCCCTACCTCTTCTCTGTTCCAAGAAAATGACCATGGCCAAACACTATTTTTCCCACCCGCGTGTTCACCACACACGCAACAACCGTGAGCAGCACCCCACAACCTCCGCTACCTCCACCCCACGTCACCGACTTCCGCCCTCCACCAAGATCGCGTGCAGCCCAACCCAGGCCGAGAACCACCGTCATTCTTTTCCTCATCTCCTTCCGCAATTTCCTCGACTCCAAGCACCCACTCCTTCGCCCTACCCAGCTCATCCTTCTCCTTCTCCGGCCTTCCTCCGCCGACCGCGACCTGCCAAGCTTTACCCTCCGGCCTCAGATCCCCATGCACCTCTTTTCTGTGCTCTCTTCCCCTCCATTCGGAAACCGCACCACCCTCTACCACTTCGCCTTCACGTCCGCCTCCAGCTTGCCTTCATTCATCTGACCTCCGTCCTCCAACTGAACTCGAGTTTGGGTATGGTATACATGTATGTTTTATATAATTAAATTGCTAGTTATATATAAACTATACCATACAATGTCAGTTGTCATATATTTATATAAAGCCATTCACATAATCGATAGTTATGGTATGGTCTGTAACTGTTGACAGTATAATCTAATTGTGTAAGAGTTATATTTTGTTTTGTTGATAGTTTAATTATATAAGAGTTATGTTACGGTATGTGTGTATATATGTGACGACCGCCCATGAACCCTGCACCGATCTAAAGATAGAGCGCTGTAAAGTGTGCCAGGCGACCATGGACGATTGTCAAGGTAAGATTAAAACAACAGAGTCTATCGTATTACTCACAGCGCATGGACAAAATACAATAGAACATATGTATAGTGAAGCTTTACAGAACAAAATGACATCATATAAAACTCCATAATAGTTGAATACAAGCATCCACATAGTCAATACATCAAGCCTCACTACATATCTCTCAGAGAATACAAAACAGCGGAAAAAATCCAGTACATATAATAAGAAGATAATATGCAACCCTCTAGCTCGTCTTCGATATCAGCATCGTGAGAAGAGATCAGCACCTGTCACCTGCTACCTAGTCTGCCCGTCCCAAAAATGGACGAACAGCCCAAGGCAATAAGAATTAAAAACATAAAGCCTTGAGTCAGACAACAGTCTTAGTGAGCAGTAAATTAACTAACAACATACCAAAAGAGCATAAAGGAAAAGGAATAGGAATACAACCCTCCCACTCCAACCTCATTCTACAGTGATAGCCCCCAGACACACACTAAGCAGAAGCAAACATAGCAGAGCATACAATTTAAAGTAAAGCTACTATCACTCGAGTCAAGGGCGATGTTTTCCAAGTACCAAGGCCTAAATCAGATAAGCACCCAGAAAATACCGCTCTTGAGTCCGAATGACGATACAACCAACATCCATGACTCTGGCTATCACTGTTATCATTGCTTCGATATCACCGTTAATTGAATGACCGGCACATTCTTTCAGCCGTCCGTCAAGGGCTAATGGAAACCCCGGTTCTAGACATAACTCCCGCACGTCGTCGCAGCCCGTGCCTAGGACTATCGAATCTGCCCAGAGTACTCGACCATCAACAATTGGCCGTTGGGACCATCGAATCTGCCCAAACGTACTCTTGCTTAGAGCATGCTAGAACCTTCAACAACGATGCTATCCAAGCCTCCTAGTCATCCTCCTCGACGACTATTCTCATATCCATTCATTATCTTCAACTCGAATCATATCACCGAGTTATCAACATGCTTGGAATGACCCCGTCTGGATTAGACCAAGTCTTCATCATATGATTGCCTCGCTTCATTACATCCTCGCAAAGCCTCATCTCATCATCACATCATCAAATCTATGCATAAGAGCTTCATCATCCCGCTACATATGCCACGAGCAGCTTTCCAAATTCAAGAGCCTTTCCCTTAGCTTTTGAATCACCTTCGACCTAAATCTAATCATAAATCATCTAGTTCATAACAATCAATCAAATCAAACATCAATCCAAGCAATCAAGCATTCAAAAATGATCTAAGTAGACAATTATAACAATAATGGCATTTTCGTAATTAAAGAGTTGAAAGTCCAATAAGCATGAAAACATAGATTATATCTCTACAAACTTGATGAATGAACTTGCATAGGTTAACATATGATAAAATGGATGTAACATCATCATGAACAATGGATCTATATGGATCTACACTTAGGATGAAGAAAATGCATGGAAATCTCTATTTTAACACCAAATCGAGCCAACAATCCGATATACTCCTTTGGATCCGTGTGAGAGATAATCACCACTCACCAAATCACCAAAACAACCTCAAATCAATACGCTTCAGATCTGGACAGCGAAGGACCAAGCTTGATCTATCACAAATCCGCTTCAAATGAAGAAATCTCACTTCAAAGGATGAAGATCTTCAACTTTAGCTCTTGGATCTTCAATCTTGATCTTCGATTTGGATGAAAGGAAGCACTAGATTAGAGTGGAGAAAAGAAGTGAAGAAGTGTAGAAGTCGAGCTCTCAAAATGGCAGCACTTCGTCGCTTCAAAATCCGGATCCCAAAAATGAAGAGAAGCTCTCCTATTTATAGCTGAAAATACCCTAAGTCGTAACTCGGCTATCTCCTTAACTCGGCTACGACTCAACCAGGTTACGCCTTAACTGGGTCTCCGACCTACGACTTACGAAAGGAGTACGACTTACGACTTAACTCTTTAAGTCATCTACGACCTAACACTTAACTGGGTTACGACTTAACCCCATACGACTTAAACAACTGCCGACTCAAAAACTCACTTGTCTAACTTCTAACTCGGTCACGACTTAACACAGCAGCTTTGCCGATCTATCAGGATAAGACTCAATCTCCTAAGTCGGTCATTCCTATAGGTCGGTCATTCCACTGAGTCACCCCACCGACCTAAACTCCACACAAGCTAACTCTAGGTCGTCCCTTCCTATGAGTCATCAACTCTTAAGTCGGCTGACTACTTTAACTCGGCCACACTGTTAAGTCGGTCCTCCCTTAACACGCTCACCTTCTTAGGTCGGTCACCCCACTAGGTCGCTAACTCGAACTGCCCACCTATCACTTAACTCACCCAAACACTTATGTCGCTCACAACATTTCCTTAGGTCGTTGCCGACCTAACTCTACCCCAGAATACTTAGGTCGCCTACTCCTCTTAAGTCGGTCACGACTCATCACTTAGGTCGCAGATCTTCTCTAAGTCGCTCACGACTTATCTCCTAAGCTGCCAACAACATTTAGGTCGCGTACGACCTAGGACTTAGGCAATTTCAACCAAAATCTGAAACAACTAGAAAATGCTGAAAATCCCAGTTTTTGACAAACTTTTCGATCCGTAAAATACGGGTCGTTACATTCTCTCCCCCTTAGGAATTTCGCCCCCGAAATTCCAGGCAATCATAGCAATCAAAGACTATTCTGTACGCCTACCATCCATAGCAATCAACAAATCATGCATCCAATTCTAGCTTAGCGTACAGAATTCTAAGACTCAGAACAAGTTACAATATCGCGAGATGAGATGACACCGTAGGGCCATACCTTGAAGAGTTCAGGATGAGCTGCCTTCATCCTCTCTTCCACCTCCCACGTACAGTCGTTATCATCATCACTCCATTGTATCTTGAGCAACTTAACTACCTTCCTCCTAAGCTGTTTCGTGTCGGTTTCAACAACACGAAGCGGCTTACGAGGTCTTCTATCAACTGGATCAACTTCGAAATCTTCACAGCTTTCAGCAGAAACCACCGTATTCGAGTCATGCACATACTTCCGTAGATACGATACGTGAAAAACATTGTGCACACTCAACATCTTCTCCGGTAACTCCAGTCTATAGGCGAGCTTTCCAATTCGCTCGATGATCGGGAATGGTCCAACAAATCTCAGAGTCAATTTTCCTTTCTTCCCGAATCGAATTACATTCTTCAGAGGAGAAATCTTCACAAAAACCATATCTCCTACGTCGAATTCCAAATCCTTTCGACGCTTATCAGCATAACTCTTCTGGCGGTCTTGGGCTGCCTTCATTCGTTGCCGAATGACCTCTATACAATCTGAAGTCTGCCGGATCATCTCTGGCCCAAGTATCAGCTTTTCTCCAGTTTCCAACAAACATGCCGGAGAGTTACACGGTCTTCCATACAATGCCTCATACGGTGCCATACCAATGCTTGACTGGTAACTGTTGTTGTACGCAAACTCCACCAAATGAAGGTGATCTTCCCATGATCCTCCGAAGTCCAAAACACAAGCTCTGAGGAGATCTTCCAAAACTCGGTTGACTCTCTCAGTCTGACCATCCGTTTGAGGGTGATAAGCTGTACTCAAACACAACTCGGTTCCCAAAACTTCCTGGAAGCTCTTCCAAAATCCACTAGTGAACAATGGATCTCGATCGCTCACTATACTCTTCGGAATACCATGGAATCAGACTATCCACTTAACATACAACTCAGCCAACTTTGATGCCGTTCTAGTCGATCGAACAGGAATGAATCGTGCACTCTTAGTCAGACGATCCACAATGACCCAAATCCCTTCATTTCCCGTTCTGGTTCTAGGCAATCCATCGATAAAATCCATCGACACTTGTTCCCACTTCCATGTAGGAACTTCTAATGGCTGAAGCAATCCGCTTGGCTTCTTCTGTTCGGCTTTTACCAACTGGCAATTCATACATTTGGAAATAAAATTTCCAACATCCTTCTTCATGCCTTCCCAGTAGTAGGTTCTCTTCATATCCCGATACATCTTATTTCCACCTGGATGAATTGTCAACTTCGAGCGATGACTTTCCTTCAGAACTTCACTCCTCAATTCATCTATATCGGGAACAACTAGTCGTCCTTGCTTTCGAAGCCAACCTTCTCTATCGACCTCGAATCCTTTATCCTTTTCTGGCTCCAATCCAGATTCCAATTCACGGATAATCTTGACAAGCTTATCATCTCGCTTTTGGCTCTCGCCAATTCTTTCCACAAGAGAAGGTCTTATCGATAAGTTTGCCAACATCTCAGGTTCCAATTCACATCTAGGCCTGAAGTCAAATCCAGCTAAATACTCGAGACTCTTCCATTCTGAAAACATGGCTCCCAATCCTGCATGTCTTCGACTTAACGCATCTGCCACTGCGTTACCTTTTCCCGGAGTATAAGCTATACCAAAATCATATGATGCTAAAAACTCTAGCCAACGTTGCTGCCGAAGATTCAAATCCTTTTGGGAGAAAAGATACTTCAGCGACTTATGATCCGTAAACAACTCGAATCGAACTCCCAATAGATAATGTCTCCACATCTTCAGAGCAAATACAATTGCCGCTAATTCCAAATCATGAGTTGGGTAATTCCTTTCATGCGGCTTCAGTTGTCGACTGGCATATGCAACAACTTTATCCTTCTGCATCAGCACTGCTCCAAGTCCAGTACCACATGCGTCGGTGTAAACCACCATCTCATCATTCCCACTTGGAATAGTCAAAACAGGAGCACTCGTCAATCTCTCTTTCAGGATTGCGAAAGCTTGCTCACACTTAGCATCCCAACTGAACACTTGGTTCTTCTTCGTCAATCCTGTTAACGGTGCAGCTACCTTGGAGAAGTCTTTGATAAACCATCGATAATATCCTGCTAATCCAAGAAAACTTCTCACATCTGATGCATTCTTAGGTCTAACCCAATCCTGGATTGCTGCCACCTTAGCGGGATCAACCGCTATTCCATTTCCAGAAATCACATGGCCTAAGAACCTCACTTCACCCTTCCAGAAGTGACACTTCGAAAACTTAGCCTTCAGCTGATGTTTCCGTAAGATCTCCAAAACAATACGCAAGTGCGTCTTGTGCTCTTCTTCCGTTCTGGAATAAATCAGAATATCATCCACGAACACAAGTACGAACTTGTTCAACTGATCTCTGAACACTCTATTCATAAGATCCACAAAATATGCTGGCGCGTTAGTCAATCCAAACGGCATTACCAGCCACTCAAAGAAACCCGATGGTGTCCGAAAAGCAGTCTTCGGCACACTATCTTTAGCTACTCTCAACTGGTGAAATCCCGTTGCCAAATCCATCTGAGAAAACACCTTAGCCTCGTGAAGCTGATCAAACAAGTCGTCTATTCTCGGCAATGGATACTTGTTCTTCTTTGTCACCTTATTCAGCTCACGATAATCCACACACAATCTCAATGGTCCATCTGCCTTGGTTGCGAACACAACTGGTGCACCCCACTCGGACACACTACGCCGAATGAATCCTTTCTGTAAAAGATCATCAACTTGCACCCTCAACTCCTGCTGTTCCCTAGGCGCCATCCGCCTAAGAGGCATCACAACAGGTCTGGCTCCTTCAACTAGATCTATACGAAACTCGATCTCTCTATGTGGCGGCAACCCTTTGACTTCGTCAAAGACATCCTCGAATCCATTTGCGATCGGCACTGATGACAGTCCATCCCGTGGAACAACTAGCGAATACATGAAGCTCATGAAGACGCCTTCTTCATGCTTACATCGTATCACAATCTTTCGCCCTTCCACATTCTCGACTGTCACTTCCAACCTTTCGCAATCAACCTTAGCCGCATACTTCCTAAGCCAGTCCATACCCAAAATAATTCCGAACCCCGCAAAGTTCAGAACAAAGCAATCACAAACAAAAGAGCAACCATGACTCGATACAACTAGACCACGGCATAACATACACAAACAAGACGAACCCCCAACTGGATTAGTCACAACCAATGGCCTATCAACAATATCCGGCTTCAAATCTAACCGGCCTACTAGTTCATTACAAACAAACGAATGCGATGCTCTAGTATCAAACAGAACTCTAACTGGAACACCACATAGGAAAAGAGTACCTTGAACAACCACCCTCTTTCCTTTCTCTTCAGCAGTAGGAGCTTTCGAAGACGACGGAACAGCTCCTAAAGCATAGGCTTGCACAATCTGCCTGTCCTTCCTTGGTTCTGGACAATTCTTCCTGAAATGCCCCGGCTTGTCACAGTTGTGACACTTCATCTGCACCTTAGGATTCTTACAATCCTTCGAGAAATGGCCCTTCTGCTGACAATTGTAGCAAGTCACCTCGCCTTTCGGCTTCTTCTGGCCATCCTTACCCTTTTGCTGCTGCTGCTTCCTCTTCTTGTTTCCACCCTGCTGGGGTTTAGACTCTTCCCTGGTCACAGCAACAACAGATCCTTCCTTAGGAAACAGACTCTCATGCCTAAGAGCTTTCTCCACAAGCTTCTCAAATGAATCGTCCAAATGATCCACCAACTGTCTCCCAAGATAACCGTCCAAGCCTGTCACAAACTTCTCATTCTTCTGATAAGCAGATTCAATATATGACCGGGCATACTTGGACAAAGCCTCAAACTCAGAAACATACTCAAGAACAGATCTTCCACCCTGCTTGAGTTCTACAAACTTCTTGAACAGAACAGACTTCTGAGCTGTAGAAATGAACTTAGCTTCAAATCTAGCTTGGAATTGCTCCCAAGTAATCTCTTCCTCCGCAGTATTGATGGTAATAGAGTTCCACCAATCAGAGGCTCTCCCTTGAAGCTGCCTTGATGCCAACTTCCTCTTAGTTGCATCATCAATTCCAAAATCACCAAAGATCCTTCTACAAGCATCTATCCACCTCTGGACCTCAATAGTTGATTCTGTTCCCAAGAAAACCTTTCCTCCAAGAGCAGTATAGTCCTTGCACAACTTAGCAAAATCCACTGGTTTCGGAGTTTGGACTTGAACTCCAACATCAACTGCTGCCCCCGGAACTGGTATCCTTCTCATGATCGAAGTCATCATAGCTTCGAACATGGCTGCATAATCAGCAGTCTCTTCAGTAGCACGGCCTTCCCTAGCAGCTGGTCTCCCTCTTCGACTCATTCTCAATATCTATAAAAAGGAATGATTAGAACATCTAGAGAAACAACTGCATAAAGGACTCAAACTCTACTAAGCTACTATATTATATATAATATTCATCCATCAAAATACAATTACGTCTCTCATACGTAGTTACGACGGCGAGCGTTGGGTAAAATCGATTAACCAATGCTCTGATACCAAATGTGACGACCGCCCATGAACCCTGCACCGAATCTAAAGATAGAGCGCTGTAAAGTGTGCCAGGCGACCATGGACGATTGTCAAGGTAAGATTAAAACAACAGAGTCTATCGTATTACTCACAGCGCATGGACAAAATACAATAGAACATATGTATAGTGAAGCTTTACAGAACAAAATGACATCATATAAAACTCCATAATAGTTGAATACAAGCATCCACATAGTCAATACATCAAGCCTCACTACATATCTCTCAGAGAATACAAAACAGCGGAAAAAATCCAGTACATATAATAAGAAGATAATATGCAACCCTCTAGCTCGTCTTCGATATCAGCATCGTGAGAAGAGATCAGCACCTGTCACCTGCTACCTAGTCTTCCCGTCCCAAAAATGGACGAACAGCCCAAGGCAATAAGAATTAAAAACATAAAGCCTTGAGTCAGACAACAGTCTTAGTGAGCAGTAAATTAACTAACAACATACCAAAAGAGCATAAAGGAAAAGGAATAGGAATACAACCCTCCCACTCCAACCTCATTCTACAGTGATAGCCCCCAGACACACACTAAGCAGAAGCAAACATAGCAGAGCATACAATTTAAAGTAAAGCTACTATCACTCGAGTCAAGGGCGATGTTTTCCAAGTACCAAGGCCTAAATCAGATAAGCACCCAAAAAATACCGCTCTTGAGTCCGAATGACGATACAACCAACATCCATGACTCTGGCTATCACTGTTATCATTGCTTCGATATCACCGTTAATTGAATGACCGGCACATTCTTTCAGCCGTCCGTCAAGGGCTAATGGAAACCCCGGTTCTAGACATAACTCCCGCACGTCGTCGCAGCCCGTGCCTAGGACTATCGAATCTGCCCAGAGTACTCGACCATCAACAATTGGCCGTTGGGACTATCGAATCTGCCCAAACGTACTCTTGCTTAGAGCATGCTAGAACCTTCAACAACGATGCTATCCAAGCCTCCTAGTCATCCTCCTCGACGACTATTCTCATATCCATTCATTATCTTCAACTCGAATCATATCACCGAGTTATCAACATGCTTGGAATGACCCCGTCTGGATTAGACCAAGTCTTCATCATATGATTGCCTCGCTTCATTACATCCTCGCAAAGCCTCATCTCATCATCACATCATCAAATCTATGCATAAGAGCTTCATCATCCCGCTACATATGCCACGAGCAGCTTTCCCAATTCAAGAGCCTTTCCCTTAGCTTTTGAATCACCTTCGACCTAAATCTAATCATAAATCATCTAGTTCATAACAATCAATCAAATCAAACATCAATCCAAGCAATCAAGCATTCAAAAATGATCTAAGTAGACAATTATAACAATAATGGCATTTTCGTAATTAAAGAGTTGAAAGTCCAATAAGCATGAAAACATAGATTATATCTCTACAAACTTGATGAATGAACTTGCATAGGTTAACATATGATAAAATGGATGTAACATCATCATGAACAATGGATCTATATGGATCTACACTTAGGATGAAGAAAATGCATGGAAATCTCTATTTTAACACCAAATCGAGCCAACAATCCGATATACTCCTTTGGATCCGTGTGAGAGATAATCACCACTCACCAAATCACCAAAACAACCTCAAATCAATACGCTTCAGATCTGGACAGCGAAGGACCAAGCTTGATCTATCACAAATCCGCTTCAAATGAAGAAATCTCACTTCAAAGGATGAAGATCTTCAACTTTAGCTCTTGGATCTTCAATCTTGATCTTCGATTTGGATGAAAGGAAGCACTAGATTAGAGTGGAGAAAAGAAGTGAAGAAGTGTAGAAGTCGAGCTCTCAAAATGGCAGCACTTCGTCGCTTCAAAATCCGGATCCCAAAAATGAAGAGAAGCTCTCCTATTTATAGCTGAAAATACCCTAAGTCGTAACTCGGCTATCTCCTTAACTCGGCTACGACTCAACCAGGTTACGCCTTAACTGGGTCTCCGACCTACGACTTACGAAAGGAGTACGACTTACGACTTAACTCTTTAAGTCATCTACGACCTAACACTTAACTGGGTTACGACTTAACCCCATACGACTTAAACAACTGCCGACTCAAAAACTCACTTGTCTAACTTCTAACTCGGTCACGACTTAACACAGCAGCTTTGCCGATCTATCAGGATAAGACTCAATCTCCTAAGTCGGTCATTCCTATAGGTCGGTCATTCCACTGAGTCACCCCACCGACCTAAACTCCACACAAGCTAACTCTAGGTCGTCCCTTCCTATGAGTCATCAACTCTTAAGTCGGCTGACTACTTTAACTCGGCCACACTGTTAAGTCGGTCCTCCCTTAACACGCTCACCTTCTTAGGTCGGTCACCCCACTAGGTCGCTAACTCGAACTGCCGACCTATCACTTAACTCACCCAAACACTTAGGTCGCTCACAACATTTCCTTAGGTCGTTGCTGACCAAACTCTACCCCAGAATACTTAGGTCGCCTACTCCTCTTAAGTCGGTCACGACTCATCACTTAGGTCGCAGATCTTCTCTAAGTCGCTCACGACTTATCTCCTAAGCTGCCAACAACATTTAGGTCGCGTACGACCTAGGACTTAGGCAATTTCAACCAAAATCTGAAACAACTAGAAAATGCTGAAAATCCCAGTTTTTGACAAACTTTTCGATCCGTAAAATACGGGTCGTTACAATATATCTATAGCTTATATATAATATATCCATTCACATAAGTCTATTATATAGGTTATGCATATATTAGTTTATAAACCAAGTTTAAAAAGTGTTGGGTGTCATATTATAATAGTATATACAGTTTATACCTGCACAGGTAAGAGATATTTACAAAATTCTATTTGCAGTTAGGTATAGGCATGTATATTGTAAAGCTTTGGTCTGTTATTTGCACCCTCATTTATAAAGCAAGATGGGATGTAGTTGATAACTTTTGTACCTATGTATATAGGTCTGCATGCGTTACCTGTATTTAAAATATTAAAAATATAGGTATATATATCATATTAGAGGTGACAGTATGTGAATGGTTCATTTTATATATAGGTATTTTAAAAATATACTTTAGTTTCAAAAGTGTTAAACGTAGATTTATATGTATGTTATATTTTATGCGAGATTTGCCTATTTCTGTTATACATCTTCATAAATATATTTTTGCAATAATATATTAAGTTGTTTATATGTTTATTTAATATACATATATAGTTTAAGAAGGTTGCATTTGTATAAATGGGTGTAGTTTAATATGCCAGTTTAAATGTTTACAGTATGTTTTGTATCTCTGGCCAATGTCAGACTTTATGACATATGCATTGGTATTAAAAAAAATAAAAAAAAGTAGGTAGTTTGTAATAACCTGCCACTCTCATGTAAACTTATGGAAGTATATATAGATTTATGTATAGGAAAGCTCTGTCGTTTTTTTGTTGTTGTTTTGTTGCTTACTGCTCACTTGTTGTATTCTGAGGTTGGAATAGCTTTGTAACAAATTTTATAACATATATATGAATGTTATGTGAACCAATTATTTGATAAGTATTTTACTGATATATTAAATTAGTAATGTATTAGTTTATGAGATTTACTGTTAGGTATATTTATAGCTTATATATATGCGAGTTTAGTGTTTATGTTATATAGATATTTTGTTGTTATGATCTACATGTACATATCATTGTCTGCATAGTGTATTAGTTTTAATTATTGATCTTAAACTGTAAACATACAGTTATTTGAATGCTGAAACATATATAGACTTTAAACTAAATTTTTTGTAAGTTGTTGTATTGATTTTTAATTAAGTTATAATAAAGAATACAATATAAATTTTAATTCTGTACATATCAAGCTGATTCTGATTCAGTTCATCAATTTTCCTTTTATCAGCCTTGTCCGTCGTGCCTATTTTCTTCATCGAATCATGTCCAACTAGCATTGCTTTGGAATTCGTAGCTTATTTTACCCATCAAATCATCCCTAGCCTCGAAAGGTGAGCACTCACTCACGATTAACGTTCTTTATTTATTAAATTTGATTTCAGTTGAAACGACAATTGAAATATGCTGCAGTTAGTTATTCACACTGTTTTATATGCTATTACCTGTATCAGTTCACCTGTGACATCTGACACCATCATCTGTTATATATATGCAATGATAATCCAGTTTGGTTGTTAAATGATTGATTATTGATGTTTACAATTGGACGTTAAATTGTTGATGCTGTAATTGATAAATAATTTGAAATTGAATTTGATGTAGGATAGTTAAAATTTGAAATGACAAATGTGTAAATTTGGTTAAATGACATTGTATAATATGACCCCCTTTTTAAATGTTAAATTAATTGACACGTAGGATTTGGTTAATTACACCTTGAACCATTGAATGTATGTTGTTTAAATTGATGATGTATAAAATTGTAAATGGATGACTAGTGAAGAACCGTAATGTAATAATCTTTAATCTACATGAAATGATAGTGTAGATTCTAGAAATGATTATATTAATTTGCACAAACAACAATGTGAATTAATACGGTTATTTCGGGATTATTTGAATTGATTATTGGATTGATATTGATTGTTGTTATTGCTTGTTTATTTACTTTGACATCATCCCAATTATCACACTGCAAGTTTCCTTTTGCTATGTTTTGATTTTGAATTGAATTGGAATCGGGTTGAAATGATAAATACCCAAAATTTAACTTTGACTTAGGGTAGAGAATTAAATAAAACCCGATTGGTCAATAATTTGATTTAAAAATAAAATTGAATTTTGATGAAATTTAAATGTGAATATTTAATAATCTGAAACAAAATATTAATAAAGAAATTGATGAAAGAATGTTGTTTAATTTAAGAAATGATTGAATTAAGTTTTGAAATTATTTAATAATTTAATGAGATTGAATTATTTAATAATTGAATAAAATTGAATCCTTTGATAATTAAAATTAAACTTTTTAATTAGTGGAATTTAGTTCTTTATTAATTGAGCTTTGAAATTGTAACTAAGTAAATAAATATGTGAAATTGAATTTCTTTATCAAGAAATGCAAATGTGATTTTTGAAATCAATGTAAGACTTGTAATTGAAAGAATTGATTTGACGGATTTAATTTAATTCAAAATTGTAAGTTTTGATTTAATGAAGTTGAACTTAAGAAATTGATTTAATGAATTGGAAATTTAATAGAAATTGTTTTGAATGATAAAGTAACTTAATTAATATTGAATGAAATCGATAAATGAGTTTAAATTGATTCGAATGTTAAATAAAATTTATTTAAATGATTTCGGAATGAAACTTATATACGAACTTGAATCAATATTTGAATCGTTTTAAATAAAATTTGGAATTAAATTATAAGATTTTGAAATTATGAATTTGGAAGTTTTAAAACGAAAATTTTGGAAATTGATTTCGAAGGACAAATGAAATGTTGATTTACAAATTCTAATTGAAATTGAATTTGATTTGGTTTTGAAATATATAAAGACCAATCGGTGAAATAATTACGGAAGTTATTAAAGAGACCGGAATAGGTTATGGACATACTCTCTGTCTAAACCGAAAACCACTTTAATAACTATACGTGGAGTGTGATCCAGAATGAAGTGGTTGGAATGATGTACGTGATGACTGAAGAAAGAGAACGATAATGGATAGCCTTGACACTTGTATCAAATTGGAAATGACTAAAACAGGAGCCGTGCCGGGCCAATGGAGGTCAGCTACCTCAAGCGAACACACTTCTTCGAACTACTCATTACATGTTGTCGATTGGTGCACCCTTGATTTTGGGAGTGTTGTTTCGCGGTGTTGCGGTCGCTACGGCGATGCGTTCTCACCAGTCCGGATCAGGAAAACGGTAGTTTCACTACCTTGGGTATTGCCTCATGTGCCTTGTCATACTTGGATCCCGATATACGTGACCACTACGAATTTGTTTGTACCTTTAGTATATGGATTGCCCTCTGGTGACTTCCGGTTTTGGAGAAACTACGGTCTTGTATATGCTCTTGGGAATAAAAATGTGTTAAGGGGGATAATGGTAACGCCTTAACACTATTTTGATACCTTATATTACTGATAGACATTATCTACTTAGCGTACATTACTACCTAGTAGATAGTTTAACGGATCCTTAAAGGATGGTTATTCCAAACATCCTTTGAGTTACTTGTATTTCAATTGCTATTTCACTTGAGTTGGATTTATTGATATAAGAATGTTAATCCTGACTCGAGTGTTTTGTGTTTTGCTTTACGCTCGGGTCAGACTGAGTGTACCAGTATTCGAGACTCACCTTTGAAGTTGGAGCTTTGCTTGAAGATCCAGCCATCTATTCTACTTTCAGTATTCGATGATTCCAGTGATGTATTCTGATTTGTATCTGATGTATCGTATTACTCTTCCGTTGTATCTGGATTAACTCTGATGTAACTTATACATTTATATAGTAGCTTCATGAACTACTATCTCTTTTATTTCCGCTGCATTTATTACTCTGTGTCTGTGATCTATGATGATTTATTTACTGTATATGTTCAGTTTTGCCAATTTAAATTAACAACGCGGTATTTTGAATTATTCAAGTCCGACATGTGCGGATGCGAATGGTCCAAAATAGCGGGTTGTTACAGTTGGTATCAGAGCTTTGGTAGCTCTAGGCAAAACTTAGCATATAGGGTAAATGTATTTATAGAATCACTCTCATTCGAGTTTCAATCTCTTCCTTTTTGACTCAATTCCTTTGAATTTTGGAACGTTCCCTCGGTTCTAAAATTCATTCTTGTCCCTCACTATTCGTATTTTCTGAATTCCGGAGTATCCCATAACTCCACTTCGAATGATCTTTATAATGAATCGGCGGTCTTGCCAATCTTCAAATTATTTGTAAATGGGTGAAACTCCTTCACAATAGGCATTGATTTACCGGAGATTTCTGTATCCTCGGTTTGCGATGCTATCTATCTTCTGCTATGTCTGAATTCTATTTCTCGAGATCGAATGTCGATTTGCCTCGGAATTCTGCATCGATCTTATTCTTTAAGTCACGGTCGACCCGGTTAAGGTTGCCCGTGAATTAAATAAACTCCTTCATCTCCCGATTTTGGTAATCGAATTATCTTATCTTCTGTTTCAAACTTATTTTTCGAATCAAAATTCTCTTTGATTTGAGTCCATCAATTTTGAATCTCTATCTTTGCTTTGAAATCTATTCTTATATAGTCGAGTGAGGAAGTGTATGTGTAAACTAAAATTTAAAATGTTTAAAATATATTGTGTTGTTTGAGTTGTTGATGTTGATTTAGGTTTCCGATCGATTCGTCTGATCAACGCTACCGATAGGATTTTCAAAACACTTGAGCAGAGCAAACTGACACAACATCGTTTTCAAATTTGGTAAATGGAATAAATTTGTATGGATATATTATAAATATATATGAGTAAAATTTTCTGAAATTTAATAAGTTAATTTAATTGGTTGTTGAAATGATAATAATTGATTATCACTTATTGTTCTATAAATGAATTTTTTTTAAAACATGGGTTATAAACTTATTTGAAATTTAAATGAATTTAAAATTTAGAATTTGAGAATTTAAATTTTGGGGTGATTTCAATTTGGTTTTTAAGTTTTAAAGTGTATAGTATTTAAAATATTTCAAATAGAAATCGTTTTCAAAGAATTTTAAAATGTTGAAATTAGTGCTCTTCTCTTTGTCGTTGGAAAATAAATTTCGGTGATGGCGGCCGCATCATCGACATTCATTTTCGAGTTTCGAAGTGGAGAAACCATTCTGTAGCTTTGCTACGGTTTTGTTTGGGAAATATTTTAATTTGAATTTCTTAAATATGACTTGATTTATATATATATATGGGAATATTATTTTAAATTTAATTTGATTTAATATATATAGTATATACATAATTATCTCTAAAGGGTTTGAAATTAAACGGAAATTTAATCCTTAAAATTATGTTAAGGGATGTTTTCAATTATAAATAAAGCTAAATTTTGGATAAATATTTAAACTTGAATAATTGAATTTGAAAATTTTATTTGTATATTGTTCAACTGCATTCTAATACAACTTACCTAAATCATTCAGAGTTGAATATGTAATTGGATAATATATATAATATAAATTGAATTTATAAATAAAATTTGAGTGGTTATAACAAATGTTATACCCTTAAATTTTAATTATAAAATGTTAATAGAGATAAATAGAATAATAAGATAATTGAAAAATAAATTTTGTTTTGAAGGTTAATTAATAAATTGAAATTAGATCAACTTATGGAAATACCTTGAACTTAAAATCAATTAATGAATATAAATTAATTTAAATTGAAATTTATATGGTTTAAATTAATTTATATGGTTTAAATATATGTAATAGGATATATTAAGTGAAATAAACTTAATAAGAATTTGGAATAAAGAAGAATTTAAATTGCTGAAAAAAATATGATTATAATAAAAGACTATTCAAATTTATGGTTTTAGAAATTGTAAATTTAAGATAATTGGATAATAAGATAATGAATTTAGAAATAGTTGAGATTGATTTTAGTGAAATCAAATGGATTAAATCAATTATTGAATATCAATTAATTTAAATTTGAATTTATATGGTTTAAATTAATTGTTATTTTGTATTTCAAATCTGTTTTTCTTTCTGGTTGTTTCTATTCTCCTACCTCGTTCCTTTTCGGGGACGAAAAGTTTTGAGTGGGGGAGAGTGTAACGACCCGTAAATTTAACTGGTTTTAATAACGTTATTAATTGAAATTTTGCGAAATTTTAAACGATAAAATTTTGAAATATAAATTTGATATTTGGAATGCGTCTAGTTAAACATAGCAACTGGTAAATTTTCGTCCGAAAATATGAAAGTTTATTTCGCGCGTAAATTTACTTCAATTTAATCAGTTAAAAAGCGATGAAAATAAAACATTTTCGAAACTTAAATATTTTTACATAGAAAAATTCTAAACCGTCTTCTGAGCAAGACGTCATTTTTCGTTTTCCAAAATTCGAACTTCTTTAGCTTCGTCGATCTTATTTTTCTGTGTTTTTCTTGCATTTTTCGTAGTAGAAAAATTCGAATTTTTATAATTCAATCGTATCACTGATATCCATATGCCGTTTTGATCGTCTCGTCGTGCTGATCTCTGTGGTATATTTGTTTCCGTATTTTGAGTCCGGTACGCAACGGAAACTGCGTAACGGTCCAATGCATCGTATCTGTATTAGCTCTTCAATGACCGTGAGCATTCAAATTTTTGAAACGAGGCGTTTGCCCTTATTATTTTCTGGATTGCCGTGCGTGCGTGGCTTTTCCTATTTCATTTTGAAGACTTCAATAGTCAATACTGGCTGCATTTACCACTCTCTGTTCTTCACGAATGTTTCAAAAATCAAACTTGCAAACCTCTAGATCTATCCCTACCTCTTCTCTGTTCCAAGAAAATGACCATGGCCAAACACTATTTTTCCCACCCGCGTGTTCACCACACACGCAACAACCGTGAGCAGAACCCCACAACCTCCGCTACCTCCACCCCACGTCACCGACTTCCGCCCTCCACCAAGATCGCGTGCAGCCCAACCCAGGCCGAGAACCACCGTCATTCTTTTCCTCATCTCCTTCCGCAATTTCCTCGACTCCAAGCACCCACTCCTTCGCCCTACCCAGCTCATCCTTCTCCTTCTCCGGCCTTCCTCCGCCGACCGCGACCTGCCAAGCTTTACTCTCCGGCCTCAGATCCCCATGCACCTCTTTTCTGTGCTCTCTTCCCCTCCATTCGGAAACCGCACCACCCTCTACCACTTCGCCTTCACGTCCGCCTCCAGCTTGCCTTCATTCATCTGACCTCCGTCCTCCAACTGAACTTGAGTTTGGGTATGGTATACATGTATGTTTTATATAATTAAATTGCTAGTTATATATAAACTATACCATACAATGTCAGTTGTCACATATTTATATAAAGCCATTCACATAATCGATAGTTATGGTATGGTCTGTAACCGTTGACAGTATAATCTAATTGTGTAAGAGTTATATTTTGTTTTGTTGATAGTTTAATTATATAAGAGTTATGTTACGGTATGTGTGTATATATCTATAGCTTATATATAATATATCCATTCACATAAGTCTATTATATAGGTTATGCATATATTAGTTTATAAACCAAGTTTAAAAAGTGATGGGTGTCATATTATAATAGTATATACAGTTTATACGTGCACAGGTAAGAGATGTTTACAAAATTCTATTTGCAGTTAGGTATAGGCATGTATATTGTAAAGCTTTGGTCTGTTATTTGCACCCTCATTTATAAAGCCAGATGGGATGTAGTTGATAACTTTTGTACCTATGTATATAGGTCTGCATGCGTTACCTGTATTTAAAATATTAAAAATATAGGTATATATATCATATTAGAGGTGACAGTATGTGAATGGTTCATTTTATATATAGGTATTTTAAAAATATACTTTAGTTTCAAAAGTGTTAAACGTAGATTTATATGTATGTTATATTTTATGCGAGATTTGCCTATTTCTGTTATACATCTTCATAAATATATTTTTGCAATAATATATTAAGTTGTTTATATGTTTATTTAATATACATATATAGTTTAAGAAGGTTGCATTTGTATAAATGGGTGTAGTTTAATATGCCAGTTTAAATGTTTACAGTATGTTTTGTATCTCTGGCCAATGTCAGACTTTATGACATATGCATTGGTATTAAAAAAAAGTAGGTAGTTTGTAATAACCTGCCACTCTCATGTAAACTTATGGAAGTATATATAGATTTATGTATAGGAAAGCTCTGTCGTTTTTTTTGTTGTTTTGTTGCTTACTGCTCACTTGTTGTATTCTGAGGTTGGAATAGCTTTGTAACAAATTTTATAACATATATGTTATCCCAACTTTTGGCAAAGCCGAGATACCCAAAGATTAACTGAAAATCAATGATTATTAGTCATGAACATCGATTGTGCATCGCAGGTTCACCATGGATATCGATGAATTTTTTCCGAGTCTGGATCGGGCTGCAATCGATGAGACATGTCAAGCAAGGCCAGATGAAACAACGTTCCAAGTTTCGAGTCAATCCGAGTTCGTATGCTCAAGATATCACCAAAAGAAGATGGATAAGGTGGTATAAGGTTGAATCCATCAAACATGCGTTGCCTCGAATCCATGAGAAGTCAGCTTACTTCGAATCCATCGATCAAGCCTTTGCCTCGAATCGATCACGACGAGCCTTGCCTCGAACCCATTGGAATACGCCTTGCTTCGACTCCATTGAGCAAGCATTAGTTCGACTCCGATAGTTCGAGTCCATCCTCACATTCCCACCTTCGAATCCGTCAATGAGAAACCCTTCGATTCCATACAGTTGAAGGAACTTCGACTCCAGCATCTACGAACCCCCACATTGAGGTAACTTCGAATCGTTCCGCAATGGCATATCTGGATCGATTCGACCAAGCACCAATTCCATCGATTCGAAGAAACGTGTCTTCGAATCGATTGCCTTGAATCCACCAAGTCCAGCTAGCTGAAACCCCGGGTTCGACTCAGTAAAACTCGGAGAAAAAGGGGGGTTGACCCGAAGCATGCGCACCACGTCATTGCCTTCACGTGCTAGGAGATGGAGTCGACCCTATGGTTTCGAAGGTATCAATTCGAACGACTCCAGGAAGCGAAAATCTTCAACTTGAATCGATCATAACTTGAGATCTACAAGTCCAAATGCTATGAAATTTCGACAGGAGCTAACTGTCAACCTAAGGAATGTCCATGCCAAATTTCAGCTCAATCGGAGCAAATCTTGATTGATTCGAAGCAAGGGTCGAATCGATCCCAAAGTAGGCCCGGATTTCCAAAGAGCGGGAATGTGGGCCCCCTCACGTGCCAGAACTGGTCTCCCCTCAATTTAGGCGAAATATCAGCCTCCTACACCTATAAATAGAGCCCCTGGTCATTCAGAAAAGAGGTCAGATAATTTGGAGAGCTAAAGAGCACCCAGATTCTGCCAGATTTACTCCAGATCACCATTGCTGCCTTAGATTGAGACTTAGTTCAGCAAATCAGTTGTAATACAACACACGAAATTGTAATCTTCAAGCATCGAGCAATAAAATCATAAAAACCTTGAAGTGGACGTAGGCCGGAGATAGCCGAACCACTATAAATCGTGTGTCACTATTCATTATTTCTGGATTGCTATTTGTTATTTGTTTAGATCCGTGATTTGTGTGTGAATATTGTTGATTTATATTCATATGCTGGTGCTTTCACTACACTTGGGGTTTGTGACCAATTTTGGCGCAAACACTTTGGTGCTTTCACTGAGAAGGAACTAACACCCGCTACACCAGATTCAAAGTTTAGATTTGAAATTTTAAGGATTCAGATTTGGCTCTACAATGACTCGACAAACAAGACAAAGAGCTGAAAGGAGCCAACAGGGAGGAAGTCAAGAGGCATCCTCTGGCGCTGGAGAAGGACAAGCTTCGATCTACATTACTAGAGATGAGATGGAGGCTATGAATAACCTAATGCAGGAAAGAATGATGAAAAGCCAACAAGAGATGCTGCAAAATTTCTTCGAGCAAATGAGAGCTGCAGGGACATAGAACCTTGGACTAGCTACAGCGGCTGTGAATGTGGAACAAGGAGCTAGGGCTATGGAACCCAACGGAGGACAGAATACAGAACCAGAAGGCAATCAACAAGGGCTTGGGGGCAAGCCTGCAAGATCCGACGCAGAAGGACCTTTGGAAGGAGCTCAACCGGCTAGGGCCAATACAAATGCTAACGAGCCACCCGAAGAGTACGTACCAGAATTCCCTACAAGACTCGAAGGGCAAGACCGAGACATGACAAGGGGGCAACCCCTAGATGGAGATGAAAGAATGATTGGCCTAGTGAGACGACTCATGAGAGGAGGATTGTCAGGAGGAGGATTGGAAGAAGTTAGTCGGAGTCCGTTCGCTCCGAATATCAGGAATGCAAGGAACTCTCCAAAGTTCAAACTACCAATGTTGGATTCGTATGACGGGAAGTCGGATCCAACCATGCATATTACCAAATACATTAGACACATGGAAGTACTTGGAGCATCCGAGGAAGTGATGGCACGATGTTTCCCTTTGTTTTTATCAGATTTGGCTGCACTTTGGTTCAGACAATTAGAGACTGGATCAATCAGAACATGGGGCGAGCTTGTGGATTGCTTCATGAGACAGTTCAGGGTCCACGTAACACGGCCCAAGAGTGTGATGACTCTAGCTTCAATAAAGCAGAGGACCGGAGAGTCCATAAAAGATTTTCTGCTACGATTCAATGCAACGGTGGCTTCTGTAGATCACCCGGATCCATCAATGATTCTGATGGCGGTGGTGGCAGGAGTTGGGGAAGGCACCGAATTCAAAGACTCTTTGACTAAAGATCCACCGCAAGATCTTGGAGAGTTTTTCCATGAAGCTGAAAAATTCATTCGGTTAGAAGAATCACGAGCCAAGAGGCAGGAAATAAATGTTGCACAAGGCGAAGGAACCGCCACGGAACAGTCCAGGGCAGACAAAGGAAAGAGAAAGCAGGAAGGCGTACATGATGGACCTGATAAACGGAAGAAATTCCGAGAGCCTAGGTTCAGGCAATACACAAATTTGACGGCAAACCTAGAAAGGATTTACACTGAAACACGGGGGCAACTCCCGTATCGAAAACCACCCAGGAGAGATCCCACGGAGCGGGAACGCAGGACTGGAAAATACTGTCTATTCCATGAGCTAGATGGGCACACTACCGATGAATGCCGCCACCTGAAGGATGAGGTGGAAGAACATGCCAGGAGTGGTAGATTGCCACAGTATGTCAGAGAACGTGCAACGGCAGTTAGGCCCGAACAACTACCGCCTCAACCTAACAGGGCTGATCCCGGATCGGGATCACGACTCGTCATCAACTGATCACGATGGCAAGGACCAAGTTCAGGATATGTGCTTTGGTCACTTAGTTTCCTTAGATTTGATTTCCAAAATAAAACGGCTATCCCACTTACTCATGTACGGGAACCGGAGAGATCCCTAGGCATGCTCTAAGATGGAAATAGACCGCTCCGCCCGGAGGGGCATTGTCTTATTTTTCCTGGTGTTTGAGATTGAACATCTAGGATTTGAATTTAATAAAGAAACACTTATTAAAATAAACCTTTTAACCGGAGAGTTAAAGGATGAACATTAAATATCAATATAAACATGATCGCTTTATGACCTTACCCGGAGAGGCGGGGTCTGGAGTGCAAGAAGTGAGTTGCTTCGCCGGAGAGCGACATGATCGACTCACTTAAGCATCGTTTCCCATTCACCGGAGAGTGATTGGATCGGGATTCGATAAGAGCCCGGAGAGGCTATGATTGGCCCACGATTTGGGCCATGACATCGCTTAATGTTCAGATACACTGAACCGGAGTGCAAGAAGTGAGTCGCTTCGCCAAAGAGCGACAGAATTGACTCACTTAACGTTGTTTCCTCTTCACCGAAGAGTGACAGGATGGGATCCAGCAAGAGCCCGGAGAGGCTATGATCGGCCTAAAGATTTAGGTCATGACATCGCTTAATGTTCAAAAACATTGAACCGGAGTGCAGGGGGTGTAGCCGCTTCGCCGGAAAGCGACAGGATCGGCTCACTCATCGTTGTTTCCCCTTCACCGGAGAGTGACAGGATGGGATCCAGTAAGAGCCCGGAGAGGCTACGATCGGTCCAGAATGACCAAGACATCGCTATACGCCCTAGCTGGGGCCAGAGTGCAAGGGATAGAAAGCAACGCCGGAGTGCAATAGGATCTTTCTATTCAATCGCTAAATCTAGAATGAGCTTGGCAAGGGTCCGGAGTGACCACCGATAGTATGGAGAGACTGAAGAACTTCATTCTTAAACTTCCACTAGAAAAAACTGATAACAATTCGGCTTCGAACAGCCATAAACTTGATTGAAAATGCTATGAGCTTTGAATACAACATAAACTCTTTACATTTGATTCGAGACTGGTCAAAACACGCCTTTTATCAAAAAGGCATGTTTTTGGGGGCAAAATGTTATCCCAACTTTTGGCAAAGCCGAGATACCCAAAGATTAACTGAAAATCAATGATTATTAGTCATGAACATCGATTGTGCATCGCAGGTTCACCATGGATATCGATGAATTTTGTTCGAGTCCGGATCAGGCTGCAATTGATGAGACATGTCAAGCAAGGCCAGATGAAACAACGTTCCAAGTTTCAAGTCAATCCGAGTTCGTATGCTCAAGATATCGCCAAAAGAAGATGGATAAGGTGGTATAAGGTCGAATCCATCAAACATGCGTTGCCTCGAATCCATGAGAAGTCAGCTTACTTCGAATCCATCGATCAAGCCTTTGCCTCGAATCGATCACGACGAGCCTTGCCTCGAACCCATCGGAATACGCCTTGCTTCGACTCCATTGAGCAAGCATTAGTTCGACTCCGATAGTTCGAGTCCATCCTCACATTCCCACCTTCGAATCCGTCAATGAGAAACCCTTCGATTCCATACAGTTGAAGGAACTTTGACTCCAGCATCTTCGAACCCCCACATTGAGATAACTTCGAATCGATCCGCAGTGGCATATCTGGATCGATTAGACCAAGCACCAATTCCATCGATTAGAAGAAACGTGTCTTCGAATCGATTGCCTTGAATCCACCAAGTCCACCTAGCTGAAACCCCGGGTTCGACTCAGTAAAACTCGGAGAAAAAGGGGTGTTGACCCGAAGCACGCGCACCACGTCATTGCCTTCACGTGCTAGGAGATGGAGTCGACCCTATGGATTCGAAGGTATCGATTCGAACGACTCCAGGAAGCAAAAATCTTCAACTTGAATCGATCATAACTTGAGATCTACAAGTCCAAATGCTATGAAATTTGGACAGGAGCTAACTGTCAACCTAAGGAATGTCCATGCCAAATTTCAGCTCAATCGGAGCAAATCTTGATCGATTCGAAGCAAGGGTCGAATCGATCCCAAAGTGGGCCCGGATTTCCAAAGAGCGGGCATGTGGGCCCTCTCACGTGCCAGAACTGGTCTCCCCTCAATTTAGGCGAAATATCAGCCTCCTACACCTATGAATAGAGCCCCTGGTCATTCAGAAAAGAGGTCAGACAATTTGGAGAGCTAAAGAGCGCCCAGATTCTGCTAGATTTACTCCAGATCACCATTGCTGCCTTAGATTGAGACTTAGTTCAGCAAATCAGTTGTAATACAACACACGAAATTGTAATCTTCAAGCGTAGAGCAATAAAATCATAAAAACCTTGAAGTGGACGTAGGCCGGAGATAGCCGAACCACTATAAATCGTGTGTCACTATTCATTATTTCTGGATTGCTATTTGTTATTTGTTTAGATCCGTGATTTGTGTGTGAATATTGTTGATTTATATTCATACGCTGTTGCTTTCACTACACTTGGGGTTTGTGACCAATTTTGGCGCAAACAATATATATGAATGTTATGTGAACCAATTATTTGATAAGTATTTTACTGATATATTAAATTAGTAATGTATTAGTTTATGAGATTTACTGTTAGGTATATTTATAGCTTATATATATGCGAGTTTAGTGTTTATGTTATATAGATATTTTGTTGTTATGATCTGCATGTACATATCATTGTCTGCATAGTGTATTAGTTTTAATTATTGATCTTAAACTGTACACATACAGTTATTTGAATGCTGAAACATATATAGACTTTAAACTAAATTTTTTGTAAGTTGTTGTATTGATTTTTAATTAAGTTATAATAAAGAATACAATATAAATTTTAATTCTGTACATATCAAGCTGATTCTGATTCAGTTCATCAATTTTCCTTTTATCAGCCTTGTCCGTCGTGCCTATTTTCTTCATCGAATCATGTCCAACTAGCATTGCTTTGGAATTCGTAGCTTATTTTACCCGTCAAATCATCCCTAGCCTCGAAAGGTGAGCACTCACTCACGATTAACGTTCTTTATTTATTAAATTTGATTTCAATTGAAACGACAATTGAAATATGCTGCAGTTAGTTATTCACACTGTTTATATGCTATTACCTGTATCAGTTCACCTGTGACATCTGACACATCATCTGTTATATATATGCAATGATAATCCAGTTTGGTTGTTAAATGATTGATTATTGATGTTTACAATTGGATGTTAAATTGTTGATGCTGTAAGTGATAAATAATTTGAAATTGAATTTGACGTAGGATAGTTAAAATTTGAAATGACAAATGTGTAAATTTGGTTAAATGACATTGTATAATATGACCCCCTTTTTAAATGTTAAATTAATTGACACGTAGGATTTAGTTAATTACACCTTGAACCATTGAATGTATGTTGTTTAAATTGATGATGTATAAAATTGTAAATGGATGACTAGTGAAGAACCGTAATGTAATAATCTTTAATCTACATGAAATGATAGTGTAGATTCTAGAAATGATTATATTAATTTGCACAAACAACAATGTGAATTAATACGGTTATTTCGGGATTATTTGAATTGATTATTGGATTGATATTGATTGTTGTTATTGCTTGTTTATTTACTTTGACATCATCCCAATTATCACACTGCAAGTTTCCTTTTGCTATGTTTTGATTTTGAATTGAATTGGAATCGGGTTGAAATGATAAATACCCAAAATTTAACTTTTACTTAGGGTAGAGAATTAAATAAAACCCGATTGGTCAATAATTTGATTTAAAAATAAAATTGAATTTTGATGAAATTTAAATGTGAATATTTAATAATCTGAAACAAAATATTAATAAAGAAATTGATGAAAGAATGTTATTTAATTTAAGAAATGATTGAATTAAGTTTTGAAATTATTTAATAATTTAATGAGATTGAATTATTTAATAATTGAATAAAATTGAATCCTTTGATAATTAAAATTAAACTTTTTAATTAGTGGAATTTAGTTCTTTATTAATTGAGCTTTGAAATTGTAACTAAGTAAATAAATATGTGAAATTGAATTTCTTTATCAAGAAATGCAAATGTGATTTTTGAAATCAATGTAAGACTTGTAATTGAAAGAATTGATTTGACGGATTTAATTTAATTCAAAATTGTAAGTTTTGATTTAATGAAGTTGAACTTAAGAAATTGATTTAATGAATTGGAAATTTAATAGAAATTGTTTTGAATAATAAAGTAACTTAATGAATATTGAATGAAATCGATAAATGAGTTTAAATTGATTCGAATGTTAAATAAAATTTATTTAAATGATTTTAGAATGAAACTTATATACGAACTTGAATCAATATTTGAATCGTTTTAAATAAAATTTGGAATTGAATTATAAGATTTTGAAATTATGAATTTGGAAGTTTTAAAATGAAAATTTTGGAAATTGATTTCGAAGGACAAATGAAATGTTGATTTACAAATTCTAATTGAAATTGAATTTGATTTGGTTTTGAAATATATAAAGACCAATCGGTGAAATAATTACGGAAGTTATTAAAGAGACCGGAATCGGTTATGGACATACTCTCTGTTTAAACCGAAAACCACTTTAATAACTATACGCGGAGTGTGATCCAGAATGAAGTGGTTGGAATGATGTACGTGATGACTGAAGAAAGAGAACGAAAATGGATAGCCTTGACACTTGTGTCAAATAGGAAATGACTAAAACTGGAGCCGTGTCGGGCCAATGGAGGTCAGCTACCTCAAGCGAACACACTTCTTCGAACTACTCATTACATGTTGTCGATTGGTGCACCCTTGATTTTGGGAGTGTTGTTTCGCGGTGTTGCGGTCGCTACGGCGATGCGTTCTCACCAGTCCGGATCAGGCAAACGGTAGTTTCACTACCTTGGGTATTGCCTCATGTGCCTTGTCATACTTGGATCCCGATATACGCGACCACTACGAATTTGTTTGTACCTTTAGTATATGGATTGCCCTCTAGTGACTTCCGGTTTTGGAGAAACTACGGTCTTGTATATGCTCTTGGGAATAAAAATGTGTTAAGGGGGATAATGGTAACGCCTAAACACTATTTTGATACCTTATATTACTGATAGACATTATCTACTTAGCGTACATTACTACCTAGTAGATAGTTTAACGGATCCTTAAAGGATGGTTATTCCAAACATCCTTTGAGTTACTTGTATTTCAATTGCTATTTCACTTGAGTGGGATTTATTGATATAAGAATGTTAATCCTGACTCGAGTGTTTTGTGTTTTGCTTTACGCTCGGGTCAGACTGAGTGTACCAGTATTCGAGACTCACCTTTGAAGTTGGAGCTTTGCTTGAAGATCCAGCCATCTATTCTACTTTCAGTATTCGATGATTCCAGTGATGTATTCTGATTTGTATCTGATGTATCGTATTACTCTTCCGTTGTATCTGGTTTAACTCTGATGTAACTTATACATTTATATAGTAGCTTCATGAACTACTATCTCTTTTATTTCCGCTGCATTTATTACTCTGTGTCTGTGATCTGTGATGATTTATTTACTGTATATGTTCAGTTTTGCCAATTTAAATTAACAACGCGGTATTTTGAATTATTCAAGTCCGACATGTGCGGATGCGAATGGTCCAAAATAGCGGGTTGTTACAGTTGGTATCAGAGCTTTGGTAGCTCTAGGCAAAACTTAACATATAGGGTAAATGTATTTACAGAATCACTCTCATTCGAGTTTCAATCTCTTCCTTTTTGACTCAATTCCTTTGAATTTTGGAACGTTCCCTCGGTTCTGAAATTCATTCTTGTCCCTCACTATTCGTATTTTCTGAATTCCGGAGTATCCCATAACTCCACTTCGAATGATCTTTATAATGAATCGGCGGTCTTGCCAATCTTCAAATTATTAGTAAATGGGTGAAACTCCTTTACAATAGGCATTGATTTACCGGAGATTTCTGTATCCTCGGTTTGTGATGCTATCTATCTTCTGCTATGTCTGAATTCTATTTCTCGAGATCGAATGTCGATTTGCCTCGGAATTCTGCATCGATCTTATTCTTTAAGTCACGGTCGACCCGGTTAAGGTTGCCCGTGAATTAAATAAACTCCTTCATCTCCCGATTTTGGTAATCGAATTATCTTATCTTCTGTTTCAAACCTATTTTTCGAATCAAAATTCTCTTTGATTTGAGTCCATCAAATTTGAATCTCTATCTTTGCTTTGAAATCTATTCTTATATAGTCGAGCGAGGAAGTGTATGTGTAAATTAATATTTAAAATGTTTAAAATATATTGTGTTGTTTGAGTTGTTGATGTTGATTTGGGTTTCCGATCGATTCGTCTGATCAACGCTACCGATAGGATTTTCAAAACACTTGAGCAGAGCAAACTGACACAATATCGTTTTCAAATTTGGTAAATGGAATAAATTTGTATGGATATATTATAAATATATATGAGTAAAATTTTTTGAAATTTAATAAGTTAATTTAATTGGTTGTTGAAATGATAATAATTGATTATCACTTATTGTTCTATAAATGAATTTTTTTTAAACATGGGTTATAAATTGATTTGAAATTCAAATGAATTTAAAATTTAGAATTTGAGAATTTAAATTTTGGGGTGATTTCAATTTGGTTTTTAAGTTTTAAAGTGTATAGTATTTAAAATATTTCAAATAGAAATCGTTTTCAAAGAATTTTAAAATGTTAAAATCAGTGCTCTTCTCTTTGTCGTTGGAAAATGAATTTCGGTGATGGCGGCCGCATCATCGACATTCATTTTCGAGTTTCGAAGTGGAGAAATCATTCTGTAGCTTTGCTACGGTTTTGTTTGGGAAATATTTTAATTTGAATTTCTTAAATATGACTTGATTTATATATATATGGGAATATTATTTTAAATTTAATTTGATTTAATATATAGTATATACATAATTATCTCTAAAGGGTTTGAAATTAAACGGAAATTTAATCCTTAAAATTATGTTAAGGGATGTTTTCAATTATAAATAAAGCTAAATTTTGGATAAATATTTAAACTTGAATAATTGAATTTGAAAATTTTATTTGTATATTGTTCAACTGCATTCTAATACAACTTACCTAAATCATTCAGAGTTGAATATGTAATTGGATAATATATATAATATAAATTGAATTTATAAATAAAATTTGAGTGGTTATAACAAATGTTATACACTTAAATTTTAATTATAAAATGTTAATAGAGATAAATAGAATAATAAGATAATTGAAAAATAAATTTTGTTTTGAAGGTTAATTAATAAATTGAAATTAGATCAACTTATGGAAATACCTTGAATTTAAAATCAATTAATGAATATAAATTAATTTAAATTGAAATTTATATGGTTTAAATTAATTTATATGGTTTAAATATATGTAATAAGATATATTAAGTGAAATAAACTTAATAAGAATTTGGAATAAAGAAGAATTTAAATTGCTGAAAAAAAATATGATTATAATAAAAGACTATTCAAATTTATGGTTTTAGAAATTGTAAATTTAAGATAATTGGATAATAAGATAATGAATTTAGAAATAGTTGAGATTGATTTTAGTGAAATCAAATGGATTAAATCAATTATTGAATATCAATTAATTTAAATTTGAATTTATATGGTTTAAATTAATTGTTATTTTGTATTTCAAATCTGTTTTTCTTTCTGGTTGTTTCTATTCTCCTACCTCGTTCCTTTTCGGGGACGAAAAGTTTTGAGTGGGGGAGAGTGTAACGACCCGTAAATTTAATTGGTTTTAATAACGTTATTAATTGAAATTTTGCGAAATTTTAAACGATAAAATTTTGAAATATAAATTTGATATTTGGAATGCGTCTAGTTAAACATAGCAATTGGTAAATTTTCGTCCGAAAATATGAAAGTTTATTTCGCGCGTAAATTTACTTCAATTTAATCAGTTAAAAAGCGATGAAAATAAAACATTTTCGAAACTTAAATATTTTTACGTAGAAAAATTCTAAACCGTCTTCTGAGCAAGACGTCATTTTTCGTTTTCCAAAATTCGGACTTCTTTAGCTCCGTCGATCTTATTTTTCTGTGTTTTTCTTGCATTTTTCGTAGTAGAAAAATTCGAATTTTTATAATTCAATCGTATCACTGATATCCATATGCCGTTTTGATCGTCTCGTCGTGCTGATCTCTGTGGTATATTTGTTTCCGTATTTTGAGTCCGGTACGCAACGGAAACTGCGTAACGGTCCAATGCATCGTATCTGTATTAGCTCTTCAATGACCGTGAGCATTCAAATTTTTGAAACGAGGCGTTTGCCCTTATTATTTTCTGGATTGTCGTGCGTGCGTGGCTTTTCCTATTTCATTTTGAAGACTTCAATAGTCAATACTGGCTGCATTTACCACTCTCTGTTCTTCATGAATGTTTCAAAAATCAAACTTGCATACCTCCAGATCTATCCCTACCTCTTCTCTGTTCCAAGAAAATGACCATGGCCAAACACTATTTTTCCCACCCGCGTGTTCACCACACACTCAACAACCGTGAGCAGCACCCCACAACCTCCGCTACCTCCACCCCACGTCACCGACTTCCGCCCTCCACCAAGATCGCGTGCAGCCCAACCCAGGCCGAGAACCACCGTCATTCTTTTCCTCATCTCCTTCCGCAATTTCCTCGACTCCAAGCACCCACTCCTTCGCCCTACCCAGCTCATCCTTCTCCTTCTCCGGCCTTCCTCCGCCGACCGCGACCTGCCAAGCTTTACCCTCCGGCCTCAGATCCCCATGCACCTCTTTTCTGTGCTCTCTTCCCCTCCATTCGGAAACCGCACCACCCTCTGCCACTTCGCCTTCACATCCGCCTCCAGCTTGCCTTCATTCATCTGACCTCCGTCCTCCAACTGAACTCGAGTTTGGGTATGGTATACATGTATGTTTTATATAATTAAATTGCTAGTTATATATAAACTATACCATACAATGTCAGTTGTCACATATTTATATAAAGCCATTCACATAATCGATAGTTATGGTATGGTCTGTAACTGTTGACAGTATAATCTAATTGTGTAAGAGTTATATTTTGTTTTGTTGATAGTTTAATTATATAAGAGTTATGTTACGGTATGTGTGTATATATCTATAGCTTATATATAATATATCCATTCACATAAGTCTATTATATAGGTTATGCATATATTAGTTTATAAACCAAGTTTAAAAAGTGCTGGGTGTCATATTATAATAGTATATACAGTTTATACGTGCACAGGTAAGAGATGTTTACAAAATTCTATTTGCAGTTAGGTATAGGCATGTATATTGTAAAGCTTTGGTCTGTTATTTGCACCCTCATTTATAAAGCAAGATGGGATGTAGTTGATAACTTTTGTACCTATGTATATAGGTCTGCATGCGTTACCTATATTTAAAATATTAAAAATATAGGTATATATATCATATTAGAGGTGACAGTATGTGAATGCTTCATTTTATATATAGGTATTTTAAAAATATACTTAAGTTTCAAAAGTGTTAAACGTAGATTTATATGTATGTTATATTTTATGCGAGATTTGCCTATTTCTGTTATACATCTTCATAAATATATTTTTGCAATAATATATTAAGTTGTTTATATGTTTATTCAATATACATATATAGTTTAAGAAGGTTGCATTTGTATAAATGGGTGTGGTTTAATATGCCAGTTTAAATGTTTACAGTATGTTTTGTATCTCTGGCCAATGTCAGACTTTATGACATATGCATTGGTATTAAAAAAAAGTAGGTAGTTTGTAATAACCTGCCACTCTCATGTAAACTTATGGAAGTATATATAGATTTATGTATAGGAAATCTCTGTCGTTTTTTGTTGTTGTTTTGTTGCTTACTGCTCACTTGTTGTATTCTGAGGTTGGAATAGCTTTGTAACAAATTTTATAACATATATATGAATGTTATGTGAACCAATTATTTGATAAGTATTTTACTGATATATTAAATTAGTAATGTATTAGTTTATGAGATTTACTGTTAGGTATATTTATAGCTTATATATATGCGAGTTTAGTGTTTATGTTATATAGATTTTTTGTTGTTATGATCTGCATGTACATATCATTGTCTGCATAGTGTATTAGTTTTAATTATTGATCTTAAACTGTACACATACAGTTATTTGAATGCTGAAACATATATAGACTTTAAACTAAATTTTTTGTAAGTTGTTGTATTGATTTTTAATTAAGTTATAATAAAGAATACAATATAAATTTTAATTCTGTACATATCAAGCTGATTCTGATTCAGTTCATCAATTTTCCTTTTATCAGCCTTGTCCGTCGTGCCTATTTTCTTCATCGAATCATGTCCAACTAGCATTGCTTTGGAATTCGTAGCTTATTTTACCCGTCAAATCATCCCTAGCCTCGAAAGGTGAGCACTCACTCACGATTAACGTTCTTTATTTATTAAATTTGATTTCAATTGAAACGACAATTGAAATATGCTGCAGTTAGTTATTCACACTGTTTTATATGCTATTACCTGTATCAGTTCACCTGTGACATCTGACACCATCATCTGTTATATATATGCAATGATAATCCAGTTTGGTTGTTAAATGATTGATTATTGATGTTTACAATTGGACGTTAAATTGTTGATGCTGTAAGTGATAAATAATTTGAAATTGAATTTGACGTAGGATAGTTAAAATTTGAAATGACAAATGTGTAAATTTGGTTAAATGACATTGTATAATATGACCCCCTTTTTAAATGTTAAATTAATTGACACGTAGGATTTGGTTAATTACACCTTGAACCATTGAATGTATGTTGTTTAAATTGATGATGTATAAAATTGTAAATGGATGACTAGTGAAGAACCGTAATGTAATAATCTTTAATCTACATGAAATGATAGTGTAGATTCTAGAAATGATTATATTAATTTGCACAAACAACAATGTGAATTAATACGGTTATTTCGGGATTATTTGAATTGATTATTGGATTGATATTGATTGTTGTTATTGCTTGTTTATTTACTTTGACATCATCCCAATTATCACACTGCAAGTTTCCTTTTGCTATGTTTTGATTTTGAATTGAATTGGAATCGGGTTGAAATGATAAATACCCAAAATTTAACTTTGACTTAGGGTAGAGAATTAAATAAAACCCGATTGGTCAATAATTTGATTTAAAAATAAAATTGAATTTTGATGAAATTTAAATGTGAATATTTAATAATCTGAAACAAAATATTAATAAAGAAATTGATGAAAGAATGTTGTTTAATTTAAGAAATGATTGAATTAAGTTTTGAAATTATTTAATAATTTAATGAGATTGAATTATTTAATAATTGAATAAAATTGAATCCTTTGATAATTAAAATTAAACTTTTTAATTAGTGGAATTTAGTTCTTTATTAATTGAGCTTTGAAATTGTAACTAAGTAAATAAATATGTGAAATTGAATTTCTTTATCAAGAAATGCAAATGTGATTTTTGAAATCAATGTAAGACTTGTAATTGAAAGAATTGATTTGATGGATTTAATTTAATTCAAAATTGTAAGTTTTGATTTAATGAAGTTGAACTTAAGAAATTGATTTAATGAATTGGAAATTTAATAGAAATTGTTTTGAATAATAAAGTAACTTAATGAATATTGAATGAAATCGATAAATGAGTTTAAATTGATTCGAATGTTAAATAAAATTTATTTAAATGATTTCGGAATGAAACTTATATACGAACTTGAATCAATATTTGAATCGTTTTAAATAAAATTTGGAATTGAATTATAAGATTTTGAAATTATGAATTTGGAAGTTTTAAAACGAAAATTTTGGAAATTGATTTCGAAGGACAAATGAAATGTTGATTTACAAATTCTAATTGAAATTGAATTTGATTTGGTTTTGAAATATATAAAGACCAATCGGTGAAATAATTACGGAAGTTATTAAAGAGACCGGAATCGGTTATGGACATACTCTCTGTCTAAACCGAAAACCACTTTAATAACTATACGCGGAGTGTGATCCAGAATGAAGTGGTTGGAATGATGTACGTGATGACTGAAGAAAGAGAACGATAATGGATAGCCTTGACACTTGTGTCAAATTGGAAATGACTAAAACAGGAGCCGTGCCAGGCCAATGGAGGTCAGCTACCTCAAGCGAACACACTTCTTCGAACTACTCATTACTTGTTGTCGATTGGTGCACCCTTGATTTTAGGAGTGTTGTTTCGCGGTGTTGCGGTCGCTGCGGCGATGCGTTCTTACCAGTCCGGATCAGGCAAACGGTAGTTTCACTACCTTGGGTATTGCCTCATGTGCCTTGTCATACTTGGATCCCGATATACGCGACCACTACGAATTTGTTTGTTCCTTTAGTATATGGATTGCCCTCTGGTGACTTCCGGTTTTGGGGAAACTACGGTCTTGTATATGCTCTTGGGAATAAAAATGTGTTAAGGGGGATAATGGTAACGCCTTAATACTATTTTGATACCTTATATTACTGATAGACATTATCTACTTAGCGTACATTACTACCTAGTAGATAGTTTAACGGATCCTTAAAGGATGGTTATTCCAAACATCCTTTGAGTTACTTGTATTTCAATTGCTATTTCACTTGAGTTGGATTTATTGATATAAGAATGTTAATCCTGACTCGAGTGTTTTGTGTTTTGTGTTTTGCTTTACGCTCGGGTCAGACTGAGTGTACCAGTATTCGAGACTCACCTTTGAAGTTGGAGCTTTGCTTGAAGATCCAGCCATCTATTCTACTTTCAGTATTCGATGATTCCATTGATGTATTCTGATTTGTATCGATGTATCGTATTACTCTTCCGTTGTATCTGGTTTAACTCTTATGTAACTTATACATTTATATAGTAGCTTCATGAACTACTATCTCTTTTATTTTCGCTGCATTTATTACTCTGTGTCTGTGATCTGTGATGATTTATTTACTGTATATGTTCAGTTTTGCCAATTTAAATTAACAACGCGGTATTTTGAATTATTCAAGTCCGACATGTGCGGATGCGAATGGTCCAAAATAGCGGGTTGTTACAGTTGGTATCAGAGCTTTGGTAGCTCTAGGCAAAACTTAACATATAGGGTAAATGTATTTACAGAATCACTCTCATTCGAGTTTCAATCTCTTCCTTTTTGACTCAATTCCTTTGAATTTTGGAACGTTCCCTCGGTTCTGAAATTCATTCTTGTCCCTCACTATTCGTATTTTCTGAATTCCGGAGTATCCCATAACTCCACTTCGAATGATCTTTATAATGAATCGGCGGTCTTGCCAATCTTCAAATTATTTGTAAATGGGTGAAACTCCTTTACAATAGGCATTGATTTACCGGAGATTTCTGTATCCTCGGTTTGCGATGCTATCTATCTTCTGCTATGTCTGAATTCTATTTCTCGAGATCGAATGTCGATTTGCCTCGAAATTCTGCATCGATCTTATTCTTTAAGTCACGGTCGACCCGGTTAAGGTTGCCCGTGAATTAAATAAACTCCTTCATCTCCCGATTTTGGTAATCGAATTATCTTATCTTCTGTTTCAAACTTATTTTTTGAATCAAAATTCTCTTTGATTTGAGTCCATCAAATTTGAATCTCTATCTTTGCTTTGAAATCTATTCTTATATAGTCGAGCGAGGAAGTGTATGTGTAAATTAATATTTAAAATGTTTAAAATATATTGTGTTGTTTGAGTTGTTGATGTTGATTTGGGTTTCCGATCGATTCGTCTGATCAACGCTACCGATAGGATTTTCAAAACACTTGAGCAGAGCAAACTGACACAATATCGTTTTCCAATTTGGTAAATGGAATAAATTTGTATGGATATATTATAAATATATATGAGTAAAATTTTCTGAAATTTAATAAGTTAATTTAATTGGTCGTTGAAATGATAATAATTGATTATCACTTATTGTTCTATAAATGAATTTTTTTAAAACATGGGTTATAAACTGATTTGAAATTTAAATGAATTTAAAATTTAGAATTTGAGAATTTAAATTTTGGGGTGATTTCAATTTGGTTTTTAAGTTTTAAAGTGTATAGTATTTAAAATATTTCAAATAGAAATCGTTTTCAAAGAATTTTAAAATGTTGAAATTAGTGCTCTTCTCTTTGTCGTTGGAAAATAAATTTCGGTGATGGCGGCCGCATCATCGACATTCATTTTCGAGTTTCGAAGTGGAGAAATCATTCTGTAGCTTTGTTACGGTTTTGTTTGGGAAATATTTTAATTTGAATTTCTTAAATATGACTTGATTTATATATATATATATATGGGAATATTATTTTAAATTTAATTTGATTTAATATATATAGTATATACATAATTATCTCTAAAGGGTTTGAAATTAAACGGAAATTTAATCCTTAAAATTATGTTAAGGGATGTTTTCAATTATAAATAAAGCTAAATTTTGGATAAATATTTAAACTTGAATAATTGAATTTGAAAATTTTATTTGTATATTGTTCAACTGCATTCTAATCCAACTTACCTAAATCATTCAGAGTTGAATATGTAATTGGATAATATATATAATATAAATTGAATTTATAAATAAAATTTGAGTGGTTATAACAAATGTTATACACTTAAATTTTAATTATAAAATGTTAATAGAGATAAATAGAATAATAAGATAATTGAAAAATAAATTTTGTTTTGAAGGTTAATTAATAAATTGAAATTAGATCAACTTATGGAAATACCTTGAATTTAAAATCAATTAATGAATATAAATTAATTTAAATTGAAATTTATATGGTTTAAATTAATTTATATGGTTTAAATATATGTAATAAGATATATTAAGTGAAATAAACTTAATAAGAATTTGGAATAAAGAAGAATTTAAATTGCTGAAAAAAAAATATGATTATAATAAAAGACTATTCAAATTTATGGTTTTAGAAATTGTAAATTTAAGATAATTGGATAATAAGATAATGAATTTAGAAATAGTTGAGATTGATTTTAGTGAAATCAAATGGATTAAATCAATTATTGAATATCAATTAATTTAAATTTGAATTTATATGGTTTAAATTAATTGTTATTTTGTATTTTAAATCTGTTTTTCTTTCTGGTTGTTTCTATTCTCCTACCTCGTTCCTTTTCGGGGACGAAAAGTTTTGAGTGGGGGAGAGTGTAACGACCCGTAAATTTAACTGGTTTTAATAACGTTATTAATTGAAATTTTGCGAAATTTTAAACGATAAAATTTTGAAATATAAATTTGATATTTGGAATGCGTCTAGTTAAACATAGCAACTGGTAAATTTTCATTCGAAAATATGAAAGTTTATTTCGCGCGTAAATTTACTTCAATTTAATCAGTTAAAAAGCGATGAAAATAAAACATTTTCGAAACTTAAATATTTTTACATAGAAAAATTCTAAACCGTCTTCTGAGCAAGGCGTCATTTTTCGTTTTCCAAAATTCGGACATTTTAGCTCCGTCGATCTTATTTTTCTGTGTTTTTCTTGCATTTTTCGTAGTAGAAAAATTCGAATTTTTATAATTCAATCGTATCACTGATATCCATATGCCGTTTTGATCGTCTCGTCGTGCTGATCTCTGTGGTATATTTGTTTCCGTATTTTGAGTCCGGTACGCAACGGAAACTGCGTAACGGTCCAATGCATCGTATCTGTATTAGCTCTTCAATGACCGTGAGCATTCAAATTTTTTAAACGAGGCGTTTGCCCTTATTATTTTTTGGATTGCCGTGCGTGCGTGGCTTTTCCTATTTCATTTTGAAGACTTCAATAGTTAATACTGGCTGCATTTACCACTCTCTGTTCTTCATGAATGTTTCAAAAATCAAACTTGCATACCTCCAGATCTATCCCTACCTCTTCTCTGTTCCAAGAAAATGACCATGGCCAAACACTATTTTTCCCACCCGCGTGTTCACCACACACGCAACAACCGTGAGCAGCACCCCACAACCTCCGCTACCTCCACCCCACGTCACCGACTTCCGCCCTCCACCAAGATCGCGTGCAGCCCAACCCAGGCCGAGAACCACCGTCATTCATTTCCTCATCTCCTTCCGCAATTTCCTCGACTCCAAGCACCCACTCCTTCGCCCAACCCAGCTCATCCTTCTCCTTCTCCAGCCTTCCTTCGCCGACCGCAACCTGCCAAGCTTTACCCTCCAGCCTCAGATCCCCATGCACCTCTTTTCTGTGCTCTCTTCCCCTCCATTCGGAAACCGCACCACCCTCTGCCACTTCGCCTTCACGTCCGCCTCCAGCTTGCCTTCATTCATCTAACCTCCGTCCTCCAACTGAACTCGAGTTTGGGTATGGTATACATGTATGTTTTATATAATTAAATTGCTAGTTATATATAAACTATACCATACAATGTCAGTTGTCACATATTTATATAAAGCCATTCACATAATCGATAGTTATGGTATGGTCTGTAACTGTTGACAGTATAATCTAATTGTGTAAGAGTTATATTTTTTTTTGTTGATAGTTTAATTATATAAGAGTTATGTTACGGTATGTGTGTATATATCTATAGCTTATATATAATATATCCATTCACATAAGTCTATTATATAGGTTATGCATATATTAGTTTATAAACCAAGTTTAAAAAGTGCTGGGTGTCATATTATAATAGTATATACAGTTTATACGTGCACAGGTAAGAGATGTTTACAAAATTCTATTTGCAGTTAGGTATAGGCATGTATATTGTAAAGCTTTGGTCTGTTATTTGCACCCTCATTTATAAAGCAAGATGGGATGTAGTTGATAACTTTTGTACCTATGTATATAGGTCTGCATGCGTTACCTGTATTTAAAATATTAAAAATATAGGTATATATATCATATTAGAGGTAACAGTATGTGAATGGTTCATTTTATATATAGGTATTTTAAAAATATACTTAAGTTTCAAAAGTGTTAAACGTAGATTTATATGTATGTTATATTTTATGCGAGATTTGCCTATTTCTGTTATACATCTTCATAAATATATTTTTGCAATAATATATTAAGTTGTTTATATGTTTATTTAATATACATATATAGTTTAAGAAGGTTGCATTTGTATAAATGGGTGTAGTTTAATATGCCAGTTTAAATGTTTACAGTATGTTTTGTATCTCTGGCCAATGTCAGACTTTATGACATATGCATTGGTATTAAAAAAAAGTAGGTAGTTTGTAATAACCTGCCACTCTCATGTAAACTTATGGAAGTATATATAGATTTATGTATAGGAAAGCTCTATCGTTTTTTGTTGTTGTTTTGTTGCTTACTGCTCACTTGTTGTATTCTGAGGTTGGAATAGCTTTGTAACAAATTTTATAACATATATATGAATGTTATGTGAACCAATTATTTGATAAGTATTTTACTGATATATTAAATTAGTAATGTATTAGTTTATGAGATTTACCGTTAGGTATATTTATAGCTTATATATATGCGAGTTTAGTGTTTATGTTATATAGATATTTTGTTGTTATGATCTGCATGTACATATCATTGTCTGCATAGTGTATTAGTTTTAATTATTGATCTTAAACTGTACACATACAGTTATTTGAATGCTGAAACATATATAGACTTTAAACTAAATTTTTTGTAAGTTGTTGTATTGATTTTTAATTAAGTTATAATAAAGAATACAATATAAATTTTAATTCTATACATATCAAGCTGATTCTGATTCAGTTCATCAATTTTCCTTTTATCAGCCTTGTCCGTCGTGCCTATTTTCTTCATCGAATCATGTCCAACTAGCATTGCTTTGGAATTCGTAGCTTATTTTACCCGTCAAATCATCCCTAGCCTCGAAAGGTGAGCACTCACTCACGATTAACGTTCTTTATTTATTAAATTTGATTTCAATTGAAACGACAATTGAAATATGCTGCAGTTAGTTATTCACACTGTTTTATATGCTATTACCTATATCAGTTCACCTGTGACATCTGACACCATCATCTGTTATATATATGCAATGATAATCCAGTTTGGTTGTTAAATGATTGATTATTGATGTTTACAATTGGACGTTAAATTGTTGATGCTGTAAGTGATAAATAATTTGAAATTGAATTTGACGTAGGATAGTTAAAATTTGAAATGACAAATGTGTAAATTTGGTTAAATGACATTGTATAATATGACCCCCTTTTTAAATGTTAAATTAATTGACACGTAGGATTTGGTTAATTACACCTTAAACCATTGAATGTATGTTGTTTAAATTGATGATGTATAAAATTGTAAATGGATGACTAGTGAAGAACCGTAATGTAATAATCTTTAATCTACATGAAATGATAGTGTAGATTCTAGAAATGATTATATTAATTTGCACAAACAACAATGTGAATTAATACGCTTATTTCATGATTTTTTGAATTGATTATTGGATTGATATTGATTGTTGTTATTGCTTGTTTATTTACTTTGACATCATCCCAATTATCACACTGCAAGTTTCCTTTTGCTATGTTTTGATTTTGAATTGAATTGGAATCGGGTTGAAATGATAAATACCCAAAATTTAACTTTGACTTAGGGTAGAGAATTAAATAAAACCCGATTGGTCAATAATTTGATTTAAAAATAAAATTGAATTTTGATGAAATTTAAATGTGAATATTTAATAATCTGAAACAAAATATTAATAAAGAAATTGATGAAAGAATGTTGTTTAATTTAAGAAATGATTGAATTAAGTTTTGAAATTATTTAATAATTTAATGAGATTGAATTATTTAATAATTGAATAAAATTGAATCCTTTGATAATTAAAATTAAACTTTTTAATTAGTGGAATTTAGTTCTTTATTAATTGAGCTTTGAAATTGTAACTAAGTAAATAAATATGTGAAATTGAATTTCTTTATCAAGAAATGCAAATGTGATTTTTGAAATCAATGTAAGACTTGTAATTGAAAGAATTGATTTGACGGATTTAATTTAATTCAAAATTGTAAGTTTTGATTTAATGAAGTTGAACTTAAGAAATTGATTTAATGAATTGGAAATTTAATAGAAATTGTTTTGAATAATAAAGTAACTTAATGAATATTGAATGAAATCGATAAATGAGTTTAAATTGATTCGAATGTTAAATAAAATTTATTTAAATGATTTCGGAATGAAAGTTATATACGAACTTGAATCAATATTTGAATCGTTTTAAATAAAATTTGGAATTGAATTATAAGATTTTGAAATTATGAATTTGGAAGTTTTAAAACGAAAATTTTGGAAATTGATTTCGAAGGACAAATGAAATGTTGATTTACAAATTCTAATTGAAATTGAATTTGATTTGGTTTTGAAATATATAAAGACCAATCGGTGAAATAATTGCGGAAGTTATTAAAGAGACCGGAATCGGTTATGGACATACTCTCTGTCTAAACCGAAAACCACTTTAATAATTATACGTGGAGTGTGATCCAGAATGAAGTGGTTGGAATGATGTACGTGATGACTGAAGAAAGAGAACGATAATGGATAGCCTTGACACTTGTGTCAAATTGGAAATGACTAAAACAGGAGTCGTGCCGGGCCAATGGAGGTCAGCTACCTTAAGCGAACACACTTCTTCGAACGACTCATTACTTGTTGTCGATTGGTGCACCCTTGATTTTAGGAGTGTTGTTTCGCGGTGTTGCGGTCGCTGGGGCGATGCGTTCTCACCAGTCCGGATCAGGCAAACGGTAGTTTCACTACCTTGGGTATTGCCTCATGTGCCTTGTCATACTTGGATCCCGATATACGCGACCACTACGAATTTGTTTGTACCTTTAGTATATGGATTGCCCTCTGGTGACTTCCGGTTTTGGGGGAAACTACGGTCTTGTATATGCTCTTGGGAATAAAAATGTGTTAAGGGGGATAATGGTAACGCCTTAACACTATTTTGATACCTTATATTACTGATAGACATTATCTACTTAGCGTACATTACTACCTAGTAGATAGTTTAACGGATCCTTAAAGGATGGTTATTCCAAACATCCTTTGAGTTACTTGTATTTCAATTGCTATTTCACTTGAGTTGGATTTATTGATATAAGAATGTTAATCCTGACTCGAGTGTTTTGTGTTTTGCTTTACGCTCGGGTCAGACTGAGTGTACCAGTATTCGAGACTCACCTTTGAAGTTGGAGCTTTGCTTGAAGATCCAGCCATCTATTCTGCTTTCAGTATTCGATGATTCCAGTGATGTATTCTGATTTGTATCTGATGTATCGTATTACTCTTCCGTTGTATCTGGTTTAACTCTGATGTAACTTATACATTTATATAGTAACTTCATGAACTACTATATCTTTTATTTCCGCTGCATTTATTACTCTGTGTCTGTGATCTGTGATGATTTATTTACTGTATATGTTCAGTTTTGCCAATTTAAATTAACAACGCGGTATTTTGAATTATTCAAGTCCGACATGTGCGGATGCGAATGGTCCAAAATAGCGGGTTGTTACACCCTCTTTCACCGGAGGGCTTGCCTCTGGGCTTTTCTAGACTTGGTTGTGGGGCTATTGTTTAACCAAGCCATTTGTGTTTCAAATAGCAACCTCTGGATCCATCTCTGTCGGTAAATCAACTTATAATGGTGTTGCTAGTCTCAAATCTTTTGAGCTAGAATACAGGTAAATTGACTTGGCCAACCTTTTGGCTGACCATGGGTGCAACATCGGGATGGTTCGATAACCCATGGCTACCAAGCATCCTAACCACCCTTCTCCGGGTTACTTTGCCTTTTCTTTGGGCTATTTTAATGTAAGGGTCATGTTGCCTCTCTATCCTTACTTTGTTTTGATCCATAAAGCATATGGGCTTGCCACTGGTTAGCTTACCCACAACAGCAATCGGGCACCCAATCGGCACCTACTTCCACTTCCTAGATAACACTATGCCTGTTGTTTTGTCAAGCGTCCTTAGCAAGGCCCTCCGGGTTAGATGATGAGATATTTCATTATCCTTCATAGTGTCAACCCTGAGCTCCAGCACCTCAAGTTCCAAACCCCTAGTAAGTCTTCGCTTTTTATCCTTTTTCTATATCGTTTTCCCTTCTTTCCTTGACTTAACTTGCACGTTGAAAGGGGCCTCTCTTGCTTATGTCAACATTGTTTTTGGGATGTTGAATGAGAACTTAAACCTGCTAAAGAAGGTCGTTGCCAATCATTGGGATCTAAGAATCTTGGTGACCGATCCCAACCTCCATCAGTTGGGCTAATGAGAATAGACCAATCAATTATCTAGGAGTGGTTCGTCATAATAAAGAAACTGGAGAAGAAGCTTGCCTAGTGAAGAGGGACTACTCCAAGGTCCAATTCTTAAACCCTGATGTCGGGTCGATCACGGATGAGAATTGAGGATACGAAGAAAAAGTTATGAGTGAGGAGCCTAGGGAGTGGTAATATGTTGACCTTAGCAAGCGAAGTATTGTAGTGTCAATGCCATAGTGTGGAATTTAACCCTCAACAATTAGTTAACGTCTCGGTTCCTCGTCGTGAGACATCATCATTGATTATGATACCAAGACAAGCTCTAAAGAAACCAGTGTTGAGGGAGGATTACAAGAGCCGGTATCGATGTCCCTTCTTGAAACATCTTAACCAAGAATATTTAAAATAACATGTTATTTAATAACGTGATAATATTCTCATGATTATAACTCTTTGCAATAAATATCACATAACATATCACTTAAGGATTTTTATGTTAAATATACATAATAAATTATTTAATTAATATATCACAACAAGACATGTATATATGGAAAGCAAACATCTTTTATTTCAAACGAGATTTAATCACGAAGTTAATAATTTACAATAATATACAGAATTTCCTTGGGCCATACCCTAACTCTATACTCCTGCATGTGAACTCAGCCTTCGTCAATATTTAAACAATTTAAATATTAAAGCTTATACAGACTTAGCTGAAGCGCAGAAGTAGACACAAGTTCAGTTGCTTACAGACTATCTAGGTGAAATCCAGTTTCTTGTCTTTTGAAGCAACACCTTTAAGCAACAATATATTTTGCATGTTTTCTCCTTTTCATCACCATATCATTTGGATATATAGAGCTTGGTCTATGCTCAAAACTCTATAAATATCCATAGCTAATTACAAAGTCCAACACCAAAGTCCATTGCTCAATCCGTTAACAATTATTGACTAGTCGATTTGCATTGGCCAATTACTTTGACCTTACGTTGATTGTCAATTATGGTGATACTAATCCTCTATTCAAAGGAGATGAATCCTCACTTGAATTGTTTCACTCCAAATGGTTTAAATTATGTCTAGCTATGGGCTTAACATGACCACGTTGTCCTGTGATTGACCATAATCAAAGTATTGTTTTGACACTTAAGTGTATTCTCAAGTCAAATGACTACCGCACATCATCATATGAAATCTTCTATTTGACTTTTAAAAGACTATCAGTGGTTCATTATGTAATTATCCTAAATAACTACAAATACATAACCCCTTGGTGCCTCCAAAAATCTTAAGTAATTCATTGTCGATCATATGGTGAGCGTTACATATACCAGTCTCAATGGATATACCGATAACTCGTTCTCGATACATCTTGACTATGAATGTTTAAGGATAAGTATTTATTTTGTTCGATTCAATACTTATGGTTACAAATACGTTCACAATTACAACCGATTAAATATTTTTCCTAAGAATTTTCTACTTGTACATATTTAATATGTTTGTAACATATTTATATCTCAATGTAATAATATATATAATAGAAAATAAAACCAAAAGCTTACTTTACTTTGGACAAGATTCACTATAAGAGTTAAGTTAAATAATCAAATTACATAATTACCTCTACGACACACCCTTAACATTCTCACTTATAACTCTTAAGAACTCTTTATAAGTAGATTGATGGCCAGGTATAGTGATAGCACATGCAATTGCACAGAGGATGAGAAGGAGGCTTACACTTTTCTTATGTTACTATTATATGGAGCGATTACGTATTCTGTTGTGCAGTGCTATGAGCCGTCGGCACTTACATATATTTAGAGATATTTTTCACTTATGCGGTCCTTGTTGTACAAAGGATATACATGCTCCAAAACACCCCATTATCCTTAATGCATAAAATTAGTACTGAATGTCATCTACTTTTGCGCACTAATCTTGGATGTTAAAAATAGTGGGTCATTTGGGTGAGTAATTTCAAACAACTATTTAATACATTTACTTTGTCTCACGGTGGAATTAATTAATAATATATTATCTCAATAAATATATAACATACAATGGCTAATGTTACAAGCAACACATCTACCATTTGTCTATAATGATGATACAATCATGATTTCTCTATCATATGAAGCGAATCAAGAAGTAATTAATGGAACTATAACAAAATATGCAAACTGAAAGCATGAGTTATAGACTCTCTTATTCCATTCCTCTTGTCTTACCTATAGGCCTAAGAAATCTATATATAGACATGTACAACGTAGAGATTATAATAGTACAATCGAAAAATTCAAAGGGGAAGGGTTTTAACTAGTTTTGATTGAACCACAATGATATGGACCCTAGCCCAATTCAAGGGGTCTGGTGTTCTTATGTAGAGAAAGCATGCTTATATGCCCTGTAAAGATCAAGCACGCATAGGTAGTTCTATTTTTGTAAATAAACCTTCTCATTCTCCTACAGTCTCAAACGGTAGCATATGATAACATTTGTTGTTGGCACGTCAACACAATAATATAGGCATATCTATCATTTCGACCACAATGTGTTAACACAAAATAAGGAACAACACTTCAACGCACATGCATAACAAAAATTCATCAGATCCTTTTTCCAATAATGTGAACCAAAAGTATCGAACAACATAATGCTTAAAATAGAGATAAATACACCAACCCATGGATAGTAACAAAATTAGCCACACATTAAACAATAATAACCACTTCAACTAAAAACAAGCAATAACACATGCTAACAAATGGTAACTACTAACATTATTTCCAGGGTTTAGCTCAGGACCCACTACTCGTCATATTTGGTTTGGCCACATATTACTTTGAGATTCATGATGATATTACTAAGGAACGTCTTTCTTGGAATATTTTTGCTTCTCATTTTGGACAGTTAGCAAGAATTTTTCTATAGACGTCTGGAAATCCGTTTCATGTAGCTTGGTAAGGAAATTTTGAGTTATGGATACATGACCATTTACATATAAGACCTATTGCTCATGCAATTTGGGATCCTTATTTTGGTCAATCGGCTGTAGAAGTCTTTACTCGTCTACATCACTCAAAAATCAATCCTTTTAGTAGCATTTTAAAAGGACTATTAAAGGCTATAGTAGCATTTTTATAAACACTGTATAACGACGAGTTATTATAAGTTCGAAAGATAAGATAGCAGGATGAAAAAAACTATCAAAAGATATGTTTTATATTGTTTTTAAGTGCTATATAATAATATTGATAGCGTGTAAACTACTGAGATGCAAACGCATCTATAGCTATGAATGTAAACTTAACACATAACCTAAGCTGTCAGAGAACTTGATATGTCATGAACTTATTTATAAGTACATATTTTAACCATTTCAATAATGACTCAACACTGCCTTTAACAAAACTAGAATCTAGTTCAAATATGTTCAGCATTTACCATTTTCTACTACAAGAATAAGACAACATTACACACATAATATTAGGTGGATGGTGAAAAATATACTATTCCAGTAATTGAGTTACCATGATCTCGGCCAAAAAAATAAATCTTATAACCAAAAAACAAATCTTGTTTTTAACCCAACTATAGCCATAACAAGGAATTTTAATTTTTAAGGGATTTCTAATTAGAAAGAGGTTAGAAATGCATGTGCTTTACAAAAATTTAAAATTTATGAACATAAATAATATTTTTTATCATATAAAAGATAACCAAACAAAAAACCCTCTTTATATTTTAATAAAAAATTATGTTCTATGTTTTTTGAATATAACATTGAGCATAATTAAAGATGGACAGTCACATAAAATTAAGTATCAAGTAATAAAAAATTAATATTGAGAAAAAAATTAAATGCCAAGAAAATATTGCCTAAAAGGAAGCCAATCGTTGAAAATAATACGGATGTGATGATTGTAGAGCTAAGGATTCTAAAGATTGGTTGGATATGAGACGAAATCTATTTCAAACTCATAATTTTGGATTTTGAATTGAAAGATAAGAATAGTAGGTCTTGAAAATAGTAATATAGGATTTTGGAAGTGAAGGATGAAAAGAGGGATTCATGGTAAAAATTGGAATAGGAATATGAGAGGGAGAGTAAAAATTGATAGCCTACCTTTTCTCACTGCGTTTTAGGGGTGGAAATCCTACAGTATAGCGTGAATAATGAGTTATATTTTACTCTAAACGACTACTAAAAACAAACAATAGCAAGTCATGTTTCAACGGTATCTCCCTTGCTATTAATAGACAATTTTCTTGTAGTGTATATACTAACATCTTCTAGATATCAATTACACACTCTAAACAGTAATCATCTCCCTACATGGTAACTAAAAAAATGTATACCTCCACAAATAGTAAATACTCACCCAAGTATCATGTTTTGTAATGGTAAACACTATCTCACACAAATAAATATAATATATGACAATATTTCAATCCCAATGTAGTAGAATTGTTCGACTATTATTTATTAAAACATCATCAATTTACTTCAGATAATACAAATTATTTCGCTATTATTTACTGACTCAAATAATTATATTTTACTTCACGTATTCGTAGGTCACTTTATAGTTAACCCGAATAATAATATCAATTCACTTTAAATACCATAAAACATTATATTTTTATTTTCCAAAATATTAGTAACTGTCGTTTAATTTGCATAAAACATAACATCATCATTTTTCTTAAAATATACCATAAAACTCATTTTTAAAACAATTTACTCTTTTCAACTCAAAATAATAATGATAAGAAGAATAAGAATAATGATAATAATCCTGATTAGCCATTTTAGAAATATATATTTCACTTTTTAAGTATACTTAAAGGATGTTAATACTCTTTGGAAAATAATAATAATTTGACACAATATGTTTATGAAATATCTGTTTATTGTTACTCCAAATCTTCCACGTTACTATTTACGTTAAATAAAAATATATCATTTCCCAATAAACCCCATAAAAGAAATTATATTATTATTTACCTAAAAATAGTAATTATACTCATTGATATTTCTGAAAAGCTTACTATTTATTTCAAAATGTAAAATTATCGCCAAATTCTCGTATACTTAGTTATTAATGTACAACTCAAAAATAATAAAAAATTTAACAAACATTTTATTATCTAATAAATTTCGCTTTACTTTATAAATGATAATAACTTTCTAATATTTTCTTTAAAATAGTTTCTTTCGTATTCTTCAAAAATTTCCCCAGAAATTCGTAGGAAATAACCTTATTAAAATTTACATATTAATATTAGTACAAATTATCAATTCTAATTATTTATGTATATTACTCTAAATTTTATTAGATAATCCTATTTGATCCATAGTCGCGTGTTTACACTTAATCTCAATTAATTATTTATTTTCTCCAAACATATAACTAAGTATCATAAAATATCCATCATCCAACAGTGCAACAATCAAGTTGATAAACAATCAAATGCTAACATATATTAGATCCAAAACATTATAACATTCAAATAATCATAAAAGGGGTATAATAAATCTTAATGGATGCATATATTAAGCAAATAACTATTTAATAGTTTTTAATTCAATTACTTACAACCTTTGAATCCCACCAAAGCACTTCCACAAATAGTCCCAAAAATTAGTAAACCATATGTTAAAATGTCTAGAATCTCACCACAAACTTAATGCAACAAACCACGTGTGAAATTGATGTCGTTTGTAAAAGTTATCACAATTAGAAGATTCGGGGTTCAAATTGTTAATTATAAAAAATATAGGGGCTAGAATGAATTTTTACCTACTCCCTCAAATTAACACAACCCCACCCTTGACCACCAATTCCACCATCGCATGTCTTCATTCGGCTGAGTATTGACCACTATAGCATCAAGCCACGAGCTCCACCCGGCCTACCAAACCCTATTACCTTCGGGTCATCATTCTCCCCTTTGCCAATCCCAAGTCGGCTTCTTCCTTTGCCAAATACAGTTGATTCTCACATCATGTACTATAATTAAGACCACCGTCGAACTCACGATGACGTTGTCTACAAATCTATATCTTCAATTTCACTAATTCACGCTCTGATTAGAAAACCCCAATTTTGTCTAGGGTTTCACCGTTACTGACCTTTGACTATGATTTATGGTTAATATGAACATCGTACCAAAAATGAATTATAACCGTCTCTTTGGCTCATTGCAATGAACAATTTGACACATAATTTGATGAGGTCTAGACAATATTCGGTTTTTGACATATTTTGGATTAAGAAGTCTAACTATCATTAAAATGTATTTAAATAGAATTTTAGGATTAGGGCGAAGAAATAAAGCCGAGGTATGGTTAACATAAACTCATATTTATAGCAAGTACTCCGGGTTTTGGGTCTAAAGTAATTCTAGGCCCAAAAATATCCAGTCAACATGTCCAAACCCTAACATATTATGTATAAAATTCGTTTCTCGAATATTTTGAACATAATCAAAATTCTCAAAAAGATAATTCTGCTCAAAAATATCTTTATCATCCCTTTAAATTTAACAACTATTGATGATTAAATAATATTAAATGTGTCGAATTGGTGAGTCGTTACGTCCCATCCCTCCCCATCCCTCTCCCCCTCCAAAAAAGAGAATAACACCCCGCAATTCACCAAAGGATATCCTTCAACCTGAAAGATAAAATATCATACCATTCATGTTTTAACCATATAAAAATTAACAAGATATGGGGAAATATACCAATCACAAACTTATAACTATCTTATAGCACAACCAATTATGACACAACCGAACACATGTTTGTAGTAAGGAATATTACTTTCCACAAACAGCCATATTATAGTAACACTCAAAACTTTATATACATGCAACCCATACTATAGTATTTAAAATTAACACTCTACTAACAAAGAGATAATCAATCATCCATAGATTTTCATTAAAAAAAATTATATTGGTTTTAATGTGCATACATAAGCAGGTATATAGACCGACAATCAATATAGCCTAAAAAAAGCAGGCATACTCAATGGCAACAAGTTATATTGTCATCCACTAACATACGAACAAATAACATATGCGTACTACCCTCGATACTACCTACACAATCAATAAATAATATGTGTACAAATTAGGTCTATACTCAAAGAAAGACACATGCACCTACTCATAGTTTGATCAGATTTTGAGTGTTTCGATGTTTGACCACTTAGTCAATGACTTCATCCATACTTATTTCCAAAAGCTTATTATCATTTTACCTTGCCCCTTGAACTAGATGCAACCTTGATAATATCATAAAGGTATACTAACCTACACAAACATGCACATGGATGTAGTTACCAACTATAAGAAACAATCATAATTGCTCCTCTAGTCTACTCAAACAATAGAAAACCATAGAGTCCTTGACTCTTGTTCCTCCAGCATAATCAGATAGCAATCAATGATAGAGTGCTCGACTCCTACTCCTTGAGAATAATTGGAGTGCGACTCTTGGAAATTTGGCGACTCCACCTGTGACCGTCACAAGAAGACATCAATTTGCTATTTCCAAAACTCAATGCCGCCATATGACATTTACTTACTAATACCAATAGCTCATTATAGTCAATTTGTGCACCCGGAAGACCCTACTAGTGGCTTTCATCACTGACACACTTTGTGATGCCCCACCTCTATACCCACGCTAGCCAAGAACAGTACAGAGTAATGCTGTCAACTAGCACGGAGAATAAGGTTGTTGAGGAGCGACCATCCATGTAATTTCTTTGTGCGAGCACCGATATGTCAGATAGAATAACATGCATAAGAGGAAGTCCGACATACCGATACAAACTCAAAGCTATCACATAGTGGCTGTATATAATCCTCGGAAACAATTATAGAAATAAACATAACACAAATCAGTCACAGACATCCATATCACAAAGGGGAAAAAGATATGAATATATATATAACACATGAAAGTGTACATCAGAATAGTGGTCTGAAAGATCCACGATAATACAAAAGAATAGCTACAAGCTACACAAAAGAATAAGTATACATCACGGAGTCTATATCTCAAATGTATACAACAAAAACTACTAATCTAAGTAGTTAGCCAAAAGTCAGAGTAATCCCAGAAGAGAAGTCAAGTAGAAGCACCTGTAACATCTCGGTCTGACCCGAGTATTATTTCATAAGAAAATAATAAACGGATCAGTCTAGCTATAAATATCAGATGACATGATATAGAATAAAAGATATGGCATAAACATGTAATAACCATAATGGCATACTACTATAAGTATGTAATTGAAAATCAACATGAGATTAATCAATATCACAAGAATCTTCTCAAAGATAAAATAGGGTATCATACCCTTAGCTTGTATTCATAACAAGTCAATGACACACAAATTCACCAATGCACAAAAATTGATAAAACTTATCAATGGAAATCACGAAGATTGGTGAAGCACAAAATTCCAGAAATCACCTCAAGAAATCCAGAAATCACAAGAAAGGGGAGGCCTATCACAAAACGGGAGTATGAAAACTCACCAACAGGTGTAACACAAAACGAGACGCTATCTCATGGTAGCTAACCATTAATTTTGAGCCGAATCTCCACAAGAATGGCCCGAAGACCGTGGGGCGCTACCCCACATATATGATGTAGAAACATCACACAAACGGGGTTTAGTCTCCCTCGTAGACAAAGAGACATCGCACAATTGCTAGTCTAAATCACAAAAATGATCGTCATGATCATCAAGAAGTGTCAATCACACCAAGCTAGTAAATATATGAGTTTAGCTTCATGTCCCATAACCACTTGCTTAACTTAAATATTTACGAACAAACTGTAGATCTTCACTAGAAAATTGTCACAAGAGGTTCAATCGAACAAGTCCAAGAATTAACCGACGAAGTAAACGCAAGCGTTTCATACCACTTGTTTTACTAAGCCATTTAATTAGATTTCTCATCCGAGTGAGGTAAAGGCTTGTATATACTAATAGATTGGAAAACGGTTTAACAAAGAGTTTTGTAATAAAATAGCATTGAAATCGCTTTGATGAAAGGGTTTTAATATTTACTACTAGTATTGAAACCTTCATATTTTTAAAGTGACAAATCACAAAAATGATTGTAGAAACAATCAATCACAAAAATTCACATTCGAAGACGTGAATAAAAATCCAAGGAAATCAGTTCCAAAACCATCAAAGTAGAAATACTCCTACAACATAGCATAATTTAACATAAGAAATTGGCGCGACCTAACACAGCGCGACCTAAGAAGTTAGCACGCGACAAATGGTGCGGCCTAATGGGGTGAACGACCTAACACGGTCGAGTAAAGCATTGGAATGACCTAAGGAGTTAAAGCAGGCCAAAACGTTGAGACTTAAAGTGGTGAGCGACCTAACAAGGTTGCACATGCCGAGCGACCTAGTGGTTGCGACCTAATATGGCAACAGGGTCGAGCGACTTAAAGGTGTAAGGTCGAACAACGTATCAAGGAAATAGGACGAGCGACCTATAGGGGAGCGACCTAGTGTGCACAGGCCGAGCTAAGGTAAGGCGCAACCTAACGAGGTGCGGCCTAATAAATAGGTAAGGTCAAGCGACCTAAAGGAGTGGGCATGAGGCCAAGGTGGTGCGACCCAAGGGGTACGCGGCCTAAGGAGGTGTGGGTTAAATAGGTCGAACGACTTAAGGTCAAACGACCTAACGGGAAAACGACCTAAGGTCTAACGACCTAAGGGGAAACGACCTATATGCCGTATGCGACTTTTCCACGCCAGAGCGACCTAAGGCCCAGCGACCTAAGTGGGATGAGCTAATTCCGAGGCAGAACGACCTAAGCCCAGGAATTCACCAAAAACACTAAAAATTGGAGTTTTTCGCCAATCCAATCCAAACCAAATGCAAATGTACATGCTAAAGTGATAGGAATTCATTCCCAACAATCCAAGATAGTTATCGACAAGAATGTGAGATAAAAATCTCACCTTTTCATGGAAATTGATGGAGATGAAGTTTGAAAGCAAAGCAAAACAATCACAAGCTTGAATCAATGTCTTCTCTTGAATTTGGAGTAGATGTTGGATTAGCAATGAAGACTAAGGCTTTGGAGTTTTAATTTCCCATTCCTCTCCCCATTTTTGATGAAGCTTGAAGTGTTAGGAAATGAAGAATGAATTAATGAAGAGGAGAGGGGGTTGGGCTGAGTTAGTAAGTTACAAAAAGGGTTCAGCCCAAACCAAAGCCATAAGCAAAAAAGTGGTGAAAATTCCACTAACTCCAAACATATCAAAGTTTATACTCAAAAAGATCGCAAATGTCATTTTGAACTCAATGGAGGTGGTTTCGAGTCCTAATTTGACCGTATGCAAAAAGTAGCTTTTCGGACTAAAATCCGAATGACGATAAAATATTTAAATAAAATATTTAAATATAAAATCGATAAATATGCGGGTTGTTACAGACTCCCCTCCTTAAAGAAATTGCGTCCTCGCAATATATAAGATGGAAATAAAAAGTAACAACCATAAAAGCATATTAACACAAAAGAAATTTGAAATAAGAAGTTCACCTTAAAGAGCATAAGAAAGTAAGTCCGGATGTGTACGCTCGATGAATTCTCTAGATTCCCAAGAACAATCCTTAGGATTTGAGGACCATTGAACTTTAACAAGCGGAACATCTTTATTTCGAAGTTGTTTGACCTCCGAAGCAATAATTCGAATAGGATGCTGCTCATAAGTTAAATTAGGCGAAACTTCAATCTCTTTCACAACACCGGGCTCAAGAATAGAATCGGAATCCCGAAGGCACTTCCGTAATTGAGAAACGTGAAACACGTCATGAATAGCAGAAAATTGAGCTGGTAACAAAAGGCGATAAGCCATGGAACCAATACGTTCAGTGATAGGAAATGGCCTAATATATCGAGGCGCTAATTTTCCCGATCGACTGAAGTGTACAACACCCTTCATAGGTGAAACACGAATAAATACAAGATCTCCCACAGAAAATTCTAATTTTCTTCTTCGGTTATCGGCATAGGATTTTTGTCTATTCTGGGCTTCTTTCATCCTATGACGAATAAGATCAATCTTTTCTGTGGAATCTCGAATAAAATCTGGACCTAAGACCAGCTTCTCACCGGCCTCAAGCCAACAAGAAGGAGATCGGCATGGCCTTCCATAAAGTGCCTCGAAAGATGCCATACCAATACTAGATTGGAAGCTATTATTATAGAAAAATTCAACAAGAGAAATATGATCTTCCCAACTTCCACCGAAATCAAGGACACAAGCACGAAGAAGATCTTCAAGTGTTTGATTCACACGCTCCGTTTGTCCATCGGACTGGGGGTGATAAGCGATGCTAAAATTAAGCTTTGTTCCCAAAGCTTTTTGAAGACTCTTCCAAAATCCACTAGTAAACAATGGATCACGATCGCTAACAATAGAAGTAGGAACTCCATGCAATTTAACAATTTCTTTAATAAAGAATTTAGCCAAAAGAGGAACGGTTCGGTTAGACCGAACGGGAATAAAATGGGCGGATTTAGTAAGTCTATCAACAATCACCCATAAGCTATTATGACCCGAACGAGAACGGGGAAGGCCATCAATAAAATCCATGGAAATTTGATCCCACTTCCAAACTGGAATTTCCAAAGGTTGCAATAACCCACCGGGCCTTTGATGTTCAGCCTTGACAAGTTGGCAAGTCATGCAACACTTAACAAAGTTAGCAATATCAAATTTCATTCCCTCCCAGTAATAAAGTCGCTTCATATCCGTGTACATTTTACTACTACCGGGATGAATGGTAAATTTAGAACGATGAGAATCTTCTAAAATATCTCTACGAAGATCACTAATATTTGGCACGATAAGTCTACCAAATTTTCGAATGCCGCCACTAGAATCAATATCAAAGTCTTTCAACCCTTCAATATCAATTTTATCCCTAACATTTTGGCCAAGAAGAGCCAATCCGGGATCTAGCTTTTGAGCTTCAAGAATGCGGTCAAAAAGAGAAGGACGAGCCTCAAGGCTACATAAAACAAAAGATGAACATAAATCGGATACACGATCTCTAATCTCACAAGTGGATAAAACCTCGAGATCATGCCATTCAGATATCATCATAGAAACAACCGCTTGTTGCTTACGACTAAGAGCATCGGCGACTCGATTTCCCTTTTCGGGAGTATAAAGAATATCAAGATCATAAGAGGCAAGGAATTCGAGCCAACGCTGTTGACGTAAATTAAGTTCCTTTTGAGAGAATAAATATTTCAAAGACTTATGATCGGTGTAGAGAATAAATTTTTCTCCCAAAAGATAATGACGCCAAATACGAAGGGCGAAAACAATAGTTGCGAGCTCTAAATCATGTGTGGCATATCTAGTCTCAGCCAGCTTCAATTGCCTAGAAGCATAAGCAATAACACGTTCTTTTTGCATAAGAACGGCACCCAAACCAACGCGACTAGCATCGGTATAAACAACAAAATTTTGATTCCCTTCAAGAATAACAAGAATAGGAGCATTAGAAAGGAGTTCTTTTAATTTCTTAAAAGAAGTTTCACATTTGTCCGACCAAATGTATTTAACACCTTTCTTTGTTAAGCCAGTAAGAGGCACGGCAATTTTAGAAAAGTCGTTTATGAAACAGCGGTAATAACCTGCCAATCCGAGAAAGCTACGGATTTCGGTCACGCTCTCCAGTCTCTTCCAATTTTGAATCGCTTCAATCTTTGAAGGATCCACTGATATTCCAGATTTGGAAATAATATGACCGAGAAACTTCACACTAGATTGCCAAAAGTGGCATTTAGAAAATTTTGCTTCTAATTGATGGCTCTTAAGAGTTTCCAATACAATCCGAAGATGCTTTTCATGTTCCTCCTAGGTTTTAGAATACACAAGAATATCATCAATAAAGATGAGAAAAAACCGATGGAGGAAATCTTTGAAAACTCGATTCATAAGGTCAACGAAATAAGCCGGAGCATTCGTTAAACCAAATGGCATAACTAGCCATTCATAAGATCCATAACGAGTACGGAACGAAGTCAAAGGAATACTATCCTCTGCAATACGAAGCTGATGAAAACCGGTAGCCAAGACCAATTGTGAAAAGACTCTAGCACCACTAAGTTGATCAAATAGATCATCAATCCGAGGTAAAGGATATTTATTCTTAATAGTAAGATCATTAAGCTTGTGGTAGTCGACGCAGAGCCTAAGTGTACCATCGGATTTCTTCACGAAAATTGCTGAAGCTCCCCAAGGCGAGGAACTAGAGCGAATAAATTGCTTCGTCTCCAATTCTGATAATTGTTTGCGCATCTCTTCATTCTCCTTATTGGACATGCGATAAGGGGGACGAGTAATAGGTTGAGCTCCAGGTATAAGATTAATTTTGAACTCAATTTCTCGCTTAGGTGGTAATCCTAAAACGGGCTCAAATATGTCGGAAAATTCACGGATGACGTGAATAAGAGAAATGACATCTTCCTCATCACCATTGTCATCATCAAGAGTATTTAGAGATTATAAAGATGCCGTCAAAGTGGAATCTGAATCTTTAAGAACAATAGAAATCTGCTTAACAAATAGTGGATGTCGAAGATAAATAGTCCGCTCAGGACATAGGATATGAGCTTCATAACGGTTAAGCCAATCCATACCCAAAATCATTCCAAAGCCTAATTAACGCATGACATGCAAATCGGCTAGGAAAGAAAAGTCACATAAAATAATCTCGACATCTTTACAAAGCAAACTGAGTGTTACGGATCCACCAACGGGATTCGCAATTCTCAGAGAAGTCATTAAAGCGACAACACTTAAAGAAAAGGTATCAACAATTTCTTTTGATATAAAGGAATGGGATGCACCCGTATCAAAAAGAACTTGAATAGGTTGATCATGAAATATAATAATACCATCAAGGATAGAATGAGATATACCTTGACCATAAGATGTGTTGCCAGAGGCTTGAGCCACATTAAGCTTTCCCTTCTTCTTGCCTTGAAGTCTGGGGCATAAATGTATATAATGATCCGGGCTCTTACAATAGCGACAAGAACGCGGCTTCGAACACTTGTTCGCAAAATGGTCCTTAGAACCACAGTTATAGCATTACCCGCTACTAGGGGAAGGAGTCTTTGCAGCAGGAGTTGCTTTTTTCCCCTTTTTATTGGGATAAGGGCCTTTGGACTTGTTAGGCCTTTTCTTGTTGTTGAAGTTTGGTTTGGCACCCACCACTTCAACATCACTTTCCCTATCCGCCTCTTCAAGACGAAGAGCGATATCAATGAGTTGGTCAAAGGAAACTTCTAATTTGAGAAGTAATGGCTTCTTGAGATTTTTGTTTAAGCCATAAACGAACCTTTGGTTCTTCTTCAATGGGGTGTTGATGTATTCAACCCCATATTCGGAAAGCGGCTCGAAGGCTACGACGTAATTTGTCACGGAGGATTCACCTTGAACAAGGTCTATAAAACGATGAGCCAATGTCACCTTCTCAGCTTCTGGCACAAATTTTAACTCAAAGCGTTCCCGGAATTGCTCCCAGGTGAGATCCGCTTCATTGATTTCAGAAATAAGAAGTTCGTACTAGTCCAATGCTCTTTCCTGGAGCATACTAGAGGCCACCTGAACTCGGTGAAGATCAATAAGGTTCATGCGAGAAAAGATTCGATCGCATGTTCTTAACCAAGCCTGGACTTCAATAATAGTTTCAGAACCTTTGAATGGCTTCCCACCCAAGTTGGTATAATCGCTGCACAAGCGTGCAAATCCAGACTTAGGGTGAGTAGGTTCCGGATTGGGTCCGGCGGCTTAAGCATTCCTCACTAGATCAAGAAGCTGCTGAGCAGTCATAAAAACTCCATCTTGGGGAGCAACACTAGATTGACCGGCGTTAGGACGACCAGGTCTAACCATTTCCCTTCCTTAAGAAAGAAATAAAGAGGAAGAAGAAGGTTATTCACAAAATGAATATCAAGCAATCTTGATAGGTAAAACAAGGTATCATAAAGGAAATAGGATGAATCGGTTCGAAGACCCGAACTAAATCCTATAGCACGACTCCTAAGGTGGACTTAGGACGATGATCCTTGTTAATTTATTCTACATTGTTCCGAAGTTTGGCTCCGATACCAAGCTATGACGCCCCACCTCTATACCCACGCTAGCCAAGAACACTACGGAGTAATGCTGTCAACTAGCACGGAGAATAAGGCTGTTGAGGAGCGACCATCCGTGTAATTTCTTTGTGCGAGCACCGATATGTCAGATAGAATAACATGCATAAGAGGAAGTCCGACATACCGATACAAACTCAAAGCTATCACCCAGTGGTTGTATATAATCCTCGGAAACAATTATAGAAATAAACATAACACAAATCAGTCACAGACATCCATATCACAAAGGCGGAAAAAGATATGAATATATATATATATAACACATGAAAATGTACATCAGAGTAGTGGTCTGAAAGATCCACGATAATACAAAAGAATAGCTACAAGCTACACAAAAGAATAAGTATACATCACGGAGTCTATATCTCAAATGTATACAACAAAAACTACTAATCTAAGTAGTTAGCCAAAAGTCAGAGTAATCCCAGAAGAGAAGTCAAGCAGAAGCACCTGTAACATCTCGGTATGACCCGAGTATTATTTCATAAGAAAATAATAAACGGATCAGTCTAGCTATAATTATTAGATGACATGATATAGAATAAAAGATATGGCATAAACATGTAATAACCATAATGGCATACTACAATAAGTATGTAATTGAAAATCAACATGAGATTAATCAATATCACAAGAATCTTCTCAAAGATAAAATAGGGTATCATACCCTAAGCTTGTATTCATAACAAGTCAATGACACACAAATTCACCAATGCACAAAAATTGATAAAACTTATCAATGGAAATCACGAAGATTGGTGAAGCACAAAATTCCAGAAATCACCTCAAGAAATCCAGAAATCACAAGAAGGGAGAAGCCTATCACAAAACGGGAGTAGGAAAACTCACCAACACGTGTAACACAAAACGAGACGCTATCTCATGGTAGCTAACCATTAATTTTGAGCCGAAGCTCCACAATAATGGCCCGAAGACCGTGGGGCGCTACCCCACATATGTGATGTAGAAACATCACACAAACGGGTATAGTCTCCCTCGTAGACAAAGAGACATCGCACAATTGCTTGTCTATATCACAAAAATGATCGTCATGATCATCAAGAAGTGTCAATCACACCAAGCTAGTAAATATATGAGTTTAGCTTCATGTTCCATAACCACTTGCTTAACTTAAATATTTACGAACAAACTGTAGATCTGCACTAGAAAATTGTCACAAGAGGTTCAATCGAACAAGTCCAAGAATTAACCGACGAAGTAAACGCAAGCGTTTCATACCACTTGTTTTACTAAGCCGTTTAATTAGATTTCTCATCCGAGTGAGGTAAAGGCTTGTATATACTAATAGATTGGAAAACGGTTTAAGAAAAGAGTTTTGTAATAAAATAGCATTGAAATCGCTTTGATGAAAGGGTTTTAATATTTACTACTAGTATTGAAACCTTCATATTTTTAAAGTGACAAATCACAAAAATGATTGTAGAAACAATCAATCACAAAAATTCACATTCGAAGACGTGAATAAAAATCCAAGAAAATCAGTTCCAAAACCATTAAAGTAGAAATACTCCTGCAACATAGCATAATTTAACATAAGAAATTGGCACGACCTAACACGGCGCGACCTAAGAAGTTAGCACGCGACAAATGGTGCGGCCTAAGGGGGTGAACGACCTAACACGGTCGAGTAAAGCATTGGAACGACCTAAGGAGTTAAAGCAGGCCGAAACGTTGCGACCTAAAGTGGTGAGCGACCTAACAAGGTTGCACATGCCGAGCGACCTAGTGGTTGCGACCTAATATGGCAACAGGGTCGAGCGACTTAAAGGTGTAAGGTCGAACAACGTATCAAGGAAATAGGGCGAGCGACCTATAGGGGAGCGACCGAGTGTGCACAAGCCGAGCTAAGGTAAGGCGCGACCTAACGAGGTGCGACCTAATAAATAGGTAAGGTAAACCGACCTAAAGGAGTGGGCATGAGGCCAAGGTGGTGCGACCCAAGGGTTACGCGACCTAAGGAGGTGTGGGTTAAATAGGTCGAACGACCTAAAGCTTCGAACGACTTAAGGTCAAACGACCTAATGGGAAAACGACCTAAGGTCTAACGACCTAAGGGGAAACGACCTATATGCCGTATGCGACTTTTCCACACCAGAGCGACCTAAGGCCCAGCGACCTAAGTGGGACGAGCTAATTCCGAGGCAGAACGACCTAAGCCCAGGAATTCACCAAAAACACTAAAAATTGGAGTTTTTCGCCAATCCAATCCAAACCAAATGCAAATGTACATGCTAAAGTGATAGGAATTCATTCCCAACAATCCAAGATAGTTATCGACAAGAATGTGAGATAAAAATCTCACCTTTTCACGGAGGAGATGAAGTTTGAAAGCAAAGCAAGAATAATCACAAGCTTGAATCAATGTCTTCTCTTGAATTTGGAGTAGATGTTGGATTAGCAATGAAGACTAACGCTTTGGAGTTTTAATTTCCCATTCCTCTCCCCATTTTTGATGAAGCTTGAAGTGTTAGGAAATGAAGAATGAATTAATGAAGAGGAGAGGGGGTTGGGCTGAGTTAGTAAGTGACAAAAAGGGTTCAGCCCAAACCAAAGCCATAAGCGAAAAAGTGGTGAAAATTCCACTAACTCCAAACATATCAAAGTTTATACTCAAAAAGATCGCAAATGTTATTTTGAACTCAATGGAGGTGGTTTCGAGTCCTAATTTGACCGTATGCAAAAAGTAGCTTTTCGGATTAAAATCTGAATGACGATAAAATATTTAAATAAAATATTTAAATATAAAATCGATAAATATGCGAGTTGTTATAGTCTCCCCTCTTTAAAGAAATTGCATCCTCGCAATATATAAGATGGAAATAAAAAGTAACAACCATAAAAGCATATTAACACAAAAGAAATTTGAAATAAGAAGTTCACCTTAAAGAGCATAAGAAAGTAAGTCCGGATGTGTACGCTCGATGAATTCTCTTGATTCCCAAGAACAATCCTTAGGATTTGAGGACCATTGAACTTTAACAAGCGGAACATCTTTATTTCGAAGTTGTTTGACCTCCGAAGCAATAATTCGAATAGGATGGTGCTCATAAGTTAAATTAGGTGAAACTTCAATCTCTTCCACAACACCGGGCTCAAGAATAGAATCGGAATCCCGAAGGCACTTCCGTAATTGAGAAACGTGAAACACGTCATGAATAGCAGAAAATTGAGCTGGTAACAAAAGGCGATAAGCCATGGAACCAATACATTCAGTGATAGGAAATGGCCCAATATATCGAGGCGCTAATTTTCCCGATCGACTGAAGCGTACAACACCCTTCATAGGTGAAACACGAATAAATACAAGATCTCCCACAGAAAATTCTAATTTTCTTCTTCGGTTATCGGCATAGGATTTTTGTCTATTCTGGGCTTCTTTCATCCTATGACGAATAAGATCAATCTTTTCTGTGGAATCTCGAATAAAATCTGGACCTAAGACCAGCTTCTCACTGGCCTCAAGCCAACAAGAAGGAGATCGGCATGGCCTTCCATAAAGTTCCTCGAAAGATGCCATACCAATATAGATTGGAAGCTATTATTATAGGAAAATTCAACAAGAGAAATATGATCTTCCCAACTTCCACCGAAATCAAGGACACAAGTACGAAGAAGATCTTCAAGTGTTTGATTCACACGCTCCGTTTGTCCATCGGACTGGGGGTGATAAGCGGTGCTAAAATTAAGCTTTGTTCCCAAAGATTTTTGAAGACTCTTCCAAAATCCACTAGTAAACAATGGATCGCGATCGCTAACAATAGAAGTAGGAACTCCATGCAATTTAACAATTTCTTTAATAAAGAATTTGGCCAAAGGAGGAACGGTTCGGTTAGACCGAATGGGAATAAAATGGGCGGATTTAGTAAGTCTATCAACAATCACCCATAAGCTATTATGACCCGAACGAGAACGGGGAAGGCCATCAATAAAATCCATGGAAATTTGATCCCACTTCCAAACTGGAATTTCCAAAGGTTGCAATAACCCACCGGGCCTTTGATGTTCAGCCTTGACAAGTTGGCAAGTCATGCAACACTTAACAAAGTTAGCAATATCAAATTTCATTCCCTCCCAGTAATAAAGTCGCTTCATATCCGCGTACATTTTACTACTACCAGGATGAATGGTAAATTTAGAACGATGAGAATCTTCTAAAATATCTCTACGAAGATCACTAATATTTGGCACGATAAGTCTACCAAATTTTCGAATGCCGCCAAGAGAATCAATATCAAAGTCTTTCAACCCTTCAATATCAATTTTTCCCTAACATTTTGGCCAAGAAGAGCCAATCCGGGATCTAGCTTTTGAGCTTCAAGAATGCGGTCAAAAAGAGAAGGACGAGCCTCAAGGCTACATAAAACAAAAGATGAACATAAATCGGATACACGATCTCTAATCTCACAAGTGGATAAAACCTCGAGATCATGCCATTCGGATATCATCATAGAAACAACCGCTTGTTGCTTACGACTAAGAGCATCAGCAACTCGATTTCCCTTTCCGGGAGTATAAAGAATATCAAGATCATAAGAGGCAAGGAATTCGAGCCAACGCTGTTGACGTAAATTAAGTTCCTTTTGAGAGAATAAATATTTCAAAGACTTATGATCAGTGTTGAGAATAAAATTTTCTCCTAAAAGATAATGACGCCAAATACGAAGGGCAAAAACAATAGCTGCGAGCTCTAAATCATGTGTGGCATATCTAGTCTCAGCCGGCTTCAATTGCCTAGAAGCATAAGCAATAACACGTTCTTTTTGCATAAGAACGACACCCAAACCAACGCGACTAGCATCGGTATAAACAACAAATCTTGATTCCCTTCAGGAATAACAATAATAGGAGCATCAGAAAGGAGTTCTTTTAATTTCTGAAAAGAAGTTTCACATTTGTCTGACCAAATGTATCTAACACCTTTCTTTGTTAAGCCAGTAAGAGGCACGACAATTTTAGAAAAGTCTTTTATGAAACGGCGGTAATAACCTGCCAATCCGAGAAAGCTACGGATTTTGGTCACGCTCTCCGGTCTCTTCCAATTTTGAATCGCTTCAATCTTTGAAGGATCCACTGATATTCCGGATTCGGAAATAATATGACCGAGAAACTTCACACTAGATTGCCAAAAGTGGCATTTAGAAAATTTTGCTTTTAATTGATTTCTCCTAAGAGTTTCCAATACAATCCAAAGATGCTTTTCATGTTCCACCTAGGTTTTAGAATACACAAGAATATCATCAATAAAGATGAGAACAAACCGATCGAGGAAATCTTTGAAAACTCGATTCATAAGGTCAACGAAATAAGCCGGAGCATTCGTTAAACCAAATGGCATAACTAGCCATTCATAAGATCCATAACGAGTACGGAACGAAGTCAAAGGAATACTATCCTCTGCAATACGAAGCTGATGAAAACCGGTAGCCAAGTCCAATTGTGAAAAGACTCTAGCACCACTAAGTTGATCAACTAGATCATCAATCCGAGGTAAAGGATATTTATTCTTAATAGTAGGATCATTAAGCTTGCGGTAGTCGACGCAGAGCCTAAGTGTACCATCGGATTTCTTCACGAAAATTGCTGAAGCTCCCCAAGGCGAGGAACTAGAGCGAATAAATTGCTTCGTCTCCAATTCGGATAATTGTTTGCGCATCTCTTCATTCTCCTTATTGGACATGCGATAAGGGGGACGAGTAATAGGTTGAGCTCCAGGTATAAGATTAATTTTGAACTCAATTGCTCGCTTAGGTGGTAATCCTAAAACGGGCTCAAATATGTCGGAAAATTCACGGACGACGAGAATAAGAGAAATGACATCTTCCTCATCACCATTGTCATCATCAAGAGTATTTAGAGATTATAAAGATGCCGTCAAAGTGGAATCCGAATCTTTAAGAACAATAGAAATCTGCTTAACAAATAGTGGATGTCGAAGATAAATAGTCCGCTCAGGACATAGGATATGAGCTTCATAACGGTTAAGCCAATCCATACCCAAAATCATTCCAAAGCCTAAGTAACGCATGACATGCAAATCGGCTAGGAAAGAAAAGTCACACAAAATAATCTCGACATCTTTACAAAGCAAACTGAGTGTTACGGATCCACCAACGGGATTCGCAATTCTCAGAGAAGTCATTAAAGCGACAACGCTTAAAGAAAAGGTATCAACAATTTCTTTTGATATAAAGGAATGGGATGCACCCGTATCAAAAAGAACTCGAATGGGTTGATCATGAAATATAATAATACCATCAAGGATAGAATGAGATATACCTTGACCACAAGATGTGTTGCCAGAGGCTTGAGCCACATTAAGCCTTCCCTTCTCTTGCCTTGAAGTCTGGGGCATAAATGTATATAATGATCCGGGCTCTTACAATAGCGACAAGAACGCGGCTTCGAACACTTGTTCGCAAAATGGTCCTTAGAACCACAGTTATAGCATTGCCCGCTACTAGGGGAAGGAGTCTTTGCAGCAGGAGTTGCTTGTTTCCCCTTTTTATTGGGATAAGGGCCTTTGGACTTGTTAGGCCTTTTCTTGTTGTTGAAGTTTGGTTTGGCACCCACCACTTCAACATCACTTTCCCTATCCGCCTCTTCAAGACGAAGAGCGATATCAATGAGTTGGTCAAAGGAAACTTCTAATTTGAGAAGTAATGGCTTCTTGAGATTTTTGTTTAAGCCATAAACGAACCTTTGGTTCTTCTTCAATGGGGTGTTGATGTATTCAACCCCATATTTGGAAAGCGACTCGAAGGCTACGACATAATCTGTCACGGAGGATTCACCTTGAACAAGGTCTATAAAACGACGAGCCAATGTCACCTTCTCAGCTTCTGGCACAAATTTTAACTCAAAGCATTCCCGGAATTGCTCCCAGGTGAGATCCGCTTCATTGATTTCAGAAATAAGAAGTTCGTACCAGTCCAATGCTCTTTCCTGGAGCATACTAGAGTCCACCTGAACTCAGTGAAGATCAATAAGGTTCATGCGAGAAAAGATTTGATCGCATGTTCTTAACCAAGCCTGGACTTCAATAACAGTTTCAGAACCTTTGAATGGCTTCCCACCCAAGTTGGTATAATCGCTGCACAAGCGTGCAAATCCAGACTTAGGGTGAGTAGGTTCCGGATTGGGTCCGGCGACTTGAGCATTCCTCACTAGATCAAGAAGCTGCTGAGCAGTCATAAAAACTCCATCTTAGGGAGCAGCACTAGATTGACCCACGCTAGGACGACCAGGTCTAACCATTTCCCTTCATTAAGAAAGAAAGAAAGAGGAAGAAGAAGGTTATTCACAAAATGAATATCAAGCAATCTTGATAGGTAAAACAAGGTATCATAAAGGAAATCGGATGAATCGGTTCGAAGACCCGAACTAAATCCTATAGCACGACTCCTAAGATGGACTTAGGACGATGATCCTTGTTAATTTATTCTACATTGTTCCGAAGTTTGGCTCCGATACCAAGCTGTGACGCCCCACCTCTATACCCACGCTAGCCAAGAACACTAGGGAGTAATGCTGTCAACTAGCATGGAGAATAAGGCTGTTGAGGAGCGACCATCCGTGTAATTTCTTTGTGCGAGCACCAATATGTCAGATAGAATAACATGCATAAGAGGAAGTCCGACATACCGATACAAACTCAAAGCTATCACACAGTGGCTGTATATAATCCTCGGAAACAATTATAGAAATAAACATAACACAAATCAGTCACAAACATCCATATCACAAAGGCGGAAAAAGATATGAATATATATATATATAACACATGAAAGTATACATCAGAGTAGTGGTCTGAAAGATCCACGATAATACAAAACAATAGATACAAGCTACACAAAAGAATAAGTATACATCACGGAGTCTATATCTCAAATGTATACAACAAAAACTACTAATCTAAGTAGTTAGCCAAAAGTCAGAGTAATCCCAGAAGAGAAGTCAAGCAGAAGCACCTGTAACATCTCGGTCTGACCCGAGTATTATTTCATAAGAAAATAATAAACAGATCAGTCTAGCTATAAATATCAGATGACATGATATAGAATAAAAGATATGGCATAAACATGTAATAACCATAATGGCATACTACTATAAGTATGTAATTGAAAATCAACATGAGATTAATCAATATCACAAGAATCTTCTCAAAGATAAAATAGGGTATCATACCCTGAGCTTGTATTCATAACAAGTCAATGACACACAAATTCACCAATGCACAAAAATTGATAAAACTTATCAATGGAAATCACGAAGATTGGTGAAGCACAAAATTCCAGAAATCACCTCAAGAAATCCAGAAATCACAAGAAGGGGGAGGCCTATCACAAAACGGGAGTATGAAAACTCACCAACACGTGTAACACAAAACGAGACGCTATCTCATGGTAGCTAACCATTAATTTTGAGCCGAAGCTCCACAAAAATGGCCCGAAGACCGTGGGGCGCTACCCCACATATGTAATGTAGAAACATCACACAAACGGGGTTTAGTCTCCCTCGTAGACAAAGAGACATCGCACAATTGCTTGTCTAAATCACAAAAATGATCGTCATGATCATCAAGAAGTGTCAATCACACCAAGCTAGTAAATATATGAGTTTAGCTTCATGTCCCATAACCACTTGCTTAACTTAAATATTTACGAACAATTTGTAGACCTTCACTAGAAAATTATCACAAGAGGTTCAATCGAACAAGTCCAAGAATTAACCGACGAAGTAAACGCAAGCGTTTCATACCACTTGTTTTACTAAGCCGTTTAATTAGATTTCTCATCCGAGTGAGGTAAAGGCTTGTATATACTAATAGATTGGAAAACGGTTTAAGAAAAGAGTTTTGTAATAAAATAGCATTAAAATCGCTTTGATGAAAGGGTTTTAATATTTACTACTAGTATTGAAACCTTCATATTTTTAAAGTGACAAATCACAAAAATGATTGTAGAAACAATCAATCACAAAAATTCACATTCGAAGACGTGAATAAAAATCCAAGGAAATCAGTTCCAAAACCATCAAAGTATAAATACTCCTGCAACATAGCCTAATTTAACATAAGAAATTGGCGCGACCTAACACGGCGCGACCTAAGAAGTTAGCACGCGACAAATGGTGCGGCCTAAGGGGGTGAACGACCTAACACGGTCGAGTAAAGCATTGGAACGACCTAAGGAGTTAAAGCAGGCCGAAACGTTGCGACCTAAAGTGGTGAGCGACCTAACAAGGTTGCACATGCCGAGCGACCTAGTGGTTGCGACCTAATATGGCAACAGGGTCGAGCGACTTAAAGGTGTAAGGTCGAACAACGTATCAAGGAAATAGGGCGAGCGACCTATAGGGGAGCGACCTAGTGTGCACAGGCCGAGCTAAGGTAAGGCGCAACCTAACGAGGTGCGGCCTAATAAATAGGTAAGGTCAAGCGACCTAAAGGAGTGGGAATGAGGCCAAGGTGGTGCGATCCAAGGGGTACGCGACCTAAGGAGGTGTGGGTTAAATAGGTCGAACGACTTAAGGTCAAACGACCTAACGGGAAAACGGCCTAAGGTCTAACGACCTAAGGGGAAACGACCTATATGCCGTATGCGACTTTTCCACGCCAGAGCGACCTAAGGCCCAGCGACCTAAGTGGGACGAGCTAATTCCGAGGAAGAACGACCTAAGCCCAGGAATTCACGAAAAACACTAAAAATTGGAGTTTTCGCCAATCCAATCCAAACCAAATGCAAATGTACATGCTAAAGTGATAGGAATTCATTCCCAACAATCCAAGATAGTTATAGACAAGAATGTGAGATAAAAATCTCACATTTTCATGGAAATTGATGGAGATGAAGTTTGAAAGCAAAGCAAGAACAATCACAAGCTTGAATCAATGTCTTCTCTTAAATTTGGAGTAGATGTTGGATTAGCAATGAAGACTAAGGCTTTGGAGTTTTAATTTCCCATTCCTCTCCCCATTTTTGATGAAGCTTGAAGTGTTAGGAAATGAAGAATGAATTAATGAAGAGGAGAGGGGGTTGGGCTGAGTTAGTAAGTGACAAAAAGGGTTCAGCCCAAACCAAAGCCACAAGCGAAAAAGTGGCGAAAATTCCACTAACTCCAAACATATCAAAGTTTATACTCAAAAAGATCGCAAACGTCATTTTGAACTCAATGGAGGTGGTTTCGAGTCCTAATTTGACCGTATGCAAAAAGTAGCTTTTCGGACTAAAATCCGAATGACGATAAAATATTTAAATAAAATATTTAAATATAAAATCGATAAATATGCGGGTTGTTACACACTCATAATGGGTGCTCCTACATCTGGTAACGGTCTCCTAGTGACACTCCTCATACCTCATTACCAAAACTCCCTGGCACATTGGTTCTCGATTACCAAACCTCCTTATTATGCATCTTAGTTTCTCACATAGCTCTTCCACTTTCTTGGAATCTTGAACTCATATTTGGTCGACCATTAGCTTCCACTATCTTATTTGTTGCTATATTCCCTATGTCGGCCTATTCTACCCTTATTAAAGTACAATATATTTGAAGAAACAACACAAGGAAACAAACATGGTAAACCACACAACCAAGTCATTAAGCAAGCAATACAATCGAATAAGCAAACATCAAGAAAGAAATGTGGTAAACTAAATAATAATCATATTAATATGACCTAAAACACGGATAAATAGCCAACTAATATAGGTTGAGTAAGCACTCAAAAATTATAAGAAAAATGCAAACGCAAATAAAGTAAGCACTTTAAACAAATCAAGTAAACGACAATGGTGAAATAAAACTTAAATATCTAAAATTAAACATCCATAGTTTATTCTCGTAACTGAAATTCACAACACCATGGCCCACCTCAAATTGAAATGGATAAAATAGACATCCCTATAAATCACCAAATAAGTTCACCTAGAAGACAAGCATCAAGGTTATCTCATCATAATGGATGTTAGGTGAACCAAAAACTCACATCATCCTCATGTCTCACCCCTTATGCCACCTAACAACATATCCAACAATAGTAGATACAACTCAAAATGATAAATTGCAATAATTATCTTGATGTGGATATTGGACTACAAAAATCTCTTTATCATTATTTAACCCTAAATATAAAAAAATTCTATGTCAATTCTCAATTCGGTTATTATTTAGTATAGAAAAACAGTTCATTTGAAATTATATTTTCAGTATTTGTCGAAAAGTATTAATAACTTACTCTAAACTCTTAAAACTATGTTATGGCTATTTTACCTCAAAAGGATAATCATTTTCTTTAAGTACCAGAAAAAATCTATTGCTGTTATTTAATAAATTTCTCTCCATTTCACAAAAAGTAACTAACATTAATCCGCTGAATCTCGTAAATAACCATAATCATATTCGAATTTGTTAGAAATACCCTTATTACTATTTTAATCTTAAAGGTAATAATAACTCACTTCAAATCCCTTTTGGAGTAAGATATTATTATTCACCTCGTGTATTCTCTATAATAATAGTATTATAAGGAAAATATTTTCCAACAAAAATATATCCAAAATAAGTATATATTTTCTATTAAAGTATTTCTCTTCACTTCATTCCTCAGATAAAATATCATTCTTACCAAATACATCGAACGAATATTTTAAAAACCAAACATTTCTATTTTTAAATTTTTATTTCACAAACCAAATATTTTATTGTTTACAACTATATATTTCTGAATTAGATTACACTTTCAAAATAAAATATTTTCCTAACAATGTGTCCTTAATATAGATATTTTATTATATGAACTCTTTTCCCTCACTGAATGTTTTGCAATGAAATAATTTTTCGATTGAATACTTTTCAACCATAAAATTTCTACCCAGAAAATGGATTTCTTTGAAACTTCTTTAAATAAAATGCTTTCCAAATTAAAATAGTTTCAACCGAATGTTGTTGTGAACGAAACTTTCTCCAAAACTCAGCATAGTCTTATAAAAATATAATTTAAACAAAATGCTTTCTTTTTCTCAATAATTTTTTTTCCACATACTCTACTTAATGAGGTATTTCAAAAATCAAAAATATTTTTCTCAATCTTTTTCAAATAAAATATTTCTCAGAATATTCTACCTAAAATTATTTCCAAACAAATAGTATTTTTCCCACAAAACCTTTGAAATATACATTTAACAAATTGGATAATATTTCTTACAAAATATCCTTTAAGTAAAGGTATTTCTTTCTTTACCTTCCGATAAAGCTTCCTCCAAAATATTTCTCAACAAAATATTTTTAACAAAATTAAACTCAAATTAGAATCATGAAAATAATTTTCATAAAGTGTTATCGAGCCAAAAAAACAAATAATAAAATAGGATATTTTCCAAGTAATTAAAACTAAGTATTCTTCCGTAATATGCTTCGATGGGTATTTCACAAACTAATTCTTATTCTTGCAAAGATATTTTTGGATTAAAGTATCTTACTCCTTAAGCTGAATGTTCTTATTTACACTAGAAGTTGGCATAAACGCCCTAAAGATTAATAAGGGAGAATAAAATGAAGAAAATAAATGAAAAATAAGAGGAAACGACACATAAAAATTATACTGGTTCGGCTAATCACTGGCATATGTCCACTTGAACTTTGTTAATGATTCTGTAAAGTTTTTACAAACATGATCTTATGGATCAGTAGTTAAAGATTCTATAAAATTTATCTCCACCATGTTCTCCCCACGTTTCCCACATCCAGAAGGAATTACTCGAAAAAACTTGTGGCCCAATCAATAAGTCTCATATATCAATATCGTACCATGTCTTATGGATCAATATCGATCCATTAATTAGACTGTTAACGCTTCTTTGATCCTTCAAGATTGCTTGGTTGGCTTGTGCTTACCCTTGTGTGCTTCTAATATCCTAAAATAGGCTTGATTTGGAGTGGGCTCCTTGGTTCGTGAGAGATAAAAGAATGCTTGGTCAGGTTTTGTATGAAGTTAGGACTTATCGATCGATGTTAAAGTCACAGATTGTTACCGATCCATATTGAGTTGCATGTTTGATCAATGATGGCCTAGGCTTTGTACGTCATGAGGCATGGAGTGGTTTGGAGCAACTTCTATGGATCAGTACCGAACCAAGGTTATAGATCGATACTGATCCAAGAAGTTTCTTGGATCTTGGATTTTGACTTTGGCACTTGAATTGGTTTGGCATGTAGGCTATTTTTGAAAGTCCTTAGCATGTTAGTGGATTCATCCATTGATCTCGCTTGATATCTAAGTTTAGACGTTATCATTCTTGACTTCTGCTTGGTTTCCTCATGTTTGATCGATCTGACTTGTCCGAATATGGCTTGGTCATATAGTTGGATAACATTTGGTCCCCCTCCCCTAAATATATCTTGTGTTAATAAGATATGCTTTGGATCAGGACAAACTATGGACTCCATATCATCGGCTTCAAGTTCTGTTATGAATAGATGTTATTTATTCTCTGGACTATTTTCATGAAACATTGTACCTTTGGTTGATCATCATGTTACTTCAAATGGTTTTGAACTTGCAACTCTTGTGCAATTTAAGAACTAAAGCATGTTGTTTGAGTTTGCTATTCCAATTCTAGAAAGTTTTCAAAGATCTCTTACTTGTAACTATTCGGGTGGGATTATATTGTTCAGAACTTCATTTGGTTTTTTGCATTGCACTTCTCAACATCATCATCACCATTTCCCATTTTTCTTAGGGTCATATTATATATATATATATATATATATATATATCAGTACGGTTCCATAGACTATGGATCGGTACCATGTATTTAGGTAATTCCTTTGCCTATTTTGTTGGTTCGACACTTACTTGTATACGAACCAACACTTAGTTCATTTCACTATTATTATTATTTTTGCCTTGAGAATTTCGTGCCCAAGCTCACCGTTGTCAAACTTCGAATCATCGACCTAACCTCTGACTTTGAACCTTTGCCTTGAATCATCACTTCCATCTCTCTTTTCCATCAATGCCACTAGAACCATAAGCTTCATACCATAATTCACAAGGATTGAACCACACAATCACTTCAAGTTTTGGAATTGAATAGAAATCGAACTCGATCCCCTCTTTGAATAGATTCGGGTAGATGGTGGTGTGGTTCCACTTGAATCGCCGGCGATCAACTATCATTCCCACTCTGTCATGTCCTATAACACTATTTCCCCCTCCTATGGATTAGTGTTGATACCAGACTGGAATTTTTTCAAAATTTTGACAGGAAATGGTGGACTTAGCAAACTTAAGGTAATCTCAAAGCACGCCTAGGGATTTTTAGGGAAAAACTCTAGTTTCAACCTAAACATTATTTTGTATAAACTTCCTTGGGCTTGCTTCGAGTCGAACTCGAGCCTAGCTCGAGTTTTTCTTTGGACTTGTGAAATTTCAAAGTTTTTCCATTAGTCCAAAGGAAAAGTCAAACTAGTAACCAATGCGATCTTGGTCGAATGATAGTTGTTAGTTGTGATTCATCGGGGCAGTTCCTGACAACGATCATGTTGGATGCACTATTGTATTCAGCAAACTATTTTGTAGTCCCATGTAGTTTATAATGTCTTTCACTAAATAATGGTTTGAATTACATGGCACCAGATGCACATACAGCACAGTTTGAATCGCACATTATTGCCCCTCGTCGATGTACGAGATCCGATCGATCAACACTTGTTGGCACCCTTCAGGTCTGATACATTGACCATGTAGGGCTCTCTTTCCAGCATGAATGTAACGACCCAGAATTTCCGTCATTTGAAATTCGATCATTTAATTGATTTTAAATATTAATAAGTAAGATTTGGAAGTCGAATTAATTTAATTTCGAGTATAGTGATTTAATTGTTTAATTAAAACGACAATTTAAAATTTGAAATTCCAGAAAGAATTGGAAATTGGATCAAATGTGATTAAAAAATGATTTATAAAGTTATAATAAATCATATTGGAGTTAGAATGATGTTTGTGAACTTTTAAAATTAAATTAAAAGTCAAATTGTGAAAATTGAATATTTTAATATTTAATTGACGATTGAAATTAGTCATTTTTCAAACAGTCTCGGATTTGGACGAAACCAGTTTCATCGGATCCGTAATGTGATATTATTGTAAGGTTTCAAATTTCGTGTCAATCGGATGTACGGTTTGTCCGAGGCAAGCCAAAACGCATCGAAATCGGTTTAAATCGATTTGATTTAAAATTGATCGTTTATTTCTGTAACTCGCACAGATGACCGAATTAGCTCCCGAAACATGTTCCATTGCGTTCGAAACGCGGGGTAAACCTTAGCAACGTCAGCCGGCACACTTCATTTGGAGTTCGGAAAATTTTCGATGAATAGTGTTTTGAGAAATTTTCTATATAAGGACCTCAACATTTCATTTTGCACTCAAGCCCTAGGGTTTCAACAGCAGCCGGCCCTAGATTTTAATGGCTGAGAATTTCGAAATTTCCTCCTCTATTATCTCCAAATCTGCAAACAATTAGCAAAAGTCGTCAACTACAAAGTTGTAGAGGGCATCCAGATCTAGCTATCCAACGGTGGAGATCGGAAACGGAGCCACGGATTGACGGCAAATCGAGATGGAAGTCGCTGCGTTTTTCACGCAAATCGAGGTGATGGGGTTGACCGAGTTTGACCGTGATCTGGCCGAGTGTAGTGCTCGTGACAAGCTTCGCGATGGAGGTGGCCGATCGTATTCAAGTTGAGTGTAGCGGTCGTGAAAATTCGTGGAAGGTAGGCGGCTATGGGTTTGTATACGTGAAATTTGAACGTGAAGGGGAAGGAGAAGCGTGCGGTCCAGATCTGTTCATTTTGAAGTTGATGGCTGAGATTTAATCTGGTTAGGGTTTGTAATATAAGAGAAAAAAAAATTGATTTGTATTATAATTCGTGTATCTTTAAAATTGCATAACACTTTCATACGAGGTCCATTTTGGACGAAACAAGTTGCGTTGGAATCGTATGGACAAGAACTACGCGATGGAGTTGGATTGGAATTGTTTTGAGCTAGTGAAAATTTTGAGTAAAATTAAACGTTCGTTTAATTTTAATCGAAATAAATCGCTATCGCGACAACTACAGCAAAGGTGAGAACTTCTCACTCAATCGAATGTTTTGTTTCGATTTAAATTTTAAATAGTTAGATTTAAAATTGTTGATAGTGTTGATTGTGATGATTGAATGATGATTGCTATTTATTGTGTTAAATAGACCCTATACGCCGTATATTAAGCGGAGGTTATTTATTAAAAACATATACCGCGATAATTTCACATTGAAGTGGAATTGGTATTATATATGTATATAGCAATATATATTGGAATATGTATATATTGGAGTTGTTGATTTCCCGCATTATATAGCGGATGAGACCCTATTGTGCCGCATAATAGCGGATAGTATTTTATAAATCCCATATACCGCGATAATTTCACATTGAAGTGAAATTGGTATTGTGCTAACATCTGTGGATGCAGGGAAACAGGATGGAGGGATCCAACTGGATTCCTCAAATTATATGAATTTGTTTCATATGTTGTATGAATTTGTTTCATATGTTGTGTGATGAATTATTTATAATCTGTGAATGATTATATCTGTGATTGAATTTGTTGAATGCTATAATTTAGCCGAATGTATTTTTGGTATCGTTGGATACCAGAAATGAATGAAATTGGATTTTTGAAATTAAAGTTTGGAATTTTAAGTAAATTTCTTTTGAAAGAATTGGTTGAATTTAAAAGAAAGGATTTTAAAGTATAAAGTTGATTTTTGAAATCTTATCAAATTATTTCTAAAATATGGTAAAAGGTTTTTATAAATAGATTTTGAATAGTATTATTCGGGAGTTGGGAAATTTATTTAAAGTGGAATTTTAAATGGTTTGGAAGAGATAAATGAAATTGTTTTAAAAGGTGATAAATTTGGTTGAAATCCAATTAATAATTGATTTGGTATTTGAAAATAGATCTTTGGGAAATCAATTTGTAATTGATTTGGTGTTTGAAATAAATGTTTGGAAAATAAATTTGGGTTTTGAAACAAATTTGGAAATCAATTTGAAAGTTGATTTGGAGTTAAAAATGGATATTTGGAAATTTAATTTCACAATGGAATTTGTAAAGGAAAGGGGAAATTTGTTTTAAAAATAAACATTGATTTATTTTTAAAGTGTGGAAAATATGATTTGAAATTGGTTTTCAAAGTGATGAAGTGTGGAAATAAATTTACAGATTTAGGATGTAAATTTGAAATAAATCGATAAGGATTTATATAATTGGTTTAAATTAATGTGATTTGAAATCTGTTTTCAAATGGTTGAAGTGTAAACCATATATCGGGAAGATATTTGAAATTTAATAATTTGGGAAAAATTATTTAAATTGGATGTTTGTTGTGAATGTTGATTTGATAGTTAAACAACAAACTATCAATATTTGCCTTTGAAATGGCACTTGATTTGTTTTAAAACAACGCTCACTATTCAGGTTAGCCGGGAAAAGACCTTTGTGTCATATAATCCATTCCGAATTAGTGATACGACGATATGGATCGTATTGAAGACCGGTGTGAAGACCAGATATTTTCGAAAATGAAAGGACAACCTGTCGAATGTCTCTGCACCGAGTTGCTCCGGTATAGAGATTTATATCACTCTTTTTGTGATGGGAAGTCCGAACGTGATTAGTGAATATCCGGATTGCAAGGGCTTCTTTGGAAGTGCCTTCGGTTCCGTTCGATCCCGGAACGGACTTGTATGGATGTGTGTCTGACATTGCACTTTGAGATGTAAAGTTGGTTTCTATCAAATACATTTCTGTTGGTGGCGGAGAATTTATTCTCTTAGCTTAACACCCTTCTCTGAGACGTACGAGCTCAGAGGTTATGTAGTTGATGGTACTAGTGATACATTCCCAATTTGGTAATGTGGCACACGAAGTGCTATTGATCATTTATTGATCAAAGCGTGGCTTTGTGAAAAAGCGTGGCTTTGTGAAAAAGCGTAGCTTTGTGAAAAAGCGTAGCTTTGTGGACGAGACTTCGTCGAGCCTCACAACCCGGTAATGGTCGAAACATGAATGTTGCGGCAAAGGTTTGTAGGGGTAGCGCCCCTAGGGTATGTCATTTCCTTCTGGATAAAAGGTGATATCATGGTATGGAGCCCAGATATTTTACCTATGTTGATTATACTTTGTGATTGTTGCTTTGTGATTGAGGATCCTCGGATAAAGGTCGGTGACGACCGGGGGATGGCATAGCTCGTGTGTTAGTTACCTAGTTACATCTCGGTTAGAGCGTGAGGTAGCGTCGGCCTTGTGTTTGCAGAGAGCAGGTTGACTCTCGGGGCGTCTTTCCAGAGGCGTTTCCATTTCGGTTTAAGGAAGTTCCTTTGCCTGACCATTTGTTGGAAATCCAAAGAAACAATACGAACCCTGTACGGTTTTAGTTGTATTACCTGCTATGGCATGTGGCGGTAACCTGCTATTGAACGTAGTAGCTATAGTAGGCATACAATAATGGTTGTATGCTGGCTAAGATTAATATTATATTTTCGAAATGATTTTCGACACTATGCACTAATGATAATAATATCGAATGATTTTGCGTAGTAAGCATTTTTGACTATCATAAGAAGAAATCTCCTCCAATTCTGCGTTTGCATTGTGTGTGTGGCGGGAGGTCTTATGGTAGTTTCATTTTCCAAAAGCATTGCGAAAATGTTTTATTTTTCTTTGAGATAAACTATTTTAGTTCTCACACCAGTCACCATGACTGACCTGGAGTTTATTGTTTCCTTCCTAAACTCTGGGTGCCCACCAATTTCCACACGGGCAGTCTAGAGTCAGGTTATCAGGTCATTCTGGATTCAGGAGATGCTGTGGAGTTCGATGGCAAGCTGGATGCCGAGACGTATCACTTGTATATGATAGTATTATTCCGCTATGTATTCTGTATGAGGAAAAGTTTGTATAACTGTCCAGTGGTGTTGTATATTGTTGCTGTAAACTCTGATGATGATGTAATGTATAAAATGATATAGTTCTTTGTTTTAAAGATTATTCATTTATCTATTATATGTTGTTCCGCTGCGAATGTGAGATTCTGATATTGTTCTGTGTTCTTCTGTTGTTTCTTCTTTCTTTTTCTTCTGTCTTCTTCTACCTCTTCTTTTTCTCCATAACAATTCGGTTTTTCGGCATTCGATTGCTCGGCAGTTGATACAGTGAATGTATTAATGTCGATTTTCGAGCGTCGAAAAATCGTGTTCGTTACATTTGGTATCAGAGCGTATGGTTAAGCGATAACCATGGCTCTGTTGCGAATTACTCATTAGAGATAGAGTCAGTAGTACTCTAGAATGAGTGTGAGTGTAATAATAGATATGGGCGCGTATTTGTTAGTGAATATAAAATTGTTTTATATTGTGTTTGCTTATCCGTTGAGTTGTTTATGAATTTTGGTCGGTATGTGGTACGCCATATTATCGATAGGGGTTTCTAAACACTTAAACGAGGCAAGTCGACATAGTATCATTTTAAATTGTGTAAATGAAATAATTTTACCTTGATTATATTTTGTATATAAAGGAAATAATTTTTCAGAATTATTGAAGTGAATATAATTGAATGGTTTGATTGTTGAAAATGTAAGAAAATATATAAGTTAATGAAAGTTGTTTGAATAAATTATATAAAAGCAACAATTGAATAAGTATGGAATTATAATGAATATGATTTGCAATTGTGAAATAATCTTGTATAAGTAAAGTAAAATAGTGAAATTATATGAGAAAAGGATTTATAAATGTGATTTATAAATAAAAGGAAATTTTTGAAAAGAATTTAAGCACTGAATTCACTATTGTTGTTGGGAAATAATAAGGGTGATGACTGCAGCATCATCAGTATCATTTTCGAGTTTCTGTGTGATGGATTTGCTACCATAATAAATTGAAAATAAAAATTGAAGTTTTGTTGTGATAAACAAATTTGAAATTAAAATCCAAATTGTAATTGATAATTATAAGTGAAATGAGTTTTATACTTATAATATGATTTGGGAAATTAAATAAATAAGTTGTGTAACTTATAAAATGAATGAATATAAGTGAAACCAATTGTAAAAGAAATGGGTAAACAATTTTGTTAAGCAAAATGAGATATGAATTTGAATAATTGATGAAATTTGACTTTAGTAAAAGTTAAATAAAATTTATTTTAGAATGAAATGTTGTAATAGAATATAACTTAAGTAATGTTGAATGGATTTGATTTTGATATCGAAGTAAATTAATAAAGTGAATTTATTAAATGGATGTGAACTTGAGTTATATAAAGGAAATTCAACTTTATTTGTAATTGGCAATTAAATTGAAATAAATGGATTGAATGTTAATCAATCGAATGTGAATAAATTGATATGGAATAATGAATGTAAGTATTAATTCATTAAAGCTAATAAATTGGGAATCGAAAGGAAGTCAATTGAATATTAAACCAATTGGAATTAAAAGTGTTGAACCAAATTGAATGTAAGTAAAGTAAATTGAATAAATTTGGTTGTGTTGAATGACATTGGCTGTTATATAATTGTTGGTTGATTGTATATAGTATAAATTCATTAAGTATTAATGAAATTGAATTAGTGAAATTGAAAACTATGTAATTGAATTTAAATTGAAAGTGAAGTAAATTTAAATAGAAATTGATTTGAATTGAAAGTGAACCGACTTGAATTTAAATTAGTGAATGTAAACTAATTGAAAACGAAGAATTGAATGTCGTTGTATAGGAATTGGTTGTAAACAATTACAAGTGATGTCGAAATTATATAAGTTGCTTATAAACTTTGTTAAGTATGCATTTCTTTTGATATGCAAGTGTTGTAGTTGTTAAAAGAGTAAAATGTTAATAGCTTTATATATATGTCACTTACATATTTAAATTGAGTAAGTACAGGTGCCGTGGCTACCGTTTGGCAGGATTTGGTTGCGCTAAAATGCTTAATAAATAAATGCTTTGCTTAAAAATGCTAAAAAGGTACGCCTACACAATAAAAATAGGAAATATGAACTGTTTTCTGCTTTTCCAACTGTGTGGGTCGATGTATACATATTTATGTCTATTGTGATCCTACTACGATCGAACCGCGCAAAGGAGACGATGGCGAATTTTTCTGAAAATTTAAGGCGTTAAAAATTCTCGGGAAATTTTAGAAAATTTTTGTTAACGGAAAATTGATTTCCAAATTGTAATGAAAGAATAGAAATTGAACTAGAAAATGGAAACCATTGTTTTCGTTGAAGTTAAAGGTTTTGGAAAAGGTGAATATAAAATTTTCACGAAGTGGATTTTTGAAAAGTTAATGGATTTGGGCATTTTCCTTACTTTGTAATTTCGAGGACGAAATTATTTTAAGGGGGGAAGTTTGTAACGACCCAGAATTTCCGTCATTTGAAATTCGAACATTTAATTGATTTTAAATATTAATAAGTAAGATTTGGAAGTCGAATTAATTTAATTTCGATTATAGTGATTTAATTGTTTAATTAAAACGACAATTTAAATTTTGAAATTCCAGAAAGAATTGGTAATTGGATCAAATGTGATTAAAAAATGATTTATAAAGTTATAATAAATCATATTGGAGTTAGAATGATGTTTGTGAACTTTTAAAATTAAATTAAAAGTCAAATTGTGAAAATTGAATATTTTAATATTTAATTGACGATTGAAAATAGTCATTTTTCAAACAGTCTCGGATTTCGACGAAACCAGTTTCATCGGATCCGTAATTTGATGTTATTGTAAGGTTTCAAATTTCGTGTCAATCGGATGTACGGTTTGTCCAGGGCAAGCCAAAACGCATCGAAATCGGTTTAAATCGATTTGATTTAAAATTGATCGTTTATTTCCGTAACTCGCACAGATGACCGAATTAGCTCCCGAAACACATTCCATTGCATTCGGAACATGGGGTAAACCTTAGCAACGTCAGCCGGCACGCTTCGTTTGGAGTTCGGAAAATTTTCGATGAATAGTGTTTTGAGAAATTTTCTATATAAGGACCTCAACATTTCATTTTGCACTCAAGCCCTAGGGTTTCAACAGCAGTCGGCCCTAGATTTTAATGGCTGAGAATTTCGAAACTTCCTCCTCTATTATCTCCAAATCTGCAAACAATTAGCAAAAGTCGTCAACTACAAAGTTGTAGAGGGCATCACGATCTAGCTATCCAACGGTGGAGATCGGAAATGGAGCCACGGATTGACGGCAAATCGAGATGGAAGTCACTGCGTTTTTCACGCAAATCGAGGTGATGGGGTTGACCGAGTTTGACCGTGATCTGGCCGAGTGTAGTGCTCGTGACAAGCTTCGCGATGGAGGTGGCCGATCGTATTCAAGTTGAGTGTAGCGGTCGTGAAAATTCGTGGAAGGTAGGCGGCTATGGGTTTGTATACGTGAAGTTTGAACGTGAAGGGGAAGGAGAAGCGTGCGGTCCAGATCTGTTCATTTTGAAGTTGATGGCCGAGATTTAATCTGGTTAGGGTTTGTAATATAAGAGAAAAAAAATTGATTTGTATTATAATTCGTGTATCTTTAAAATTGCATAACTCTTTCATACGAGGTCCGTTTTGGACGAAACAAGTTGCGTTGGAATCGTATGGACAAGCACTACGCGATGGAGTTGGATTGGAATTGTTTTGAGCTAGTGAAAATTTTAAGTAAATTTAAACGTTTGTTTAATTTTAATCGAAATAAATCGCTATCGCGACAACTACAGCAAAGGTGAGAACTTCTCACTCAATCGAATGTTTTGTTTCGATTTAAATTTTAAATAGTTAGATTTAAAATTGTTGATAGTGTTGATTGTGATGATTGAATGATGATTTCTATTTATTGTGTTAAATAGACCCTATACGCCGTATATTAAGCGGGGGTTATTTATTAAAAACATATACCGCGATAATTTCACATTGAAGTGGAATTGGTATTATATATGTATATAGCAATATATATATATATATTGGAATATGTATATATTGGAGTTGTTGATTTCCCACATTATATAGCGGATGAGACCCTATTGCACCGCATAATAGCGGATAGTATTTTATAAATCCCATATACCACGATAATTTCACATTGAAGTGAAATTGGTATTGTGCTAACATCTGTGGATGCAGTGAAACAGGTTGGAGGGATCCAATTGGATTCCTCAAATTATATGAATTTGTTTCATATGTTGTATGAATTTGTTTCATATGTTGTGTGATGAATTATTTATAATATGTGAATGATTATATCTGTGATTGAATTTTTTGAAGGCTATAATTTAGCCGAATGTATTTTTGGTATCGTTGGATACCAGAAATGAATGAAATTGGATTTTTGAAATTAAAGTTGGGAATTTTAAGTAAATTTCTTTTGAAAGAATTGGTTGAATTTAAAAGAAAGGATTTTAAAGTATAAAGTTGATTTTCAAAATCTTATCGAATTATTTCTAAAATATGGTAAAAGGTTTTTATAAATAGATTTTGAATAGTATTATTCGGGAGTTGGGAAATTTATTTAAAATGGAATTTTAAATGGTTTGGAAGAGATAAATGAAATTATTTTAAAAGGTGATAAATTTGGTTGAAATCCAATTAATAATTGATTTGGTATTTGAAAATAGATCTTTGGGAAATCAATTTGTAATTGGTTTGGTGTTTGAAATAAATGTTTGGAAAATCAATTTGGGTTTTGAAACAAATTTGGAAATCAATTTGAAAGTTGATTTGGAGTTAAAAATGGATATTTGGAAATTTAATTTCACAATGGAATTTGTAAAGGAAAGGGGAAATTTGTTTTAAAAATAAACATTGATTTATTTTTAAAGTATGGAAAATATGATTTGAAATTGGTTTTCAAAGTGATGAAGTGTGGAAATAAATTTACAGATTTGGGATGTAAATTTGAAATAAATCGATAAGGATTTATATAATTGATTTAAATGAATGTGATTTGAAATATGTTTTCAAATGGTTGAAGTGTAAACCATATATCGGGAAGATATTTGAAATTTAATAATTTGGGAAAAATTATTTAAATTGGATGTTTGTTGTGAATGTTGATTTGATAGTTAAATAACAGACTATCAATATTTGCCTTTGAAATGACACTTGATTTGTTTTTAAAACAACGCTCACTATTCGGGTTAGCCGGGAAAAGACCTTTGTGTCATATAACCCATTCCGAATTAGTGATACGACGATATGGATCGTATTGAAGACCGGTGTGAAGACCGAATATTTTCGAAAATGAAAGGACAACCTGTCGAATGTCTCTGCACCGAGTTGCTCCGGTATAGAGATTTATATCACTCTTTTTGTGATGGGAAGTCCGGACGTGATTAGTGAATATCCGTATTGCAAGGGCTTCTTTGGAAGTGCCTTCGGTTTCGTTCGATCCCAGAACGGACTTGTATGGATGTGTGTCTGACATTACACTTTGAGATGTAAAGCTGGTTTCTATCAAATACATTTCTGTTGGTGGCGGAGAATTTATTCTCTTAGCTTAACACCCTTCTCTGAGACGTACGAGCTCAGAGGTTATGTAGTTGATGGTTACTAGTGATACATTCCCAATTTGGTAATGTGGCACACGAAGTGCTGTTGATCATTTGTTGATCAAAGCGTGGCTTTGTGAAAAAGCGTGGCTTTGTGAAAAAGCGTGGCTTTGTGAAAAAGCGTGGCTTTGTGGACGAGACTTCGTCGAGCCTTACAACCCGGTAATGGTCGAAACAGGAATGTTGTGGCAAAGGTTTGTAGGGGTAGCGCCCCTAGGGTATGTCATTTCCTTTTGGATAAAAGGTGATATCATGGTATGGAGCCCAGATATTTTACCTATGTTGATTATACTTTGTGATTGTTGCTTTGTGATTGAGGATCCTTGGATAAAGGTCGGTGACGACCAGGGGATGGCATAGCTCGTGTGTTAGTTACCTAGTTACAGCTCGGTTAGAGCGTGAGGTAGCGTCGGCCTTGTGTTTGCAAAGAGCAAGTTGACTCTCGGGGCGTCTTTCCAGAGGCGTTTCCATTTCGGTTTAAGGAAGTTCCTTTGCCTGACCATTTGTTGGAAATCCAAAGAAACAATACGAACCCTGTACGGTTTTAGTTGTATTACCTGCTATGGCATGTGGCGGTAACCTGCTATTGAACGTAGTAGCTATAGTAGGCATACAATAATGGTTGTATGCTGGCTAAGATTAATATTATATTTTCGAAATGGTTTTCGACACTATGCACTAATGATAATAATATCGAATGATTTTGCGTAGTAAGCATTTTTGACTATCATAAGAAGAAATCTCCTCCAATTCTGCGTTTGCATTGTGTGTGTGGTGGGAGGTCTTATGGTAGTTTCATTTTCCAAAAGCATTGCGAAAATGTTTTATTTTTCTTTGAGATAAACTGTTTTAGTTCTCACACCAGTCACCATGACTGACCTAGAGTTTATTGTTTCCTTCCTAAACTCTGGGTGCCCACCAATTTCCCCACGGGCAGTCTAGAGTTAGGTTATCAGGTCATTCTGGATTCAGGAGATGCTGTGGAGCTCGATGGCGAGCTGGATGCCGAGACGTATCACTTGTATATGATAGTATTATTCCGCTGTGTATTCTGTATGAGGACAAGTTTGTATAACTGTCCAGTGGTGTTGTATATTGTTGCTGTAAACTCTGATGATGATGTAATGTATAAAATGATATAGTTCTTTGTTTTAAAGATTATTCATTTATCTATTATATGTTGTTCCGCTGCGAATGTGAGATTCTGATATTGTTCTGTGTTCTTCTGTTGTTTCTTCTTTCTTTTTCTTCTGTCTTCTTCTACCTTTTCTTTTTCTCCATAACAATTCGGTTTTCCGGCATTCGATTGCTCGACAGTTGATACAGTGAATGTATTGATGTCGATTTTCGAGCGTCGAAAAATCGCGTTCGTTACAATGAAGGTTAAAGCTTTTAATATGCCTGATATCTCTTATGTGTGAAGCTTTTAATAGTTATGGATCATAGACATTCCTCGAGTCTTTCTAACATGGTCGTAGGTCCGTCGACATCGACATCAAGATATGTCGAGTCTGATATCGAATCCTGTTCGATAATATTACCTATAACAAAGTCTACTTATATACCATTTTGATCTCAGTCAGCTAGTCACCGAACGGGAGCAGCCTTTAGAAATAGTTCCTTTTGTCTTGGCTGAAGAGCGTGCCGTAGGGGCTGCGCTTGACATTGATAAAGGTGATGCTTTATTTTGACTGATCCTCATGATTCTCAGGCTTTAAAGGTGGACGAAGCATCTCTCAGAAGGATATGTAAGAGACAGGGTATTCCTTTTTATGACGTGTTATTCCCCGTGCACTATTAGCGAGCACATCTACCATAAAAGGGTACACAACTTGTAATCGATCCATGTGCAGGGCCAGGTGTATTCCACCATTCAATCTCTTTATTCGTAGGTTCTATAGCTTATGAATCTTGCCTTAGCCCAGTTACATCCAAACAGCTATGCCCTTTTGAATAGTATATACATGATATTCGTTCAACATTGAATAGGGCCCCTACTGCCAAGGAAATTCACTACTTTTACAACTTCAAGCATCGAAAAGGGTCCCCTTCACTCACTTTCTTGGAACATGCCAGGTGTGTCAGATTGTATTAGGGCTTTGGAATCAGCTGAATTATTTCAAAGGCGAGTTCTATTTTGTAGGCTATCCACCTGGCTTTGCACAAAAATGGTTATCTGGACGTAAGTTTTGTGCTCATCCTTTCCACTAACATAGATTCAATAACTTCGGTTGTTAAGTTCATATCTCATTTGTATTTTTAGATGATTCGAGAAGGCCCATAGTGCAGCTTTGGTAGGCACCTTGGCGGATCTTCAAAAATTCCACTTGATGAGGGAGATATGAGATATCTTCTAACGGAGGAGAACCTGCAAGCTTATAACCTTTTGGAAGAGAGTCGTAGCATGGGTTTCATGATAGAGGTTCAAGAGGATGTTTATCCTAGGTAGGAACTGAAAGTTAAAGTTGATGTTAACGGGGGTCAGGAAGTTCCCTTATATAAGATCATGTTACCGGTCTTGATACAAGGCGGGGGCTGGAGATGGTGTTGGAGAGAAAAATAAGCTGCTGAAGAATAAGAGAGTGATGGAGGAGGTTATAAGGATGTTGATTTTGGCCGTGAGTCTTATAGTGATAAGTGCGATGACGCTCATATGCCTCTTATCCCCTGATGGCCCCAAATAAAGATCATCTCATCTCAAACATCTACGCAGCCTCCATCAGCTTCGGCAATTGAAGAAACGCCCATCCCTCCATCTAGGGGTTTTTAGGGATCTTTGCGGAGTATACCATATGAGTTCGTCTCTTTTGGCCTGGCAATATTAGCATTGGGGATATTGGTTCTCCCACTCATCTGCCTGATGAAGTGCCCGCTACTTTTCTAGGGGAAATTACCTCTATTAGCAAACTCCAAGTACACGGTTTGTGGAGGCCACTAGGACACATCTACACTTACACTATGCTACACTCTTGTATTGTATGTAGCACTTTTCATTTTTCTTGCATTAACTTATCTATATTTGGTTTTCAGACTCCATGGAATGCAAGCACCTGTACGACATTCTGAAGAGTCGGGGCAGTCAGTACAAAAAGCTTGGGTCATCTAATCACTCTCACAACCCATCCCATCAGTTAGATTTAGGAATGCGTCAGAGGCGGGATTGTAGGAGACGGGACAAAGACTATAGGTTCCATAATTCTTCTCTACGTCGTAGGTCTTGTTCACCTTTGTTGCACAACATTTATAAGTATTCAACGAGACTTGACCCCGTTCCATCCATCGAGATACAAATTGCTCCAGTTGCATTTCCTCCTACAACATAGCCAACAATGTCTTACCATGTGCCACGACGATATGAATAGTTGTCTGGGCTAGTGCCCTCTGACATTCCTCAATAGAGACCTGACAAAAGGCCACTTAGGCCGCTTCATGCCCCAGCAACACTATAGATATCGAAGCTATTTCAAACCCTCACATGGATGCTATGAAGAGTGCATTTCCAAAGATCTGCTTCAATGATGTTGTATTCATTCCTTATGTAAAGGATATCCCTTTGAAAGTTAGCTCTGATGTTATGGCTTATGTGTGCAACGCATATGATCAATATTTCAAGTGGAAGGTGATAGCTGAGGCTATTTCTGAAGTATCTTACAAAAGAAGGATAGAGCTCGAAGGGATGAAGCAGATTCAATAAGACGACAAGCGTATTATCTCCAATCTTGAGAAGGAGGTTGAAGGGCTTAGTGCTTCGCTGTCTAAGACAAAGAAAAAAATTAGAACAAACTATGTCCTTTGAAGAATATCGTCGGAACCAGCTGAAGCAAGTTGAGGTTGCTCGCCATAGGAGTTATACTCTCTCGTTAGAAAATGAGAAGCTCAAAATGACTGTGGAAGAGCAGGCCACATAAATAACTCGACTGAAGAAGTTGTTGGAGGCCGAAAAGAAAGAAAAGGATAATGCACTCACCCAGGCTCAGGGTTATTGCGAGAAGTTACTAGACACTCGTAAGATGAGAGACATTGCTGAGACCCGAGCGAATACGATAGATGAGTGGGTCAAGGCTATGGAAGATAAAGTTAAGCCCGAACTCAAGCCTCTTCTAGTGTAGTTTTATGCAAATTTTGTCAAGTTCGAAAATTTGAGATAGTTACAAGAGGGGTATCCCTAGGCTTTGGCCATGGCTTGGGAGGAGATTCTGGAACAAGAACGAGAGCACTCTGATGGAGCCAAGGTCAATGAGGAGAAGTTAAAGCTAACCTTCTGAAGGATGAAGATATAGAAGCGCTCAAGACTGGTGAGCTCCTCTTACATCCTGAAGTGTGTACTAAGGCCCAATCAAAGCTTGATGTAAAGATTCTAGGTGAGAGTTCTGGCTATGTTCCCCAAGGTTCAGCAGTAGACACTACCGCTCCCCTGACCTTTGGGCCACTGGCTATGAGACCATTACTTCTCTTCTTGGCTCTACTGCTAATTCTATTATGGGATGGCTTTTGGCACTTCAACTGTTCTAGCATCCTTATTGGATGTTAAATATACTCCCGAAGAACCTGGCTTGGCCGGTACTGATTCATTCCCAAAGTTACCCATCTTATCTCCTATTCTGGAAGGAGGTTATACCTACACTCCAGCTCACACTGAGTTCATATCTCCTGGAGATATATCATTAACATCGCCTATATTCGAAATGGCTTATATGACACTGTTTGACATCACTAATCTCTACCTTTTCGTTTGTCAAGTTTCAGGTCAATCTTCCACTGTCCCTTTACCTAAAGGAAACTTATCATTGGGCATGCAACCCAAACTAACAGAATCAATTATCGTGTCTGCTCCCATCCCCACTCCGGCCTCTCTAGCAGGTACTAATCTAGGTCCCGATGCTAAAATGATCCATGCTCTGGATAAGGAGGCCATGGGCGATCTTCATAGGACATGGGGAGGCGAAGACCTTTTTTTTCTGGGGTCACTGAATACTCATCAAGAGCTTTAGCGTTGGAGATGCAATGGTTGCAGACCATGCTGATGAAGGAAATTAAAAAGAAAAGTTTGATGAAATTCCTCCTCCTCTATCCTTTTCATTGCCTTGGATACCAATTGTCGTTCCTACCTCTGCCCCCATTTCTGGTGATATTATGGGAAAGGTTCTCAAATCTCCAGGGAATGACTATGACTGGGAAAATGACCTAAAATGTTACTTTTCGAATAGGGGTAAAGGTAGGGGAAGAAACAGAAGGAAGCCTAGCAAATCCGGTACCCACTCTTCCGGAGAGGGGAGAAAGGAGAAGAAGTGGAGGAAGAAGGCTTAATTGCAATTAGCTTTTGCTTTTCTTTTGTTTAGTTTTGAAACTGGGTACATAGGCTAATGTTATGTGGGTATAACCATCACTTTTTGTTGGAAAAGTCTGTTAATAAAGATATCATTTTCTCTTCACTGTGCATTTTTCTATCCATGTAGTTAGTATTTTGTGCTAATTGCAAGTGTATATGGGTTTGAGTTATACTATCATCCACCACATTCATGTACACATGGATGATTTCCTCATTATTAATTGGTTAAAACAACAGTTTGCCTCACTTATCTCCAGTCGAGTTTTTGTTTGACTAGAGATAAGGTCGGATTCTTGCACTACTCTTTTTATCTATGAAGAATAACATTCCGGTATCTACCTCAGGACATTCATGTTTGATACTACCCATCTTCGGGCATTGATAGAGATTAGTAACCTTGAGCAGCGGTTCGAACATCTATTTTCGGATGGTTTTATTTGGTTTCACCTAGCTTTGGGCATTGATCACATATGCCTTATCTACGAGGCTAAGTAAGTTTGATGCCTATCTTTGGGTGCCGCAACATCTATCTGCGGATGTTTGCATCAGATCTTGCCTAAGTTTGGACGTTGATCGTTGGTCTTGCCAGCCTTTGGGAAATGATTTAATGCCTTTCCTAATGTCGGGCAAAGGCCTTGGTGTGTATTATGTCGTCTGATCCCCATGTATTTATACTCTAACACCCAATTTGTGGGTTGAAGGAGTTGATTGGAATCTATCTCTAGATACCTAGAAAGGTTACGTTTCTTTAGTCTGGTCATTGACCGCAATACTTGATTGGTACCTATCTTTGGGCACAGCTTACATGTATTATATAAATGTATATTGTTCGATTTTGATGTTATTCATAGTGCAAGGTTTAGCTAATGAGAACACAAATTCATCGATCACCAAAGTCAATCCATTTAATATCCACAATAATGGCAGATCCTACCTTGTTACATTGAAATTAGCTAAATGTGTAAAAAGATAGCTTTAAGCGAAATAGCATTGTAAATATTTGATATTCCATGCTCTCGAGAGTGAAATCCCATCAATAGTTGCTAGCTTGAATGTTCCATCTCCAACCTTGTGTTCAATAGCATACAGACCTTCCCAGTTCGGGCCCATATTCACCGGGCTAGGGAAGATTCGTGTAAGGACAAGATCGTCGATCTTAATGGTCCTATTGCTAAACATTATGTTGCAATGTCGAGCCACTCGTTTTCGGTGAGCAACGGGTCTCAAATTAGCTTCGCTACATTTCTCGTCGATCATATCGAAGGAATCAAGCATGAGCATTTCATTCTTATTGGGATCATAATGGATCTTTCGATGAGATGGTACTTCTAACTCAATTGGAATCATGGCTTTTGATACGTAGGCCAAAGCGAATGGAGTATGACCATTGGCGGACTTGTGGGTTGTTCGATAAGCCCAAAGTGCCAGAGGTAATTCATCGACCCACTTACCTTTGGCCTCTATCAATCGTTTTTCAAAACGAGTTTGATGATTTTGTTCACCGCTTCCAATTGTCGATTCGCCTACAGATGTGATACTGTAGAAAATCTCTTTTGTGTCTGATATTTATTATAGAAGTTTTTGAACTTTGCATTGTCAAATTAGGTCTCGTTGTCAGAAATGATCATTTACAGGATCCCGAACCGATAGATAATGTTTTAGAATATGAAGTTGATCACCTACTTTATAGTGATTATGGAGAGTTTTTCTTCGGTCATTTCGTGAAATAAGCAACTACAACAGTGGCGTATTTTGCTTTGCCTTTTGACACTGGTAGCACACCAATAATGTCAATCCCCTAGACTGCAAATGACCAAGGGTTGACCATCTGTGTAATTTCCATTGGAAAAGCTCTGGAAATCTTCATGAATCTTTGGCATCTTCACACCTCCTGGTGTAATCGGTCATATCTCTATTGATACTTGGCCAAAAATATATGCAGTGGATATTCTTTTTCACTAACATTTGCTCTCCAGTGTGATCGCCACAGGCTCCTTCATGCACTTCTCTAAGAATCCTTTTGGCTTCTTTGTTGGTGACTCACCATGGCATGGGAATGGAGAACCCTCTTTTATACAATACTCCTTCCTGAACAATAAATTATGGAGCTTTGTGCATGAGTTTTCTTCATTCATTTCTTCTGTCCAGAAGGGTTCCTTTTAGTAAATAATCCTTAATTGGAGTCATCCATGATTCTCTCTCAACTTCAACCTCCAAGATCAATTCAACGTCCATCGGGTCAATGCTTGGAGCTGATAATACCTCCATTGGAACTAAACCCATGAGTTGTGCATCCTGAGAACTAGCCAGCTTGGTTAGCGAATCGGCTTTTGTGTTCTTTTCCTTAGGGAATGTGTTATTGTGTAATACTCAATGTCATTGGGTAGTTCCAGAACTTTTGTCAGATAGAGGGCTAGCCTCGCTCCCTTAGCCTGAAATTCTTTCCTTATCTGGCAGACCACCAATTGAGAGTCGCTATATATGTGTAACGTTTTGACTCCCAATTATTTTGTTATCATAGGTCCCGTGATCAACGCTTCATACTCGGCCGAACTCAAGTTTTAGGGCATAATAAACTGATTGTTCCAAGGGGGCTACCAAAACCACTACTGCCCTCGAGCTACGTTCATTGGATGCTCCGTGTGTGTATAACTTCCACTGAGCATTTCGCTCCGTAGCTTCCTCTCTATCATTATCCCGATTGGCGAATTCAGTAATGAAATCGACTTACGCTTGTCTTTGGATTTCTCTCTTGAAATGATAAGATATTTTGTACCGACTCAATTCGATGTTCCATTTCAAGAACCTTCCAGAAGTTTTGGGTCATTGCAGAACTTGCCGTAAAGGTTGATCAGTTAGCACCTTAATTATATGAGCTTGGAAGTAGGGATGGAGTTTCCTCGATGTGATCAACAAGCAATAGGCTAGCTTTTACAACTTCGGATAATTTCTTTCTGCTCTTATTAATCGCTTGCTGATGTAGTACACTGGCCTTTGGATTCTGGTCTCTTTAAGTACAAGGGCAGCACTCAAAGCATGAACAAACATTGCTAGATAAACAAATAAATCTTTTCCTTCCAAAAGGATTGACAAGACAGGTAGTCTTTCCAAATGATCGACCAAAGCTTGAAAAGCATCCTTACGCTCATGTGTCCAAGCAAAGTTTCTTTTCCCCACTTTGAGAACATCGAAGAATGGTATACATTTATTTGTAGCCTTTGAGATAAATCGTCTTAGCACAACTACCTTTCCATTCAGGCTCTGTACCTCCTTTATCATCTTTGAGGCTTCAACATTTTTCAAGGCTTCAATCTTTTCTGGATTGGCCTCTATTCCTCTTAAGTTTACAATAAAATCCAAGAACTTTCCTAATGCAACTCCAAACGAGCATTTTAGTGGGTTGAGCTTCATCCCATATCTTTAGAGCATGCCAAACATTTCTGAAAGGTCTTCCAAATGGTTCATCGACCGCCATGATTTTACTAGCATATTGTCCATGTAGACTTCCATCGAATGCCCGATCTGATTTATAAACATGGAATTTACCAATCTCTATTAAATGGCTCTAGCGGTTTTCAAACCGAATGACATGAAAAGGTAATAGTACAATCCCATTTCGGTTATGAAGCTGGTATGTTCCTAATCTGGGGTGTGCAGTGGAATATGGTTATAGTTGGAATAAGCATCCATGAACGATAGCAATTTATGGCCGGTGGTCGAATCCACCAGTTGGTCAACCTTCGACAATGGAAAGCTATCATTTGGGCATGCCTTATTTGAGTTTGAATAGTCGATGCATGTCCACCATTTTTTGTTAGACTCCTTGACCAGGACTGGATGGATACCCATTCAGGGTTTAGAGCATCATGAATGAAGACATTGGCCTTTAGCTTATCCACTTCTTCTTTCACGCAGCGGATCACCCCGGACCTAAGCGACTTCGCTTCTGTTTCACAGAAAGAAATCTGGGGTTCACATTCAATGCGTGGCACACTATCTTCGGCGATATTCCACACATGTTGGAATGTGTCCTGGCAAGCACATCTAGGTTCACCTGGAGGAACCCTGTCAACTCCTTTTTCATCTTTATACTGAGTTGAGATCCAATTTTCAGGACCTGAGTAGGATCATCCTGATTGACCAGGATGCTGATTGTCAACTCTACCGGGGATGCCCTCATATCCTTTGTCTCTTTCCTCAAATCCATAGCTTTATGGAATTTTCTATGTCGACCAAGCTAGGTCTTAGACGGTGGGCGTCGACCGATTTGATGTAGAGAGTCTTCTCTACGTCCTTTCCTTTTCCCATCGCTTTGCTTCTCTCAGCTCTATGAGGTAGCATTCTCGTTCTACATTCTGGTAACCTTGAATAATCCATGTTCAATTTTCCATAGGAAATTTCATAGTTAAACACCATGGAGCTAGGGCCACTTGAAAATTAGAGAGGGTCGATCGGCCTAAAAATGCATTATATACAGAAAAATGTCCATCACCACGAAGGTCACAACCTGCACTCTCTTGTGGTCACCTTCACCTTAAACCACCAGTAAATCCATGCATCCTACAAGCTTCCTAGCCTCTCCGCTAAATCCTTGAATCTGGGATTTACATGGCTTCTGGCCTCAACAATGCATCATCATCTAGTCATAAGCTTTCTTAAACAATATGATAGAACTTCCACAATCAACAAGAACTTTCTTCACAGTTGTTTGCCGGCACTACACCAAAACAGGCAAATCCTAACATTTATAAGTGTTACAAATAATTTCAGTAACACTTTTTAAGTGTTCCTAATGGCCTGTGAGGAATGAAGTGGTCAAATTTGTAACACATAAGTGTTATGAACATACGTATTACTAACACTTATAAGTGTTGGTACCTAAATTTACGGTAACGCTTATGAGTGCCGGTACAGAAATATACGGTAACACTTATAAGTGTTGGTACAAAAATATACGGTAACGCTTATAAGTGATGGAAAATGATTATTTAGTAACACATATATGTGTTGTTACACATAAATTGCTTTGCTTATCATTTAGGTTTGTAACATAGATAAGCGTTGTTATCCAAAATATTGGTAACACTTATATGTGTACTAATTGAAATTAGGTTTTTACCCTATTTTATGCATAATTAATATTAAATTCTTAAAAAAATGAATATAATATCTCATAAATGATGATGTCCATATCACACATATAATTCATCGTATCAATTCAATATGAAGTCTAAAATGCTTCCATATCTCAAATGCGACAATATCATATTTAGATAATACTATAATATGAGCTACAAACTTTCCAATTTCAAAATACCACAAATATCCAAATTAAAAAAAACAAGATAAAGTTTTACTACTGATAAATAGAATTTTAGATATTGCGAAGACGAAACACGGGCCATATCACAAAGCCCCCATCTGAAAATTCACAAAGCTTGTAATGCCCATTTTGAGGATCGTCGTAAATCGGTGCTTCCGGTTCTAAAACTTCCGTTATCCAAACAACTTTCTCAACATTTGGAACTATCCCTCTGAAATGACACATAGTTTGTGTTCCAATATAAGCTTTTGCTACATTCTTCTTCATATCTTGTGATAGTAGCATTACAAATTGTTTACCTCTTGTAGATGATCCAACATCATTTGATGGAATAAGCGAACTAGCAACTCCAATATTCGAGGAGATTTATCCAAGTTAGAAGCTGTTTCCTTCATAGGCATCACATCACCACCATTAAGGTTATGTTGTAACCCCGGTACCATAGTTAGGAAAGATGAAGCAAATGATTTAAGAGCCTTATTGATTTGGCTCGACACTTGATTCGCCGCTTGACTTGCAACTTGATTTGCCACTTGATTTTGTAATTTCGATGACCATTGACGAAAATCTTCCTTTTTATTCTTATCGGCAATTGCTTTTGAAGCTTGCATCAACTTTACTTGTTTTGCAGAGGAAGTGGAGCTAATTTCACGACAATAGTTTTTCTTTCTATCGGAGCCAAAAACTTTAGAGATGGGATCATTGTCAAGGTCATATGTGTTTGCTTCCTTGTTACCGCTACATTCCAACTTCTATTTTTCTCCTCTTCCTCCACAAGTGCCTACATTCAATATGTCAAATGAGAATTCAAACATAAAAATTGCTATTAATTGAGACTTAGATTTCATTGTAAAAAAATATAAAATAGCAGTGCACTTCCAACTCAACTATTCATGTATGTGCAGGTTAAGTATAGATTGGTTTACTCAATTATAATTAGGTCTAAAATATAATCTAAGGTATCAGTGCATTATTAGATCCAATTATTGCCCATGACGGGCTACTGACCATGGACCAAAAGCATATATACCGGTCCACAATTAATCATACAAAATAATGACTAATGAGGTATAAAGTATGTTGCATATGTCTTGTATTTTCATGCTGCAAGAGCAAATCATGTTGAGGGTGGGATGAACTCTAATGACAGCTGCTGCCTCTACTAAAATTGCAGCTGTTTTGGCCAAGTCAAAAAGAAAAACTAGCTTGATCAAATATACATAGTACCCACACACATGGATAGCCATGCATACTCCACTCGTCCATATAATCAAACGCCCGTTTCGTGTTAGCGGCGTGGTCTTGCAAACACACAGGCATATACAAACCCAAATGAACAACTAGTAAGTCAAAGAAACACAACTAAGACAAAACAAGACTAAGGGAACCGACTACATAGCCATACATGCACTCAGGCTGTGCACTCAGAAACCCAAGATATGTACAGTGGGCAATATTTTTCAATTATTGTCGAGCACCACAACTTAACAAGCCTCATGCACTTTGAAAAGAGTGGTTTTATTAATATGTTATGTGTACTGTTTGATTAAGAAATATAGAACTATTTCTTCACAAGTTTTACATCACTTGTAAAAAGAAGGAAAAAAAATCATTAAGCAATGTATCAAGGTATAATATGTACTAACGTAAAATAAATCCTCTCTAAAAAGTAAAGATGGGTGAAGGACGTACATATGATTTAAAATCTTAGACGCAAGTATACTGTCAGGTCAACATCCTAGTTAATAAGCTCCCCAGCTTGGTTCATAATTTTGATTTATCATCGCTCAAACTGCAAAACGAATGGTAAAGCTATCACAATATTCATACACAGTTAGCTTGGCTTAATGAAAGTCAGTTCAAACTAGTTATAATACTCTAAAGAAGATCATAATTGAGTCAATAATAAGCATAGGCCATTGATACGGATGAAAAAATAATGGGAAAAGTTCAAAGTTGTTATTTGAGCATGCAACCAAAGTACAAGATGATGAAGAGTGAAAAAAATCTAGTTTACTCATCTTTTTTGTTTTAGGAAATGGTCTTTGGATGATAAAATGTTGCTACACCATCTAATGCTTCACCATTTTTGTTGTTACTGATAGCTACATATCTTCTTAAGACTCTTTGAAGTTTTAGTCGTGACAAAACATTTAAACAACTACACACAAAAAAGTATTGTAACGACACGGTATTTTGACCCATTCACATCCAAACATGCCGGAATTGAATTGCTCAAAATACCAGATTGTAAGTTTATATTTGGCAAAACTCAACATATACAGTAAATAAAATAATCACAGATCACAAACACAGAGTAATATAACAATAATGCAGCGGAAACAAAAGAATAGTAGTTCATGAAGCTACTATATATATATATAACAGAGTTAAACAAGATACAACAGAAGTCTCGAATACAATAGTCAAATACAAGATCAGAATACATCAATGGAATCAACTGAATATCTGAAAGCTGGATAGATAGCTGGATCTCCAAGCAAAGCTCCAACTCCAAAGATGAGCCTCGAATACTGGTACACTCACTCTGACCCAAGCGTAAAGAAAAACACAAAACACTCGAGTCGGGATTAAAATTCTTATATCAATAAATCCAACTCAAGTGAAATAACAACTGAAAATACAAGTAACTCAAAGGATGTTTGATAACCATCCTCTAAGGATCCATTAAACTATTTATATATAGTAGTGTACGCTAAGTAGATAATGCCTATTAGTAATATAAAGTATCAAAATAGCGTTAAGGCATTACCATTATCCCCCTTAACACATTTTATATAAGCGTCATAGTCTATACTGCACTGTAAACTCCACCGTAAACTAGTGGGCTATCAGGGAGAACTCCATAGGTATAACACAAAACAAATCGTAGTGGTCGCGCATAGGGATACGAGTATGACAAGGCACATGAGGCAATACCCAAGGTAGTGAAACTACCGTTTGCCTGATCCGGACTAGTGAGAACGCATCGCCGCAACGATCGCAACACTGCGAAACAACACTCCCAATTCAAGGGTGCGCACCAATCAAAAACAAGTAATGAGTAGTTTACGAAGAAGTGTGTCCGCTAGAGGTAGCTAACCTCACTGGCCCAGCACGGCTCCTGTTTAAGTCATTTCCAATTTGACACAAGTGTCAAGGTCATCCATTATCGTTCTCTTTCTTCAAATCCAGCAACGTCATCATTCCAACCACTTCATTCTGGATCACACTCCGCGTATAATAGTTATTAAAGTGGTTTTTGGTTTAGACAGAGAGTATGTCCCAAACCGATCCCGGACTCTTTAATAACTACGTAATTATTACACCGATTGGTCATTTAATAAACTTTCAAAATAGTTTATATTTCAAAACCAAAATATCATTGCCATTTCAAAACCATATTAATACGATATCACTTCCAGTTCAAAACCAAATACGATATCATTTCCATTTCAAATATATCCATCTCAAATATATCCATTTACAAAATCTTAGTACTTCAAAGTTATAACACTTTCTAAATCAAATACTTTGGAAATCATAATACTTTGGAAATCAAAATTTAGAAATCATAATGCTTTGGAATCATAACACTTCCCACTTAACTGTTTAAATATAAATAATAGTATATATAATAAAATAGTTTATATTAAAATAATTTATAAAGTAAAATATCAATATTTTTAAATATAATTTAAAATTACTTTATAAAATAAAATAGTTTCCCCAAATTCATAAATCAATTCAAATCAACTCGAATTCCAAATTTCACATTTAATTCAATCTCAATTCATAAATTTCAACTCAATTCAATTTCTCAATAAATCATTTCAAATTATATCGTTTTCAAATACAGATTTGAACCACAAAATAAACCATTTAATTTCAATATATTTCAAAGCCAATATATTCAACAATTTCAAAACTAAATTCGATCATTTCATATATATACCAAATTCACTTTACAATTATTTAGTTTTGAATTATTTACTTAATCATTTCAATAACATCTAAATAAAACTTCAATTTACAAATTTAAATAAACAGAATATCCCATTTAAATTTATATAAATTTGAAATATTCACCTAAGTCACTTTTAATCAAATTCAAGTTATAAACATATCTTTACAGTTTCAAATTTAATAAATTTCAACCCAAACTTATTTAAGTATGATTCTTAAATAAATATAAATTTTCAAATCAATTTCAAATTATCTTTTCAACCCGAATCATTTCAAGCTCTATATTTGAAAATATAAATTTAAATAAATACTTAAACACATTATATATCAACTTTATTAAATCAACTTTAATAAGTCTTTAAAATCAATATTTATTAAAACTATACATTTCTTTTCAAAACCATAGAAATCATTTTTTTTATATTTATATATAGACCAACGGTGTCTGTATATAATTTTCTACCCAATGGTCAACTGATACGGATATTTATCATCTCAATCCGTAATTTTAAATATATACGGGTATATATCTTTTCAACCCGTAATCCCAAATTAAATTCAATGAAAATCGCTTGGGTTTATCATTTCGACCCATAACGATTTTCTCCTATTCTACAGATCGTTCGGGTATGTATCATTTCAACCCATAGTGAATTCTATACTAAGAGGGAACTTGCAGAGTGATAACAGATATGATAATAACATAACAATCAGTAACAGGCATATATCATCAGTGATAAATAACAGATAATGGTGTCAGATGTCATAGATGAACATATACAGGTAATGGCATATATATAGCAATATAAATAACTAACAGTAGCATATTTCAATTGTCGTTTCAATTAAAATCAAATTTAATAAATATAAGAACGTAAATCGTGAGTGATTGCTCACCTTTCGAGGCTAGAGAAAATAGACAATGAATTGGGTTATGGATCCAAGCACGAATTCCAAATCAAAGCTAGATGGATACGGATTCGACGAACAAGCTGATAACAAAGAATCGATGAACAAACGAATTAGTTTTGATACAAACTGAAAATATGCACATTACTATTATATATTTCATATATATATATATATTATTTGTTTTCTAAAATAATTTCAAAACATATATTTAATTTTAAACATATCTTAACAGCGAAATATACTAAGTATCATATATACAAGATGTCATATACACTAACATATGTATACTCTTTACTATAATAAAACACTATAGACTTGTATAATTTATAGTAACCTATAAGTACCAGTATATAAACTCTCATACATAAAACATAATAGCAACTATTATATACATATCTTTAACATATTAACACTGTAGCCATAACCTTTATGGAATCACTTACTGTAAAATAGATTTTATAAGAACACCTACTTTCATGTAGAATCACTAGAAAATATACAGGAACATCATGTTGTATCATTAACATATAGTATATGTATAAAATAAATAAATAAATCTAGATGCTTTATATATATTACTGTAAACAACACATTATTGAAAAGCACATATATATATAATACCTCTTATAAAATATTATGTTATAAATATTATTTCATTTAAAAATGCACGTACTAACAAATATATACTTTACTATAAAAATTCAAAAATTTAAACATAATATATATAAATACTCTTAACACACATATATATAAACTTATATACTTATACTATAAGCAACCCTTACATGTAACTTATTATATATATATATATACAAACCCATACTAACATATATACAACCTAACAGATATATCATATAAAAAGAACACGGATACAAAACAATGAAGAGGAAAATATGACTTATATATATACTTACAGACTCTACAGATTTTATATTAACAAATACCTATTATATAAACAGAATTTTGTTTTAAAGGAGGAAGGCGGTAGTTCTCAAATATATACAGACTCTATAATTATAAAATTACAACAAAATGTACTACGTACGCTATATATAAGTTATACAGAACATATATATATGTGTCATGACTTCAGCCGAACATATGTATACATATATGAAATATATATCCAAGATAGCTTCACCTTAAAATATATACAACACACATATATGTAACATTGCATGAATTTCCTTATATAACAAGACAGTTCGGCCAAACCTAATATGCACGTGATCCGCTCGAGTAAACAAAGGGGCAAGTGGGATAGGCTGTGCTATTCGGTGGCATGGGTGATTTCTAGGTGATGGTGACTGAAAGGTGGAGGACCAGAGTGGGCCGCTGGCCGTTGTCAGGGAGGCGGAGGACGAGCGAGGTCGGGTGGTGAGCTAAGGGATGTGTGATGACGTGGAATGGGGCGAAAGGTGGCGGGCTGGGTGCTGTCGCGTGCTAGCAGCTTGCGGTAAGGCTACAGGCGCAGCGGAAGCGGGTGGAAGTGAGGGAAGTGCTCGGGAAGAGGAGTTGGAGGTGGAGGCGAGTTCCTGAGCTTGGCCAGGCTAGGGAAGGAGCAGGCGGTGATGGGCGAAGGCAATGGAAGGGAAGGGGTAAGTAGGCATTGCACAAGTAGGAGAAGGGAGGCTTTGATATAAAATTTCATTGTTACAGGAAAAAGAGGAAGGAGAATAAGATATTAGAAATAATCTATATAATATACAACGTAGCTATAAAGTATGCACAGCTTAGAGAAAGAAGCGAAGGGACACAGAAAATGAAGGAACTGACAAATAATAAATTGAAGTGGTGGAACGTCACAACAAACGTTGGAACCAGTGTGGAAAAGTAAAAGTCAAAACTGGAAATAAATAAATGTTACTGGCCGTTTGAAATTTGAATCGCCACTGAATATCAAAAGTTCAAAAAATGGATGCCGGTACAGTTAACCGTTTTCACTGCGTATCGGATTCCAAAATACACAAATGAATATACTCTGCATCCTAAGTCAATTAGTTGACACCAAGAGTTGTTGTTTAATTTAAATCTGGATGTTGGTTTGGCCAAGGGTTTGGTGCCACATGTATATTTGTGGTGATACCTGATTCATAAAAAATTACAATGTATACCTAATTCATAAAAAATTGCAGTGTATACCTTCTAGATAACTATTTGGTGCCATATGTATATTTTGATGAAGTGTTCCATATCTTTTTAAGTTAAATAAATGTGCCACATGAATGAATGAATTCAGGCAACGACCAAAGACAAACATCTTGAAATGTAATATCCAGCATAGGCAAATAAGCACCATAAGCTTAAATATATGCATACTGATAAACATACACATATACATATTGCGTAGAACTAAACAACTAGGAGGCAGTAACATCTAATTAAAGTCATAGTTTGAGAATCACCATCATACCTTTCAGCGTAAATACAAAAGAATTCATAAGCAGGAATGAAAGATTGACAGATCTATTACATTAAACTTCTCTAAAAATTTAAGGGTATAAAACGTATAAAAAAAATTGGTAAGGCGAAAATCAAACATCAAATGTGTTAAAATTACAAAGAAATCAAGAACCAAATAAATATGTAAACATATGCATATGTAATTGAGGCATACGATGCATAATAAATGAAAGCACAACATATTTGATTTTTTATTGGAACTAACTTTGCTTTGAACAACACAAATACCTTTTAGTTGGATTGCTTATGGACCAGAGTTTCTCTTCTACTTCTTTGATCGTCATAGGGTTTTTTCTTCAGTACCAAGCCAAGTGAACACTGTAAGAAGGGGCTAAATGAGCTGAACAACTGCTATAAATAATAATGCAAGGACTGAATAAAAAATAGCACTACTTACCATTTGAATCTTAAGTATGTAAAAACTCTACATCTCTAGCAAACATCTTGAAACCACACCATATATCACGAATTCCTAGACCAGTAGCAAATGGAATAGCAAGATGGAACCTTTCATTAGAAAATTTTGAGACCACTCCCTCGTTGTTATAGCCTGCTTCTGGAGACGAGATTGCAAACAAAATACAACAATTGTCGATCCAACCACCTCAAGAACAGCGGTCGCGAGATACCAATCCAACCCAATCTTCGATTCATTCAAGCTACCAATCGTCGAAGCTGTTGAAGTCAGGGTCGACGAGATGTAGTCGATGTTGAAGCTGGCGTCAGCGATTTGTTGAAGTCATGTCGGCAAGCTGTTGAAGTCGGCATGATTTTGTGAGCAGAGAAAACCCTAACTTAAATTGAAATTCCATGGCCGAAAAATGGGGTAAGTGTTAGAGAAGAGAGTGTATGGATAATTACACAAGGCTCCACTTATTAACAGGTTATTTACGGGTTTGCCAATTGTTGTGACACTTGTTCACGTTGAAAATGATAATTAATCTATTGCAAAGTTTATACAAAAGAATATTTATTTTTTCTACCATTTTTCAGGTTTGCTACCACTTTTTTATGGTAGGAAGTTTGTAACACATACAAGTGTTAGAAATTTACAAATATAAAATGTTGCAAAAACAATGATTTGATGTAGTGGCCCAATCACGGTCATTATTACGAAGGGATCAAGCGTAGGCGATTCGATTCTATCTGCATCGCAATTTCTAAACACAATGTCATCCTTTATAGTCTTTAATTGCTTTATCGAAGCTTCGTCTTCGACAACAAAGAAACTCTCCTATATATTGTGCTTTAAAGAAATCCCATATCTTTCCATCTCATTCCAACTATTCTCAGGTAGATAAGGCCTGCTAGTTATTGTATTGATAACAACTCTTTTCTTAACTTACTTAGGCTCATCATCACTAGGCCCATCATGGCCCCATTGGAATGATTATCCTTGGGGTTGAGCATTTCCATGCCCGCCATCCTGTGGGGCTTTCACATACTGTTGGAGTTTCTTTTTTCGCATTAGATCTTTAATCACGTCATGAAAATGTCTAATACTCATTCGTATTATGGTCGTGGGTCTCGTGAAAGCGACAGTGATTCCTAGACCTTTTATCCCTCTCAATCGATTCCCTTAGAGCCAGATTCTTGTAATGTTTAGTAACTTGCGTCGTAAGGTAGATACATCCAACTATATTATCCAGTGGCGTATAATCCTCGTACTTCAAAAACCTTGGACCTTTCTTGAAGTCTGACATCTTGCCTCCATCACCCTGGTTATTTCTCTTCTGGTTATTTCCATTGTCACCTACATTAACAACAACATTCCCAGTACCAATTTGTTTCACAGCCATGCTACTCTGAATCACTTCAGCTGATTATCCATCTCTGGCTTTCCCGGATGTCATACTTGCCTCTTTCAAGCCCAGGTATTAAGTCGACTTTCTGTAAAACTCTTCCATAGTCGATGGTGGTTTCATGTTTAACCATTTATCAAAATCCATATCGGGATGTATTCCTCTGATCAAAGCCATCAAAACAATGTCTTGCTTGGAATTTCTTACCTCCATTACATCCGAGTTGAATCTACTCGTAAAGTTCTTCAAAGATTCTCCATAATTCTGGTAAACGTACGATAATGACATTACATTTTTTGGACGGGTTGCATGCAACCGAAACTGCTCAACGGATCTCCTATATAGTTAATCAGATGAGGATATGGATCTCGACGTGAGCTGAGTGAACCATATCGTAGTAATGCAATCCAAAAATATTGGGAAACATTGACATCTCACAGTGTCCATCGCCCATGCCGTGTCCATATGTCATCCGTACTTTAACAAGTGTTGCCTTGGGTCTAACGTCTCGTTATAGGACGGCATTGTAGGCATAGTGAACCTTCTAGGCTATTCCTCATGCAATATCACTTTTGCCAATGGGTTCCTACTGGGAGAAGAACCACATTCATCATTGTTCCTATGCTGGTTTTCACTTACTAGCTTCTTCACCGTATCTCCTAAGGATTCTTGTTCAATCGGATCCACTAAATGGTGATGGCCTGCCCCGAGTGTTTGTCCTTACAAATAGTCTCGGTTAGTCCCATCATACCTGGGTTCCCTTGTCTCTGAGAGAACCGTTCATCTAGTTGATCGGTTTTTATAATTTCTGCACGACTGATCAACAATAGCTGTTTGAACTCTAACATTTTGGCTATCAGTAACGTGATAGTTTCTACCACTAAAATCATCATCCAAGTTAATAACACCTCCAACACTTGAATCACGATAACGGGGACCGATACCGACCTAAGAAGATGGATCGGTACCAATCCATGCTCTTGCATTCTAAGCTTTCTCCACTTTATTCTTTGAGGTCCCAATCTCCTTCCTCTTCATTTTCTGCTTCCCTTCTCTATGATTTTCGTTGGACGAGGAAGAGTTGTCTTACTCTAAATCGAAAGGCAATAACTCCCTCCTGTTCCTTCTATGGCCTTGAAATATCCGAGTTATCAAATCCATGTTTTCCTTCATCTACTTTATCATTACGTTCTGACTTTCAGGCAGTTTGTCATTCAATTCTTTCAACATTTTATCCATCTCAACCTGGGTAATTACATCTGAAGTGCTTTGGATTTCAGCGTTATTGGGTTGGATGGTCTCTTCAATGTGTTAAGAGCCAACATTCTCAAAATTCTTAGCAGGTCTGGAGGCAACAGACTTTTCCTAAGTACTTCATGGCGCCATTACTTTGGTTAATCCTATGATAGACTAGTCGAAATCTAAAGAATCACGGATCTTAGGAATGAAATTTGCGGATCTACTTCGTGAAATAAAGCAAATAAAAAGTATAAAATAGATCCAAACAATGAGATATTGATATGTTCTCACTGAAAGCACAAAAATGTTTACGCCAAAAGTTGGCTCAAATACCCTAAAGATTAATAGGAGATAATAAAATGAAGAAATTAAATGAAAAACAAGAGGAAATAACACACAACAATTATAGTGATTCAGCTAATCACTGGCCAACATCCAATAGAACTTTGTTAATGATTCTGCAAAGTTTTTACAAAGTGATCTTATGGATCGATAGTCTATGGATTAGTGATGACCTGAGATATGACAACAACGGTACATAAATTCAGAAAAAAGGATCCCAAAATAGTGCCTATCACCCTCTATTTATAGATAAAGAACAACGAATTTATCTCCACCGTGTTCTCCCCGCGTTTCCCACGTCTAAAAGGAGTTGCTCTAAAAAGATCATCCATAAATTAACAAGTCTCATGGATCGACACCGAACCATGTCATATGGATTGGTGCGGATCTACAAACTGGACTGTTAACCCTTCTTTGATCCTTCAAGATTGTTTGGTTGGCTTGTGCTTATCCATGTGTATTTCAATATCCTGGAATAGACTTGATTTGGAGTAGGCTCCTTGGTTCGGTAAGAGATGAAAGAATGCTTGTTCAGGTTGTTATGAAGTAGGACTCTCGATCGATGTTAGAATCGTAGATTTTTAGCCATCCATCTTGAGTTGCATGTTTTGATCAATGATAGCCTTGGCTTTGTACGTTATGAGGCGAGGAGTGGTTTGGAGCAACTTCTATGGATTGGTACCGAACTAAGGTTATGGAATGATACCGATCTAAGAAGTTTCTTAGATCTTGGATTTTGACTTTGGCACTTGAATTGGTTTGGCATGTAGGGTATTTTTGGAAGTCCTTGGCACACTAATGCTTCATCCATTGATCTTGCTTGATATCTGAGTTTAGAAGTTATCGTTCTGGACTTCTGCTTAGTTATCCCCTTATTTGATTGATCTGACTCGTTCGAATATGGCTTGGCCATAAAACTAGATAACAATTCTACTCCTACCTTATATATAGTTTCCAACAAACTTTAAATCCAAAAATATACCTATAGCTCGTTTTTAATTCAAAAATATACATTTTCCCTCTAATAAAATATCTTTAAAATAAATGATGTATATTTTCATCTGGTTTATATAGCTTTCCAACAAAATACCTTTCATCAAACATTTTACAATATTCAAATTGCAATTGTACGTCTTAAAGTTATGTGTATATTACTCGAGTTACTACCAATACTTAGTCCACCCTTTAACTGATTATCCAATCACACTCGTAGAATACCTATTTCCCACATTAAGGAAATCATAAACGAACATAATCTTAAGGTGGTTTAATTGTGGTTATACATACATATCATACCCACACAGAGGAAGCATACAACAATCAACAAGTATGCTTTCTCATCCTACTTTAACCTAACCTAAGGTGTAAATTAGTCTATGTTACACCCATATTCCTCAAACTATGTTAAAAGGGAATTAAAAGAAGCACAAAGTGGAGAAAGCTGCCCTCACAATAAAAGTTAAGATGAAAAGAAAAGAGGTTGAAGCAATCCAACTAATGCTGCACAAAAAAACCGGCCTGAGTCGCAATACTTGATCCAACCAAAAGAGCTGCAGCCAAAATGCAAGAAGTCGCAACGGAACAAAATACTGCACTCATAATACGAGCCATAAAGATATTAGATCTGCATGCATCCTCTTAGTTTTGATATTACATTATGGTACTAAAACCAAGATCTAACATAGTCACAAGAAGCAGGCAACAAAGTACTATGGTTACGAGCCACAATAGTGAATGATTAAACTAGGCTATCAACATCCCCATAACTTATACTTTGTCAACACCTTCAAAAATGGGTAAGTACTGTGCATACTAAGGTATACCTAAGCGGTACCACATGGGGTCAAAATCATCCTAAAGGGCTGCACACAGGGCCACTCAAAGAACGCTCAAATGCAGGTCCAAATTTACAGGTTGATAACAGAGATATAAGTCGCCCTTGTCAATAACTCATGCATATTAACAATAAGGGCAACTCAAATAAAGGGCAACTAAGATCATAGTCAGCTTAGACCGCAGTTAGATTAGATCACATTAGTACATGTATTGGACTAACTCCCAGGAAATAGCAAACCACGCACCCTAAAGCCCAAAGCAGCGCAGGGCGGTCACATCAAAGTATCAGGCAAACATAGTAGCATCATGCAAGTATCGCACATCAACCAGTACAACCTCACCCCAAATATACCGGTAGTGCCCCAAAACCAACGAGTAAGTTTTAATGTCCTCCTAAGGCTGTATGCAAACCCTTCGCTGCATCAGATCAGAAATGTACTACATGCTAAGGTCTCCCGCTCCAAGTTCAGATATTATGACCTTAATTTCATGAGTTCCCACCTCCATCTCAAACTTCTCGCTAAAGTCCATAATTCAACCGCCCAAATTACAGCTTGCCGCCAAAGACATGTCAGTACTCCGAACGCATCCAACCAATAATATTGGGGTACACGTGGCATGCTCCAAAGGTGGAAACACAATGGCAGAGGAAGGATGGTGGTAATCTATGTACATCCTCAACATCGTAACTAGGAAATAAGGGGAATGTTGAAGGGGGCTTTTTTATTTTTTAAAGAAGAAAAACCGTATCTTTATATTTTTCATCAAACACTTGTATCTAGTGAAAAGAGATAATAAAAGAACTTGATTCGTGGATGTAGGATTCAAAGGAATCTGAACCACGTAAAAATTTCTATGTCTTCTTACTTCCATGCATCATTATCTATTTATATCTGTATTGGATTATAACCCATTAACCAAACGCGAAATGTGATTTGACATTTTAACAAATAGCTGGAGTGCAACCACATAATTATGTGAGCATCCAGCAACATAGTTACTACCTAAAGACAAGCTTGATATAGGTTAAGTTTGTTGATTAAAATTTGTGAATAAATGTTAATAATTACTTTCCTAATCAATTGAGGTGTTGTGGGATGAAAAATTAAATTTTTGGCCCCAGAAGGAGGGCTCAAACCTCCATTTCCCTTTTCTAATCTCTAGCAAATCTACCTTACCTCCATTCCCGGTTTTCTGTTTCCGATGAATCTACCAATGCTCCACTATAAATCATGAATCCCGCTAACCCATTTATCCCCTTCGTTCAAAAATGGTCACTAATAGCTCCCGAAGCCCCCATGGATCTCACCCTAACCACGATCCAACCCTTCGACAAATAAAGAAACCAACAAAAGAATGGGCTAAAGAAGACAATGGCCTAAAATGCCAAACTTGAGCTAAATTATCCCCCACCATCCACGGTTCACCACCTTCAATTGCCAGTTGCATGGGCTATGTAGCAAGTAAATGATAATGGCCCTCTTAGAAATGAGAATGGTGAAATTAGACCGCAAATCGAATCCCCAACACATCTGACATCAACCTTCCAACTACTTGATAGAAAGACTCAACAATCGGTGTTGTATGGAATCAAGTTGATCGGCCACTACCAATTAATCATTATCCTCCTTTATTAATCAATGACCGCAAGCTGGATAAGAGCACATTGTAGGATCATTTTCACCCTAGAGGGGGGTGAATAGGGTGATACTAAAATTAATGCGGAAATAAAAATAATAACTGAAAGTAATGCAGTAGAGATCAGACCCAGATTTATCCAGCTTCGGCAAAAACCTACCTACGTGCTTCCCCCAAGGTTTCTACTAGAAACTAAGTAGTCAGACGCTTACAAACACACGTAAACTTGCGACACCCGCTAACTTGACTAACCTAACTCCAAGCTCAAAACCCTGCCAAAACTCAGCCACTGAGTTGTGAATTCTCGAACTACAAAACCGTAGTTCGTACCTAGTTACACAACTAGAGTTTGACTCAAATTTTAAACAACAGAAAATTACAAATGAAATAAAACCTCAAAACCCTATTATTAAAAATAAGCCCAATACTATAATAAAGCCAGCCCACTTTAAATTATAACTAAAGAGATGTCTCCCTTTTCTTTTGTATACTTCGGCCGTTCTTTGTTACTTGTTCAAAAGCTAGGGTTTTGATTGAATTGAAGCTACCCTTGAAATTGATCGATTGAATTGAAGAATTCTCTTTGCTTTGCTTCATCAATCGACTCCTAGCTTTGATTGCATGCGGTTACTTCAATGTCGAGTTCGAATGGATGTTGCTTTTAATTTGGTATGTGATTTCCCTTTTGATTTTTAATTATGCTCGACTCTTATTGTTTTTGAACTCGATGCCACTACCAATGATGATAATTGGGAATTTATAGGAAACGAAACCCTATTATCTCATTCGTATAATTTGATTTTTAGTGAGTTTGATGCTTGCGTTGATTTCTAATCGAATGGTTGTGTGATTTTTTGACTTGTTCATCATATCATCAGTTGTATTGATTTGAATTTTGTTTGGAGTCAGTTCCGTTCTGTGCTCCTTTGATTCCAACATTTGAATTTTTGAGATAATCTGGACTTGTTCACTGATTTCATTCTTTGCTGGCATTCAATTTTCGAATTTTTGAACAAAGGTGTTTGATCGTTTTTTTTTACTGCTCCTTGACTTGGAACTGCGACTTGCAACTATTTTTACATATAAACTACTTCACTGTTATGTAAACTGCTTCACTATTTTTGAAACATTTAAATCGTATATATTTGTGTGTCATCTCCATGTATATACATACATATATGTATGTATATGTGTGTGTGATGGCTCGGCTTCAATTCTGGTTGTATTGTTGTTTTGCTCGTACATATCCACACTGGTCAGTTTGCTTCGAGTTAAATTTGCCTCCTGCTTGTTTGTGCACTTCTAATTGCTGTGTTAATAAACTTGGTTGAATCTGTTATCATGTGATCTAGTTGTTTTTGTTGTGAGCCTGGCCATTGCATTGAACTTTTACTTTGTTATTGCTCTGTTGCATATGCTTGTTTGTCCACTTCATGTTGTATGTGTATATTGTGCTAGTTCTTTTTGAAGTTGAGCTTTGTATTCTCTGTTGCATGTCTTCATGCGCTACATGCTTGCATATCCATGTACATTCGAGCATATTTCTTTGTTTGGTTGTCTTATTATTGTGTTGAGTCTTCACTGTTGCTTCTGAGCATGTTTGAAGCTCTGTTGTCGCCTCTGGTTATTGTAGTCTGGTTCTACATGTTGTACATGTTGAATATGTTCGAGTCATGTTTGAAATGATTCATGCGTGTGTTTGCATTCATGCCTAAACTGATTTTTCTATGACCATTTCTATGTTGAGTCTGTACTGATTTTCTATCCTTTGTTACTTCGACTGCTTGCTTTCATATGTGTTTACTTCAATCTTGTGCTTCAATGCATGCCCGGGTTATGATGATCTGGACTAGTTGTTGTGTTCATGCTTGTTATTGTGTTGTAGTCTGGTCGCATGCCTGACCATGTCTTGTTCTACTTCGAGTTAAATTGCCCTTGTTTGCCACTGAACTCCTAATTGCTTGAACATATTGAAGTCTTGTTGCAGTTGCATTGCTTCGACCATTTCACTGAACATGTTCACTTGAGTCTGTAGTGTTCACTTGCTTTTTGTTCCATGGTTTGCATCCTTGTACTCGATCATTCTGTGATGTTTTGTTTTTATATTGCACCTGAGTTGAATCCAGCCTAGGCTTGGGTTTGACCTTGTGCTCACCTGTCCCTGTGGTTTTAACAAGTGTATATCGGTGTGCACGACCTTATGGCATGTACGGTGATACACTGTGCATGTCACAAGTTGTTCGTGTAAGATGAATTAAAAGAAATGATGACGAACAACCCAAATAACCGAGGCAAATAATATTTTCAACTTCATTGTGTACTGCAAAATATTTCTTTTTCAATTTTACAGCGTAGTGTTTATTTTTGCAAACAATTCAGATGCTGGATACAGGTTGGAGCAGAGTTGAAGATTAAATACGAGTGATGAGTGAATATATGTAGTAAGGTGAAAATTGTAGAGTGAAAATTTTGTTGTAATTGAAATTGTATTATAATTGAAAATGTGTAAATGTAGTGAGAGCTCAAATTTGTACTATTTGAATTTTTAATAAAATATTTGTTTGAATATGAATTCTGAGTTATTTATTTTATTTAACAAATATTTATTTAATTATGTGGAAAAATAAAATAGTACAATAACAAATACATTTAAACGAATATATATATATATATGTTTATTATCATCAAACAAAAATAATAGGCTATTGTATTCTACAATCTCCCCCTTTTGATGATAACAAACATATATTAAGATTTTGACTCTATTAAATGTATTTGGTTTTGATGAATTCCATTAGCTCCCCCTACTTGAATGCTCCCCCTACAACAAAGCCCCCCTTTCACATTTGCATGAAAATAAAAAAAGAATATGCAATGAACCTAGATGCAATTAAAAAATATGACTTATTTGCCAAAATCTTAACTTCTCTCTCCCCTTTTGTTATCAGCAAAAGAGTAATAGTGATAGAAAATAGAGATAAAGTGATAGACATTAATGCAACATTAATTCCTAATCGAGTATAAATATTAAATTTCAATAAAAAAATCAAACAAAAATCATAAATACTCTGTTAGGCGCATATTCCACTTTAGAGTGATATGGGTGATGTCGGCATAGTAAACCAAATAGTTGTGTCTATTTGTGGTATATTTATGACAGGATTTGAATACTTACTAACCATGAATAACCATTAGGACTTTTAAATGAGATTAGTAGTACTTCCAATTTTTATTAAAAAAATGAATTTCAAGCATCTTCTAACCATGCATAACCGTGAGGACTTTTAAATGGGATTAGAATCAACTCGCCTATTTAATAATCAATTTTGATATGTGTTCCATACATGCATAACCATAAGGACTTTTAAAATAGCATGAAATCACATAATCAAAGATTCCAAGTACTTCACCCATGCATAACCGTGAGGACTTTTAAATGAGAGTGTAATTTGGATAATTTTATTGCTAGTTAATTAAAAAAAGAATAATTTCCTGTTTAAATGCCACATTTTGACATACTATATTGGATTTTGATGAGTGATGGTCGTTAGAAATATGATAGAAATAGGGATGGTCATGGAATTTTTACCAACCAAAGTTATTACAAATTTTGTTTAAATTTTTAAATAAATTTACTAAATATATTATCTCAAGTCATAATATATGATTAATATCAACACTCCTTACTTTTTCAGTCATTATTTATCTTTTCGATAATCAGTAGGGAGTCAGATTAGTTAATGTAGTCATTTAAGATCAAATCCAAAAATATATAATCAAATTTCTAAAATGCCTAATCTGAGATGAAGTTGACAAAAACTATTTTCTTGAAGGGGTATTGTAAAAATGTCTACCAATTGAAAATCAATTGAAATGAAAATTTATGCAGATATTTTCTTTGTAAGTGTGATGCAACTAAACAAATGTCTCATCATAAAACACGTTCCACTAGTACTTTTTCTATCAACTAGACTGCCAGCATAATCTGCATCTGAATACCCTTTTAACTCAAAGTTATCATTAGTTGGATACTATAGACCAAACCGTGGAGTGCGCAACAAATATCTTATAATCCTTTTTACAGCTTTTAATGAAATTCTTTTGGATTTGATTGAAACCATGTACATAAACAAACGGCGAACATAATGTTGGGTCTAGAAGCAGTAAGATATAGAAATATACTCACGTGTATCTAGAGCAATCATCAACCACTACAAAACAATATCTCTTACCACCTAAAACTTGCAATACCGTTAGTCCAAACAAATCCATATGAACTAGTTCAAGGACTCCAGAGGTACTTACAGTGTTCTGGGTATGAAAAAATGATTGGTTAACAATTTTGCATAAATCAGAATCAAATACAACATTCATTTCCTTATCATATAGCTGGCTGATTGAAATCAGATTATGGTGCAAATTTTCAACATATAATATATCGTTCAAGGTAAATGTACCATTACCTATTTTACCTTTACCAATAATTTTTCATTTATCGTTGTTGCCCATTGTGACTCTGCCACCTTTGTTCTTCTCTAGGCTAAGGAACTTTGATTTGTCACCCGTCGTGTGCCTAGAACAACGAGAATCCAGGTACCACTCTTGTTGTTCCTTAGCCTGCCAACACACCTACACGAGGAAAGAATTTTGTGACCTATTTGTTTTTATAGGTCCATGATTGTTAGTGACATAAATTTTGTAAAACAAGTTTGTGTAGAACCAAAACAGTTTATGTTTGTTCCTTTTAGCACCCAGATTTGTTTGACTTTAAGGGATTTTACATTCGTGCCTTTAGGAACCCAAATTGATATGGTTTTCGCATGTTTGGGTCTATACCAGCAATTGTTTTGATTGTTTCCAATTTTTTAACAAATCGTGCACTTGGATTTGACATGATTATTTTCACTTCTACCCCTTTTAGATTGAGTATACCCAAGTCCTTGTCTAACAGTATTAACAGTTTATTTCCCTAATAACATATTTAGTGGTCTTTCTCCTTTGGAAAATTTTCCTAAGGTTGTAGAAAATTATTGGACTTGTGACTTGAGAGATTCATTTTCATTTAATAACAGAGTGCACTTTTTAATAGAATTTTCTCTCCTAGTGTTTTCACTTTCTTTCAAAATCAGAATTTCATTTTCAAGCGATTTGATTTTAGTTTCTGATTTTTTTATTTCCTCTTCAAATGATGGGCACTTATCACACTTAGGGCACTTATTTCTATAGTTTTGAACCATTTGATTAAGCTGCATATTTAGTTCTATCAAACTATCCTTTTGTGATTCTATTTTAGCGTACTTCTCCCTAAGTCTTTCAAAACAGCCATTTACTTCATGAAAGTATATAAGTAATTGCGAATGAGTAAGTTTTGATACCTCGCTTGGCTCGTCATCATCGCTGTCACTTGTTTCGCCTCGAAGAAACAGATTTGTTCTTTCACACTCACTGCCAGTGCTTTTATCATCTTCGTCACTTTTATACCAAGTTACTGCAAAACTTTTTCTTTTCGGTTTCTTTCCTTTGCTGAATTGATTTTGAGGACAATTTGGGTTGATATGACCGGGTTTATTGCACTTGTGACAAATGATCTCCAGCTCTTCTAAGTTGTCTAGAACTTTGACGATTCTATTCTTCAGTTGTCGATTTAGGGTAGGATTTCCATATTTTCGGTTCCACCTTTTAAATCTCTTTACTATCAGTCCCAGTTCAGCTGCTCCATCATCATCATCATCTTCACTTTCCATTGTTGACTTAAGAGCTATTGATTTCTTTCGTGTATCACTTACTTCACGTTCTTCCTTGAATTTGATTTCTAGCTCATAAGTGATGAGATTTCCGATGAGTTCTTCAACTTTAATTTGTTTCGGATCCTTTGATTCTTGAATGGCAGTCACTTTTGCTTCAAAAATTCGTGGAAGAATTCTGAGAGTTTTTCAAACTATTTCTAGCTCTGTGTATGGTCTTCTTAGGGATTTTGATTAATATACAAGATTAGAAATTCGTCCATACATTTCTTTGACACTTTCATCCTTTGCCATTGTGAAGTTCTCGTACTCGCTACTAAGCATAGAAAGGCGAGATTCTTTAACTTGGGAGGTTCCTTCATGAGTCACTTCAAGTGTGTGCCAAATTTCCTGCGCAGTTAGACAATGTGAGACACGATTAAATTCAATTTGATCTAATGAACAAATAATAGAATTCATAGCTTTAGCGTTAGCATTTTAAAGTTTATTTTCAAGATCGATCCATTGATCCATAGGTTTTTCAACTTCTTGATTATCTACCATTACAATTGAGGTGCTATATCCTGATTCAACAATATTCCACGCATCTATGGTTTTCAAAAAAAAATTCATTCTATTTTTCCAACAAGCATATTCACCATTGAACATGGGTGGTCTAACTATGGACTGACCTTCAGCAAAAGCATTATTAAAGGAAGCCATTTAAAAAATCAAATTTTTAAAACAAAAAAATGGTTTTTGTTCCTAGCTCTGATACCACTTGTTGGACTGTTTTCATCCTAGAAAGGGGGTGAATAGGGTGATACTAAAATTAATGCGGAAATAAAAATAATAACTGAAAGTAATGCAGTAGAGATCACACATAGATTTACCCAGCTTCAGCAAAAACCTTCCTACGTGCTGCCCCAAGGTTTCTACTAGAAATTAAGTAGTCGGACGCTTACAAACACACGTAAACTTGCGACACCCGCTAACTTGACTAACCTAACTCTAAGCTCAAAACCCTGCCACTACTCAGCCACTGAGTTGCGAATTCTCGAACTACAAAACCGTAGTTCGTACCTAGTTACAAAACTAGAGTTTGACTCAAATTTTAAACAAAAGAAATTTACAAATGAAATAAAAACTCAAAACCTTATTATTAAAAATAAAGCCCAATACTATAATAAAGCCAACCCACTTTAAGTTATAACTAAAGAGACGTCTCCCCTTTCTTTTGTATACTTCGGTCGTTCTTTGTTACTTGTTCAAAAGCTAGGGTTTTGATTGAATTGAAGCTGCCCTTGAAATTGATCGATTGAAGTGAAGAATTCTCTTTACTTTGCTTCTGGCTTTGATTGCATGCGGTTACTTTAATGTCGAGTTCGAATGGATGTTGCTTTTAATTTGGTATGTGATTTCCCTTTCGATTTTTAATTATGCTCGACTCTTATTGTTTTTGAACTCGATGCCACTACCAATGATGATAATTGGGAATTTATAGGAAACGAAACCCTATTATCTCATTCGTATAATTTGATTTTTAGTGAGTTTGATGCTTGCGTTGATTTCTAATCGAATGGTTGTGTGATTTTTTGACTTGTTCATCATATCATCAGTTGTATTGATTTGAATTTTGTTTGGAGTCAGTTCCGTTCTGTGCTCCTTTGACTCCGACATTTGAATTTTTGAGATAATCTGGACTTGTTCACTGATTTCATTCTTTGCTGGCATTCAATTTTCGAATTTTTGAACAAAGGTGTTTGATCGTTTTTTTTTACTGCTCCTTGACTTGGAACTGCGACTTGCAACTATTTTTACATATAAACTACTTCACTGTTATGTAAACTGCTTCACTATTTTTGAAACATTTAAATCGTATATATTTGTGTGTCATCTCCATGTATATACATACATATATGTATGTATATGTGTGTGTGATGGCTCGGCTTCAATTCTGGTTGTATTGTTGTTTTGCTCGTACACATTGTGAGAAATGCGGATAACGGATCTTAAGGCTAGTATAAACACTAAAGGGGGGTGAATAGTGTTTTAAGGAATTAATAATTCTTTTCGAGTTTATATTAATTTGAACACAAATGTATACAATATTCAGACATGGATGCAAATATAAAGTAAAAGCAGTAAAGGAAAGAACACACCGGATTTTATACTGGTTCGGAGTTACCCTACATACAGTCCCGCACACAAGTACGGATTTCCTTTCAAAAGCAATCTTTACAATTACAACCCTCGATTTCAAGGCCACGAGGTACACCACTCCAGATTCACAATCCTCTGGGTAGAGATACTTGATTTCCCGGGCAATAAGTTCACCCAATTGAATTCCTAGGCTACAATCACACCTTTTTTCACTTGATTGATTTCCAAGGCTACAATCACACCTTTTCTCACTTGATTGATATCCAAGGCTACAATCACACCTTTTCTCACTAGATTGATTTCCAAGGCTACAATCACACCTTTTCTCACTTGATTGATTTCCAAGGCTACAATCACACCTTTTCTCACTTGATTGATTACAAAGAAGCCTATAACTCTGAATAGCACTGGGATCTTGTTGAGATAGTGATAGAGAATCAAACCAGAAATGATCTAGTTAAATTCAATGGTGATTTCGGCAGAGTAATGGTAAGAATATATATAAAGAAATGTGGAAGAAGAAGAGGAGTGAAAACCAGAAAAATATTGTTAAAAATTCGTTGAAAACATCCCCTATTTATAGAAGAACAACAGCCATGTCTATTCGTGAAAGGTTATGGCGAATAGACACTTCTTTTGAAATTCAAATTTTTGAAACCAACTGCCACTATGTCGACATGGGTATCTTGGGTATGTCGACATCCCAAAGGAAATTTTGGTGATTTGTTTTTCTTTGAAAATTACTTCTATATTATATTAAAACTATTTTAAACTTTATAAATATACTTAACTATAGTTAAAATACATAAGTAAATATAGAGAATAAAATTTTACTATAATTTTATATTTAAATCTAAGTATAAATATGTTATAATTAAAAGATAGTTTAAAACAAACGAAGTTTAAAACAAGAGTTTATTTTAAAACAAAATCAAAGAATATTTTAAGGCTAAAACGTCCTTTTGAAAATCATTTGAAAAGATAATTTTTAAGGCTAAAACATTTTGAAAATCAGTTTTGAAAATCATTTTGAAGTAGTTTTGCAAGCTTCATCATGCAGAATATCTCATCACATCAGGACTCGAGAACTTGTACAAAACCAGGATGTTCGTGGGTTTGTAAGCCACTTGTCGTAGGTTTGTAAGCTACTTGTCGTGGGTTTGTAAGCCGCTAAAAAGGTAGAAATGGGTTCCATCCCAAATGAAATATGGAGTGAAGATTTCAGTGCTATTATAAAGTTTTAACATAATTCTAGACTCAATACTTATCCTGTACTATTTGATAATCTTGCTATTCTTGATACTCATGAGTCTTCAATCTTGATATTTGAAATGACCCACGTGAAAGAAAAAAATTAAATAGTGGCCATTTAATCAAGAAAATATTTAATTCCAATTTTCTTCTATCCGGGACCTTTTTGTCAATATAAAAATATTGGTTTACTCATTTCATCTTGAACTTATATATATGAAGATATATAAGTCATTTTCTACTTAAATCAGAGTACAGAAATTTTAAAGTAGAAATCTGTTTGAGTATTACTTAAATGAAATACTCTCTACATAGCAATGGTGTTTCTAAAAAAACTAGATTTTCAAAGTACACTTGGGTTAATGCATAACTATTGATTTTATGTCTCAAGACTTATCACTTTACATAAATTTCCATAATTTTATTACTGTATAAACTATGCTTTTGCTTGTGCATGTGGGTGTGCATGTTTCTGTGCATGTGTGTGTCAGTGGGAAATTCAGGTGCCTTATTTTTTTTTCTTGTTAACAAAATTGTCTGAGTCTACCCTATACTTGGGTTATGAAACAGATCTGAAAACTTAAATTAAAACTCTTGGGTGCTGGCTTAACCCAGACTCAATAAAAAGGCCATGTTAGCCATATTCAGTTTGCACTATTTCTCAACAAAACACATGTTATTTTGTTTTCTTTTTCTAAGGCAACTCAAAACCTTTTTGTCAGATTTTTTTTAACTTAAACATGGATTTTTTTTTTAGTGTCAATTCTTCGGATATACCTTCAATCCATAAATCCTTTATTCTCAGATTTTTCTACCATTTTAGCCTAACTGTTCTTGAAGCTTAAAATTCATTTTCTTAGCAAAGCATTTTGCAAAACAAAATACATAAGTTCCAGCTGATACATATAAGTTCAACACTTACAAAACAGCAAATAAAAATACGTTGGTTTCTCAAAGCAACTTAAACAAAATGTCTTAACATAGTCCATCATGAATGTTTAATCTACTTCAGCAAAGTCTTTTAAAAATAGCATCCAAATCTTTAAGCAGTTAACTCATCCAAAGCCTGATCAACAAAATTCCTATTTACCTGCATAATCACCATGAACTGGCTCATACAAATATGAGACACCCAATGGTGCATAAACACAAAAGGGTCAGACTAATTGTCTGGTATGAATAATCTAACTGAAAACATGATCTTATTCAATTCTATTTATATTCCAGTACTTTGTATGAATAAAGAAACTCAGTATATTCTTTGTGCATGTTTTTGTGAGGCATGTGCATTCATATCAGTGCTAAACAAATTATATATATGATCACAATGATTTAGTTCATAGAAAACAATCATAAGATTCACCAATAAAACATCATAAACCATCCAAAGCATCCATCAATTCAGTCATCAAGCCCCCTTTACACATTTTACTGGCCATTAGGGATTTTGCCCAAGCCTCTCCTGAACCTATTTCTATAGTTCATTATCAAATATAATATGGTCTTTAGCTACTTTCTCTTTTTAAACACACACTGCTTGGGACATCTCTCTGTTAACCCAGCACACTCAGGCCCCTGGGTATAAACATACCATGTGTGAGCTTGCAATGTTCCCCTTGCCAAGCTATATTTTGTAGCCCTAAGATCCAGAATCCTTAGTTAAATTACTAAGTGTTAATTTTTTCCTTTTTCACAATTTTGCTAATCCCCTCTGCATATCACAGTCTAATCAGAGAAAAATAAACAATTCAACCAACATGTACTTATTCAAGGGTTGGTGAGTCATGTTCTCATAAACATGCATCTAATCAAACAAGCAGATATGAGTTCTCAGTATACATGTTATTTTGTTCATGGGTTTCAATGGATCATGTTATAAATATATGGTCATAGATAGTTTCTTTGGTTGCCTCCTTTTTTACCTCTGGTTTAATCAGATACTCATCAATTTATAAGATCTGGCTAAACCACAAGTATATGTCCCAATCTGGATTATTGGTAAAATATAGAAGTTCGGCACATATATAACATTGCACTCCTACATTTTTTACTTGCTCAACTAATATGAGACATAAGCAACAACACTATGCTGCAGTCCTATATTTTTTTCATTTTTCCTTTGGACCATAGATTTACAACATAAACCCTGGGATTTAAATAAATAACTGTATGGAGAAAACACATAAAAGAAAACATTTCCTCTCAAGGTTAATCCACAACACAGATGATCATTTTAAACATGAAATCTATGCCTCATTTTCTGGGTAAATCACCATGAAGGTTTTTTTTACACTTGAACAGATCATTAACAAACCAAAGTCATCAAATCATAAAATGAACATAACTTGCAAAAATGAATTTATTAATTCAAATAGGCTGCCTCAATATTCAGGACTTAATGCCAAAGTTTTCAGTGAGGTTACTCACCTTAATTCTTTTTTTCCTAAGCCTTTCTTTTCTTTTGATCCTCTGCCTTCCTTTAACTCTAATGGCCAGTACTTCTTATCTTCTCTGGCTTATGTTCTTATTTTTTTTTCTTTAGGTTATGAAGAGCAAATGGGTATGATCTCACTACACTAAGCCTCTTTATATAATTCCTGGCTGTTACTAGGGTTTATGGAATTACCCAATGTCAGTTTTACCCCATAATATGGTCTGCCTCACTCTTGATTTAAAAGAAGAAAAGGGTATGTGGTCCTTATTATCTTTTTCAAAAAATCAATCTTATTCTTTTAACCTTACCCCGGGTCATGTCATATGCATGACTTTAATTTTTCCTAAGCAAAAGAATTGCTGGAAATGGATAAAGTGTATATTTAAAGGTTCATTCCATTTCCATGCAAGCTTTGTTTCCTATCTGCCATATTTGACTGTGTACATGTATAACATTTGTATGCTTATTTTTGCCTAAGTCTTTTTATTTTTCTTTCTTACTATTCCTGCCTATATACACATTTGTTTTCTTTATGCTAAACTTTTTAAAGACCTGATCATTTCTGCCTACATATATATTTGTAATTTATTTATCCCATCATATATATTAACTGTTGCCTATTTTATCACACAGAAAAATGTGTGCATGTTTGTGCACTATCTTGTGCACATGTACATGTTTTAAACTATGTATCTGCAAATCAGTTTCCTATCTCTACCTTTTCAATGCAATTTCAAACAAATACAAACTAAATTAAATCATGAAATTACTCACAAAAATCAGGGTTATCACATATACCCCTCCTTTTAGGAATTGTGTCCCACAATTATTTCATACTTAACTTAAGTACCATTACTCCAGAAAAATCAATTTTCTGATCTCAAAACCATTCTCAAGCCAATCACTTATTTAAACACTATGCATAAAAAAATCATAATGCATAATCAATCAAAACATTCATCCATATATATATATATATATATATATATTTACCTTTCATTTAATTAAACAGTTATGGATAATCATTTCTGATTTTATCCTCCACCCCATGTGCAATCATTTGGGGTCAAGACTCCATTGCACTTTCACTAATTTAATTTCTTTGTTTCTCAATTTCTTGGTTTCTTTAGAAACTATGCCCACTGGCTCCTTTTCATAGATCATTCTAGGGTCAATCTGCACATCCTTAGAGGATTTTAGGATTGCCTCCTTATCATGAACCCATCTTCTAAGTTGAGACACATGAAAAACATCATGCATTGCTCTCATTTCTTCTGGCAACTCTAGCTTGTAGGCTACAGTTCCTATTCTTTCTAAAACTTTATATGGCCCTATATATCTAGGAATCAACTTTCCTTGTTTCCCAAACCTTAGAACCTTTTTCATGGGTGATATTTTGATAAATACATAATCTCCAACATCATATTGTACTGCCTTCCTTCTTTGATCTGCTTATTTCTTTTGCCTATCTTGGGCAGAAGTAATTCTTTTTCTGATCAAAGCTATCTTTTCAGAAGTCTCCTTCACATTTTCTGGTCCTAAGACCACTTTTTCCCCAGATTCAAGCCAACTTGAGGGTGATAAACATGGTCTCCCATAGAGAGCTTCAAAGGGTGCCATGCCTATGCTACTATGATGGCTATTGTTGTATGCAAATTCAGCTAAAAAGATATGATCCTCCCAACTTCCTCCCCAATCCAATACACAAGTTCTTAACATGTCTTCAAGCAATTTGTTCACAATTTCTGTTTGACCATCAGATGAGGATGGTATGATGTGCTTAAGCATAAATCAGTCCCCATTTCCTTGTGAAAACTCTGCCAAAACTTTGAAGTGAAGATGGTATCTCTATCACTTACTATAGTCTTTGGTATACCATGCAGCCTGACTACTTCTTTAATAAACAACTGGGCTAGTGTATTTGCATTTCTTTCTGATTTCACTGGTATAAAGTGGGCTGACTTGGTTAACCTATCAACCACTACCCAAATACTATCATTTCCCCTCCTAGTTCTAGGCAAACCATCAATGAAATCCATTGATATGTCTTCCCATTTCCACTGTGGTATTTGCAAAGGTTGAAGCATCCCTGAGGGTTTTTGATACTCAGCCTTCACCTGTTGGCAAACCATACATTTGGATACATAGGTTGCCACTGCACACTTCATACCACTCCACCAATAATCTCTCTTGAGGTTGTGATACATTCTTGTGCTTCCTGGGTGTATAGTATATTTTCTTTTGTGGTAAGCATCCAAGATTTCTTGCTTCAACTCATCAATTGCTGGAACACACATTCTTTTTCCCTTCATTAGATGGCCTTGATTATTCAACTGAAAACCTTCCACTGCCTCACCATTTAATATCTGAGTCTTCTTTTCAAATAAAAATGGATCTTGGTCTTGTAGATCTACAACTTTATTCTTCAATTCTGATCCCAGAGTAATAAAACTTAATTTTCCCATTTCTACATTCTCACTGCATAAGCTCATATTTTCTATGTTATCACTTTCTATCTCTGAATCAATTAATAATGATAAAGTGTTAAACTCTTCTATCATTAATCTAGCCACTTTAGCATGTTGTCTACTTAGGGCATCTACTACTTTATTAGCCTTACCAGGTGTACAATATTTCAAAATCATATGAGGCTAAGAGTTCAATCCATCTTTGCTGCCTCATATTTAATTCTTTTTGTGAAAACAAATATTTAAGTGATTTATGGTCTGTATAAACTTCAAATTTTGCTCCTAACAAGTAGTGTCTCCATAACTTAAGAGCATACACTATAGCAGCCAATTCAAGGTCATGAGTAGCATACCTTACCTCACTTGATTTCAACTGCCTAGAAGCATAAGCTATCACTTGATGTCGTTGCATCAACACTGCCCCAAGCCCTTGTCCACTTGCATCAGTATACACCACCAAGTTTTCATTTCCTTCAGGCACTTTAAGAATTGGAGCTTGTACTAGTGCTTCCTTTAATTTTCCAAAGGCTTTCTCACACTCTTCAGTCCAAGTAAACACTTGATTTTTCCTAGTCAACCCGGTTAATGGAATTGAGATTTTTGCAAAATCTTTTATAAATCTCCTATAGTAACCAGCCATTCCCATGAATGATCTGACTTCAGTGACATTAGTAGGCCTTTTCCAAGCTTGCACTACAATGACTTTATTGGAATCTACAGATATTCCTTTTTCTGATATAATATGATCTAGAAAATTCACTTCATTTTGCCAAAAAGTGCATTTTGAAAATTTGGCTTTTAAGTCTTCCTGTCTTAATTTCTCAAATACCATATGCAAATGATTTTCATGCTCTCTAACTGACTTAGAATAAATTAGTATATCATCAATAAATATCAATACAAACTTATCCAAGTATTCTCTAAAAATCCTATTCATCAAATCAACAAAATAGGAAGGAGCATTTGTCAAACCAAATGGCATTACTAAAAATTCATAAAGTCCATATCTTGTGTTAAAGGCTGTATACTTAATGCTTTCCTCTTCTACTTTCATTTGATGAAAGCCTGAAGCTAAATCAAGTCTAGAAAATATTTTTGCACCACTCAATTGATCAAAGAGATCATCAATCCTTGGTAAGGGATATTTATTTTTAACTGTGACTTTATTTAATTCCCTATAGTCAATACATAACCTAAGGGATCCATCTTGTTTCTTAACAAAGAATACTGGTGCTCTCCACGATGAGCTACTGGGTCTAATAAAACCTTTTTCTTCTAGTTCAACCAATTGCTTTTTCAGCTCCATGAACTCCTTAGGCCCCATTCTGGTTGGTCTTTTAACCACTGGGCTAGTTCCTGGAATTATTTTGATTGAAAACTCAACTGGTCTGTGGTTTGGAACTCCCCTCACTTCACCAAACACATCAACATATTGATTTACTATGGGGATTTCTTCTAATGCAGGCATGGGTTTTTCATTTGACAATGTAGAAAGGTTGGCTATACTTCTATTCTTGTTTGCCTCACAAAGAACAACTATTCTTTGTCCATCAAAAACTTTCAATGATATGGTGGATGTCTCCATATTTATGATAGCCTTATATCTGCTCAACCAATCAACTCCTAAAATAATCCATATGCCCGGATATTGCAACACATATAGGTCTGACTCAAACACATGTCCTCCTATATTTAATCCTAGTTGCATACATATCATACCCAGAACACATGAACTACCTATACGGCTTTTAATTAGCAGTGGCTTATCAACAATCATACAATTCAATTTTAATTGTTGTGCAATATCATGAGAGATCAATGAGTGTGTAGCCCCAGTATCATACACTACTGCAAAAGGTATTGAGTGAATAAGCAAAGTACCTTCAACTTGACCATGCTTTTCAACACTTGATCCCTCAGCTGCCTTGCCTTTTCCTTCCAAAGCCCCTAATTTTCCTTGCTTAAAATCTGGACAATTCCTCTTTATGTGACCCTCCTTCCCACAATGGTGACAATTGAAGGATGTAGGCCTAACATTTGTGCATCTATTCTTCATATGCCCCTCTTGGCCACAGTTATAACAAGTGATCTTCTTCTTAATTTCAGTAGCCCTGACTTCTTCTGGTTTCTTGGTGGAAGCTATGTCTGTTTTCTTCTTATCATAAGGGTGAAATTTACCCTTTCCCTTCTTGTTTTGATTATTCTTGAATGCCCTGAAATTCTCTCTAGCTTTATCATGTTGTTCAATGCTCAGAGTCAAATCCAAAACTTGATCAAAAGTCTTGTCCTTGTATGGTAGCATGGCTCTACTAAGGCTAGGGTTCAGCCCTTGAATATACCTGCCATTCTTAGCCTCCTCAGTAGTGATGAGTATTGCACCATACTTTGCCAATGATTCAAACTTCTGAGTGTACTCAGTGACACTCATAGTCCCTTGCCTTAATTTGATGAATTCCTCTAGCAAAGATTCCTTGGCTGATGCAGGGACAAATCTGCCTTCCAACATTGCTTTAAATTGATCCCATGTCACTTCTCCTTCAGGTCTTCCAGCTATGATAACCTCCTACCAATCCAAAGTTGCTCCTCTCAATTGCCTAGATGCAATTTGCCTCTTCCTTTGGTCTTCAACTTGCATGTCCGCAAAGATCCTTTCCAAAATTCTAAGCCAACTTTGAACTCCCATAACTCCTTCTGTGCCATCAAAAGTTTTGCCTCCAAGATTGGTAAAAGTCTTGAGTAGTTTGGAAAGCTCCTCATGTGGATTTTCCTGCCTATTGCCTACTCCATCCCTTATGGCTCTCATGAATTCTTGCATATTCACCATGGGTGGTTCACTTGTTCCTACATTTTGATGTCTGGGTCCTACCATAGCTCTATGGATATCACACTTAAGTTAGTCTGTTTTGCTTAATACTCTACAGATTAATTCATTTTAATCTATCACTATTCTGTCATAATAGATATTAATAGTGTAAATATTAACAAACAAAGCATCCAAAGCAGTCAACACTTCCATACATCCAATGCAAACAAGTTCATACAAAACTTTGCTATGCATTAACCCAAGTGTACTTTGAAAATCTAGTTTTTTTAGTGTCAATTCTTTGGATATACCTTCAATCCATAAATCCTTTATTCTCATATTTTTCTACCATTTTAGCCTAACTGTTCTTGAAACATTAAAATTCATTTTCTTAGCAAAGCATTTTGCAAAACAAAATACATAAGTTCTAGCTGATACATATAAAATCAACACTTACAAAATAGCAAATAACAATACGTTGGTTTCTCAAAGCAACTTAAACAAAATGTCTTAACATAGTCCATCATGAATGTTTAATCTACTTCAGCAAAGTCTTTTAAAAATAGCATCCAAATCTTTAAGTAGTTAACTCATCCAAAGCCTGATCAACAAAATTCCTATTTACCTGCATAATCACCATGAACTGCCTCATACAAATATGAGACACCCAATGGTGCATAAACACAAAAGGGTCAGACTAATTGTCTGGTATGAATAATCTAACTGAAAACATGATCTTATTCAATTCTATTTATATTCTAGTACTTTGTATGAATAAAGAAACTCGGTATCTTCTTTGTGCATGTTTTTGTGAGGCATGTGCATTCATATCAGTGCTAAACAAATTATATATATGATCACAATGATTTAGTTCATAGAAAAAAATCATAAGATTCACCAATAAAACATCATAAATCATCCAAAGCATCCATCAATTCAGTCATCAAGCCCCCTTTACACATTTTACTGGCCATCAGGGATTTTGCCCAAGCCTCTCCTGAACCTATTTCTATAGTTCATTATCAAATATAATATGGTCTTTAGCTACTTTCTCTTTTTAAACACACACTGCCTGGGACATCTCTCTGTTAACCCAGCACACTCAGGCCCCTGGGTATAAACATACCATGTGTGAGCTTGCAATGTTCCCCTTGCCAAGCTATATTTTGTAGCCCTAAGATCCAGAATCCTTAGTTAAATTACTAAGTGTTAATTTTCCCTTTTTCACAATTGTGCTAATCCCCTCTGCATATCACAGTCTAATCAGAGAAAAATAAACAATTCAACCAACATGTACTTATTCAAGGGTTGGTGAGTCATGTTCTCATAAACATGCATCTAATCAAACAAGCAGATATAAGTTATCAGTATACATGTTATTTTGTTCATGGGTTTTAATGGATCATGTTATAAATATATGGTCATAGATAGTTTCTTTGGTTGCCTCCTTTTTTACCTCTGGTTTAATCAGATACTCATCAATTTATAAGATCTGGCTAAACCACAAGTATATGTCCTGATCTGGATTATTGGTAAAATATAGAAGTTCAGCACGTGTATAACATTGCACTCCTACATTTTTTACTTGCTCAACTAGTATGAGACATAAGCAATAACACTATGCTGCAGCCCTATATTTTTTTCATTTTTCCTTTGGACCATAGATTTACAACATAAACCCTGGGATTTAAATAAATAACTGTATAGGGAAAACACATAAAAGAAAACATTTCCTCTCAAGGTTAATCCACAACAGTGATGATCATTTTAAACATGAAATCTATGCCTCATTTTCTGGGTAAATCACCATGAAGGTTTTTTTTTACACTTGAACAGATCATTAACAAACCAAAGTCATCAAATCATAAAATGAACATAACTTGCAAAAATGAATTTATTAATTCAAATAGGCTGCCTCAATATTCAGGACTTAATGCCAAAGTTTTCAGTGAGGTTACTCACCTTAATTCTTTTTTTTCTAAGCCTTTCTTTTCTTTTGATCCTCTGCCTTCCTTTAACTCTAATGGCCAGTACTTCTTATCTTCTCTGGCTTATGTTCTTATTTTTTTCTTTAGGTTATGAAGAGCAAATGGGTATGGTCTCACTACACTAAGCCTCTTTATATAATTCCTGGCTGTTACTAGGGTTTATGGAATTACCCAATGTCATTTTTACCCCATAATATGATCTACCTCACTCTTGATTTAAAAGAAGAAAAGGGTATGTGGTCCTTATTATTTTTTTCAGAAAATCAATCTTATTCTTTTAACCTTACCCCGGGTCATGTCATATGCATGACTTTAATTTTTCCTAAGCAAAAGAATTGCTGGAAATGGATAAAGTGTATATTTAAAGGTTCATTCCATTTCCATGCAAGCTTTGTTTCCTATCTGCCATATTTGACTGTGTACATGTATAACATTTGTATGCTTATTTTTGCCTAAGTCTTTTTATTTTTCTTTCTTACTATTTCTGCCTATATACACATTTGTTTTCTTTATGCTAAACTTTTTAAAGACCTGATCATTTCTGCCTACGTATATATTTGTAATTTATTTATCCCATCATATATATTAACAGTTGCCTATTTTATCACACAGAAAAATGTGTGCATGTTTGTGCACTATCTTGTGCACATGTACATGTTTTAAACTATGTATCTGCAAATCAGTTTCCTATCTCTACCTTTTCAATGCAATTTCAAACAAATACAAACTAAATTAAATCATGAAATTACTCACAAAAATCAGGGTTATCATAATATCTTGAATCTCTATACTGTACAGTCTTCATTCTTGATACATGCATGGTTAATCCTGCATATACATATATATCTAAACTATAATGTTAGTATTTATATTTTATAATCTTATTCTAAGGTTGTTGTCATCAAAACCATCATCTCAAGGACTAACACACATCCACACTGGTCAGTTTACTTCGAGTTAAATTTGCCTCCTGCTTGTTTGTGCACTTCCAATTGCTGTGTTAATAAACTTGGTTGAATCTGTTATCATGTGATCTGGTTGTTGTTGTTGTTGTGAGCCTGGCCATTGCACTGAACTTTTACTTTGTTATTGCTCTGTTGCATATGCTTGTTTGTCCACTTCATGTTATAAATGTATATTGTGGTAGTTCTTGTTGAATTAGAGCTTTGTATTCTCTGTTGCATGTCTTCATGTGCTACATGCTTGCATATCCATGTACATTCAAGCATATTTCTTTGTTTGGTTGTCTTGTTATTGTGTTGAGTCTTCACTGTTGCTTCTGAGCATGTTTGAAGCTCTGTTGTCACCTCTAGTTATTGTAATCTGGTTCTACATGTTGTAAATGTTGAATATGTTCGAGTCATGTTTGAAATGATTCATGTGTGTGTCTGCATTCATGCCTAAACCGATTTTTCTATGACCATTTATGTGTTGAGTCTGTACTGATTTTCTATCCTTTGTTACGTCGACTGCTTGCTTTCATATGTGTTCACTTCAATCTTGTGCTTGAATGCATGCCCGGGTTATGATGATCTGGACTAGTTGTTGTGTTCATGCTTGTTATTGTGCTATAGTCTGGTTGCATGCCTGACCATGTCTTGTTCTACTTCGGGTTAAATTGCCCTTGTTTGCCACTGAACTCCTGATTGCTTGAACATATTGAAGTCTTGTTGCAGTTGCATTGCTTCGATCATTTCATTGAACATGTTCACTCGAGTATGTATTGTTTACTTGCTTTTTGTTCCATGGTTTACATCCTTGTACTCGATCATTCTGTGATGTTTTGTTTTTATATTGCACCTGAGTTGAATCCAGCCTAGGCTTGGGTTTGACCTTGTGCTCACCTGTCCCTGCGGTTTTAACAATCAAGTGTATATCGGTGTGCACGACCTTATGGCATGTACAGTGATACACTGTGCATGTCACAAGTTGTTCGTGTAAGACGAATTAAAAGAAATGATGACGAACAACCCAAATAACTGAGGCAAATAATATTTTCAACTACATTGCGTACTACAAAATATTTCTTTTTCAATTTTACTGCGTAGTGTTTATTTTTGCAGACAATTCAGATGTTGGATACAGGCTGGAGCAGAGTTGAAGATTAAATACGAGTGATGAGTGAATATGTGTAGTGAGGTGAAAATTGTAGAGTGGAAATTGCGTTGTAATTGAAATTGTAATTGAAAATGTGTAAATGTAGTGAGAGCTCAAATTTGTACTATTTGAATTTGTAATAAAATATTTGTTTGAATATGAATTCTAAGTTATTTATTTTATTCAACAAATATTTATTTAATTATGTGGAAAAATAAAATAGTGCAATAACAAATACATTTAAACGAATACATATGTGTTTATTATCATCAAACAAAAATCATAGGCTATTGTATTCTACACGTGCCAATATTTTTTAATTTAGACAGTGATTCTGATAATGGCATGAAACCAAGAGATGGAATCTATGAATCCACAGTACCGCGCTAAAGTGATGTGGTAAAAACCCTGTACCGCGGTCATGTCGATAAGGACATTTGGGCCTTCTGCTCGGAAACTATGAGATTCAATTGTGGTGTCCTTCAATGCCGGTCCTTATCCAAGCCAAGCAGTAAGCTGAAGTGATTGAGATGCACACCGATTTGAAAAAGTAGCTACCATCCCCCGTTAAAACCAAACCCAGCTGTCAGTGTCAGGATTTTTGATGCTTCTCTCCCTAATCAGAGGAATACCTATATCGGACAAATAGTTGAGATCAGAAGCATGATGGATTCAAAATCCAATGGAGGAACTAAAGTTGAAGCATCAACTATAACTGCAAAAGACATGTGTTCGATAATGCGTTGGAAATCGCAAACCTCATTTTGAGCGATCTACACTGCTTATGTCATAAACATTATAATTATTAAGAAAAATAGTAATACGGTGAAGTGGTCATAGGGATATTAGATGGCCCAAACCAGTATAAAAATCTCTCTGTGTTAATCTCTTTAACATGACAACTAGACGTAGGGATATAATATAGCCCGAACCAGTATAAAACACCTTTATATGTTGATCTTTAAAACGTAGTCATGATGGATGTAGGGATATCAAACAGACTAACTGGCTATCAAAACGAAGCTGCACAGCTCGGCTTTCTCAGCCAAACTGGTCGTAGGTATATTGGACGGTCCGAGTCGGTATAAAAATTCCTCTATGTTAGTTCTGCTAACATAGCACAATGGACATACAGATACTAGACAGCCTGAACTAGTACAAAAAATCATGCACACGGGAATGTTGTAAACACATGACCTGACTTCACAGTCAAATATCAGTCTGCCTCCAATTAGCATGGCAGACCATGCCAAGCGCACAAACGTGAACCTGTCTCTAAAAAGGAGGAGCAGGTCATGCCCCACATGCAACAGAATACACATGTCATAAGCTCAGTTTAGCGTTTATGAACTACAAAAGATTTTAATTCAAAAGTGGCAAGGAAAAGTGATGCATGGAATGTATCGCAGCTCACAAATTAGGTGCAATTCCAGAAATTAAAGCTTGCCAGGTAAACATCAAAAACTAATAAGTTTCTCAAGTTCCCTTAGTTCTATTTTTACTTACCAAAAATGTTTTGTGTGATTCAATACATCACGCATACTTCATAAGTAAAAATATATAAAATCAATCACAATACGAGTTACATTAAAATTCGCAAAGCTACGCCTCATAAAAATAAAAACAATGCTAAGAATTTGACTCGAGCTTATAAGAAGAGCTAGATACGATCGTTCTATGGTGGGATGATCCACGGGAATGCAATGTCAGACTTGGAGGAGAACTGCCCGATAGTAGAGAGATGGAGGCAGATCATTCAATTTAGTAATAACAACTTATGAATGAACGGGAGCAGTACCAACTTAAGCGGTAATGCCTTAAACCATATGTAGGTCATAATTGGTGCTTGCCCAAGTATCTTCATAATCTTGTGGGTCATACTCGTAATCAACGCAATTGTATAAAAAAGATTGGTCAAGTCCGGGTAAGAAACGTTTGAAAACATCGATGGCACGCCTCCTGCCGATTTATGTCGTTACCTTCTTTATCTTCTCGTCATGAAGTTTCTCTAATAAGGAGGCCCTATCCATCCCATCTTGAGAATAAACAATGGAGTCTAAGTGAGCTTCACATTCTAAGTTGAATACCTTATTCTCAAGGGCATTCACATGCTCCATGGACACCCTTCTAGTTTTCTCAATCTTACCTAAAAGGTGTTCCCTTGTTTTCTCGGTATTCCTAGAGAAGGGACCTAAGAGCTCCTCCACGGTAGAAATGAAAGGTGAAACACGAGTGCCTGGCATACCCAATTCCTTATAATAATCCCCCATCTCATTAAACTTGGCCTCATATTAATTTTACAAACCATTCTTCCATTCAAAACTTCATCCCGATCGACCTCGGAGGGGGAAATAGGAGCGGTACTTAGTCTAGAAAAAACCCACCAGCCAAGGTTGCAGAAGGGGCGTCTTCAATACTAATCCGCCTAGTAATCTCCCCATCCAATTCTTCAAGTTTCTATCGCAAGACCTTAGTTTCATCCTAAAATACAATCCTACATGCATTTTTGGCATCCTTTAATAAAACTTCTAATTCTGCAACTCTGGCCAGGGCAGAATCAAGCTCTTCAGTAAGAAAGGAAACCTTCGAAACTTGAGCAAATAAAGCAGGCTGAAAATCAAACGAGCTTACATAAAATGGAGTTAAAGGAGAGTACAAATAAAGTAAGTACAAAAAGGTCACAAACTTCACAAAGAAACATCAATTCACATAATGTATATATAACCCTAAATACGATGTAAGTTACGAAGTCATTCTCTAATGCGGACTCCAACAACACTATCCTAAAATACATAAGGCATAGTAGCTAAAGGGGGGGATGAAATAACAGAGAAAGTCCTTCGGAGGTCATAACAAGTTCCAGCCCAATGGTCTATTGACCCTTCAACGGTCAGCTCGAAACCTGCAATATTGTGTAAAAAATTCTGATCCAACACAAGATAGAAGAACTCGAAGACATCCTTGGCATGCTACAGGAAAACCTCCCCTCTCTTGCTTTTAATTTTCTCTTGTTTAAGTTTCTCCACATAGGAAAAAATCCTACTTTGAGCATCATGTAGGGAATCCTCGAGATCATCAATCTTCAACACAACCTTCTCCTTTGTTTTCTCTAAGGTATCGATTAGCTCAGCCTTAATCTACTTAGTTTATCTCAAGAAAGCACCAAAAAACCTATGGGCATTGATCCTCCATCCTTCAGTCCACGAATGGGAAATCCCCCTTGACTTTACCATCCTCGCTTGATCTGTCATTGGAGAAGACCTAGAACCCGTATAAAGAACAAGAACCGTGTCTGAATGAGGTACCATAACCACCCTCTTACTTTCAACAGCCTCTTTCACTCTGATTAGGCGAGCAATCTTCGTAGACACATATCCTCAATGGTTTTCTTCTACTATTCAATCTCATTCTGAAGAATGATCCCATAAAGGTTCTCCCTATCTTTCATTAACTGCTGCATCTCACTTAACTTTAATTCAGCAGTGTTAAGCCCAGTACGCAACTTAGTGTTATATTCATACCGGTGGGTAAACGCATCTTCGTCTACTTTAAGCTCCTTACAGACACACCCTAAGTCCCTTTTGAGCTTTTCATTCTCGAATTTGAGGTAGCTAACCTCTGCCTTAATGGTGGCGGAAGGATCTATTACCTTGACCCTAAATTCAGACAAGCCTGTCTCATCCGACCCAGGAATGATTGGCGCCGAAGGAAGGTCAGGTGTGAATACTTCGGGAGGCTCAGACAAAGTTTCATAGGATCCAGTCTAACTAGTAACAAAAAAAATAGTCTCAAAGACAATCAAAATACACCAAACAAAGGTCCAATATAAACTTCTCTTATTAATACATTAATTCAACAGAAACATATACAAAAAGTAGCAAAAGTAAAACAGAATTCAACCCTTATGAAAATTTCTAAGTCTAAGCCGAAACCATTTCAAGTGAGGATTATCGGGTGAAAAGGAACTATTTTCTAGGGTATATTACCATCGAAATAGTACAAAGTCACTAAGCGCATCTTTTTCTTTAACTACTTGATCAATCATTGAGACTAACTCATGGGTTCCGTCCTTAAGTCTGGCACAAGATTCATCTAACTCTCTCTTGCGCTTATCGATGGCTGCGGCACTAAGACCAAGATGATCTAAAGTTTGGGTTTTGAGCATGTCCTTGCTTTCCCTCAGAAGCTTAGCAAACAAAACTTCTTCAGAAGACTAAAACAAAAGGAAGATGATCCAATCATTTGTTAAGCAGTAACAAAAGTAAAATAGCTACAACAGGTCATGCATAACAAAATCAAGAAGCAAGTCTCATGCAATCACACGTCTAAGGGTTGATACAAAAGGTTTTAAATATTTACATAAGGATTTGAAGTAACCTCGACTTTTTCAGATTCCTCGCCACATTTGGGCCCCTTATATTCCTTGTCTCTCCCTTATCATCCTTATTCGCTTCTAAAAGGGTAGAAGGAGTAGCATCTTTCCCAGCATACTCTTTACCTACTTATCACGGCAATATTGGTAGACTGAGTCAACCATAAATCGATCCCCCAAAAAGATGAGGTCAATTTCTTTTTTAAACCGAAGCTTGGCCAAGACATATAGAGTAAACCACGTTAGAAGTGCTTGTCCAAAGCTCCTCTTTCGAATCGGTCGGCTCTTTTTCCACCTTGGTCAGCTCCTCCCCATTCTCCTACAACTCACGTTCTTTTGAGGTCAGGGCTTACACCGCAAATATGGCCTCCCTCTTGACCCACTCTAAGTACACCTTGAAGTCTTCATCGACCCTGGACTTTATGGAAACGAGGTCGGCTTTCTCAACGTCAGATAAGGCAAAGTCAGCTTCAAGTTTGGCCACCTGACTAAGAGTGGCAGATTGTCCGCTTTCCCACTCTCATTACTTTATCATTAAGGCAGCATACTGATACACACACACGCATAGATATATATATATATATATATAATAAAGAGAAATACGAGTGGGTAAATTTGACTAGAAAAAAAAAAGAATTCTTACGTAAGACCAGGACCTCTGCAGCTTAGACATTAGTTCAGAAGGAGAAAGCTTAGGGAGTGGAAGTAGAAAGAGAGAGAATAGAGAAGACAAGGCAATGCGAGATACCGAATTCTGTGCGATCTTCCCCACTCTCTCTACTAGATTGGTTATGGTCCCCTTGGGCAGTGGGTGGCAGGCATCGAGGGCAGGACTACTCTGCAAAGAAGGAATAACTAGTGCCATTGAATTAGAAGAGGAAGGAACATTTGGTGGAGGAGAAGGAGGGAAGAAGTAGCCACCTTTTTGGGAATCTGGTCGGAGTTGTGAACTATATCGTGCAGCTACAATAGAAGCATCATTATACCTATATAAAAAAGAAATATTAGGATCAAAATGGATCGAGTAAAAGAACTAGAATCTATTATGAAAAATTATACCCTTAGGCTCAGCCGAAGTCGAGAAGGGCTTAAAAATATCGCAAGAAAATACATGATGTGGGTGTAGATAGTTATATTTCTTCAGCATTTCCTTGTTAAAAAACTTTTTTCCCTCTCCTTTTCATCCAATCCTAGAAAGCGATCCCTACGTGATTCATACAATTTGATATCTTCCTCAGCAAACAAGAATTGAGTAGGACATTGATGAAAAGAAGAAGGAAAATTACCTGAGTTGGAAACAAAGAAATACAACTCAGCCCATTTTTGGGTCTTCCGGGGAACATTCGGAAGAACAGATGTTTTGGCTTAGGCATAGAAATTTCCGACCCTTGAAGGGTTCTTATTAATGTTAAATAAAAACTTAAGCTCCTTTCAAGTAAGGTCGAGTCCATTCTCGGCATAGAGGATGAAAGTGGTTATCATAATAGTATAAGAAAGAGGGGAGAGTTGGATAGACATGAGATTAATGGCGGATAACCATTGACGAAGGACTGGATGTGAGGGAAGGTAAAGACCACAGCGTATATGTTCAAGAGTAATGGGAGAAAACCCAACCGGGGGAGCGTTGATGCGTTCATGGGGTTCAGGAACCCTAGCTTTATAACCCAAAAACCCAAATCGATTCAAGATATCATTGGTTTCTTCCAACCGAGCAATTTCTGAAGACGGAAGTAAGAGGGAAAATGAAGAGGAAGCCATTTCGGAACCTCAAGATTAACTAAAAGAAAAGATCCCAAACTAAAGAGAATTAGAAGAAATTAAAACAAAAAAAATTTATTACTTCGATCTAAAAGAAAATCCGAAGGTGAAGACATAATTGATTTTGAAACTTTCTTTCTTCTTTCCACATCCTTGAGTAAAAGTGTAAAAATAAACAAAGAAAAGACAAAAGAAAAAATATGCATACCTTAATTTGAATAATATCCATGGGATCAATATGATGAAGGAATTTGTGAGATGTCAATCGATTAATCTGTCAAAATAATGAATACAAAGATTGATACATATTTACTTAGAAAAATGAAAGGTTTGATTTAATAACTATTCAGATAGTGGCCCACTGAGGGAATAACACGTGGATAAGAGCATTACATGCAAAAGCAACCAATAAGGCTTTTTCCATTAACGAAAAGAAAGGATGGATTAGAAAGAAACGACGGAATGCACAAACAAAGTGTAAATGATGACAGTCTACACTGATCTGCAATCGGCGTAGACTTGGGGGGCAAGTGTTACACCCATATTCCTCAAACTATGTTGAAAGGGAATTAAATAAGGCATAGAGCCGAGAAAGTTACCCTCACAATAAAAGATAAGATGAAATTTGAAGCAATCTAACTGGTATTGCACGAAAAAACTAGCCAGCGGTCGTGATACTTGACCCAACCAAAAGAACTTCAGCTAAAAAGCAGGAAGTCGCAACAGAACAAAATACCGAGTTCATAATACGAGCTACAAAGATATTAGATCCGCGCTCATCCATAGTTTCGATATTACGTTATGGTACTAAAACCAAGATCAGACATAGTTGCAAGGAGCAGGCAACAAAGTACTACGGTTACGAGCCATAATAAATAAATAATTGAACTGCGCTGTCGACATCCCCAGAACTTATACTTAGTCAATACCTTCAAGAACGGATCGGTACCGCACATATTGAGGTGCACCTATGCAATACTACACGGGGTTAGAAGCATCCCAAAGGGTTGCACATAGGGCCACTCAAACAATACTCTAACGCAGATCAACACTTACAGGTAGATAGAAGATATATAAGTCTCCCTTATTAATAACTCACGCATATTAACAACAAGGGCAACTCAAATCAAGGGCAACTCAGATTTCAGTCGGCTCAGACCATAGTCATCTTAGACCACGTTCGTACATGTATTGATCTAACTTCTAGGAAACAACAAATCGTGCACCCTTAAGCCCAAAGCAGCTCAGGACAGTCACATCTAAGTATCAGGCAAACACAGCAGCATCATGCAAGTATCGCACATCAACCAGCACAACCTCACCCCAAATATACCGGCGTGCCCCAAAACCAACGAGTAACTTTTAATGTCCTTCTAAGGCAGTATGCGAACCATTCATTGCATCAGATCAGAAATATACGACCTGCTAAGGTCTCCCGATCAAATTTCAGATATTCCCGCCTCAATTTCAGGAGTTCCCAGCTCCGTCTAAAACATCCCACCAAAGACCATAATTCAACCGCCCAAATTAGGGGTTTCTGCTAAAGACATGCCAGCATTCCGAATGTATCCAACCGAAAATAAGGATGGGGAACACGTGGCATGATACAAAGGTGGAAACATAACAGAGAATGGTGGTAATCCACATACATCCTCAGCACAACAAATAGGAAATGAAGGGGAATGTTGAAGGGGACTTTTCTTTCAATTTTCTTTTTTGAAGAAGAAAAATTGTATCTTTCTATTTTTTCATCAAACACTTGTATATGGAGAAATGAGATCAGAAAAGAACTTGACCCGCGGATGTACAATTCAAAGGAATCGGAACCATGTAAAAATTTATGTGTCTTCTTACTTTCGTGCATCATTATCTATTTATATCTGTATTGGATTATAACCCATTAACCAAACGCAAAATGGGATTTGACATTCTAACAAACAGTTGGAGTGCAACCACGTAGTTACTAGTTAAAGGCAAGCTTAATATGGGTTAAGTTTGTGGATTTAAATTTGTGAATAAACGTTAATTATTACCTTCCTAATAAATTGAGGTGTTGTAGGATGAAAAATCTCACCAACAGTCTACATTAAACAGATTAAACTTGCTCAAGGCTCAGGTAATGGCTAAGCATAAGCTCAATATCAAATAAAACACCCCACTGTCCTTAACGCTTAAAATTAGCATCAAACTTCATCTACACTTGCGTAAATCTTAGGTGTTAAAAACAGTGGGTCGTTTAGGTGAGTAATTTAAAAACACTAGTTAATCTATTTATTTTATCTCACAATAAAATTAAGCAATATTATATTACTTCAACAAATATATAATATACAAGGACCAATGTTACAAACAACACATCTTCCATTTGTCTACAACACTTTATTTCAAATAATATTTACTATAAAACCCCATAAGTTCTTACTTTTATCAATTTGTTTCAAATAATAATTAATAACTTCAGCTTTCAAAATAACCAAACAAATTATCAAATCAATTCCTTTCCTAAATTAATTTCTTAACATTTTTAATGAATAATTTCCATCAAATCCTCAAATCATTTCTTTAACCACATATTAATTAATTCCAAAATCTCATTTACTTCATCAATAATTATTAATTATCATTAATTAATTGCTACTTAACAAGTTGTTACGGACTCTCCCTTAAGAAAACTGCATCCTTGAAATTTCTACTTTGGCAAATCTATAACTGGCTAGACTAATACTAGCTCATCTACACCATTGGTTAGCTTACATCCAAATTCATATCGCTCTATAGTCACTATTACGGGTTAGCACGTATAGTGAGCTGCATCAACCCGACAAGTATATATTAATATAGCAATACAAATCAATGATTAGACCTTTCATCGGTGACATATAAGACTCAGATTATTGTCTTCTTTGTCCATTGCTCATGCTCATGGACTATGAGTTTGTGTGAAACTCATTTGGAAGATTCAAATATTTACACTGATTATTAAAGTATTAAGACTTATGAGATACTTTGGAGTATTCTCTTGGACACGAAGTACATCCCGAAAACCTTCAACACTCAAAATATCATATTAATATTCAAACAAGTCAACTTAAAAAATATCTGCTAAAACTCCATTTCAAAAACAATACTTTATCACAATAATACATATATTCATATATAAATTTTGGAATCAAACCTATTTCATAACTTTAAAATATTATTCCAAAATAATTCTTCACATCTTTTAAATCTTTTCAAAACATCAAATATAACTTCCATTGAAATACTAACTTTAATATAGTACAAAATATTTTACTTCCTTTCAAAATATATTTCATCACTTTACAAAACTTCCCAAAATGTTTCAAAACTTTTTAAGGTTTTTCAAGACCTTACAAAATCTCTCAAAAAATTTCACAACTTTCTGAAACTTCGTGTCCATTTGTCTCGTCTTAGTGTTTAGGAATCCCTATCGATAATAGTGGCCAAAAACATCAACTAGATTCTTAAAGCACCCAACGGACAGATTAACACTAATCTATTTTAAAAAAAATTCAAATATTTTATATACATGTCTTTATAAAATCTTGCTTTACAAATTAGTCATTTAAATTAATCTTAATCAAATTCCTCTTTTATAAATGTAGATTTTTATCAGAAGATTTTCTAATGAAAATATTTACTTACTTCCATAAAACATTTCCTAATACCATATATATATATATATAATTTTAAAACCATAATCTTGCTTTCATTGAAATATTTACCAAAACTCTATTTAAAACTAATACCAAATTACTTTCGATAATTCAAACATCACACATCATCAAACAATATCAAATTTATAAAATTATATTAATATCTAAATATTTTATACTATGCTGAAAAAATACAATCTCTAAAATTTCCTAGCAGTAACTCCACCTCCAAAGGCACCGCAAGGTATTAGTACCTATAATTATAAATTTGATGTAAACAATCATTAATCAACACATATATATAAAAACAAACAATCAATACATCTAGCTGAAAATAATTCTTCAGATTCCGCTGTGCACTCTGATTATTTACGGATCAGAATATAATAATTTATTCCTATCCACCATAGGTCAATCATTTTATATTTCATATTCAATTAATAATAAAATATTATATATTCAAAATACAAATATGTCCCTGGATGATACTAATTATTTCTTACTATTATTTCTTACAAATATAAAAACAAACAATCAATACACTCCTATTATTTCTTACTATGGACTAAATTACCAACGCACCCAAGGACAGGGACCCTAAGTCTCATCTAGACCAACAACCCGTGTCTATTTTATACATACAATGTATTGTTCCAAACCTTGCTCTGATACTAATTTGTAATACCCCCACCTCTATACCCATACTATCCAAGAGTACTACAAAGTAATATTGTCGAATAATATGAAGAATAAGACGATATGGGGTATACATGTGAATATTCCCTTGGGCTAACACCGGTACATATTTAAACATCAAATATAACTCAATAACAAATGTACATAGTACTAATACAAAGCAATAAACGTGTATGTCTCTAGGGTTGAACAATACTTAATATACAGTAATTATTAGAGAAAATAGAGTCAATTGCAGTGATAATATACAATATCCAATATACATCACAATGATATACACATAGGAGATTATACAATATAGACTTATAATATACAATATTATATATCTAATCTCCTTTAAGCCCAAAAAACATATGAACTGGTCTCATAGACCGTATAATTGAAATGTCTCGGATTGACCCGATATTATAAATTAATAACAATATGATAGCACCCATAATGTTAATAATTACTTGATAACATATATACACAACGTATATATAATCACCACAACATAAACAATCCTAAATGTATTATATAATTTCAAATATCACAAATTAGACATAAAGATGTCATCGTCCATCTCAAAGTAAATCAAATCAAAAGTCATGAAACAATATCAAATGGATGAATCATCCATATCTAGAAAACCCCATTATCAAAATCAAGAAATCATCAACAATGAGATATCATCAAGTATAGTTAGGTTATCTCATAACAATGCCCAAACTTATCTCTTAATCCAAATAATAATAAAAGTATTATCATCAACATATAAATAGGATAGGCTGCCTATCAATAACAGGTACGAGAATCCATCATACTCTGGACACCTATCCAGATATAATTTTATCTCCTCATATACGAATAAACCAAAATAATATGATATAACGGGGACTGACTACACTTTATTCTCATCCAGTCTCTAGTATTGCCAACTCATCGGAGGAAGGAGACATATATGTCAGTCCACTACACACGCATACCCTGAATAGACGGGAGACTGATGGTCGCCTATCGCATGCCTACTCCAGAAACCCAGGTCCACTCGCCAACCACAGAGTAACCATCTATTCCTACAGTCTTCAGTTATCTTGACGGACATCGTGACCTCATCCACCAATGGCTTATCAATGCATAGCCTCAGTCACGACCCTGCTTTGCCTCTAATGGTAATAGACTATTGGTCTATGCGACACAAGAGGCTACCAACTACCAATCCTGTGGTGTGCACTAAATATCATAAACAACGGTGTCGCGGATCTGGGGCGCAAGCCCACGATCAGGCCACCAGGGTGGATACTGGTCAATTTGGTTCACTCCTAAAAAATAGAGAAAGCTGGACACAATGTGGATGGTCATATAGTACTCATACCATATAGCTATTTATATCTCAAATAGTAGGCCGACACACACGGCTCTTATAAGTCAACATTTGACTAACGATACTCTACACCGCCATATACACATGAGTGTAATCCTCGTTTTAGTGACATCTACACATAACGGCGTCTCATACCACCACATGTTATTCGAATAATTATTCAATGCTCATAAACTACACTCGATCTACACTAGATATCTCAATATGACAAGTCCAATGAATAACCGAAAAAGTGTTTCCAAAAGTCGCATACCAGACGGTATCACTAAACCGTTTATTCAAATTACTCGTCACATAAAAATAAGAAATATATAAATACAATAATAAAAGTAATCATATAAAATATATACATTATATTTAAATTCTAAAATAATGCTATATAAGACAAATGATACAAAAATAACATCCAAATAATTATTTACACATCATCATATAATAATTCCATAAGTCTATTATATAACTTAGAATCATCTTCAAACACCATAAAACTATCTAATAATTCAAAATAAGAATCTACTAAATCTTTATAAATTTCCATTTGCATCATAATATTATTAACTACCTTATATAATTAATGAACATATCAAAATAACTTGTAAAATTAAATATTACTCAACACGCTCATTTCATAATTTTCTATAATTAAATATTATTTAAATAAATATTAACTTTTAAGATGAGTTCCAATATGCTTTAAACTATTATAATATAGATGATTCCAATCTTTCTCTAGATATTCACAATCATTATTATCAATATTGATAACCCTTAATAACATTTGAAAGCCATTTCATAATTTAGTAATTATAAACTATTCTTCAAAAATATTTATATTAAACAAAATAGACTTCTAAAATGAAAACTAAAACATTAAATCATAATATCATATATATATATATATACATTTAAATAAATTACTAAACATCATAAATAGCTCTTAAAAAGATTATAATATGATATAGAATAAATACCATTGATCATTAATAAAATATAAAAATATAAAAAATAAATGTTTTAGAAAAACTAAAATATACAGGTTCAGTCAACTCAAAAAATTTACCTCGACTGATCGAAGTCAATTAAAACCATCAATAGGTCGACTGAAATGGAGTATTATTTTCGGGTTGAGATGTTGTACTAGTTTAGTCGACTGAATATCTTTCTCATTCGACTGAATCTGGTTTTAGTCTATTGAATTTCTATTTTAGTCTACTAAATTTTGGACCCATGGCTTGAGTTTGGATTTTACACTATTTTAGTTGACTGAATTTTATTCTCAGTTGACTGAATTACCATAATTCAGAGAACAATGACTTTTAAAAATTCCTATCTTTGATTTCACAATTTTGTCTCTCTTTGTTGGTGTTTATTCACTTCTATTCGCTCTTACTTCAACTATACTTTAATGATACATGATCAATTATATTTGAAGCACAAATCACACCTGTAGAAGAGTGGTCAATATACAATCAATGTGCAATTTGATCGCTAAATAATTGATCATTAATATGTGATCAACTTATCAAATTGGACATAGGTGTGAGTAAGAGAACTTACCTTGATTTGATGATCCCTCTATCTCTTACTCCTTCCTAGCTCTCCTACTTTTTACCTCCCTTCAACAATTCTTCAATTTAACTTGATGGTCGCTTGTGCTTCACTTTATTTATTTGTGTTGATGATTTCCAAGTAGCTTGTGAGTTGATTGTATGGATTTAATGTGGATTTATTTTCAGAAATTTAAATGATGGAGTTTTGGAAGCAAATTCAAATTTTTTTATATTTAAATTTGAGAGGGAGGGGTTATATTTATAGAGATGGGTGAAACCTCTAGAGTTTGAAAACTCTAGAACCACACCTCTCATGAAACCATTTTATTTCTTTTTCTTGTCTTGGACTTGATTTATTTATAACTTTTCTTTCTTTATTTTCATGTAAACAATATCAACACATTCACTGATCGTCTTTCTACATGAAACCATAGTGGGTTGGACTTTGTGTACTAATGGGCTTTGTTTAATTTAAATTTATTTATTTCTTTTCTATTTAAAATCATTTCTAAATACAATGTAAATTCTTTTAATACTACAAAACTCTTTCTATCATCTCCAAAACATTTTTTTCAAATAATGTTTGCTATAAAACCCCATAAGATCTTGCTTTTATCAATTTGTTTCAAACAATAATTCATAACTTCACCTTTCAAAATAACCAAACAGATTATCAAATCAATTTCTTTCCTAAATTAAATTCTTAATGTTTAAATATAATAATACTTTGGACACTAGAAGAACCAAAAAGACTGCTACCAACATCCAAATCCAATGCACAAATCTTTGACTTCACGGTAATCTTGAAACATTGGATCCTCTTATTCAACAAAAAGCACACAATACTTAGCAAATTAGAATCGAAACCAAGAATAATAACCTTACTTTGAAGAACATAAGATATTTCAATAGAAAAAGAACTAAGATGTGACCAAACTTCACAAATTTCACTCTTAACACCAAACAAAGAAAAATCCATGGTAAGATGAGTAGAATAACAACTCTCATTATGTTCAAAAACAACTAACAACCTACTTGGCTAAACAATGGGACCATCATTACTGCAAAAAAAAAAAGCGATATCATTATGTTCAACAATTCTTCAATTTAACTTGATGGAAGAAAGAAAGTTTAAATTTTTTGTTCAGTTTTTCCTTCAGGCCAAAAAAAAAGCCACATCCTTGCAATAAAAAAGCGAAATTCAAGTTCTTGGACCCAAAAACGTTAATAAATTTTGCTCTCAGCCATTCCTGTTTTTCAAATTGATGCATAAAGAGAGTAAAATTAGGAAAGGTCAAAGAAACATGCGTCATATTTTAGTAATATTAATATCAGAATATCGAAGAGTCTATTGCCACTTTTAACTGCCAATTCGTGTAGCAGAATTGAGTACGAACATTTTCCATGTGGCTTAATTAACCACCGTCATCTAAAAAACTACAAAATTATCACAGTAAGTACTCTCATATAAAACATAAAGAATTAACCGTAAAGATAACATATTTAAGACAATGATAAACATATCCTTAAATCCTAATATCATAAGTAACAAAATGAAATACATCACGTTAGTGTAAAGGGAAAAAGGGGAAATAAAAAAGCTAAAATAGAATCAAACACAATGACATCTAAGAGGTATATCAACACCCTCTGGTTTTCTCTTATCCCTCATAACAGCTTCCTTAATCATCGGCACTTTCTGACTAATCTTCCTCCATATATGACTTACAGCACCATCTCCATCCCCATTTTCATAATCATATATTCTCTGAACCCTAGCCATATTTTCCCTAAGTTTACTCTTATCATTCTGCGAAAATGCCCTTAAATGACCGACAAGCCAATTAGGTTGAAGAGCGTTGTTAACCGAAACAAAAACAGAGAATGTAGTGTAGTCCACCATTCCTTCAAATGGCAGTTCAATGTTGTCACTGACTATTACGGGTATGCACAGACTTTGAATTGCGTCGAAAAGGCGACATGAAGTTGGTGTATCTCCAGCTGGATGTAAACAGAAGTCCGAGTTTCTCATTCCTTTTATCGATTGCTCTCGCCCTGTGGCGTTTGGAAAACCTTCCTCTATAACTGTATCTGGCTCGTTTATTAGTAAATCCCATAGTTTTTCTCTAACAAGTCCTCCCTGTATTTCAAAATAAATAAATAAATAAACAAATATTATCTTGTGATGCAACACCTTGTGATGTATCTGCAATGTGTTGGAGGTTCGATGCATAATTACTCAAAGCTTACAAACACAAATTTTGTTTTTGGTTATTTCAAGAGAAAAAGAAAAAACATTATTAATCAATCGATTACCTTTTTTGAGGTAAGTCGATATAGACAATAGCAATATTTTTTCCAAAACTAGAAACTTATCAATTCATTTATATTTTTTACTAATATATTTTCTCACATTATTAATACTAGTGTAAATCGCACGTATGTGCATCTAATAGCTAGAAATATTTACTTTTTATTTAATAAAAAATTTATGTACGGATGAGTGCTATAAGTGCAAAAACTTTGGTGGCCACCTCACTTTTTTTTCAAGCAAAGTCATAGTGACTTCCATTGATGGATGGTTGAAAAGTAGATGGTGGTGGATGTTGCAAACGATTGTGAGATTATGTTGATGGACGTAGGGTATTTTCGGAATTTCAAAATGACACCGTGGAAATCTATTCATTGAATTTTTTTTATTAATAGAAGAGAAGAGATAGAGATAGAGATATTTCCCAAGAAAAAATAAATACATACGACCAAGCGAACATAATTAATCTTCAAATTCAATTCAAATAATGTTAAATGTGTTTCTTTTCCTCTTTTGCTGATGTCTTTTACTAAATAACGCAATGAAACATATGAGGAAACATTTTTATGTTACACACCCACAAACAAAAACAAAACATATTTCAGACAAAATGGTAATTTATCATCAAAAGTGTAACAATAACTAATTTATCGGTATATCAAGCTTAAATATACCCTACAATATGATGATGAATACGATATGAGTTTTGGCCTTGCTAATAAGATTGATAGGGTATTGGTTTTTTTCAAAATTGGAGTGGTAACCAGTAGCACGACTTTTTGATATTTGAATAGTGCTATGAATAGATGGATATCAAGATAAATTACTAGTTAATGCAGCCATGCATGATGTCATGGAATCGATCAAGCGTAAGGACATGGAGCGCTTACCCGATGCCTATGTTTAGCTCCTTTGAAATAGAGAAGTGTATTTCGATTTTTGTTCTCTGATAAGAGCAACCTAGGTAGAAGATGAGTGTATGGAACTATCACGTCTTTAAGCAAAGACACTTGTGTATGCTGTATCATAGTTGAAGAGTTGCCAACAGAGGATGCTTTTGAATCGAGCTTGTACCATCCACCAAAATCAACTACTAAAAGGATTGCTGGAGCTATTTCTTTCCTTACATGCCACATTGCAACTGGGTCTGTCAAACAATGCTTCAATTTTAACTTAACCTGACAATTCAAAGTTGATCATAAGCAAATAAACTGAGAATCGCATGTCCAAAAGCAGTTGTATCGTATAGGCAAATGCTTTCTATATTTTTCATGTGCATGTCCATTTAATAAATTGAAATTGTTCATCAATTGTCATTCAGAACTCTTAAAACAGCTCTAGATGCACAAATCAAAATTTTAATAATTTGGTGAGGAAACATTTTACAAAAGGTTTCTGCACCCGTGCACACAGTATGTGTGCGTCCGCATTAGCAAATTTGTTAATTGGATAAAGATAATGATTGCACACAATGATTTTATAAGAGAATTTAATGTGACAAAAACAGCAAGTGTAATGAGAAAAAGCGAGTAGCCGCCACTTTGGACTAAATAGTTCAACCGATCAACTAGCTAATTTAACATGTATATTAAGCATTGAATAAAACTGATCGCAAAATTATTGATAATAAAATAGACCGAAGTAAACTACCTGAAAACTGAGGTTGATAGCAAAATTTCAAATGCATAAATAAGTAAATAGGTAAATGAGTATAAAAAATAAAATGAAAAAAGGAATATATTTCTAGAAGCCGCTGATGAATTTAGTTATATAAGCAAACTGTTATTATTTAAATAAATAAATAAACAAATAACCAGTCCTATTCCAAAGTCAACGGTTACAAGATAAACTTTTTTGTCCCGAGTCTAATTTGGATGGGGTTAAATCATCTTTAAAATTGTGTAGGCAATATATGCATGTCAATAAACTGTAACACGCAAGTTGATTATGTTAAGTTTAACCACTAACCATAGATTTGCACATCCTAACTTCGCAGCTATACGAATATAACTGCACCGCAAAATCTCATTGATATACCATTTTCTCTTTTTTTGGAAATTGTACATGGTCTTTCAAGGGCTCGGTTCACTTGCTCAACAAAAAAATAGAGCAAGGATACATCTACCAACAAAATAGTGTATACCCTATTTAATTCCAATAGAATGGACGTCCATGATTTGCGTAGTGTACCCAAATCTACTTCTTTGCAGAGAAGGCGATCCTAGTTCATGGTTTGAAGTGTTTGATGAATAAATATGCAGTTCCCCTCCATTAAATCGAGAACATAGCAGATCCACATGGTATATTATTCAGGTGAACTCCATTAACTATAACAGTATATTAGGTATCTAACTAGTTGACACAGGAAGCATCAGTTTACATAATTATCTAGAAACAATTAAAGAACATAGAATAACAAAGATAAATTTAGCTTAAACTAAGAAGGCTGGACATTAAAAAGTTAAACTGTGTCAATCTGTTTGTACGGAAGTATAATCAGTTAGACATTTTCACTAACTACAAATGGATACTGTTAAAAGCAGTCCATTTTTGGGTAAGAGGGGGCAAGTTATATGGGAACTGCCCTTCAATTTTCTTTTTATAAATTTTTTCATAAAACTACATAGATACCCTTAATCTACCAATACATTCGTCAAATCCAGAAATTAAACACCGATTGCTTCATTTACTCATTATTCCCCTTTTTAACCCTAAATGAATGAATCAACATCTGTCGAATTTCAATTGCCAAAACAAAAAATGGGCAGCATCATATTAAATATATTTATACAATGACCAATTGTTGAATGCACGGCTATAAAAATTGTATTTCAGATTCAAAAGAAAAGGAAATTGACAAAGTGGATCCGTTTACGATAAAGAAAATAAATCATATTAGAGCATTAAATGCATTACAAAATTGAATACAAATACAAATTTGTATTTAATTCTCATTAATATTCATTTATTCTCGTAAATACGGCTTGAAGTATAATAAATGCAAACGATCAAAATTAAATGCAACGATCCTTTTTTTTTCCGCCTTCAATCATGGGTAGCAAAAATAGTAAACTGACTCAAATTGGATCCTAGCTAGTGGGACATCATATGATGTTACTACTTACTCTTGATTAGAGTAACCACCCCACGCATACTCCTTATTTTGGAACTAATGTTGTAGTGACGGACGATGGTAAGGATCTACTAATTTTGTATATCGGTTCAATGCTTTTATATACTCTCGAACACTTCCACTCTTCATAATGTTCTTTGTGTTCCCAATGTGAATAAAAATTGATTTATGCTTCTCAATTTTGTAGAACAACGCATCCATTGAATTCTCATCATCCTTCTTTCTTGTGAAGAATCTTCACACCAGGACAGTACTTTCATAAAGTCGTACTAAAGATGGTATGCATGAATGACGGTTTTCTCGACCAAATCTTGCCATTAATAACCTTTCAAGGGTCAAGACCACTCAGTCTGAACGACATAATCAATTGGATCATCGTCATCCATCACATTCAATTCTTGTTTCTTCCTTTAAATTAGAAGTTTCGAATTCATATCAGTTTATTCAAATTGTAATGCATTTAATGCTCTAATATGATTTATTTACTTTATCAAATTTAGTTGTGATTGATAATAATTAACGCTAACTTCAATTTTGATTGTTTGCATTACATATACTTTAAGAAGTAGGAACAGGGATGAATGAGCATTAATGAGAATTAAATACAAATTTCTATTTCTACTGAGTTATGCATTCAAAGCTTTCATTATCATTTCTAATAAAATTTATATTATGCTCATTCTTGCAGGGGCATAGAAAGAAAATAAATTTTATTAGAGCATGAAATGCATTACATAACCAAATATCATTCAGCTTTGTACTTCATCCCAATCAATGCTTAAGCATCCATATTTAATACTTCTTAAAACATAATTAATGCAAACAATTATAATCAATTCAAGCATTAATTATAATCAACCACGGTTAAATTTGAATTAGTGTTAATTGAAGTAGTTGCTGAAGTCAGTGATATTTATTTTGATTATAATGAATGTTTATTTTCGATTTTTTTTTAATAAAGACCTATTCAAGGTAAAAACAACACATCAACCAAGGGCTAGAGAACAACCTAGTGGAAGCAGTGCGCAAAAAACCCAGAATGGTGCCCAATATGTAAATAAAAAACAAGGATAAGTTGTGTATAAATAAGTATGTAAATCAAATAGAAAAGAATACAATTATTCAATATTATCCATATTTATTTCTAATCATAACAGTTTAGACTCGGTAAAAACAATGGGGTTATGTCATTCATGTTTAGGAGAACATGTTTTCGATAAGCTTTGTTATTTTCATTAAAATTATACAGTGGGTTCTTATTGCATATTACAAACATACAAATAAAGAGAGATCATTTATGTGTACACAATTAGAAATAGAATTGTAAGCAATAAACAAACATCATTAAATTTGTGGTAGGATCCCCTCGTATAAAGCGATTGCTGTAGTAAGTACGTATAAATTACGATAAACTGCTACCGTTTTAAATTGGGAGAAAATGGCGGATCCTGCCATATAAATATTATATATCCGACAAGCCCCTACTGAAAAATATAGGCTACTTATTTTAATATCAACAGCAACAACAACTAAACCATTATTCCCAAACAAGTTGGGGTCGGCTAGAGATGGAACCCAAAACTAAATGAAAAAATCAATTTAAAAGTTATAACAATAACAATAATAAAATCAAATCAAATAAGTAAATTAATAATAATAACTAAGTAAAATAAAATAAAATAAAAATATATATGTATATATATAAGAGGAGTGATGATAATAATACTAATAGTAATATTGGTCAAAAACCAAACCTACGTCTTAGGCTCATGTTCCATAGTCCTATAATCTAAAACTTATAAAACTCAACGCTCATGGCTCTGGTACGTGAATCGCTAACTTCCACTCGCTCCGATCCGTCACCAGCTCTTCGGATATACCACAATCCTTCAAATTCTTTTTTACTACTTCCTTCTATGTCAACCTTCGTCAACATCTACCTCTCTTTGAGCATTCAACGCGGCATATAATTCCGACATGCACAGGTGCCTCGGGCGGCCTTCGTTGAAGATGTCCAAACCATCTTAAGCGATGTTGAATTAGCTTCTCCTCAATTGGTGCTACTCCAAGTTTATCAATTATGGTTAATTTGGGTCTAGGAGTGATTAATGATGCCGATTTTAATGAATTTAAGGCATGAATAAAAATGTCATTACAGCCAGCCATGGATAAGAGGACCCAACTATTTAGAATACATCTCTTAACAATAACGAAATTACTAAAAGTTGCAACCTTCCTTATCCAAAAATGAAACCCTTTTAACAATGTCCTTATCAATTTCCACCATCAACGGATTTCATATAAAACGGATGGCCTGGAAGAAAAAGAACTAACTGAAAATGCAGTATACAATGAATGAATGATCCCAACTTGGAATTGATACAAAAGTTTAGTGACTTCAGTTTTCATTTTTAACTATCAGATCATAACTGCTCATCCATAATCAAACTTTCATCGACAACAGTAGACACAACTAATAATTTATTGTGCGTAAGCTTCCTTAGGCTACAATCAAAGTTTTAAATCTCGTCTTGCATGAGATCTCAGTTTTGCACTTGAACGAAACAAAACATAAAATCTCATTCATATATTGTTGGAAACACATCTTGTTCGAGAGGTTGAAATTTCAGTGGAAACTTTGACCTATTTCACCTATTTCCCAACTCAAGATCTCACTCAAAATAATATATTTTCTAATATATAACCTTTTTGCATTTCACATATTGGCCCAAATTAAATCATCTTATCAATTATTAATTAATAATTCCTTCAATCAATTTTTTTACACTTAATCATGTAAATCAAACAAATCATTTCAATTTTTTTTGCCTCTAATAATGTTAAAGAAATCGTAAGCTCAAAATTATATATTTTCTTTTATGTAACCCTTTTTATATTTTACATATGGACCAAAACAAAATTATCCAATTAAATATTAGTTAATAATTCTTTCAATCGTTTTTTTTTACATTTAATCCAAACAAGTCTTTTTTTAGTAAAAAATCGTAAGCTCCTACCCTCCTTCAAAGAAGGGAAAATCAATCTTATCTTTCTAATGCATGAACTAGTTTTCTATGCAAATAAAGTATGATACACTCTTACTTTTATTTGTTCTGATAGCATTCACTATAAAAAAGTTAAATTAGATTCCTAAGTTACTCCAAGATAATCCCAAGATGTACTTTTTAACTTGAGATTTCGCTCCAAAATGTACATCCAATATACAATCGTCTCGTCTAAGATCTCATTCAATACAAGTTATCATATTTGAAAATTCCAAGATGAAACGTGATTAAAATTTAAGATCTGAAACCTTGTCTACAATACCCAAAACCAACTGTGCCAAAATTTCCTTATAATACCGATAGACTAATACCAAAGACAGGTTAGATGGATGGGCTTTTAACCGATTTGACCGACTTGACCGCTTTAACCGACATACACCGAACCAATTCAACCGATAGACACAATTAACCGGCGTCATCGGTTAACCGACCGACTATAACCAATCATTTTCGATTCGGTTAACGGTTAACGAAATTTTATTGGTCGGTTAACCGTTAACCGACCAATTTTATATTTTATAATAACACAGCAGCCCCACCCAGTTTAAGCCCATACTCATTAGCAAGCCGATAATTTGTGCTCCAGATAGATTTGCTCTCTCAACTGTTCTTAAAATCAAAAAAAATCACGAGAATCAAAACCGTTGATCTATTAATCGGTGGATCCACAGTAGTTTAGCCGCGACGCTACTGAGTGTTAACGACTATTGCAGAAAACAAGGCATCGAGAAGGAAGAGAAAGCATGTGAGTAACTGAGTATTGTTGATTTTGTTCTTTGTATATTCTATTGTTCATTTGTTCGAAGAGAAAGCATGAGAGTATTGCTAAAATTTTTTCTTCATATATTCTATTGGTCATTTGTTCTACTATGTTGTTGTTCATAGGTGAATTACTGATTAGTTCATTTAGTCGTTTAAGCTATGTTGGTTTATTCGGTCAAATAATAATTTATGATTTATGCAATTGTTCTGATATTTAGTTGTTCCCTACCTGATTATAATTACTAATTTACTATGTACTTCAGTGTCTATAAAATATTTTTAAGTTCTGATGTATTTAACAGAAACAAGTAAACTATTTTGATTCGATTCTGAAAATTATAGATTTTCTATATTATAGATTTATAGTACTGAAGTAAAGAATATGTTTCTAAGTTTTAATCTTGAAAATCTATGAAAATTGAATATTTACTTGAGTTGAATTGAATTACTGATGGATATTTTGTACTGACTAGTATTGCTAACTGGATCGGTAAGCTGGTTATTACAAATGAATTGATTGAATAGTTACTAAAGAAAGGGCATCCATCATCAATAAGCATTACTTCTAAAACAAAATTATTATTTGACACGTTGCTAACACACCCATGTATGACTGAGGTACTCAGGAATAAATGCATACGCTCCAACTGTTATTAAGCGATCTACAATGAAGATGAAAATCTTGATGTTTAGTGCAGTAGTAATTAACCTTAGGAGGTCAACCTCAGCTGGAGCAACTGGAATTACAATTTAAAATGTTATTATAAGTTGTTTGTTTCTGTTTAAGCACTATGATATTTTAGTAACTTCCATTAACCGAGTGTGGCAGAATGTTGATTTTAGAGGCAAAAAGAATACATTTGCTTGAACAATTGAAGAAGTCCTCTGGCTGTTCATTGATGGTTAAAGCATTGTGTATCTTTGTAGTTGCTCCAGTTTTGGTCGCTTGACCGACTACATGGATTTGGTTTGCCATCATTCCCCCCGTTGATATCATATTATTGTTGGAGAGGTATTGTGAACTATCTACTTGCTTTTCTGCAAACAAAACTGCAACTAGGTTGAAGCTAACTTATAATTTGGTTAAATGGAAAAGAGTTCATATTTACACTTCGTAATATATATTATGTATTGTTGCTGAACTTTTATTTTCATGTATTGTAATTGAAGAACTGTCTGTAACAGTGAACTGTATTGTGAGCTCTAAGACATTTACTCTTTGCTTTGAGTTTCTGCTGAGACATTTATTTTGTATTAAATTGAACTGCAATCAGTAACGTATTGAAGTAAGCACTGCTGAGACATTTACTATACTGATTTGAGTAACCGATACTGTTGGTATCGGTCTATTTTTAACCGTTTAAATGCGGTAAAAAATCCTTTTAACCAATGTTGGTTAACCGGTTAAGCTTAAGCGGTTAACTGCTGAATATTCATGGTTAACCGCGGTTAAAATTGAACGGTTCGTACGAACAGGATAATTTTATTTTCGGTTCGGTTAACCGAACCGAATATTTTAGGCGGTCAAATCGGTTAATTAACCGATCGGTTCGGTTAACCGATCGTTTCAAACGAGGTAAAAGCACGTCAATTGAGTTAAAACTTTCAATCCACCATCACCCATATTCTTTTTATACATGTAGATGTAGGTATTTGATATACAGAAGGCCACTAATCCATCTTAAATTTTTAACTGATATAGACAATAAGGTACATGAGCATGTTACATATCTACAAAAGAAATCCCGAGATTCTTATTATTTGATAGTGCAGAACCAAGATCAGTTTGGTTGCATCAGTCCAGACCATATTATGCCATGATTCTAAACTGATACTCCATATAAAGGTGTCGCTGGTTAGCAATACAATTTCACTGAACTCTAGCCTAGTGTTCAAAATTCTGACCCATAAACCGAGCTATACAAATTGGCAATTCCCATAAGCAAGCTTAATTAAGATACCATATTAAATTACACAATCACATCAGTCATAGACTCATAATTATAAACTTTCTACAATGCACCAGGCTAAAAGAATTTCAAGCAAAGTTAAACCAACTTAAATCTACGTACCAGTAAGAACAAAAACATGATCCCTGCCTCCAGATCTCCTCCAATCTTTAGATCCCATAACCATTTCCACGACCTCTTTCTGCCTTTTAAAATCCTCGTTTTGCTCCTTATCCTTCTTCAAAAACCCGCCCTTTTTCTTTCCCCACCCCAGCTCAATCTCCGCGCTCAATGTTGCAAAAAATGGCACCAAAACCACATCAAATTCCTCATTACCCCCAACAACCTCGTAAAAATCCGAAGCTTTTGCACTTCCCGCTCTCATCTTCTCCAAATCTTTTAAAATCCAATATTCCGCGCTATACTGCTTAACTAACGGATTGCTCGGGTACGGCTTCTCAAGATTACGATTTTGAGACTGGAATTTGGCCCTCATAGAAGCGTCTGGATCAGAATTGATGCGGGAATCAACGGATGACATGCTCCAGTAGAGATCTAAGAGGCCGTAGTTGAACTTATCAGGGAGATCGAATATTTTGATTTTGAGCTTGGGGTTGAGGTTTCTATTGTTTGTGATGGAAGAAAATGTTGGGTCGGTATTTCGAGGAGAGATGTAGAAGATGACAATTAAAGACAGAATACCAAAAACAGAGAGTACAGAAATTCGGTTTCTGAGAAACGACATTAAGGGAAACGGTGCTCTTAGAGTGAGATCTGAGGTTGACAAAGAAAGAGCTCAGTTGGTGCTATATCATGGTTAAAAGGACTAACATACAGAAGATAAAAGAATGGGTGCGTCTGTTTCCGTAGATTGGTTTGCCCGCCCAGTTTATAATATTAAAGTTGTTCTTTTGCTGAGCTGGACAGTCAAAGTTGACGTCCTCGTGGGGGTTCCACGCTGCTGTCCAGTTCAAAGCAACGGTTGGAAATAAACCGTTCACGTCAGATGCGTCGGACGCCGTCTGACGCGAACGGTTCACCCCAACCGTCATCTTTTCTTTCATTCTCTATATATATCAAACCATTTCACACTCAAATCAACAAAACAAATCCATACAATCCGAAAATTCAGCAATTTTTACAAGCTTCGTCGTCGATTTTTTCAGGTGAATTTTTTTAAATTTGCGTTTTTTGTATTATTATCTTCCATGTATATTTTTTCGAATTTTTCTTAATTATTTTTTAAATTGTTTTTTCCCGAATATCTAGCCACTCTGCTGCTTCTTCTACCCGCACCATCGTCGACTGTAATGCCGACAGGACAAACGCGTTCATCGATGTGTGTTTCGAAAACATTGGTATGTGTGCCCAGTGTTGCACAGTGGTATGAAAAAATTACTGTCATGTTCAACGAAAGAACTGGCCTGGATTACAACATTGGGAAAATGAAAAACAAGTTCGATAATCTAAAACGTGAGTGGAGCCTATGAAACAAGCTGCTACAGATTCGAGGTTGCTATTGGAAAGAAGAACAGAACACGGTCGGTGGATCCGGCGAGTGGTGAGATACAGCTGCAGCAAGGTACCGCAAATACAGACATGTCTGCTCGTTTTAGGCAGTTGGACGTGTTTTTTGATGGCTGCATCTGAACTGCCAAATGTCAGTTCATAATTCCACAAAATTCCCCTGTTCAGCTACAGTTCGACACACAGCTTTATGGTGACTATCTCCGAGGCGATGCTGAGGAGATCACCAGTCGTAGAGCGCCTAGACAAGAACGACCTACTAGTGGTCCTTCTAGGTATGTTGGCAGTTCTTCGCATGATCTGACTCTTGCTAGGTGTATGGAAGTAAAGCGAAAGGATGACGATTATGAAGAATGGGAGGTCGCGATTTGTTCGGCTGAGTATGATAGCAAAGGTGTCAATCTTTTGCATGCCCTACTGGACAAACCCGAGCAGCTTAGAAAGGCTGTTATTTATCTTGTTAGACAGTTGAGAAGGAGAATGTAGTTTGTTTTGCCTGTATTTTATTTTCTGCATTTTTATCCGGTACTTGTATTTCTGCATTTGTATTGTAAATTATGAACTATGCATTTTTATTTTTGCATTTGTATTCTGTACTCTGTATTTAAAAATAATTAACGTAAATAAAATAATAACATAAACAAACAATAAAATAATAACTTTACCTCTTTCGCGTTGCCCCTTTCGTAAAAAGAACGCATTCCCCTTTCGCGAACTTGCCCTATTTCCAGCTCCTTTCGTTTGCCCCTTTCAGTTCACTCTTAGGTACCGTTCTTTGGTTGAACTGGGCAGTCAAAGTTGGCGTCCGCATCCGAAGCGTCGGACGTGTCTAGCGTGGGGCCCATGTTGCTGCCCAGTTCAAAGCAACGGTTGGAAATGAACCGTTCGCGTCAGACGCGTCGGACGCTGTCTGACGCGAACGGTTCACCCCCAACCGCCATATTTCCTTTCATTCTCTATATATATCAAACCATTTCACACCCAAATCACCGAAACAAATCCATACAATCCGAAAATTCAGCAATTTTTACAAGCTTCGTCGTCGATTTTTTCAGGTAAATTTTTTTATATCTGCATTTTTTGTATTATTATCTTCCATATATATATTTTTTAATTTTTCTGAATTATTTTTTGAATTGCTTTTTCCAAAATGTCTAGCCACTCTGCTGCTTCTTCTACCCGCACCATCGTCGACTAAAATGCCAACAGGACAAACGCGTTCATCGATGTTTATTTCGAAAACATTGGTACGCATGTCCACCGTGTTGCACAGTGGTATGAAGAAATTACTGTCATGTTCAACGAAAGAACTGGCTTGGATTACAGCGCTGGGCAAATGAAAAACAAGTTCGATAATCTAAAACGTGAGTGGAGCCCATGGAACAAGCTGCTACAGATTCCAGGTGGCTATTGGAACGATAAACAGGACACGGTCGGTGGATCCGACGAGTGGTGGGATACAGCTGTAGCAAGGTACCGCAAATACAGACATGCCTCGCCTGCTCGTTTTAGGCAGTTGGACGCGATTTTTGATGGCTGCATCCGAACTGCCAAATGTCAGTTCATAATTCCACAAAATCTCCTTTTCAACTACAGTTTGACGCATAGCTTTAAGGCGACTATCTTCGGGGTGATGCCGAGGAGATCACTGGTCATAGAGCGCCTAGACAGCAACGGCCCGCTGGTGGTCCTTTTAGGTCTGTTGGCAGTTCTTCGCATGATCTGACTCTTGCTAGATGTATGGAAGTGAAGCGGGAGGATGACGATTATGAAGAATGGGAGATCGCGATTTGTTCGGCTGAGTATGATAACAAAGGTGTCAATCCTTTGCATGCCCTGCTGGACAAACTCGAACAGCTTAGGAAGGTTGTTATTTATCTTGTTAGGCAGTTGAGAAGGAGAATGTAGTTTGTTTTATTTGTATTTTATTTTCTTCATTTTTATTCGTACTTTTTTTCTGCATTTGTATTGTGAATTATGAACTTTAATTTTTGCGTTTGTATTCAGTATTCTGTATTCTGTATTTAAAAATAATTAACGTAAATAAAATAACAACATAAACAAACAATAAAATAATAACTTTGCCCATTTTGCATTGCCCCTTTTGTACAAAGAATGCATTCCCCTTTCGCGAACTTGCCCGCTTCCAACCCTTTTCGCTTGCCCCTTTCGGTTTGTAAAAGGACGCACCCTTATGTACCGTTTTTTGCTGAGCTGGGCAGTTAAAGTTGGTGTCCGCGTCCGCGTCTGACGCGTCTGGCGTGGGCCCCACGCTGCTGCCCAGTTCAAAGCAACGGTTGGAAATGAACCGTTCGCGTCAAACGCATCAAACGCGTCGGACGCCGTTTGACGTGAACGGTTCACCCCCAATCGCCATATTTCCTTTCATTCTCTATATATATCAAACCATTTCACACCCAAATCACCAAAACAAATCCATACAATCTGAAAATTCAGCAATTTTTACAAGCTTCGTCGTCGATTTTTTCAGGTAAATTTTTTTATATTTGCATTTTTCGTATTATTATCTTCCATATATATTTTTTTCGAATTTTTCCAAATTATTTTCCGAATTGCTTTTTCCAGAATGTCTAGACAATTTGCTGCTTCTTCTACCCACACCATCGTCGACTGGAATGCCGACAGGACAAACGCGTTCATCAATGTTTGTTTCGAAAACATTGGTATGCGTGCCCACCGTGTTGCACAGTGGTATGAAGAAATTAATGTCCTGTTCAATGAAAGAACCGGCCTGGATTACAACGCTGGGCAAATGAAAAACAAGTTCGATAATCTGAAACGTGAGTGAAGCCCATGGAACAAGCTGCTACAGATTCCAGGTGGTTATTGGAATGAAAAACAGGACACGATCGGTGGATCCGATGAGTGGTGGGATACAGCTGCAGCAAGGTACCGCAAATACAGACATGCCTCGCCTGCTCGTTTTAGGCAGTTGGACGTAATTTTTGATGGCTACATCGGAACTGCCAAATGTCAGTTCATAATTCCATAAAATCCTCATGTTCAGCTACAATTCGATGCACAGCTTTATGGCGACTATCTTCGGGGTGATGCCGAGGAGATCACCAATCACAGAGCGCCTAGACAGCAACGGCCCACTGGTGGTCCTTCTAGGTCTATTGGCAGTTCTTTGCATGATCCGACTCTTGCTAGGTGTATGGAAGTGAAGCAGGAGAATGACGATTATGAAGAATGAGAGGTCGCGATTTGTTCGGTTGGGTATGATAGCAAAGGTGTCAATCCTTTGCATGCCCTGTTGGACAAACCCGAGCAGCTTAGAAAGGTTGTTATTTATCTTATTAGGCAGTTGAGAAGGAGAATATAGTTTGTTTTATCTGTATTTTATTTTCTGCATTTTTATTCGGTACTTTTATTTCTGTATTTGTATTATGAATTATGAATTTTTATTTCTGTATTTGTATTCTGTATTTAGAAATAATTAACGTAAATAAAATAATAACATAAACAAACAATAAAATAATAACTTTGCCCCTTTCGTAAAATGAACGCATTCCTTTTTCGCGAACTTGCCCTCTTCCCAGCCCCTTTCGCTTGCCCCTTTCATTTGCCTCTTTCGGTTCATAAAAGAACGCACCCTTATTTGTATTTTTATTGTAACGGGTGAAGTCATAGAAGAGAATTTGAAATTTCCATAAAGAAGGAAATTTTACAATTCTGGGTCAGTTTTTTTAAAAAAAATAACAACATACCACTTTCTAACATAATTATAGATATAGGCCAGTTTTGGCCATGGTGGAATATTCGTGTTGATGACGAATAGTGAATTTTGTAGTATGCGATTTTTTAAAAATCGCCCATATGGCTGCATCAAAACCAGTAAGCCCCACTCCTCCTCATTTACTTTCTACTTTACCAAGACCAATCCCAAACGATTCCAAAAGGCTCTACAATCATTTTTCTTCATATAATACCTCAAATAAGCCCAATTCCCTCTAAATATAATTCAACTACTAGGTGTATTCTTCATTATAAGGTAATGTTGTTGTTTAACGATTTTTAATTTGTTTTTTAACCTAAATCGTGTATTAGCTTTGTTGTGTGTATTCGTTGATGAACTCCTTGTTGAACTACACATGGATGATCGGGAGATTGACGATGAGGCGATGGCGAAATGTTATAATGGATTTGAAGCTCAAAGGGGCATTGCGCATCACGTTGGTGTTGATTTTGTTCCATAGATGCAATTTGATCTGATACCTCATAAGTTCCACTCCGGAACATCATACTTCAATGCTCGTTTACGCGAAGTTGTAGCGAACCATAGACTGAGCAAACAAATTTGCATTGGTGAGAACATATTTAAGCCTCTATATCATGTTGGTCCTATGCTACCATCCGGTGCATATCCAGATTGTCGATGTGGAGATGAATACGTGGTTGTCGTAGCCAAAACTTAAACTAATGCTGGACGTAGATTTTATGGTTGTGTTTCGTATGAAGATCACGGAATGAATCCCGTTGAAGTTGAGTGCTGTAATTTTATGAAGTGGACTGATTCTCCATTATGTGCTCGGAGACTAGAATATGCCCTCGAGATGCAAGCCAATTTAGGCATCCGAAAAAGGTAGTTGAAGAAATGAATAGAAAAGGTTGAGAGAGAAGAAAATGTCCGCGTTAGTTTATGTGATATGTTTTGTTGGCAGTAGATATGTTTACGTATATGTTTCTACTTTTGAAGCTTGTGTGCTGTAGTTTGGTCATTTTCATGTAATTGATGGATATTTGCATGGTTCGTTGAATGTATATTATCTGTTCTTTACAATTTTGCTATAAATGGTATGTAGAATAGATTGCCTAGTAGTCAGTATTGCGTGGACTGTATATTGAATATATTTGTTTGGTTTTATAGAGTTGTGCACAGGTAGTTATCAAACATGTATGGTGTCGGTAGGTTATGAGTGGTGTCTGTTTTGTTTCAAGGTAGTATGTTGGCAATTTTTGAAAAATTGCCAACGTGCTACCCTACAACAAAACAGACAGCAACCAAACTCCTCGCCCCTCATAACAAAATTAGCTCTTTTCTTTTACAAAAACTCATTTCGGCCATTAGTACCAATTCCTTAAAAAATATTCAATTTCCTCACTTTTGTATCAAATTCTATCCATATTCGGACCATGGCTAGTACTTTCGGCATCGTGGAGGATATAGATATTGATTTCTTCTCCAACTTGGTTTTTTGGGCCAAATTTAGGTTTTTGTTGGTTTGCTATGTTTACAAAATATTGTCAAAATAAGATGTTGTAGACTAAAGTAGGGCTTTGTAGCTAGATTTTGTTCATTTGATTGTGTAAATTAATATAAATTGATCAAAATAATTTTTTTGAAGATTTGCTTGTTATGAAAATAAGGGTTTAAGCCATTACACTTTGTGTCATAGAGTATGTTGAGTTGGAGCCCGGTCCGGTAGACTCGAGTGTGCTATATCTACAACTTAAACACCGCACGTCAAGTGAAACTTATATGATGGTAATTTCCTTTAAATTGTCGTACGTTTCGTCGTTGTTAAACAAAATGTGTAAATAATAATCTATGTACATGTACTGCTAAACAGAGTGAAGAAGCAGATTTTACAATTGATCACTCTATTTCCCTAAAGAAAGTCACTTCTCAACATCCTAGAGTTTTGGAAGAGCTTGAGCTAGCATGATTTTCGACAATAATGAAGTAGGTTACCTTCAGCTTGATCATCATCTAATTACTGCTCTTGTAGATAGATGGAGACCTGAAATGTCAACTTTCCATTTAACTGTTGGAGAGATGAAGATCACATTTAGAGATGTGGCAGTGCTTTTAGGTTTGTCTCTGACTCATATCATATAGTTCGGATGGATTGTGACACATTGACTATGACATATTAGCATTTAATGGTTCGACACTTTCGTTATGTTGACTGCCTTGTTGCTGGAAGCTAATTACATTGCAACAAAGCTTAAGAAAATATAAATAAATAACATTATATCCAACTATTCATCATAACAATGTTACCTCGGACTAATAACTACATCCATAAGCGGTGTGCAATAAAGAAAGCTTTGTTGCGTAGATGGTTGCGAGTTTGTGTATGGCATGAACCCGTACTGTATAGATGGAGGACAGTATCTTCCATCATTTACATACGGATTACTGTAACTAGGAGATACGTAACCAGCAGATGGATTCGTCGTCTCCAGCATCTGTGTATAGTATCCAATTCTAATACTTACTACAGGAGATGCCACCTATTGTTCTTGTTGTTGTTTTACAACTTTACCTACGTATAACTCAATCAATTTTGCAACAACAGAAAACATTACTTCAACATCTTCATCGTCCGCTAATGTTATTGTTTTAGAACCCGAGTCCGTTAACCAATTAACCACTAATTCAATTTCAAATTCTTCTTGATTAATTTTCATCGTTTTGTAAACAGATTCTTTTAATTTCATTAATTTGCAACATTTCCACACTCTTCCTGGTTTACACATACTGCCAACATATTTACCAATTCTCTAATCATCGATAATCAGTTCGTCCCTGTAATAGCAAAGTATAGGAATTAAATTTTTCGCCATTCTACAAATCAATATACACTTATATCACTACGTATGCATGTACAAAATAGTTAACTTACTCAAACCCCTTATTCAGTTTATCTACATTTACTAGCAAATGGAAATTTCAGAAATTACAAATTAAAACTAGGGTTTTATGATTATACCTTCGAATTGTTGAACTTTGTTGAACACCTTCGTCAAGATCTATAAATTTAGCCCTAAATCAATGTTCTAAAGATACAAAATCTGATTTCAGTCTATTGGAGCAATTTACAATCTTTTGGGTTAATTTTTGGTAAAGGAAAGTGAGGGAGAAGGAGAGCTTGCTGACTGGATTTATTGCAGCAAAAGCAAATTTTCAAAAATCACCCATTGGCATTTTCGAAAAATCACCAACGTTGGTATACGCATTGGCGATTTTCGAAAATTCACCATCACGTATATCAAAACAAGCCTATATCTGTAATTATGTTTTAAACTGGTCTATTTGTTGTTATTTGTTTTCAAAACTGGCCCGAAGTAGCAAATTTTCCATAAAAGAAAGTGGCGATTCAATGACAAACTCTACAAACTTCGTTCTACGCCATCCTATCTTCTCTTTTCACCTTAGCCCGGTTCTATTAAGGTTTTGCTCGAATAATTGAAAAAGAATGTAAATCAAAACATAATCGCTAACCCCATTTATTTCTCTCTATTACTATAGTTTTGGAATAATCGGAGTGGGTAAAGAAAAAATGGAGTAAGATTTTTTTTAAGTAACGAGGTGGAAAAAGCAAATATTGAAGTGTTAATTGAGCACCCCTAAAAGAAATTTTAAAATTTACTCACGGATAATACTGTAATGAATAGTTAATTATCATTATGTAAAAATATTACTCGTTTTCCATCACTACCCCTAATATTTTTCTTTCATTTTCTCTTTATGGAAGTTTTCTGTAAGACGCCCTCTTTATATGTTTCACAATGCATTTGCAGTTTCTAAAACTACAATTTTTTGCAGTTTTGCAAAAAACAAATTAATATATATATATATATATGTGTGTGTGTGTGTGTGTGTGTGTGTTTTTATACTTACATTCATAACAACATGATATTAAATGCATATTTGATTTTAAAAAAAAAGCAAAAAGTTGAAAACTTTATCGAATAATTTTAGGGTTGTAATCTAAAAAAAATTAAGTGGTTTGATCAGCGAGACAACAAAATGATTGTCTGCTTAATTAAGCATCAGTTTTTTACCAAAAAATAATAATAATTAAAGAACGAATCCAAATTTCCATTATTATTTATCTCGTTATCCTTCCATCATACAGTCTTAAACATCCAACCGTCCTTGAAGTCTGACGCCTCCCTCTAAAGTTCGTTATCTATGGTCTCAAACACCCTTCCATCGCAAATTCCATCAATTTCCTTAGTTTGTTTGAAATAATAAAGTAAATTAATTTTTTAACTTATTTTCAAAAGTATAAATAATTCTATACCTTAATTTGAAATTTGTTCAAATCATAATATCATATACATTCTTAAAAGATTTCGTTTGAATCTCGAATAAAAGGAAAATTGAAATCAACATCTCTATCATCTTCTTTTAATGGAGGTAGGATGGAGCTTGAGATGGATATTGAGTCTAACCACCCGGAATTTCGAACACTTCGTATTAATCTGAATTATTTAAATATTTGAATTTTGGATTTAATGTGATTAAATTGATTTAATAACCTTGTTAACCCTTTTAATTAATAACTAATGATGGAAAACTTATTTTTGAAGTTCATTTACAGAAATAAATAATTTGAAGAAATGTCGATAATGTGACTGAAAATTGTTATATCGATAAATAGCTTCTTATTCGAACTAAGTTATTCAAACTTTGTGTACAAGTCTAAATAACATACGAAGTCATTAATAATAAATAGAAATATTTTCACTAAATATGGTTAACAAAATTTGTTTCTAGAAGATCATTAGGAATTAGATATTTTGAGTGGTTAAAGTTTGGGTGGAGAAGTTTGTTTTAACTTGTGAGGTGGAAAGTTGATCATCGGGGAGTATGTCTTTGGCTGACTATAGGGGTTTTGGGGGGGATTAGTGGTGACCTATTGTAACGATCCAGAATTTATATTAATTAAAATTTGGATATTAATTGATTTTAAATATTAATAAGTGAAATTAATAAGTCGAATGATTAAAAAATTCGAATATCTGGATTTAATTGAATAATTAAATCGATAAATTAATAGTTGAAATTCCAGAAATAATTGAAATCTGGATTTAATGTGTTAAAAATGATTTATAAAGTTATATTAAATCATATTGAAGTTATAGTGATATTATAGAACTTTTAAGATTGAATTAAAAGTTGAATTGTGAAAATTGAATATTTTAATATTTAATCGACTAGTGAAATTAGCCATTTTTGGGACAGTCTCAGAATTGGACGAAACTAGTTCCATTAGATCCGTAATAGTTTGTTATTATCGGATTTCAATTTTTGTAGCAATCGGAGTTGTCGTTTGACCGTGTCAGCTCGAAACGCATTGAAATTGTTTTAATATTAATTCGCCGAGTTAAAAATAGTCATTTTTCAAAAAGTCTCGGATTTCGACGAAACCAGTTTCATCGGATCCATAATGTTGAATTATTGTATGGTTTCAAATTTCGTGTCAATCAGATTTATCGTTTGTCCGGGGCAAGCCAAAACGTATTGAAATCGGTTTAATCGGTTTAATTTAAATTTGACTGTTTATTGTCATAACTCGCACAGATGACCGAATTAGCCTCCGAAACATGTTCCATTGTGTTCGAAACGCGGGGTAAACCTTACGAACGCCAGGCGGCACGCGTGATTTGGAGATCGTTTGAAAAAGTTGTTTTAAAATAGATTTAATATTAAAATAATATTTATATACGTTTATATATAAACGTTCACAGAGAAAACCCTAATTCTCTTCAGCTCCAACCGCCACTATCCTCATGAATGGCCAGAAATTCGTGTGCTTTCACCTCGTTTATCTCCAAATCCAATGAGTTTCACGAAAAACATTCAACTGCAAAGTCGTAGAGCACGTTGAGATCTCCACATCCAACGGTGGAGATCGTTTGTAGTGGAGCCGATCAACGGCAATTTCAATTCAAAGGCGATACCTTTGGGCACGTTTTTCACAGCCAAGAGGAGGCCAAGCTCAGTGATTTTTGCGGCGTGGGTAGGCGAGGCTACTAGCTTCGATTTGAGGGTAGTATGATGGGATTTCAAGCATCGTTGGGGGGGCGCGGCATCGTGATGTTTCGAACGGCAATGGGTTTCTTTGGAAACCTGGAAGTAACGTAAGTGGAAGAAGGGAAGTATACGGCCTTGATCTTCTAGATGTTGAACATGTGGCTGTGATCGAATCTGGGTATAAAAATAAAAGTAAATTGTATAAATTAATTGTAAATAAATTGTATTAACTTCAAATTGCTATAACTCTTTCGTACGAGGTCAGAATTTCGCGAAACCAGTTGCGTTGGAATCGTATGATCGAGCACTACGCTTGAAGCTGAATTGGAATTTATTTGGGCTAGTGAAAATTTCGGGTAGAATTAAACGTCTGTTTAATTTTATTCGAATTAAAACGCTGAAACTGAATTGAAATCAAGGTGAGAACTCCTCACTCAATTGAATGTTTTGTTTCGATTTAAATTTTAAATAGTTGAGATTTAAAATTGTTGATAGTGATTGATTGTGTGATTGGATGTTTAATTGATATCTGTTATGTTGAAATAGACATTATACGCCGTTATTAAGCGGATGTTATTTATTAAAAACATATACCGCGATAATTTCACATTAATGTGGAATTGGTATTATTTATGTAATAGCAATATATATATTGGCATATGTATATATTGCAGTTGTTGATTTCCCGCATTGTATAGTGGATGAGACCCTATTGCGCCGTTAGTAAGCGGATAATATTTACTAAACCCATATACCGCGATAATTCCGTACTGGAGCGGAATTGGTATTATGCTAACATCTATGGATGCAGGGAAACAGGTTGGAGGGATCCAACTGGATTCCTCACAGTAGTGATTTATTTACAGATATTGGGATATATTCTGTTATCATATGATGATATATGATGTTTGGATGCTGTGATTGACTATTTGGTGCTGTTGCATCATCAGATTCATTTTTGAAGTCTAAGATAACGATTTTGATTTTAAAAGGGGATTTTTAAAGTGATTTTCGAAAGTATACGTTTTATAGAATTGGTTTATTTAAATTGATATTTTGGAATAATTATAAACGGTTTATATAAAAGATTTATAAAATTGATATTTATAAATTAAAATATTGGGATTATAAAATGAGTTTTTATAAGTGTTAAAAGGAAGCATAAATGGATTTCATAAGTGAATGAAATTTATAGATTTATAAATTGTGAAATTATAAAATGAATAGATTTTTGTAAAATAAAAGATTTATAAGTAATTAACTTATAATTTAGATTTTTGGTATAAAATTGAGTTATAAATCGAATTTGTTAATTCAAGGATTTTTATAAATCGAAGTTTTTATAAATAGAATTGGAATTTATAAACATTGTTTTATAAATTCGAAATCACTTATTTTGATAAGTGAATTATAGAAGTAATTAAAGGAATTACATCCACGATTTTGGACAGTGGATAATCCTTTAAATAAAATGTGTAGAAATGTTGAGTTTGGATAACGAAGTATATTCACGATTTTGGACAGTGAATATATTATTAAATAAAACGGAGATGTTTTGGAAAAGTGATATTACGAAATGAAGTAATTGTTTTAAAACGTGTTAAGTATCGAAAACTTAGATTTCAACATTTATTGTTGAAATAGATGTTTCGAGGAATAAGGAAATGATGGATTATAACACTGTTGTTATAGTAAATGGTTTCCGAAAGGAAATGTTTTATATAGTATTGGGATTTATATATCTATTTAAATTTTGAATCCTTATACTAGTGATTTTGAGTTGTCGTAACGATGTTTTACGTAACATTCGTTTTAACTCAAATAAAATTTGTGAAAGAGAATGATTTCCTTAAAGAATGAAATATATACTTAATTTTGATTTAAGTATATTGAATATTTTCAAATGTTGAAAATAAATGGATTTGTGAATTACCTATTATTAAATAGGTATGGAAATGCTTTTCCAATATGAAGTGAAATGTTTTGAGATTTTATCTTCAAAGATAAATTGAAATGTGGAAATTGATTTGAAATTGTTTCAAATGGTTAAGTGTGGAAATAATATATCTTGTAAAGATATTTTTGGAGATTAAATAATTTGGAAAATTATTTGGAATCTGATGATGTTGCGCATCTTTATTGATAGTTAAATAACCGACTATCAATAATTACCTTGAATGGGTATTTGTTGTGATTTGCTTGAATTTGAATGCCACACTTATTTTTGAATAAGCGCTCACTATTCGAGTTAGCCGGGAAAGGACCTTTGTGTCGTATAACCCATTTCGAATTTGTGATACGACGATATGGATTGTATTGAAGACCGGTGGTGAATACCGGATGTTTATGAAAACGATAGGATGAGCTATCGATTGTCTCTGCACCGTTAGCTACGGTATTGAGATTTCCTTTGTGATGGGAAGTTTTATCGGGATTGTGAATATCCGGATTGCAAGGGCTTCTTCGGAAGTGCCTTCGGTTCTGTTCGAACCCGGAACAGACTTGTATGGTTACATGTCTGACATTACATTTTGAGATGTAAAGCTGATTTCTTTCAAATACATTTCTGTTGGTGGCGGAGAATTTATTCTCTTAGCTTAACACCCTTCTCTGAGACGTACGAGTTCAGAGGTTATGTAGTTGAAATTTATCAACGATATATCCCAATTTGGTAATGTGGCATGTTGAGTGTTGCTGTGAAATGATCATTGTTTGATAATTTGTGATATGATCATTTGTTTGATCATTTATCTTTATGGTCATTACTTTGATCATTTGTTTGACCTAAAGCATAGCTTTTGTATAAAGCGTAGCTTTGTGGACGAGACTTTGTCAGGGCCTCAACAACCCGGAAATGGTCGAAACATGAATGTTGCGGCAAGGTTATGAGGGTCTCGCCCTTTAGGGTATGTCATTTCCTTCTAGAAAGGGGTAGTATCATGGTATGGAGCCCAGATACTTACTCATGTGGACACACCTATTTATTATGTGTGATGATGCTACCGAGCGCTCGGATAAAGGTCCCAAAGGACCGGGTGATGACATATTCGTGAGTTACCTGTTATAGGGGTAACCCGGCCTTGTTTGGCAGAGAGCAGTTTGTCTCTCGGAGCGTCCAGCCAGAGGCGTTCTCTTTCGTGGCATAGGAAGTTCCTTAGCCTGACCATTTGTTGGAAAATCCAAAGAAACAATACGAACCTTTACGATTGAAATTGTATAACCTGTCTCCTCAGGAGGCAGCTATAGCAGGCATAATATAATGGTACCTATGCTGGCTAAGATTTATATTCTACTTTCGAAATGTTTTCCACTATGAACTAATAATAATATCAAATCCAATTATTTGTTTTGCGTAGTAAGCATCTTTGACTAACATAAGAAGAAATCTCCTCCAAGTCTGCGTTTGCATTGTGTGTGTGGTGGGAGGTCTTATGGTAGTTTCATTTTCCAAAAGCATTGCGGATTTCAATGTTAAAATTCTATTGTTGTTTTTAAAGATAAACTGTTTTAGTTCTCACACCAGTCACCATGACTGACTTGGAGTTTATTGTTTCCTTCCTAAACTCTGGGTGCCCATCATTTTCCACACGGGCAGTCTTGAGTTAGGTTATTTGGTTATCCTAGATTCAGGAGATGCTGTGGAGCTCATTGGCGAGCTGGATGGCGAGACGTATCATCTATACTATGTATTATTCCGCTGTGTATTCTGTATATGGACAAGTTTGTATAACTGTCCAGTTGTGTTGTATATTGTTGTTGTACACTCTGATGATGATGTAATGTATAAAATGATATAGTTCTTTGATTTAAAGATTATTCATTTATCTATTATATGTTGTTCCGCTACGAATGTGAGATTCTGATATTGGTTCTGTTTCTGTGTTTTTCTTTTCTTTCTTTTTCTTCTGTTTCTGTGTTTTTCTTTTCTTTCCTTTTCTTCTGTTTTCTTCTACCTCTTCTTTTAACCCTAATGGCTCGATTTTCCGTTCATCTTGAGTTAATCGATGGAGATTAGTGTCTATTCAAGGGTACGGAAAACTGGATTGTTACATTTGGTATCAGAGCATATGGTTAAGCGACAACCCTGCTCTGTTGGGTGTTACTCATTAGAGATAGAGTCAGTAGTACTCTAGAATGAGTTGAGTGTAATAATAGATATGAGCGCGTATTTGTTAGTGAATATAAAATTGTTTTATATTGTGATGATTGATTTGTTGAGTGGTATATGGATTCTGGTCGGTATTGTCCGTACAACTCTATCGATAGGGATCTCTAAACACTTGTTCAGAACAATTCGGCACAATATTGTTTTAAATTGGGTAAATGAAATAATTTTACCTCGATTATATTTTGTATATAAAGAAATAATTTTTCTGAAATTATTAAAGTGTATATGATTGATTGTTTGGATGTTGGAAATATAAATATATATATATATATATGTTAATAAAAGTTGTCTGAATAAGTTAAATAAAACGACAATTGTAAAAGAAATTGTATAAGCAAATAAATTATAAAAGGTGAAGTTATAATTGATATGATTTACAATGGTGAAATAAACTTATATATAAATAGTGAAATATTATAAGTAAAAGATTTGTAATGAGATTTATAAATCAAGGAAATTTTTTGAAAGAATAAAAAGCACTGGATCCACTATTGTTGCTGGAAAATAGTACGGTGATGACTGCAGCATCATCGGTATCATTTTCGAGTTTCTGTGTGATTGATTTGCTACCCATAGTAAATTGGAAATTGAAGTTTTGTTGTGATAAACAGATTTGATTTAAAGTCCAAATTAAAATTGATAAATATAAGTGAAATGATATTTGAAATTATAATATGAAATAAATTTTTAGCTTTGGTAAAAAGTTAAATAAATTAAATCAGATTTGGAAGCTTAAATATATAAGTTGTATAACTTATAAAATGAGTAATGTAAGCAAAACCAAATGATAAAGTGATTAAACAATTTTGTTAAGTCAAATGTGATATAAAATTGAATGATTGATGAAATTTGATTTTTGTAAAGTTAAATAAAATTTGAATCTGAATTGGATTTATAAGTGGAAACTTAAGTTAATTTGAGCAAATGATGTTTGAAATGGAAAATAACTTAAGTAATGTTGAATGAAGTTGATTTTGATATCAAGGTAAATTAATAAAGTGAATTTATTAAGTGAATGTAAACTTGAGTTATATGAATGAAATTCAAGTTTATTTGTTAAAATGAATTAGCAATGGAATTGAATAAATGGATTGAATGTTAATCAATCGAATGTGAATAAATTGATATGGAATAATGAATGTAAGTGTTAATTCATTAGAAGCTAATGAAGTGGAGAAGTTGAATAATTCAATGAAAGTCAATTTAATATCAACCAATTGAAATTAAAAGTGTTGAACCAAGTCGAATGTAAAATTAATAATTTAGTTGTAATGGATGTACATTGGTTGTTATATGGATGTTAGTTGATTGTATATAATTTATTAAGTGTTAATGAAATTGAATTGACAAATTGAAAGCTAAAGTAATTGAAATCAAATTGAAAGTTAAGTGAATCTTAAATAGAATTGAATTTGATTTGTAAGTGAACTAATGTGAATGTAAACTAGTTGAATTGAAAATGGATGTTAGTAAAATCCAATGATAAACAAATCAAATGTGATTAAATTGGAAACCAATTCATTGAATATTAATGAAAAGTGAATGTATATTGATTTGGTTATGAAGTTGTTGGATGTTTATTGAATGATAATTGTTTGATGGTTGCATTTTGCTTTTGAATGCATTACTATGATTGGCACATGTAGTTGTTATGTTGCTATATGATGTATATTGATATTATTTTCTATATACATGTTCTCATTTGTTTGATTGAGTGTTTAGTAGGTGCGGATGGCGTTTGCTTCGCATTTGGAGCTCGCTTTCGTGCTATATTAACCGTATACGCTCGCTAAAAATATAATAAGGTACATATCTCGGATTAAATATCGTACTTTTACACTTTTTCCCTACGGGATGCCTCATCACTTGATGAGATGTATATTTGTGATATATATACACTATCATTTTTTTTCGGATCGAGCCGCGCAAAGGAAGCTATGGCGAATTTTTTCGAAAATTTAAGGCGTTAGAATATTTTTGAGAAAAATTGGAAATTTTTTGAAAACTAAGTATGATTTGAAAACTTAGTAAAGTTATTGTAAAAAGTTTAGCTATGAATTTTTGGGAAAGTTAAACACTTAAGAGATTTGTAAATCTAATTTGAACGATTTGTTTTGAGAAGTTAATAGATTTTGTGTCTTTTTCTTACTTGGTAATTTCGAGGATGAAATTCTTTTAAGGGGGGAAGTTTGTAACGACCCAGAATTTATATTAATTAAAATTTGGATATTTAATTGATTTTAAATATTAATAAGTGAAATTAATAAGTCGAATGATTAAAAAATTCGAATATCTGGATTTAATTGAATAATTAAATCGATAAATTAATAGTTGAAATTCCAGAAATAATTGAAATCTGGATTTAATGTGTTAAAAATGATTTATAAAGTTATATTAAATCATATTGAAGTTATAGTGATATTATAGAACTTTTAAGATTGAATTAAAAGTTGAATTATGAAAATTGAATATTTTAATATTTAATCGACTAGTGAAATTAGCCATTTTTGGGACAGTCTCAGAATGGGACGAAACTAGTTCCATTAGATCCGTAATAGTTTGTTATTATCGGATTTCAATTTTCGTAGCAATTGGAGTTGTCGTTTGACCGTGTCAGCTCGAAACGCATTGAAATTGTTTTAATATTAATTCGCCGAGTTAAAAATAGTCATTTTTCAAAAAGTCTCGGATTTTGACGAAACTAGTTTCATCGGATCCGTAATGTTGAATTATTGTATGGTTTCAAATTTCGTGTCAATCAGATTTATCGTTTGTCCGGGGCAAGCCAAAACGTATTGAAATCGGTTTAATCGGTTTAATTTAAATTTGACTGTTTATTGTCATAACTCGCACAGATGACCGAATTAGCCTCCGAAACATGTTCCATTGTGTTCGGAACGCGGGGTAAACCTTATGAACGCCAGGCGGCACGCGTGATCTGGAGATCGTTTGAAAAAGTTGTTTTAAAATAGATTTAATATTAAAATAATATTTATATACGTTTATATATAAACGTTCATAGAGAAAACCCTAATTCTCTTCAGCTCCAGCCGCCACTATCCTCATGAACGGCCAGAAATTCGTGTGCTTTCACCTCGTTTATCTCCAAATCCGATGAGTTTCACGAAAAACATTCAACTGCAAAGTCGTAGAGCACGTTGAGATCTCCACATCCAACGGTGGAGATCGTTTGTAGTGGAGCCGATCAACGGCAATTTCAATTCAAAGGCGATACCTTTGGGCACGTTTTTCATAGCCAAGAGGAGGCCGAGCTCAGTGATTTTTGCGGCGTGGGTAGGCGAGGCTACTAGCTTCGATTTGAGGGTAGTATGATGGGATTTCAAGCATCGTTGGGGGGCGCGGCATCGTGATGTTTCGAACGGCAATGGGTTTCTTTGGAAACCTGGAAGTAACGTAAGTGGAAGAAGGGAAGTATACAGCCTTGATCTTCTAGATGTTGAACGTGTGGCTGTGATCGAATCTGGGTATAAAAATAAAAGTAAATTGTATAAATTAATTGTAAATAAATTGTATTAACTTCAAATTGCTATAACTCTTTCGTACGAGGTCGGAATTTCGCGAAACCAGTTGCGTTGGAATCGTATGATCGAGCACTACGCTATGAAGCTGAATTGGAATTTATTTGGGCTAGTGAAAATTTCGGGTAGAATTAAACGTCTGTTTAATTTTATTCGAATTAAAACGCTGAAAATGAATTGAAATCAAGGTGAGAACTCCTCACTCAATTGAATGTTTTGTTTCGATTTAAATTTTAAATAGTTGAGATTTAAAATTGTTGATAGTGATTGATTGTGTGATTGGATGTTTAATTAATATCTGTTATGTTGAAATAGACATTATACGCTGTTATTAAGCGGATGTTATTTATTAAAAACATATACCACGATAATTTCACATTGATGTGGAATTGATATTATTTATGTAATAGCAATATATATATATTGGCATATGTATATATTGCAGTTGTTGATTTCCCGCATTGTATAGCGGATGAGACCCTATTGCGCCGTTAGTAAGCGGATAATATTTACTAAACCCATATACCGCGATAATTCCATACTGGAGCGGAATTGGTATTGTGCTAACATCTATGGATGCAGGGAAACAGGTTGGAGGGATCCAACTGGATTCCTCACAGTAGTGATTTATTTACAGATATTGGGATATATTCTGTTATCATATGATGATATATGATGTTTGGATGCTGTGATTGACTATTTGGTGCTGTTGCATCATCAGATTCATTTTTGAAGTCTAAGATAACGATTTTAAAAAGGGATTATTAAAGTGATTTTCGAAAGTATACGTTTTATAGAATTGGTTTATTTAAATTGAGATTTTGGAATAATTATAAACGGTTTAGATAAAAGATTTATAAAATTGATATTTATAAATTAAAATATTGGGATTATAAAATGAGTTTTTATAAGTGTTAAAAGGAAGCATAAATGGATTTCATAAGTGAATGAAATTTATAGATTTATAAATTGTGAAATTATAAAATGAATAGGTTTTTGTAAAATAAAAGATTTATAAGTAATTAACTTATAATTTAGATTTTTGGTATAAAATTGAGTTATAAATCGAATTTGTTAATTCAAGGATTTTTATAAATCAAAGTTTTTATAAATAGAATTGGAATTTATAAACATTGTTTTATAAATTCGAAATCACTTATTTTGATAAGTGAATTATAGAAGTAATTAAAGGAATTACATCCACGATTTTGGACAGTGGATAATCCTTTAAATAAAATGTGTAGAAATGTTGAGTTTGGATAACGAAGTATATTCACGATTTTGGACAGTGAATATATTATTAAATAAAACGGAGATGTTTTGGAAAAGTGATATTACGAAATGAAGTAATTGTTTTAAAATGTATTAAGTATCGAAAACATAGATTTCAACATTTATTGTTGAAATAGATGTTTCGAGGAATAAGGAAATGATGGATTATAACACTGTTGTTATAGTAAATGGTTTCCGAAAGGAAATGTTTTATATAGTATTGGGATTTATATATCTATTTAAATTTTGAATCCTTATACTAGTGATTTTGAGTTGTCGTAACGATGTTTTACATAACATTCGTTTTAACTCAAATAAAATTTGTGAAAGAGAATGATTTTCTTAAAGAATGAAATATATACTTAATTTTGATTTAAGTATATTGAATATTTTCAAATGTTGAAAATAAATGGATTTGTGAATTACCTATTATTAAATAGGTATGGAAATGCTTTTCCAATATGAAGTGAAATGTTTTGAGATTTTATCTTCAAAGATAAATTGAAATGTGGAAATTGATTTGAAATTGTTTCAAATGGTTAAGTGTGGAAATAATATATCTTGTAAAGATATTTTTGGAGATTAAATAATTTGGAAAATTATTTGGAATTTGATGATGTTGCGCATCTTTATTGATAGTTAAATAACCGACTATCAATAATTACCTTGAATGGGTATTTGTTGTGATTTGCTTGAATTTGAATGCCACACTTATTTTTGAATAAGCGCTCACTATTCGGGTTAGCCGAGAAAGGACCTTTGTGTCGTATAACCCATTCCGAATTTGTGATACGACGATATGGATCGTATTGAAGACCGGTGGTGAAGACCGGATGTTTATGAAAACGATAGGATGAGCTATCGATTGTCTCTGCACCGTTAGCTACGGTATTGAGATTTCCTTTGTGATGGGAAGTTTTATCGGGATTGTGAATATCCGGATTGCAAGGGCTTCTTCGGAAGTGCCTTCGGTTCTGTTCGAACCCGGAACAGACTTGTATGGTTACATGTCTGACATTACATTTTGAGATGTAAAGCTGATTTCTTTCAAATACATTTCTGTTGGTGGCGGAGAATTTATTCTCTTAGCTTAACACCCTTCTCTGAGACGTACGAGCTCAGAGGTTATGTAGTTGAAATTTATCAGCGATATATCCCAATTTGGTAATGTGGCATGTTGAGTGTTGCTGTGAAATGATCATTGTTTGATAATTTGTGATATGATCATTTGTTTGATCATTTATCTTTATGGTCATTACTTTGATCATTTGTTTGACCCAAGCTTTTGTATAAAGCGTAGCTTTGTGGACGAGACTTCGTCAGGGCCTGAACAACCCGGAAATGGTCAAAACAGGAATGTTGCGGCAAGGTTATGAGGGTCGCGCCCTTTAGGGTATGTCATTTCCTTCTGGAAAGGGGTGGTATCATGGTATGGAGCCCAGATACTTACTCATGTGGACACACCTTATTTATTATGTGTGATGATGCTACCGAGCGCTCGGATAAAGGTCCCAAAGGACCGGGTGATGACATATTCGTGAGTTACCTGTTATAGGGGTAACTCGGCCTTGTTTGGCAGAGAGCAGTTTGTCTCTCGGAGCATCCAGCCAGAGGCGTTCTCTTTCGTGGCATAGGAAGTTCCTTAGCCTGACTATTTGTTGGAAAATCCAACGAAACAATACGAACCTTTACGATTGAAATTGTATAACCTGTCTCCTCAGGAGGCAGCTATAGCAGGCATAATATAATGGTACCTATGCTGGCTAAGATTTATATTCTACTTTCGAAATGTTTTCCACTATGCACTAATAATAATATCAAATCAAATTATTTGTTTTGCGTAGTAAGCATCTTTGACTAACATAAGAAGAAATCTCCTCCAAGTCTGCGTTTGCATTGTGTGTGTGGTGGGAGGTCTTATGGTAGTTTCATTTTCCAAAAGCATGCGGATTTCAATGTTAAAATTCTATTGTTGTTTGTTTTTAAAGATAAACTGTTTTAGTTCTCACACCAGTCACCATGACTGAATCGGAGTTTATTGTTTCCTTCCTAAACTCTGGGTGCCCATCATTTTCCACACGGGCAGTCTAGAGTTAGGTTATTAGGTTACCCTGGATTCAGGAGATGCTGTGGAGCTCATTGGCGAGCTGGATGGCGAGACGTATCATCTATACTATGTATTATTCCGCTGTGTATTCTGTATATGGACAAGTTTGTATAATCGTCCAGTTGTGTTGTATATTGTTGTTGTACACTCTGATGATGATGTAATGTATAAAATGATATAGTTCTTTGATTTAAAGATTATTCATTTATCTATTATATGTTGTTCCGCTACGAATGTGAGATTCTGATATTGGTTCTGTTTCCGTGTTTTTCTTTTCTTTCTTTTTCTTCTATTTTCTTCTACCTCTTCTTTTAACCATAATGGCTCGATTTTCCGTTCACCTTGAGTTAATCGATGGAGATTAGTGTCTATTCAAGGGTACAGAAAACTGGATTGTTACACCTATTGTTGCCCATACAAGCCCACGTATATCATAATGAAACCCTTTTACATTTTTAGGCAAAAATAAATAAGCTCTTCATCTCTTATTCTCTTATATTCTAACTTTCTAAAAGAAGCAAATCAACCTAACTCTTCAGCAAACTCTAGTGTACGGCTTATATTGTAATAACCGTAAAATTAACAATAATTAGTAAGGCTCCAAAATAGGATTTAAGCAAACGACGAAAATTGGCCACGAAAATTGCACCATTGTGGTCGTGGCGATTTTCTAAGCAACTTTCATATTTGAAGTTTCGCGATCAGAGCTCAAACGAAGAAGTTATCAACGTTTGAAGTTTTCGAAGCGAAAATAATTAAAAACAAAAAAGGAAATAAATAACATTATAATGCAGACCCCATTGGTCTTCAGGTGGTGACTAGGGTTTGAAACTTGGCCAATAGCTTGGATTTAATTATTTTTAATCTAACGTTTACGGTTGGTTCGAGCGTCTATAAATACAAGCCTAACCCCTCACTTCTTTTCTTATATTTATGATCAAAGCTGCGAAGCTCTGCCATTTTCCATTCTTCTCTATTTCAAAAATTATATATATATATATAATTGGAGAAGGGTAGAAAATAAAAGAGAATAATAGAAGAAGCGAATCAATACCGTGGAAGAAAGAGAAGAAGAGAAACCGTGGTTAACTAGCCTACCTTTGATAAACTAGTTTTCATTTAACCATCAAATTTGAGGTCTATGCATATCCCATACAAATTACACTAGTAGGAAGCAAAATCCGTTAGAGTATAACCCAAGCCTTTGTTACCGCTCGCTCGGGGCCGTTGGTGGTCATCACCTATATGCCAGACCTACTACTAATACCGATATAAACTACTGACATAACCCACCGACCTTCCAGGGCTAACAGCCCATTAAGGATAACCTAAGTAATCAAGAAAAATACCTTTTTCGTTACTTAATACATTTTATTAGAAACAAAGCAGACCCCATTGCATTAGAAGTACTGGGTCATTTAATACTTCAAATCTGAGGTGAACCCACGGTATATTTTCCCCCACCTATCTGCAACGCATATCCTTTTCCCCCAGGTCTTATGGCCAGATTCTCGCATCAGTAATAAGTATATACAACTTCTTGTAGTCTCTAGGTGAAGGGTAGACTTTTGTTGTATAACTCTACTGACCTCGTATCCCAATCTACTAAACAAATCCTATCACCCAAAGCCTAAGTTTTAGGCTAGGCCCACTGATTCACGCTTGTTTTAAATGTACAGTTGAAGCCATATAATTTTCTGCTTTATATTGCCTTCTATATGTATTTAATAGTATTAACATTTACTTGTTAACTACGTAATTATTCATATTTTATACACTTAGGATTTGTTTTCTTGTTTCCTTTGTCTAATAAATGTCCATTGTCCGTAATTATTAATCATTAATGTCAAAATTGGACAATCTTTAATTTATTTACCCATTTCAACTGTGGATTTTCACTCAAAGAGCTTCTTTGTGCAGGTTAATAAGTTTTAAGGGCAACACTTCTGAAAAATTAGTTTTAAATGACAGTTTACTTGAAAATGATAAATAAATTTATCATTTTCAATTATACAAAAATAATGATAAATGAATTTATCATTTTCCTGCAAGTTGTCCTTAAAAGTAATTATTCAAAAGTGCTATCCTTAAAAATTATTACCTTAGAATGAGAAGCCCTTCAACCTAATTTCCACTTTCAAAATCCACTTATATTGCCTATTCAATTTCCTCATCAAATGCAACATTAAATTCTCTAATCAGTCTCTATTTAATTCTTTAAACTCTCTATTAACTACAAATTTAATGGGCAATAAATTTTCAAAACTCGATTAAGTTATTCAAAATAACTTTTATCTTTGAAATTCCATTTCAAAAGCTTTTCACTTTAAACCCGAATTTTCAATTTCAAAAACATCAAATTTAAATTATCTGTGATTTAACCGATTTCCACGTGAAATCCATATTTGTGTGTGTAAGAGTGTGGTCCAGGGGTTTCACATACAATAGTGCAACATCATCAATCATCACAGATATATCGATAAGCGGTATAACCCATAACGCTTATCTTCATTCACAGATTCATAGATAAAATAAATTTATCAGTCACAAAGATTCATTATTACAATTCGATGTGGGTTTCGGATAACCAACTAGAATCCGACTCCCTGTCGCATCGAAATTCAAGTGTCATTTTACGGATCAAGGGTTTTCATATTCACATAGTAATATATCACAGATAAGTAAATTACAGATCATAACATAAATCAGGATGTATCACAAAACATCATATATCAGGGATATCAAACAATCAAATCAATAGAATCCAAATATTCATAAGTAAGGTCAATTAATTATCGGATTAATTCAAATCAGATTTATTACTTATGAATTCCATTATAATTATTAATTAGTTACCAATCAATTTGATTAATTACTCTTTAAATCATTGATTTACCTTTAATTAATTTATCCTAATTATTTAATTTATTAAGTATTAACTGTAACTTAATTATCTTTAATTAATTATTTTCTCAATAAGTGATCATTCCTAACCACTTACATTGATTAATAAATCTTTAATTAATTATCATTAATTATTTCTTAACGAATCACATTAATTTAATTAACCTTTAATAAATTGATTATCCTTAAATAAATCATTCCTTAATTACTTGGTTAATCAAACTTAAATCATAAATTAATTTATCATAAATTATGTCTTAATCATAATTATTATTTTAAAAGGTTAAGATTTAGTTTAAATGACACTTTATCTTAATTCTATTTTAAATTACATTTAAAATAATGTATCTAATTTAAATAAATTAAAACTTAAGTATTTTGAAAATATCTTACTTAAATTCTTAATTGATTCAAACTTAAGTCAAAGTCATAAATTTGAAAGCATGTTTTAAAGTTGTTTAAAAATCTGAAAACCCTTTAAAGTAAAAACTGTTTAATATACAAGGCTCGAGACCTGCTTCGAGTCACCCCTGAGAAATTTGCATGTTTGCTTCGGGTTATATCAAAAATCAACCCGAGTGCCAAAATTTTCAACTTAAAATTTTGTCTAAGTATTTTCGACCTGGTTCTCCATCATTCTACTCGAGTCCCCCTACATGTTCTTCGAGTTCGTCACGAAGTTTCCCCGAGTAAATCACGAGATAACTCGAGCTCCTGTACTTCATCTTCCCCAATCCAGCAAACCCAGACAACAAATGTGCACGCGTGTACGTGCACACGAGCTCGCCGCCCCTCCGGCCAACTTCGCGACCACCCACGAGTCACCCTCTACCTCGTCGACGAACTCCCTGCCCAGTTCGACGTTTCCTTCATGAATTCAAAATCGAACAAATCTGTTCATCCTGGAACCCAACCAACATCAGTAGATCGCCTCGTCTTCCCACCCCTGGCCACCAGAAGCCACGTGGTCGCCCCCGAAGCTTCGCATACGTCTGACGCTTCGATTGGTCCTAGTGCGATCGATTCCGATCGTCTAACGGTGACGCGGCAATAGCGATTCCGATCGTGATAAATATGGGTTTTTAACCCTAATTTGCTCTCGCCCCCAAAATTCTCGCAATAGATAATTTTTTTAACATTTTTCCTAACATTATTGAGTTTAAATCTAGCTCCACGCGGAATTACAACACCCAATATTTCTTTGATTTTCGGGAATTGATCAAGGTGCCAGTTTTGTTCAAATTCGAACTGCCTTCGAATTACTCAACTAAAAATCATCACTATTGTTTTAAAAATCCTATTTTCATATGTTTATTCAAATTATGAAATCAAATCAATGATTTAAAATAGTTGAAATTATCACAAATTTTTGTTTTTACAGTAAAACCAAGTTTACAGGGTCGAACACTTCATGATCAAGCTTAAACAAAATTATAAACTGTGAGTTAAATTTAAAACAACTTATTTTGTTTAAGAATCCCTATCTTAGCATGTTTGTATGAAGGTTCATTTGGTTTCTTTCTAACTTACTTTACTCTGAGAACCAAAACAGGGAGAACAGGTTATAAAGCAATTTCCTGCATCTCAAAGAACTTACAGGATAAATTTCTTCCATATGCAACTACACCAAATTTTCTATGGACTAAATACTCGGTTTTCAATTTTTAAAACAAAGAAAGTTTACCCACTTAGTAAGAAAGAATAGAGTTTGCTCACCTTCATTCATTTCCAGAAAATGAACAGAGTTGCTCCTTTGTATTGAAAAACTGCAGGCTACAATCTTCTTCTTTGGTTTGTATTGATTATGATGTTAATTTTGTTTGTTTTAGAGGAGATGATATACTTTAGTTTTTTTTTTCTTTTTTTTCCTAGCTTCTGGTGAACGAAACTAGAATGAGAAGTTGGTATATGGAAATGGAGTTTACAGAGTAATAATACTTTTCTTTTCTTGTGCAGGTTGATAAAATTTGGTTGTACAAAAATAAGCAGAGATCTTTCTAAGTTTGTAGGCTGATAAGGATATGGCATTAATTATGTTGTACAATACAAAGTAATATCTTTGTACAATAGTCAGTAACATTTCTTTGCTTTAGGGCTGAAGTGATTTATGCATAAATTTTCTTGTACCATGTAAATTTTATTTACTTCGGCTGAAATGATGGTGTTTCCTTCACTTTCCTTTGCTTTGTTTCACATGTGCTAGAGATATTTGCTGTCTTATGCTTTTCAATTCAGTTTGTATTTGTTCAAGTTGTATTGTTATTTTATGTGTTCATCTCATATTTAATATAGTTATAAATCTATTTGAGAAATTTGTTTAACATCAACAGAAAATTTATTTCCTTTTAAAGTTTAACCATCTACATTTAATTTCTTACTTTTATACTTTATGTACATAACATAAAGTTGTTTCAGTCATTTGTATTTGTTTATTACTTAATTTATATCCATATACTTATATACTTGTGTCAATATCTATATTTCAAAATTATCTTTAAACCATTTATATTAAAATTTAATTAATGATTTCACAAATTATTACATTGAGTTATTTAAATTCAAATCACATACATACATATATATATATATATATATATATACAATATTTAGATTTAATTGATTTAACACAAATTTATTCGTCTCGGGGAAACTCGCAATATATTTACCGTTTTATTTCACAAATTTTATTCAAAAATTCAATAAATTATAAATTTAAATTTAATTAAAATCCGGGGTCGTTACAAATTTTATGTTTAGAACAAGCGTGAATTAGTGGGCCTAGCTCAATACTTAGGCTTTGGATGATAGGTTTGGTTTAGTGGGTTGGGATGCGAGGTCGATAGAGTTATACAACAAAAGTCTGCCCTTCACCTAGAGGCTACCAATAATTGTGTAAACTTATTACTAATGTAAGACATCTTAAATCATAAGACCTATGGGGAAGGGATATATGTTGCGGATAGGTGAGAGAAAATATACCGAGGGTTCGCCTTAGATTTAAAGTATTAAATGGCACAGTTCTTTTAAGGAAATAGAGTCTACTTCATTTCTAATAAAACTATTTAGTAACCGAAAAGGGAATTTTTCTTGACTTACCTAGGTTGGTCTAAATGTAATGTCAGCTGTGAAAGGTGGGCGGGCTATGTCAGCAGTTTATACCGGTATTTAGTAGTAGGTCAAACATATAGGCTATGACCCAACGGTCCAGAGTGAGCGGTAACAAAGACTTGGGTTATGCCCTGATGGATTTCACATTCCTACCATTGTAGAATTTATATAGGCTACACATTAACCTCAAAGTAGATGGTTAAACAAAAACTTGTTTATTAGAGGTAGGCTAGTTAACCTTTGGATGAGTCTTTGAGATGCGTTAGTAGTACGACAACTGAATTATAAATTATAGAGCCATATATAAGGGTCATCGATTACTGTAGCTAGAACCGATTAACTAACTTTTGTGCACCGGAGGGCCCGCTTCTGGGACTGAGGTATTAAATGGTTGTTGGGTCTATCTTCTCCATGTTTAAGAAGTATGAAGTGGCCAGGGTTTTTGGGTAGTAAAATGGTTGGACATATATGCGGATAGGCATATATTTATTTAGTTATACCTTGGAGAAGGTTAGGTTAGGCATAGCTTATGTGCATATAAGATTTAACGGGTTAGCCATAAATAATAGACATAGCACTTAAATGGACATGAATCGGCATAAATTAATGGTATGGATAAAGCATGTAATTTTCCAATCACCAAAACGTTATTTTGACCCCCTCGCTGTGTAGTTAATGCCCCGCTATTACCCCGCTATAACCCTACTATATCTCATAGCGAATTTCTACCGCTACGATTTTTCCATATAACCCCAAATATAGCCTTTCCGCTTTAAGCCCCGCTATATCCCGTTATTCCCACTATATTCTACTATTTCCGCTATATCTTCTTTAAAAGAAATGAATTGAAAAATGACTTTTATACATTATAAAATTTATGAAATTAAATTAATTTAATTGAATTTTTAATATATTTTCAGAAATGAAAATACTCTAATATTCTACTAAATTCAATTATGTTATATAACAGTTTTATGTTTGTTTACAGTATATTCGCACATGTTTTTATTTAAAATTATTTATGTATTAATTATAATTCAATTGAATGTTAATTTTTCATTTAATTACCATTTATATATTTGTAAAAACATTAAGTATGAGTTTTATATGCTATTTTAGAGTCATTCGCTATATCCCGATATATCCTCGTTGTATCCCTGCTATGACTTTTTGCACTTCCGCCGCATTGAATCTGCCGAGCGCTTTAACTGCACATCCCGCTCGTCATAACAACCCACATGATACATTTAGAAGGATTGAATACTAGAGTAAGACAAGAACTACAGATGGTGAAGTCTTCTTATTCATGCTCAGGGCGGACAAGATAATTAAATATCTAAGGAATGATATTTTGAAATAGTAGCCTTAGTCAATACATATGTTATATTATATTCTTCAATGCCGCTGTGAGTTTATATTGATCGCACCCTGATATACTTGTGTTTATTATAGATTACCAAAACTAACGATCCGTACTCTAATGGACTTGGGTTTTTCGATTCAGTCAAAAATTCGAGCCCTTTAAGTTACGGGTTATTACATATATCAATATAGAAACACCTTCTAGAAACTTGGAGCTTGAGGATTTAGAGCGCAGAATCCCAAACAAGCTTGGGCCGTGAGCATAGGAAGGCTATTTGTGCCTTGCGAAGTGAGCATTTATGAAGGAAGGAGGAGCTTTTGGAGGTGCTTTGGTTGAGGTAGGAAGTGGTTGCAAAGGTTGAGGCTTATGCTTGGTTTTGTATTTGTTGAAGGGTGAGAAAACTCATCATTTGATATATATATGAAGTTTATATAATGCTTGACTATATATTGTTATATACTTTTGTGATTTTTGGTTTAGAAAGCAGATGACATATGTAATTGATGTATTAGGACTTGTATGGCTTTGTACGACTTGTTGCATAGCCTTGACATGAAGCATATAAGGTTTTCTTGACTTTAATTGAATCAGACTTGAATATTGAAATGGTTTTATAGTGACTAGTCATTGTAAAAGCAATTAGAATGCCTAATGTTAGGCATTTTCTATAAAAACTTATAAAGACCTCTAGGGTTTTCTTATCATGGCTGTGATGTATATTGAGCATATTGATTACTTAAAAAAGATTGGACCTTAAAAAGATTATTAGAAAATCAAAAAATGGAAAAACTTTGTTGTATATAAAACTGCCCCAATTCACTATCTTTTATAACACTGAACGACAGTTTCTATTTTGAACTTTAATTGTTTAAAAATGAATTTCTTCATTCTTTTTAAGAATGTTTTCTAGCTTATGCTAAAATATTTTAGAAGTGGTTTGGAATTTAAATTTATTTTTAATAATTAATTATGAATTATTAAAGTAGAAGGTTTATATTAAATAAGTGAAAACATGCTTTTTTGAAGTTAGCCGTTTTTATGTAATATTTTAGAGAAATGTTTAAACCATAATTTAGTATTTTTTAAAAATATTTTAGTTATATAGTTTTTGGAAAATTAGTTAATTATTTTATTAGTATATTAGAAAGCTTATGTAATATAAATATCTTTTAAATTGTTTTTAGAATTTTATTAAATATCTTAGCTTATAAATAAATTAGTATACATATATCTATACCATTTTATAAAAGAATAAAGGTAGTTTTAGATTATAACACTTATGTTAAAATAAATTGTTTTGTGAAGTTAATTAAAAGTGTATTACCTTATTTAATAATTGTTGATATACTTAGATCTTTAAAATGAATGTTTTTAAAGACAATGACGAGTGTAAAATGGTTTTGGGTTTATATTAAACAATGCTTAAGCAACATTAGTTTTTAACCCTTTTTTATTATACCTTTGGAAATGTCAAATCTTGTTGAGATTTGTGAATATTCTTATACCATTTGGGATAAGAATATGAATTTTTTTAAGTATCGAAAAGAGCGGGGAAGAATAGTGAAAGAGTAGAAATGAATAGTAAAATAGCAATATACATGTATATATCCTTTGTAAAGATATTTTAACTATATATACAAGTATTTACAAAGAGGTTTTAATTAATAAAAGGATTGATTAAATAAAAAAGGATTAGAAGTTGCTTGTGTGAGTTAATCATGTTCGTGTGACTTAATCATGTTTTATGTGACTTAATCGTGCTTATGTGACTTAATCATGTTTGTGTGACTTAATCATGCTTTGTGTGTTTACTTTTTTATGGAAAGTATTTAGTCGTGTACTTAGCACTAATAGTAGAAAAAAATCAGATTTATTCTATCCATGGTAGTTAAGGATGATATTCGAGTAGGGTTTAGAAGCAATCATGGTATAACCTACCAGCTTCACTCTTGACCAAGGGATAGTATAAGTTGAGAAAGTCGGAAACGTGATAAGTATACGAGACTTGGTTTCCGTATGCAATTATTTCTATTTTCGTACTTGATAGTTGATTAGTCGACCATCGAAATTGACCAAATTAACTTTGGAAGTATATGCAAGCATCACGTATTGATACGATTTGAGATCTCCCAAAGAGGATTCATTCATATGAATCGTCTCATACTTTAAGAATGTATATACATGAGATCCCTTGAGGAGGACTCCTTTATATCGTTGGTTAACTTTTCAAATAACTGAAATTGAGTTAACTGGAAATTCATGATTTAGGTTTGAAGAGTCCAGAGTCGAATCAGTGTATTAATTACCAAAAACCACTTCAAAACTAATATACGAGTTCTATGTTTTGAAAGTGGTTGTGAAGTGAAATGTTATAGAGTTGAACTGTTTATCCTAAGGTAAATTCCAAGAGAGAGGTTGATGTTAACATTTCAAATGATGTTATCCTGTTGTACTGTCTATCTTGAGGTTGATTCCAAAAGAGATGACATAGTTAGTATTCGTAGAATAACTTAAGTTGGGATTCATATAGAAGTTCGTGAACTGTTCGAGATGTTGGAATCCATAGAGAGGTTCAAGATCTGTTCGAGTGATGAAGCCTTGTGTGTTGAGATGTTGAGAGTGGCTTCACCATCGGTAATGACGAAAAACAGAGTAGGATCATAGCCATGGGGTTTAGCTAACCCAGAAGGGTACACTAACTCCAAACATCTAGAGATGCTATCGGTTGTGGCACGCGAGAGTCGTTGGTATTCGGTATCACGTGTTCGGGCATGGACCAACTATGTTTAACTTAGTGACATATTTTATCTAGAGATATGCGTGGTTTTGGAATATAGTTTCCGACCCATGTGCAGGAGATCCGTCTCAGTTTACTAAGGGCATCTCCACGAAAATCCATTATGCAAATGTACCTTAATGGTTTTAGTTGTACTTCTAATATTGTTGTGTCATAAGATGCAAGCAGCACAACTATTTTTTGATTTATATTCTACACCCTAGACATTATATTATATCACCTTATGTACTTATTAGATGGTTCGGTTCTTTTGAGGGGAAAACCGTTATGGTGATTCAGACGATCTCAAAAGTTACTATTATATGAAGCTGTGTATTTCTTGAGTTTATCACACCAGACTTATGTTTGACTTATGGTTTTATATTTCCATGTGCTCTCTTTCGAGTAGTCTAGGAAAAGCAGGTTTTCATTGATATTCTTTGAAGCTCGAGGAGACGAGCTAGATGCTTTCACTTACCGTAGTATTCTTATTTCTGCTGCACTACTATTATGTACATATCAGCATATATGGGGATATGTTGTTATAACTATCCGGACTGATGATAGTACTTAGGATTGTAACTGTAAAATTCTACGTATCTTGAGTAACACTTTTTACTGTCTCTTGAAATTATATTATCGTTCCACAGTGAGATTCGAATATTGTGTCCTTTCTTGTTCTTTTTCGTTTTTTCTTTTTATTTACCCTAACAATCTTTCTTTTCGGCACTTGGGTGCTTGGCATATGAATATCGTGGATGTATTAGTTATTGGAACTGGGCCAGTCCACGGTGGAAAATATGGATGAATTTCAGAAAAAAATTCTCTTGTTGGATCTATATTGGGCCTATGAAGTTTAACTTTTTTAGAACATTTAATTTAAATAAAATCTCTTATTTTATTTCAATTTATATATTATAGATAGAATTTTATTTAATTTATATTCAATTAAATATAATAATACACATATGTATCATATACATATATGTATGTGTGTGCATGTGTACATAATAATATATGCAAGGTATAACATGCTCGTATATAAATGTTCGGTTTTACATCACAACGGACATGTTAGCTCATCATATATGTATTGAATGTTGTCCAAATATATGTACGTATGTAAACTTGTTATCTATATAAATATTAAAACTATGTAAAATTATATATATATATATAAATGTATGTATGTATGTATACCTTATATGTAAAAATATTAATGATTTATATATATACACACACCATTGCATTCAATATTATATATGTATGTATGTATGTACATAATATATAAAGTTTTAAAAAAAAATTTTTTACACACATACATACATACATACATACATATATGAATTACAGTAAAAAATTTATTATTATTATTATATTTAAATATATATAAGTATATTTATAATATCTAATTATGTATATATGTGTGTGTATATGTATTAATTATGTATTTAATATATATATATATAAACCTTTCCATATAGAATCATAACACACAAAAAATTATTTATATATTATTGCACTAAAATACATATATATTAATTAATTATTCAAAATACAATAAAATAATAATAAAAAATATTTTCATGTTATATTTTTCAAATTATAAATTTTTAGAAAACCAAACATGAGATTCTAAAGTTATGAAAAAATTTCCAAAATTTTTTAATTCAAAATAATATTTTAAATTGATTAATTGATTCGACGTTTATTAAATTAATTTTTTTTAAATATAAATTGATTTTTAAAAAGTATATAAAACGATTTCTAAACTCTGATTTTTTTTGGCCGATATTTTATGTGATGATAAAAAGGTTAAGAATTAAAAATTAATTTTTTGAAACATATTTTATTTTATATGATTTATTTACTTAGTATATTGATTTAAAAATATTAAGTAATAGTAAATAAATATTAAAAATTAATTTGCAGCCACCGAAAAATATAATCTATGTAGATATAAATTTATAAAATATAGGCTTAACTATTAACATGGTGTGATGATATAAATAAATAAAAGTCATATAATTAAAATTAGTATATTAATACATACATACATATATATATATATTAATAAAATGATAATAATCAAATAAAATTTATTTGGCTATGCACTTCGGATCTATATGCATAAACTTTTTTTAATAAATTAAAACATACATATTACCAATCTAATATCTGACAACATTGATGATATATATAAGAATCTCGCCTAATTAGCAGTATAATAATGATATATATATATATATATATGAATAATATAATGTCATCTAGAAATTATAAGTCATATAGTATAGTACATATATACCTAACACTAATGCCTTAGATCACAACTTCTAATGATGGTTCTCCCTCCTTTGAAATCTTCTCGATTCGGCAGATTGCTAATACTTGAACTGTGGACCTTTATCTATCCAATAACCGTCACCTTTTGAATTGATTTGAGATGAATTTGTTGAAGCTCCATTTTGATGAGACCAGCCACAATGATGGGGAAATGACAACCAAAAATTTCTTTTTACATTAAGGTTATGGGTCCTTTATAGTGGAAGAAATAGAGAGAAATATAGATCACATCTCATATCATTTCTCATTAAATCTCAACTGTCCATCTCCAAACCTCTTTAGCCTTTTTAGCCGCCTCCTACAGGCCCTACTACTATAGAAATAACGTCTTAGCATTATGGGCTAACAGCCTATTTAATCACAAATAAATATTATTAATTAAATCTAATTTAATTGCTTGTTGATATCGCATATCGAGCGATATATTTATAACTATTGCAAATATATACAAAAATATTTATTCGTCGAACCATATTCGAAATTTTGTGATTAATATTTCATAAATATTGATTAATTTAATTAATTTATAACAATTATAAACTAATTAAATCATTTGGTCTAAAGAGAATTCATCATTCTAGTTGTGTGACTCGTCAGATGTAAATTCGATCAGCGATTAACATCAAATTATTCGAATGTTAATGTCCATATGTCACTTGATAGGTGGTGTGACATTTTGGCCAAATTTATCACCTACTTAGTTTCGATAAAATCCAATTTTATATTATTAAGTATTACCCAGTTTTGACATTTATTTACACCAATTATCTTCGTCAAAACTACATCACTTTGGACTTATGGAACTTGATAGTGGTCAAAATTCTAATATCATCCATATTCAACTCTACAGTCCAAATACAAAGTCCTTGGTTCAATAATAACAATTATCATAAACCGAAATGCTCTGGCTAGAGACTTTAACTTTGAGTTAACCGTGATACTAACTCCATATAACTAAGGAGACGACTACTCTCTTGAATAGTGCTTCGCTTCTAGTATTTCCATTCAATCCAAATATAGTCACTTGATGAACAACATACCATGATTTGACTATAATCAATATGGAGCTTTCATATTGAGAATTCATGGTATTCTCAAGTCAAGAGAACTTTGTAAATCAGTCACAATGATATTTTCTATTTGACCTTAGTTATAACCAATAGAAAATTATCGAGTGGGTCGTTCCATAGTTATCAATGTAACCTCTAGCTGCCCCGGCAGTCATGAGTAATACGTTGCACAACATTTGGAGAGTGTTACGTGTAGTAGTCTCAATGGATACACCAATATCCAGTCTTGATACATCTTGACTAGGAACATTTAAAATGGTATATTTGTTTTTACTATGATAAATTACTCACGATTACAACACTTTATAACTACTATCACAAAATGTACGATTTATGGATTTCTATTAAATATACTTAATTAAATTAATTAATTAATTAATATAATACATTATATATAATAGAAAGAAAACACCTTTATTTCAAACAGGATTGGTCAACGAGTTAGATATATGTAATAAATTACATAATTGCCCCTAGGGGATATCCCTAACTCTATCAATCTCCCACTTGCACTTGGGGTCAATTATGAAATCTTATTCCAACTTTTCCAATAGGTTTTCCCAAAACCAATTCGGTCAGTCTCTCAGTGAATGGGTATGCTATTATGCTTTAATTATTTACTATAGCAATAAACTCTCTCCGGCTTTGGTAAACTACCTTTATCATATGGAATAATTCAGAGTATGTTTCTCAATTTCTAATGAGCTCTAAGTCTTGTTAGCACTATGTCATGGCATTGTTATCACATAACAATGTTATGGGATTATTAACATTTGGAATCACCCTCAGCTTAGTTATAAATTTTTGCATTTATATTTATATACATTTCATTTTATTGTGGCATTATTAAAGGCGATGTACTTAGCCTTTTTCATCAAATCAGCCACAGTCTTTCATTTAGAACATTTCCAACTTAAAGATTCTTATTTTGAATTTATTATTGACATATTATACTCAATATCACTTATGTTTGAGTCCAAACACTCCTTTATAAGAAGTTTGTTGTTTTTGTAAACAATCCTCTGGTATTTCATTGATACATGAGAACACTTCAAACAACCATTTAGTGATATCAATTTGGATTTGATATTTGCTTCATGTATCAAATACATAAGCAAATCACGGTATCATAGACAACATAACATGTATGATAATTTCTATTGCCAATGCATAAGGAATCCATCTTACACGTTCCGCATTAAACATTTTAATAAGGTGTCCTTTTAAATTGATTTGGGACATTCCCAATATATTTTATACTTACTATAAAAGACATCATTTACAAATCTAACGTTGATAATTAATACACCGAGGCTGGTTTTAACACAAGTGCATTGTTAGAAATCAGCAACGTGTTGTTTACTTGTTGTTTAGATATATCAATGTATCTTTTAACATTCTTTCTTATGAGCACACGCTTCCTCTGCATTTTGGCTGAAATCAAACTATTTGATATTTCCATCAAAATACTTTTTCAGTTTTGATACTTATAAAATGATACTTTCGTATCATTTCTCGGATCATATCCAAAAACTCACAACCTTTATATCGCTCCCACTGACTTCAAGACACTTTGGTTGTAATGTAATCATTATTTAGTATTTTTCTATTTTAGCACATATGTACCAAAAAACTATGTCTTATCAAGCGATAATCTTGTGGGTAAGTATGAAATAACTTGATCATGTTGAATGATGAATCTATTACGCTAATTTCAACAATTGAAATTTACGAAATCATTCTTATCAACATCGCTCTTTTAATTCCAATTGCATTAATCTTGCTCATAAAGACACAATCACGATCGATGGATTGCATCCCTTCGGTTACGACTACCAAAATCTTATTTTGATAACGTACTTGTAATTCTTTTGGATTTGCACATCATACCATATCATAGAGTTGATACTCTTAATGGTTTAATTAAACAACCGAGGATCATATTTTTTGACATTGATAAGAAGTCATATTTTCTCTTCAATATGCGAGAATACTCTCTAATGCAATATGTTTGTAGGTTAGTTAAATTCATTTCACCTCACGTAGTTGGTTTTATCTTTGGATCGTATCCAATTCCATTTTACTACCAATAATTTCTCGAAGAAATTCCTTCACTATGAAGTTAGTATTTCTTGAAACAACAATTGTTTCTCGATGCAATAGAATAGGTATTTATAAACATTTTCTATATTTCCTTATATATAAAACTGATTAGTTTTAATTCACAAAATTTATATTCAAAACATAAATATGTCATCCAATGACAGTCCTTCGCAAACTCCTTTTGGGGAGATTCATACAAGATCCCTTACGAACAATTATTAGTGCAGACTGTCGACTTGCATAACCTGCCAACTCCTTGACCTAGGATATGTTGGGATTTCTTATAAACCCATATCTTGTGTGATTTTGTAAACTATTATTTAGATGAAATAATGTTAACCTCGTGTACTACTCTCAAGTACATGACCTTGTAGAATGAAATTAACTCAACTTCACTCCCAATTAATCGGTCCTTGTCCATCAAAGTTCAATTACTCGTTATTGATACATCATTATGTATTAGAAGGAGGAGTGACATTTGAGATTGATTCTTTATTCATTTTTAGATACATTCTGAACTCTTTCCAATATACTCACCCATTCGATCAAATCGAATCATTTCTATCGCATGTTACATTATTTACTTTCATTGTGTAACGACCGTGATTTCTGAATCACTGTCGTAATAAATAGTCTAAAAATCGGTAACGACCGTAATTTTTGAATTACTGTCGGAGTAAATATTTTAAATAGAAAACTTTTTATTTTGAAATTTGGAAAAAAAAAATTAATTGCAAAAATGTTGCAAAGTCAGTGAATACTTTTAAGTGGTTGCATATTTGAAAAGAAATGCATATGTGCGTGGGAGACTAAGCCCATTCAAAAGCTAAAATATGAACATTTTGTTTGCTGTCACCCTAGTTTGTAAAGCAAAGTGAACACATTATTCACCATCATCATTTTTACGCAGTAATGTACTTTTCTTTCCTAATGCACGTCTACCATAAATGCATATGTACTCCATCTCCTTGCCAGCACATTGTTTTTGACTTGCGCACATAGAAATTTAAAAGAAAAGTATGCTGCACCTTTCCCTTGCTCATTTTCCAGTAGCATTCTTTTCGTTGCTTTCAATTATGGTAGCTCTGCAAGTTTTAATGGCATCTCCACAAATTTCTAGCTCCGTCTTGCATCTCTGTTGCTAGTCGTTTTGGAACCAATTCTAAGGTGAGTAAAAACACTCACATTTCTAATTTATTCTTCGCTTCATTATTGCGTACTCGAAAATAGTATTTTCAAGTTATATTTTCCTCTGCAATGCCGTGAGTTAAATCAAACAGGTGATTAATGGATTTTATTGGACCAATCACCACATAACTACTAATAAAGTGGTAAACTGTTTATTCTCTCCACACACAGGTCACGTTTTTTTACCCAAACCTTACGTGCAAGCATGTTAGAGTACTTAGGCCACCATTTTCTTCTTTATTATTATACACGTGAGGGTATAAAATGTGTCCAGGTTATTATTATTTTCTACCTGTGTTCCAAGTCATATCCAAATGAACGTGTGTGCATGTTGTAGTTCATATAAGGGTGTCAGGGCAGTAAGTTACTTCGTATATGGAGGTAAAATATGGGAGCTAGAACCATCCTTTTTTTACATGTAAAGCCTGAAATCATTGGACAAAATAGTTTTAAACAGTGCATCTCGTTTAATGAATGCATACTAGAAAATGAATTCCAAGTTCATGCTATATATGGTTACGTGCTTTGAAAGCTTTCACACACCATGCAGTGAGTTAAATATGCTTACATATTGTAGAAGACCAGTCACTTTATGCTGGGTAGAGAGTGTTGCATGCGTATTGTTGTCTAAATGATATTTTTGCATTCCGCGTGTACAAGCACGTAACGCACGGCATAATATTTGATTTACATTTTTAATTAAGTGCATGTTACGCATGTTAGAAATAATCTCAGTCAGTGATGTTTTGAATACTCTCTGCATGTAAATAAATTAAGCATATTTGATTTTGATTGAAAGGTGCGTGCATGTCCAAAAATATTATTGCTAGGCTAGTAGTAATCTCATTCTGTATGTGTCTATGCATGCAATAGAATCATGTTTTACAAGCTACCAAAATTCTAGCCATATTGATCTGCTAAATTGAAATTGGGAACACTCACGAGTAGTTTAAACTTCCTCTGTTAAATTATACTTTGGTGAATTAGCGTGCGTGCAAGAAGATGAACTCACTTCAGGCCTTTATAAATATTAGAGTGTATCAGTTTTTGTGTGTACACTGTAAAGTGTAGGCAGTGCAAATGTGTTTTAAATTGTCACGTGGGTTATTTTGTGCATACGATCATTCATATGTGCGTTCATAATTCTTGAGTGCATATATTTGTCATGCAAGTTTTGGAGTGTATGCGTGTGTTCCTATTCAAACGAAATAATCCCAGGAAGTATACTTTGTTTTTATTGAAAGTTGCATAATATATGGCTCGGGTTAATTTACGTTCAACCGTTATTCGGGTTTAAAACGTAATTTGTTGCCGTTATTTTTATAACGGATTTTTACTCCGATGTTATATTTTTGAAGCGTGTTGTTTTGATGACATTTTTGACAAATAAAAATTACTGTTGTTTTGACTTCAGTAACCGTCAATTTTAAAGTGAATTTTTAAGCGGTTACCCGCAACGCTGATTTGATAACCGTTTTTACGGTGTTTTGTGAAGCGCAATTTTCTTGTCGAAATTGCTACAGATGTTGCTGTTTTAATCACGTGTTTTAAAAATCGTTTTAAAATAAAAATTGTTTCCAAAAATTTTACAGTTTGCACTTTCAAAAGAATGAGGAAGCGAATTAAACGATTCAGCAAAATTGAGGACTATGAACCCTTACTTTTACCGATTTGGTTAATTCCGGACTTGTCCATTTGAGAACGTGAAATGTTATTTAATAAAATACACAATTTTGCACTTTCAAGGAAACGATGAAGAGATTTAAACGATTTAGCAAAAGTGCGGAGTATGGAACCACGCTTTTACTAATTCGCTTAATTCCGGACTCGTTAATTGAAACATTTTGATGCTTTCGTGTGCTTTCGAGCCACTATGAGGACCTTCGGGTCATTTGTTGGACCTTCGGGTCATTTGTTGGGCTTTCGGGCCACTCTGCGGACTTTCGGGTCAAATACCAGTACTAGACCTTCGGGTCACTCTGCGGACCTTCGGGTCAATCTGATGGGCGCCAAAATTATGTTGAGTACTTGGTAGGCTTCGGCCACTCTGAGATGCACGTGCGGCGAATTAAAAACTCGCCATCTGATGGGATCGATCCACCTTTTATGCTGATTTTTCTAGTTATCATGTTTTGATTTCTAGATTTTGCGACTGTTGATTTTCTAGTTATCTATTTTGATTTCTGGATTTTGTGAATTGCGGCTTTGAATTCAATTATGAATTTGGAAGTTGAGTTTGAGTATAACCTCATCTGAGATTATAAATTTGCGTATTGCTGTTTTAAATTCAATTGTGAATTTGAAAGCTGATTTTGATGGAGTTTAAATTGAGATTTTTCATTTAAACTATGCTGATTATTTACGTTGTATAGTCTCATTCGAGACTATAATTATTTGTTTAAGTGTTGTTTATCATTCACTTATTTTTGAGAATAAATTAGACTGATCCGTTTATTATTTTCTTTTAAATAATACTCGGGTCAGACCGAGTTATTTCAGGATAGTCTTCATCTCTGATTTATTAGCAGCTTCAGCTTTTGGGATTTCGCATCATCTTTTGTCTAGCCTCCGAGGAGTTATTTTGGTTTAGTAGTCCTCATCTTATGTATGTATTGATGGATATGTATATGTATCGGTTCATGTGAACTATCGATTGTTGTAGCATGTATTCCAGACTAGTCTTCCGCTATATATCTGATATTTCTGTTCTGATGTGATTATACTATTTGTGTCATTGTTATTATGAGTTGTTTTGGATTTTTCTTAAGCCACCGTAGTTTCGTTTTAGATTTGGATTGAATATATATCCTTGGGAGTAATTTATACAGCTCCTATCGATGTAATCAATACTCGTCTAAGGCATAACATACGGATGGTCGCTTCTAACAAGCCTTATTCTTCGCAATAGCAGACGTTATTCCTTATAATAACCTTTGTTATTGTGAGCATAGAGGTGGGGCGTCACACATTGTATATTCTATGGGCTTACCATATACTTATACATATGAATCAAATACACATGTCCATGTCTGTGATAACTCATCGGTGAATACAATGAAGTACATGGAACTGTTTTGGTATTAATAAAATTACGATTTCATACATCTATATATATATATCAATCCGAAGAGTTCATCAACTCTTATAATGCTCTCGTTAAATGGATGCATGGCCCTTAATTGTTTGAGATGTAATTAACCAATATCATATGATTTATAATCATATAATAAAACTATTTCTCAAAACTATGGCTTAGTCAATAATTCTAAAATAATTGCAAATAATTTTAGATACTTCTATATTTTCTAATACATCGCTTTTGTTATGAAAAAAAATACTACATTATAGTTCTATTTCATTATGAATATTCATGATATTCACATTGAAATATAACTATGTATGTTTTTCAGTTGACACCGAAAATAGTAATTCTTTCACAAATAATATTCAGTGTGTTTTATGAAAACATTTTTCATAACTTGACGCAATCAATAAGTGTATATGGCATGCTCTTATTATTTCCGCCATTACTATAATAGCGTACTGATTTCGGAATTCCATCATTCACTTAATATAAATTATTTATTTCATATGATGTAACTAGTTTATAGTGGTGAGTTCATTGATCAAATATCTTGAACTCAAAGAAATAAATCTCGTAGAAAACAATTTTCTATATGAAAATATATTTCAAAATAGAACTCGTATTTCTTATTCCAATGTTGAGTATCAATTACTATTATTACAATTCTCATTTTCGATGTTTCTTATGAAGCAGAAATGATTATTCACTCTCTTCATTCTAACTATATCTTAAAACACATTTACTTTTATACATTTATTTTCCTTTCTAAATGGTCAAACCATTCAAAAGAATATCCTTACTACAACATCATAACGAACTCTTAACAAAAGTATAGTCGATTATCCTTAACGTTTAAGGATATCATATATGTTGCACTTTGCACAAACTTATCAAACTGACATTTTAGCGAGCAAATTCATAGATCTATATTGTAGTTTTGGTCTTCTATTTACATTTAACACAATATGATATTTATTGTAACAAATCAAATTGAATACTCGATCTCACATTATAGTTTATTTTCTTATTTCGGATGAACTAACTTCAACGGAGTATCGTACATTACAAACTATGATCGTTCCCCATATAACACTTATATGCGATAGTATATGGATTAAATATCCATAGTCATGTATTGCTTTTAGGGTTCAAAACTCATAGAATGAAATACACGGTCTCAACCAAATAAATACATAAAAGCGACCAAATTACGAATGTATTTAGTAGTTGTAAAATCGTGCGTTTGCATGGGTATTGAAGCATTAACATGCAAGAAGCATTAGTAAGCATTTATTAGTAAGTACATATTATATTTCTATTTGTCAATCTTCATTTCAGTTCATTTGTATATCTTAATTAATAAACGCTTTATCAATTATATTAAATGCACAAATTTATCAATGCAGATTATTATAACAAATTTCTTATAATATTAGAAAGGTTAAATGTTATCATTTCATTTTTTAATAAGGCTCCTCACAGTCTTTTATGTTTCACCAAATCCAAAGCGAAAACATAGAAGTCTTTTGACTTCATAGTATGTGTTAGGACTTATCTATCTTGGAATTCTTACCTTGAGTCTGCTGAATAAGTCATAGCTCCATGGACGATGGATAAATCCTTATCGGCTGTATCATATAGAACTCCTAACCCTTTCGGTACCTTGTCCTAATTCTGCTTTGACCTTGAGCTTACTCAACAAATCAAAATGAAACTATTCACTCGTACCTACCATATCGCGATGACCTAAGTATGGTATATGTACATTGAGTCTGCTCAACAAATACATAAAGTTATCTTACCTTGTCTATTCAGTATATTAATAAAACTAATCGAGTTTGCTCAACAACTAAGAAGTATATAAGTATTTATTAATATATATGATAGAGGACAACATTAAATTGAGGATTCATAATCTTTAATATTAATATTGAATGATATCACTAATGGAATAATATAATTCTTTATGAATTACTCTCGTGGTTCAATTGTTAGACACATCTGAAATTACGGTATACGTATATTTATGTATGTATTTATTCCTTAAGTCTATTTATGGTTTCTTAGACGTTCTACCTTTAGTTTATACATTCATATTATATAATTTTATTATCATATAACTTTTATATTTTAAGTGAATTATAATAGTCTTATATATAATAATATTTTAGTTATATCTTATTAATTAATTTTAATTAATTAACATTTTAATTAATTTCATATTATTTTAATAAAGCATTTATATTAAAATTTATAGTATAACACATATACCTCATATATGTGTTTTTTATTTAATTAGTTAACTTTTAATTAATTAACCATTAACTAATTAATTTAGTTAATTAACATTTAATTAATTTCTTTAATTAATTAACCTATAATTAAGCAATTTTAATTGAATTATATAATTTCGAAAATCACATTATATACATACATGTAAACTTATGATATCTTATAAATTTTAAAATATCATAACATATATCAAACATATATAATACATGTATATATTTTTCACTAATTAACATATTTAATCAATTAATTTATTTTATTAATCTTATTAATAAATTAAAATTTTCAAAATAAATATCTAATAATTTCAAAATTTTTGAAAATTTTCATGTAATATAAATTTTATAATATATGTATATATTATTTTAAATTTAAATTTAAAATTTAAAATCATATATTTCAATTTTCAAACAATTTTGAAAATTAACCCAATGCCCAATTCAAATTTAATCCATTTCTATTAGGGCCAACCCTTAGCTGTGAGCTTAATAGTTAACCCTAACTTGACTAATTAAGACCGCATTGGGTATTAGGCTCCGATACCATTGTTGGAACTATGCCCGCCAACAGTGGAAGATATGGATGAATTTCAAAAAATTCCCTTATTGGATGCAACGATCCACAATTCCGTACATTTTAAGTTGACAATAAACCATGCATGTCCAATGTTGAATGAAAAGGTGGATGGTTATGGGGAAAGGAAAATAAAGACTAGGACATATTCATACATGAATGGAATAACATATATTATTTCAACATATAATCTTTACAGTAGAAAATTTTAAATATATTTATTAGAGTTTAACTTAACATTAACATGGATAGTTATATATCTCTGTCCTTACAAATGCGGAATACAATAGTACATTATTGTGATGGAAATGGATAACAATCTTCGAATGAATCTTCTAGCTCCATGCTCCAAGCTGTTTCAAAATGCTCCAAACTAAACCCGACTACTAGGTTTCCCGGAAAAATAAGGTACCCAAAAGGGAAAGGAAGTAAATTCCGGATCAATCATGGGACTGGCATGAGAAACTCAAAATACGAGAATTTGAAAACAAATGGTATCTCATAAGATCACGTCGCACATAAATACGAAAGGGGTTTTAACCTTATGATAACCAAATCATTCCTACGTAAAATCCAGTGATATTATTTTTAATGACATTCTTTGAAAACCTTTCAAATAAACATATTCAAATATATGAAATTGTTACATTGGTCAAATTTGATGGCATAATAGGTTTACAACTAAGTCCGAAGGCACTTATTGGAGATTTGAATTTCCAATGAATAGCAAGGTAAGGAACTACCTCTCATATAGTACATTCCTAGACGAATGTACCGAGGCCACGAACAGCTGTGAATTAAGACCGGTCTACCTGAGACCAACAAATGGTACGGATGGCACTGAATATGATATCACACCGGTCGTACCTGACCTCTTCGAGACGTATCATAGCATACACCACAAAATTTAAACCCGACGTTATAGTGGGTAGAAACAAATAAATCTAGAAAGGTGATATCATACCCTAATGGTTGGGAACCATTTATCCTTAAAGCAATCCCTATTTCACAATTCCCCGGGTGTGAGGCTTGATGTAACATTTACCTTTCTTAGAACATTTTCACTTAAAATTACATATTTCCATTTCCAACAATACACTATTGATTTCAAAAAAAGTACAACCTCTGAGCACGTACTTCTCAGAGAAGGGTGTTAAGTATAAGTGGGGTTACCTCCTACACCACCAAATATATGTATGTTTGTAGAGAACAATCATTGTGACCTTAGAAATACAATGTTAGACATCCATCCATACAAGTTGTCTAGGAACAAGACAAATCAAAGGCACTCTCCTACGTCATCTTGTTGGGCATCACCCCTAGGATTAATAACGAGCAGTCCTTGCATACGAAGATCCCAGAACGAAGGGACCACTGCTATTTATTTATCTCGTGAGCTACTCCAAAATCATCAACAAGTAGTCCTTCCCTTATGAAGATCCTCGCCTTTAATTTTATTTTCTTTAACATTTCTTCACTTTCGAACTCGTAAATTGGTTCGAAGTGGTTTTCGGATAGGAATATGCCCAAATCCGATCCCGGTTCCTCCAAACCAATCATCGATGAAAACCTTTTAAGTAGGTGGGTGAGTAATATTCCATTAATTAATATCTTTTTTATCCAAAATATCTTCGTATAGATGTATATTTTTTTAAATCCATTTTTCTTCAATATACATGGGATCATTAAACCTCATTTATCAAGTCTTCATTTAATTAAAACCTTTTTAAATCTTGGAGTAATTCCAAATCATTTCATCCTTTACTTGGGAATATATCTTTAAACTATTTATTTAAATTTTAACAAAGGTTTCTTATTTCCAAATCATAACTTTTAAAAGGGCCAAAAATAATATTATTTAAGACATCGTTTACCGTAAACCCAAAATAATTAATTTTATGTAAAAGGATCCATAGGAATTTAAATAATTCCAAATCATTTATTCAAATCTTGGCAAAAGATTTCTTATTTCCAACAGATATCCTTTTAATAGGTTGAAACCATATTATCTAAGATGGTAAATCCAAATTAATTAGTATTTGAGTAAAACGGATCCAGGGAAATTATATTAATTTTATTGGACATTAATTTATGTACTCAACTTGTTTCATTGAATGATGGTGGAATAACCTTTTAAATTCATATGATTAGTATGAGTTCCCTCCTTGTAATTTAACACCAAGTATAAGAAAATTATCTCTATTCAATCCAAGTTGCAATCAATTAATTATAAAATTAAATCTTTTATACTTGTCCCGTTTTCGACATTTCGACCTTATTTATCCCTCGTCCAGCAAAGAAACTAGGTGAACCAGACCACCAGTTGTTTCTGAACATCTCCTTAGTTTAATCACCTCCCATCCGGATCTCACAAAAAAAAATCCAGTCTACTTATCGGTTTTTAGAGCCAAGATTAAATCACTTAATTATATTAGCTTTTCTTTAAATCATTTAATAAACTCTTTTAAATAAATTATAAAACCTCCACATTATCTTTAAAATAATTAACTATTTATTTGAAAACATTTATAAAAGATTTGGGAAAGAATACTTAAGTTTAAAGTAATATTTCAAAAGTTATTAAAAGTGCTGCAAATAGTGCTTTTAAGGCTTGTTTGATCAAAACAACTTTTTTATCATTTAGAAATCAAATTTTATAATTCAAACCTTTTTTAAAACATTTAAAAGTAATTATAGAATTTATTCCATTTTTTAAAGAATAAAAAATATCCATTTTAAAGAATTATCGCTTTGATTTTCGAACTGCCAAACCGCAACCATTTTGAAAACTTCATTTGCTCATATTTCAAAATCTACTAAACGCAATCTCGATAATTTTCTTTTGTTTGAAAACTATGGTTATAAGGGTTTGGAAAATTCTTATTACAAAGAATTCCGGCTCTGAATCCATCGTATAAATGGATTTAACTTTCTATGACACGAAATCGCGAACTACCGTTACATGACGTGCCTGTTCTTGACTCAACTTTCAAAACTTGTCCAAACTTCACCAAATTTGGTTTTAGTGTTTATAAAAAATTTATAAACCATTTTCAAGAGGTTTAACAATCTCATATACACCATTTCATTTATTAAAGAAAAATGATTTTCCTTATGATATTCGACGTGTATTAAACATGAATCATTTCAACATCAAAATAAACATATAATCAACATTCATGATGATCAAACATCGTAAGCAACTATAGTAATCATATCACATTCGTCATGTTATAAAATAATTTTGGAAGATTTTCTCACCTTCATTGATTTCTAACTTTACAAAAATTCGTTATAGCTTCGCTATGATCGAATCAAAGCATATATGGAATCGAGCCTTGGACCTTTGGATAGGCTCGGCCTAAGCTGCAAGTGGAGATGGGCTTAGTTTTGGGTGGTAGATGACCTGGATGTGGGTTTAAAGTGGAGATGTGGAGTGATTTGCCTTGGATTTAAGGTATAATGATATGGCATATGTGTGTGAGTGTATTTTACTGTATTTTTCCAAAACTTTGCAAATTTTTTTTCAAGGCATGAAAGCTATTAAAGAGGAGCTCTTAAAGCTTTAGGAAGAAAGAGGAAGAAGAAGAAGTGAATGGTCGAATGAAATGAGAGAGCTAAAGCCTTATATTTATAGGCAAAAATGTGTGAAAAACATCTAAATGTGCATTTCCTTTTCTACCCTCAACTGTAACACCCCTAATTTTGATAACATTATTCAAGAAATTTAATAAGATAAATTAAATAGAATAGCGATGGTAATGGGATTGAGATTTGGATAAATCATATAGGATCGTGCTTAATAATAAAATAAATGGGCTTAAAATGGGTTATTAGCTAATTAATTTACACATGGGCATATTAGTAAATAGCCACTTCATTATACATGGCTATACACTTCTTACTCTTGTCCATTCACGTTCATTTTTCTCAAATAAAAAACAAACGTAAAACCTTAAGGAGTAGGCCATTATCAAAGAGGAGGAATTCAATCTAAAGCTAAGGATCAAAGTTAATAAGGATTAATCAACAACAAATCTCAAATTCCTTATCATATCTAAGGTTAATAATAATTCATTCCATCTCTATTTTGTTTATAATCATATATTTTTGAATTTAATATCAAATTCGTTTTTATGATGTTTTGGATGATGATATGCTTGAGCTATTAATTGTTTGATTTAAACAATTCGTTTATATGTAAATTCACACGGTTATGGGGAAAACTGAGCGTTATTGATTTTAGAATGCCATTATTAATTTTATAATGCCATGGGAAAATTCTATGTTAAGCAAAACATGAATTTGGAGACCGGCCTCAATTTTCAAAATTTTCCAAGCTATGGAAAATTTATTATGAATTTTGAAAGGAAAATATGATATAATTGGGTTTAAAATTTATTTCGATCATTTCAGCAAGAAATTAGGTCTGAAATTTTAATATGTTTGATTACATGATGAAATAAATTTTCTGTGATTTTTGAGGGATTTTTCCCAATTGTTTTACTAGGGAAAATAAATTATTTTAAAAGAGGGACTTTTCTACAAATGTTGGTTTTGTTAAATAGAAGGGCTTAAATGTTATATTTCCTTTGATTTAGATATGATAATTGTGGCAGTTTTATTTTTAAAGTATTTGAAAAGTTTTAAAGCAACCAATCAAAGGATTACAAATAAGCATGTAGTTATAAAGCAATTACTAAAAGTAGCTAAATTTCAACCTTTAATTCAGAAAAGTGGGTTCCGCCTCAAATAGAAGGACCTTTCGGCTCCATTGACTCCGCCCCATCTTAGTCGTAACCATCCCAATTGAAACTACTTAGTCGAAACCAATACACAAGGTATCACTTAGATGGTACGTAGTGGATTTGAGAAAAGGAGAAAGCCACGGTGTCGAAACGAATGCTTCCGATGGGGTTGAAACATTGTTTTATTTCCAATAATTAAGTGTTTGCTTTGTTTTACTTAGAGCTTTCCACATAGTTGAAACATATGTTTTCGAAAGGGGTTTTATAAATAGCTTTCGAAGAAGGTTGCCATATTATGTTAAAGTATTAGCTTTCGAAGGGGTACCTTTATCTTTAAATAAGTGCTTTCGAAAGCAGTAGTTCCGACCAAGTCAAAACCTAGCCGCTATTTTACCTTTCGAGTATATTGAAGCCATTAATACTTTCGAAGGGTTATCTTTGTTTTAACATAAACTATGCTACTTCCTAAAGGCTTTCTAAAGTGGCCGAGGGTTCCAAAGGCAATGAGGTCAAATGGGGGTTTCGATACTACCCTTCGACGTCTTAATTCAAAAGTTTTGAGCTTTTGAATAGATGGTTCCAACACCATCAAATTTTCCCCAAACAATTTTATTAAGGGTTTCGAAAAAGATACTTTCATATATAAACGGTCTGACACAAAAGATATTTTTAAAGAGCAAACCCAATACTTTTGAAAGGGGCACTTTCATCTATTTCAAGGCTATGTTTTAAAAACGTTTTGATACCATCAAAAGGTATATTTGGTTTCGAAAGAGATCATTTAACAAGGGCTTCAAAAGTTATTTTTATTATATTTTGAAAAGAGGTTTCCTTTGCTTTCGAAGGAGGTTATCCAGAGGTTTCGAAAGAGATGTTTTAAGATTTTCAAAACATATACCAAATTTAAATTTAAAGAAACCCCATGGCATAAATAATTAAAGAGTTTAGAAATGAAGTATTTGAAGGAGTTTTACTTGATTATTGATTAGCAGGTTAAATGGTTCAACCAGGATTTATATAAAAATGATTTCAAGGATATTAAACCATAGGAGTTGGTATTATTATGTGTTATGATTACTTTTTCATATATTTATTCACATTGTAATTAACCCATAACGGTACTTTGGGGAAGGGTAGAATAACCAGTTAGGTTGACCCAATAGTGAATATAACTTAAGAAATGTTAAAATCTTAATTTAAGATATTGGATGGGGCCAATAGGTTCACAATAAGCCCATGAAAACCATGTATAATAAAAGATATTGGTAGGGGCCAATAGGTTCATAGTCAGCCCATGATAACTATGATTTGATATTGGCAGGGGCCAACAGGTTTATAATTAGCCCATGAAAACTATATCCGGATTAAGATATTGACAGTTACTCAATAGGTTCCTAGTCAGCCCATGAAAACTAGGATAAGAGAAAATATATTGGAGTTACCAATAGGTGCTTAGTGATCCTATGAAAACTATGAAATAAGACAGATTGTTCGTAAACATTTAACCGGTTATTAGTGAGCCCATGAAAACTAATAGGTTAATTGTGACGCCCCACTCCGAGACCCACATTAGTAAAGAGTATTACTAGGTAACACCGTCTGCTAATACGGAGAATAGAGCTGGATAGGAGCGACCATCTATAGCCTTGTCTTAATTATCTATTGAATACGCCAAAAATTGCCATTTTTTACCTAAATGGATCGACATATCCAATAAATGCTTAATACAAAGTCATAGGTGGCTGAAGGATCTATCAGAATAAAATATAACAACTCAAATGTAATACACATCACAGAACAGTGGATCATCATACCTTTTCATATATACAGATACATTACAGAGTATACAAAATGATACATGTCAAGTGGTAAAGCAAACCACAATATATAGGTGAATCAAAAGAATACATATCAGAGTTACAGCCAAAAAGGACTACACAAAAAGCTATAACAAAAAGGAGCTAGCGGAATAGTCCATGCGGAAGCAAAATAGGCTAAGTCCAATGTACCTAACCTGAAACATCTCGGTCTGACCCGAGTATAAAATACACGGGTCAGTCTAGCTAACAAATCAGTTAGATATACTAAATGATAATGAACATACAAAGTCATAAAGTACCACAAATATCTCCAAAAGAGATAACCAAGTCATCTAACATAAGATGATTCATAACAAGCCTCATATCATAGGCAACTCCAATAAACCAAGGATATCATATCCCAAAACAAGCCAAAAGGCAAATAACAAATACCAATAAAGGTAACACAAGTTTCCACAAGGTAATCTCTATATATCATGTGGTTCAAAGAACCTACCCCGAAAGGTGATACACTAGGGAAATATAATTGTCAAAGAAACAAAAGATGCTCGAGCTCAGTACTGTATAACAAGGATCCACAAACCCAAAGGCACAAACCCAATATCACTCGAGTGGTGACGATGGACCAACTCCAAAAGTGATACTATAGGGCAACAAACCCGAAGGCACAAACCCGAAGGTACAGACCTGAAGGCAACATACCCGAAGGCAACAAACCCAATATCACTCGAGCAGTGACGATGGACCAACTCCAAAAGTGATACTATAGGGCAACAAACCGTAGTGGCGAAGGTTCGGAGACCCGGTACTGGACACTACTAACTGGCAGAATGCGTCACAACTCTCAGGAAGGAACCCAAAAAATGTTAACGTGAGTCCCATACCACACGTTCGCACTAAACGGTTTACTAACCGTTAGTCAATTTCACACTCAAAGCAATACAAAGTTCACCTCATCTCATCGGTAAACCAGACCCAAAGGTCAAAACGGTTAAACGAATAGATTAGGAATTAACTGAAAAGATAAACGCACGTGTTCATAGCACGCGTTTTATTTAATCATTTGATTCTCCTCCCTCTTCGCTCGAAGTGAAAAATTGTGTTTGTTTTAAATAGAAATTAAAAGTTAGAGAAACAAGCTTTTAATACAATTTAAAGGGATCACTTTATAAAAACCCGTGTACGAAATCTAAAAAAGAATCATCAAAGTCAAAGAATGCAATAACAACTAATTGGATCAACACGAATCGATTAAACAATGGAAATTCAATCAAAAATAGGCAAATACGCAATCCCAAACGTCTGGGGGTCAATCCAGACGTCTGGATTTAGGTTCGGGAAATTCAGAAACCATCCAGACGTCTGGAGGGTGGCTTCAGACGTCTGACAGGGTGGTTCAGACGTCTGAAAGGGTGGTTTAGACGTCTGACAAGGTGTTTCAGACGTCTGAAAGGTTGTTTCAGACGTCTGACTCTGTTTTCTACCATTTTTATAAATTTCCGCTGTATAAACTTTTTGCTCCAGGTTTAAAACCAAACGTCTAAACTTGCATTTCAGACGTCTGAAGACCTGGTCTGGGCAACAATTTGCCTAGGCCATGATGGCCAAAATGATTCGGGAGCGATCAATCAAGCAATGACGACCAAGGATTTACACCAAACGACAACCCGGCCTTATAGGCTCTTCGATACACCCTAAACATCAAAGTCCAAACATCCACAAGAGGATTTTCATAAAATTGGACCAAAACACAAAAACTGGAATATTCACCAATTTAATTCAAATCAAAAGCAAACGGACATAGATAAGTGTTAAGAATTCATACCTAACAACAATGATATCTATAAAAGTAGATGTGAGTTCAAAAACTCACCTTTTAACTCAAAAACAAATGATAAGAAGCTCGAACACAAGGAAAAGATCAACCACTCTTTATTCAACTCCACAAGCTTCAATCTAAGATCAAAACAAGTATTTCCTAAATTAGGGTTTAGGAATTTTTTGAAATCGAAGAGGAATTGAGATGGAGAAGGTGGAAAGAAGGCTTACCTAAGCTTCTCTTCGATTTTGGAGCAAGAAATGGAGTTTGCAATTGAATCTAGGGCTTGGAATTTCTAATTCCTCTTCTCTTCCCCCATTTTCAGTTGAGCTTGAGAAAAAGAAATGAACTGAAAATGAATGGATGAAGAGAGGGGCTGAGTTAGAGTATATGAAGAGTTGGGTGAAACCCAAACCCAAAAGCCGAATAGAAAATAGCAAAATTCAACTTACTCCAAACATATCGAAGCTTATACTCAAAAAAGTCACAAACGCCATTTTGGACTTAATGGAAGTGGTCCCGAGTCCTAATTCGACCGTTTGCAAAAAGTGACATTTCAGACTTAAATCCGACCAACGACGCTATATTTAAATAAAATATTTAAATATAAAATCGTATAATATGCGGGTTGTTACATTAATGGTAACCCTAGAAACCATAATTGAGACAGATGTCATAATGAATGGGGATGGGTAATCCAGATTTGATTTACTTGTTTTGCATAACATCAAAATGTTTTGAAATACTATGTTTAAACCATCGTGGATGCAGGAGCACAATATATGGTTTTATAAATGTTTTAGGATACCAGTGAGGGGAAAACCCATTCCGCGAAGTGGCGTGGTCTCACTAGATATCTAAATGGTTTGAAATGGTAGATTATTATTCATACCAGGCTTTATGTCTGACTTAAAGTTTTTGTTTTCCCCTTAAACTCTTGGGACTCGATTGATTTTGAGTAGGTTGAAAGTTAAGGTTCCAGGTGTTCTTTTAGACGAATAAAGCTTTTGAAGACGTGTAGGAGGCAAGCTTGTTATTAGAGTTCTTTTATTTCTACTATGTATTTTGATTATAAAGGAAAATTTGTTTTAGTGCCTTATTATATACTATGATCAACTAAGGGGGCATCTTTGTATGTTGCTCTTAGCGTATTTTGTATTAATTATATGTTATATGAACGTGGTCAGCGTACTAGGATTATGTAATCAATTTGGAATATTTTGAAATGGAATGTGGAATTTGTTGCTGTTTTTTTTCTTCATATTCTTGTGTTTCTGTGTATCAATGTATCTAATATCGCCGTATTTGGTCGCCAAGGATTAATAACTATAGATGACCGCATCCATAACCGTTAGTTTTGAGTCTCCAAGTAGGGGGATGTTACAAGTTGGTATCAAAGCATAGGTCTACGAAACTTTAAAAGAAAACTTAAACCTAAAAGACATTTCAAACATAATCCAATGAATGGGATAATAAGGTTCGGGTTTGGGTTAACACTATAGTAACATACTTGTATTTGATATATAGTTATATATATATATATATGTGTGTGTGTGTGTACGTATTCCCCGCTCTCTTAGACCGTTCTTCTGTATCTTACTAAGAATCGTAGCGGATTTACGAGAAAGGAGATGCGGAAGCAGGAAATGGAATATGAAATCTCGGTGGAGGAAGCACCACAACTAATGAAAATGCTCGACCCACTACCAAGAGGAACCCGGGTCGACTGGCTAATGCTAATAATCAAAATGCTGATACCAATGTGGGTGTTGGAAATCCACTAGAAGATATGTGGGCAATGTATCAGTTCTTCATTGGTTTGATGCAAGCAGGAGTTGCTGGTGGAGTGCTGGAAATGTAAGAGGAGCTAATCATTTGGCTTCAGTTGTGAATAATTATGCCTTGCCGAGTAGATACTACACCGGTTTGGATGGAAAGCCATTCTTGGGGACAAAGAGTGCCATAGATGTTAAGAATTGGTTGTTGCATTGTGAGCGTATATTTGCTGATTTGGGTCTAAATGATGGGAAAAAGAGAAGGTTGGACTCTAGACAGTCGCAGGGGTCAGCGCTACACTGGTGGCATAATGTTAATTCTGGAGTTCCGAAAGAGCAGTTGACTTGGGCTGATTTTAAAAGGAGATTTGAGCAGAAGTTTGTGTCTGAGTTTGCTAGGTTAGGGCTGATGAGGAAGTTTATGAATCTAGTTCAGGGAGAGATGTCAGTTGTCGAGTATGCTACTAAGTTTAAAGAGCTATCTCGATATGGGTATGCTACTATAGATACTGAAACCAGAAGGAATGAGTGGTTCATTCGGGGATTGAGACTCGAGCTTGCTAGAGCGACCATGACACATGTCTGGGATCCATGTAATATGGTGGTGGAGATGGCCATTCGCCATTAGGAGTTACTTGCTGATTATGCTAAAGAGAAGCTAGTGGAAGTTCAGGGTTCTCAAGGAAAGAAGAGGAAATTATTTAAGAAGAAGGGAGCCCAAAAGGGAGATACTGCTAAGAAGTCAAAGGCCGAGGTAGTTTGCTATAGGTGTGACAAGAAGGATCATTTTATGGATGAGTGCCAGTCAGGAAATGGGAAGAAAGATGCCAATAAGAAGAATGTGAAATGCTTCAACAGTGATCAAGTTGGGCATTACAAGTATCAGTGTCCAGAGCCAGTCAGGACGGATAAAGGAAAAGCTTTTGCTATCGGACCAGCTAGGCCTACTACAATAGATAAGGGAAAGACTGTGATGGAAGGTATACTTTTGATTCAGAGTATTCTAGTTAGAATACATTTTTATACTAGTGCATCACATTCATTTATATCTCAGTGTTTTGATGATAGATTATGTTTAGAACCCACCTACCTTGTTACTTCCTTAAGGGTTGTGAATCCAATAGGAGGGTATGCAACTCTAGAGTTGAGATGTGACCAGTTAGAACTTGATTTGTTAGGTCATAAGTTTGCATGCAATTTGTATGTTATTGATTTCATAAATTTCGAGATCATTTTGGGTATGGATCGGTTGGGTAGGTATGAGACTAGAATATTTTGCCAAAATAGGGAGATATCACCGAGACACCCTGATAGTCATAACCGAGTTATATTCTCAGTGGAGAACTCTGACCAGAGTGTTATTACCTTGCTTAGTACTATGGAGATAGGAGATGAGTTAAGTTAGGTTCGAGTTGCAAGAGGGTTTGCAGATGTCTTTGAGCCTGTCACTGGACTACCACCAAAAAGGGCTGCTGAGTTTAGAATAGATCTTGTGCCCAGAGCTGAACCTATGAGTAAACCACCTAGCAGGATGACACCAACGGAGATGAAGGAATTGAAGGTGCATCTAGTGGATCTTGAAGGGAGGAATTTTATTAGATCAAGTAGTTCGCCTTGGGAAGCGGCCACGGTGTTCGTAAAGAAACCAGATGGGTCGTTGAGGATGTGTATTGACTATCGTAAGTTAAACGAAAAGACGATTAAGAATAAGCATCCTTTTCCAAGAATAAATTATCTATACGATCAGTTGAATGGAGCCAAAGTGTTTTCCCAGTTGGATTTGGTGCCAGGCTTCCATCAGTTAAGAGTGGCGTAGGATAGTATTCCTTTGATAGCATTTCGAACTAGATACGGTTCATATGAGTGGTTGGTGATGCCATTTGGATTAACGAATGCACCAGCATTCTTCGTGGATTTGATGAACCAAGTTTTCAAGAGTACTTGGATACGTTTGTGTTGGTATTTATAGATGACATTCTAGTATACTCTAAGGATGAAAGGGAGCACGAAGTTCATTTTAGAGTGGTGCTTGAGATGCTGAGGCAGAATCAACTAAAGGGAAATTTACCAAGTGTCATTTTTAGAAGGAAGAGGTTAAGTTTCTTGGTCACGTAGTATCAAAGAAAGGCTTGTCAGTCGATCCAGATAAGATCGAAGTGGTGAATAATTGGAAGTGACTGGAGACAGTGACTAAGATTAGAAGTTTTCTTGGACTTGCTGGCTACTACCAGAGATTTATTAAGGATTTCTCACCGATAGCAGTACCTTTAACTAAGCTAACCAGAAAGGAAGTGAAGTTTATTTGGTCCGAAAAATGTGAGGAAACATTCCTTAAGTTAAAGCATTTGTTGACTAATGCACTAGTTTTAGTAGTTCCAGACGGAAAACAAGGGTTGGTGGTATATACTGATGCATGCGGAACTGGATTGGGAGCGGTATTGATGTAGCAGGGTAAAGTTATTTCCTATGCTTTATGACAACTTAGACCGCATGAAGTGAGAAACCCTACTCATGATTTAGAGTTGGCGGCAGTGATCTTCGCATTGAAGATTTGGAGACATTATCTCTTGGGGGAGAGATTTGAGCTTTATACCAACCATAAGTCTTTATGGTATTTATTCTCTTAGAACGAGTTGAATATGAGACAACAGAGGTGGATGGAGTTTTTGGCTGCTTATGATTTTGGTATATAATGTAAACCGGGGAAAGGTAATAAGGTAGTTGATGCTCTTACCAGAAAACATCAGAACATGGTGTTAGCTATGTTGGCAAAATGGAAAGATCTAGAAGCTTTAACCACGTGTAGTGTGCAGTTAAGATCGACTGCTAGCTCTAGTCAAGGTACTGCCATGTCGTCTTATTTAGATGTTCGGCCAGTGTTGATTGAGAGGATCGCTTCTAAGAATAAGGAGGATCCAGTGTTAGTCGAGAGGATTAGAAAACTTGAGGTAGGATTAGATATCGATGACCTAAAGGATTTTAGCCTTAACCAGAGAGGATGGTTGAGAAAGAAGGGACGGTTGTGTGTTCCGAATGTTGAGGACTTGAGGAAGGAAGTTCTTAGAGAATGTCATCGGTCCAAGTTTATGATTCATCCTAGAGGGACCAAGATGTATCAGGATATGAAGAGGAGCTTCTATTGGGAAGGTATGAAGAGGGATGTTGGATCATGGGTCAGGCTGTGTACGAATTGTCAACAAGTGAAAGTCGAACATTAGAAACCAAGCAGGTTACTTCAGCCTTTAGAGATTCTAGTTTGGAAATAGGATTCGATATCTATGGATTTTATAGACGGGTTGCCAAGGTTAAATAGGGGAAATGAAAGCATATGGGTTATAGTGGACAGATTGAACAAAAGTGTCTATTTCATTCTAGTTAAGTCAACCAGGACGACACTTGTTTTAGCTAAGTTGTTCATAAAGAACATAGTTAGACTGCATGGAGTTCCTAGTAGTATAGTCAGTGACAGAGATGCTTTGTTCACTAGTGAATTTTGGAAGAGTCTACAGGAGTTATTAGGTACCAAACTTACTATGAGTACTGCGTATCACCCTCAGACGGATGGGCAGACAAAGAGAGTCAATAAGGTACTCGAGGATTTATTGAGGGCTTGTGTATTGGACTTTGGTGGATCTTGGGAAGATCACGTATATTTGATTGAGTTTTCCGATAATAATAGCTATCAGACTAGTATAGGAATGCCGTCGTTTGAAGCTTTATATGAAAGGCCATGTAAATCGCCAGCATGTTGGTTGGAAATTGGAGACAGATTAGTCTTGGGTCCAGATTTGGTTAGAGAAGCGTCAAAGAAGATTGAGTTAATCCGAGGCAGGATAAACAAAGCTCAGTCTAAACAGAAGAGTTATGCGGATAAGAGGCGTAAAGATCTAGAATTCTCAGTTGTAGATAAGGTTTTTATTAAGGTATCACCAATGAAGGGTGTAATACGATTTGAAAAGTTAGGGAAGTTAGCCCCGAGATATGTAGGTCCATTCCAGATTATAGAAAGGATTGGAAAGCTCGCATAAAAGGACAGTTGCCGAGCAATATGGCAAGTGTCCATAATGCATTTCATGTGTCTCATCTTCGTAAGTATGTGCATGATTCAGAGACTACTATTCCTCCGACAGGGTTGGAAGACTTAGTAATAGAGCTTAATTTGACTTTTATTAGACAACCAGTTCGGCTTGTAGCAAGAGATGAGAAAAGATTAAGGAACAAGATAGTCAAGTTAGTGAAAGTTTAGTGAAGCGACAACGAGAAGGACCGTACTTGGGAGAAAGAGGCCAGGATTAGAGATACTTATCTTGAACTTCTTTGAGGGTATGTCTATATTAGATTTATATAGATAGTTTCTAGTCAGATAGGATAATATGGTTGTTAGAAGTTGTAGATGATTGCTATGATTTGTATTTAGTCCTTACTGAGTTTCGAGGACGAAATTCTTTAAGAGGGGAGCTTGTAACATTCTTAATTTTTATAACATTATTCAAGAAATTTGATTAGACAAATAGAATAATGATGATAAGTAGAGGTGAGCCTTTGGTCGGTTCGGTCGGTTTTGAGCTAGAAAATGTCAAACCGAATTGAAACCGAAAAAAATCAAAACCAAACCGAATTAATTTCGGTTAATTCAGTCGGTAACCGACTTAACCAAACTAAGAAAGCAAGTAAGAGAATTTACCATATGTTATTATTCAGAAGATTGATTTAGTCAATGGAAAACATATATTTATGTTTATATAAACTATTTTGAGTGTTTATTTTAAGTTTATAAGAAAAATTAACCTATTTTTAATATATAAGTTTTGTTTTTTTATTACTAAACCAATTGTTAAGAGTATTACAATGCCATGAATTTGGATAATATAATAAAATTTCGGTTAATTCGGTTAAACCGATAACCAAAATAAAATTATTTTACAAACCGAATTCAAACCGATATAATTTCATAACCGAACCGAATCGACCTAAATGAACCATTTTGGTCGGTTAATTCGGTTCTAACCGAATATTGCTCACCCCTAATGATAAGGGGATTGAGATTTGAATAAATCATATAAGGTCGTGCTTAATAATAAAATAAATGGGATTAAAATGGGTTATTAGCTAATTAATTTAGACATGGGCATATTAGTAAATAGCTGCTTCATTATACACGGCTATACACTTCTTACTCTTGTCCATTCAAGTTCACTTTTCTCAAATAATAAAACGTAAAACCCTAAGGAGCCGACCTTTATCAAAGAGGAAGAATTCAATCTAAATCTAAGGATCAAAGTTAGGAAGGATTAATCAACAACAAATCTCAAATTCTTATCATATCTAAGGTGAATAATAATCCATTCCATCTCAATTTTGTTTTTATAATCATATATTTTCGAATTTAAGATTAAATTCGTTTTTATGATGTTTCGGATGATGATATGCTTGAGCTATCAATAATTTGATTTAAACAATTCATTTATATGTAAGTGCGCACGACTTTAGGGAAAAACCGAGGGTTATTGATTTTAGAATGCCATTAAAAAAAATTTATGTTAAGTAAAACATGATTTTGGAGATGGGTTTCAATTTTCAGAATTTTCCAAGCTATTAAAAATTTATTATGAATTTCAAAAGTAAAATATGATATAATTGGGTTAAAAATTTATTTTGAGCATTTCAGGAAGAAATTGGGTCTGAAATTTTAATATGTTTGATTACATGAAGAAAGAAAATTTCTTTGATTTTTGGGGATTTTTCCCAATTGATTTACTAGGGAAAATAAATTATTTTAAAAGAGGGTCGTTTCTGCAATTTTGTTGGTTTTGTTAAATGGAAGGGCTTAAATGTTAGATTTCCTTTGATTTTGATCTGATAATTGCAGTAGTTTTATTTATAAAGTGTTTAAAAAGTTTTAAAGCAACCAATTAAAGGATTACAGATAGGCAAGTAGTTATAAAGCAATTACTAAAAGTAGCTAAATTACAGCCTTTAATTCAGAAAAGTTGGTTCCGCCTCAAATAGCAGGACCTTTCAGCTCCATTAACTCCACCCCATCTCAGTCCAAACCATCCCGATCAAAACCCACTTATTGGAAACCAATATATAAGGTATCACTTAGATGGTACGTAGTGGATTGGAGAAAAGGAAAAAGCCATGGTGTCAAAAGGAATGCTTCCGATGGGGTCGAAATCTTGTTTTGTTTTCAATAGTTAAGTGTTTGCTTTGTTTTACTTAGGGTTTTCGACATAGTCGAAACATATGTTTTTGAAAGGGGTTTTATAAATAGCTTTCGAAGAAGGTTGCCATATTATGTTAAAGTATTTGCTTTCGAAGGGGTACCATTATCTTTAAATAAGTGCTTTCGAAAGCAGTGGTTCCAACCAAGTCGAAAACTAGCCGCTATTTTACATTCCGAGTGTATTGAAGCCATCAATACTTTCGAAGAGTTACCTTTGATTTAAATTAAGCTATCCTAAAGGCTTTCGAAAGGTGTTGAGGGTTCCGAAGGCAATAAGGTCGAAAGGGGGTTTCGACGCTACTCTTCGAAGTTTTAATTCAAAAGTTTTGAGCTTTCAAATGGGTGGTTCCGACACCATCAAATTTTTCCTAAACAATTTTATTAAGGGTTTAGAAAGAGATACTTTCGAATATAACCACTCTAACCTAAAAGATGTTTTTAAAGAGCAAACCCAATACTTTTGAATGGGACACTTTCATTTTTTCGAAGCTATGTTTTAAAGAATGTTTTAATACCATTGTAAGGTATATTTGGTTTCAAAAGAGTTCATTTAATAAGGGCTTCGAAAGGTATTTTTATTGTGTTTTAAAAAGAGGTTTCCTTTGCTTTCGAAGGAGGTTATCCAGAGGTTTCGAAAGAGATGTTTTAAGTTTTTCAAAACTTAAACCCAATTTAAATTTAAAGAAAAACCCACATAAATAATTAAAGAGTTTAGAAATGATGTTTTGAAGAAGTTTTCCTTGATTAGCAGGTTAGAGGGTTTAACCAAGATTTATATAAAAATGATTTCAAGGATATTAAACCACATGGGTTGGTATTATTATGTTTTATGATTACTTCTTCATATATTTATTCACATTTTAATTAACCCATAACGGTACTTTGGGAAAGGGCAGAATAACTAGTTAGGTTGACCCAGTAGTGAATATAACTTAAGAAATGTTAAAATCTTAATCAAGGTATTAGCAGGAGCCAATAGGTTCACAGTAAGCCCATGAAAACTTGGTAGAGCAAATGATATTGGAAGGGACCAATAGGTTCATAGTCAGCCCATGAAAACTATGATTTGATATTGGCAGGGGCCAATAGGTTCATAATTAGCCCATGGAAACTATATCCGGATTAAGATATTGACAGTTAGTCAATAGGTTCATAGTCAGTCCATGAAAACTTGGATAAGAGAAAAGATATTGGAGTTACAAATAGGTTCTTAGTGATCCCATGAAAACTATGAAATCAGACAGATAGTCCATAAACATTTAACCAGTTATTCATTTTTAGAAAATTTCAAGATCACAATGGATCTAGTGAGCCCATGAAAACTAATAGGTTAATAGTAACCCTAGAAACCATAATTGAGACAGATGGTCAGAAAGAATGGGGATAGGTAATCCAGATTTGATTTACTTGTTTTGCATAACAATAATTTTTTTTGAAATACTATGTTTTAACCATCGTCGATGCAGGAGCATAGATATGGTTTTATAAATGTTTTAGGATACTAGTGAGGGGAAAACCCGTTCCGCGAAGCGGCGTGGTCTCACTAGATATCTAAATGTTTTGAGATGGTAGGTTATTATTCATACCAGGCTTTATGTCTGACTCGAAGTTTCTGTTTTCCCCTTAAACTCTCGGGTACACAATTGATTTTGACTAGGTTGAGATTTAAGGTTTACAGGTGTTCTTTTAGAAGAATAAAGCTTCTGAAGACGTGCAGGAGGCAAGCTTGTTATTAGAGTTCTTTTATTTCGGCTGTGTGTTTTGATTGTAAAGGCAAATTTGTTTTAGTGCCTTATTATATACTACGATCAACCAAAGGGGCGTCTTCATATGTCGCTCTTGGCGTATTTTGTATTACTTATATGTTATCTGAACATGGTCAGCATACTAGGATTATGTAATCAATTTGAAATATTTTGAAATGGAATGTGGAATTTGTTTGCTGTTTAATTTTATTTTCCATATTCTTGTGTTTCTTTGTATCAATGTATCTAATATCGCCGTATTTGGTCTTCAAGGATTAATAACTATGGATGACTGCAGCATCCGTAACCGTTAGTTTTGGGCCTCCAAGTAGGGGGATGTTACATCAACCCACACCCCTCATTTCCCATCATTCCACATGTTGATCCCTCTCCCAATATGCCTCCATCATTCCATTCACTTCACGGCATGTTCATTGACTTTGCATGGCTTAAGGATGAAGTTTTCTAAAATATCTTAGATATTTTTTTACCATATATGCATATATGTATTATATATATATGGGTATATGTATATGTTAGGGTGTGTATGTGTGTGTTATATACGTGTACAAGACATTTAAACAAGGTTGTAACAACTTTGAACAACTTCCGTTCCCTAAAACGCTGAAAACCGTTTCACGGTCACATTTTCACTTATTTATTGAACTACATATACATGTAACAAAATTTGAAACCTAATTTCTTATCGTTTTTAAATAATTAAAATGATCCAATTTAAATTATAAAGCTATATAAATCAATATTAAACAATTGTTTACAGAAAGTGCTATTATATTGATAAAGCGATATCAATTTTTCTTATAATTTCAAGTCAAATATATATCTTTATAACACTATTATTAATGATTTATTATCACTTCATAATTTATTAAAATGAATTATTACCATTTAAAAACAATTATTTCAATAATTATAATAATTATTAAATTGTTAAATCTCAATTTAAATTCATAAATTAATTATTCCAAAATAGTGCTATTGTTAATGGTGTCATAAATACACTTTATTTCCAAAAAAACTAAATAATTTTATTTCATATTCTTGTTTAAATGGATAAATAAGTGTATGTATCCAGCTTCATGTGCGACTTCTAATAATTATAGAGTTGTTTATTGATAAAACGGTTTTCGGTCATTTTATCGATATTTTTCTAAGATATATATTTTTGTAAATATATATCCAAAATAAGATTACCATCATTATTTATTGTTCAAGACAACATAATCTATGCTAAAAAAACTTATATTTGAATATGTTAAAAATAATATAATTTATCAAACTGATAAATTTGCGGGTCTTTACAGACTCCCCTCCTTAAAAGAATTTCATCCCCGAAATTACAACGTAAAAACCGAGCAGTACTTTATTCAAAATAAAATTTGAGATTTCAAATATAAATTTGTTCTTATATTTATAGATTATTTGTATGCACCATCTTATTTGATCTTAAATTTGAATATACCACTTTGCTTTTGAACTAGCATTAATCCTTCGCTTCTCTAGTGCGGACTTTGATCAGGCTTGAAAACTTCTATTTTCCTTGCATAGTTCTCAACTATGATAGAAAATGTAAGAATCCAACCACTAACCCTCATCAATGTTCGGCATCAAGAATCAAGTGATAAATCCTTTTTCGGACCGGTGTAAATACCTCAAAGTTCTATACTCGAATCTTAGGTCAAGCAGTTACACGAATAAAATGATCTATGTATAACTTATTTATTCCACTTGGTTTTCTTAACTACACCAAATCACAATCAATTTTATATTACTATCAATTTATGAACCATTTTATAAAACTATTACTTAAGTTTATTACATCTTCTACACACAACTTATGTTTAATTAACACTTTAAAACTTAAATTTCATAACAATAACTAATGCTAGATTCATTAATAAAACATTTTCCAAGGATATAATCACCTTTTTAAAGAGTCATTATTTTACTTAAGAAACACTACTTAAGTTTATTAACACTCTATAACTCAATAACATACAAAACAGTTTTGAATTTTTTTAAACTATCACATACCATATTACTTAAAGGTATAAATATTTCACAACTTAAGTCTATATTTGTATAATACTCTTTTACATCTTAAGAGTACATATATGAATCCCTAATTTCAGATTGGTTTTACTTAAATCGGGATATTTAACAAATTTAAAACTTGTTGTAATTTACTATCAGCTCAAATTCATAAGTTATAGAACTCATTTCTTATATTTTATAAAACACTTAGCTTCCATTGCCATATCAAATTTGGAAGTCTCGACTATCCAAAATTGCCGAAAATTCCATCTTATCCCATCAATTAGTGATTCAAAATTATCTCTGGTTTAAAAACTTTTTATAAAAATGCTTCTTTATATAATTACTAATCAATTTATCAATTAATGTTTCACATTGTCTTTTAACTTAATTTTTTTTCTTCAGATCGAGTAACTCTAAATTGATACAAAGGAAACGGGTACTACCAATAGTATCATATCCCCTTAACCAGAAGGGTAATACTTAAGAGAAGTGTTTACCATTTGAACATATCTCTTGCCCATTTTTAGTTAATTCCAAGCCACTCGAACTAGTCATCATAAGATTCTTCTTTTCAATTCCTTTGTTTATAAAACTTGATTTATAAAATCATTTCTCAGGATCATCTTATTTATACATGTTTAGGCTCATAAATTTATTTATCTTAAATAAATTTCTTAACTTTAAACCAATATTATTAAGAAACAACATATAGTCAAATCGTGAAACTTAATTCACTAGGTGTTTGTGCTTTTAAATCAAACAATCTATTAATCAATGATAATAATTAAATAATATTATTCCCTTAATTGCAAATTATCACAAAATAACTATACATTTTTGAAAGTTATTTCTTTATATATAAAATATCATCTTAGGTAAAATTATTTCATTTGCCAAAATTTTCCAAAAACAAAATCATTGTTAGCATTAACAAATTCTCACTCGTATATAATTCTCTCAACTCATTATAGGATGTCACTTATGCTATCTCTAATGAGTTATCATCCTAGCGTATTACTAACCCTATCCCTAATGAAAAACACACCAACTAGGCTCAGGTGTTCATTCAAACTAAGCTCTGATACCAAATGTAATGCACAATTCCATACATTTTAAGTTGACAATAAACTACATATGTCCAACTCAATTTGAATGAAAAGGTTGATAGTTACGGGGAAATGAAAATAAAGACATAGAACAGAATCTTACATGAATGGAATAACATATATTATTTCAGCATATAATCTTTACAGCGAATTTTTTTAAATACATGTATTAGAGTTTAACTTAACATCAACATGGACAGTTATAAATCTTTGCCCTTACAAATGCAGAATACAACAGTACATAACTGCAATGGAAATGAATAACAATCTTTGGAAGAATCTTCTAGCTCTATGCTCCGAGCTCTTTCAAAATGCTCTAAACTAAACCTGACTACTAGGCTGGCTGAAAAAAAGGGCACCCAGAGTTTAAGGGAAAGAAAATAAATTCCTGATCAGTCATGGGAGTAGTGTAGAAACTCAAAATAAAATATTTGAAAACAAAGGGTATCTCATAAGACCACGCCATACATAAACACGAAACAGGTTTTTACCTTATGATAACCAAACCATTTCTACATAAGTCCAATGATAATATCTTTAATGACGTTTTTCGAAAACCTTTCAAATAAGCATAATCAAATAGCTAAAATTGTTACATTGGTTAAATTTGATGGCATAATAGGTTTACAACTAAGTCTGAAGGCAGTTATTGGAGATTTGGATTTTCAATAAAGAGCGAGGTAAAGGACTACCTCCCGTATAGTACATTTCTAGAGGAACGTACCGAGGCCACTAATAGATGGTCCTCTACGGATTAAAACTGGCCTACTCGAGACCAACAAATGGTACGGATGGCACCGAATATGATATCACCCTAGCCGTACCCAATCTCTTCGAGACGTTCATAGCATACATCACAAAATTTAAACCCGACATTATAGCGGATAGAAATAAATAAATATAGAAAGGTTATATCATACCCTAATGGTTGCAAACCATTTAGCCTTAAAGCAACCCCTATTTCATAATTCCCCAGGTGTGAGTCTTGAGGTAACGTTTAACTTTCTTAGAATATTTTCACATAGAATGCCACATTGCCATTTCCAATAACACACTATTGATTTCAACAAAAGTACAACCTCTAAGAACGTACGTCTCAAAGAAGAATGTTAAGCATAAGAAGGGTTACATCCTACACCACTAAACATTTGCAAAGATAAATGCACTATGATCTTAGAAATGCAATGTCAAACATCTATCCATACAATTTGTCCAGGAACAGAACAAACTGAAGGCACTCTCCTACCACATCGTGTTGGGTATCATCCCTAGATTAGTAGAGAGTAGTCCTTGCATACGAAGATCCCAGAATGAAGGGACCACTGCTATTTATTTATCTCGGGAGCTACTCCAAAATTATCAACAAGAAGTCCTTCCCTTATGAAGATCCCCACCATCAACTACATTGTCTTTAACATGTCTTAACTTTCGAACTTGTAAATTGGTTCGAAGTGGTTTTCGAATAGGAATTTTCCCAAATTCGATCTCGGTTCCTCCAAACCAATCATCAATAAAAAGATGTTAAGTAGGTGAGTGATTAATATTCCATTACTTAGTATCTATTTATCCAAAATATCTTCTTAGATACACACACACACCTTTATAAAACCATTTCTCTTCAGTATACACGGGATCATTAAACCTCATTTATCAAATCTTCGTTTAAATAAAACTTTTTAAATCTTGGAATAATTCCAAATCATTTCATCCTTTACTTAGGAAGTTATCTCTGAATCATTTATTTAAATATTAAAAAAGATTTCTTATTTCCAAATCATAAATTTAAATGGGTCAAAAACAATATTGTTTAAGACATCCTTTACTGTAAACCCAAAACAATTAATTTTAAGTAAATGGATCCATAGGAATTAAAAATTATTCCAAATCATTTATTTAAATATTACCGAAAAATTTCTTATTTCCAATACATATTTTTTTAATAGGTTAAGACATGTTATTTAAGATGGTAAATCTAAATTAGTTAGTATTCGAGTAAAACATATCCATAGAAATTATGCTAATTTTACTCGATACTAATGTCCGTATTCAACTTATGCTATTCATCAAATGATGATGGAATCACCTTTTATATTCATATGATTAGTATGAGTTCCCTCCTCAAAATTTAACACCAAGTATAAGAAGATTATCTCTATGTAATCCAAGTTGCAATTAATTAATTATAAAAATTAGATCTTTTATACTTGTCTCATTTCCGACATTTCGACCTTATCTATCCCTCGTCCAGGAAAGTGGCCAGGTAAGCCAGAGCACTAGTTGTTCCTGAACATCTCCTTAGTTTAAACACTTCCTATCCGAATCTCATAAATAGAAAAATCAAGTCTACTCATCGGCTTTTAGAGCCAAGATTAAATCACTTAATTATAACAACTTTTCTTAAATCATTTATTTAAACTCTTTAAATTAAATTATAAAACCTCCACATTATCTTTAAAATACTTAATTATTTATTTGAAAACATTTATAAAATGTTGGGGAAAGAAAACTTAAGTTTAAAGCCATGTTTCAAAAGTTATTAAAAGTGCTACAAAATGTGCTGCGAATTGTGCTTTTAAGGCTTATTTGATCAAAACAACTTTTCTATCATTTAGAAATCCATCTTTATAACTCAAATTTCTTTTAAAATGTTTTAAAATATTTATAAAATTTATTCTATATTTTTAAAGAATTAAAAATATCCATTTTTAAAGAAGTTATCGCTTTGGTTTTCGAACTGCCAAACCACGGCTATTTTGAAAACTTGATTTGCTCATATTTCAAAATCTACTAAACGAAATCTCGATCATTTTCTTTTGTTTAAAAATTATGATTAAAAGAGTTCGGAAAATTCTTATTACAAAGAATTCCGACTAAATCCATCGTATAAATGGATTTAACTTATTACGGCGTGAAATTATGAACTACTGTTACGCAACGCGCCTATTTTTGACTCAGCATTCACAACTTGTCCAATCTTCACCAAATTGGGTTTTAGTGTTTATAATTTTTTTTATAAACCATTTTAAAGAGGTTTAAAAATCTCATACACACCATTTCATTTATTAAAGAAAAGTAATTTCCTTTATGATATTTGATGTGTATTAAACGTGAATCATTTCAACATCAAAATAAACATATAACCAACATTCAAACTTGATGATCAAACATAGTAAACAACTATAGTAATCATATCACATTATCATACTATAAAATAACTTTGGAAGATTTTCTCACCTTCATTGGTTTCTAACTTTATGAAAATTCGCTATAGCTTCACTACGATCAAATCAAAGCCCTATGGAATCGAGCCTTGGACCTTTGGATAGGCTTGGCCTAAGATTTCAAGTGGAGACGGGCTCTGTCTTGGGTGGTAGATGATGTGGCCGTGGGTTTAGAGTGGAGATGCGGACTGATTTGCCTTAATTTTGACGTGGAATGACATGGTATATATATGTGTATATATATTACTTTATTTTGCCATAACTTTGCAAATATATTTTTCCAAAGTATGCTCTTAGAGCTTTAAGAAGAAAGAGGAAGAAGAAGTGAATGGACGAATGGAATGAGAGAGCTAATGCCTTGTATTTATAGGCAAAAATGTGTGAAAATATCTAAATGTGCATTTCCTTTTCTACCCTCAACGTACACCCCTCGTTTCCCATCATTCCACACATTGATCCTCCTCCCCATGTGACTCCATCATTCCACTTCACTTCATGGCATGTGCATTGACTTTGCATAGCTTATGTGTGTATATATATGTGTATTATGTGTGTGTATATACATACATACATATACATATACATATATATATATATGTATATATATGGGTATACGTATATGTTACGGTGTGTATTTGTGTGTTATATATGCACACAAGACATATGAACAAGTTGTAACAACTTTGAACAACTTCTGTTCCCTAAACCGTTGAAAATCTAAAAACAGATTCCCAGTCACATTTTCGGTTATTAGTTAAATTACATATAAATGTAAACAAAATTAAAAAAATAATTTCTTGTCATTTTTAACTAATTAAAATGATCCCATTTGAATTATAAAACCATAAAAATCAATATTAAACAATTGTTTACAAAAAGGTTGCTATTATAAGACTATTATTAATGATTTATTATCACTTCATAGTTAATTAAAATGAATTATTATCATTTAAAAACAATTATTTAAATAATTATAATAATATTTAAATCGTTAAATCTCAATTTAAATTCATAAATTAATTATTCCAAAATAGTGATATCGTTAATGATGTCATATATACATTTTATTTCCAAAAGTAAAATAAATAATTTTATTTCGTATTCTTGCTCAAATGGATAATAAGTATATGTATCCAGCTACATGCACGACTTTTGATGATTATAGAGTTGTTTATTGATAAAACAGGTTTTCGATCATTTTATCGATATTTTTCCAAAGCATATATTTTTGTAAATATTTATTCAAAATAAGATTACCATCATTATTTATTGTTCAAGATAACATAATCTATGTAAAAAAACTTACATTTGACTATTTTTAAAAATAAATATAATTTATCAAACCGATAAATTTGTGGGTCATTACATTGGATCTATAGTGGGTCTATGAAATCTAATTTATATAGAACATTTCTATATTTAATTTAAATATAATCTCTTATTCCATTTAAATTTATAAATTATAGATAGAATTTTATCTAATTTATATTCAATTAAATATATTAATACACATATGTATCATATACATATATGTATGTGTGTGCATGTGTAATGACCCTATTGCCATATTATATTATTAAAGAACATTATAAATAATATCATCTAATAATATGGAGAATGTGGCTTGTTAAAGGTGACCAAATGTGAATATAACTTTAAACTAACACCGACTCATCATATATACCATTTTACTAAATCTCTAGAATAAAGTTTGACGTGTACATTCTTAGTTCAAAGTAATAACCACATTGGTTTCTCAGAATCAAAAAAGTATATCATATAAAATAGTAACCACAAATCATGACGGAATAATAAATCTCATATACATATACAAACTGCGAGTCTATAAAAAAAATACTAGACCACATAATATAATTGAGTTACAAATCACTAACTCAAATATACGTCTTAAATACAGACACAAAATCCGACATGAGATAAATTAAAGGTCAGAATGATTTCTCTCCCTGCTAACCCAACCATCCAAAGGGCTACTTGTCCTGTAATTTGAAAAGTCTTGGCCTAACCCATGTATTATAAAATAAAGGGGTCAGACTATCTCTAAATATCCAAAAGGGTGAGAACAAGATATAACACCAGAATAAATGGCATATAAGTAAATCCAGATGTCCAAGTTATAATAAGTCATGGAATTAATTTAAATTAGAATTTATCTTAAGGAACATGGTGATATATTTAGGTCCCAAACACAGATTAGTCACTAAATATAGAATTACAGGATAAAGCACAATATTCCTAACACAGGGAAACGAATTCCATACCGATCACCCGGATCGTCCATACGAATATTAATGATCGTTCATACCGCGGTAAACAAATGTGGTATCACTTGTACTGATCTGATACCAAGGATCGTCCATACCGTGAAATTGAATCACAATCGATCTCAATGATCGTAGTAATCATGACTCAAAGATTCCAGATTATTCACTATTATTATTATATATTTATGATCATAAAGAAATCCATGAGTATACCTCTTAAGGATCTATCGGTCCCACCAAACATCAAGAGAAAATATACTCTAAAGTGCCAATACTATCACTTTCAGTCATCACTAGAATTTAACCAAAATGTCCCATACCGCTTGGTGAAATTTAAGTATTTACTATAAGCTAGTAAATCTAACTCGTTACAAATACCACTGGAAAACCTAAACTACAATGTCTTAAGGATCTATCAAACCCGCCAAACACCAAAAGAGAAGACAACCCTAAAGTGTTAAATACTTCCTAATAGCAATCACAAGAATTTTACCAAGTCATCCCATACTATCCAATGAAATTCAAGTATTCACTAATGGGATAGTAAGTACCACTCACATTCTATTTAATGACTTGTACAATATTCGATGAAGCGCTACTCAAGAGCATTTAAACTAATTGGTAAAACTAATTCGAATATTAGTACTTCCTATATTATAGAACTAAGGCTCTCAAAACATTTATCTTATTAATGTTCATAGCTTAGAAATCTAATATTATAATCTTTATATAGGAAATGATTTCTAAATACTGTATTTATAAACGTACCTTTGGACTTCTCTTTTAAAATTCATAATCTCATTTATTTCCTAGTTATACACACACACACACATATTCCATAAAAACAATAACCCAATATTTCACTTTTAGTATAAAAATACTCTCATATATATAGTTGTTCCATATTCCTTTTTAAATGATCCATAGTTCACAAATTATTTTATAAAGGCTACATATATAAGTAATCTCTTAATTTTATCAAAATATAATACTAGAATTCCAACCCATATTGGTGTTCAAACACTTGTTTAAATAAAACACTTAATTTATAAATTACCAAAACCATATGATAAAGATCCATAATCTTTCTTACTAACAAGATATACTATAGGTATATAATTACTTATAAAATCATTTATAAAAGAACTGGATTAATTTAGAAAACAAGTTTAATATTTGTAAACTTAAATAACTCTCTTTTATGAAATTATTTATATATAAAATTTTGTGTTTATATTTATAAAATAGATAGATGCAAGTTTATAAAATACCATACCTTTGAATCAAAGTGATTCAAATTCTATAGTACACGATAAAATTCACTACAACAAAATACTAAGTCATCACAAGATTATAGCCATGAATTGGTCCACATAGTTATAACCTTATATCATCTCCAATCTATTTTTATAATTTTATTCTACTAGGAAAGATGAGCTGAGATTTCCTCCATAACATATTAGAACCATCAATTCAAAGCCTAGCAACAAACAACAACAACCGGGACGACGAACGGGCGAACAAAGGGGTAATTTCCTGGAGTTGAACAGCTCTAGGCTGGTGCCCACCGGTCCATCTGTGGGGCACACCGATGCACCAGTGGTCATGAATCCTGGAGTTGTTTCAGCTCTAGGAAGCTCTCCGACGGATCTTAGATGATGGTGGTTTGGTCCGGTGTTTTGCGCAGTTGATTAGAGGTGTATATTCTAGTATTTCAAGTGATAAAGACATCATGACAACAATTAGATTATCATGTTTGCTAATTTTATATAACCATAACTTTCAGCAAGTAGGAAATAAAACCAAGGTTGAAAACATCTCAATAAAGGAGATCAAATCAATCATAGATTCATCTAAACAAACAAACAACAACATGCATACTATTTAGAGATATTAGTGTGAGGTAAACTCACCTATAAAACTTGAATTTGATGAAATAATCCCAGATTCTCCTAGCTAGGCTAATACCTCTTAGCCACAAGCCCTAAGTTGATTTCTGAAATGGCAACCAAATAGGGTTTTAGAACAAGAAATCCTACACTATATTTACTAAAATAAGTAGCAATAGGTGAAGGAGATTACCTTCTTTTGTTCTACAAGAATCAGCTAAAAACTCCTTTGATTTAGAACTTGAAATTGGGGATTATTGGAGCTAGGGTTTTCTTAGCTTTGATAAAAAGGAAACAAACTTTACTTTGTTTACTGGTTGAGCAAATGCACGTATAGTTCATTTAGGGTTTGCCAAGGACAGAAAACTCTCTCTTACTTGCACAAGTGGTTTGAAATTTACTTAGGCCCGAACCCATATTTTAAATAACTCAAAACTCTATTTTCCACCTATTTCCTTTATTTTAACTCCCATTACAAATTAGTTTACACTTAGAAAATTTTATATAAAAACTCTACATTCTACTTCAGCCTTTAAATTCAAAATAAAAGAAAGAAACAAGATTTTAAACAATTATTTTAACCTTCTTTTTAATATTTTAAAAGAAACAATCTCTTATTTTCATTAAATGAAATATTCCAAAGTTTACAACTTTTAAGTCTAAATAATTCCATTTCTCAAGTATAAGATTTATCCAAAAAAATTCCCAAACTAAAATTTATTTCACAATTAATTTCACAACATTCTAATAAAATTAATTATCCATAATTAAACTTAACTAATTAAGTAATTAACAACAGGGTTATTACAGCATGTGTAACATAATAAGTCATGCAAGGTATATATAAATGTTGGAATTTACATCGCAACTGACATGGTAGCTCACCTTATATGTATTGAATGCTGTTCAAATATATGTATGTATGTAAACTTGTTATTTATATAAATATTAAAACTATGTAAAATTATATATATATATATATGTATATGTGTGTGTGTATATCTTATATGTAAAAATATTAATGATTCATATATATACTATTGCATTACATATTATATATATATATATGCATATATATAATATATAAAGTTTTTTTAAATTCATTTTAGACATATACATATATATGTATGAATTAAAGTAACAAAATTATTATTATTATTATATATATAAGTAAATATATAATATCTAAATATGCATATGTATATGTGTGTATGTGTATATATGTATGTATGTACATTAATTATTTATTTAAAAAATATATATTTTTCAACCTTTCCAAATAGAATGCACAGTAAACAAAATTATTTATATGTATCGCATTAATATATATATATGTATATTTATGTGTGTATATATAAATTAATTTTTTGAAATACAATTAAATAAAATAAATTTTCATGTTAAATTATTTAAATTAAATTTTTAGAAAATGAAGCATGATATTTTAAAGTTACAAAACTTTTTCCAGAATTTTCCGAGTCAAAATAACATTTTTATTTAATCGATTGATTTCGACCGTTTATTAAATTGATCTTTTTTAAAATATAAAAAAATAATTTTAAATTCTAATTTTTTTGGCTTCGAGAGTTTATATGATGATAAAAAATTAAAAAAAATAATTTTAGAAACATATTTTATTTTATATGATTTAGTTAATTAGTATATTAATTTAAATAATAGTAAATAAACATTAAAAATTGATTTGCAGCCACTTAAAAATATACCTATGTAGATATGCATTGATAAAATATAGATTTAATTATTAACATGATATGACGATATAATTAAAATAAGTCATATAATTAAAATTAGGTAATATATTAATAAATATATATTAATAAAATAATAATAATTAAAATAAAATTTATTTGGTTGTGCACTTCAGATTTATATAATATATATATATAAAAGAAAAAAGTGTTTTTTTAAATAAATTAAAACATATAACCAATCTAATATGTGGCAACATTGATGATGCATATAAGAACCTCACCTAACTAGCAATATGATAATGATATGTATATGAATTATATAATGTTATCCATAAATTATAAATCTTATAGTATAGTAAATACATACCTAACACTAATGCCTTAGATCACACTTTGTAATGATGAATTCTTCCTCCTTTGAAATCTTCTCGATTCGGCGGATTACTGTCCTTGAACTTTAGACCTTTAACTATCCAATAGCTATCGCCTTTTGAATTGATTCGAGATGAATTTGGTGGAGCTACTTTTTGATGAGATCGGCCGACAATAATGGGGTAATGGCAACAAAAAATTTCCTTTTGCATTAGGGTTAGGGTCCTTTTATAGTGGAAGAAATAGAGAGAAATATGGATCACATCTCATATTATTTCTCATCAAATCTCACCATTCATCCCAAACCCTCTAGCCTTTTTAGCCGCCTCCTACAAGCCTTATTATTGTCGAAATAACATCTTAACATCAGGTCTAACAGCCCATTTAAGCCCAAATAAATATTATTAATTAAATCTAATTTAATTACTTGTCGATATCGCATATCGATCAATATATTTATAACTATTATAAATATATATACAATAATATTTATTCCTCAAATCATATTCAAAATTTATAACTAGTATTTCATAAATATTAATCAATTTATAACAATTATGAACTAATTAAATCATTTGGTGTAAAGAGAATTCATCATTCCGGTTGTGTGACTCGTCAGGTGTAAATTCAGTCAATGATTAATATCGAATTATTCGAATGTTACCGTTTGTATGTCACTTAGCAGGTGGTGTGGCACTTTGATCAAATTTATCGTTTACCTAGTTTTAATAAAATACAATTTTATATTATTAAGCACTACCCAGTTATGACAGTTATTTACATCAATTCTCTTCATCAAAACTATATCACTTCGGACTTATGGAATTTAGTAATGATCAAAATTTCAATATCCCCATATTCAACTCTACAGTCCGAACACAAAGTCCTTGATTCAATAATAACAATTATTATTAACGGAAATGCTCTGCCTAGAGACTTTGACTTTGAGTTGACTTGAGTTGATGGTGATACTAACCCCATATAACTAAGGAGACAAATCCTCTCTTAAATAGTGCTTCAATTCCAATATTTCCACTCAATCCAACAATAGTCACTCGGTGGATGCCATGCCACGATTTGACTATAATCATAGTGGAGCTTTCATATTGAAGATCCATACTATTCTCAAGTCAAGAGATATTTTCTATTTGAACTTAGTTATATTAACCAATAGAAAATTATCAACCGAGTCGTTCCACATTTATCCAATAACTATCAGTACGTAACCCCTAGGTGCGCCTAATAGTAATGAGTAATACACTGCCCAGCATTTGGAGAGCTCTATGTGCTCTAGTCTTAATGAATACATCGATATCCAGTCTCGATGCATCTTGAATAGGAACATTTAAAATGGTATGTTTGTTTTTATTATGATAAATTACTCACGATCACAACACTTTATAACTTTTATAGCAAAATGTACCATTAATGGATTTTCTATTAAGTATAATTTTAATTAAATTAATTAATTAATACAACACATTATATCAAGTTTATAATGAAAGAAAACACCTTTATTTCGAACAAGATTGGTCAACGAGTTAGATATATGCAACAAATGACATAATTGCCCCTAGGACATCTCCTAACCCTATCATTAGTGCCGACATTCGAGGGTCGAAAACTCAGGTAGTTACATCGAGACCATGATAAATTTGGAGATTATGACGATGGTTCCTCCATAGTTTTCTAATTATAGAATTAAGGTTTACAATTGGAGAATTAGGGTTTAAAGCTTGAAGTTAGATGGATAGAGAGTTTGAAATAACTGAACAACAAAAATAAAAAGTAACATAGATTATAAAATGAATACTTTGGTAGTTTTGAATAAAATTTAAAAAGGGAAAGTCGGTATTTTGATTCTCCTTTTAGTATAAAATTTCTGCAAAAATGGGTTACATTTTTCATTCCCTTTAACCAGACTGATAGTCCTTTTTAATTCCCATTGTATATTCTCATTTTTATCATTTACTTACCCAAATATTTTCTCATCCACTAGTAGTCGGCAAAATACTTTTCTCTCCTTGATACACCCACCACTTAATTTGAAATAAATAAATAAGAAAACAAGCATTTATTCTTTCATCTTCTTAAAAAATATAATCAAAACGTGAAATCATAAACCCAAATCTTATAGGTTTTATCCTTTGTTCTACAAATTTTTATCAATTCAAAACTCAATTAGATAGTTGTAGTTGATTTGCTAATTTTTGAACCTTGTTATTTTAGGATGTTAGTTGATTTCATTTGAAATCTCTTTATAACCAACAAAAATTAAAGATATCGTAAGGATGGCCTGTAAAGAAGCTATTTCTTAAATTATTAAATTAATTGAATGAAAGATTTTTTTTCATAGAGTTTGTCAAAATTAAAAAAAATGCATTAACATTTGAAGTGGTTTATTTTAATATTTTTGTATCTTTTTAAGTTGTATAGAATTGCTAGGGGTGATTTTATTGGATCAAGTGCATTGATGGTGGGGTTAAAAAGCTAAATTTAAAAAAATAATCATTATATTAATCTACACAAAATCTCATTTTATGTTTATGCGAGATATACTAAATAAAATTTAGAATTTATTAATACAAGAGTTTAAGTAATATTTTAATTATTTAGTTTATTTAATATATTAAATTAATATTTGTTTATCACTGTTCAATAATAACATTTTATTATTAATATAGTTGAGTGGTCTACTTAAATAAAGTATCACTCTTGTTATCATTATTATTACTTTAATTTAAAATTTAATTTATTAATTTTTATTTTACTTTAATTTAATATTTTAATGTTTAAATATGTTTGTGTTTAAAATACAAATATCATAACCATATTAAAAGAATAAACCAACATATCGCCGTAATGGGAAAATTAACCGTTGTGATCAATGTTTAATAAATGTGTAAATAATAAACATATCTCAAAATAATTTCCAAAGGATATACACGTAAATTAAATGATCAATATTATATTTATACTAATATATATATATATATTTCCATATTGATTTAATTAACTATTAACCCAAAAAATGGATCAACATGCTGGTTTGAGTGTGAAAGCACCAGCCCTGTTCTCACAGAGCAATAATATAAACAGTAAATGCAGAAAAAGAAAGAAGACAAGAGATATTTATAGTGGTTCAGCTGTTAATGAAGCCTACGTCCGCTTTATAGTTTTATTATAGACTGGTCGCGGTTACAAAATGTGTTTGATCACAAGATTCTTGATTGTCCTTAGCTAGATTGAATCTCTAAGGTTGGAATCCACTGGAGAATCACAGCGGACCCCTTTGGAGATAGTTATGAGGGAGGTAAAGAGTGAAGAAAGTATCCAGTAGAGCTTCAGCGACCAGTCCAGAGTAGATCCCTTTTATGTTGCAGGTAGGATGGTATTTATGGGGATCGGAGAGCTTCTGGGCCAGGCCAGTGCATCAATTGCTCGCAGATGTTTGTAGGAGGTTCTATAGGATTTTAGCTCACGACCTAAGCCAAAACCATGGATCGTTGGCGATCCATGGTCTGTGGATCGCTAGCGATCCATAGACTTAGCTCGCGTGCGAGCTAATTACTTAGCTCTTATCCCTATCGCCTTGCCTAGTTAACTCGCCGAGGATCCATGGACAAGTATGGATCGCTGGAAATCCATACACTTAGCATATTTTCTACTTTTCCAGTCATGCTTCCTTTCTTCCATATGCCATAGCGACCTAGTGATCCCAGGGTAAAGTACGGATCGTTGGTGATCTATGATGTATGGATCGCTAGCGATCCATAGACTTAGTGTTTTTCTAGACTTTGATGTGTAGGATGCTTTTGTTGCTTTGTATCGACATTGTTTGTGTAGTCTCGTTGCACATTGATCCGTTTTAATGACGATTTACTAGCTAGTTGTATTTAGCTATTGATTGGACTAGACGAACGCTGGTCTCTTGGTTTAGTCATACTCAGCGTCTGTCTAGTCCAATCAGAAGCTAAATACAATTAGCTAGTAAATCGTCATCAAAACGGGGCAAGGTGCAACGAGACTACACGAACAATGTAGATACAAAGCAACAAAAGCATCCTACACATCAAAGTCTAGAAAAATACTAAGTCTATGGATCGCTAGCGATCCATACATCATGGATCACCAACGATCCATACTTCACGTTGGGATCACCAGGTCGCTATGGCATATGGAAGAAAGGAAGCATGACTAAAAAAGTGGAAAATGTGCTAAATGTATGGATCGCCAGCGATCCATACACCATGGATCGCCAGCGATCCATTCTTGTCCATGGATCCTTGGTGAGCTAACTAGGCAAGGCGATGGGGATAGGAGCTAAGTAATTAGCTCGTACGCGAGCTAAGTCTATGGATCGCTAGCGATCCATGGTTTTGGCTCAGGCCGCGAGCTAAACTCCTATAGGTCCTCCTACATCTATCTACGAGAAATTGACGCACTGGCCTGGCCCAGAAGCTCTCCAATCCCTATAGATACCATCCTATCTACAACATAGAGGGATCTTCTCTAGATTGGTCGCTGAAGCTCTGCTGGATACTTTCCTCACTCTCTACCTCCCTCACAACTATCTCCAAAGTGGTTCACTGTGGTTCAAACTATAAAGTGGTCGTAGGCTTCATTAACAATCGAACCACTACAAAAATCTCTTGTATTCTTTCTTTTTCTACTCTTTTCTACATTTACTGTTTATATTATTGCTTTATGAGAACAGAGCTGGTTACACTCAAACCAGGGCGTTGATCCATTATTTGGGTTAACATTAACATTTATACACACATACATACATACATACATATATATATATATAATTATATATATAATATAATGTTTTAACTATAGATCTATTATTTTTATAAATGTTTAATTTATATATGCAATATAAATATTAATATTCAAATATATATTTGGATTATATTCAATTATATGTATACATAATATTTAAAATCCAAATTTGAAGAATATTTGACTTTTTCAAATATATATATATATATATATATATATATCGACTATACCATACATGTTAAAAGATTAAAGTATGCAAGAGTTCTTGTTGAAATCAAAGCAAGCAATACAATCAAAAAACAAGTGAGAGCTAAAGACAGGAATGGTAACATATACATTCAGGAAATAGAGTATGAGCATATTCCTCCCATATGTAATAACTGCAAGTGTTTTGGTCATACCTTGGATCAATGCGAGACCGTGTCTCCCCCCATCAAACAAGTCTGGAGACAGAAGACAACTACTGAACAAAATATACAACAAAATACGTCTCAGAAAGACCCAGGTACAGTTGATACTTATATACAATCGGAAACATCAAAAACTATAGAGCAGGTGGTAAATAAGGATGAATCTGTGGAGGCTGCCCAGGATACAGGTGACCCATCGAATGTAGAGGAGGTGAATACTGCATTGCTCTATAGTTTGGAAGAGGATGTAATAAAGAACTCATCTGTAACACCAGAGGAAGAAGACGATATTAATAATGTTAATCTTGACAAAATAGACTCAGGTAATGAATCTGAGGGAGATAACAAACATGAGTATACTACTATTAATTTAATTTATGAAAAGCAGTTTAAAAGTAGAGATTCTAAAGGAAAGGGTAAGGCGATTTCCAGTCGTGAGGTGTCTCCTATGAAGCTGAGGAGTCGTCCTCCAGCATCTAAATGTCTATAATCAGCTGGAATGTAAGAGGTCTAAACAATGATACAAGACGTTTGGACCTCTTAAACATAAGGAGAAATTATTCTCCTTCGATTTTAAGTATTTTAGAAAACAAACTTACAAATGATAATCTTAAAAATTTTATGGATTCACTTGATTCTAAGTGGGATCATTTTCACAATCATGATGTAGGAGGCAAAGGGCGCATATTATTTCTATGGAATAAAAAAGTATGGGATGTTAATATGTTGAATAGAGATGATCAACAATTGACTGTAAGTGCTCAGAATCTGGGTGGGTTTAAATTGATTCTAAGCTGTGTCTATGCGAGTAATTTAGCTTCTCAACGTACACACTTATGGAAAGTCATTACAGAGAATAGCAAAAAAATCACTGAACTGTGGATAGTCATGGGAGATTTCAAAGCAATACTTAAAGCATAGGAGAAAAAAGGTGGGCTCACCGTCAGAGTATCCGAATTGGAAGAATTTAACAATTGCATCATTGAAGCTGGATTATTAGAACCCATCCATGGAGGCCTGAAATATACATGGAGAAGTGGAGAGAATAAGAAAATCTCCTATAAGCTAGATAGAGCACTTATCAATGTTCCATGCATAAATAAACTGTCTAATATTAAAGTTAACATACTTCCTCCTTCTACCAGTGATCATTGTCCCATATTGATTAATTTAAAGGAGAGGAACTTGGCAGACAAAGGCAAACCTTTTAGATATTCTAATCATTGGAATGAAATAGAAGGCTACAATGAAGTCATTAACTTTAATAATATGTCTAGGGAGGAGGGAACCCAATGTTTTAAACTTGTGCAGAAAATTAAGGCTGCTAAGGCGCTCCTAAAAGAGTGGAACAGGAAAAGATTGAAAGATGGAGACCAGATTAGCTATTTACATAAACAGTGTGAAGAACTTCTATTACTAATCGACAATGGAGCAGCCACATATGTTACATGGAAATTGTACTATCAATCCCAAAGCAAGTTAAAGGAGGCACTCAGAATTAAATCCATAGAATTAAAACAAAAGGCTAAAGAAAAATGGTTGACCGAAGGAGATGAGTGTACCAAATTTTTTTATACTAAAATGGCTGTCAGAAATAATTATAATAGTTCGATCCAACTAATGGATCGGGATGGTAATCTGACCAGCAATTTATATGATATAGAACAACAAGCTATTAAATACTACTCTGAAATGTTTAATGGTAATATTAACAATAATTTACCAGAAATTCAGTGCAGGAGGCTGATTAACTCCAAAGGGAGAAGGTTGCTGGACAAGAGCATTGCTATGGTTGAAGTCTGGGATGCTCTGAAATCCATACATATTGACTCCAGCCCAGGGCCAGATGGAATGGGGGCCAAATTCTTCCTCGTACACTGGGAAGACCTGAAAGAAGACATTTTATCAGCTATGCAAGATATATTCAAGAATGGTAAATTTGTGAGAGAAATCAATCACACATTTATATGCTTAATTCCTAAAATGGAAAATCCAGGAAAAATTGAAGACTATCGGCCTATTGCATGCTGTAATGTGGTGTACAAAATTCTAAGTAAGATTCTTTGCAACAGAATGAAACTCATCTTACCTGATCTAATTTCAGAATGTCAAAGTGCGTTCATCAAAAGCAGAGGCATTTCCGAAAACTCATTGATGGCACATGAATTGATAAGAAACTTCAACAAACCAGGTGCGGACAAATTCTGTCTAAAGGTGGATCTTCACAAAGCATACGATAAAATAAATAGGAATTTTATTATACATATGCTAAAAGCTATGGGATTTCCATCAAAATTTGTGAACATAGTTAAAGAATGCATTTCCACGCCGACTTTCTCGATTCTGATAAATGGCATACCAAAAGGTTTTATTGGGTCCAATAGAGGTATCAGACATGGGGATCCTCTATCTCCTTATTTGTTTACAATTGCTATGGAATTTTTTTCACTATAGATGGAGCTGGAAGCATTTAACAGACTAATCCATCACATATACAATTTTCAACCTATTGTGACACATCTACTCTATGCAGATGATCTTCTCATTTGCATTAAATCTGACCAGACATCAGCTAGAGCTGTAAAGGAGATTTTTAGCAATCTAGAGAGATTTTCTGGACTCAGACTGAATGAACAAAAAATCAAATGTTACTTCAATAAAACTTGCATTAGAAGAAATGAAATTTTGGAGTACTTAAATGTGAAAGAAAGAAACCTCCCGGTCAAGTACCTAGGGGTACCATTATCTTCCAACAAGATAATTGACAGAGAATGTGCAGCTTTAATCTCTTCCATCAGAGAAAGACTACAGGGATGGAGTTCAAGACTTCTATCGCTAGCAGGCAGAATTGAACTGGTGCACACTGTTATACATTCTAAAGTTAATTTCTGGCTTCAAACATTCCAACTCCCTGATGCCTCTATACAAAAGATAGAAAAAGTCTGTGCAGATTTTATTTGGAAAGGGGGGCTACACAAGATTAAATATGAGAATTTATGTAGACCTAAGGAGGAAGGAGGAGTTGGTCTCAGAAAACTAACAGACATGAGACTGGCTTATACTTTGAAGCAAGCTTGGAGAATTATTAAAGGCAAGGGTCTGTGGGGGAATTGGATGAGGAAAAGATATATCAGAGGCAATTTCTGGTGCATGCAATTGGAAAACAATGCTTCATCGACATGGAAAGCTATTATGAGAATAAGGGGAGTACTTGCTTCATGTTGTACAAGGGAAATTGCTTCAGGGAAGGAAACTGACTTATGGAGGGATCCCTGGGTCCAAGGAAATTCATTAATAGATATTCTGGGACTTAACACATTCTCAGACTATGGTTGCCCAGATAAAAAGGTAACAGAAATTATTAATAATAATGAGTGGAATTGCTCAATGATACCAGTAAGTCAGGAAATTAAAGGGAAAATTCAATATATGCCGATATTTAGTGGACGAGAAAATGATATTTGGGTTTGGAAACATACCGGAAATGATTTAGTACGAAAACAACATGGAATGAAGTCAGACATTCAGATAACAAGGTTGATTGGAGCAAGATTATCTGGAATCGTGAGAATTGCCCTAAAATGGCTTTCACAGCATATAAAGCGATACTCAAGAGACTTCCTACTAAGGATAGACTCTTAAAATGGGGTATTATAACAGAAAAGATGTGTGTACTATGTAATCAAGCTGAGGAAACGCATGAACATCTATTTTTTTCCTGCAATTTTTCGGAAAAAGTGTGGAATTTATGTAAAAATGCGATCAATTCAACAATACAGACTCACCTGCTAACTGATGCGATTAATTACCTGACTCATAATAGGAGAGGCGAAAACATGGAAGCCAAATTGGGCGGATTTGCTATCACTGTCACGATTTGGAGTTTGTGGAAGGAGAGGGATCGTAGAGTATTTCAAAACAAACAAAGGAAACATGAAGAGGTCAGTAAACTCGCGATTACTGACATGCGAATGGTTCAGAGAAGAAGCAAAATTTGGGGTCTTACCTCACAGGGAAAAGACGAAGAGCATACTGGAGCAGGGGATCTGAGCTATTCATCGGCAGAAATCCCAAGTACGAGTTACCTTGTTCATGATCGGCCGCCATGATTGAAGAGGAAGAAGTGTTTCGTCTTTTAATTTTTGTCTTTGGCTTTCTTTTTGGAAAGTGTGTGAGTTATGTCGAAGACTTTGTCGTATAACTCTTGCTTTGTAGATAATCTCTGGGCCTGTTTTTGGGCCTTGATATGGGCTGTCATGCCTTAATAAATTTCTTACCCATTTCCAAAAAAATATATATATATCGACAACCACTAAAAAATAAAAATAAAATTTTTCCTTTTTATACTGAATATCTAGATAAATATTTATATATTTGAAAATTTCAAACTTTAAATTTAGAACTGACTTGACTTTTTATAACAAATAAAAAAATGTTTTTTATTACTGAGATCTTGAATCATTAAAAATTAATGAATTTTCCTCACAAAAAATTTCTTATACGTACATACATACATGTATATGTGTATGTATATATGTATATATTAAAAAAATTAGCCGAGAATAGAACATAATTATAATATTAAATCCAAAATCATTTGATATTATAAATATTCAAAATACTTATTTAAATATATGTTATAATTAGATCTAAAAATTTATTTTGTTTGTTTTATAAATCTAAAATATATTTTAAGTTATATTATTCATATATATATATAATACTTTGTTTATAAATTAATTTTTATATTAAATTAATTTTTAAAAATATTTTTTTATCGATGACCGAATTTAAATATGGGAAGAGAAGCAATAAGTGAATATATATATATATATATATATATATATATATATATGTCTGCATGTGTGCGTGCGTGCGTGCGTGTTTGTGTGTGTTACAATAAAATTAGCACCTTTCACGTCTTTGAAATCTGGTTGATATTGAACACCTTATTTGTTAGTTGTTTCCTCTTTGAACCTTCGTTCTCTTCCTTAGATATAGGTTGCAAAGTTGTTTCTTAGCTTCACTAACAATTAATGGGGAAAGAGTTTTATAAAACGAGCGTAAAGAGAAAAGAATTAGAGGTCATCTATTTACAAGCAAGGAGATGCAAAAATATCTTCACTTTTCTCTCAAAGTTTAGAAGACTAGGTTTCTACTCCCTTATTTAATTATGGTCGGCACCGCCTGTGACCATGTTTGGTCAAAATTGCCTTTGACCCCTTTTGAATTAATTATATTATTCAAGCTCCTTTTTCAATTGAATCAACGTATAACTTTTATACATCATTCCGATCAATTTTAAGCTCTAAATAAATAATTAAAAATGCCATAAAATATTAATACAACAAGTTATATTAATTTATAATTTATAAGTTAATTTTAGCATTAGTCGAATTTGGAAATGACTAACTACGCAGTGGTGTTGACTCCCAGGTATGAACTCGGTCCTCGGTCAATGTTAAACAATTAAAATACTGAAGGTTATGCAGACTTTGCTAATGTATAAAATTAGGAACAAGTCCAACCCATATATATTATTTAGAAAAAAATCTAATTTCTAATCTATAATAAGCTCACCTATTAACGACCCTTTACACATGTATTCTTTTCGTCATTACTCAAAGGTCAAAACTCTGCTAATATCTATATTTAATTATGTAGATCACTTTAAAGTCCTTGGTTCAATCCGATAACATTTATTGATTAACTGATTTACCCAGGCCAAAGATTTTAACTTTCAGTTGACTACCAATTACGGTGATACTGACCTTTTATAACAGAGGAGATGGATCCTCTCTTGAGTAATGTTTCACTTCAAGTAGTTGAACATATAACCAGCCATGGCTGTAACATGGTCGCCTAGCCATGTGCTTGACCATAATCAAAGTGAAGTTTACCTACCTATGATTGAGAATACTCTCAAATCAGAAGACTGTTGTACGTCGTTACCTTTAAATCTTCTATTTTGACTTAGATATTTTAACCTACAGAAGTCTCATGTCGAGTGATTCTGCAGTTATTCCAAACCCCATAAATACGTCCCTTGGTTTCCTTAACGGTCATGAGTAAATCACCTTTCATCATATAGAGAGCATCACATATACTAATCTCAATGGATATATCGATATTATTTTTTCAATGCATCTTGATTAGGAACATTTAAGGAGTAAATATTTATTTATATATCAATTCGACTTTCATGGTTATGAACACATATGTAACTACGATCGATAAAATACCCATCCTTAGAATTTTTTTACTTATATATGTTTAGTGTATTTAATTCATTATTTATATCTATATATAACAACATATATAAAAGAAAAATAAACGAGATGCGTACATCATTTCAAACAAGACTCTTTTATAAGAGTTAAGTTACGTAATAAATTACATAATTATCCCTAAGGTACATTCTTAACTCTATCAGTCTCCCACTTGCACTTGGGTCAATTATGGTGCCACACATCCATACCTTCGATTAGTTTTCCTGAATTAGACAAAGAAGCGTCATAGTGAATAGATCTATGATATTATTATACTTCCCCGTTTTTGATAAATTCTTTCATTGTGTATTAATTATGGAAAACACATCTCGGTTTCTTATCAAGCCGTCGGTTCCTAATGCAATATTTATTGCATTATTGTAATCATAGTACATTATTGGGTTTCAATGATGGAGACTACTCCTCGATCTCTATAAATTTATGCATATTTATACTGCTTTTATTATTCCCTTATTCAAGGCAATGTACTTAGCCTTTATAATCAAAATTTTCATAACCTCGCGTTTGGAACATTTCCAACTTAAACCCCATAATTATGGTTGAACACGAATTTAAGATTGACTTGTTATATCCGATATCACTTATAAAGTATGAGTCCGAACAATAGAGTTCATTTTTCCCATAAATATATCTCTAGTATTTCATAAATACTCAAGAACGTGCTTAACTGCCATTTACTGGTTTTACCTCAAATTTGATATTCGCTTAATACACCAAGTGTATAAGCAAGATCTAATATACCACATACACAATGATCCCCGTTTGCTTATGTATAAAGGATCTACATCATATGTTCCATGTTGAACATTTTAATATGGTTTTGTATGTATATATCGAGAGAATCCTATTGTACAAAGTACAAAAGATGTCTATATCAAATCCTTCATCAAGAATTAAACAACCAAGATGAAATTGATATTAATATGGATACAACGTTAACAATTAGTAGAATGGTGTTTACTTATAGTTTTAGAAATGTCTTAGTACCTTCAATTTTCTTCCTTACAGACAGACGCTTCCTCGTTATTTTAATTAAAATGAAATTATTTGGTTCATATATCAAAATACTTGCTCAATCTTTTGATGCTTATTAGGATTCGTTGACGTATGAGCTCTTGGATCATATTATTAAACCTATACACTTATCATCGATTCCATTGACTTCGAGACATTTTGGGTATCATATGTAAACAGTCTCTTCTAAATCATCACTAAGAAATTCTATTTCAATATCAATGTGCCAAAACTAAAAGTCATATCGTGCGATAATTGGCGATTAGAATCAAAATGGGATTAAGCATGAAGACTCACTTACAGCCGATGGATCATATATTTTTAGGTACAATTAACGAAATCATATTTTGTTAATTACATAAAATCCATTTCGGATTTAAAGCATCACACATTGTAGTAAAGTATATACTTCCACACACTGTCGATAACTAAGAAGATTGTAATTGGTAATAATTAATTTTCTCAACATTGATTAGAAACTCATAGTTTCTCTTCAATGTCTGAGAATTCTTATTAGATATTCTAATTTAGCTATTTTTATTTTAGATTTTTTTAAACTAACTTCATCTATGTAATCAATTGCTATGTTAGAATCTTGATTTGTATCCAAGTCCATCGCACTACCGCTAATTTCTTTAGGAAGTAATTCCTTTGGCATGACGGTGGTGTTTCTTGAAACAACAATTTATTTCTTAGTATGGTAGAACATATATTCAAAACATTTTATGAACTACCTATAGACTTATATACAATGGATTTAGTTTTGAGTTTACAAAGCTTAGGTTATAATGTAAGTTGGATAACCACATTGAAGGAACCAGGCCCAGTCGGAACAAGTTAAATGGGTGAATTTCAAAAGTATAAATCCATTTTGGATCTTTGTTGGGCTTATAAAGTCTAACTGATTTTAAATCCAATCTAAAAATTAAATAGAAGATCGTGATTTGATCCAAGGGAGTTGTACCGTCTTCCACCAAGGTGGAAATAAATTCACCTTTACTCCCTAAGAGATTATGGGGTATCTCCATTTAGCCTACCCCCTAGTCGATCATTCGAGGGCGAGCCTTCAGGCAAACCAAGTGTTTGAGGATACCCACACACGTAGGTGGGTATCTGAGCCACCTAGGCTTTTGCTAAAGCTTTTGCACAGAGTAAATCCCTTCCCTTCCTTATTGTTATTATAGAAAGCTCCTCAATCGTCAGGCGGTTCACCAAAAGTTCCCTAGGCTTAATTAATCAGAAACCTAGCCTTAATGAACTCTCCTTATGTTCATAAAGACTATCACTATGTGCTATTAAGATCGTTTTGCGCTAGGTTGCAAAGCCAATACTAGCCTTCCTACCCATGATCACTACCCCTCAAGCTTAAGAGTGACAATTTTCGATGTCATATGTGAATCTAGAGTTTCACATCTATTCATCATCCACATCAAATCAAGTCATGTGTACATACGCATACACACATGTGTACGTGAGACAACCAAACACAAAGACATCTGATTGGAGATAGCAGAATCGACCATTTTGGCATGTTTATATGTCATGGATTTACACCTCAATGGACATATTCGCCTTTATATAGTCTTTTGTTGTGCTTAGTTATTATTCAATATATATATAATTGTAAATTAATTTTGAACGTACAAAATAATAATTATGTACACTTCTAGTTAAAATTTATTTTGACTAATTTCAATATATATATATATTGAAATTAAAATTTAATATCTTAAAATCTAGTTTTGAATAATAAAAATTCAAAATTAGATCTATAATTTTAAATAAAATAACCATTTTCAATTTTGAATTAAATATAAATATAATACATACATACATATACATATACATATATATATATATATGAAATTTATTTTATATCTGAAACATATACATGTGCATAATGTTATATTAATAGATTTATTTATAAATTTGATAATATTATTATTAAAATAAATATACATATTAATGTAAATAAAGTATTTATTTTCAATCATAAATTTAAACTTTTTTTTATAAAATCCATATGGTTTTTTTAAATATATATGTGTGCATCCATATATCTAAAATATTTTAAAATATTTGTTAATTATTAATTTATGGAAATAGATTATAATAATAATAAAAATTAAAGTCAAAATTGAATGCATTGAAAAATAATTTAATGTGTGTAATGTATTTAAATTTGTGTATTTAAAATGTTATAAAATTATTTCAGCTAACTAAAAAATATTTTAAAATTCGACAATTGTTATTTATTTATACAAACCATTATGGCCGAAAGTATATAATTTTTATAATCAATTTGAATACATTTATTAAATCAGACAACACAAAAACATATAAATTCACCATTATACATGAGATCTAATCTACATTTTCATGATATAATATATATAATCAAAATTAGGATTACATAATTATCTGAAGAAGTGGCCTAAGATTCATACCTTGAATGAATAAAAGACTCAGAAATTCAATTGAATAGCCTCCAGAAATTACAAAAATATGAAGTACCACCTAGTTATTTATTTTTTGGATTTTTCTCTTGAAATTTTTCTAGTTATCTCACTCTCAAATTCATGGAAAGGCAATAGGAAAAAGGATGGAGAAAATGTAATCTATAGAAAGTGATTTAAGTGGCACTAACAAGAGATAATGGAGGGGAAAATATCTCCTTCTTTTACTCATTCTTTTATTACCTTTTCAAAGTAATTTTGATCACTTAAACTTCCACTCCCTATATACCTTATGGCTATCCATTCTTGAGCCTAGATAGGCCTACAAAATTGCTAAACTCATTTCGTAAATAATTAGTTTAAATCAAATTTATATTACCATCGATGTCGTATGTCGATGTGTATATATATTACTTTTATATATGCATCCAATTAATGACTAATGGTTTGCAAAAACTAAATAGATTTCATAAATATTAATCAATTTAATTACATTTACAACAATTGTAATTGTAATACCCCTATAATTTTTAATAACATTATTCATGAGATTTAGTTAGAATAACTTAAATAGAATAATATAGAGTGATAAGTGAATTGAGATTTGTAAATGCATATTAGTGGCCGTGCTTATTTAAAATGAATAAACTTATAAATGGTTAAGTGTTAGCTAATTAATCATAAAGGCATTAGGGTCATTGCGCCCACATTCTCTACCCTTATACTATTATCCTATAGCCATACACGTTCATTTACCATAAGCAAAAATAAAAAAAGTAAGCAAATATCAGGCTGGCCATTAGGAAGAAGAAAAGAAGAGAAAATCAAAGTAAAAGCTTAGGATCAAGCTAGAATAAATCAATCTCCAATTTCCTTATCCAATCAAAGGTGAATAATAATCACTACATCTTTATTTGGTTTTTATAATCATATGTTTTCAGATTTAAGGGTAAATTCATTTTTATGATATATTGGATGATGATATGCTTGATTTATAATTTGTTTGGATTAAAAAAGATTGTTTAAAGGAGATATGCACGGCTTTAGAGTGAAACTGAGGTTAGATGATTTTTAAATGCCATGGAATAATTATTGTTGTGGAAAACATGATTTTGGATTTGGGTTTCAATTTTTATAATTTTCCAAGCTATGGAGAATTAATTATGAATTTTCAAAGGAAAATATGGTTAAATGGGTTTATAAATTTATTTTAGAATTTATATTGAGAATTTGGGTCTAAAATTTTGATATGTTAGATAACACGATTAAAGTGAATTTCTGGAATTTTTGGGGATTTTTACCAATGATTTAGTATGGAAATTAAATTATTTTGAAAGGAGGACCTAAATGATTTAATTGTTTTGTTAATGAAAGGGCTTATTTGTTAAATGTTGTTTAGTTTTTAGGTCTGAGAAAATGCGGCAAATATTAGCAAAATAATTTGAAAGTTTATTGTAACCAATCAGGTGTTTACAAGTAGGCAAGTTAGTTACAAAAAGTTTTCTTTATTTGGTAAAAATAGCCTTTTGCTCAGAAAAATGGGTTCTGCCTCCTTGGAAGGAGCTTTCGACCCATAGCTTCCGCCTTCGACCTAGTCGAAACCATCTACCACGAAACCAATACACATGGTATCACTTAGTTGATATGCAGTGGATTGGAGAAAGACGGAAGGTAGGTGTTGAAACAAAGCTTTCGAAGGCATCGATACCTTTGTTTTGTTTATAAAAGAAAATTGCTTTCCTGTTTAAAAAAAGGGTTTCGAAGCAGTCAAAACTAGTAGTTGCGAAATGGTATTTTAAAAGAAGCTTTCGAAGGGTTGTTGTCGCCTTTTTAAAGCAGTAGCTTCCGAAGGGGTTACTTAGTTTTTAATTGAAACATTCGAAGAGGGGTAGTTTCGACCGAGTCGGAACTCTTTTATGAATTGATGCCTTTTGATGGTATTTTAGGCATCAATGCCGTCAAAAGGTAATATTTTTTTTATAAATATAAGCCACTTCCTATTGGTTTCGAAAGGGGTTATGGGTTTGAAGGCAATGCTTTTGGAATGGATTTCGAAGCCAACCTTCAATTGTTTTACCCAGTTGTTTTATGCTTTCGAAAGGATTGTTTCGACACCATCAAGTTTCCTCAATACTTTTATAACATAAAGAATTGTTTCGAAAGAGATGCTTTCACGTCTATTCACTTTGACCCAAAATAATGTTTTGAAAATAAACCCAATTATTTTGAAAGGGGGACTTCCAATGGTTTTGGAAGGTATACTTCTAATGGTTTCGAAAGGGGTATTTTCACTTGATTTCGAAGCTATGCTTCTAAAGTTAAAGTTTAATGCTTTAATAAAATCAAAAGGTTTCGAAAGAGAAGTTTTAAAGTATTTAAAAGGCAGGAGCCTAATGTTTTGGAGATAGATTTTAATGCTTTCGAAGGAGGTTATCCTATGAGGTTGAAAGCAAGGTGTCGAAAGGCTTTTTTAACCCAAACTCATTTTTAAAGGAAAATCCCATGGCTAAATAAAGGAGTTAAGAATGATTTAAGTATGAAAATTTGAAGAAGTGTTTCCTTGATAAAAGTATCGGTTAAAGGAATTAACTATGTTTTATATATAAATGTTTTCAAGGATATTAAACCCATAGGAGTGGTATTGTTAAGTTGTTATGTTTGCTTCTTCATGTATGCACATATTCACATGATAAAGAACCCATAACTATATTTTTGGGATAAAAGGGTAGAAGATCCAGGTAGGTTAACCCAGTAGTGAATATACTCCTAAACGAGTAGAATTGCATCCAGGGAGTCAGGGAGACAAAAATATAGGATGATTAAACCTTGTAGATGTCCCGAAGACAGGTTCATAGTAAACCTATGAAAACTATGATTTGGAAGTTATTGGGGTAACCAATAGGTTTATAGTGATCCCATGAAAACTATGTAAAAAGGATGGTTGGCAGGGGCAAATTGGTTTATAGTGAACCCATGAAAACTATATCTGAATTAAGTATTGACATCAGTCAATATGTTCCTAGTCAACCCATGAAAACTAGGATAAGAAAGAAGTTATTGGAGTGATCCATAGGTTCCTAGTCAATCCATGAAAACTAGGATAAGTGGGGAGTTACTGGAGTAATCCATAGGTTCCTAGTCGACCCATGAAAACTAGGATAAGAGATGAGTTATTGGAATGACCGATAGGTTCAGGGAACCCATGAATTAATTAAGTTAATTGGCAGGGGCCTATAGGTTCTTAGTGATCCCATGAAAACTATGAAATAGGCAGGGTGTCCATAAATTATGAAAAGGTTATTAGTAGACCCATGAAAACTAATAGGTTAATAGTGACCCTAGAAACTATAAATATGACAGGGAGTCAATTAAACTAGGGATGGGAAATCCAAAATGTTTATATATGCATATCATCACAATATTTTGAATTGTTGTTTTTTAACCACTGTGGATGCAGGAGCATAGTATATGGTTTTGAAAAGGTTTTAGGATACTAGTGAGGGGAAAACCAGTTCCGCTAAGCGGCATGGTCTCACTAGATATCTAAATGGATTGAGATGTTAGATTATTATTCATACCAGGCTTTATGTGTGACTTGAAGTTTTTGTTTTCCCCTTAAACTCTTGGGTACTCAATTAATTTTGAGTAATTTGAGATTTAAGGTTTTCAGGTTCTCTTCTTAGACAAATAAAGTTTCCGGAGGCATGTAGGAGGTCGTTAGTTATTTAGAATTATATTTTTCCGCTATGTATTTTGGATGTAAAGGAAGACTTATTAGCCTTATTATATACTCTGATCAACCAAGGGGGCATCTTCATATGTTTCTCTTGGTGTATGTGTAATAATTATATTTTTCCGAATGTGGTTAACGTTTATAAGATTATGTAATGAACATGAAACGTTTTGAATGGAATGTGAAAATGTGTCTTTAATTTGTTAAATTTTTTCCATATTCTTGTGACCTGTGTATCAATGTATCTAAGACCGCCGTATTTGATCGCCAAAGATCAATAACTATGGATGACTGCAGCATCCATACTCGTTAGTTTTGGACCTCCAAGTAGGAGGATATTACAGTAATATAAATTCATAATTTGGTATTTTGGAGTATTCATTATTGTAGTTTTGTGGCTCATAGGTGTAAACTCAGTCAGCGATTAATATCGAATAATCTGAATATTAATATTCACACATCAGCATTGATAGTGATCTGACCGTTTGGTCGAATTTATCGCTTACACGTATTTTTGATAAAATTCAATTTTTTATTTTAAAAGGTATCCGAAAGTAACGATTATTTGGACCAATTCTCTTTGTCAAAACTATATCATTTTAGGACTTACGGAATTTGGTTTGGGTCAAAATTCTAATATAGTCCACATTCTACTCGATTAGTGATAAATGTTATTATTGAACCAAGGATTTTTCCTATGGGCTAAACGAGTTGAATAAGAATAATATTGGAATCTTGACTAAAACCCAAAATTCCATAATCCTAAAGTGACATAGTGTTGACAAAGAGAGTATGTAAATTATTGTTAGTAAATGGTGTCGCTTAAGATAACATAAAACATAATTTTATTGAAAAAGTCTGTAAGTGATGAGTTTGGCCAAACTATTAAACCACTACCTAAGGTGACATGTGTACATTAATATTTGAATTTTCTAATATTAATTGCTGACTGAATTCACACCTCTAAGCTACACAACCGTATTTGTGAATTCTCCAAAACACTACATGATTTAATTAACTAATGAAAATTAATTAATTAATTAACTTAATGAATATTGATATATATTAGTTATTATTTAATTTATTGATGTTTGAGAGTTGTTTATAATTATTTGAATGCATTTATAAAAGTAATAATTTCATGCATCGATATACGATATTGACGTAACTTTAAAAGGGTTTAAAAGATAATCACATGAAGGAATTTATGGAATTATTTGCCATTTGGAGACATTTATGGCTGGCCACATTATGAGAAGAGTGAGGGGTGGAGTGAGAAAAAAATCATGGGATTAATAAGGGAAGTTTTAACTGAAAAAAACGAAAATGTTTCATTCTTTCAAATAATGTAAATCCTCTAATTTTATTTTGGTTCATTCTTTCATTCATTTTATTTTTCTCTCCTCCTCACTATAGCCATGGCTAAAATTTTATTTATCCCTTCCAAAAACAAAATCAAATTTAAATTAAATGAAAACATCAAATTAAACAAATGTTAAGTGGTTCACCCTCTCTTGCAAAGAATGGAATGGATCTACTTAGAGATCTGAGAAGAAATCATAAATCAATGTACTACAAAGAGCAAGACTTTTCAGGTTCGTTTTCTTTTTGTTTATACCCATCCCTTATTTTAAACACAACTTAACTCACATATGTGTATATTAAATTGGCACTTGTATCTATTTTAAACCTCCCGTGTATAGTCATTCAAATGTAAAATCTATCTTGTGTATGATTTGTTTATGTATTAATATTTATTTTGGATCTGAAATCATTAGTTAATATAGATTTGATTTGCTACAGAATCTACTTCTACTATCACAATTAAATAATTTAATTCAAAATCAATTTTTATTTGATTTATTTTGTGTACCGATATAGTTTTTCAGATCTGGGTAAGTTAGTTATTAAGATTTAATCTGTTGTAGAAAGATTTTATTTTTGTTATCACAATTTAATTCACATATAAACATGGACTTAATGTTTAATTAACTGAATTATGCCTACACACATACACATACATATGCTTCAATTCATGTTTCAAGATTGTAAACCAATATCAAGTCAAATCCTTTGGCTAGGTTAATTTGTTTTTAAATTAATAAATACAAGTTTTATTATTTAGTCAAAAGTATGATTTTGAAATTAAATCTTACATTATAATTTCCATATGTTAGTATATGTATATATGCATTGTTCCAAAATTAATTGTCTTATCGAAGTTTATATATATGTATGTGTGTGTGTATTAAATTATGACAATACTATTTTACAATATATTTTCATAAGAATACGTATTTCCATATTTGTAATTTTAAATCTTGGACATTATAATATGATGAAGCATGGAATTTTTGTGGTATTAAATCTATTGTTAATTAATATTTGTAAATGTGGAAATTTAAAATAGCACATTGCTCTATTTCCTTTTAATTATGTTTTGATTAGATCTATATCTAACGTGAAACGTTATTACATTCTTCACTTCTAAACAAGCATTCTCTTACTTCCAGATTATCTGATTTTATTATTAGATTTGTTTTCATGGTTTTATATGTATGTGTGTGTTATATCCATATAAGTGGCAGCAAAATATTACATGTGTGGAAAACTCATAAAATATGCTTTATCCTGTCCGTATCTTTTTGCCTCTTCTTCCCGTTTCCGCTCCCTTCCCCTGACCTCCATCCCCTCTCCTCCCCTCATTCCTCCATGCCTCGGTCAAAGAAACCACCTATATCCACTCTAATGTAACAACCACAGCTTGAAAGCCATGGTTTTGGAAATGAAGAGCTACTGTGTACAAGCTGAGGAAGAAGAAGCTTCTGCAACTAGGCATTGTTCATCAAAGTTGGCCTAGAGATTATCAAAGGTGAAGGTTGGAGATGGAAGGCAAGTGTCAGAGTCAGAAAAGATGGAAACTGTGAACCGTGGAGAGAGTTAGATACGTGTGTCAGTGTGTATGCCTATGCACGTGCACACCTGACACATGCATAAGCCAGTTCTGTTATTATAATTCTGTGTATTTGGGTTGTATTGGATTGCATGGGTATGAGTTGATTGAGTCATAGTTACTGCTGTCTGGCTTGTATAAATACAGGAAAATGCTTGTACTAAGGTGTGTGATCAAATGAAATCAGCTTCTTCATTTTTCATTTTTGTTAAAAATTTAGTTTAGTTCTCTACTTGTTCTTGCAGCTCTTTTATTCTGTTCTAGTTCTTAGTTCAACAATTTCATTTTCATTTCACTTTCTTCCTTGCAAATTAATTTCCAGTTCATAGTTCTGCAAATTTTCTTTTCCAGTTCATAGTTCTTAGTTTACACCCTTTCTTGTTGATTCTTGCTTTATATTCCCACTTCTTTACATTCCTATGAATTACCACTTCTGTTTATGTTATTTCTAGAAACTTATTACTTGTTCTTTGTTTCTATCATTTACCATTCTTGTTATAATTCATTTCAGTTCTGTTATTACATGCTTTTGATCTTTTTATGCAAATCTTAGTTCAATACTATTACAAATTCTAAGCTTTGATCTAATTCTCCAGTTAACTTCTTGATAATTCTTGCATTACAATTTTCAGTTATTCAATTCCTTGCATCATTACATCTCATTTCTGTCAATTCTTGTTTCATTCCCTTCACCTGCACAAATAAACTTCCACCTTATCTTCATCTTCTTCATCAAAACATCACACATCATCACAAAAATTGCTGCCACCTCCACATCAATGGCTACAGACCCACCAAAGGAACCTGCGCCTCACAATTTGGTATCAGAGCAACCAACTGGGGATGAATCCGACCTCCAGTTCGATCCAAACCACAGCGGCAACCCTTTCCAAATCACTCCATCAATTCTTGATCAAGAAATGGCCTGGCAGAAGCAAGAAGAAATGAATGAACGCACCACTCATTCTCTGAAGACATTAGAGCATGTAACCAAAGAACTCAACACTAAATTAGAAGGATTTCGCAATGTTCTTACTTCTTTGGTACAGGATATGCAACAATTTAAAAATAGACCAGCAGAGCCACCTCATGTTCATCACTATCCACCCACTTCTCAACCATCAGTAGCCCCACCACATATCCATCAATATCCACCCTCTGCTCAACCACCTGTTGCACCACCCCCTAGTCACCAATACCCACCTCTTACACAAATAACAGATACCATTTCAAGTAACCAATATACTCTGCCTATGCCAATAGTTCCCCCTCAACCAAGAATTGTTAACCCACAACCAAGAAATGCTATTCCACAACTAAGAAATGCAATACCACTACCAAGAAATGCACAGTGCTTCAATAATCCACCAGTCTATCCTCAAGAACCCCACCAACAAGCCCCCATAAATCCATACATCAACTATCTTAATCCAGATTATAACAACTTGAACCACCACCACCCAAACCATCATTACCCATATCCCACCATGAAGCTAGATTTTCCTATCTTTTTAGGTGAGGAAGGTATTGCTGATTGACTGAGACAAGTAGAGCAGTATTTTAGGTTTCATCATACAGAGGAGAATCTATGGGTAGAGATTTGTTCTTTTTATTTAAAGAAGGAGGCACTTCAATGGTATCATTGGTATACCAACACAGTGTATAACCATGAGTCCTGGCCATTATTCAAGGAGGAGATCCAAATCAGATTCAATCCAGAGGAGATGGAGAGACCCTATGAAACCTTATCCAAACTTAAGCAACATACCACTGTCAGGGCTTACCTTAGCAGATTTGAGCAACTACAAGCAGTGATAGAAACCCTACCGCCAAAATTCCTACTAGACCGATTTATTGGTGGATTGAAGGAAGAAATCAGATATGATGTACTGACATCTAGACCAAATGATTTTAGAGAAGCAGTGTCTCTTTCAAAGTTTTATGAGAGTAAATACATTCAAACCAAAAAAAATAAAAACCCTGCCACAAACACCACTATCCCCAAAAACAACATTCCTCCTCAAACTTCAAAACCAAATTCTTTTGAACCTACTAACCCAGAACCTAAAGAAAGGACCTCTACTATAGAGAACTTGGCAAAAAGCAAGGGCCTCACCCCCAAGCAGATCATTGAAATGAGAAGACAGAATCTATGTTATGGTTGCAAGGAGAAGTGGTCGAGGGACCATAAGTGCAAAAGTCCCCAAGTATATGTGTTCGAAGGCATCATGCCATTATATGATGATGAACCACAACAAGATGAAATCATAGAAGAAATGGTTGTACCCTTAGAGAACCCCCTGTCAATTACACTTCAAGCTATGTGTGGAATCCCAGCACTTTCCACCATCAAAGTTAAAGGACATATATGTGGCAAACCCGTACAAATATTGATTGATTCGGGATCTACACACAGTTTCATACATGATCAATTAGCTAGAAGGCTAATGTTAAAAGTTGATGAATCAAAAATTTATGAGGTTGTAGTAGCAAATGGGGAGAGGTTGAGAGGATCAGGAATATGTAATCATGTTATACTTAATTGTCAAGGTTGTAAGATGCCTGTAGAGTTATTACTACTACTGCTTGAAGGATGTCAAGTAATTTTGGGTGCTCAGTGGATGAAAAAGCTAGGAGAAGTGACTTTAAATCTGGAAAAGCTGCAGGTGAAATTCACATACAATAATAAGGAATATATTTGGCAAGGACAGCAACAAGAAGAAGTGAAGGTGATTAGCAATAAAATGATAGTGAAGGAGTGTGCAAAGGCCCAGATTACCATGATGCTTTGCTCACTGTTCCCTCCATCAGACAATCAAACACCCGACATTCCTCCAGAAGTAAAGCTGCTCCTCCAACTTTACCCAGAGATAACTAATCCCAATCCTCCATTACCTCCTAAAAGATTACAAGATCATAAAATTCCTTACTCTCAAATGCCAAACCAGTCTGCCTTAAACCCTATAGACATTCCTACCACATAAAAAATAAGCTTGAGAAAATCATTCAAGAACTTCTGGAAGCAGGAATTATAAGACCGAGCAACAGTTCCTACTCCTCTCCAGTAGTTATGGTAAGAAAGAAGGATGGAACGTAGAGGCTTTGTATTGATTACAGAGTACTTAACAACCAAACTGTAAAGGATAAATTCCCTATTCCTCTTGTTGAAGAACTCTTTGATGAATTACAAGGATCTAGATTTTTCTCCAAGATTGACTTGAGGTCAGGATACCATCAAATCAGAATGTGTGACCCAGACATACCTAAAACTGCCTTCAAAACCCATGATGGTCATTACGAATTCATAGTAATGCCATTTGGGTTAGTAAATGCTCCATCCACTTTCCAATCCCTAATGAATGACATTTTCAGATCTTATTTGAGGAAATTCATACTAGTTTTTTTGATGATATACTGATTTATAGCCAGTCTTGGACTGAGCACTTGGAGCATTTGAACTTAACTTTTCAGGTCTTGAAGCACAATGAACTTGTGATCAAGTTATCTAAATGTCAGTTTGCTCAAGGCTCTATACAATATATTGGCCATATTATCTCTTACGAAGGCATTGCAGTTGATCCCAATAAGGTGAAGGCAGTAGTTGAGTGGCCATTACCTAAAAGCTTAAAGACATTAAGAGGATTTCTGGGACTAACTGGATATTATAGAAAGTTCATTAAGGGTTATGGAATGATTGCTAAACCTCTGACTGACATGTTGAAGAAGGATGCATTTAAATGGAGTGAAGAAGCCAAGTTAGCCTTTGACAAACTCAAACACTGTTTAGTTACACCACCTATCCTAGTCATGCCTGATTTCAACTTACCATTCACCTTGGAATGTGATGCAAGTGGACAGGGAATAGGGGCAGTATTGACACAAAGTGGCAGGCCCCTGACATATTTAAGCAAGGCATTGCATGGAAGAAATCTGTCGCTCTCTACATATGAAAAGGAACTTCTAGCCATCATCATCGCAACAAGAAAGTGGGCACAATATCTAATGGGAAGGCAGTTTATAATTAAGACTAATCATCAAAGTCTTAAATTTTTGTTGTTGCAGAAACTATCAACTGGACTTCAACATAAATGGTTAGCAAAACTTCATGGGTTTGATTATAAAGTAGAATACAAATGTGGGAAAGATAATGTAGTGGCCGACTCTTTATCTAGAAAAGAAGAGGAGATGAAGGAAGAAGAACAATTGCAAGCCATTTCAACAGTGCAAACACCATGGCTGCAGGAACTGAAAAACACACTACAAACTTCTACCTGGTATCAACAACAAAAAGAGAGGATTCAAAGAAAGGAATTGCCAAAAGTAAAGTATAAATTGGTTGAAGATCTAATATTTATAAAGGCCGAATATTGGTGGACCATGACCTTTCATTGCTGACTCAAGCCTTAATCAGAGAACACCACTCATCACCTTTAGGAGGTCATTCAGGTATAAAGGGAACTATGTAGAAATTGAAGCAAGTATTTTAATGGAAGAAAATGAAAAGAAGTATAGAAGAATATGTCAGAGCTTGTGATGAATGTCAAAGGAATAAAGGAGAAAATATTTTGATACCTGGTCTCTTGCAGCCCTTGCCAATTCCTGAGAGAATATGGATAGATATATCCATGGATTTCATTACATGCCTACCTAAAAGTCATACTTATACCGTAATATTTGTTGTAGTAGACAGACTCAGCAAATATGCACATTTTTCCCCCTCCACCACCCATACACAGCCAAGGAAGTAGCCACAGTATTTTTCAAGGGGGTGTTCAAACTTCATGGTATGCCTAGAACCATAGTAAGTGATAGGGACACGTTATTCACTAGTCATTTCTGGCAGGAAATTTTTAGGTTGCAAGGAAGCAATTTGAAATATAGCTCGGTCTATCACCCTCAAAGTGATGGTCAAACCGAAATTGTTAACAAAATTTTAGAAGGATATTTGAGATGCTTTGTATGTCATAGACCACAAGCTTGGGCGGATTGGTTGGATTTAGCTGAATATTGGTATAATATGACTTGGAAAACACCCACTAAAACTACCCCATTCAAAATTGTTTACGGTGTTGATCCTCCTACCCTTATGTCATACATACCAAACACTGCCAAGATAGAACAAGTAGAAGAGCATTTGTTCATCAGAGATATTATGATGGAGTTCCTGAAGGATAGCTTAAAGATGGCTCAAGAAAGAATGAAAAAGTATGCTGACTTGAGAAGAACAGAGAGAGAGTTTGAGCCTGGCGATTGGGTATTCCTGAAGCTTCAGCCATATAAGCAGATTACAGCCAAAGATCAAAAAACCCACAAGTTATCACCAAAATTCTATGGGCCTTACATGGTAGAGGAGAAGATTGGAAATGTGGCATACAAATTGCAGTTACCAAATCACTCAAAAATCCATCCAGTGTTTCATGTATCACAGCTTAAGAAGAGAGTTGGAGATGGCATAATAATACAAAATGATGCACCGAGCTTTGTGGAGGAAATAGTAGACCAACTAGAGAAGATTCTTAATCACAGATTGGTGCCCAGAGATAATGATGCAGTTTTACAAATTTTAGTTAAATGGAAGGGTAGATCCGAAGAAGAGGCTACATGGGAAGATTACTGGCCGATGATTAGAAGATTCCCTACCCTGGACCTTGAGACAAGGTCCATTCTTGAAGCACATGGGAGATGTAACAACCACAGCTTGAAAGCCATGGTTTTGGAAATGAAGAGCTACTGTGTACAAGCTGAGGAAGAAGAAGCTTCTACAACTAGGCACTGTTCATCAAAGTTGGCCTGGAGATTATCAGAGGTGAAGGTTGGAGATGGAAGGCAAGTGTTAGAGTTAGAAAAGATGGAAACTGTGAACCGTGGAGAGAGTTAGATACGTGTGTCAGTGTGTATGCCTGTGCATGTGCACACCTGACACATGCATAAGCCAGTTCTGTTATTATAATTCTGTGTATTTGGGTTGTATTGGATTGCATGGGTATGAGTTGATTGAGTCATAGTTACCGCTGTCTGGCTTGTATAAATACAGGAAAATGCTTGTACTAAGGCGTGTGATCAAATGAAATCAGCTTCTTCATTTTTCATTTTTGTTAAAAATTTAGTTTAGTTCTCTACTTGTTCTTGCAGCTCTTTTATTTTGTTCTAGTTCTTAGTTCAACAATTTCATTTTCATTTCACTTTCTTCCTTGCAAATTAATTTCCAGTTCATAGTTCTGCAAATTTTCTTTTCCAGTTCATAGTTCTTAGTTTACACCCTTTCTTGTTGATTCTTGCTTTATATTCCCACTTCTTTACATTCCTGCGAATTACAACTTCTGTTCATGTTATTTCTAGAAACTTATTACTTGTTCTTTGTTTCTGTCATTTACCATTCTTGTTATAATTCATTTCAGTTCTGTTATTACATGCTTTTGATCTTTTTATGCTAATCTTAGTTCAATACTATTACAAAATCTAAGCTTTGATCTAATTCTCCAGTTAATTTCTTGATAATTCTTGCATTACAATTTTCAGTTATTCAATTCCTTGCATCATTACATCTCATTTCTGTCAATTCTTGTTTCATTCCCTTCACCTGCACAAATAAACTTCCACCTTATCTTCATCTTCTTCATGAAAACATCACACATCATCACCAAAAATTGTTGCCACCTCCACATCAATGGCTACAGACCCACCAAAGGAACCTGCGCCTCACATCTAACTCTTTCCAAGCCTCTTTCACTAACTAGATCTGGAAAATAATTTTCCACTTCAAACTTAGATCCGCTTCAACAATTGACTTAGGTAGAAAACGATTTTGTCTCCGCTAATAACCCACGTCTTTCCCCCGCTTTTGTCATGAATCCGCTTGTTGTTGTCATCGATGCTTCAGTGTGTCCCTGTTTGGATTTAGCTTTGTACACGTTGATTTCTAATATTGACGCGGCTGTCCCTTTTATTACTAATCACGATTTGCCATAGTCCTCCAACCAGATTACTAACTTTTTAGCTGCTGGTGCTGGGCTTCCTAACGCGTGTTGGGTGGATTCTTCAAAGCTATGAGTGATGGGAAGCCTGATGAAATGACGAAGGGAGTGGGAAATGTTGTTGCCATTGCTGATGTTTTAGTGGCAAGCCCATTGTCTGCTCTAGTATGCAAGCATGGTGCATCTGAAAATGCACAGCCATGAAAAGCTGATTTAGCTACTACAAATTTGTAGGCAACTGTCCCTTCCAATGCTACTTCTATTAAGGAAATCAAGTGGAGCTCTCTATTCTCTTCTTTGTCGAGAAATGCAAGTGTGTATGAACCCCGTTCTTTTGATATTGTGGAAATCGATGGAGTTATGGTGCCTCCGGCCGAGGTGATCCAAGTGGGGGTAGATTATTGGTCTGACTTCTAGGTCGATTTTTTCCTTGATTTGAACCCTCCATATTATGTTGTTAAAGAACATTGTTGCAATGTTTGGAATCTTAGAGGTGGTCTATATGTGCATTTTGACAACTCCATGTTCTATTTCAAGTTCTCTAGGCTTTAAGAGAGACTTGGAGTTCTTGAAGTGGATCCTGCATTCATTAGGGACAAGCCTTTTATTGTTACTACATGGAGTCCAACTGTCGATAGTGCTAAGAAGTGGGTATTATCTATTCCAGTTTGGGCTCATTTCTCCCATATTCCTTCTATTTTGCAACCATTGGTTGGTCTAGATTGGTTAGCTAGTATTGTTGGGAAATTGAAGTGTTTTGATACTAATACCGTTGCAAGAGAAAGGCTCGTTTATATTAAAGTGTTGATTGAAATTACTCTGGATAAGCCGCTTTAGAATAAGATTAGAGTCCAGACTGCTATGGGACACTTTGCAGACTTTGTCGTACGTTACAGTTAGGTTCTGGATATATGCACTACTTGTAAATCTTTTGGTCATGTTATGGTTTTTATAAGCATGGTAATCCTTCTATTTCTCTGCCTTCACCCATTGCTCCGCTTCTTATTCTTGAGAAAGTTCCTCTTCCTCGCCCCCTGTCAGAAAATAAGTTCCAAAGACCCAGCGTGCTTTTGGCCCCATGATGCGGGAAGTAGTTAGCGCCCCTCCTTTGGGCTTTACTCTCTGCTGACATATCCATCCTTCCCTGTAGTAATAATAATAATGTTGGCGAAATGCTGGATCCTTCCTCTAAAGCCATTTTTTGGAATTGGAGTGATGAAGCTTGGATATATGAGGTTTCTGGTATGAGGTACATTCTGAAGTATGCAACTTTTTATAAGTATGTGGGGGAAGTTGGTGAGAGGAGACGTCTGTATTATGAGGTGGTCGATGCAGGCCTTTCTCCTTTTGTTCTTGTTGAGCTTACTGATCGGAAAAGGACTGTTTGGCAGATGACTCTTGAGATAGGAAATATCTATACCACACTGATTCAGATGTCTATGTTCCTTCTTTAGTGTCGATGAGGGGTTTTTCATGTTATAGGGCCTGATTCTTCAAATGAAGGCAGTGGATCCTCTTCTTTCGAGGAGGACTATTTCTTTATTTCTTAGTAATATTGGTATTTTTCCAATCTACTGTGCTTTATTTGGTTGCCTTTAGCTGTTCTAGTGCATGTGCCGAACACCAGTTAAAATTTCATTAATAAAAGTGGACGACCCACTTAAAAGCTTGCTAGCCTTGCTAAAAAAATAAATATTACATGTGTGTATGTATGTCTAAACCATATATGTATAGTACTATAAGTATTGTATACAAACCATATACACATATTTAAACATATGTATATACTCAGGCATTGTTCTCGATATGTGTGTGTGTGTATATATATATGTATGTATGTATATAGGAAAGTGTCATATGTATATGTAAGTATAATACACACACACAGTTGATATATATTCCAATATGCATGTGTGTGTAGTCGTACATATGTTATATTTCATTATGTTATGTTGTGAATGTATACATGATACATTGAAATAAAATATTTCGTTAAGTTAATTAATATTATTAATTAAAAATATAACATAATGTTAGATAAAGTTGATTTTATTGAATAAGTAGATTGAATCCAGTGAAACCCATTAGCCTTCATAGGTCCACTACGATCTAAACAGGGAAACATTTTTGAAATCTATCAATTTAGCCGACTGCAGGTCGGTCCGGTTTCTTCAATGATATCAGAGCTCAAATGGTCTAATAGCAAATTAATGGTCAACTAATTAAGCTGCCTATCTAATGTGTGTCTAGAAAAGTGGTGTCTAGGCTTGCGGTTGAATAATCAGGTATTCTCCCCACCCTACCTAACGACCTGTTCAAATCATTGGACAAAGTCCAAAAGGTTGGTCTAATTGTAAAGGTGCAAAATGATTTGGGCCTTGGTCTAAGTTTCAAACAAAGACTTGAGAAATTAAAAAAATTTAAATTTAAACGTTAAGTTCAAAATATTAAAGGAAAATTTATAAATCTTATAATATAGATCTAAAAAATGTCGTAAGAAACTAATTTAATATTTTTCAAAATTTTATAATATTCAATTAATTTTATTAAATAATAAGTACTTAATAAATAGTTAATTAATTAAAATATAAATATATGTGTAATATATGTATATGTAACTATGACGGTTATAATGGAAAATTTATCTTAAATTACTTATGATAAATTAAATAAAAAATTTGGAATTTATTTTATTGTCTAGTTAAAATGTTGATTAAATAAATGTTTTATTTTATAATTAATTAATTAATTAATTAATTAAGTTATATATACTAATACACATGTATATAAAACTATAAAGGTTATTTAATAGCTTAGTAATTCAGCTAAAATCACGCGCTTTATTCACTTTCGTTTAGCTATTCAGGTGCATGTACCAGAACAACTATTCCATATTCTTTTATACATGTGGCATGGCCTATTATAACTACCGGTTAGCTTTGCTAAAAAAACTATAAAGGTTGTAGTTCAATAATTTAGAATGTTACGATTTTTTCAAAAAAACTGATAAATTAAACAAAATATATTTTTGAAATTCATCAGATATTTAATTAACATGTTTAGTTAAATAATTAATTTATTAAATTTTTGATTAATTAACACATACACACACACACACAATACGATACTACAATGGTTATAGTTGAATGTTCTTCTTAAATAGTATAAGATGAATAAATAAAGTTGCTGAAATTTTAAATAAAATTAACTAAATTAAAGTAATAAATTAATTAAATATGATTTAATCAATAAGATTAAAGTTAATTAAATATAATTTAACTAACAAGGTTAAAGTTAATTAAATATGATTTAATTATAAATATACATATATATTATATGAATTAATTAAATTATAAATGGTCTCAAATAAATCAAACTTATATAACTATATATGTATTAATATAATGAAAGAAAACTCAAATAAACCCAAAATAGACCTTTGGAATAAGTACATACGTAAAGTATGTATACCATGATTTCAGATGTGCCCGACACTTAAATCACGAGGGTATTTCATAAGAAATACATTATTCCTTAAATCGATATCACTTTAATGTTTATATTAATGATTTATGAATCTGTAATATATAAAATTATCCTCTACTTGCATACTCGCTAGTTGCTGGGCAAACTCAAGCTAAGAATGTTATGTGCAATACTATTAATATATTGTTAGATGAGGTAAGATACGTGCATGTATTTGTTGAGCAAACTCAAAATGTATACACCATACTTAGGCCATTGTGAAATGATGGGTAAAGGAAAAAAAGCTCCCTTGATTCATTAGCAAACTCAAGGTCGAGCTCGAGATTAAGGCAAAGGAACAAATTTAGGAGTTGTATATGATATAGCCGATATGGAGTTATCCATCGCTTGTAGACCTATGATTTGTTGAGCATACTACATGTCAGTATCCCAAGGAAAGCTAGTCCTAATACTCACTAGAGGAATCAAAATATTTCTATATTTCTTTTAGAGAAATGTAAAAATCTAGTGGGAGTCTTATTAGAAAAATGAAATGATAACATTTAACCTTTCTAATATTGTAAGAACATAGCTATATAAAATTATATTATCTACTTTAATAAATTTGTGCATCCAACATAATTGGTAAAGTTGTTTATTAATTAAAATATACAAATGAAAAAAATTATGATTGACAAAAGAGTATAAAATATACTTACCAGTAAATCATTAGCATGTTGTCACTTCAATACTCATGTGATAGAGTTAGGGATATGTCGTAGGGACAATTATGTGATTTGTAACATATATCTAACTCGATAACCAACCTTATTCAAAACAAAAGGTGTTTTTTTCTATTGTATACTTGTTATATTGTTATATAATTAATTAAGTAATTAATTTAAATATATTAAATAGAAAATCCCTAAATAATATGTTATGTGATAGTAATTACAGCGTGTTCTAATCATGAGAAATTTATCATATCAAATTGATATTATTTAAAATATTCCTAGTCTAGATGTTTCGAGAAAGGATATTGATTCATCCATTGAGACTACATTACGTAACATTCTCCAAATGTTGTTCAGTGTATAATTCATGACTATTGGGGGCACAAAGGGGATACATATTGATAGTTATTGGATAACTATGGAATGACCAACTTGAGAGTTCTTTGTTGGTTAATATAAATAAGGTCAAATAGAAAATCTCGAAGTGACGATGTTACATAGTTCTCTCGACTTGAGAATACTATTGTACTTTAATGTGAAAATTGGTGAAACTGGACCAGCCTGCAATGGAAGAAACAAGTGAATTTTAAAAAAAAATCCACTTTGGATCTTTATTAGATCTATGAAGTCTAATCATTTAGAATATTTCTAAATTTCTTTTAAACAAAAGCATTTTTTATTTGAATTTATAATATAGCTTTATATTGTGTAACTAATATTGTATTATATATATATATATATGTGTATCGTATACACATATATGTGTGTGTAAGTGTAACATAGCAATCCGTATAAGGTTTGACATATCTGCATATAAATGCTGGGATTTACAGTGCAACATACATGTTCGCCCCTCTAGGAATGCTGGGAAGCCTTTCAATATCACTTCCTGGAATACTTTTGTTAATAGGGCAATTGAGCATGTATTATTTATTCCTGTATAAGCTTATTTTTCTTGTATTCCTTCAGTGCTTCAGTCCATGATCGGTATTAACTGGCTGGCTGGCCTTATTGGCAAAGTGATTTATTATGACGCAAACACAGTGGCAAGGAAGAGACTAGTTTACGCTAAGACCATGATTGAGATTTCTCCTACCAAACCCTTACCATCTACTCTTCGGGTTCGACTTCCTGATGGTCATGAAGCCGAGATTCTTGTACATTATAATTGGAAGTCAGATATATGTACGTCCTGTCAGTCTTTTGGGCATTCCGCTGATTCTTGTACGCGTGGGACGGCTGTTGCTCCTACTCTTTTGTCTTCGCAGGTCCCGCTACCTAGACCACCTGTTATGAAATGGGTTTCGAAAGCTGCCCCAGTTATTCCTTCCCATCCTTCTGATGACATCGTTCAGGTTACTCCTCCTGAAATACCTCCTCCTGTTATTGACCTGGTCGTGGATGTTTCTTCTGTCCCTATGAGTGATGGACCTTCCTCTGATACTATTATTTGGGACCCTGATGAGCGTGCTTGGCTACACCTACCTTCGGACATGAGGTTCTCGCCTGAGAGTAATACCTTTTATGCTTTCATCAGTGACTCTGTAGAGGACACGAGAAGTCTTATTTACCATATTGATGGTGAGGGCCTTGCCCTCATTAGAGAGGGTGAGATTGGTGAGGTGAACAAGAGTAGGTTCTACGATGTTACGTGGGATAGGAAGTTTATTACTCTCCTGCTTCTATTGGTTATGCTTCTGACCTAGCTCTCCTTTTCACTGGGTATGTTGATGTTTCTGGTCCAGTGTCAAATGATGGTAGTGCATGTCCTTCCTTCCCTTCGAGGGGATAGGCATGTTCTTTTGTAGTAGTATAAGCTTATTTGTCTATCTCCCGTTCCTTATTTTGTCAGTGGCTTGTCCACTTTAATCAGCTGCTCTGTGCATGTACAGATCATCTGTTCTTTATTTATATACAGTGGCATGACCCACTATAAAGCTGGCTAGCTTTGCTAATATATATGTATATGTATCTATATTTAATTTTAAAATAATATAGGAATTTATAATATACATACATACATACATAATTATATATATATGAAATTAAATAATGATAAAATAATTTTAAATAAAAGATAAAAAATTTAAATATTTATTTTATTATAAAATCCAAAAACAAAATCTAATACACACACACACATACATACGTACGTATTAAAATATATATAAATATATATATTTATAAAATTTTGCTAATAAATATGTATCTGTTAATACATTAATGAAATATATAAAATGTGTGTATAAAAAATATATACATGTCCAATAATGCTCACGACAAAGTTTATTTTAGATATTTAATTTAATTTAATTTAATTTCGTTCAAAAATTAATTAAATAAAAATAAAAATTATTTTCGAACATAAAAATTTGTATATTAATATTTTATAAAATTATGAACAATATTATAACATTTAATATAACCATATATATATATATTATAATTAAAAATTAAATTTGTACTTAATTATTAATTTTCGCAATTATATATATATATATAATTTATAAAATAATTAATTTTTTTACCGAAAGTGTATTATTAGGTATAGAATTAATTTATAATATTTAAAAAATATTTTATATGACATATTTTTATTTATTGATGTTATAAATTTATGAAATTAATTTGATTTAAATAATATATTTATATTTGGAAATAAATCTTATTATGCCTAGAGCCTTTCAGATATAAAGCTAAGGAACCGTTTGTAGACAAAAATGCCCCTAACCGTTGGGGACACGTCGGATGCATCAGACTTCCTATCGTTCCACTTGGGGCATTTGGACCGTTGGTGGAAAAGGTAGGAAACAACACGTTGGCATTTGACGCATCATGTTGTTTCCCCTCAAACAGCTATTTCCTTTCCCCTTTCTCCTTGCTTCTATTTATTCACCCTCATTCCACCTCCACACCAATAAATACGAACCTTCTCCATTTTCTACACCACAAATAAAACAAATGAGACAACTTAAAATGTTCCCGAGTTGACTAGGATAGACCATTATAGTAAGAAGGAGGGATTTGGGATCTCCAGAACGACTACATGGACAGTCCCATGGAGTGGTGGAATATCACTGCATGAAGATTCAAGAGATTTATAAAAGAGCCCTTTTTCAAATTTAGAGAGTTGGGATTAGTTTTTTGGAGGCTACATAGGAAAAAGGACTTGTAGATATCAAATACCTTCCACCCCGCCCGTTTAGTGCCGATACGGTTATTACTCTAATTGGGTAGCCTATGACACTCCATATACTCTGCCACCTAGACGCAGGCATGACATTGGACGGTCGATCGTGCATACGGGTCGTTTCAACAATGTCATATGGCATTATTATGGTTTACTGGCTCATATTCTGCCTGTTAAGTGGTGGTAGCTTATGTTAATTTTTCGTAACGAACCCACAAGCTTATATATCATTGAAAAATTGAGTGATGAAGAAGTACCAGGATTTATAATGTACGAGTTCGAATTGTTGTATGGTCGTGGTCATCAGTACTTTAGTTTGTTTTTTTGGATGTATTTGAATTTAAAAATGTATTAGTTTGTTTTAATGAAATCGAGCAATTTATTTTTTATTATTTGCAATTATTAAATGCATATCACACAATGAAAACAAATAATTAATTAACTCTAATTCAATTAAATTAAAATTCATATTTCAAATACCCCACTCAAATACCCCTTTTGCATCATCAAACACATTCCCCGTTCAACTAACTTCTTCCTCAAATACCCACTCAAATTTCCCGCTCTCCGTTATCATTGGTCGAGAATGGACCCTAATTATATAATATTATAGAACATAATTTGTATGATGTAATATTTAACATTTATATTTATGAAACTTATATGATTTAAATAATATTATTTTAATTTTAAATCAATTATTTTTTATCATGAATATTATTATGTTATATATAAAAAATAATTATTTATAAATTACATAAGCACATAAATATACAACCATCATAAATGTGACGATATATCGATATGCTAAATTCATCACCTATCAATCGAAACATCATATGATATAAAATTAACACAACATTTGTTTGTACTTTTAAATATGAATCCTACCTTCACCAAGGCCTATTGAATACACGTTGAAATGTGGATACAAGCTTCTTTGAATCCTATTCCAACGCTGAAGGTGCTAGCTTTGAATTGTTGACCATCGATTATCAAATAGCTTTTAATTTATTTGACTTGAGCTTGAAAATATTGGAAGAGAGGGTAATATAATTTTTGGCTAGCAAGAGAATGGGTGGAAGCTGAAAAAACTAACTTTAGAATGAGGATTAAGGCGTTTACATAAAGGAGAGACTAAAGAGATAAAGCAGGATCAAAAACCAACCCCTATTCTTATCTCATGGCTACCCATTCCATGATTATATCATGGTTAAAGTTCCTATGCCCCATATGGGCTTCAAAACCACTTCAAGCCTAAACACTATTTATTGCATTTGAATCTAATTTAAACGCATACCGATATCACATATCATTTAATATATTTATAAATATTATAAAAAAAATTATTAACATTGTTTAACACATAAAATAAAATAAATTATAACTAATGTTTCATAAATATTAATTAATTAATTTAATTGATAACAATTACAAATTAGTTAAATCATGTGGTCAAAGGACTATACAACGTTTTGGTTGTGTAACTCTTTAGGTGTAAATTCGGTCAGCGATTAATATCGTACAATTCGAATATTAATGTTTACATGTCACTTAGCAAGTGGTGTGACATTTTGGTCAAATTTATCGCTAACTTGGTTTCGGTATAATCCATTTTTACTTTACGAGTGTCACGGCACGCGCTTCGCGCGTGAATAATTTTTCTTGTAAATTGTATATGTTTAAATCAGTTAAAAAAATGATTTTTTTATTTTCAAGTGATATTAAGATTTGTATATTTGTAAAGAAGTATTTTGAATTTGTAAAGTAAGTTTAAATTTAAATCTTATTTTTAGAAGCGTTTTGAATTTGTGAAGCATGTGTAACCGTTAGATCCCACTTTTAATGGCATTTGAATTTGTAAAATAAGTTTAATATTAGATCTTGTTTTTGAGTGATTAAAATTTGATAATATATAGAGGGCGTTTTTGGTAGTTCACGTTGATACCAAAAAAGTGTGACACCAAAGCTATTACAACTATTATTAAAGATTAAGCCTTATCTAGTAGTGATAATTATATATACCAATTTTCTTCGTCAAAACTATATCACTTCGGACTTATGAAATTTGGTAATGGTCAAAATTCTAGTATCATCTATATTTGACTCTATAGTCCAAATACGAAGTCCTTTGTTTAATAATACAATTATTATTAACCGAACTACTCTAGCCAGAGATTTTAACTTTGCGTTGACTTCAACTGACTATGAGACTAACCCCGTGTAACCGAGGAGACGAATCCTCTCTTGAATAGTGTTTCACTTCCAATAATTTCACTTGACCAAACTATAGTCATTCGACGGGCGCCATAAGTTGAAAGACGGATATTCTATCGATTAGAAATCATTGAAAATTATAATAAATATAAAACTACAAGCGAACGGTGTACAATCGTAGTACATGTGTGGGTATGGGTCGATTCGTAGGGAAAGAATTAAATTCCAATATTACTCAAATTAGCCCTAAGCTTTGAAGCGGTTTTAAACTAAGAAAAATTGTAGAAAATAAACTAGAGAAAAAGTGAATAAAAGTATGAGATTAAGGAGTAATTTAGAGGCAAATCCACTTCCAATCATTCATATAAATCAGCACAAAATTCAATTATAATATCTCATTAAAATATTAAGTAGAAATGATAGATGTGCTTATTGTAAGTATGATTTATTTATGCTATTAATTAGCACAACTTAAATCATCAAACTCTAACACACATTTCAAACCCACTTATCAACACTCATGAAAATGACACGAAATTAAAAATAAAATTTATTTTAAGCATGATCTATTTACTATAAATTAGTAACATAGACCATCAAATTTTTGTTCTAGCTTAACTTTCATCATCAAAATCACTTAGGAAAATGATTAAATAATTTATGTTTATATGGGATTAAGCATAGCCTATTTGAGATGTCAACATAGACTATCAAATTCACTAAAAAAGGAAACATAAACCACCATTATTCATAATTTCCATTAAGTACAAAAGAGAGATCACAAATGAAATCATTATGTTAATTTAATATGTTTTATGAGAGCTTCATTACCCCTAAATTGAAGGGGTTTAGCTACTCATATTTAAATACATCTTAACATAAAATGATTTCAACATAAAAAGAAAAATGAGAGCTAATTAAAGAAAAGAGAGCTAACTACTTGGATGAAATAAAGCTTAACTAATTACAAGAAGAAAACTATGCTACTAGCATGAAATAAGTGGAGCATAAGAGAGCATAAAATAAAATAGCAATAAAAGTACGCATGAAATAAAAATGCATGGAAGTAAAGAGCAAGGCTAAGAAGCCATTAAAGAAAATTTTATTTATCACTGATTTAAGGCTACAATATTACATAAAAATGAAGATGATTACATGAAACATAAGGGGTATTTATACATGCTTAAACCCCTAATTCATATTTAGGGGACTACCTAAAAAGACCTTAAGAAAGTGTAACCTCAAAGTAATCATTAGAGAAATAGTTAATCCCCACTAACATGCCTTTAAGTCGTCATTAACATGTGCATGTGCTTTTAATTATGGACTAGTTAGTGGGCATGTTGGATCCTCCATGTTGCTTGAATTCTTTTATTTCCATTCTCTATTTTCTTGCAACATATGTGCATGTATCCATCCATGAAACCTCTTCATATTTGCACTTCATTTTCTACAAATAAAAATGTGCAAATATTTTTTTTCAAGTTTAAATCATACTCAAAGTAACCATTTTACCCCCGAATGATGATGAATGAATGATGATTTGAAAACAATTTAAATTTTTGTTTAAACATGTAAAATACCCTAATATGCTTATTTATTTAAATAAAAGTAGATTAAATATGGGAGTAAAAATATACACTTTTACATGCACATCAAATACCCCCACATTTATCTTTTTATTCGTCCTCGAATAAACTAAAACTAGGATATTCGTAGGAAACGCGATTGCATTTAGCGTATGCAACAAGCCGTTAAACCTCTAGGTGCCCCTAGTAGGACGTGTATTGTCTTGTGAGGGTTTTCAGTGGATAATACCCACAAAATCCAAATGCGATATGAAAATTCTAATGCGACTACAAGATGTAAGTTTTTGAAAATATTTACAAATGAAGAATTTATTGTTAAATTGACATGAGTAAGTTAAATGTAAGTTTTGGTCATTAACAAGAAATTTTAGTCCTTTTATTCATCAAAACTTGTATAAAAATTAAGTTATCATCATAATTAGACTCTCGTTTGGCTAGTTGTTTCGGTTGATAACATAATGAAACTATGAAATGGATCTTTTAGTTGATTATCAAAGTTTTGCAATAAGGTATTTTTATTTCTTTTGAATAACAAGTCAATCAAATAAATGAAAATAGTGCTTGGATTTCAATTGTTTGCTCTCTCTATTTTGAAAAATATTAACATAATTATTTACACACCTAACTTAGATAAACCGAGGCCAGATATATCGATCATGCACGGCCTTTCGGGTTTACATGAGAAGGGTACAGAGTGTGGTGAGTCTACACACTTGCGTATAAACACATGACTCTAGGTGTTTATTACTATTATTTTTATTTTTATTTACATACACCTAACTCAGATAAACTGAGGCCAGATATACCGATCATGCACTACCTTTCGGGCTTACGTGAGAAGGGTACAGAGCATGATGAGTGTACGCACTTATGTGTGAATACATGGCTCTAAGCGTTTCTTATTTTTATAAAAACTCTTTTTTTTGAAAAGAGAGAGTTATGCAAAATCATCTTAACACCACTTAACTTGAAAGATCAAAAATGTCAACACCTTTACTTTAAATCAACCAATCTTTTAAACAAAGATTACAGTTAGGATATACTTCATAATTATCACCTTTGAGCCTTCCTATATACTAGTCAAACCATAGTTTCTTGCAATCAAACTTTTATTTTTATTTTTGTTGAGACAAGTAATTTTTCAAAATTTCAATTTAATAACCAAAAACGTATACTTATCATATCGTGTTTCTTCAAAGTAAATCAATATTGCTAGAAAGAATTTTTTTTGCTTTTGTTTTTGCTTATTTTTTTTGTTTTTGGAAAGACAATGCAAAAAATAAACCATGAAACATCAAAATAAACATGAGACTCCCCCACACTTGATTTTGACTGTGTCCCCACCATCAATACATGATATAATGAGTGTAACGGAGAAAAATATGTAAATATTTACAAGAGAGGGTTAAAAATTTCTTATTAGACGTAGTATGGCTCATGAAGAGTCACGAGCTCCTCCTGTCGCTCGCTCTCCTCCTCTTCATCACTCGCCAACTCCAAGTAAGGTTTCAAATGATCATGGACTTTAAAAATCGATCCATCCCTAAGGTTTTTTATTTCTATGGCACCATGTGGAAAAAAATACGTATAACGTACGGTCATGTCCACCTTGATTTTAATTTCCTAGGGAACAAATGAAGTCGAGAGTCATACAAAAGAACTCTTTTTTGATTTGTCATGAAAAACTTTTGTTCTTTCTTTGTAAATTTTCTCATTTTCATACACATCGTTTCTAATCTCCTTTAATTCATTAAGTTGCAATTTTCTGCTTTCACCTGCTTTTTCAAGATCAAAGTTTATGTTCTTAATTGCCCACAACGCTTTATGTTCAAGTTTAACGGGTAAATGGCATGCTTTACCATATATAAGCCTAAAAGGAGACATCCCAAGATTGGTTTTATACACAGTTCTGTAAGCCCAAAGCACATCCGTTAATTTTTATGATCAATCTTTTTTATTTTTATTCACAGTTTTCTCAAAAATTTGTTTGATTTGGCGATTTGAAACTTCAAATTGGCCATATGTTTGAGGATGATAAGGAGTGGATAACTTGTGGGTTATCGAGTATTTCTTCATTAGAGATTCAAATGATCAATCACAGAAATGGGTTCAATTATCGCTTATTATTATGCGAGATGTTCAAACCCCGAAAAGATGTTTTCTTTTATGAATTTCACAACATCTTTGTGGTCATTTGTTTTACAAGGAATGGCTTCAACTCATTTAGAGACGTAATCAACAGCAGGAAGAATGTACACATTTTTGAAAGAGTTGGGAAACGGTCCCATAAAATCAATACCCAAATGTCAAAGATTTCGATTGTAAGAACGAGGTTCAAAGGCATCATGTTTCTTTAAGAGATTTTTCCTAACATTTGGCAGCGATCACAAGTTTTACAAAACTCAAATGCATCTTTGAAAAGTGTAGGCCAGTAAAAACCACATTGAAGCAGCTTTTCCACTATTTTCTTCGGATCGAAGTGACCACTACAAGCTTGGTCGTGGAAAAATGAAAGAACACTCTTGATTTCAAAATCGGGAATGCAACGTCGAATGATTTGGTCTGAATAGTACTTAAACAAATATGGATCATCTTGTTACCACAAATTCCTACTTAAACCTTGTCGAAACCAAAATAGTTAAAAGGAAAAAGGAACAAGAGATGGAAGCATCAGCAAAACCTTTCTAAGGAGTTGAAGGGATGCTACAGCCAAAAGCCAGATGTATTACAAGCTTTCAAAGGGGTCAATGTGGTCGAAAGCTCCATTTCGAGTCAATGTCTACCTTTTGAAACAGATGCTTTCGCCTACATGAAGAAGTTTCGAATAAGAGGAGTACCTTTCGAAGGCAGCATGCACGCCAAACCATTCGAAACCAAAGTTTTCGCCTTCATTCAAACTACTCAGAAAGATACCTTGATCAGAACAACCTTTTCGAAAGCATAATCAAGCCTTTGGAACCAATTAAAGCCTTAAACATCCAGGGGAGGTTCCGTATCAAGTCACAAGCATGCATTCAAAAGCTACCTATAGCGTCGAAACCACCAAGACCTTCAAAACTCCGTAGAACAACCTGTCGACATAGTCGAAAGCTCTTACTCCTACACACTTACAACAACAAAGCAATACAAATGAAAAGACACGTCTACCACTTTTGATGAAGACGAAAGCATTTAAACTCAATCGAAAGCATTGCAGAAGGAAGCGCAAGTGTCAAAAGAGGCGAAAGGTATAAAAAGCCACCTTTCGACCAGGTCGAAGGCTCTGAGTCGAAAGGTGCCAACGCGCATATATAAATAAGACCCAAAGGGTCTACTTTACGGGATTCAAATTCATTCATTCTACACTTGTTTTTTTATTAATTTTGCAAATTTATAAACCCTAATTTATAAATCAAATTAGGGAACTTAATCAGATTGTACGTCATTAGTTAAATGAAATCAAGATTTTTATATTGATGATTATACAACTGTTTTGAAGATACTATTTGATCCAATTGTGTTCTGCTTATATCAACCAAATCAAAAGGATGCCTCTCGAGGGAGTCGAAACCTCCCATTTACTAATACACTTAAGTCCTTAGCTCCAAATCACTACTTGGTAAATGCTTATTTTTTAAGACTCGAAACCTTAAACTTAGCTTATTTCCCCTTAGATATCAGGATTGAATCCAAGCCGTTTAAAATCCTAGCTTTCGACGAAGTCAAAACCCATCTAGACCAATCATTTTCTTGATTCCTTAAGAGCCAACCTTTAATATTTTATAACCATTCCGAAAGATGATTTCGAAAGGATAATCAAACAACTTCAACAAGCTCAAAGGGCTTAAAAGCAAGGGGTATAAGTGTTTCGACTAGGTCGAAAGGTTGGAAAAGAAAGTTTTCATAACAAAGACCTATATAGAAAGGTTAATCAAAAGAAGTAATAAGATCCAAACTTTCTCTACTTAGCCAAAAAAGGTCTATTTGGACAAACCAATAGTTTCAAATCTACTTTGGGGTGTTGACAAGTTTTATTGTTAACATTTTTGACGCTAGAAGGAGGGCGTGAACCTCCGACCTTTTAAAAATTCCACACCATTATCCTATAACCCAATTCTATTCCAAGCTTGCCCATTTTGGAATTTAGTTCATCATGATTGGAAAAATAAAAAGATCCGAGCAAGGTTCCTCGGAGCCACATCAAATTGGATTCTCCCATGAGACAACTAATGATAGTAATCTACAAGAAGAAAAACTGTTAAGGATGAAGGCTTTAAGGATCATAAGAAAAAAGAAAGTTGAAGTCTATGATCCACTTAAATGGAGTTTAAACCCTTTTCATATTGGCCCCACCCCACTCTTTGCCTTAGGAGAAAAGAAAAAAGGGAGTGACAACTTGTTTGACCTAATGAGAAAAATAATTCAGCATTATACCAAAGGCACGATCTTTGAAGAAGGAATAATGGTTGATTACAATGCCTTTGCACACAAATGGGGTCAAGTGACAAGTGGGAGAATACCTACACCAGAACCACAAAGAGTTTTAAAGAGAAAACCAATTATCAAAGGTGGAACTCCAGAGCCAAGTAATAAAAGACCTAGAAACCATCCTCGAGAAACAAGCTTCAAGTCGAGACTTCCAAAAGAATGCAACTTAACAACATCCATATAGAATGTCTACTTGCTAACCAAGGATGAACTCAATTATTGGCCATCCCAGAAGAAAAAGCCTAAATATGAAAGGAACTTGGGAGAATCCTATTGCCATTACCATATGGTGAATGGACATGAATTCAATCACTACAGAGCGCTTGAAGGAATGATAGTTAACTTTTTCATACAAGGAAAAATTAATGGGTTTGTAAGGAGATACTGAATGAAGTCAATTAAGAACTACTTTACTAAAGAGAATCTACATGGTTGGGAGTGAAATACTCCTTTCACTTGGACATTACCTTAAATGGTCAAAGCCTCTATCCGTGCAGAGCTGGCCAAGGCAGAGCACCTCCTGGATGGAGGAGTGTAAGCCTTTATCCGCATCACACTATGGCCAGGATAAAGCATCGACAATCCCTTAGCCGCACCACACTATGGCTAGGTTAAGGACCCTCTTGGAGGGAGGATTGAGTAAGCCCTTGGTCCTGCCACGCTATGGCCTGACCAAGGCACTAAATAAGCTCTTGACCGCACCATGCTATGACCAGGTCAAGGCGTCTCCTAGAGGGAGGATGGAGTTAGCCCTTGGTCCTTCCATGCTATGGCCTGGCCAGAGCACCGAATAAGCCCTTGATCGTGCCATGCTATGGTTATGTCAAGACGCCTCCTGGAGGGAGGTTGGGTAAGTCCTTTGTTCCAGCTTGAGAATGAGCTAACCAAGCACACCAGACAACAATGGACTAAGACATCCAAGCCCAAGAAGTGGCATATCAACTTACGGACTAAGATGTCCAATCCCAAAAACCGACATATCAACCTACGGACTAAGATGTCCAAGCCCAAGAAGCGGCATATCAACTAATGGACTAAGACGTCCACCTAAGAAATGGCATATCAAATGATGGACTAAAACGCCCAAGCTCAAGAAGCAGCTGATTAAGTAGCAACTACAAACAAGGCTTAAATAAGAATATGAGGCCTCCGACTGATCATCAAAGAAGAATTTCCAAACTGCATTTATTAATACCCGAATATGGGTTTCGGGTCATTCATTATTGAGATTCGAGACTTCACTATTTAATACCCGAATTTGGGTTTCTGGTCTTTCAATTCATGGTTTTCATCATACCCTAATCTAGGTTTCAAAACTATAACTATTTATTGGACTTCACTCATTAATGCCTGAATCTGGGCTAAAGATCCCTATTAAAAAGATTACTATTATGACTTCTGGTTATCATTCACAAACATCTGAATCTGGGTTATGGATCTTCTAACTTTTAAATTTCATCCATTAATGCCTTAATCTAGATCGACGGGTTTCTATTACATGATAGTTATCGATTTTTTATTGTTATCTCCAAAAGTTAGATTTCTAGACATCTATAATTAAGTCCTTAGTTGAATCTATGGTTTTCTACCATTAGACTACTGATAATCTCGCAATATAATTGAAGCTGAATTCTTGGTTATCTCTTATCATTACCGAAGATGGGTTTCAGGACATTCAATCGTATTCATTGGATTACTTTTCAAATGTAAACATGATGATTTTTTTAATTTCTGCAAATGACATGAATAGATTTCTATATAGATTTTAAGCTAACAACAAGAAATATTGTTTCTTCATGCTTTTCAGGGAAAGCATAATAGTAAAAAGAACTGAAAATTCCAACAAATATAGAGATCATGGTAAAAGCTATCAAAGAGATGATTCAAAAATAACATTAAAAGAAAGGATTACAAACCGGGTGATATTTACAAAATTTTCATAATTTACACAAGTTATGAAATTATTTACAAGTATACGGAACAAATACATACATTTAATTAATATAAATTGTTCATAAGTCTTGAACAACCTTATTCAGATTCTTGGCAATTAAAGGACTACAATGTAATGAATAACGATACGGAGAACTTCTTTAAGTTTCTTCTCTTTTTTCCTCATCTTGTTTTCATCATCAATAGCCTCAATGTTGGTCTTCAAAGCATGATTACAAGCTTTATTTGTGCCTTTAAGAGTTTTATTTACTCTTTCCAAATCAGCAATGCACTTTATAAGGTGATACTTTTCGCATTCAAGCTTTTGAATCCTAGCTGCATATTCATTTATACATTTCGAGTATCTTACTTTTTTTTCATCAAAATACTTCATCATCTCAAATTTAACTTTCCTACACCATTCTCCAACTACATTTTTTCCTAAATTGGGAGGATGGTTAGTCGTAGTAGGGAACTATTGGATGGCTAGGGAAGTAGATTTTATTAATTTTGCGACAGATGAAATAACGGGAGAAACTGGTAAATCAATGTTTGAGATATTATTCTCCATAATAAATTCTAGCGGTTTGCATTGAGCTTGACTATCCTTTAACTTAATCTCCAAGTCATTGATTTGCTGGAGGAGCTCAGGCATCTTATGATCAAAACCGATTGAAGATTTGATTTAATCTGATGCTTTAATGAGGAAATTGTTTCGCTTTAGCTCTTAACATCTGCCTATAGATTAACGATCCGATCGTTAAGATTTCTAATAATTGTTTTCTGAAGCAAAAATATCATATGACATTTTAGTGCTTCAGTGTTACCCTAGAAACAAACGATAAAGGATCGTCAAGGAGCTTCCTCTTTTCAAGATCTGCCAACAACCTATCTTTAATATCGATAAAGCGTGATGTCGAGTCTAATGAGAGTGGCGTTGCAAATAGTTGTAACTTCTATTTAAACAAACAAAGAAAAATAAAATAAAGTCAAGGCTTGAATAATCCATCTCTTTATTATAACAATAGAAGATTACAACTTAGTAAAAATGAAACTAAAAAAAGTATAATTAGACATTTGTTTTACATCTAAAGTTGGGAAACTGCATTTCTGATTTTATGCAATGAATTGGCAGAAAGAATAACTATTGAGTCAAAAGGAACATCAAGTCTTTCTGGAGTAATAAGCAGAGGATATTTGCTATAGTCCCATTCTCCGACAAGGAGACTATAGAGACCACATATTAATTTGGTATGATATGTTCGGATTTCCTTAAGTAGCTTTTCTTTTTCTTCACCGAGAAAATCGAAACAGAGCCGAGGATGTTCCATATAAAGTTTTTGCAAATCTCTAAGAAAGCAATATCTAGCTAATTTTGAAGATTTCAAAATTGGTTCCTTTTCGAGATAATCTCTTCTTAGCTTAACATACTTACTTAGATAATCTTTAGAAATAGGCCAGATGGACATTTATTTTGTGATAATGTAGTAAAATACAGCTAAGTATAAAAGGAAAACTAAAAAAAAATCACAAATCAATATTATTACATAATTATGACTATTCATATGGTTCGTAAAAAATTGACTTGGTAAATAATTATGAAATAAACTTTTCCTTATAGTATTTGAGTTTATCAGGAGGTAGTTCTTGGGGAATCGATCTGACCCGTGGTAAGTTCCAACATGCTCCAAGATGCGGGTCAGATCCAAATTCGTCCAAGTATTTCTTGTGTAAACACCCAAGTAGACCCCCACTAAAATCAACTAAATAAGATAAATCCATAGTTGGGTGTCTACAATAAGCTTTGAACAGGAAGTAATCGAAATTTTTCTCTCCTTAATCAACATCTAAAAGAGCCGATTCTCTTTTAAAAGACCATCATACCGAAGGCGCGCCCTCCTCAGTTGTGGGGTAGCTTCTTGATATTTGAAGGATGCTAACACTACCGCACTTCTGTTAAGCCTGTGATATTTATCAGAAAGAATATTGTGTTCTTTCAACTATTTATCTAACTCCCTATTCAAACTATTTATTTTCGCTTGTTTCCTTTCAAGCTTGGTTTTATAGGGGTGAACGGGTTTCCTTCTTATCTAAAGTAAATGATTTAAACTATTACTACCTTGGAAGTGAAAGCTGTTTAAACAAAGAATCCCACACCTAAGAGTTGGGAATAAACGCTTGAGGGACATGCTTTTTCTCCCTTGATTCTTCCACACTGATGTAAGTAGGCTCCTCTAGAGGATCAGAAGGCGCAGAGGGTTTAGATAGGCTTGCTTCATGAGAAGATGGATCGGGATTGACCTTTGCGGAAGTCCTTGCGTTGTCATCGCCATCTTTTTTAGGAGCATAAGAGTGATCACCCTTGTCGTCATTTGATCCTTGACCTCCATCAATGTTGTCATCTTCATTGTCATCATCATCGTCGTTATCATTATCATCATCATCATCGTTACCACCTTTTTCCTCGGCAACTTCATCTTTGTCACCTTTCTCTTCAGAGTCGGAGTCTATTTTGAAGGAAGGGACTTTGAAAGATAGAATTTTTAAGGCAACGATTTCCTCGGGGACTTCAACCTCCTACTCCATCTTTTTAATTTTTTCTATAACCCTATCAACAAGGGCAGGGTCGAGTGAGGGAAAGCTCAATTATGGGCATTTATCGACATTGTCGGCATAAGCGAGCATCACGACATCTTCAAAAGAGTTGATAATGTTGTCTTCAAGAAAAGTGTTAAGGAATTGACACACCCACTGCTTTGCATCAGAAATAGTATCGGTAGCCAATTTTAAAGAATCTTTACTCTTCTTCAGCTTTTCCATTAGAGACGATTGTTTTGCTGCCATCGAGCTATTTCGTCCTTGGATTCTTTAAGGGCCACTTTTAAGGCCAAATTATCATCAGCAAGGAGTTGATGAGCTTTCCTCTCGTCAAAAATAATAGATTCAGATTGGGCCAAAGAAGCCCTCGGTCGCTCTAACTCTATCGTAGCCTCGTTTTTCTCTACGGATAGGGAGGAAACTTGACTCTTTAAGTGTGAAATTTCTCCTCGGAGCTTAGTCGATTCAGTGGAGGATTTTTATGCGTTCTCATGTAATGAGAATCAACTCTTGGAAAAATGAAAAAAAAGCGTATCATAAGTCAAAAACTTAAGGAAAAACAACAACAATAAAGTTAAGTGAAGTGAAACGCACCAAGAGTTGTTGTTCTATAAGGGACTGATAGTGACCCATCAAATCAAAAACAGAGGAATGTGGGTGAATAGAGGCAAAAGATGAAATATTCAAGAAAGATTGGACTATCTTTTCAAAATAGCTTGAGGGCATGGGAGATGGTGGTCTAGAAGGATTCAGCTCTAGAGACGGAGTCGAAGTCCCTAAAGCTTTTTGCATCTGCTCAATCACACTAGGAGAGCTCGAGATGACAATGCAAGAGATGGGATCGATTTTGGAGGGAGTCTTCTTAGATGGATCAAGAGGGGATTTAATAGTAGGACTCTCCAAGGAATTATCAATGTCTACAAACTCCCCTTCTTCCTATGGTGGAGAATCGGGAACTTCTACAATCTTGGCTTTCTTGGGGAGTGGTTCTGCCACGACCACTTTTTCCAGTTTTATTTTGGTGTCCATCTTCGATCTAGCAATAGCTTTGGACAAAAATGACGCACGAGAGGTAGAATAAGGGAGAGCCGGAGCACTCATAGGTTGTTCAATCTAAGGAGCAGCTTTAGAAAATTCAAACAAATTATAAGTCAGTAACGTAATTTGAGAAGTAATGTAGCAATAAACTACAGGTAAGCCTACCAGAGTGATTAGGACAAATTAGAGACATTGGGGAGACGTTCTTTGATCACCCAAAGAAAGAAATCGCTTACTCTAAGCTGTATGTTAAATGAGAGGAGGTTCGCCAAGTACTCTCCGACCAGCTGGCAGAAGGAAATGTTTTTGTAAATTGGAAGGGTTCAAACAGAGTTAGTCTATTTCCAATCCCACTTGAAGCGACGACCAGTGACTTTACCGTTTCCTTATTTTCTTCATTTAGTTCTTTAACAGAAGCACCTGATAAAGAAACACAGGTTAACAAAAGAAAAGTAACTAAATGGAAAAAAGTCTGACATCAACTTACAGGGAGAAGAGAAAACCGCACTAATGTTGGGTAAGCGCTTAACAAAGAAGAAATATGTTTCCCAGTCCCTGAATTTGTTCATCCACTCAGATATTAGCTTTTTGGGATGATTGGCTCTAAAGATTTGGGTGTTCAAGTTGCTTAGCCTAATCAATCAAACAAGATAATTCAGCCCTTCAGCTTTAAGAGAGGGAATGCCGGACTCCAAGGACAGAAGATAGGCATACACATTGGGTGATAGTTGTATAGGAGAATACCTAGATAGGCCAGGAACTTGGATAAGAAGTCCGAGAAGGGAAGGAATCCTCCATGCCAAATATGGATTGCGGTGTAGGCAAAGTTCCTTTCAAGAGGGCTATGAATGGTGTCGTTATCATTATGGGGAATAGCTTCTACCCCAGTTATGCCAAAGTCATTGAGAATCGCATCCACCTCATCCTGGGTGGATATTAAGGAATGTTTGGAGGTGGCTTTAAACTTCTTGGATGAACCCATGATTCTGCCAGGTGAAATCATTTAATTAGAAATTATAGCCAGTTATGAAATTAACATTCTTTCAAAAATATTGGAAACCTATTACAACAATTAGAATATCAAACAAAAACATGAAATTACATATTCTTGAAAGAATTTTGAAGTTAGAAAAATGAAATCTATTGAGCTTTCGACAGAGTCGAAAGGAAAGTAGAAGTTGACTCCCAATAAGGTCCCTTCAATAATGTCAAAGGCTCAAGGATAATTTTGTTATTAAAAGAAAGTATATGAAACCTACACAATAAATTTAAATAAGATTTACGCTACCAATATTCAATGAACAAGGAAAAGAACCTTTCAACGGTGTCGAAAGCCATGAACTTAATTTTTCTAAGGGAATATGAATGCTGTCGAAACCTTACATGCCAAATAAGTCGAAAGGTTTCGAGTTTGTATCATATTTATAAAATAAAAGGACTTGTGACATTCCGAAAATATTAGTAAAAGATGACATTCGAATCTCAATTAGTTACAAAAGGTTTCGGCAGAGTCGAAAAAGGGTGCATGGTTTCGGAAGCATACAAACAAAAATATTTGAATCGATACTAAAGGTCTCGACTAAGTCGAAACGTTTGATTTGATTTATAACTTATGCAAAGTATATTTTCTTCAATCCAATTTATAAAAATATATGTATCTCTAACTTCACAGGGTTCCTAAAATAGGTTGAAAGTAAGCATGTACTAAAGGTTTCAAAACCAATAAAAAAAGGTCTATGCTTTTGAAAGTATGTATGAAATAATTATTTAGTAAGACACATTAGTCAACTTCTTCGAAAGGTATCGGGCTACATTAAAGTACAATTATACTTTCGAAGAGGTCCAGCTCATATTAGCTACACAACCTTTCGACAAGGTCAATTAAATGAGAGCTAGACTACCTTTCGACCCCATCGAAAGAGGTTGAGAAAGCGAAATAAAAGTTGCTTCCTCAATCCCTTTCAAAGGGGTAGAAAGGTAAAATTGTAGCGCCAAATTTTAATTCGTATAGCTCAAAGCTTCTCCACGAAGTAATTGGAAATCCCCTTCTTCCCCAAATTTAATTTTTAATCTAGAAATTCAAAAAAAACAATCAAAATCCATAACAAGATATATTTAAGCGCGAATTTACCATTCAAAATTGTGGAGTCTTTGAGATAAAAAATCCGAACTCTTTAAAAATGATAATAACAATAAAATCCAAGTAAGATAAGCTTAGAATGAAGATTAACAAGAAATAGATCATAGCAAGTCATGAAGATAAATTATAGAATGCTTTCAGGCAAATAAAAACCTAGACGATTTTTATCAAATCAAAGCAGTAGTTTAGACCCAACACGATGGATTTAGAAATCAAAATTCGCCATGAAAAGTAAATTCGAAAAGCAAGATAATAAAAACTTACTTTAGATTTAAATTTCTGCTGTTGGAAATAGGAAGAATTTGAAAACTTTAATTCTTGTTGTGAATTTCTTTTAATTTCAAATAAGTGAAAGAGGGGAAAAGAGAACTTGCTTTATAAGAAAAGTCAACATGGATGGCAAACCGTTGATTGAATTTAAATGAAGGGCCAGGATTTGCGGATGAATATGAAAAGGTAGGAAGTGTGATAAGTTTTGAAAGAGTTGACTTGGGAAGTCAAGAGCATCCCTTCGTGGGGGGGGGCAAATGTTACCACAAATTCCTACTTCAACCTTATTGAAACGAAAATAGTTAAAAGGAAAAAGAGATGGCAGCACCCAACAAAACCTTTCGAAGGAGTCGAAGGGATGCTATAGCCAAAGCCGATGTGTTACAAGCTTTCGAAGGGGTTAACGTGGTTGAAAGCTCCATTTTGCATGAATATCTACCTTTCAAAACAGATGCTTTTGCCTACATGAAGACGTGTAGAATAAGAGGAGGTGTACCTTTCAAAGGCAGCATGTGCGTCAAACCTTTTGAGACCAAAGGTTTCGCCTTCATTCAAACTACCCAAAAGATGTCTTGATTAGAACAGCCCTTTCGAAAGCATAATTAAGCCTTTCAAACCGATCGAAGTCTTTAACATCTAGGGAAGGTTCCATATCAAGTCGCAAGCATGCATTCAGAAGCTACATATTGCGTCAAAACCATCAACACCTTCAAAACTCCAGAGAACAACCCGTCGACATAGTCGAAAGCTCTTGCCCTTACACACTTGCAACAACAAAGCAATACAATGGAAAAGGCTCGTCTACGCCTTTCGACGAAGATGGAAGCATTTAAACTCAATCAAAAGCATTGTAGAAGGATGTGCAAGTGTCAAAGGAGATGAAATGTATAAAAATCCACCTTTTGACTAGGTTTAAGGCTCTGAGTCGAAAGGTGCCAACCCGTATTGGTAAATAAGACACTAGGGGTATGGTTTAAGGGATCCGAATTTATTCATTCTACATTTGTATTTTATTAATTTTGCAAATTTGTAAACCCTAATTTGGTTAGGGGAAATTAATCATATTGTACGTCATTAGTTAAATGAAATCAAGGTTTGATATTAATGATTATACAACTGTTTTGAAGCTACTATTTGATCCAATTGTGTTCCGCTTATATCAACCAAATCGAAAGGGTACCTCTCGAGAGAGTCGAAACCTCCCATTTACTAGTACAATTAAGTCCTTAGCTACAAATCACCACTTGCTAAATGCTTGTTATTTAAGAGTCAAAACCTTAAACCTTGCTTATTTTCCCTTAGATATCAGGATTGAATCTAAGCCGTTTAAATGCCTAGCTTTTGACGAAGTCGAAACCCATCTAGACTAATCATTTTCTTGAATCCTTCAGAGCTAACCTTTAATATTTTACAACCGTGCAGAAATTGGATTTTGAAAGGATAACCAAACAACTTCAATAAGCTCAAAGGGCTTAAAAGAAAGGGATATATGTGTTTCGACTGGGTCGAATGGTTGGAAAAGAATTTTCATAACAAAAACCTATTCAGAAAGGTTAATCAAAAGAAGCAATAAGATCCAAACTTTATCTACTTAGCCAGAAAAAGTCTATTTGGGCGAACCAACATTTTTAACTCTACTTTGGGTGTTGATAAGTTTTCTTGTTAATACATCCCAATAAAAGTACTTGACTTAGGAAAAAAGGTTATATTTATCTTGTTTCAACCAAAATGAAGGAGTTTCCTTATTGATTAAATAGTTCTCTATATCAGCATACCATGGATTATGGAAACGGAAAGGAGTTTTTCATCAGGAAAGTTCTCATTGATCAGTAAAGAAGATGGTATGTTTGGAAGACGCAATAGATGATCGACAATAACATTGTCAAATCCTTTTTTATCTTTGATAGTAAGGTCAAATTCTTGGAGTAACAGGATCCAACGGATCAAGCGAGACTTAGTATCCTTTTTAGTGAATAGATACCTAAAGGCGGAGTGGTCAGTGTAAACCATAATGTGTGAGCCAATCAAATAAGTTGGAATTTTTCAAGCGCAAAGACTATCGCTAGAACCTCTTTTTCAGTGGTTGTGTAATTGAGTCATGCATCGTTTAGAGTCATACTAGCATAGTAAATGAAATGAAGATTTTTGTTGATGTGCTCTCCTAAGACAATACCAATTGCAAAGTTAGAAGCTTCACACATTATTTCGAAAGGAAGATCCCAATTGGGTGAGTAAATGATGGGAGCGGAAATGAGTTCATTTTTAAGACGTTCAAAAGCAGAAACACAATCAGAATAAGTTAAATGGAACGTCTTTTCCAAGAAGAAACGTCAGAAATCGAGTAATTTTACTAAAGTCCTTCACAAAGCATCGATAGAAACCAGCATGCCGAAGGAATGAACGAATATCCTTAATAGATTTGGGAATGGGTAGATTCGCAATTACATCAACTTTCTCTTTATCTACCTCAATGCCTTTGTTTGAAATGACATGCCCAAGAACAATGTCATTTTTGACCATGAAATGACATTTTTTCTAGTTTAACGTTAAGTATTTGTCCTTGCATCGATTCAGAACCAACTCAAGATGGTGTAAGAACTTGAAAAAAGAGTTTCTAAAGATGAAGAAATCGTCCATAAACACTTCCAGAAAGCATTCGATCATGTTAGAAAAGATACTGACCATGTATCTTTGGAAAATAGTAGGACCGTTGCAAAGCCCAAATGGCATACATCAATATGCAAAAGTGCCAAAGGGACATGTGAAAGTCATTTTCTCTTGATCTTTGGGAGCGATCAGAATTTGGTTATAACCGAAATAACCATTAAGAAAGTAATAGAATTCATGGCCGACTAATCGTTCAAGTATTTGGTCGATGAAAGGAAGAGGGAAGTGATCTTTTCGTGTTGCAGCATTTAATTTTTGATAATCAATGCAAACACGCCAACTTGTTTGAGTATGAGTTGGAATGAATTCGTTAGCAACGTTCTTGATAAGGTAAGTCTGGACTTTGATGCATGATATGAATTAGGTTAACCCATCAGAAATTGGTATATGATTCCATTATGGAGGAGTTTAAGAATTTCGTCTCAACCGCATCCTTTATTTTTGGGTTAAGCCTTCGTTGCGCGTCATGAACAGGCTTCATCAACTAAATGGATACGATGATGAACAAGAGCGGGACTAATTCCCTTTATCTCGGTGATCAACAATCCAATTGCCTCTTTTTTTCAATGGAAATAAAAGAAGAGAAGCTTCTTGATCAAGAGAAAGAGTTGAAAAGATTGACATGAAACGTTTCGTTGTCACCTAAGTATGCGTACTTAAGGTGATCAGGAAGAGGTTTGAGTTCCAACCTAGGGGGTTGCTCAATCAAAGAATTCAGTTAAAGTTCTAACTCAACAGTGAGGGGTTCAAACGGAAATGCATTTACATTTCGTTAGGCTCGTCTCGAAACATTTGTTCGTATTTGATCTCACGTTCATGGTTTAGGTCAACCGTTTTGTTATCAAAATTTTCTTGAATGGATCTAACTTCCAACGTTTTGTCACGTGGTTCGTTCGATTGATTTTCGAGATTGAAAATGTTAAGGTCCAAAGTCATGTTTCCAAAAGAAATTTTCATCGAACCATTTCGACAATTGATTAAGGCATTTGAAGTGGCTAAAAAAGGTCGTCCTAAAATCAATGGAATTTAACTCATCATATTGTTCATGGGTTGTGTCTCTAAAACAATGAAATTGACAGGGAATGTGAATTGACCAATTTTGATGAGTACGTCCTCAATTTCTCCCATGGGTTTCTTTATTGAATGATCGACTAATTGAAGAGTTACTTTTGTTGGTTTTAGTTCACCCGAGCCAAGTTGCTGGTAAACTGAATTAGGAATCAAATTGACACTCGCACCCAAGTCTAGTAAGCACTTATTAATCTTCTTGTCTTCAATCGTGCACGAGATAGTCGGACGTCTAGGATCTTTGTATTTTAAGGGGAATGATTGAGACAAAACTTCCCTAAAACCGGAAGCTAAGAAAACTTTCTTGGGTACATGAGTATGTCATTTTTGAGTGCACAAGTCCTTGAAAAACTTAGCGTAAGTTGGGACTTGTTGAATGATATCTAGAGGAATGTTAACTTTGACTTGTTTAAAAATTTCCAACATCTTTTACATTTAATCAGAATGTTTCTTAGGTTGAAGGCGATGTGAAAATGGAATTCTATACTCAGTAGGTCGGTCTATTGAGTAGAAGAAGAATTTGGATGGGCATTTGATTCAATATTTGGCTCAATGTTTTGTTCCGAATCGCTTGTCGTTTTCGAAGTGTCAAAAGGAGCTTTTGGTAAATCGTTTGGATTAACAAATTGGTTATTGATTTGTTTACGAAACGCAAAGTCGTGATATCATTCATTTGGTTCACATTGCTATCCTGAACAACATAGGCTTGATTCGAATTCGTGTTTTATTTTCTGGGATTCAGAAATGGCTGACTTGGGAATGTGCCTCATTCACATTCACTCACAGATGTGGCTAATTGACTCATTTGCATTTAAGGTTTGGCAATCGACTAATTCATATTCTGCATGTACGAGGTTAACAAATTTTGCAAATTGCTATTTGGTTGGAGGTTTTGAGTGGTTGCTTTAGCCAAAGTTTCAAAACTTTTCTCAAGTGAAGTCAATCCTTTATCGTCTTATGGAGTAAAAGATTGTTGTGGTTGATTTTGAGATGGAGGCATAAAATTTTGTTGAAAGTGGTTGGGCTGAAACGGAGGATTCGAAGCATTGTTCAGAATGCTTAAAAGTTCGGGCAAACCAAATTCGTGTTGGAATTATTTTGGTTCCATGCAAAATTAGGATGATTTCTCCAACTTGGATCATAAGTTGGAGAAAACGGGTCATTCTTAACCTTGTTAAAAGCATCGAGTTGTTCTATCGAATTAGGACACTGATCGGCTATGTGATTTTGATCGTTGCATTTATAACACATTGGTTGACAAGCTTGGTTCATTTGGTTGAATGAGAAAACGTTGTTGAATTTATTGATCATTGCATCGATTTTAGCATCCAAAGCCAATGATGATCCTATCGAGTGTGTGCTCGATCGTGAATAAATGGATTTTTCGTTAGAACGTTCCCATTGGGATTACTTTTCGGCCAAGTTTTCAAAAAATACCAACATTATCGTGATGTTGGGCGCTAAAATTGCCTTGGCACATCGTTTCAAGCATGGTTCGTGAACTATGTTCAAATCCATCGTATAAGATTTGGCAAAGAGTCCATTTTTCAAAATTATGGTGTTGACATTTTATCAAAAGCTCTTTAAATCTTTCAAAGTATTTTTCGAAAGGTTCACCCCTGAATTGATGAAAATTCACAATTTCGTTTCGGATTTTAGTTGTTTTTCCAAGGGTAGAACTTTTTTAAGAAGACTTTAACGAATTCGTCCGAAGTTTTGATCGAGTTTGACAGTAAGCTGTACAATCATTTTTCAGCGTAATCGGTAAGGGCGAATGGAATTAATTGAAGTTTGATCCATCGTCATATAATTGTTGGAGTGTCATGGTTGCACATACTTGTTATAATTTTGTTAAGAAGATTATGGGTCATCGTGTCCAAATTTGCCAAATTTTAGGAGCGTGGCAATGTAATTTGAATGAATTTCGAAGTTATTACCTGTTGGGGCAAGTAATGTGATACAAGAAGGAATAGAAACTCTATCAGGAAAGATTCTATCCATGAGAGTTCGAGAGGCGTTTTCGTTAACCATCGTTAAAGGATTGTTCGTTCGAGTTAAACGATTCGTTGTTGTGTCACGAGTCATGCACTCATGCATAAGTGAAAAGGTCAAGGAGAGAAATAAGTGAGGATCAAGTTTAAGAGAATGAAACAAGGTTTATTTACCAAAAAGAATTTATTTTTCAAAAATGGAGATTGATTTTTGTTTGTTTTTTTTGTTCTTTTGAGTTTTCAAATGTTTTTCTTTATTATATTTTTTTTTTAGTTTTTGAAAAGATAATCGTTTTTTTGAATTTTAGTTTATCTAAAAAAATCAACTAAAGTAAAATGCTTGTTTTTTGATTTTTGATCTTTTTTCAAGAGAAAATATTTGAAAAGATTTTTTCTTTTAGATTTTTATTAAAAAACTAAGTTAAGGAAAATGTGATTTTTTTTTCTTTACTTTCAGATTTTGTTTTATTTTTATATATGCATGAACAAATGCAACTAAAGGAATGCAATGACTTAATTATGAATTTTCTGTTCTTAGTAGCTCCTAACTCAAAATTGTATAATCACACTTTGACTTAATCCAACAAAATAGTTCTTATCCAGGTAACAGACATGGGTTATCGATGCAACATGAATCACCGTAGAAATGGAATATTTAAATACCTTCAGAGAAATAATCACTACAATATTTAAGAATCACCGTAATATTTATAAATGATTATTGCTCTGCCGTAGCCTAGACACCAAGAAATTAGATTGTCGAAAGAAGACAGCTTGTTAAGATACAATTAAGCCCTAAATGAGCCCGTGAATCTTTTAATTCCAGAGTCTAACCGTTATTATTAGTCAAATTCTAAGATGATATGCAATTTGTGGGCCAAGGAAAGGCTGATGAATTCCCCACCGTATGTGAAGTTGGGTATTGCCCTTAGAAAAGAAAATAAGATGAAATGAATGCAAAACAGGATATAAACATGTATTACAATGCAACAACGAATAAATTTTGATTTTGGATTTTAAAATGTAAGCAACCAACAATGCAACAACGATACCAGATCTTGCAGAATTGTTAGTAATTTTATTTTAAAGTAGAGATTTTTTTATAAGTAAGCAAAGCAGATTTTAGCAAGCAATTCTTCTCCTTCTAAGTTCCTGGAAATTAAACCTGCAAAAGTATTGAACACGAATATTTATGAGACTAAAACGAAAACAACTTCCTTTTGTTTAAGGATAAAACCCAATATCAACATAAAAGAAATATCAAAATTTAAAACCCAATAAAATTTCTTTTTCGTTTTTTTATTTTATTATTATTAAAACTGTTATTTTTTAGAAAGTCTAAGGAGCAAAAATTTAACAAAAGAAAGAAAAAGTGTTTTTTTAGAGAAACAAATAAAAAAGTAAACACAAAAGGATTTAAATAAATCAAACTCAACTAAATTTAACGCAGCCCAAAACAATTTTATGAACGAAAATTTTTTTCTGACTTTTTTTTACGTTCAAGCCTACAGCCCAATTAAGAAAACAACTAAATTCCTAAATCATAGCTCCAAACCCAAATCTCGCCTGTCACAATTTCTAAAGTCAAAATTTCGAAACCAAATTCTAAAATCAAAATTCTAAAACCAAAGTTAACGACTTCGTTGCGGTTTTGGGTGGTTGCAGGCGATTGCGATTTGGGTTTGGGAGATGGAAAAGGCTGGTAGAAATTTTGATTAGAAGTTGTTTTGATTCAGGTTTATTGCATGGAGGATGCGGCGAGGAGAGGCCAGCGATGATGGTGTTCTATTGAGGTTGGTAGTTATTCAATTTTAGAAGTTGTTTGCATAGGTTGCGAAGTTGGGGTTGTTCGATGAAATGGAGGCGAGAATGGGTTGTAGATGGACGTAGTGTAGGTTTAGGTTATTTGCTGAAGAGGCTTGGAGTTTTTTGAAGTGCAGTTTTGAAACACCCCACACCCCTTAGTATACCCAAAAGGACACACTAAAAGAAGTGGTGCGTTGTAGGTATCATCCCCTTGATCGGTGTTTACTGGACCTCATACAGACTCTTCATCCCCTTAGTCTACTAGACCTAATACAGACTCTTCATACCCTCAGTCTACTGGACCACATGAAGACCCTTCAGTCGGTGCTCCAGAGAGCTCCTTTCAGTACCAGGATAAAACTTGTGATTAGTAGTAAAACATCTATTTTCCTGTTGGGACAAAGTTCTATCTTCAAAGATTTCTCGGGATATCTTCTTACGAAGTTTCGTTAGCTGTATGAGCGGTAACGCCCACGTACGGCTCCGTGAGAAGTTGGACATAAATGGCCTTATTGTACCTCACTCCTGTCTTCAATAGGGTCTGCTAGCTAAAACTTGCAGAGACTAAGATTCACAAGACAAAATAGATAAAAATAGCAGAAATAATCAAAACTATAACTTACTAAAAATCAAACTTCATAAGATAGAGTTATAAAACCAAATACACAAGATGTCTCAAAATACCAATACATGACTTATGAAAATCATAACCTCAGTCTTATAAAAAAAATTAGAGTACAAAACTATCCCTCTCAAATAAAGTGCCAGTACATCAAATGAACTAAAAACTGAAAATGAAGAAGAGGAATATATGAGAAAATCTCCGCAACTGAAGTCTCCAAGAGTCCGTAATCTACCATCCTTGCCCTTGCTGGCCTTTGGGGAGGGGCAAGGGGAAATAGAGGAGTGGGTCAGGCTAAAAGTCCGGTGAATGATAGTAATTAGTAGTATTCTTAAGCAATGTAAAGATAATAGACTTTGCAACAGTTCTAGTATAAAAGAAAATAGAGAAATAGAAGGGAAGGTAAAGCTGGAAAAAATACAGTTTAACTATTTCTTAGATTAATATGATTGGATTATCTTGATTGCTTACACTTGTCTTAGATAACTGCTTTGATTAGGCTGAATTCCCAACCCTACTTTAATTAGGCTAAAGTTCTAAATCTACCCTTTGATCGGCCTCCTACTAATGTGTCTACCGCGGACCAGCTCCTATAGCTCTCTACATAGAAGACTGTGGACCAGACCCTATAGGCCCCTACACAGAAGACACTAGTGTCTACAGAAAACACCTACTAAGCGCTTGGAACTCATAACGATTTATGAGCCATCACTGGAGGTCGGACGTGTGACTACCACTAAGCTCACGTTACCTGTTGCTCCACCTATCGGACCTCTTATGTACCACTGCTCCAGCATAAGCATGCCCTTCTTCTCACTTCGGCTATTGTGAGACCACATTGTGTCCATCGAAAATATGGGAATGCTGTTGGTACTGGTCTTTGCTAAACAAAATATAGTTGTGCCCCTTGTCCAAATCCCCATGATTTGAACTTCTATTTATTGACCACTTATTTACCACTTCTCCAGCATAAGCGTGCCCTCGCCTCACTTCGGCTATTGCGAGACCATCTTTGTGCATCGAAAATAAGGCAATGTTGTTGGTACTGGTCCCACTTTTATCTTTGCTTATTAACTTAGTATAAATTGTTTAAATAAGCCTCTACTGTTATCATTGCTATCTTTGCTTATTAATTTATTCTAAGTCTCAAAATAAGCCTTTTTCTGTTCTGTTTCTAATTATAACCTACGTTATAATTGTGCTTATTAACTTAACCCAAGGTCTAAGCATAAAAATAAGCTACTTTCATCATTTACTCTTTTTAGTTATAATTATACATCATAATTAGGCTTGCAAATATCTTAAATTCGGTCCAAGTCCAATTTATTACAGTCTTCTCAATTTACATCTTATTCTCCGTAATTTTAGTGTTCTTGTTACTTAGTCCATATTTGCATTTTAAATCTATTCTATTCCATTCGCGTAAAGAGGAAAAATAGAAAGAAACCGACAATTACAGAAGGAATCCCAAACATAGAAAAGATGTAAATAAAACCTAAATAACAGTAAATAATTGTAAATAAATGAAAAGGCTATAATTAACAGTAAATAACTACAAATAACCGAAAAGAATAGCTAAAAGGGAATAGACTGAAAAATAAATCTAAAACTAAAAATAAAATGGTAAAAAGGTTATTCCAAAATTGTAGAAAAACTACAACTATTGGAAACCATATTATTTTATTACTTAAAAATCTAAAATAATTACAATAACTCACCTGTGGTCCTTAGCTCTTCCCTTGGTCTTCCCGGATCCACTTGAGGGTATTAAATATTTTAATTTTAAACGATTTTCTCCTTGGAAAATTATTCCTTTTTGGGTCCTGCCCGAGAAGGTGAACCCAAAAGGAGAAAATCTTGAATGAGAAAAATAGCTAGGCCTAGGGACTTATTTATAGTGGCGCTTGTGGACCTCAGACCGTTAGATTTGGAGATTGAATTTGGTGCAAACACGTCATAGGCGTGATAAGAGCCGTCGGATGGGATCACGGACGCACCAGATGAGAGGAAATAAGCAAAATGACACGTTTGAAGCTCTCTGGAACGAAGAATTCGTTTCTATATTCAAACAATTGGGCGGGTCGACCTAGGTGTCGACCTTCCCCTTGCTAGGTCGACATGCATGTCAACCTAGCAATGGTTAGGTTGACCTTGGTGTCGACCTAGCCATGTATATTATTATTATTATTATTTTGCTTTTTAATTTCTTGTTTAATTCATACGTCTCTCGTTCTAGCTCGGATTCTGACGTTCTATATATGGAAATTGACCAGAAAATTACCGCGGACACAATGATGCAACTCCCATGGCTCAATTCTGATAATTTCATAAAGTTATTTTATCATTTAATTAATTCGTTAATTAATTATTATAGCTGAAATTTCGGGTTGTTACATTCTCCCCTCCTTAAGGGATGTCATCCCCGAAATCTCTAAGGATAGAAGAATGAAATAAATGTTTTCATCCAAGTTCTACAACCAACTACTCAACCATCATCCATTACATCCATTGTCCTTAAGTATTTCTAATGTGATTTATGATACTTATGCAATTAGTGTACTTTCAATGTCCCTAACTAATGCAAAAGATTAGGCGGTCTACTGATTCAGTCGACCTCCTTTTATGCAATGATGTTCGTGCTATGTATCCAAATGAATGCAAATTCCCTAATGATTACTAATAGTTCTATATGCGTGCTACAATCATCATCCAAATGCAACAATCATGTGATAATCATCCATTTATAGCAACCATGGAAAACAAAATAAAAATGCAAACGCGCACACATCCATATGCATATGCTCTAGTGTCCTAGTTAAGCCGATCCCTAAGGGATAATAGTGCATAGTGTAAGTATATGCGTCCATTAGCATCCACTAGCAAACACTTTCAACCACTAGCATCCATCATACATAGCATGTTCTAATAACATGTTTACATTAAATCCTATAATCCATAGGTTAAATCCTAAGTTCTACCCTCCCAAAGGATAATAAAGGAAAGAACCTATTCAAAACTAAAGATGGAAATAGGAAATTCTAAAACTTACTATCGAAAAGACGAGGATATGAGAATACGAATTTTCCTAATCAAACCAATCTTCTCCGAAGTCTTTCTAACCATGTCGGGACCAAGTAGCAATCTCTCTATAGACTCTAATCAACACGAAGGCGACTTGCGCGGTCTTCCATAAAGAGCTTCGAAAGGTGCCACTCCAATGCTAGCTTGAAAACTACTATCATATGTGAATTCCACTAAAGGAGGATGCTTCTCCCAAGTTTCTCAAAATCAAGAATACACATATTCAACCACGTGTGTCCTACCATCTTACCGATATCACTTTATCATTCTTCTATAATTTACACACATGAAGCCACAATCCTAGGTTTCACTAGTGTCATCTATACCCTTTGGAAACTTCTACCATTACTTCTAAAAGTAATTACTGCTATCTCCTATATAGCCTTACACTTTTTCCCGTCACACTTAGGAAACGATTCCTATCTACTCCACATTTAAGAGTTTGGTTGGGTTTTTATCGTTTCATTTTAAAAATTAAGGTTTCTAAATTCTTAAAACATCAAATCCCAAAATCTTTGTCTTTAAAATACCTTTACAGCTTTCTATAATAATTGGAATTTTTAAATTTAACCGTTATTAAGTTTTCCGCTTCCAAAAACTTATTTACTTTTTCACCAAACCATCTTTCTTTAAAATACCTTTAAAAAGTCTTCACATGTTTTCAAAACATCTTCTTATTACACCTAATAGTTTTATACCTTAATGTATTGGAACTACTTTCTCTGATGAGAGACTATTAATGCTAAAACCTTCTATGAACCCTTGAAAGAGGACTTCATGTTTATGAGAAATTACAAGGAACTTATTTTATATTTTCGAAATAGGCTATACAAAATATGGTGCTTCCCATACCTTGTATATCTCTTTCACGTATTCCTTATAACTTGCACAAAACATTTGTGATTTGGTTTCATAGAAAATTATATCATTATTCATTTTATTCCAATAGATTAAAGAATGTCTAATATATATATTCATTTTCTATGAAATTTATTGATATCCCAATATTTAACTTACACCTTCTTTTTCAAAGGAACACATTTTCAAAATTGTTTTAACCTTTCCATAATTAAAAAACATTTTCTTATACTTATTTAAAAAAATATGTGTACTTACAAACCACTTTACTTCTATACTTAGAAATTATCTTTAAGACACATTTTTATTTGGGTCAAAACAGATGTTGCGTAAAACACCGTTACTACAACCCAAAAATACTAGTCTATGGATTCAATTAAAATAAATACTAATAAATCTCATATACTTATGTAAAAACATTTCTCTTAGGAGTCACTTACTATAACAATAGTGTTATAGTCTATGGTCCCCTTATTTTTCACAAAAACATCTATTACAACAATAAATGTTGTAATCTACATTTTCGATACTTAATACACTCTAGGTTTTTATATTTAAAATCTTTGTTTACTTACAAAGAAACTAGTGAGTTATATATGCTACATAATTCTTCAAAAAGAATCTCAATTTACATCATATAAAAACCAATTTAAATTTCATACCATTTTTTATTGGGATAGCCATAAGTGGATTTTCCTTCTTACTACCCTAGGAGTACCCTTCCTAAACATTGGAAACCTCATTTCCTTACTAAAGTCTTTTATTCCTATTCCTCTTCTATGCTTATATTTATCCTAAGGCATTTCTGTTAATTCCACTTAACTGAAGCAATTATATTTTTTTTTCAATTATTGACACATGAGCTTATAACTCTTTGGATTTTCATAATCGAACCTAAATATACAAAACCGTTTCTCAAACTCTTTCCATGCATTGAGCTTCTCTATGCCCCAAGAAACATACTTCCTTACACCACAGTGATAATTCAAGAATTTTGCTTTCAATTTAAGAACCTCCTCTAGATGAATAACATGCTCCTCTATACTCTTGGAAAACACCAAAATGTCGTCCACGAATACTACAATGAACTTACTTAGGACATTTCCAAAGAAATGGCTCAACAAATCTACAAAATAAGCCGGGGTGTTGGTTAGTCCAAATGGCGCAACCAACCACTCAAAGAATCCTTCGGGTGTCCTAAATGCTGCCTTATTCATCTACGACTCTAAGCTGATGAATTCTAGTGGCTAAATCAAGCCGAGGAAATACTGAAGAGCCAACTAACTGATCGAAAAGATCATTTATCCTAGGAAGTGGATAATGGTTCTTCTTTGTGAGCTTATTCAACTCTCTCTAGGTGCCATATGCCTCACTGGTAATGCTACTGGCTTAGCATTATCAGTCGAATAAATCCTAAAGTCGATCTCTCTCTTAGGGGGTAGTCCCCTAACCTCCTCAAAAATGTCCAGAAAATCTCCGATGACAGGAACCGAATCTAACTCCGTTGATGATGAATCGAGGGAATAAAGGAAGCTCAACATGGCTGACCCTTGATGGTCGCAAGAAACCTCGAGAGTCCTACCATTGTATGTCTCTAGTCTAACAACTCTCCTCTCGTAGTCTAATATAGCTTCATATGTGGGTACCCAATCCATTCCCAAAATCATCCCATACCCCAAAAATCCCAATACATAGGCTTCACAGTCAAACTCTTTGCCTATAAAAAATTTCAAACCCCTACGAATCATGGATAAATATGTTGATCCTCCTATGGGGTTTAAAACAACTATAGGGTATACTACTAAAGAGATATCAAAGTGCAAACAATTAAACAAGGAACTAGGAAAGAGTGTGAGGCTCTAGAATAAAAAAGAGTCCGAATGGGAAAATCAGAAATATAAATCAAACCTTCCACGGCGACTTTCCTACCTCTATAGGGTCCGCTACTGGAAGGTGCTGCATCCAATGCCTGAATCTACACTACTGGTGCACCGGCTCCCTGCCCCATCTTCTGGGATAATACTTACTAATGTGACCGGGCTATCCACAATTATAGCACTTTCCCTTCATCTTCCCTCTCTTGCAATCCTGGGCTAAATGATCGGCCATCCCACAACTTTTGCACTTTTTCTTAGTCCGCTTCTGAGGGCCTTCTCCTTTCTTCTCAGAACTTTCCGACTTAACGACTTCTTTAGACTCCCCCTCCTTAGCTGCATCAGACATAAGCGCGATCTCCACCAGTGACACATAGGTAGCTCCCATTGGTACGCGAGTCAACAACAATCCTTGAAGGGGCTGATTTAATCCCTTCGCGAACTTCATGGCCTTCTTGTGCGGTGTATTCACTAACTCCATTCCAAACCGTGACAACTCATTAAATTGGTTGATATATTCCTTCACAGACAAACTTTCTTGCTTCAAGCTAATAAACCGCTCTAATTGAACACTCTCTTCTGCTTGAGAAATTTTTTTTCTCTCAAATCTCTCTTGGAACCCATTCCAACAAACGTCTCTTTCTTCCAACTCAACAACTTCCCACCAATAAGAGGCCTCCCCTTTCAGCTGCCAAGATGCTAGCTGAACCTGCTCCTGATCCTCCAATCCCAATAGCCCAAATATCCTCTCTGTGTTTCTTATCCAAGCCCGCGTCTCCACAAAAGTCTCTGTACCAGAAAATGTCTTGCCTCCTAGACTAGCGTTGTCCTTACATAGCTTAGAAAAATTGGTGCTGTAGGTGGATTAAAGGATCTCCACCTACCAGTGATGTATCAGGTGCTTGCCCTTGCACCTCTAGTACCGTAGCTCTACCAAACCAGTCAGCCATACTGTTCAAAGAAAAGAGAATTTAGGATCGAAAGAGTCGAAAGAAGATTGAACTGGACTTTGAGGGGATTTTTAAGAAAAACTCTTTATTACTTGAAAACTAATTCTAAATTAAAGAGCTTCGTTTCTGAAAAAATACTTTTAAAACAAGTTATTTTGGAAAATACTTTACTTTTAAAACAAATTTTAGGAATCCTGTAACCTTAGGCTCTGATACCAAATGAAACACCCCACACCCCTTAGTATACCCAAAAGGACACACTAAAAGATGTGGTGTGTTGTAGGTATAGCTAAAACTTGCAAAGACTAAGATTCACAAGACAAAATAGATAAAAACAGCAGAAATAATTAAAACACCAACTTACTAAAAATCAAACTTCATAAGGTAAAGTTATAAAACCAAATACACAAGATGTCTCAAAACACCAATACATGTCTTATGAAAATCATAACCTCAGTCTCATAAAAAAATCAGAGTACAAAACTATCCCTCTCAAATAAAGTGCCAGTACATCAAATGAACTAAAAGCTGAAAATGAAGAAGAGGAATACATGAGAAAATCTCCGCAACTGAAGTCTCCAAGAATCTGTAATCTACCATCCTTGCCCTTGCTGGCCTATGGGGAGGGGAAAAGGGAAATAGAGGAGTGGTCAGACTAAAAGTCTAGTGAATGATAGTAATTACTAATATTCTTAAGCAAGGTAAAGATAATAGAATTTGCAACAGTTCTAGTATAAAAGGAAATAAAGAAATAGAAAGGAAGGTAAAGCTGGAATAAAATACGGTATAACTATTGCTTAGATTAATACGATTGGATTATCTTGATTGTTTGCACTTGTCTTAGATAACTGCTTTGATTAGGCTGAATTCCCATTCCTACTTTAATTAGGCTGAAGTCCTAATTCTACCTTTTGATCGGCCTCCTACTAATGTGTCTACTACGGACTGGCTCCTATAGCTCTCTACACAGAAGACTGTAGACCATACCCTATAGGCCCCAACACAAAAGACACTAGTGTCTACGGAAGACACCTACTAAGCGCTTGGAACTCATAACGATTTATTTGCCATCACTGGAGGCCGTACGCGTGCCCACCACTAAGCTTGCATTACCTATTGCTCCACCTATTGGACCTCTTATTTACCACTGCTCCAGCATAAGCATGCCCTTCATCTCACTTCGGCTATTGTGAGACCACCTTGTGTCCATCGAAAATAAGGGAATGCTATTAGTACTGGTCCCTGCCAAACAAACTTTAGTTGCGCCCCTTGTCCAAATCCCCATGACTTGAACTTCTATTTATTGACCACTTATTTACCACTTCTCCAGCATAAGTGTGCCCTCGCCCCAGTTCGGCTATAGTGAGACCCCCTTTGTCCATCGAAAATAAGGAAATGCTGTTGGTACTGATCCCACTTTTTTCTTTGCTTATTAACTTAGTATAAATTTTTTAAATAAGCCTCTACTGTTATCCATGCTATCTTTGCTTATTAATTTATTCTAAATCTCAAAATAAGCCTTTTTCTGTTCTGTTTTTAATCATAACCTACGTTATAATTGTGCTTATTAGCTTAACCCAAGGTCTAAGTATAAAAATAAGCTACTTTCTCCATTTACTCTTTTTATGTAACGCCCCACCCCGAGACCCACCTTAGTAAAGAGAATTAACGAGTAATTCCATATACTAAAGCAAAGAATAGGGCTGGTTAAGGGCGACCATCTATAATTTTGTCTTAAACATCTACTGAATACGTCGATAAATGCAATATGATTTTTTTCCTATCTCAAGTGGATAGACATATGCAGTAAATGCTTAATCCAATACTATAGGTGGCTAAAGGATCTATCAGAACAAAATACAATAACTAAATGTAAAGCACATCACAGAATAGTAATCAACATCATATATATACATATACACTGATACATGTTTAGTACAATACAATATGAATACAATAAAGGTGGTACTCGACCACACCATATACATTGAATCAAATATAAATACATCAGAGTATGCGGAAGAACAAAAATTACTCAAGAAAAAGAAGAGCTGGTATCCACTTCAAGCTAAGTCCAATAGATGATACTTGAAACAACTCGGTCTGACCCGAGTATATATACACGGGTCAGTCTAGCTACACAAATCAGTAAATATCAATAATATGAAGCAGAATAGTCATGAAGATACTTCTTCTCGAAAGAGAAGAATGAATCGATAAACTCATAAGCTCAACACTTAAGTAACAACTCTACTTAAGTGACCAAATACTTCGAAAGAGGTAACTCAAACTCAATACTCAAATCAAACACAAGTGCCTCATATCATCGGCATTCATAAAACATCAAATATTGTTTAAGGAAAATCCTAAATCCGCCATCTTGGCAAACCCAAAACATGCATAAAGAGATCCCATCTCAAACACGCCATATGGAAAATATATCTCCAAAGAGGAGAATAAAATCTCAAGTAAACGCCAAAAGGCAAATCTCAAAAATTAACTTCCAAGAGTTCAAATTCCCAACAGGTAATTGCCACAAATATATATATCGAATGGTTTTCAAAGGACCAATTCCGAAAAGGGCAATACACTAGGGAAAATAGTCAAAGAAACCATCTCAAAAGTATTTGCACGTGCATGTGGTCGAAGCCTTGCCAAGTACTGTTATCTCAAATAGGTACCTCACCCGAAGGTAAAACGTCACAATGACAAGTACGCCGCAATGGAAAAAATGCCGCAATGGCAAACGTCTCGAGGACAAATACGCCGCAATGGCAATGACCCGAACGTCCAGTACTGGCACGCCGCAATGGCAAATGTGTCACAACTTTCGAATAGGAACCCGAATAGTGTTAACGTGCGTCCCATACCACACGTTCGCACTAAACGGTTTACTAATCGCCAGTAAATTTCACACTCAAAGTAGTAAAAAGTTTACCTCATCTCATTGGTAAACTCGACCCGAAGGTCAAAACGATCAAACAGACAAGTCAGGAATTAACCGATAAGATAAACGCACGTGTCCCATACCACATGTTTTACCAAACCGTTTAATTCTCCTTCTCATTCGCTCGAATAGTGCAAAAATGTGTATTTTATATATAAAATAATTTATTTGAGAATACAAGCCTTTAAGACCATTTTCCGAAATCAATTTTGAAGACGATATTTGAAAATTGCCTTATTATAGAGAATAAATAGATTTTGTAGCTTAAAATAATTTTAAAATATTACATAATAATTATTTTAAATGTCAATTTATTTTAAATATTATTTTGAAATTGTTTGGAAAAATCTATGCTCGAAATCAGAGAAATCACTCAAAACTGTCATTCAAATTCAATTCAAATTTGAATTTCAAATTCATCAAAACTTGGCTAGCCTATTGATAGGCATCATTGCTCTCAAAATATCTCAAAACATCATCAAAACCGAAAGAGAATAAGAGTAAAAACGAGCTAATACAATTCTAAGTTCAATGATTTAAGCTTTCCGGAACATGCAAAATTATCAAATTCGGTTAAGAAACGAAGAAGTTATGGCTAATTTTGTTTCAGCTTCAAACACAGAGCAAATATAGGTTTTGCTCTCGGGATAGCAGAAATAAAGTTCGATTTTGACATAGCTAACCTCAAAATTACAGAAAAATAAATACATGAAAGTTGTAGTACATGATTTAAGCTTTCCGGAACATCCAAAATTATCAAATTATGTTAAGAAACGAAAAAGTTATGGCTAATTTGTTTCAGCTTCAAAAACAGAGCAAATATAGGTTTTGCTCTCGGGATAGCAGAAAATAAATTCGATTTTCACATAGCTAACCTCAAAATTACAGAAAACTCAATACATGAAAGTTGTAGTACATGATTACGCTTTTCGGAACATCCAAAATTATCAAATTCGGTTAAGAAACGAAGAAGTTATGGCTAATTTTGTTTCAGCCTCAAACAAAGAGCAAATATAGGTTTCGCTCTCGGGATAGCAGAAAGAAAATTCGATTTTGACATAGCTAACCTCAAAATTAAAAAAAAATCAACACATAAAAGTTGTAGTACATGATTTAAGCTTTCCGGAACATTCAAAATTATCAAATTCGGTTAAGAAACGAAGAAGTTATGGCTAATTTTATTTCAGCTTCAAAGATGGACAGATTTCAGTTTTTACAGAAACAAAACATCAACCAAAAATCAATATTTCCAAGCTATTTGCATTTATATTTGCATTTGAAGCTTTGCTTCAGCCAGAGATTGTGATTTTATTAACTCATCTTACTGCCATAGATGATTACACAACGATTAGGAGCCAAAGATTGCAACTTTCTCTCAAGAACAGACCAAAGAAACCTGTAGAAACTAGTAATAGATGCATGCAAACAAAGAGAGAAGTAAATCAACAAATTTTCACTGTAAAAATAGATTTTGAAAGGAAGATTGGTTTTAGATTGAAGATTATCTAAGTTTAGCTCTAGAATTAACATTTTAAATCACCAATTTTCATTTTTATTTGATTTGTTTTTAGCATAGATTGAAGGAGGAAAGAGGGTTTCAGCCATTAGCAAGCTTCTGGAGACTAGAGGAAGGAGTGAGAAAAAGATACATATAGGTTTTCTTTTTCTCATCTCTTAATTATAGGCCAAGTTAGGATTAGGTTAATGGACTAAGGTCCAATTTAAAAGAAAATTAGCTTAAGATAATATTCATTCACTTATTTAAACACTTAACCATGTATGTTAACAAATGAAATCACAATAATACAAGTTTTTCTTCTTTAAAAATTATGAAACTTCGTACTCTTGATGAATAAAATGTTTTACACTGAAATAAAAGATTATTTATATATTTAAAACATTTTATTATCATATTCTCTGTTTTAAATAAAATAGCAAATTTACATCTTTAATTACAAAACTCATTGTAATTAACATTATAAATTACACAAAAATCACATTTTTGTGTAATAAAATTCTATAACTCATTTCAAATATAATTTAACACTAAAATTATATTTTAAAAAATCAATTCCATCATTATTTTGAATATATCTCATCTTAAAATTAATTATTTCTTTTAAAAATCATTAAAAGAAGTAAATAGCAATAATTTACAAAATTATTGCATTAACTCTAAATAAAACACATTTCACTCATTTTATTAGCTCAAACCATCTTAATAAAGTTTCCAAACTTTATTTTTCTTATTTTATTCTCAATTATATTGTTTATTCCCAATAAACAATAAAAATCCTCTATTTATTATTAATTAACACTATTAATTTATAACCTCCGTTATAATTTAATATTCTTAGGTAATTGCTAAAACCAGGGTTGATACGTTTTAGTTATAATTATACATCATAATTAGGCTTGCAAAAATCTTAAATTCAGTCCAAGTCCAATTTATTACAGTCTTCTCAATTTACATCTTATTCTCCGTAATTTTAGTGTTCTTGTTATTTAGTCCATATTCGCGTTTTAAATATATTCTATTCCATTCGCGTAAAGCGGAAAAATAGAAAGAAACTGACAATTACAGAAGAAATCTCAAACGTAGAAAAGATGTAAATAAAACGTAAATAACAGTAAATAATTGTAAATACTGTAAACAACTATAAATAAATGAAAAAGCTATAATTAACAGTAAATAACTACAAATAACTGAAAAGAATAGCTAAAAGGGAATAGACTGAAAAATAAATCTAAAACTGAAAATAAACTAGCAAAAAGGTTATTCCAAAATTGTAGAAAAACTACAACTATTGGAAACCCCATTATTTTAAATTACTTAAAAATCTAAAATAATTACAATCACTCACTTATGGTCCTTAGCTCTTCCCATTGGTCTTCCCTTATCCACTTAAGGGTATTAAATATTTTAATTTAAAATGATTTTCTCCTCGGAAAATTATTCCTTTTTGGGTCCTGCTTGAGAAGGTGAACCCAAATGGAGAAAACTTGAATAAGAAAAATAGCTAGGCATATGGTCTTATTTATAGTGGCATTTATGGATCTCAGACCGCTAGATTTGGAGATTGAATTTGGTGCAACCACGTCATAGGATTGATAAGAGCCATCGGATGGGAGCACGGACGCACCGTATGAGAGGAAATAAGCAAAATGACATGTTTGAAGCTCACTGGAACGAAGAATTCGTTTCTTCATTCAAACAATTGGGTGGGTCGACCTAGGTGTCGACCTTCCCCTTGCTAGGTCGACATGCATGTCGACCTAGGCAATGGTTAGGTCGACCTAGGCGTCGACCTAAGTGTCGACCTAGCCATGTATATTTTTTTTCTTTTTGATTTCTTGTTTAATTCATACCTCTCTCGTTCTAGCTCGAATCCTGACATTCTATATATGAAAACTGACCAGAAAATTACCGCGGACACAATGGTGCAACTCCCGTGGCTCAATTCTGATAATTTCATAAAGTTATTTTATCATTTAATTAATTCGTTAATTAATTATTATAGCTTAAATTTCGGGTTGTTACAAGTTTGGGTTGTATTGATGTGATGCAAGTAGATGGTGTATGCAAGAGTTGGATGATGGAGTTGAAGTGTTTTCGGCAGTTTGAAGGGAAATGGAATGCAAGGATGTGCATGATTTGTGTTTCAGGTAGATGAAGGTGCTAGGCAAGGGAAATATTGTGTGAGTGGAGTGTTTGTATATGGCAGAGGAAGTTCAAGGGGTTTGGGATTGGAGGAGACAGTGATGGTTGCTGAGGGATTGTTGTGGGTTTGGGTTTGCATAGATGAAGTTGAAGTGAATGTAGATGTTGTTGGTTGTAGGATGATGTTGGACTTATGGTGTAGCTGATGGTTTTTGGAGTATGTAAAGGATTGGAAACACCAAGTGATGGTTGATGGGGAAATTTCAGGTAATGTAGAAGTTTTTGAAGTAGACAATAAGTTGTGAACTTGGCAGAAGAGGTGGTTGTAATGGTTGTAGGCTGTAGGTAGTAGTTGTTTGGTGACGGTGGTTGGCAAGGGTAGTTGTAGTGAATGTTTTGTTGATTATTTGGTGCGGGTTTGCTATGATGGTTTGTAGTGAATGTTTTGATGGGTCGAGGAGGGTGGAAGTTGATGATTTGGCAGTAAAGTGGAGTGCACAGTGGTCTTAAGTGATTGATAGGGAGTGAAATGTTGTAGGTGGATCAAGAATAGGAATGGTATTGGAAATGCAAATGTAAGTGCAATGGCAAATGAAAACAAAAAATTGAAATGGCAATGGAAAGTTTGCAAATACAAATGTAAACAGATGATAGCAAGTAGAAATGTTACAGATGCAATTTTTTTTTCTAAAATGCTAAAGAGAATGTGAGGAGCTGTTGAGGTGTTGGATGGTACCAGATCAAATAAAGTGCAATACAAACAATAAATGCTCAGAAGCCAAAAAATGCAAACAATAAACAAAAGACAGAAATGTAAACAGTAACAAAAACTAAAATAAAAATGCAATGGATATAATTTTTTTATGATAACACAAAATGAAAAAAAAATGGAAATAAAAATAATTTGAAGAGTAAAATTAAAATGCTATCCCTGGCAACGACGCTAAAATCTTTTTGAAACGACGGGTATTCTATCGATTAGAAAACCATCGAAAAATATAACCGTTATAGAACTGCAAGCACATGACATACAATCGTAGTATGTATGCGAGTACGGGTCGATCCACAAGGAAAGAATTAAATTCCAATATTACTCAATCAAATTAGCCCAAAATTTTGAAGTGGTCTTAGACTAAGAAAAATCATAGAAAACAAACTAGAGCAAAAGTGAATAAAAATATGAGATTAAGGAGCAATTTAGAGGCAAATCCACGTCCAATCATTCATATAAATCAACACAAAATTCATTTATAATCGCTCATTAAAACATTAAGTAGAAATGATAGATGTACTTATTATAAGTATGACTTGTTTGTGCTATTAATTAGCACAACTTAAATTATCAAACTCTAACACACATTTCATACCCACTTATCAACACTCATGAAAATGATATGAAATTTAAAAAAAAATCTATTTTAAGCATGATCTATTTACTATGAATTAGTAATATAGACCATCAAATTTTGATTCTGGCTTAACTTTCATCATCAAAATCACTTAGGCAAATGATCAAATAGTTTATATTTGTATAGGATGAAGCATAGCCTATTTGAGATGTCAACATAGACTATCAAATTCACTAAAAAAGAAATGTAAACCACCATCATTCATAATTCCCATTAAGCACAAAAAGGAGATCACAAATGAAATCATTATGTTAATTTAATATATTTAATGAGAGCTTCATTACCCTTAAATTGAAGGGGTTTAGCTACTCATATTTGAATAGATTTTAACATAAAATGATTTTAACATAAAATGATTTAAACATAAAAAGGAAAAAGAAAATGAAAGCTAATTAAAAGAAAAGAGAGCTAACTACTTGCATGAAATAAAACTAAACTAATTACAAGAAGAAAAACTATGCTACTCACATAAAATAAGAGGAGCATAAAGTAAATAAGAGAGCATAAAATAAAATAGTAATAAACGTAAGTATGAAATAAAAATGCATGAAAGTAAAGAGCAAGGCTAAGAAGCCATTAAAGAAATATTTTATTTATCATTGATTTGTGGCTGCAATATCATAAAAAATAAGATGATTACATAAAACATAAGGGGTATTTATACAGCTTAAACCCTAATTCATATTTAGGGGACTACCTAAAATGCCCTTGAGAAAGTGTAACCTCTAAGTAATCATTAGGGAAATAATTAATCCCCATTAGCATGCCTTTAAGTCTCCATTAATATATGCATTTGCTTTTAATCACGGACCATTAGTTAGTGCCTAGTGGGCATGTGGGCTCCTTCATGTTGCATGAATTCTTTTATTTCCATTCTCCATTAGCTATCATGTGCACGCATCCATCCATGAAACCTCTTCATTTTTGCAATCTATTTTCTACAAATGAAAATAAAAATATGCAAATAAATTTTCTCAAATTTAAATCATACACAAAATTACCATTTTACCCCCAAATAAAGATGAATGAATGATGATTTGAAAATAATTTAAATTTTGGACAAGCACCATTGTCCAAGTGGTTAAGCGATTTAGCTTTGGTGCGAGAGGTCACAAGTTCGAAACTTGTGTAGCGTGATTCGAACGTTTATTGACATGTGATATGTTGTATATAAAGTACCATTTCAAAAAAAAATTAAATTTTGGTTTAAACATGTAAAATACCCTAATATGCTCATTTATTTAAATAAAAGTATATTAAATATGGGAGTAAAAATATACGCTTTTACATGCACATCACCATACCATGATTTGAATATAATCAAAATTGTGGTTTTATATTGAAGATCGATAGTATTCTGAAGTCGAGGGAACTGTGTAAATTAGTCACATCGATATTTTCTGTTTGACGTTAGTTAACCAAAAAACTATCGAGCGAGTCATTCCATATTTATCCAATAATTATCAGTTCGTAACCCCTTAGTGCCTCCAGCAATAATGAGTAACACACTTCCCAATATTTGGAGAGCGTCATGTACCCTAGTCTCAAAGGATGCAACAATATCTAATCTCGATGCATCTTGACTAGGGATAGTTAAAACTATGTGTTTATTATATTGTGATACAATACTCATGATTACAACTATTTGTAAGTACTATCACAAACACACCATTTATGGATTTAATGTGAAATATATTTTAAATAAACATTTAATTATTTATAACACATTATAACAAATATATAAAAGAAAAAACGCCTTTAATATGAACGAGAATTGATTACAGAGTTAATTAATTTACAATAATGTACAAAATTGCCTCTATGACATACCCCTAACTCTATCAATCTCCCACTTGCACTTGGAGCCAATTATGCAATCTAATTTCCATCCCTTCAATCAGTTTCTCGAGAGCCGACCAAGATAAATCCTTAATGAATGGATCTCATATGTTCTCCTAGGTATCTACCCTTTGTATCACGGCCTCTTTCTTCTCAACGAATTTTCTAATAGGTGGAAATTTCGAAGAATATGCCAAGACTTTTTATATGATCTGGGCTCCTTAGTGATCTGTATCGCCATATTGTTATCACATAATAATGCCATAGGATTTTCGGTATCATGAATCACTTCGAGCTCCCTCAAAAACTTGTGCATCTAGATTGCATCTTTAGCTACTTCACTAAGACTGATTTACCCAGCCTCCATCGTCAAATCAAGTACTATTTATTGTTTGGAACTTTCCAACCAACGGCTCCACTGTTAAGTGTAAGAGAGAACTAGACACCGACTTGATATCATTAGAATCACACTGAAAGATCGAATCTGTTAACCCTTCATAAGTGGCATCCAGCCTTTTGACAAGGCAGTATTCAGATGAACTTGATGAATCTAACTTGAAAGTTATTAAGGAGCGAAGCCCGAAGAGATCACTCTGAAGCCCAAAAACCAAACATAACCAGAATAGAAAAACCAATACAAGTCCACCCCAAAAATTCACAAGTCAAAAATCATCCAAGTGATGGATCGGTACCAATCCATCCTTATGTATCGGTACCGATCCCTGAGTTTTTACCCAAACCATCCCAAACTTTCTAACTCCAAGACCATGCTACCTACAATCCATTTCTGGCCTTCTATGATCATTCACATGCAGTTATGATCAATCTCCTTGAACTCTAGAAAACTACAACTCTATTCTTCCACCGATCCATCATGTGGACTAAAAAACAAACTAATAATAGTGCAAATAAGTTTGGAATCACGAAGCTAACCATAAATTGAGTCTAGAAAAAAGAGTTCAGAGTGATCCATTTGGCAATCTTATGGATCGGTACCAATCCAAGCCCATGGATCTGTACTGATCCACGGATATTGATGTAGTGTCCATCACTTTTTTTAAGTGAATTGGTATGGGCATGGAAAACGATGTGGAGATCATGGGGGCAAGTTTTCTGGCAACCTACAGCTATTATACGAAGCAAAGGCTCATTTTTCAAGATCTTTTTTACTTCCATGCATCCCTAATTACATTCTCTTTGAATAACTCATGGATTTATACCAATCCATAAGAACTTGTACCTACAAATCAGCAATCAAAGTAATAAAATCACTAAGTGGGCATAGGCCTAGATTAGTCGAACCACTATAAAACACTGTGTGTTCTTTTCTTGCTCTTTTTAATTTACTTTTCTTTATGTTTTATTTTCTACTCGATTGATTGCGTGTTTGTGCCATTTTTTGGTTCAAACGTTTTGGTGCTTTCATTGAGAGGCCAATTGAATTCGCTGATTTGAGATTTGAAAAGGTTCAAAATAAATCTACTAGGAAGACCGTTGGTGGAGGAAATCGACAAAGGGGCAGCCAAGAGGAATCCGCAAGAGCTAACCCCCCCATCTATCTACATAACCAAGGATGAGATAGAGACCATGATGAATGGAATGAAAGAAAGGATGATTGCATGCTAGGAAGAGATAATTGAGAGTTTTTTAGGAGAATGGGACAAATAGGAACAATCAGAGTCGCTACAAACCAGAACCAAAGGCCAGGATCTAGAAAAAATGCACTTGGGAGCCAAGTAGATCAAATTAGAGTGAACCCCGAACAAGTCGTATGGATCAGTACCGATCAACAGGTACGGATCGATACCGATCCACAGGTACGGATCGGTACCAATCCACAGGTACGGATCAGTACCGATCCATAAGAACATGGGGGCATGGCCAATGTTGACTTGGGTGGAAATGATGCATGTCCAGGAGGTAGTGCAGAGCATTTAAATGTGAATCAAAATGCAGAAGCACGACCGAAGGAGTATGTGCCGGAATTCCCTCGTGGAATCAGGGAGCCGGCTGAGAATGCAAACCTAACAATTCCTTTAGATGACAATGACAAACTTGTTGAGATGGTGAGGTGAGAAAGGAGGGTTGGATTGCCTAATTGAAGCCTGGAAGATGTGAATATGAGTCCATTCACTCCGAATATCTGATACACTAGGAATCCGCCTGATTTCAAGCTACCTTCTTTGGAGACATATTAAGGGAGACGAATCCAATAGTTTATTTGATGAGGTAAATCCGGTACATGGAGTTTCTGGGTGTGTCTGTGGAGGTCATAGGATGGTATTTCCTTTATATCTAATAAATTTAACAGCATTATGGTTTTGGCAGTATGAGAAAAGTTCCATTCGCACATGGATCGAGTTAGTGAGCAGATTTATGAAGTAGTCCGTAGTCCATATTTCATGACCCAAGAATGTTATGACATTATCAAGTGCGAAGCAGAGGGCCGGTGAGTCACTTAAGAGTTTTTTGATAAGATTTAATGCGACGGCTGCCGTGGTGATTGGCCGGACATGTGACACCCCTAATTTTTAATAACATTATTCAGGAGATTTAATTAGATAAATTTGGTAAAATAATGTAAATACTAGAGTGATAAGGGGATTGAGATTTGAAAATTTAAACTAGAGGTTGAGCTTAATTAAATAAATGGGCTATGAAAGGTTTCATATTTTAATTAATAAGAAAAACATTTAAAGTAAGGATATTATGGAAATTGCCGCCATCATGATCCTATTACCCTTAATATTCTCGTTTCATTTTCTTTTCACGTTCATTTTGCAAAAACTCTTAAACGCAAACAAAAGAAATCAAGCCGGCCATTCCCTAGGGAAGAAAAGGGGAAAAATAAAAATTAAAGTAAGGAATCAAGCTAGGGGAATTAATCAAGGATCAAATCTCAACTTCCTTATCCTAATCAAGGTGAATAATAATTAAACCGTGTGTGATGATTTTAATGATGATATGCATAGATTTTGTGATGTGTTAGATTCAAACAAGATTGTTTGATATAGGTTCTACTCGATTTTATGCTAAAATCATGTTTTCTAGATTTCAAATTGCCATGAGGAATATATATGTTATGTAAAACAATATTTTAGAGAGGGTTTTTAATTTTTATAATTTTCCAAGCTATGGAAAATTTAGTATAAATTTTCGAAGGAAAATATGAACAATTGCGTTTAGAAATTAATTTTAGCTATATTATAAAGAATTTGGGTCTGAAATTTACATATATTAGATAACTTATTAAAAGTGAATTTCTATGATTTTTGGAGATTTTTCCCAAGTGGTTTACTATGAAAATTAAATTATTTTAGATGAAGGACTTAAATGTTTTAATTGTTTTGCTTAAGGAAGGGCTTATTTGTTAAATTATTTTATTTTAGATCTGAAATAATTGCTGCAGTTTTATTTTGGAAAGAAATTGAAAAGTTCATGGCAATTAATTAAATGTTTACAAATATGCAGGTTAGTTAAAAAGCAATTATTTAAAAGACATTAAAACAGTATTTACCTAGAAATTATGGTTTGCCTCTTTCAGTAGTATCTTTGGACCATATACTTCCGCCTTATACCAACCAAGTCGAAACCAATACACAAGGTATCAATACATTGGTACGTAGTGGATTAGAAAAAGGCGGCAGGTATGGTGTCGAAACCATGCTTTCGAAGGGGCCAATAGGTTTGTAGTGAACCCATGAAAACTATATCTGGATAAAGTTATTGACAAAAGTCAATAGGTTCCTAGTCAACCCATGAAAATTAGGATATGTGGAAAGTTACTGGAGATACCAATAGGTTCAGGGAGAACCCATGGAACAATAAAGTTATTAGCAGGGGCTAATAGATTCTTAGTGATCCCATAAAAATTATGAAACCGTACAGGGAGTCCATAGGTTTTAAACATGTTATTAGTAAGCCCATGAAAACTAATAGGTTAATGGTGACCCTAGAAACTATAACTGAGACGAATAGTCAAAATGAATGGAGATGGGTAATCTAGTTACTTGTTTGCATATCATTATAATATTTTGAATTGTTATGTTTTAACCATTGTAGATGTAGGAGCACAATATATGGTTTTTATAAAGTTTTGGATAAGATACTAGTGAGGGCAAAACCCATCCCGCTAAGCGGTGTGGTCTCACTAGATATCTAAATGGTTTGAGATGGCAGGTTATTATTTATATCAGGCTTTATGCCTGACTCGAAGATTATGTTTTTCCCTTAAACTCTAGGGTGCTCAATTGGTTTTGAGCAGTTTGAGAGTTGAGGTTTTCAGGTACCTCTTTTAGACGAATAAGCTTCTGGAGACACACAGGAGCAAGATAGCTAATAAGACTTCTTTTCTATTTTGATTTCGATGTGTTTTGTTGTAAAGGCAAAGTTCTTTAATTGCCTAGTTATATACTCTGATCATCCAAAAGGCACCTTCATATGTCGCTCTTGGCGTATGTTGTAATAATTATATTTTCTCTGAACGTGGTTCTCGAATATGGGATTATGTAATGAATTTGAAATGATTTGAAATGGAATGTGAAAGTTGTTTAATGACTTTAAATTTTTTCTATATCCACATGTTTTTGTTATATCAATATATCTAACATTACCGTATTTGGTCACCGAGGAATAACAACTATGGATGACTGCAGCATCCTTAGTCATTAGTTTTGGGCCTCCAAGTGTGGGATGTTACAAGTTGGTATCAGAGCATAGGTTTATGAAAACCTAAAGAAATTTAAGCCTAAAAGATTTTCCAAAACATAATCCAATGAATTAGAAAATAAGGTTGGGGTTTGGGTTAACGCTATAGTAACATAGCATACTTGTATTTGATATATATATATATAAGTTCATATTCCCCTCTCTCTTAGATCGTTCTTCTGTATCTTACTAAGGCTCGTATGCAGATTTACGAGAAAGAAGATATGGAGGCTAAACACGGTTGGGAAACGAATGCTTCCTGCTGGGCTAACTAACCTCCAATTCCTGGCTCTGGTGGGACTAGCTGGGTTGGGGCTCTACTCTTCGGAGTGGAGTTTTAAAAATAAAATAAAAAATAGAAGATATGGAGGCAGGAAACGGAAGAGGAAATCTCAATGGAGAAGAACCACAACAAATGGAAATGTTCGACCTAATACCAGGAGGAACCCGGGTCGACAGGCTAATGCTAATCACAATGTAGATGCCAATGTAGGTGCTGGAAATCCAATAGTGGATATGGGGATGATGTATCATTTCTTCATCAATTTGATGCAAGTAGGAGCAGCTACTGGAGTTTCTGGGAATGTTGGAGAAGCTAATCCCGTGGCTCCAATTAGGAATAACTATGCTAAGTTGAGTAGAGACTACACCAGTCTTGGTGGGAAGTCATTCATGGGAAGGGAGAATGCCATAGAAGTTGAGAATTGGTCGTTGCATTGTGAGAGAACCTTCGCTGACTTGGGATTGAATGATGAGCAGAATAGGGGACTGGCCTCTAGGCAGTTGCGAGGGGCAACTCTCCATGGGTAGAATAGTGCTGCCGTCGGAGTTCTTGAAGAAGAGTTGATTTGGGCAGAGTTTCGAAGGAGATTCGAGCAGAGATTTTTGTGTGAAGTTGCTAAGTTAGCATTGTTGAGGAAGTTTATGGATTTGGTGCTGGGAGAGATGTCGGTAATTGAGTAAGTTTGATGAGTTGTCCCGATATGGGTATGCTACTATAGACACGGTCATCAAGAGGAATGAGAAGTTCATTTAGGAATTTAGACCCGAGATTGCTAGGGTGACCTTGCCACATCTTCGTGATCCTTGTAATGTAGTTATGGAGATGGCAATCCGACATGAGGAAATGCTTGCTATTTGTGGGAAGAAAAGTCAGTTGAAACCTAGGGTTCTTAGGGGAAGAAGAGGAAGTTCTTTAAGAAGAAAGGAACCTAGAAGGGAGAGACTGCCAAAAAGGAAAATGATAATCTGGTCTACTTTAAGTGTGATAAGTAGGGTCATTACGCCCATGAATGCCGGACTGGCAAGGGGAAGAAAGCTGCAGACAAGAAGAGTGTGAAGTGCTTCAACTGTGACCAGGTTGGGCATTAGAAGAATCAGTGTTCGGAACCAGTCGGGACGGATAGAGGGAAGGTCTTTGCTATTGGACCATCATCTGCTAGGCCAAGTCCTGCTGAAAAAGGAAAAACTATGATGGAAGGTGTGCTTTTGATTTATAGTATACTAGTTAGGGTACTATTTGGTACTAGTGCATCACATTGATTTATATCTCAGTGTTTGGTTGATATGTTATGCTTAGAACCTACACGCGTTGTTACTTCCTTAAGGGTTGCAAATCCGGTAGGAGAGTATGCAACTCTAGGGATGAGATGTGACCAGTTGGAACTTGATTTGTTAGGTCATAAGTTTTCATGTAGTCTATATGTTTTTGATTTTGTGGATTTCAGGATCATCTTGGGCATGGATTGGTTGGGTAAATATGAGGCTGGGATATTTTTCCAGGATAGGGAAATATCATTGAGACACCCTGATAGTGATAACGAATCATATCCTCATTGGAGAATTCAGACTGGAGTGTTTATATTTTGTTAAGTGCTATGGAAGTGGAAGAAGAGTTAAGTTAGGTTCGAGTAGCAAGAGAGTTTGCAGATGTGTTTGAGCCAATTACCAGACTACCACCAAAACGAGCTGTTGAGTTTTGAGTAGATCTAGCACCAAGAGCTAAACCTGTCAGTAGACCACCTAGCAGGATCACACTGACCGAGATGAAGGAATTGAAGGTTCAGCTAGTGGATTTATAAGGGAGAAATTTTATTAGACCAATCAGTTCACCTTGGGGAGCATCCGTAGTATTCATAAAGAAACCGGATGGGTCGTTGAGGATGTGTATCGACGTAAGTTGAATGAGAAGACAATTAAGAATAAATGTCCTTTACCGAGGATTGATGATCTATTTGATCAGTCATATGGAGTAAAAGTGTTTTTCCAGTTGGATTTGGTGATAGATTTTCATCAGTTACGAGTGGCAGAGGACAACATTCTATTGATAACATTTTGGACTAGATATGGTTCGTATGAGTGGTCAGTAATTCCATTTGGGTTAACGAACGCACCCACTTTCTTCGTGGATCTGATGAACCGAGTTTTCCGAGAGTACTTGGATAGGTTTGTGTTGGTATTTATAGATGATATTTTAGTATACTCTAAGGATGAAAGAGAGCATAAAGATCATCTTAGGGTAGTGCTTGAGACATTGAGACAGCATCAGCTAAATCAAAAAATTTCCATGTGTCATTTTTGGAAGAGAGAGGTTAGGTTTCTTGGTTAACGTGGTTTTAGAGAAAGGCTTGTTAGTCGATCCAGATAAGATAGAAGCTGTTAATAACTGGAAGAGACCGGAGACGGTGACTGAGATTAGAAGTTTTTCTGAGACTTGCTGGCTACTACTAGAGATCCATCAAGGATTTCTTGTAGATAGCAACACCTTTGACTAAGTTAACCAAGAAGGATGTGAAGTTTGTCTGGTCCAACAAATGTGAGGAATCATTCCTTAAGTTAAAGCATTTGTTGACCAACGCACTTGTATTAGTAGTTCCAGATGGAAACCAAGGGTTGGTGGTGTATGCTGATGTCATGCGAAACTGGATTAGGAGCTATGTTGATGCATAAGGGTAAAGTCATTGCCTACGCTTCACGACACCTTAGACCACATGAAGTGAGATATCCTACTCACGATTTGGAGTTGGCTGCGGAGATCTTCGCATTGAAGATATGGAGACATTATCACTTAGGAGAGAGATTTGAGTTATACACGGATCATAAGTCCTTAAGCTATTTATTCTCTCAGAAAGAGTTGAATATGAGACAACAGAGGCGGTTGGAGTTTTTAGTAGCTTATGATTTTGGTATAGAGTATACACCTGGAAAAGGAAATAAGGTAGCAGATGCTCTTAGCAGAAGATATCAGAATATGGTGTTAGCTATGTTGGCAGAATGGAAAGATTTAGAAGCTTTGACTACTTGTAGTGTGCAGTTAAGATCGATGGCTAGTTCTAGTCAGAGCACCGCCATGTTGTCCTGTTTGGAAGTTCGACCAATGTTGATCAAAAGGATTGCTTCTGAGCAGAAAGAGGATCCAGTATTAGCCGAGAAGATTAGAAGGCTTGAGGTTGGAACTGAGATCGATGATTTAAGAGATTTTAGTCTTGACCAGAGGGGATGGTTGAGGAAGAAGGGTCGGCTGTGTGCTCCGAATGTTAAGGACTTAAGGATAGAAGTTCTTGGAGAATGTCATTGATCCAAGTTACAATTCAACCTGAAGGGACCAAGATTATCAAGATATGAAGAGGAACTTCCATTGGGAAGTTATGAAGAAGGATTTTGGCTTGTGGGTTAGGCAATGTGCAAACTGTTAATAAGTGAAGGCTAAACATCAGAAGCCGAGTGGATTGCTTCAACCTTTGGAAGTACCAGTTTGGAAATGGTATTTGATATCCATGGATTTTATAGACGGATTGCCAAGGTCAAATAGAGAAAATGAAATTATACGGGTCATAGTGGACAGGTTGACTAATAGTGCCCATTTCATTCTAGTTAAGTCAACCAGGACGACACCCGTTTTAGCTAAGCTGTTAATGAAGAACATAGTTAGACTACATGGAATTCCTAGTAGTATAGTCGGTGACAGAGATGCTTTGTTTTCTATTGAATTCTGGAAGAGTCTACAGGATGTGTTAGGTACCAAGCTTAAGATTAGTAATATCACCCTTAGATGGATGGGCAGACAGAGAGAGTCAATAAAGTACTCGAGGATTTATTGAGAGCTTGTGTATTGGACTTTGGTAGATCTTAGGAAGATCGCTTCCATTTAATGGAGTTCTCATATAATAATAGTTATAAGAATAGTATATGAATTACGTCTTTTGAAGCTTTGTATGGAAGGCCATGCAAATCACCAGCATGTTGGTTGAAGACTGGAGATAGATTAGTCTTAGGTCCAAATCTGGATAGAGAGGCGACAAAGAAGATCGAGTTGGTCCAAGAAAGGATGAAGGATGCTCACTCCAGAAGAGTTAAGCAGATAAGAGGCATAAAGACCTGAAATTCTCAGTTGGAGATAAGGTATTCATTAAGGTAACATCGATGAAGGGTGTGGTACGTTTGGAAAGTAAGGGAAACTAGCACCGAGATATGTTGGTCCATTCCTAATTATAGAGAGGATCGAGAAGCTCGCATACAGAGTAGAGTTGCCGAGTAGTATGGCAGGTGTCCATAATGTGTTTCATGTATCTCACCTTCGCAAGTATGTGCATGATCCAAAGACTACTATTCCTCCGACAGGGTTGGAAGAGTTGATAGTGGAACCAAATTTGACTTTTGTTAGACAACCATTTCGGGTTGTAGCGAGATATACAAAAAGTTAAGGAATAAGACAGTCAAGTTGGTGAAAGTTCAATGGAGCGACAACGAGAAGGACTGCACTTGGGAGACAAAAGACAGGATTAGAAATACTTATTCTGATCTGCTGTGAGGGTATGTTCTATATTAGCTTTATATAAACTATTGCTAGTCAGATAGGCTAGTATGGTTGCTAAGAGCTGTTACAAATAATTGCTATGCTTAGTATTTAGTCCTTACTAAATTTCGAGGATGAAATTCTTTAAGGAGGGAAGCATGTAACGCCCCTAATTTTTAATAACATTATTCAGAGGATTTAATTAGATAAATTAAATAGAATAATGTAAACACTAGAGTGATAAGGGGATTGGGATTTGAAAATTTAAACTAGAGGACGAGCTTAATTAAATAAATGGGCGATGAAAGGTTTTCATATGTTAATTAATAAGAAAACCATTAACGCAAGGGTATTATGGGAATTGCCTCCATCATGATCCTATTACCCTTAAAATTCTCGTTTCATTTTCTTTTCATGTTCATTTTGCAAAAACTCTTAAATGTAAACAAAAGAAATCAAGCCGGCCATTACCTAGGGAAGAAAAGGGGAAAAAACAAATTAAAGCTAAGGAATCAAGCTAGGGGAATTAATCAAGGATCAAATCTCAACTTCCTTATCCTAATCAAGGTGAATAATAATAATCAAAACCATCTCTATTTTTTTAAAGATCATTTGATTTCGGGTTTTATGTTTAAACCATGTATGATGATTTTAATAATGATATGCATAGATTTTATGATATGTTAGATACAAACAAGATTGTTTGATAAAGGTTCAATTCAATTTTAGGCTAAAATCATGTTTTCTGCATTACAAATTGCCATAAGAAATTTATATGTTATGTAAAACATTATCTTGGAGATGGGTTTTAATTTTTATAATTCTCCTAGTTATGGAAATTTTATTATTAATTTCCAAAGGAAAATATGAACAGTTGGATTTAGAAATTAATTTCGGCTATGTTATGAAGAATTTGGGTCTGAAATTAATTTTCATTATGTTATAACTTTTATAATATGTATATATTTAATTTTAAATTTAACTTTTAAATTTAAAATCTTATATGTTTTTAGTTTCCAATTTTTTTTAAAAATTATCCAAAGGCCCGATTCAAATTGGGTCTTTGTTACTAGGGGCAACCTTTGGACTCATATATCTATTCGGTCAGGCCGGTAGCCAGTAGGGTAGAGTACTTGATTACCCAAACTCAATCTTTTGATGCTACCTTTCTAGTCACCCTACTATACGGGCTGTAAGCTTAATCAGTTTACCCTAACATGACTATTAGACCACATAGGCTATTGAGCACCGATACCATTGTTGCAACTGGGCTATCCTACAACGGAAGAAACGAGTGAATTTCAAAAAAAAATCCACTTTGAATCTTTAATGGGTCTATGAAGTCTAATTCATTTAGAACATTTCTAAATTTATTTTAAATAAAATAATTATTTTATTTGAATTTGTAATATAATTAATACTGTATCATATATATATACACGTGTAAAATAGCAATCAGTGTAAGGTTTGACATGTTTGTATATAAGTGTTGGAAATTACATCACAACATACATGTTAGCCCCACTAGTATATAAATATATTATTCAAAGGGGGAATTAATTTAAAGGACAAAGATTTGTATATTTTTTGCCTCAAGGACACAACCTCAATATTTTTACCATAAAGACAAACATTCTTTTAAAAATTATTCATAAGGACAAATATTTTCCAAAATTATTCATAAGGACAACAAAACTGCTACCAAGCTAAAAACTGATACCTAAAAACTGCTACCGATAACTACAAACTGATACTATCAATGACTAAAAACTGATACCTAAAAAAAGTTGTCCTTCAGGATAAAATATTAAAGGCCTGTCCTTGAGGCAAAAACACTGAAAATTTTTGTCCTTGACAATAATTTCCTGTTATTCAAATGTATGCTTATATGTTTTAAATTATATATATATATATACTTGTGTGTATATATATATAAAGTATTACAAATATATATATATATATATATGTATGTATGTATCTATATTTAATTTTAAAATAATGTATATAAGTAATTTATAATATATATATATATATATAATTATATATATGAAATTAAATAAATGCTAAATCATTTTAAATAAAAGAAGAAAAATTCATTTTTTTACTTTATTATAGAATCTAAAAACAAAATCTATTATATATTTACATAATATATATATATATATGGCTATAAAACTTTGCTAATAAATATGTATATGTTAATACATAAATGAAATATATATACATATCCAATAATACTCATGGAAAAAAATTATTTTTATTTTTTTAATATTTAATTAAATTAAATTTTATTTTGAAATTAATAAAATAATATTATTTCTGACATAAAATTTTGTATATTAATATTTTATAAAATTTTGAAAGTTTTTTAACACTTAAATATAATTATGCATGTTATAATTAAAAATCAATTTTATACTTAATTATTAATTTCCGCAAATATATATTTATTTAATTTATAAAAAGATGTTTATTTTTGTCCAAAGCTTATTAGGTATATAATTAATTTTATAAAATTTAAAACATATTTCATATGATATAGTTATTATTGTGATAGATTTATGAAATTAATTTGATATAATAACATTTAAATTATATACATAAAAAATTATGTGCAAAGCCTTTTAGGTATAAAACTAATTATATAAAATTTTAAAACATAATTCTTATGATGTAATATTTAATATTTATATTTATGAAAATTATATGATTTAAATAATATATTTTTATTTTAAATTATTTTTTATGCCCTAAGTATTATTATGTTATATATATATATAATTATTTATAAATTGCATAAGTATATAACTATGAAATCATAACAAATATGACGATATATCGATATACTAGATTCATCATCTATTGCTCTAAACATCGAATGATATAGAATTAATAAAACATTTATTTGTATTTGTCAATTAAAATTCAAAGTCTTTAGCTAGAGCAATATGGTTAATAATAACTGTTATTATTGAATCAATGACTTTTTGTTTGGACTATTCAAGTTGAAGGTGGACGAACCAAAATCAAATTCCTTAAGTCCTAATGTGATAGAGTGCCAATGAAGAGAATACTGTCAATAACCATTAATACCATGTACTACTTATAATAAGTAAAATTAGATTTTACTGAAAATACGTGTGAGCGACAAAATTTAGCCAAAATGTCACACCACCAGCTAAGGTGGAGTTTGACTGTTAATAGGCGAATTGTTCGATATTAATCGCTGACTGAATTTACACATTTTAGTCGCACAACCGTAATGACGATTATTTCAAAAACCACACGATTTAATTAATTTATAATCATTGTAAATGACTTAATATTCACAAAATACTAATTATTAATTTTTATTTATTTATTTGAATACCACAAGTATTTAATAAAGTGCGTATATAAAATTTATAAACGCACATACCGATATACGATACTGAAAAAATATTTAAATTAGATTTAAATGGATTAACCACTAATGGATTTGGGAATATTTTTGAGGCTATAAAGCCTACTTGAATGGCTGCCCAAAAAAGTGTAGAGTGAAGGATTTGAAATTGCAAACGAAAAGCAAGGGAGTAATAAAAGGAAGGGGAAAGATCTCTTGCATTGACTCTCTTCTATTACTTTCTTAAAACAAAATTCATTGCATTATTCTTCTCGACAAAATCTCTTAATGGATTAAATTATCATAGCCTTAATGGCTAATTTTTTTTCCAAAACAGATACAAATTAAATCAATTTATTAAGGAGTTTATACTTCTTTACCTTTGCAAAATCTATAGGTTGATTCAAGAATCTAGGAGTATCGATTCATCATTCAAGGTGTGACTTTTTGGCAACATCCTAAGGTAATACTCTGGTTTTTCTTTATGTGTTTCTCTTTTTATATGCTTGCATTTTATTCAATCCTATCTTCTCACTGTTTATCTTATAACATGTAATTCAAATACTCTTTTTTCCATCAAAATTAAAAGTATTTTTATTATGTTAATTTGATTCAGATTCACTTCTGTTTTTGTCTCCATTCACTGTATGTTCATTTTGATTCATATAATTTCAATCCTCCATATCCTATGTTAATTTGTTGTTGTTCTCTATATTATTTAGAGATGAATGTTCTTATCACAAGTTTACATGTGCCTAAGTTGTTCAATTCTCATTTCTTTTGTTTTGATTTTTTTTTAAAAACTAGTCTTTCATTGAAGAATGTTTTATAATTTTATACAGTACATGTTAATTATTTACATTTTCCCTGAAGATAACTTTGTTATGTTATATATAGTTGATGTTTTGAATATAATTGTTTTGGTTATTTTTTTATAAGAGAAAGTATTTCAATATAGAATTCATGTGTGGACTTTTGTGTAAAATCTAAAAAAATTGCTTCCTTTCTAAATTTAACATTTTATGTAAAATTTGATATATTTTGTTTCCTTTCCAAATTAAAATTTTGATTTAAATTGTTCGCTTTAAATTCAAAACATATCTATACATGTATCATAAATTATAATGTTTACATATGTAAGTTGTTTTGAAATCTAAAATATTACTTACTATAATTATATATGTTGCAACATATATGTGCTACCCTAATTCAAATTTATGGGAAATATTTTATGTAATAATGTAATCTTTAATCTCAAACCTTTCCTACTTGAAAATAAGTTCATTATTGTTAATTTAGATTTCAAATCCTATAAAATTACCAAATATAATTACTATACACACACATATACCATTTCACATCTTTTATTGTGTATTTTAAATTCAAAACCTTGGACAACGATGACACGTTTAAAAGGAAAATGGGATCATTGCGATGTAAATCCTAGCATCCACATATGGTCACATTAACTATGTACACATCTTTCCTGTAGCATGTGCACTTCCAACTGGCCTGATTCCTTCAATGGCATCAGAGCTCGATAGTCTATGCAGTTAAAACTAGCAATGTTAAGGTTAATTGATTAGAACATACCCATTAGTTTGATGTCTAGAAAGGTGGTGTCGAAGGTTGTATTTGGGTAATCAAGTACTCTGCCCTACCTACTTACTGGCCTGGCCCGAAGGATGATGTAAACCCTAAGGTTATCCTTAATATAAAGGCCTAAATTGATTTTGGCCCTTAGGCTAATTTTTCACAATACGTTTCGAAAGTTCAAACATTATATTATAAATTTACACTACTAGAAAAAACACCTTTGACAACAGCTGTTCTCAGCGTTTCTCCCTTGAATGCGGTCGATGAAAATCTTAGAGGGAAATTTTTTACGTGTGAATGCTGAGAAAACCTAAATAATATAACTTTGCCGCCTCATTTTTTCACTTCGCCTATTTACTTTTCTCATCCTTTCATCTCGTTAACACCTCCACCACCTAAAACTGAATTAAACCTCTCTTCCAATCACTAAAATTCGCCTTCATCACTGCTGCTTCATCTTTCAGACATCTCCATTCACCATTCTTTCGATTTCAAATCCGAATCATCACCGCTTGCTGCTCCCTCTCCAAGTACTTATTTTCAACTATTCGTCGATTTTTTTAGGTTTAAAATTGGTTCTTCAATTAGTTTAATCATTCATCAATTTCGATTTTGTTATTTCAGTATGTGTTTCTTCGACTGCCCTAAATCAAAATTTGTTGGATGAATTTTGTTGGTAAATTGACGTTAACGAGTTTATTAAGATTGTTGTTGTATGTTAATAAGTTCATTTCAAAGAATTTGGATATCTAGTAAAATAGGGTCTTTTTTGTTGTTTTTAATTAGGGTCAGTTATCGTTATTTTCTGCAAGAGATTAAGATACATGGATAGTGATAAGACTGCAATGGAGATCTAGACCTAATAAATATATTGCTACAAATAAGCTAGAAGTTTTGAAAGTTAAAATTCCCAAGGAGCAAGAACAAACTGAATATGAAATTGACATGTTAGAGAATGAGTTGAAGTCCTTAAACAGTGAAAGAGAAAACCATATTATTCCATACTCATCATAGCAAACTCATTCTCCATTTTGATGGTACCTCGTCCAATCCTCTTCCATGCCATCAGACCATCGACAACAGTTTAATGAGAAAATGCTATTATAGCGATATTTTTAAGTTTATTATATCTAGCTATTTTCATAGAAACCAAGAATGCCAAAAGACTTGTATGTTTTGGACAGTAGAAACACTTAGAAAATTTGCTTGGTGATACTAAGATAGATATTGTATCCATTTTACTGTTTTGTAGTAGCTTGACATTAGTAGATTAGTTTCCTCGATTTTTTTTACTGTAGATAATATTTAAGTATATATAAATGTTGAAATTTATATAAACTACAAAATGATTCTTTTGTTCCAATATTTTGAGACAAAAAGTGATGTATGTTTGGTTTAATTTCCTTAAGTGTTGTCCTAAGCTGGATACCCTTTTTAAAATGATTTATGCTGCTAAATCACGACTGTGGTCATTCTAAATTGCTGTCATTCAATCGTTCTAACAATAAATTGAAGTAGCAACATTTTTTAGCCTATTTAATCTAATAAGGTTGCAGCAGATGTTAGATTACATCATGTATTTCTCCTTTTGTATTTCCAGATAAAGAAGCATCAGTGATAAGAGTGTTATTCAAGTGAAATTCAAAATCTGATGTGTGGTGGATACAAGAACTAGCTGTTACAATCCATATAACTTAAACCTTATTTTAGTTTGCATGTTTCTAATTGCCTTAATACCCTGTTTCAATTTGTAGATTTGAGTTCTGCATCATTTTACAATCAGCATGTATTAGTAGTAAACCGTTTCAGTACATAATCAAGATGTTAATAAAACTAGCAGTATGTAATATCACAGGTACTTGAATTTTGATTTCAAGCACTAGGCTTTTTGAAGCACGGTATCAGGCTAGCGTTATTATAACCTAAAATGAGCTCTTTCAATGCCGTCGCTTTTCTAGGAGTGCAATTTTGTTAACACCTTACAATGTGTTAACTTGACCCACATGATTGGAATTTGGAAAACCAACTCATCCATCTTATAACCAGGTGAAATGAAGTTAACATACTCTCGAAGGGTGCGTCTATTCGGTCCTAAAGGGTTTCAACTCCCAACAAATGTTGGGCACATAAAACTTTCTGGGTTAATCTCCTTGAGTAAGTCGTTTCACTTTTTATTTTTAAATATTTTATACTGCTTCAGTATGTGGCATTGCCTATAACTACTCAACAGTTTACTTGTATTTACTTATCAATTTTTCATCATATGGGTTGTGTAGAATTTGCAAGTAAAATGCATTAGTATTTCTTGCAGTCCTTATTTCATCATTGCTTCCTTGATGAGAATAGAGAAGAAGTCTCTTCAAGGTTAGAAATAGTGTTCTTTGCTTGTTAGTTGAATGCTTGTTTCTTACAATCATTTGCAGTCCTTATTTCTTTGTCTGTTTGTAATTTTTTTTGGGTATTTGTTGTTGCAAAGGCACTTGAATCTTTCGAGGAAGTATGTGAATTTGTTCCTTTTACTCAAGAATTGCTTGACCAGGTTTGACGGCACTACTAATGCTTGTTAGCATCATTTTCTTTTTGTGTAGGTTGCATGGGCATAAGTTTTATTTTAACTAAGTTAACTTTGTTTTATAAAAATTAAACAAGTTTATAAAAATTGACTAAATTTTATAATTTTTTTAACTAAGTTAACTAAGTTTTATTATAAAACCAAGTTTCTAATATTAATTAAGTTTTATAAATATTTAACAAACTCGACTAAGTATATAAAATTATAAATTAACATAATCTTCTACAATAATAATAATAATAATAGTAATAGTAATAATAATAATAATAATAATAAACAACTAAGATTTATAAATATTAAATAAGTTTATAAAAATTAACCAAGTATTATAAAATTTAACTAAGTTAACTAAGTTTTTATAAAAATTAACTAAGTATATATAAAAAATATATATAACTAAATCTTCTATAATAATAATAACAATAATCATTATTATTACTATTATTAACTAATATTTATAATAATACTAAGTTAACTAATATTTATAAATATTAAATAAGTTTATAAAAATTAAATAAGTATTATAAAAATTTAACTAAGTTAACCGAGTTTTATAAAAGTTAACAAGTTTAATTTACAAAAATTAACTAAGTATATAAAAATATAAAATATAACTAAATCTTCTATAATAATAATAATATTAAACTAAAATTCATAATAATAATAAGTTAACTAAAATTTATAAATATTAAATAAGTTTATAAAAATTAACTAGTATTATAAAAATTTAACTAAGTTAACTAAGTTTAATAAAAAGTAACAAGTTTAATTTATAAAAATTAACTAAGTATATAAAAAGATAAAGTATAGCTAAATCTTCTATTATAATAATAATAACAATAATTATTATTAACTAAGATTTACAATAATAATAAGTTAATTAAGATTTAAAAATATTAAATAAGTATATAAAATTAACTAAATATTATAAAAATTTAATTAAGTTAACTAAGTTTTATAAAAATTAATAAGTTTAGTTTATAAAAATATAAAATATAACTAAATCTTCTATAATAATAATAATAAACTAAGATTTATAATAATAACAATAAGTTAAATAAGATTTTATAAATATTAAATAAGTTTATAAAAATTAACTAAGTGTTATAAAATTAACTAAGTTAACTAAGTTTTATAACAATTAACTAAGTATATAAAAATATAAAATATAACTTAATCTTCTATAATAATAATAATAATTAACTAAGACTTATAATAATAATAAGTTAACTAAGATTTATATAATAATAATTAACTAAGATTTATAATAATAATAATAAGTTAACTAAGATTTATAAATATTAAACAAGTTTATAAAAATTAACTAAGTATTATAAAAATTTAACTAAGTATGATTTATAAATATTAAATAAGTTTATATCGTTTTGTACCATCTTGATTAATTAAATATAAAGATGGAGTTTAAAGTACAATGTAACGAGCTTTGAATGTGGTAAATGCTACATATTGCTTGAGCATCCAAATTTTGCATAACTTGTTATTCAGTTGTTGTACTGTAAAAAGATATAATAAAAATACATGAATGCGAAAAGGGGGTTCTTATGGATATTAAGGGGTCTGAATTATTTCAGCACAGGTTCAACAATGGAATTTTCAAGTAGAATAAAATTACCGACTGATAAACTACTAATATTTGTTCCAATAAATCATTTGGGTACCATTTGATTTCATTGTGATTTGTTCAGTCCACTACGTACATGAAACATACTGTATAATGATTTTTATTCAATGAAAAACACTCAAGGAATAGGTAGAACATGTCATCTTGAACTTTACCTGATCTTTTGCATATTCATACTTGTATATGTGTACTAGTGTTATGTCTTTCATAGTACTTAGTTATTGAGTATAGCTATTGTATAACAATGTTAAGCAAGTTTTATAAAATATTAAACACACTTGTAAAAATTTAACATATTTATAAAAATTAACTATGATTTATAAATTTTTAACTAAGTTAACTAAGTTATACAAAAAAAAACTTAATTTATAAGAAACAATTAAGTTTTATAACAATTTAACTAAGTTAACCTAGTTTAATAACAGGAAGTTTGGTATTATAAGAATTGCCAAGTTTATGGTTGTAAATGTAAAGAAAATTCCAACGTTTGTGAAGATGATGTAAAGAAAATTGTAGCTTAACACAGCTGAAAATTTTATAACATAATTAAATTAGACAATTTTTATGAACAAACCGAAATTGCTATTATCTAAAGTAACTTGTGTTGCTTGCAAGGAATATTTTTTTAATTTAAAGATTGGAAAAACTAATATATTATACAGATATAGTCCATAGATTCAGTAATCTTGTCTTATGTGCATTTATTATAACTATCTTATTGAGCTAGTGTTTATATTATCTGTATGTGTTCAATAAGTTTCTGACTGAAAAACCAGCAATTTGTATGAATTAACCGTATTATTTTATCAAATAAGTTAGTAAAACTATATTTAATATCCAGATGTTGAATTATATTTTGTTCATTCCTTAATCTCACATTTTAAAATAGCACTCTGTTTTGAAAATTATGACTAACACAGCTTCTAGTGTTCCAAACTTCGATTATAAATGATGATATTGTAGGCTGCTGACTAGTTTACCCACTGCATTTCTGTAAGCCTCTTCCTAGAATCCTTAATTACCATTATTTTTAAATGGAAGGGATCAAAACTATGCAGGCCTGCAGAATCTACATACATATGTTCATTTTAGCTAACTTTAGAAAAAGAACTAATTTAAAATGAAATTAACAAATTGTTCCAAATATGCGCTTTTAGAAAATGGGCAACACTACAAGCATCATTGTCTACAGAATGCTGAACTTCAATCTTTTAACGCAGACGGGTCTTCTCTTCTGTATTTGCTTAACAAAGTGTTTATTTCTCTTTCACTACAATATTTTTTACCTTCTGGAAGAAAGTAGCATATTATCATGATATATCTGAAGAAACCGACTTCACTATCAAGGTAAATTTTATTAAACTAATTGTACATAGAACGTATAAATTTGAATCAAAATTTATAGCGCAATCAATCAATTTCCACCGTAGCTTTCACAAAGAACCTGTGTGCTTAGTACTCTGTTTAAATATAACGTCTGTTCAAGTACCCACATATTATACCAGATTAGGCAAACATCATATGTAGTGCGTAAAAAATTATGTAGATACAGAAATATAACGGGATTTCCAAATGGAAACTTTGTAATCATTGATGTCGTCTGAGAAAAGTGAAAACTTGGAGGCAGCCACATAGTGTATTCAGTTTTGTCCAGTGTATTTTTTGCTTATGTATTTTAACTATATAACCAATTTTTTTCTTATAATACCAAACATAAAGGAAAACTTGGCAATTGTTATAAAACTAAGTTATACAATTAAGTTTTACAACCATTAATTAGAAGTTTGCTTTATTTGAGTAATTTGTTCCCTTCTCAAATCACCAAACTTGGCAATGTATCTGTAATAAGATTGCTCTCAGGTAGACAGCTCAATCCATGTGCAATCACAATTATTGGACGATCTTCTTTATTAATCTTTTTTCTCTATAGGGATTCTATACATGTAAGGAGAAGAGGTGAATGAAATGCAAGTGAATGAATAAATTTGATTTTAAATTATGTTTTTCGTCTACTTGGAAAGTTGTCTTATTTTAATTTTGATTGGATTGTGAATTGAGGATGGACATGAGGTAAACTTCCCAAGTAGACGAAAAATAATAATTTAAAAGAGCCACATGACGTTAAATTGAGGATGGACATGAAGTAATTAACTTCATGTCCATCCTCAATTTAAGTTTATTATCATTTAAGTTTATCATCATGAACATGGATTGGAAGTTCTCTTTTTTCTTTGAAGAGATTTATTATCATTTAAATTTATTTGCTTGTGCTTTTCACCTCCATGTTCCGTTCTGCTAAACTTTTTAGTTACGATCTTGGTATCCTGGTATCCCATCTAATTATTGTATTTACTATATAGGTCGGGGTTGCTAATCATATCTACTTCCATTTGTATACATTTACCGAATGTCATTGGGTCTGTAAGATCTTTGTGGTTATTAAATTACAAAAATTATCACTTAGTTTTTCTTTCTTTTAACATCGATGTATTTAATTTTCTGTCATATACTAAACAAAGTGGATTATGTTCATAATATTTTTATCCGTTGTTTTCACTTTCACATAAGCTTTTAAAGGAACTTTGGTTTTAAATGCCAATATTTTTAGTGCACATCAAGGTTAATTACTAACATTCCTTTTGTAAGAATTCACATTACTATTATACCATGTGCATTTTTTTCATGCTCATTTGTCTTGTTTTTGTTCTCTTTCTATGTTTAGGCTTTTCATAATTGGTGCTTTGGTTCTCTGTTGCTGTTCTTCTTCTTATTTGTGAAAATGGCCAACCATTGGCTATTTAGGTAACCTTTGGTTCTACTATGATTACATGCAATTCAATATTTACTGGATTTTATATTTACCTATTGATAACACCAGCTTATTTCCATGTTTTTTAAAAATGGTTAGTACAACACAAAAGAATATTAAAAGTTTAGCAATAAAGTTCCAATAAACATGTTTCTCTAAAGACTCGGAGAAATAGTGTTTCTTTTAGTACATGGACAGCGAGGAGTAAATATTACTTCTGTACCATTGAAATATTATACGTATGTCATTACATTCATCCTATAAACAATTATTGAAGAGTTCTTTGAAATGCTAAAACTGAAATGGCCAAACCTAGGCATGCCTTTCATATAATCAAATCCTCTAGTATGATTTACTTGAGAAATGTCTTTCATGTAATACTGTCCATGTGATGCATTAGTGGATGGATTACTTTACTAATTTATTTGAATGCGTCAATTAGTTTGTTTTACTTGTTTATTTGAAATATGTCCGAGACATCTCTAATATATAAGTATAATTAAAATAGTTTTGTCTATATGGACAAAACATCTGTTTCTTCTTGTAAAAAGTGGGTCAAAAATCAACTTATTTCTCAATTGCCAAATGGACTACATCTGCACGGTAATTTTTTGTTTTGGTTCATTATTAGTTCAACTTTTATCATATAAACTAAACTATATTTTTGGGAACCATTTCTAGTTCTGTATTAAGACATATTTAACTGAACATTTTCTTGAATCATGATATATTGACATGCGTTGAAAATTGGTGTTTGGTACGTATTATGGGAGAAATTGAAGTAAAGCTAAAGTTTTTGTTAATCTGTTATACTAACTTCCCTTTATACATTGTCGTAAAGCCAAAGTTCAAAGTCGGAGAAATTGAAGTTTCGTGAGTCAATTTTCAACGCCTAACATATAATGATTCTTTAGGCTTACTAAGTATAACTTCTTACCAGTATTTGAGCAACTTTTTCCCAAGATGTGTTTTCATTATATTTTATGAGGTAAATAAATAAAATTATATCTGATATCGTATATCTATGAAACTATGTAGTTGAGCAAACTATTCCTCCTTATATATTTACTTGACCAGAATACCGTAAAATCATGTTTCAACAGTAGGTCTTATGTAATGTTAATAAATTATCTTAAATGAAACATAATTCATCATTCGTTGCTTTATTTATAGTGAGTTAAAATATGTACGACTAAAGAATTTATACTTTACAGGTGGATAGATATCTTCAATACAGAAAGATAGTAACATGCCGTAACAAGTTACGGATTTGAAGTTACTTTTGATGCTAGAAGTACATTTTGGTCTGTATGCTTGTATGTATTACTACTTTTGGTCACTAGCTATTACCCGTTCTACTTGTTTATGAAATATTATATAAATCTCATATATGTTTTGATGTAAGAATACTGTGTATGTTTATTATGTAATGTTACATGTCAATTATGAGATGGGTGATTAATATAATATGTTGATTATGAAATGTGTGGTTAACATAATACGTCGATTATGAGATGTATGTGTTGATATTAAATGTGCTGCATATAGATTGTGACTGTGTACAAACAGAAACACGCATAAGAGGAAAAAATAAGACCTTTGACGACTGCATTTAAAAAAACGTTGTAAAAAATTCGACAGCGTTTTTAAAACGCTATGGAAAGTTTTAATAACTTCCGTAAACGTCATAAAAAGTAATGAAAAATTGCTAACAGCAACACATAAACCGCTATAAAACATCACTTACACCAACACATAAAACACAATAAATATATTTGAAGGAGAAGACGAACGCTAAGAAAAGTGGTTTAGCTCCTCAACAGAAACGCTATAAAATGTATTAATAACATCACTCAAAAGTTGCTAAAAACATACTTTTTACAGCGTTTATTCTATTGCAATGGTATGTTTCAGACCTATAATGGCAATTCATTACACGGCGTAGTCAAAAACGCTGTCAAAAGCTTTTACAGCAGCTTTTAAACGCTGTAACAGGTCCAATTTGTTGTAGTGTTAAAAGAAGTTCAAAATATGATATGTTATAAACTATTCAAAATTGATTTTGAGGGTTAATATATTAATTTCAAATTTTTTATCTTAATTTAATTAATTAATAAAATATTAATTAATTAAATTAAAATATATGTAACGATATGTGTATATCCAATTTAAAATGTTTAAGGTGAATGAAGATAATTTTTTATTTAATTAATATTATTTTAATTGAAATTATTTTAGTTAATTAAATTAGTTAAAATTTAATTAATAAATAATATATGCTTATAACGATGTGCGTACATAGTTACTATATATGTCATAGTCCATATTCACCTTTAAATTGTTAAGGACGAAAGAAGTGAAATTCAATGGTTGAATTTTTTATTTAAATTAAAGTGTTAATTAAAAATAGATAATTAAATTAATATAATACGATTTAATTAAAAAAATTAAAAAAATCAAATTAAATACGATTTAATTAAATAGAGTGTATAAGAAATCCATATTAGGTTTAATGGATATATACATACATATGGTACGTATACCATGATTTCGGATGTATCTGACACTTGAATCACGTGGATATTTAATGAGAAGTACATTATCCTTAAATCAATATCACTCTTGAATATAAATATACTAAAGATTGAATCTCCATTGTGTGTGTGTGTATAAGTTATCATCTACCATTTATATATTAATAGAATACTTGCATACTCTTTAGTTGTCCATCTTCCTCAAGCTAGAGATGTTATGTATAATACTATTAGTATATTGACTAGACAATAGATACATGCATTATTGGTTGATCTTTCTCAAGGTACGTGTATTATACTTAGGCAGTTGCGAAATGGTAGGTTCGAGTGAATAATCTCTCTCGATTTGTTGATCTTCCTTAAGGTCAATATGAGATTAGGACGACGACCACGGTTAGAAATTGTATATGATACAATTAATAAAGTGTTATCCATTGCTTTTGGGCCTATGATTTGTTGATCACCTTTAATGTCAAAATCCTAAGACAAGCAAGTTCTAACAACGACTAGAGAAATTGAAATATTTCTATGTTTCTCTTTAAGATTTTTGAGAAACATAAAATTTAGTGGGAGCCTTATTAAAAAAATTAAATGGTAACATTTAACCTTTTTAATATTTTAAAAATATTTGTCATACAAGTTAAAATAATTTACTTCGATAAATTTGTGCGATTAATAAAATTAACAAAATGTGTATTAGTTAAATTATACAATTGAACTGAAATAAAATTGACATAGAAATATAAAAGATACTTACTAACAAATCTTTTGAAACGTTTTCACTTCAAGACCTATGTAAGGGCCAATTTATATAGCCACTAAAATATTATGCCACTCGATATTTAACTATTTATTTATACAAGACTGAGCATTGTCTTCTATGAGTGTCGAACTCTAATAAAAATACAAGAATATAGATGTTTGATCCATATTCAATCACATACGTTTTTCATATGGTGAATGGTTGCGAGTCATAATGTATGAAACTTCAACTAATTTAGTTCATTAAAAGTAAGCAAATGAACCATAATGCGAAATCATGTATTCAATACAATTGATTAAAAAACAATATCCTTTAAAAGGTTTGACCATTTTGGAAAGGCAAGCGAATGTACAAGAGTAGATGTAATTTAAGTACAATTGGGATGAAGAGAGTGAATAATCACTTCTACTTCATGAAAAGACATCGGAAATGAGAATTGTATAATGCTAAAAGATACTTAATATGGAATCAGAAATGTGATTTCTATTTCATTTGTGTTATAATATAGCAAATAGTTTTCTATAAAGGTTATTTCTATGAGTTTAAGATATTTGATTGAAAACTCTTGACTGTAAAGTAGTTACAATAAAAGAAATAAATAACACACAATAAGTAGCCGAATGGAGCTTTGTATTTCATAAGCTATTATAGCAATGACAAAAATAGTGGGAGCATGCCATATAATACTTATTTGTGGATGCATCAAGGTATGAAAAAATGTTTTCGTAAATATACCAAATATTTTCTGTGAAATAAAAATTGTTTTTAATATTGACTGAAAACAAATATAGTTTTATTTTGGTATGAACGTTTTAAACATTTATTATGAAATAAATATATTATAATAATAGTATTTGTTGCATTAGCTACATAACACAGAAGTATCTAAAATTTTAACAATTACTTTTCGAATTATGGACTAAGCCATAACTTTGAGAAATAATCCTTTAATTATATGATTATGAATCATATGGTACTAGTGAATCATATCTCAAAAGATTAAGGGGAAAGTATCTATTCGATAGGAGCGATATAAGTGTTGGTGAACTCTTCAGACTGAAACATATAAATGCATGCAATCGTGAGTCAATGATGCTAAAATAATTCAACATACTTCATTAAATTCACCAATGAATTATCACGGACGGGACACGTGTATTTGATACACTTGTTCTATGATAAGTTCATAGAGTAGAAACAAAAATAAATAACATATCGTGCAAAAGAAAATAAAAGAATTCAATTTGATCGAATTGTTGAGTATATTGGATAGGAGTTCTAAATGTACCTAAAATAAATAAGACTCTATCTCAAAAGACATCCTCCCTATGATACATAATGATGTATCGATAAGGAGTAATCATACTTTGTTGGACAAAGAACAATAGACAATTAGTGAAGTTGAGTTTGTATGGTCGTGTACTTAAGACTAATTACATATAGCTGAAATTAATTTCATCTAAAGCGTAGTTTATGAGATCGTGCAAGATAAGTTTATAAGAAACCCCCGCATATCCTATATCAAAGAGTTGACAAGTTGTGTGAATCGAAAGATTGCACATAATATTTGTTCATGAAGGATCTTGTAAGGACCACCCCAAATAAGTTTGAGACCGATCAGTATTTGATTGACCATTTTATCTTATAAAGATATGTTCCATGAACTGAAATCAAATTGATTTTATATATATATATATATGTATATATATGTATGTGTACATATATATGGCAACTCATAAAATGTTTATGAATACTTATTCAATTGAACCGAGAAACAATATTGTTTTAAGAAATGCCAACTTCATAACAAAGGAATTTCTTTTAGACATTATGGTAGTAAAATGGATTTGGATACGATCCAAAGGTAAAATTGATAATAGAGGATGGAATGATATTAATCTAACCAGATAGACACGATATATTGGAATGTCCAATGATAAATCTCAGACATTAAAGAGAAATTATGAATCTTATTAATGTAAAGAAAAGAAATTCCTTAGTTTTAAATAAGCCACTAAGAGTATTAACTCTACCATATGGCACAATGCAAAAATCCAAAATGGGTTTAAGTACATTATCAAAATATAATTTTGATGCTATTACCCGAAGAATATAATCCATCGGCCGTAAAACTATCTTTAAGAAAGAAGATCGATCGATGCTATTGGAATAAGCTACGTTAATGGAATAATATCAGTTTCAGTTGTTGAGATTAACACAATTGATTCACTATTCAACATGCTCAAGTTAATTCATATTTTACTCACAAAATTTATCACTCGGTATGACTTTGAGTTCCGATACATATATGTTGAAACAGAAATTCTAAACAATGCACATATCAACTAAAATGCATTGAAGTCGGTGGGAGTGACAACCGTGTTTGTGAGTATTAGATATGATCTAAGAAATGATACGAAAGTATTATTTGATATAAGAATCAGCGTTAAGAAAATATTTTGATAAAGAAATGAAATGGTTTGAATTTCAGCCAAAATGTAGAGGAAGTGTGTGTCTAGAAATGAAGAATATTAATAGCTAATAAAATATTTCTAAAACTATTAGTAAGCAAAAAAATTATGATTGCCACCGATGAATTCTTGTTAAAATCATTTTGGTTTGGTTGTTTAATTCTCGGTATTGGATTTGAAAAGTCATCTTTTAAAATCAATACAAAAGGAAGTTGGGAATGTCCCAAAATAATATATAAAGACCATATATTAAATTGTTTAATACAGAACATGTAAGATGGTCTCCTTATGCATTGGAAATAAATTATCATACATGCTATATTATCTACAATATCACAGTTCTCTTATGTATTCGATACATAGAGCAAGTATCAAATTTAAATTAAGATCACTAAATGATAGTTTAGAGTGTTCTCCAATATTTACAAAATACCAGCAAATTGTTTATAGAAACAACAAACTCCTTATGAAGTAGTGCGTCGACTCGAACTTTATAAGTTATATCCAGTATAGTGTTTCATCCCAATGTCATGTTCAATCTTAAATTAAGAATTTTAAGTTGGAAATGTTCTAAAAATAAGTAGTGGCCAATTCAACCAAAGTCTAAGTACATTTCCATGATAAGCATTGCATTAAGCATAAATAAATGCATAATACATAATTTGGTCAGGGCTAATTTTAAATATTGAGAATCCTGTGATATTGTTATATGATAACTATGCCATGATATAGTTCGTAAAGGAACTTAGTGGTCACCAGAAGTTGAGAGACATACCCTGAATAGTTCTATATGATAAAAATAGTTTATCATCGTTGGAGAGAGTTAGTTGACAGAGCAAATGGTTAAGACAAAATAACATACCCATTCACTAAGGGACCGATCAGATTAGTTTTTGAGAGAACCAGTTGAACGAGTTAGAATAAGATTCCATAATTGATTCCAAGTGCAAGTGGGAGAATGATAGAGTTAAGGGTATGTCATAGGGGCAAATATGTAATTTGTTATATATATATATATATCTAACTCAATAACCAATCTTGTTCAAAGTAAAACATGTTTTCATTTTGTTATATACTTATTATATTGTGATATAATTAATTAAGTAATTAATTTAAAGCATATTAAATATAAATCCTTAAATAATATGTTATGTGATAGTAATTACGATGTGTTGCAATCATGATAAATTTAGTACATCAAAATGACATATTATTTAAATATTCCTTATCAAGATGTTTCGAGAAAGGATATCAATTCATCTATTAAGGATAAAGTATGTGACGCCCTGCAAATGTTAGGTAGTTTATTAGTAATGACTGTTGGAGACACCAAAAGGTTATGTACTAGTAGTTATTGAATAACTATAAAATGGCTTACTCAAGAGCTTTCAATTGGTTAAATAGATAAGGTCAAACAGAGAATCTAGAAGTGACGATGTTACACAGTTCTCTTGACTTAAGAATACTGTTGAACTTCAGTATGGACGCTCAAAGTCAAAGTCTGAGTTGAAGCATTGGAAGTGAAATACTATTCAATAGAGAAATTGTCTCATTTAGTTGTATGGGTTAGTATCGCGGTCAATTATAGTCAACTCAAAGTCTCTAGCCAAAGCAATATGGTTACTAATAATTGTTATTATTAAACCAAAGCTTTTCGTTTAGACTATTCAACTTGAATGTGCGCGATGTTGGAATTTTGACCAAAATCAAATTTTATAAGTCCTATGGTGATATAGTGCCGAAGAGTATTGATGTAAATAATCATTACTACTAGGTACCGCTTATAATAGGTAATTCAAATTTCAATAAAAAGATGTGCAAGCGAAAAATTCAGCCAGAATGTCATGCCACTAGCTAAGGTGAGATGTGAACTTTAATATTCGAATTGTTAAATATCGACCATTGAATGAATTTACACCTTTGAGTCATAGTTCAGAATGATGAATACTCCAAAATACCATGCTATTCAATTAATTTATAATCATTGTAAACTAATTAAATTAATTAGTATTTAGGAAAAATCAATGATTAAAATTTATTTTATTTATTTGAATACCACTAGTATTTAATAAAGTGCACATATAAAAATTGTAAACATGCGTATCGATATATGATATCGATGGAACATTTAAATTGGATTTAAATGGATTAACAATTAATGGATGTAGGAATTTTTTAAGGCCCATAAAGTTTACTTGAATGGCCAGCCAAAGAAGGGTGGAGAAAAGCACTTCAAATTGCAAATGAAAAGGCAAGAGAGTAATAAAGGGAAGGAGAAATATCTCTTGCATTGACTCTCTTTTACTACCTTCCGAAAAACAAAATGCAGTGCATTATTCTTCCCGACAAAATTTATTTTGTTTCTCTTGCTCTTCTCCTCTTCCTCAATGGTCGAAATTATCATGGCCTCAATGGCTAAAAGATTTCTCACAAGTTAAATCAATTTATTAGCGATGATTTATACCTCTTGATCTTTGCCGAATATGGAGGTTGATTCAAGAATCTAGGAGCATCGCTTCATAATTCAAGGTGTGACTTTTGGCAACATCCTAAGGTAATAGTATGATTTAATTCTTTTATATGCTTAGATTCTATTCAATTCATCTTGTAGTTAATTGGTCATCTTAAAACATGTAATTCAATCTCCTTTGTCCATCTTTGTTAAAAGTATGTTTATTATGTTAATTTGATTCAGATCCACTTTTGTTTTTATCTCCATTCATTGTATATTCATTATGGTTCATATAATTTCGCTCTTCTATCTCCTATGATAATTTTTTTCCTCTGTGTTATTTAAATATGGATGTTCTTATGATGAATTAACATGTGCCTAAGTTGTCCAGTCCCTTTTCTTTTGTTTTGAATTTTTTTTAATTAATATTTAACTGAAAATTACTTTATAATTTTATACGGTATAGGTTAATTATTTTAATTTGCCTTGAAAATAATTTTGTTATGCTATATGGTTAATGTTTTGAATATAATTATTTTTAGTATTGTTTTCATAATTGTAAAAGTTTTTCAATATAGAATTCTTGTGTGGACTATTGTATGAAATCCAAAAATCTTATTCCCTTTCTAAATTTAACATTTTGTGCAAAAATTTAAATCTTTTGTTTCCTTTCCAAACTAAGTTTGATTTAAGTTGTTCACTTTAAATTCTTACATACCTATATATGTATTTTAAATTATACTGTTTACATATATAAGTTGTTTTGAAATCTAAAACATTACTTTCTATTTATATTTGCAAGCCAAATAATGTATTATTATTCTACATAGGCATGGTGGCCATACCACTTTACACATTATAACAGGCGTGAGGCAAATTGCCCCAGCAACTAAATAATAAAAATACAACAAACCAGATGAAACACAAGAGTTAAGCAACATGCCTAAACTATTAATAAGACCTAAACTAGCCGCCTCAAAAGAGGAGGAACTACTACCATCATTTGACGAATCAGGTCCAAGGACATAAACAAACCCAAAAAAACAATGCAATGTTAGAAACAAAATATGAAGAGTCATCGCTGAATATCAATTGCCTATCCCAAGAAACATCCATAAAATTTTGTGTATTCAATTCACCAAGTTCCCCATCAGTACATAGGGAAAGATCTTCCTCCATAATATGATAATATAAGTATCTAGTTTCACCTTCATCTTCACCAGCAAACTTGTGATGTGAGTCACACATACGAGAGTATCTCATTTCTGAAGCTTCATGGATCTAAACTTACTCAGTGGAGTCCTAAGTAATAAAATCATAAACTAGAGCCAAGGGGGTATCAAGTAAAATAGGAGGAATAACTTGTGGATCAGTAGCATGAGCATGTAAAGATGTATCAACATCTTTGTTATCCCGCCTTTTGGCAAGGCCGAGATACCAAGGAACTAACTGAAAAAAAGAAACAGGATCACACGTCTTCAACTTCAAATGATTGTTGGGCGATTACGAATATCGATGAATTTTGCTCGAATGCGGGTCGGGCTACAATTGATGAGACACGACAGGTGAAGCTGTGAAAACCAACGTTCCAAGTTTCGGAGCAATCCGAGTTCGTACGCTCAAGTTATCGCCGTTAGAAAGAGGAAGGATAGTCTTGGCTCGAATCCATCCTGGGGTCGGATCCATCCCCCTTTACATTACTTCGAATCCATGGAGTTATGGCCTTGCTTCGACTCCATCATCACAGAGGCCCTTGTTCGAATCCATCAGGACCAAGCTTTGGTTCGAATCCATCGACATAGTATTGGTTCGAATCGATCGTAGTTAGCAGTGCTTCAAATCCATTCACGCGTACCTTAAGTTCGAATCCATTGGAGCTTTCTTCACCTTCGATTCCATCGAACGAGAGTCCTCCGATTCCATACAGTTGACGGAGCTTCGACTCCATGCCACAATTATCTTCGAATCCATTACCTCGAATCCACACGGTCAAAGCGGCAAAGAACATGGAGTCGACCCAGTCAATACAGAGTGGAAAGCGGATCGATGCGAGGAACATGCACCACGTCATCGCCTTCACGTGCAGAAGCCTGGATTCGACCCTATGGATTCGAACCATATCGATTCGAATGAATCCATAAGGCGAAGAACACCAACTTGAATCGATCATAACTTGAGATCTACATATCCAAATGCTATGAAATTTTCACAAAAGCTCGAGCACATGTTGAAGAACGTTCACACCAAATTTCAGCTCGATTGGACTCTTTCTTGATCGATTCGAACCAAGGGTCGAATCGATCCCAAAGTGGGCCCGGACTTCCAGAAAGCGGGCATGTGGGCCCCCTGACATACCAGAACTGGTCTCCCTTCAGTTTAGGCGAAATATCAGCCTCCTACACCTATAAATAGAGCCCCTGGTCATTCAGAAAAGGGGTCGGATAATTCTAAGAGCTAAAGAGCGCCCAGACTCTGCCAGATTTACTCAAAATCACCACGGTTGCCTTAGATTCAGACTTAGCTCAAAAAACCAGTTGTACTGCGTTATAAAGAATTGTAATCTTCGAGTGTCGAGCAATAAAATCATCAAACTTCGTAGTGGACGTAGGCTAAAACGCCAAACCACTCTAAATCGCTTGTCTTTGCACTTTACATTTCTGTTATTTGGAGTTTCTGTTAGATAATCCACAGTGTTAATTTTCATTCTACACGTTTATCTCTTCAAAGACTTCCGAAGAGTGTTGTGCCCATTTTTGGTACAAACACTTTGGTGCTTTCACCGAGAAAAACCAGCTTTTTCTCCTATTCCCTGGATCTACCATCAATACCGGATTGCATAAATCCAAGAGGAAGATCCAGATCTCTAATCCAGAATCCTTCCATTCTATTCAGATTTGCATAAAATCTAGGAAAGGAATTCACAACTCAAAATGGTTAGTACGAGGACTACTTCTACAGCGGCTAATCAAGGAGCTTGGGATGAACAGAATCCCACACAGCAGTTACAGTCCAATCAAGACAACACTGCCCACTCTGGACCATCTGGACCGGTAACCAGACAAGAGTTCCAAACATTACTCCAGGAACTGACCCAAAGCCGGCAACAGTTAGCTGAACAGTTGCGTGCCAACATTGAATTGACCAATAAATTAAACCGCCAAAGGCGTAGGAAGACAAGGAGGGGTGATGCTTCCCACTCGTCCACTGAAAGTTCTGCTTCCTCTGACTATCATGGCAGAACTACACGTCCCCGGTTGGACGTAGGTCATACGCTAGTTACCGAATATCAACCCGCCTTGACTGTGGGACAATTGAGGGTCGGACCGTCAACTAGCTCCCAGGCCGGGCCCTCATCACGAGGAGGTGTTGCTCCACAGCATACCACAGAAGATCGCGCTACAACAGCCGCGGTAGAAACAAGGGTTGATACCCGAAACTTGTTGGATCCAAATAATCTACAACGTGGGCATACTCCCGAACCATACGTCCCAGAGGATGTGGAGCCAAGGAGGCGAGATATGGGCCGTCGACAACATCCAGTCCAGGCTCGCGCTTGGAACCCGACCACACCTTAGTTCAGCCTACACGGAACGTGGCTATGCCCGACATTTCAACCATGGTACGTCAAATGATCCGTGAGAGCCAAGGACTTATCAACGACGACTGGGGAATCTCCCGTAGCCAAACTCCTTTCACTGACGAAATACTGTACGCTGAACCTCCTCGGCGGTTCAGAATGCCGATTCTCCCCCTGTACGAAGGAAATTCCGATCCCAATCAACATATTTTAAAATATGAATGGTCAATGAACGCCGCAAGGGCTGATGATGCAGTAAAATGTCGAAGCTTCCCCATCTCTTTGGGAGGAATTGCAACAATGTGGTTCACAAGGTTGCCACCAAGATCCATCTCTTCATTCGACCAACTGGCTAAGAAATTTGTTGAACAGTTTCGTATGCACGTCGCTCGGCCTAAAGACGTTAACACCTTATCTAGTGTCACCCAGGCAAAGGGAGAGACGCTCAGGCATTACCTGGAGAGATTCCATGCAACATGCGTAGAAATTAGTAATCCCAACGACAACTCGATTCTGATGGCGTTAACCAAAGGGATCGATCCCGACTCGGAATTTGGAAATTGGTTAGCTGGGAAACCACCCGCTTCATTGGACCGTTTCTACTCAAAAGCCGCCCAATTCTTGCGACAAGAGGACGCGAGACATTCTAGGAAACAGGGCGATGCGGTACCCAGAACTGAAGGAATACTGAGCAATGTGGCAGTCAAGCAGTCCGGTGAGAGTTCCGGAAAAGTCCAGCTAAATATACAGAATAAACAGGCTTGGCCGAGAGTCAACAATGGCCAAGATAAGAAAAGAGACCAAAATCGAGGCCCGCAACGTAGGACCCCAATGTTTGACAGCTACACACCATTGAATACATCGTTGGAAAACGTGTATCTGCAAACCTGCAACGCTGAACAATATAAGAAGCCTGCTCCGAAGCAATCATCGGAGAGACAGATTCAAACAGGGAAGTTTTGTAGGTTTCACGAAAGTTACGGCCATAATACCAACGAGTGCCGACATCTGCAAGACCTCGTTGAAAAATTGATCAGGGAGAGAAAATTGGACCAGTTTGTACGGGCACCGCCGTCTGGTGGAGCGGACCCCTCAAAGCAAAATCGTACACAGAATCAAGCAAGATAGGAAGAACCGGGTCGTGACGGAGGAAGATTGGTAATTAATGTTGTAAGTGGTAATCCTCATCCAGTGGTCCGAAGCTGGGAGGAAGTGGCATCATATGGCAACTTAGCTAAACGCTCTAACTTCGAGTATAATGATAACTTGGGCGGTAAACCTTCAACCAAACGGAAGAGAGTGGTGGCTAACAACATCACTTTCTGGGACAACGACGTTGACTACGTCGGAAGCTCGACTACTGACCCACTTGTGATATCGACCCAGGTAGGCCCGATGTGGATGACGAGGATCCTGATTGACTGCGGGAGCTCTGTGAATATCATATTTGCACATGCTTATAATCAAATGAAGATGAAAGCTGGGGGTCTGAAACCCTGCCAAACTCATCTCTATGGATTCAATGGCAGCGCTACTGTGCCAGTTGGAATAGTAGAGTTACCAGTTGAATTGGGAACCGGAGAATGTTGGTCGGTTCGGATATTGCAGTTCGTTGTGTTGGATGTAGAGTCGCCATATAATGCCTTTTTAGGTCGACCTGCCCTTGCTGAATTCAGGGCCATAATAGCCCCGTGGTGTTTAACTTTAAAATTCCCAACTGTCAACGGAGTTGGGGTCGTCCAGGGCGATCAGGTTGATTTGAGAACAATCATACACCGAAATCGAGTTACCCGATTGCGCAATGCCAAGGACCAACTTAAAACTTTCGAACTTGGTAAGCTAGTCGCTAAAAAAGGTTATCCGGCACTCCCGCCCCTGAGATCAGCGTAGAGAGGGTCGCGCAAGATTAAGCAAAAGCTTAAGGATGGCAAATTCGAGTTATCACCCGTTGATGGCTTAACTTTACCAAGGGCCTGGAATGGCGAAAGCCTTCATCGCTACTGCAATTAGCAGGCTATGTTTATTTATTTAGCTTAAATTCCATTTTAAAATTTGTTTCAGCATTTCGAAATTAGAACTTATAATAAGGCAACTGACTTTTCCATGTTTTCTGATTTCAGCAATAAAATGCCATTTCTTCGGGCCAGAGCTATGATTCATTAAGTACAATATACAACATCACGATGCACGGAGAGCTAAAACTCCATCATGCAATGGGATTTATTCAGGAATGGAGTGGCTGTGATGCGACCAGCCACTCGCTAAGTGAAGCCCGAGCTCGGGGGCAAGCCATCACGTCAAAGCCAAGATTGGATTGATACACGACGATCCTTCCTTAAACTCCGTACTCCCAGAGTGCGAGACGGAGTATAAACATTCCTTAACTCCGTACTCCCAGAGTGCGAGACGAAGTATAAACATTCCTTAACTTCGTACTCCGAAGAGCGCGAGACGGAGTATAAACATTCCTTAACTCCGTACTCCCAGAGTGCGAGACGGAGTATAACCATTCTTTAACTCCGTACTCCGAAGAGTGCGAGACGGAGTATAAACATTCCTTAAACTCCGTACTCCCAGAGTGCGAGACGGAGTATAAACATTCCTTAACTCCGTACTCCGAAGAGCGCAAGACGGAGTATAAACATTCCTTAACTCCGTACTCCCAGAGTGCGAGATGGAGTATAAACATTCCTTAACTCCGTACTCCGAAGAGCGCGAGACGAAGTATAAACATTCCTTAACTCCGTACTTCGAAGAGTGCGAGACGGAGTATAAACATTCCTTAAACTCCGTACTCCCAGAGTGCGAGACGGAGTATAAACATTCCTTAACTCCGTACTCCGAAGAGCGCGAGACGGAGTATAAACATTCCTTAACTCCGTACTCCCAGAGTGCGAGACGGAGTATAAACATTCCTTAACTCCGTACTCCGAAGAGCGCGAGACGGAGTATAAACATTCCTTAACTCCGTACTCCCAGAGTGTGAGACGGAGTATAAACATTCCTTAACTCCGTACTCCCAGAGTGCGAGACGGAGTATAAACATACATCAATTCCATATTCATCCCCAAGACTTGGGGCAGGACTAAAAACAAATATCAAATTGAAGACGGAAGAGAATATACTTTCATTTCCATTAACAACAAAAAGAATCTGATTACATGATGATTCAAAAAGTTCTTACTAGTGGGATCCGAGTCCACATCTATACACGGCTATAGAGAAAATCAAAAGACAAAACAATACAGAGAACTGAAGAAGGAGTTCAATCTTTCTTCTTCCTTGGCTTCTTCTTCGAGGAAGTCCCGCTAGAGCTGCTACCCAACTTCTTCCTCCTTCTTTTGCTCTTCTCCGATTTGCCCTCAGATGGCGACATAATGTCCACCTCTTCCTCAGAGCTAGAGGCAACAGAGATTCTTTCGGAGGGTGGAGCTGGAGGAATAAAATCAGTAGCAGGAGGTGGAACAGGAGCACTCGTAATTATCACTGTGCCGCCAGGCGATATCATCATTAATGGGGCATGGCCTGACGGGTCCATACCGGCGGTCACAGCGGCCATCTCGGCATTGATCTCAGCCAAAATCTCATCTTCACGAGATACTTGGGCCGCGCTGGATATATTAATGACTGGCATGGAAACACTAACAGCCGGAGTGGTCCCGCTCATGGAGAAGGATGGATCGATGAAAGGATTGTTGGGTTGATTGAGGAGTTCCTCAATCATTTGAGTGTCGAAAGATAACGTATCCGCTTCCCCTTCTCCACCGACCACAGAAGATGTCATAATGGCTTCGGTGACGATAGCCACATGCGCTTGATGAGAAGCCTGAGATGCAGGAGGCGCGGGGATAACGACTTCAGTCACTGAAATGTGAAAAAACAAAGATTGTTAGTTGTGGGTGTTGATCAAAATCCACCACACTAAATGTATACGGGAGGTGTTTGATTACCTTCCTTAACCTGGCTCACAATATGGGCAGATACAGAGGCAGAAACATCGGCAGAAGATAAATGCGGCTGATCAGGATTATAAGCAGGGACGGATTGAGGATTGACCGCACCGATGTTTTCAGGTAATGTCGTAATGGGAGCTCCAACACTCGTTTCGTGATGCTCAATCCCCGAGCCCTCGCCTGTCTCTATCTGTTGAAACCCGAGCCTCTCTCTCGCCACAGAAACCACCGCCTCATGAAGAATTTTCCTCTCTTCCTCAGTAAGCAAGCGCATCTCAAGCTCGAAGTCATCCAGTGTTTCATCCTGATGCGCCGCTTTCTTCTCCTCCACCAATCTAGTCCAGGCATTATATAGAATCATGGAGTCATCTCCCAGCCACGATAAATTCCTGTGCTCCAGCACATTGGCGTTGTACGTAACCAAGAGATCATCAAATTCAGCCTCCAGCCTGGACCTCTCCTCCAAAATCTTTTCTTAAATTTCTGCTTCCGCAGACTTAGTCTTGACCGCCACCGCAGCAAGTTCGGCCCTGAGAGATACTGCTTGGTCGCAAGCCTCTTGTGCAGTGGCGTTTGCATCGTCCTTCTCCTTCACCACTTCAGCAAATTTGGCCTTGAGCTCATTCAGCTCCTTAATGGCTGCATCTCGCTCAGTTACAACGTTGGTATAGCGGTGGCCCATCTCTTCAACCGTGGCATAGTGTGCCTGCTGCATTCTCGCCATTTTGGCCACCGCATCCTCATGCTTTTTGAGTACTTTGAGTTCCGAGCTTCGAGACGACTCCAACTCAGACTGAAGAACTTGAATGATGCGGTCTTTCTTGACAATTTCAGCATCTCGCTCCTGAATAATTCTCGCTCGGTCAAAAGCTACCTTTGAAGCTTTCACGGCTGCTTTATACCATTCCTTGTATTGGACATAGAAGTCACGAATGTAGCTGTGCGCAGTGTTTTCAGCTTCCTGAGGAATCCTCTTGAGATGAGGAGGAAAAACGTATGCGTCCATACAGATTTCTGGGAAGTCTTTCTTCATTTGAGCAAGCTGGATGGCACCTTCGCTTGTCAACTCAGCCGGAGCCTGCTCAACGATAGCAGCTTCCGGTGGTTCAACTCTAGGCCGTTGAGTCTCGGGCCTTGAAGATTGGGAAGGCTGCTGCTGCTGTGAAGGCCCAGAGATATCTACGGGAGCCCTAGGAGGCGGAGGAGAACGAGATCGTGATCGGTACTGCTGGCCCCGATCTCTGTCAGTGCGATCATGGCCAGAACGGCCGCGCCAATAATCTCTATCCCTGTCATAGCGCACCTGGCTAGAATAACCTTGCCCGTGGTCCCTGTCTGATTCTCTCCTACGGGAATCATAATATGGGGAAGATTGGCGCACGTTACGGAGCCTATCCAAAGTAGACCCGCGACCCGACATCTCGCCTGCAATAAGAAGGAGCTATCGATTAGAATCCTACAAAACGGTAATTAATATGCGAAAGTCATGTAGTGGTGTGGAAGTGTGTGAGAATGTGTAAACCCCCAGACCAACCAGAAGTGTTGACCGCACTCAAAGGAAAAGGCTCGCTCAAATTTAATACATCTTGAGATTCCTCCGAACCAGGATTACATGGAATCAATATAAAATCCGGGATGGGAATATCATCCAACCCTCTAAAAATACTCCCTGGCTGAGGAGGAACGTCTTCGGAAATAGTGATTCCGGGAATAGGGCAAGACACGACTACAGACTTCCGTCTTTTAAATTTAGGAACGACAGCCTTGCCTTTTCGCCTATCTCCTGATAAAGGAAGATCAACCGACAGCTCAGTGTCTGTGTGCGTCCGCTCGTCATCACTCATTTCCCTTATTACTGGGCTAGGCGCTCTCTTCATCATTTTCTTTCTTTTCTTTGTGGCCGGCCTCGCCAACCCCTCGATGACAATACTCTGGCCCGTCTCGATTAAACCCAGCGTCCTTAAGTTGTCATCGGTCAACACCAAATCAATGTGCCTTAAATCACTTGGGATTTCTTGCAAGCTTCGAACAATGCTACTGAAATACCCGCCAGAGGGCCTCGAAATAATGGCTGTGAGAAGAACAAAGTGTTAATATGAGTGATAAGAGAAACTACTCAAGGAAAACTTATGACACTTACGCCTAGATAACCATTTCCTGGCAAACCCTGGGGGGCACCTAGCGAAGAACCATTCGTTTTTAAAATAACTAAGCCTGGTCCAGGCCCCGGTCACGACTTGGCAATTACGGACTGCCTCCAAAAAGGTGAAAGATGGGCTGTCAGCCCTGCTTTTGAAGTTGAAAATATATCTGATCTCAGTCGGCCTTGGCGGGCGAAAGAAGCAATCCATGAATATGACAAAGGCGCTATTTAGCAACGCATGACTGTTAGGGTGTAGTTGTGAGGGAGCGATTGCTAAATATGACAGCATCTCTCTGATATATTGATTAAATGGAGGAAGCGTTCCAGCCGCAAGGGCATGGCGATAAAAAGCTGTATATCCTTCAGGAGGATTGTGCGGTCTATCATTGGCACTGGGCAATAAAACATCATCCGGAGATATGCTGTGCTTTAAACATATCCTGCCCAACAAAGACTCGGAAATACTGGACCGAACAGAATCGACGGGATCCTCAATAAATATATCTTCCGGCAGCTTGTCCGGGGTTGGATCTATAACTTTGTGAGGGATCTCCGAGATCTCGAGCGTTGGAGGAGGCGAACTTTCTACCTCATGTTGTCGAGAACTTGAAGACTCCATAATTAACTAACCCATTAGAAAGCAACGTTAAATATAGAAGGAGCCCGTGCATTCCCCAGTGTGAAGTGTATGGATATGTCGTGCAGTGCAAGTGTCGTGCATTACTTAAGCAGATTTCACAGGTTGAAACAAGATGTTCGTGCGACAAAAACTTTGGGATTTGAGAATCAACAACGACCGTCATCGCTGACCGTCACTTCCATGCCATCCAGGTACTACTGGTCAAATTCAAGTCTAAACTGATCACATTGTCGGTTACGTCCCAGTTCCATCGACGAGCTTCAAAAAGGAGGTCAAGTCTTATAGTCCAGTTCAATTATGCTAGGCCGAAGCTCGTCGGAGTCAAGTATGCTAAAGTTCATTAAGTTCGTCAAAGTCAGACTTGAAATGGCCGCAGTTCAGATGTTGGAGCAAATCAGAAGAATAGAAGCCTCTGAAGCAAGGATGTTCGAATCGATCGACTCGAACCGATACGATTCGAATCGATAGAGGTCGAATCGATATGCTTCGACTCCGCATAGTTCGACTCGATGAAATCTTGGGGTGGAGAAGCACTTCGAATCCATAAGCTATGCATAACCTCGGATCGATCAATGCTCAGCACCTTCGAATCGATTGGAATATTGCTACTTCGAATCGACCGGAACGACCTTTCGAAACCATCAATACGGAGTCTCGCATCGATTCGAACTACCTACTCCTGAATCGATTCGAAGTCTTGTATTCTTGATCGGTTCGACCTACTTATTCCTACATCGATTCGAAATCTTGCATCTTCGATCGATTCGGGCTACTTATCCCCGAATCGATGCGAGTCGAAGAAGCTTCCTTTCGAAACCGTCGAGTCGACCCATTTCAGTTCCTACTATTCCTCATGTTTCTCAAAAGAAAGAATCGAAATTGATGATGTAATCCCGGTTTCATCGTTTTACGCTCATATCGATCCCTTAGGTACCTGATTGGATTCGATTACAAATCAAGACTTGGTGTAATTTGATCGATTCGTGCGAGACGCAGAGCTCTGAAGGATCGGTTCGAGGGAGCAGCAATTGCAATAGTAAAAAGTAAAAAGTAAAAATGACATTAGCCTTGCGTATTTATATGGGTTCCAAGGGCGACTCGAGGCTCTTCGTCTCCCGGTCATGTTGACCACTTGCAATAGGTCACAACCCCACCGGTTCGAACGATTGCTCTATTACTCCTTGCCTTCGAATCCATCACAACTCGGAGTCATTCCACTGCTTCGAATCCATCCCTTATTTCGAAGACATCTGGTTTCGAACCCTATGCAACGTCGAATCCATTCATACAGTATCGATGCGAAGCATCATCGATTCGAAGGAGTAACCGAACAAAGGCTGGATTAATAGTCTTGTCGACTCGAAGCGCGAGGTCCCTCGGGCCATCGAATCAAAGGCCATCGATTCGAACAAACATAGATTCGAATCCATCAAAGACCACCAATAAGAGTGGACGGATCACTTCAAACCAAACATCAAAAATTGGTTGTCTTCCTTTCGTACCGATTCAGGAGAGGATCGATACAAGAGGATGATCATAGACAATCACAAAAGCAATGTTATAACTCAAATCTCAAATCGATTCAGGAGAGGACCGATACAGAATCCGATAACGATCCGTACTGACAACGACTTGCAAAACATGCAATGTTCACCAAGGGATCAAATGTTGTCCTGATTGTCCGACTATAGACTGCAGCTATTCAAAGCACGTCATGTTTACACAAGACGTACTTTGGGGGGCAAATGTTATCCCGCCTTTTGGCAAGGCCGAGATACCAAGGAACTAACTGAAAAAAAGAAACAGGATCACACGTCTTCAACTTCAAATGATTGTTGGGCGATTACAAATATCGATGAATTTTGCCCGAATCCGGGTCGGGCTACAATTGATGAGACACGACAGGTGAAGCTGTGAAAACCAACGTTCCAAGTTTCGGAGCAATCCGAGTTCGTACGCTCAAGTTATCGCCGTTAGAAAGAGGAAGGATAGTCTTGGCTCGAATCCATCCTGGGGTCGGATCCATCCCCCTTTACATTACTTTGAATCCATGGAGTTATGGCCTTGCTTCGACTCCATCATCACAGAGGCCCTTGTTCGAATCCATCAGGACCAAGCTTTGGTTCGAATCCATCGACATAGTATTGGTTCGAATCGATCGTAGTTAGCAGTGCTTCAAATCCATTCACGCATGCCTTAAGTTCGAATCCATTGGAGCTTTCTTCACCTTCGATTCCATCGAACGAGAGTCCTTCGATTCCATACAGTTGACGGAGCTTCGACTCCATGCCACAATTATCTTCGAATCCATTACCTCGAATCCACACGGTCAAAGCGGCAAAGAACATGGAGTCGACCCAGTCAATACGGAGTGGAAAGCGGATCGATGCGAGGAACATGCACCACATCATCGCCTTCACGTGCAGAAGCCTGGATTCGACCCTATGGATTCGAACCATATCGATTCAAACGAATCCATAGGGCGAAGAACACCAACTTGAATCGATCATAACTTGAGATCTACATATCCAAATGCTATGAAATTTTCACATAAGCTCGAGCACATGTTGAAGAACGTTCACACCATAATTTAAGCTCGATTGGACTCTTTCTTGATCGATTCGAACCAAGGGTCGAATCGATCCCAAAGTGGGCCCGGACTTCCAGAAAGCGGGCATATGGGCCCCCTGACATACCAGAACTGGTCTCCCTTCAGTTTAGGTGAAATATCAGCCTCCTACACCTATAAATAGAGCCCTTGGTCATTCAGAAAAGGGGTCGGATAATTCTAAGAGCTAAAGAGCGCCCAGACTCTGCCAGATTTACTCAAAATCACCACGGTTGCCTTAGATTCAGACTTAGCTCAAAAAACCAGTTGTACTGCGTTATAAAGAATTGTAATCTTCGAGTGTCGAGCAATAAAATCATCAAACTTCGTAGTGGACGTAGGCTAAAACGCCGAACCACTCTAAATCGCTTGTCTTTGCACTTTACATTTCTGTTATTTGGAGTTTCTGTTAGATAATCCACAGTGTTAATTTTCATTCTACGCGTTTATCTCTTCAAAGACTTCCGAAGAGTGTTGTGCCCATTTTTGGTACAAACAATCTTCAACATAAATTATAGGAGAAGAGTGAAGTTTAGACTTGGTAATCCACTTCATAATATATGGCCTAGGAAAAGGCACCTTCAGAGGAATAAGAAATGTCATCTTGGACTAAACAGGTAGAGAGGGACTACCATGCTTACATGAATTAGCAATGCACCCAAAAGATTGACAAGTTGCCTAAATGTCAGGTTTCCAACTATAGGAAACATCAATGATAACAACTTGACCCATAGCCACTCTAACTTTAAGTTTGGTTGGTAATGGTTTATTCGAATGTTTATGCCAAAATTTGGCACAAACACCCTAAGATTAATAGAGGAGAATAAAATGAAGAAAATAAATAGAAAATAAAGAAAAAGAGAACACACAACAATTATAGTGGTTTGGCTAATCAAAGGCCTACATCCACTTGAACTTTGTTTATCTTTCTGCTGAGTTTTTTAAAAACTGATCTTATGGATCGGTTGTTATGGATCGATGATGATCCTTGTGATTACAAGAGATTGCAGAAATTTGTTAAGCAAGCAAAAAAGGTCTTGCAAATAATGCCCTTCCTCCTTTGTTTATAGCTGCAGGTAGACGAAATTCCCTCCACCACATTCTTGCCCATGTTCCCTACATCCTGAAGGAGCCACTCTCGAAAGATCATGGCCAACTCATCAATGTTAAGGGATCGGTACCAAACCATGTTCCATGGATCGGTATCGATCCATAAGATTGCGCTATGAACCTTCTTTAGACTCGTGTGGACATTTTGGTTGACTTGCATCTTTGACATTTGGTAGCATTGTTATGAGGTTGAACTTGAGCGAATTCCTTAGTTTGGAGGTTGGACAAAAGCATTTGACTTATCCATCGATCGTTCGAGTCATGATGGGCTTACGAACCATCCCATATTAGCATATACTAATTGACAATTACTCTAACATTGCATGGCATGAGTTATATGAAAAGCTTGGGCAAACGTTAGGGATCGGTATCGAACCCTGAACATGGTTCGGTACCGATACCGAACCAAAAAAAAATACTTTTTTTTAATGGGTGTGATTCTTTGGACATAAATCCAATTTTTCAAAATTTTTGATTCCTTAGAATTTTTTTTTTCATTCCCGGTGGTATTAAAATGCCGTTGTGTCTAGATATCTTATCTGTCTCTCCGGGAAAATGAATATCCCCAGAAAAAATTTTCAGTTCAATACTTTTTTTTTATCTCCACTCGGACTAATCCACCTACTTGGCTTCTTGTATTTAAAGCGAGGTTGTCTCTAACCTCTTTTGTTTGTTTCGTCTCGAATCTTTTTTTAGTCGCCATCATTATACTAAAAATAAAATATTGAGACAATTGAAAATAGTGTTTCCTTGTTCCGGAATTCTTTCTCTTTACTTTTTTAAATCATTGCGGCTTACTTGAAATAATAATAGTCAATTCATGTTGAATCGTCTAGATGTAGATTCTAGAATCCGATATAGTTATCCTTTAGGAAATGGATGAATAAGGGTTCTTTTAAACTCTTTTGTTTAAACTAAAGTATTCTTTTCATTTTTAATAACACTTAGAAAACTTAGAAAGATCTTTTTTATCAAAAAATAAATATAAATTAAATAAATAGGATGATTTTATAAAAAAAAAAGAACTAAATTAACCAAATTTTCCAGTATAAACATTGGTCTTAGACAACTAACATCCAGTATATTAATTGGCAACCTATTTTCATTCGACGTTCCGGGGCGCCCGATTCGATCGACGAATTCGGCGAGCTGATCTGCTTTGATCCAGGAGAAAGCCCAGTCAGCCACCTTTTCGGTGCAGCTCTCCATAACTTCACTTGATTTTTTGGATTTTTTTGGGTTTGGCATTTGTAGTAGGTGATGTGTAGCCTATTCTTGAAGATTCTTGGATAGCTTACGACTTCACCACTTGGTTTCGCTTGACATCTGAGCTTGGCAGTTATCGTTCTGGATTCATGCTTGTTTATTCTCCTATTTAACAAGTCTAATTCATCCAAATATGGCTTGGTCATAAGGCTAGATAATGTTTGCTCTGCAAAGTATATCATGTTTAATAAGATATGCATTGGACCGAAACAAGCTATAGATTCCATACTATTGGTTTCAAGTTTTGTTCCAAATAAGTGCTACCTTGCCTTTGAACTGCTCTCATGAAACATTGATTCTTTTACTGATTCCTTTGTCGCTCTAAACGGTTTCTAACTTGCAACTCCAAAGTTGTAAAAGAACTAGAACACGCTTTTCGAGTTCTCCATTTTAATTTTAGAAAATTTTCAACGATCTCTTTCTTCGGATTATTCAGGTATGACCTTATTCTCTTAGAGCTCCAGTTGTCCTCTATCATACATGCGTACACACGTATGTAGGATCATTTTCACCCTAAGGGGTGAATAGGGTGTACTAAAAATTAATGCGGAAATAAAAATAAACATAGAAAGTAATGCAGTAGAGATCACACATAGATTTACCCAGCTTCGACAAAAACCTGTCTACGTGCTGCCCCCAAGGTTTCTACTAGAAATTAAGCAATCACACACTTACAAACACACGTAAACTTACGATACTCGCTACTTGATTTACCTAACTCTAAGCTCAAAACCCTGCCACAACTCAGCCACTGAGTTGTGAATTCTCGAACTACAAAACCGTAGTTCGTAAACCACTCAAACTAGTGTTTGACTCAACTAAAAATTTAAAAAACAAACTAAAGTACTAAAATAGATAAAAAACCCTATTTTTAGAATTGAAGCCCAATATAAAAAGAAAACACGACCCAAATATAATTTAGTAAAGTTTATCTCCCTTTTCGTTTGTATACTCTCTTCGGCCCAAAAAAGATGAACGCGTTCCTTCCTTTTTATTTTGCTGCCACCTACTTCATTCGTGTCGTCACATTTCCTTTTGCAATCTGAATTAGGGTTTTGTTCCAATTGAAGACGCCGCTTGAAATAGATCGATTGAAGTGAAGATTTTGCTTTGATTTGCTTCATCAATACACTCCCTGGCTTTGATTGCTCACGGTCGCTTCAATTTTGCCGAGCTCGAATGGATGTTGTGAATTAGTACGTGATTTTCCCTTTTACAATTTTTGATTATGCTCGACTTCGATGATTCGAGATTTGGATTTGTTTTGATTTGTTCTAAGTATGCTCTCTATTTTGCTTGAACTCGAACATGAATGATTGCCGATGATGAATTTTGGGTTTAATTTATAGGGGTGAAAACCCTATAATTTCGTTCGTATATTTGGGTTTGAATTTTTCGTTTTTATCACTTGCGTTGATTTTTGATCGAACGAACTTGTGGTTTCTAACTTGAGCACTCTGACTTGTTCATTGTTGAATTCGCTTGAATTGCTTTGGGTCGGTTATGTTCTGTGCTCCCATGACTTCGACATTTGAATTTTGAGATAATCTAGACTTTATGAAGCTTGACTTGTTTAGTAGGTTTCCTCTGATTGACTTCACTACAACAGATAATGTTCGATTGTTTTAAAAAAAACTTCAACACAGTTTTGTTTGACAATTTCATTTTGAAACTGCTCTTTGACTTTGTTCGAACTGCTACTGTTTTTGTTGTATGTTTGTATGTCACTCCATGGATATATATATATATATATATGCATGTATTATGTATGTATGTGTGTGATGGATATGCTCTATTCACTGTGCGTGTTGAAACATAACTTGATTGTACTGCTTACTTGGTTCATGTTGAAGTTGAGCTTTGTACATGTAATCTAGTCTGGTTGCATTACATTCATGTTATTTTTCACTACAAATCCACACCGTGTTGAATTAAACTGAACTTGTATTTGAACTGCTTGCTTGCCTCTGAACTGTACATGCATATCCATATACATTTGAACATGTTCACTTGTTTGGTTGGAGTCTGGTTGCATTGTGTTCATCCTATGTTATGATGGCCTGTGTTTTCCTGAATGATGGTTGCTTACAGTTTGGCATTTGAAGTTTTGTTGCCTTGTTGTTGTTTTGATATAGTCACCTCTGGTTCACTCGAGTCTGGTTGTATGTTGATCTGATTCACCACTTTGTCATGTTGTAACTGAACTTGCATTTGTCCTTCCTTGTGCTTGCACATGTATCAGTGCATGTATACTTTGTGTTTTGTTTTGTTCGAGTCATTTGCACTTGAGTTGAATCCAGTCGAGGCTTGGGTTTGACCTTGTGCTCACCTGTCCCTGCAATTTTAACAAGCAAGTGTATATCGATGTGCACGACCTTGTGACATGTATAGTGATACACTGTGCATGTCACAAGTTGTTCGTGTAAGATGAATTAAAAGAAAATGATGACGAACAACCCAGATAACTAAGGCAAATAATATTTTCAAACACACATTTCATTATGCACTGCAAATATTCTTTTTCAATTTTACTGCGTTAGTGTTTATTTTGTAGATAGTTCAAATGTTGGATACAGGATGGAACAAAGTTGAAGATCAAAATACGAGTGAATATGTAGTGAGGTGAAAACATGTATGAAAAAAAATTTGTATAGTGAAAATTGTGTAGTAATTGAAACTTGTATTTGGAATATAGTGAGAGCTTAAATTTGTACTATTTGAATTTGTAATAAAATATTTGTTTGAATAAAATATTTGTTTAAATATGAATTCTAAGTTATTTATTTTATTCAATAAATATTTATTTAATTATGTGGAAAATAAAATAGTACAATAAAAAATACATTTAAAGAATATATATATATATATATGTTTATTATCATCAAACAAATCATAGGCTATTGTATTCTACAATCTCCCCCTTTTGATGATAACAAACATATATTAAGGTTTTGACTCAATTAAATGTATTTCGTCTTGATTGAATTCTATTAGCTCCCCCTATTTGAATACTCCCCCTACAACAAAGCTCCCCATTCACATATGCATGAAAATAAAAAATATGAAAATAAAAAATATGACTTATTTGACAAAATCTTAACTTCTCTCTCCCCCTTTTGTTATCAGCAAAAGAGTAATAATGTTAGAAAATAGAGATAAAGTGATAGACATTAATACAACATTAATACCTAATCGAGTATAAATATTAAATTTCAATAAAAAAATCAAACAAAAATCGTAAATACTCTGTTAGGCGCATATTCCATTTTAGAGTGATAGGGGTGATATCGGCATAAAAAATCATATAGTCGTGTCAATTTGTGGTATATTTATGACAGGAATTTAAATACTTACTAACCATGCATAACCGTTAGGACTTTTAATGAGATTAGTAGTATACCCAATTTTATTAAAAAAAAATGAATTCCAAGCATCTTCTAACCACGCATAACCGTGAGGTCTTTTAAATGGGGTTTGAATCAACTCGCCTATTTCAACCAATTTTGATATGTGTTCCATACATGCATAACCGTGAGGATTTTTAAATGAGCATGAAAGCACATAATCAAAGATTCCAAGTAGTTCACCCATGCATAATCGTGAGGACTTTTAAATGAGAGTGAGTACTTTTGGATGATTTTATTGCTAATTAATTTTTAAAAAATGAATAATTTCCTGTTTAAATACCACATTTTGACATACTATATTGGATTTTGATGAGTGATTGTCATAGAAATATGATAGGAATAGAGATGGTCATGGAATTTTTACCAACCAAAGTTATTACAAATTTTGTTTAAATTTTTAAAGAAATTTAATAAATATATTGTCTCAAGTCATAATGTATGATTAATATCAACACTCATCACTTTTTCAATCACTATTTATCTTTTCGATAATCAATAGGGAGTCAGATTAGTTAACATAGGCATTTAAGGTCAAATCCAAAAATATAAAATCAAATTTCTAGAATGCCTAAACTGAGACGAAGTCGACAAAAGCTATTTTCTGGAAGGGGTTTTGTAAAAATGTCTGCCAACTGAGAATTAGTTGAAGTGAAGTTTATGCAGATATTTTCTTTAGAAATGTGATCTCTAATGAAATGATGTCTAACATCTATATGCTTGATGTGAGAATGATGTACATGATTATTTGTGAGATCAATTGCACTTTTGCTATCACACATAAGTGGAACTCGTTTAAAATTTAGACCATAGTCTTGCAAAGTTTTTATCATCAATAAAATTTGAGCAGAGCAACCGCTTAGAGCAATATACTCTGCCCCAGTGGTAGATAATGCAATACAATTTTGTTTCTAACTTGACCATGCAACTAATGAATGTCCCAACATAAAACACGTTCCACCAGTACTTTTTCGATCAACTTAACTACCAGCATAATCTGCATTTGAATACCCTTTTAACTCAAAGTTATCATTAGTTGGATACCATAGACCAAACCGTGGGGTGTGCAACAGATACCTTATAATACTTTTTACAACTTTTAAATGAGATTCTTTTGGATTTGATTGAAACCGTGCACCTAAACAAACAGCGAACATAGTGCCAGGTCTAGAAGCAGTAAGATAAAGAAGTGATCCAATCATACCTGGATATTTCTTTTGATCAACTACCTTACCTTTTTCATCCTTGTCAAGTTTAATTATTATGCTCATAGGAGTTTTTGCAGGTTTAGCATCTTTCAATCCAAATTTGTTGACAAGCTCTCTAATATATTTTGTTTGAGAAATGAATGTACCTTTTTCGCTTTGTTTGATTTGAAATCCTAAAAAGAATTTCAATTCTCCTACTAAGCTCATTTCAAACTTTTCCTGCATGGCTTTTTCAAATTTCTCATACAACAGGTTGTTAGTGGCACCATAAATAATGTCATCAACATATATTTGAACAATCAAAAGATCATCATTTTCGTGCAATAGAAATAATGAGGTGTCTACACAGCTCTTTTTGAACCCATTTTCAAGGAGATAGGTGCTAAGACATTCATACCAAGCCTAAGGGCTTGTTTTAATCCATATAGTGCTTTCTTAAGTTTATATACATGGTTAGGGTATTCATGACTTTCAAAACCTTCAGGTTGTTCAACAAATACATCTTCTTTCAAAATTTCATTAAGAAAAGCACTTTTAATATCCATTTGTCTTAGTTTAAATCCTTTATAGTAAGCAAAAGCTAACAAGATCCTAATGGATTCTAGTCTTGCTACTAGTGCAAAGTTTCATCAAAATCAATTCCTTCAATTTGATTATAACCTTTAGCAACTAACCTAGCTTTATTCCTAATCACATCTCCATATTCATCAAATTTATTTTTAAAAATCCATTTTGTTCCTACAACTAGATAATCATTAGGTTTAGGTGCTAGAGTCCAAACATTATTTCGTTCAAATTGATTTAGCTCTTCTTGCATAGTGATAAACCAACTTTCATCATTGAGAGTTGTATCTATGTCTTTGGGTTCAATTTATGAATAAATCCACTATATAGACACAAATCACATAAATTTACAAAGGAGGAACGAGTTTGAATACCAAAGTAGGTTACCTATTATCAATTCTAGAGGATGATCTGCTTTGAATTTCAATCTCTCTGGATCCAGATTTCTTCGGACTTCTTTCATGGTTTCTTTTGGATTTTCACCTTCATCTTTTTCGTTCTCCTCTTCGACATTGCTTTTGATTGTTTCCTTGCTTTGATCATCAACGCCTTCATCAAATTTCACATTGATCGACTCATGATTGTTCTCATCCTTTTGTTGTATACTTTATATGCTTTTCTTCTGGAAAAGTATTCCATGAACATGCCTTCGTCAGCATTTGGCTCAAATTTTCCTAGTTTATCTCCTGTATTGAGAATAAAACACGGACAACCAAAATTTTTGAAATATGCAATGTTTGGCTTTTTGTTGAACCATAGTTCATATGGTGTTTTGTTAAGAGTCGGCCTAATCATGACTCTATTCATTACATGACAAGTTGTATTTACTGCCTCTGCCCAAAAGGACAAGGGTAGTTCATACTCATTTATCATAGATCTAGCCAACTCTTGTAAGGTTCGATTCTTTCTCTCGACTACTCCATTTTGTTGTGCAGTACATGGGGCAGAAAATTCATGTTTAAATCCATTTCATCACAAAAAATTTCAAATTCATAATTTTCAAATTCTCCACCATGATCGCTTCTTAGCGAAATAATAGGAACTTCATTTTCATTTTGAACTAGTTTTGTGAATTTAGTGAAGTATGAGAAAGTTTCTGATTTTTTAGCTAAGAAGTATACCCACCTGTATCAAGAGAAATCATCAACTAATACAAAACAATATCTTTTACCACCTAAACTTGCAATATCATTAGGTCCAAACAAATCCATATGAACTTGTTCAAGGACTCTAGAAGTACTTACGGTGTTCTTGGCATGGAACGATGATTTTTTAAGTTTTCCCATAGTACATGCTTTACATAGAGTTTCTGTTTTGAAATCATGTGATGGCAAACCTCTTACCAAATCTTTTCTTTTAAATTTGTTTAACAGATTCATGCTAGCATGTCGTCTATGCCATAAGTTTACTTCCACATCCTTAACTACCAAACATTTTGAAAAAGTAAGATCATCAAAAGATAGAGAGTATATATTACCCATCCTCCTACTTGAAAATAATGGTCCTTTTGATGATTGGTCAACAATTTTGCACAAGTCAGAATAAAAAAAACATTCATTCCCTTATCACATAACTGGCTGATTGAAATTAGATTATGGTGTAGATTTTCAACATATAATACATCGTTTAGGGTAAATGTATCATTACCTACTTTACATTTACCGATAATTTTACATTTATCGTTGTTTCCCATTGTGACGCTGCCACCTTTGTACTTCTCTAGGCTAAGGAACTTTGATTTGTCGCTCGTCATGTACTTGGAACAACCAGAATCCAGGTACCACTCTTGCTGTTCCTTAGCCTGCCAACGCACCTCGCTTGGCTCGTCATCATTGTTGTCACTTGTTTGTCCTGAAAAGCACAGATTTTCTTTTTCATTCTCACTGCCAGTGCTTTTATCGTTATCTTCATCATACTCGCTACTAAGCATGGCAAGGTGAGATTCTTTGACTTAGGAGGTTCTTTCATGAGTTACTTCAAGCATGTGCCAAATTTCCTACGCAGTTAAATAATGTGAGATACGGTTAAATTCAATTTGATCTAATGAGCAAATAATAGAATTCATTGCTTTAGCGTTAGCAGTTTGTAGTTAATTTTCAAGATCTATCCATTGATCCATAGGTTTTTCAACTTCTTGATTATCTACCATTACTATTGGTGTCCTATATCCTGTGTCAGTAGTATTCCATGCATATATGGTTTTCAAAAAAAAATTCATTCTATTTTTCCAATATGCATATTCACCATTGAACATGGGTGGACTAGCAATGGACCGACCCTTAGCAAAAACATTATTAAAAGAAGCCATTTTTAAAAAAAATCAAAATTTTAAATCAAAAAATGGTTTTTGTTCCTAGCTCTGATACCATTTGTAGGATCGTTTTTACCCTAGAGGGGGGGTGAATAGGGTGTACTAAAAATTAATGCGAAAATAAAAATAAACACAGAAAGTAATGCAGTAGAGATCACACACAGATTTACCCAGCTTCGGCAAAAACCTGCATACGTGTTGCCCCAAGGTTTCTACTAGAAATTAAGTAATCATACGCTTACAAACACACATAAACTTGCGATACCCGCTACTTGATTAATCTAACTCTAAGCTCAAAACCCTGCCACAACTCAGCCACTGAGTTGCGAATTCTTGAACTACAAAACCATAGTTCGTAAACCACTTAAACTAGTGTTTGATTCAATTAAAAATTAAAAAATAAACTAAAGTACTAAAATAGATACAAAACCCTATTTTTAGAATTGAAGCCCAATATAAAAACAAAACTTGGCCCAAATATAATTTAGTAAAGTTTATCTCCCTTTTCGTTTGTATACTCTCTTCGGCCCAAAAAAGATGAAAGTGTTCCTTCCTTTTTATTTTGCTGCCGCCTGCTTCATTCGTGCCGTCACATTTCCTTTTGCGATCTGAATTAGGGTTTTGTTCCAATTGAAGACGCCGCTTGAAATAGATCGATTGAAGTGAAGATTTTTTTTTGATTTGCTTTGTCAATTGACTCCCTGGCTTTGATTTCTCACGGTCGCTTCAATTTTGTCGAGCTCAAATGGATGTTGTGAATTGGTACGTGATTTTCCCTTTTTTGATTTTTGGTTATGCTCGACTTCGATGATTCAAGTTTTGGATTTGTTTTGATTTTTTCTAAGTATGCTCTCTGTTTTGCTTGAATTCAAACACGAATGATTGTCGATGATGAATTTTGGGTTTAATTTATAGGGGTGAAAACCCTATAATTTCGTTCGTATATTTGGGTTTGAATTTTTCGTGATTTTATCACTTGCATTGATTTTTGATCGAAGGAACTTGTGGTTTCTGACTCTATCACTCTGACTTGTTCATTGTTGAATTTGCTTGAATTGCTTTGGGTCGGTTTCGTTTTGTGCTCCTATGACTTCGGCATTTGAATTTTGAGATAATCTGGACTTTATGAAGCTTGACTTATTCAATTCGTTTCTTCTGATTGACTTCACTGCAACAGTAATGTTCGATTGTTTTAAAAAAAACTTCAACACAATTTTGTTTGACTATTTCTTTTTGAAACTGCTCTTTGACTTTGTTCGAACTGCTACTGTTTTTGTTGTATATTTGTGTATCACTCCATGTAAATACATACATACATACATACACACACACACACACACACACATATATATATATATATATATCTGTGTGTGTGTGTGTGATGGCTATGCTCTGTCCACTGTGCGTGTTGAAACAAAACTTGATTGTACTGCTTGCTTGGTTCATGTTGAAGTTGAGCTTTGTACATGTAATCTGGTCTGGTTCCTTTCAAAGTCTGGTTGCATTACATTCATGTTATTTTGCACTACACATCCACACAGTGTTGATTGAAACTGAACTTGTATTTGAACTGCTTGCTTGCCTCTGAACTGATATGTGTATAAATGCATATCCATATACATTTGAACATGTTCACTTATTTGGTTGGAGTCTGGTTGAATTTTTTTCATCCTGTGTTATAATGGTCTGTGTTTGCCTGAATGATGGTTGCTTACAGTTTGGCATTTGAAGTTTTGTTTCCTTGTTGTTGTTTTGATATATTCACCTCTGGTTCACTCGAGTCTGGTTGTTTATTGATCTGGTTCACCACTTTGTCATGTTGTAACTGAACTTGCATTTGTCCTTCCTTGTGCTTGCACATGTATCAATGCATGTATACTTTGTGTTTTGTTTTGTTCGAGTCATTTGCACTTGAGTTGAATCCAGTCTAGGCTTGGTTTTGACCTTGTGCTCACCTGTCTTTGCAATTTTAACAAGCAAGTGTATATCGTTGTGCACGACCTTGTGACATGTACAGTGATACACTGTGCATGTCACAAGTTGTTCGTGTAAGATGAATTAAAAGAAAATGATGACGAACAACCTAGATAACTGAGGCAAATAATATTTTCAAACACACATTTCATTATGCACTGCAAAATATTTCTTTTTCAAATTTACTTCATTACTGTTTATTTTGTAGATAGTTCAGATGCTGGATACAGGCTGGAACAAAATTGAAGATCAAAATACGAGTGAAGAGTGAATATGTAATGAGGTGAAAACATGTATGAAAAAAAATTGTACAGTGAAAATTGTGTTGTAATTGAAACCTGTATTCAGAATATAGTGAGAGCTTAAATTTGTACTATTTGAATTTGTAATAAAATATTTGTTTGAATAAAATATTTGTTTAAATATGGATTCTAAGTTATTTATTTTATTCAATAAATATTAATTAATTATGTGGAAAAATAAAATAGTACAATAACAAATACATTTAACGAAAATATATGTTTATTATCATCAAACAAAAATCATAAGCTATTGTATTCTACAACGTACACATACATATATGTAGATTTATCATCATTTTTCCTCTCATTTTTTATATGAAATTTCATGGATCGATAGCAATCCATAGAACATAGATCCATACCGATCCATGGTGCCTTAATCATAAGTAATTCATATGCCTAAGTTTATGATTATATCATTTATATACTAAACCCCTACTTTCTCCATTTTCACCTGCCACTTTTCCTTCTGCTTCACGTCTTCCTTATTTGAGCTCGCCATTGCGGACTCAACGCCTTAAGCCATTGCCACCATCTTCCCCAATCACCATCACCTCAAATAACTCTATAATCAAAGAGTTAAGCACTGAACCTTTTGAACAACCCAAGATTAAGATCCAAACCTACCTAAACTCGACCGAATCGAAATGCCTCAGTTGGGCAGCGTGGATTAGGGACATTCGCCGTTAACACGAGTGCTGACCAAGATCAATTGCCTATGGGATTTCAACGCATTTCTTCCATGATTCGGCCTTGAACCGATACTTGGTTGAATTCCCACTGAAAATGTTATTGCAGAGGCTTTAGGAGAAAAAAAAATTTTGTTAAAGAAAGCTGTAAATTTCATGGGCGTGACTCGAGTTTGAGCTCACAGGATGTTGACTCATGTCGGCTTTGGGTCATACTCATGACATGCTTGAGTTTCTCAAAGTGACTCCAATTTTTAGTGTGAATTCGACCCAATACTCTCAAATTCTCAAGTGGAGCTTCATGATGAACATGGTCGATCCGTAGTCGATGATTTGAGATTCGTTAGGACGACCTCTGATGATGGTCATTTTAAATGCAAATCAACGCTTGAATGAACTACTTGCTGACCTTTCAATTGCACTATTTTACATGCATACACTACATGACTTTGAATGCGTACTATTGCCTCTCGTCGATATATGGGATCCGATTGATCAACACAAGTTGTGCCCATTTAGTCTGGTACACCGACTTTACAAGGCTCTTTTTCCAGTATGAAAACTATAACTTTTAATATTCCTGATATCTCTTACATGAAGTTTTGATAGTTATGGATCGTAGATGCTCCTCGCATCTCTCTACTATAGCTGCAAGTCCTTCAATATCGCGGTATCCCGAATCTAATATTGAATCCAGCTCGGGACTATTCCTACAAAAAAGTGCACTCCTACTCCATCCCAAACTCATTTGGTTAGTTATTAAGCAGGGTAGGCTTTAGACATAGTTCCTTTTATCTTAGCTGAAGAGCCCATTATAGGGATTGTCTCTGATATCGATATGGACGGTCCCCAGGATTCTCTAGCTTCAAACGTTGATGAAGCGTCTCCCAAGAGAATATGCGAGAAGCATGGTATACTATTTGAAGATGTGTAAGTTCATGCACGCTATCAACAGATGCATCTGCCCCTACTAAGATACATAGTTTGCAAACGGTACATGTGCATGGTCGGTTGCTTCCACTATTTAACCACGTCATTCGCATAATTCTGCAATATATGAAGCTAGCTCCAACCCAACTACATTCAAACTACTTTGCTTTTCTAAAAAGCATGTATATAATTTTCATTCACTATCTGAATCGTTAGCCTAATGCTCAGGATATCCATTATATATACAGCTTTAAGAGCCGAAAATGAGTTCCTTTACTTATCTTCTTGGAACCTTCTTGGGGGTGTCAAATAGTATCGGGCCTCTGGAACAAGTTAAGTTACTTCAAAGATGAATTCTTCTTTGTATGTTGTCTGCCTAACTGTGCACAAAGGTGGCTGTCCAGGTGTAATTTTGTCTTCACCTTCTCTTATTTTGATGCGGATGTCATAGCTTCAGCCATTCACACTATTATTCTTTGTGATTTCAGATAATCCAAGAAGGCCTAGTGGGGCGGCCTTAGCGAATACCCTTGCGGATCTCCATTAAGTCCCGCTTGAAGAAACAGAAATGAGAACACCTCTTAAAGATAAGAACCTAAGTGTTTACAACCCATTAGATAAAGGTAGTAGTGTCAATCGAATTCCGAAAGTTAAGGATGATGATGATGGCGACAATTCTTCATAGGAATATGATGCTACTATACATGTCAATGAAGGCCATGAGATGTCTCCTATTCCGAACCCCATTATCGATCCTGACAAGTTAAAAGGGCGAAGATAGCGGAGGCAAAAGCAAGCAAGTTGAGGGAAGAGAAAGTGATGGCGGAGTAATGATGATGCCGACATTGGCTATGAGTCCTCTAATAATGGGAGCAACGATGATCATGCATTCCTAATACCCCGACGATCCAAAATAAAGATCATTTCATCTCGGATGCCCGTGCAACATCCACCAACTACTATGGTAGCGGAGACCCCCATCCCGCCTTCTAGGAATATCTTCGGGTACTTTGGGAGCATATCGGACGAAATTGGGTCCTTTGATCTAGCTAATATCGACATTGAAGATATTGGATCTCCTATTCATCTGCCCAATGAAGTGCGTGTTACTCTTATAAGGGAAATAACCCCTGTTAGCAAGCTCCAAGTCCTCGATCGGGGAGGGGGGACACTTGGACACATTTACACTTACATGACACTACACTCTTGCTCTGTTTGCACTAAGTTTTCATCTAGTTGGTGCTAACTTATCCGTGTTTCATTAAAAGGTTCTATAGAGTGTAGGAATTTATACGACACTATCCAGAATCAAAGGAGTAAATACAAAAAGCATGGATTACCCTGTCATTCCCGCAGTTCGTCCCATGACACTAGTTTGGGAAGGCATTCGTGCCGAGATTATAGGAGTCGGGACAGAGGTTATAGGTCTCGTAAGTCATCTCCTCGATGCAGGTCTCGTTCACCCTTATCGCATAGCATGGATAAATATTCGACAAGACCCAATCTTGTCCTGCCCATTGAGGTATTAATTGCCCCTATTTTAGTTCCACCATTAACACAAACGACGATATCCTTTTACGTGCCACAATGCTCCGAGCAGTCATTTGGGACGATCCCCTCCGATTCTCCTCACTTGAGATCTGATAAGAGGCCAATTTCCTACCACTACCACAGAGATGGAAGCCGTTTTCAATCCTCACCTGCTGCCATGAAGCGTGCTTTCATGAGGCTTTTCTGCAATGATGTTTTTTTGTTCCTCAACTAAAGGATATTCCTCCATAGGCTAGGTCTGACGTCGTGGCCTATGTAGACGACGTATAAGATCAATATTTCAAGTGGAAAAGAATAGCTGAGGCTATTTCTATGTCCTCATATAAGAGAAACTTGGAGCTTGACAGGGTAAAACAAATGTACAAACAAGGCAAGCGCATCATCTCCATTCTTGATAAGGAGGTTGAAAAGCTTAATGCTTCATTGGCGGAGGCCAAGAAGAAGCTGGAAGACCTGACCAAGTGTGTTAAGCAAGATCACTTGAATCAGCAAAAGTAAGTCGAGGCTACTTATCATACGGGCCATATTCTATTATTGGAGAATGAGCAACTCAAGAAGACTGTGGAGGAGCAAGCCTAAAAAATGGCTCGGTTGAAAAAGTTGCTGGAAGACGAAAAGGAGAAAAAGTATGATGCCTTTACACAAGCTTATGGTTATTTTGAGAGGTTGCTTGATGCTCACCAAGCAAAAGATAACGCAAAAGTCTGAGCGAAGGGCATCGATGAGCAGGTTAAAGCCACAGAGAGCAGAGTAAAATTTGAACTTAATCCTATTCTTGTGCATTATAATGCAAAAGTTATCAAGTTTAGCAACTTAAAATGGTTAGACAAGGGATATCCCCAGGCTTTGGCTATGGCCTGGGAAGAGATAATGAGACAGGAGCTAGAACACCTCTATGGAGTCGAGGTCAATGAAGGGGAGCTAAAACTCGACCTTTTGGATGCCGAAGACCTAGAAGCGCTCAAGATTGGTGAGCCCATATTACATCCTAAATTGATTATCGAGGACCAAAAGGATCTGGATGAGAGTTCTAGCTCTGTTCTTCATGATTTGATAGGAAATATTACTGCACCATTGACTTCAGAGTTGCTAATTATTGAATATATAACTTCTCTTCCCAAGTCTACTACAATTTCTTCTATCGAGGTAGCTTCTGATCCTTTAACTGTTTCGACACCCTCGTTGGATGCTCAATACAACCTTTACGAGCCCTTGTTTTCAAAGATGCCCATCTTATCTCCCATTATAGAGGGAGGGTCTAGTGGTACTCTAGCTCATATTGAGTCTATATCTCCGGAGATATATCGCTAGCCTCATCTGTATTCGAGATGGGTCATTTGATAGAGGTTGAGGTCAATAATCTCTACTTTTTCGTTTTTCAAGTTTCAGCTCAGCTCCCTATCATCTGCCAGAAGTATGCTTGTCAATGGGGACACATGCCACTATAACAGAATCTGTCATTGTATTTGTTCCTAATCTGACTCTGGCTCCTCCAGTAGACATTGCCCTAGTCCCTGATGTTGAAATGACTCATGTTTTGGAAGAAGAGTTCATAAGTGACCTTTAAGGGGGCCAAAGAGATGAAGATATTACTACTACTGGAGTCGTTGAGCATTCGTCATGCCGCACTATGCAAGAGATGCAACAATCTCAAGCCATAAAGACCAAGGAGATCAAGATAGAAAAATTGATGACATTCCTCCTCCCTTGTCCTTCTCATTGTCCATAGAATCTATCTTTGCTCCCGTTGCCATTCCTTCTTTAGAGGGTGTTCAAGGCATGACTTCCGAGTCTTCGAGAAGCGACTTGATTGAGACAAGGACCCAAAAGGTTATTTTGACAAAGGACGCAAAGGCTAAGGGATGAGTAGGAAGAAAACTCGCTCACTCTCCTAGAGAAGGGTGGAAGGAGAAGAGGAGGAAATCAAAGACTTAGCTGCATTCTCTTTGTTTTTTTGTTATCTTTTGTTTTATTTAGAATCTCATGTGAATAAGCTGATGTTGTGCGAGTGCAGCCCTCGCTCTTTTGTTAAATTAGTATGTTAATAAAGAATAGATTTGTTTTCTGTCTAATCTTGCATCGATTTATGTATCGAAAAATGTTTTTATTTAGCTAACTTGATAGCTTGTTTCGCCCGTTTTTATCCGAGCTTCATTTGACTAGTAAAGCTTTAGAGTTTATATAACTCTACGCGCTAACTCGGGTGCCTAACTCTGGGCATTAAAGTTTGGTTTTGCCAATCTCAGGGCATTGACCGAGATTGATCACCTTGAGTGGTATTTTGGATGTCTATTTCTTAGAGTTTTTTATCCGATCCTGCATAACTCTGAGAATTGATCATTTATGCCATATTTATGGGGCTAAGTTAGCATAACACCTATGTTTTGGCATCACAACGTTTGAATGTTTACATCAGATCCCGCCTAACTTTAGGCGTTGATCGTCATTTTTACCAAACTTAAGGCAATGGTTTGATGTTTTGTCTATCTCCGGGCCTAGTTCGATGCTTTGCCTATCTCTGGTAAAATTTCTTGGGGAGGACTGTCTCATTTGACTCATGTGTGTTTATATTCCAATTTTAAGTCGTGGGTTAAAGGAGTTAATTGGCATCTTCTTCGGATACCTGGAATAGTCACATTCCTTGGGTCCAATCATGGACCGCAAAATTTGATTGGTATCTATCTACGGGCACTTTTATTCATACATTATATAGGTGTAAGTTATTCAATCATACTGTTGTTCATAGCATAGGATTTAGCTAATTAGAATACAAATTCATTTATCCCCGAAGCAATTTGTTTTATATCCACAATGATCACAAATCACGCCTTGTTACATGGAAATCAACAAAGTATGTACAAAGATAGTTTTAAGAGAAATAGCATCATAAATGCTCGTTGTTCTATGCCGTTGGAAATGAAATTCCATCAATAGTTGCTAGCTTGAATGTTCCATCTCCACGCTTATGCTCGATAGCATACAGACCTTCCCAAATCAGGCCCATGTTCTTTGAACCAGGGAAGATTCGTTTAAGGATGAGATCACAGATATCGAAGGTCCGGTTCATGACTTTGTGTTGTAATACCGACCTACTTTTTTCAGTGAGAAGCGCCTCTCAAATTAGCTTCGTCGTGCTTCTTATCGACCATATCGAGGGACTTAAGCAAGAGTTTCCTGTTCCCTCTGGATCATAATGGATCTTTCTACGAGATTGCACTTCCAGTTCAATTGGAATCATGGACTTCGACCTGTTGGTCGAAGTGAATGGAGTATGACCAGTCGCAGATTTGTCGGTCATTTGACAAGCCTAAAGTACCAGAGGTAATTCATCGACCCATTTGCCTTTGGCCTTTGTCAATCGCTTTTTCAAAATAGACTTGATGATTTTTTTCATTGCTTCCACATGTCCATTCAATGCGGATGTGCTATTGTAGAAATATTTTATCTATTCGGTATTTGCTGCAGAAGTTCTTGAATTATGCGCTATCGAACTGGTCCCATTGTGGGAATGATCGTTTGTGAGATACCAAATCGATAGATAATGTTTCTGACTATGAAGTCGATCACCTTCTTCGTGGTGATCGTAGTGAGGGGTTCCGCTTTAGCCCACTTTGTGGAATAATCAACTGCAATGATAACATATTTTACTCTGCCCTTCAACATCTGTAGCACACCAATAATGTCAATTCCCCATATCGAAATAGCCATATGCTGACCATTTGTGTAATCTTCATAGGCGAGGCTTTAAGAATTTTTTTGAATCTCTGACATCGATCGCACCTCTTGGTTTAATCGACTACATCTCTATTGACCTTGGCCAGAAATATTCATAACGAAGAATCTTCTTTGCTAAAGTTTGCCCCCCGGTGTGATCGCCACATGCTCCTTCATGAATATCCACAAGGACTTCCTAGATTTCTCATTGGAAACACACCGTAGCAGATAACAGAGAAACCTCTTCTATATAGTACTCCAACCTGAACAATGAACCATGGAGGTTGGCGTAGAAGTTTTCTTCGTTCATCTCTTCTATCAAAAAGCGTTCCTTTCAACAGATGCTCCTTAATTGGAGTCATCCATGTTCTTTCTCAAATTTAGCCTCCAAGTTCCAATCGATATCCAGAGAGTCGATGCTCAGAACTGATAATATCTCCATTGGAACTAAAACCATAAGCTATGCATTTTTTGAACTAGCCAGCTTAGCTAGAGAATAAGACATCGCGTTTTATTCCCTAGGGATATGCGTTATCGTGTAATATTCAAAATCATTGAGCAGTTATAGAACCTTTGTCAAATAGGAGGCCAGCCTTATTCCCTTTGCTTGAAATTCCATCCTTACTTGATAGACTACCAATTGAGAGTAATTATATATGGTAAGACCTAGACTCCCAATTCTTCCGCAATCCCGAGTCCCGTGATTAGCACTTCATACTCGGCTTCATTATTCATTGTAGGGAACTCAAGCTTCAGGGAGTAGCAAGGACATCCATAAGGACTCCACAAGGACTTCCTAGATTTCTCATTGGAAACACACCGTAGCAGAGGAACAGAGAAACCTCTTCTATATAGTACTCCAACCTGAACAATGAACCATGGAGGTTGGCGTAGAAGTTTTCTTCGTTCATCTCTTCTATCAAAAAGCGTTCCTTTCAACAAATGCTCCTTAATTGGAGTCGTCCATGTTCTTTCTCAAATTTAGCCTCCAAGTTCCAATCGATATCCAGAGAGTCGATGCTCAGAACTGATAATATCTCCATTGGAACTAAAACCATAAGCTATGCATTTTTTGAACTAGCCAGCTTAGCTAGAGAATAAGACATCGCGTTTTATTCCCTAGGGATATGCGTTATCGTGTAATATTCAAAATCATTGAGCAGTTATAGAACCTTTGTCAAATAGGAGGCCAGCCTTATTCCCTTTGCTTGAAATTCCATCCTTACTTGATAGACTACCAATTGAGAGTAATTATATATGTGTAAGACCTAGACTCCCAATTCTTCCGCAATCTCGAGTCCCGTGATTAGCGCTTCATACTCGGCTTCATTATTCGTTGTAGGGAACTCAAGCTTCAGGGAGTAGCAAACTGATCGCTCCTAGTGGGTTACCAAAACCACCCCTACCCTTGAGCAATGTTCGTTGGATGCTCCATCCATGTATAAATTCCATTGGGCATTCCGCTCCGTAACCACTTCCATCTCATTATCCCAAGTGGTGAACTCGACAATGAAATCGGCTAGTGTTTGGCCCTAGCTTGCTCTTTTAGGATGATACGATATACTGTACTAACTCAATTTGATGTTCCATTTTAACAATCTCTTAGAAGTCTTAGGTTGTTGCAGGACCTGTCTTAAGGGATGATTAGTCAACACCTTAATTGGATGAGCTTGGAAGTATAAACGAAGTTTCCTTGATGCGGTCAACAAGAAGTAGGCCAACTTTTCTAACTTTGGGTAATTTCTTTCTGCCCCTGTCAATTGATTACTACTATTTGTATACTGGCCTTTGGAGTCTAATTTATTCACGTTCGAGGGAAGCACTTAAAGCATGAACGGATACTGCTAGGTAAATGAATAAATCCTCTCTATGACACTCTACCTTCATAACTATACTGTCCAAGAGTATTACAGAGTAGTACTGTCAGATAATACGAAGAATGAGACTATATGGGGTATACACGTGTAAACTCCATTAGACTAACATTGATACATATTAAAACATCAAAAATATAATTCACTTATAAGTATCCAGTATCGGTACAAAGCAATAAACACATAAGCATCCAGGACAGAACAATACATAATATACAGTAAATCACATCATTTAAGTACCATATAACAATCCTAATACAAAGTACTTCTAAGTCCGATAATATACATACCTGTCAAGTTGCCGTTGTACCTAAAAGTCACATCATATAAATAGCTCAAAATCATGTCGAAAGATGTCATCACCCATATAAAACAATTTAATAAGAATATTATATTCGATGGGTTAATCATCCATATCATAAATCATTATCATAGAAAATGAAATCATCAAATGAATCGGGTTAAAACACATCAATGCTCTGATATAAAATCTTAAAACGTATACTCATTAGATAATGTGAGATAGCCCGCCAAATCCTCTAAATAATATCCAATATTATACAAATCACAATCAATAAACAATTGTTATTTCTAAAATATCAAACCAAAATAGTATGGATATACGGGGACTGACTACACTTTAGACACAAAGTCTGTAGGATAGTCAACTCATGATAGGATAAGGACATAAATGCCGATCCACTATCACACACACGTAGTTGAATCAGACGGGAGACTGAAAGCACATCTGCTTGCTCTAGGAGTCACACATGGTCATATGACACAACTTCTACAGTCATCAGTTACCCTTATCTTTCCCATCTCGGTATTGCAACAATGATCCACCATTGGCTAGACAATTCATAGCTTCTTCAACCATGACCACTGACCTTTGTGCCTTAAGGGTAACTAGTTGCTGGCCTATGTGACGGGGGCATCACACATAACACTAGCACAAGGCTAACATAACATAAACAATGTGTCATGGATTGGGGGCGTGACCCCTCAATCGGGCTGCCAAGGTGGATACTGGCCAATCTAGTTCACTTTCGAAATATAAAAGGAACCGAACCCGATGTGGACGACATATAGTACTCCTAAGCTATATCTACTCATAGCTTTAGTCGACACATGGCTCTATATAAGTCAATACATGACTACGGTATACTAGAGCTCTTACCACTAGTCGACACACGACTCTAACCATAAGTCAACATATGACTAAAATATACCCCTCACACACTACAATAAAAATACCTTTTCTCAACTGCCAAAAACCGTTGTAATATGTCTATTACAACTAGCACTCACCAGTCGTTATATCTGCAGTTGTAATAGATTCGACTTATTTTACAACTGGCCGAAACAGTTGCAGAAGTAGTTGTAGAAACATATTTTACAACTGCCACATGTTAGTTGTAAATGACTAGTTACAACTGCTTTTAGCACTTGCAAAAGGTCTTTTACAACTGCCACTGCTAGTTGTAGAAAACTTATTTACACTGCGGAAAACCATTTACAACTGCAACATGCAAGTTGTAAATGACTAGTTACAACTGCTTTTAGCACTTGTAAAAGGCTTTTTACAACTACCGCTTGCAGTTGTAGAAGGATGAAATACAACTAACAATGACAAGTGCAACATATATTTTTACAACTGCTACAAACAACTATAATCATCTTTTCACAGCTGCTATAAATTTCTTAATATCATAAATAAAACTAATATTCGTTAATATTACACACAATCATGAAAATTACTTGAAACAACACAAACCATTTGCATTCAAGAAAATCGAAAACAATTCGAGTTTACACCATTTATGAATTCACAAGTTCAATACAAAACACAACTAAATCCATAACATATTTCAGTAAGAGTACATATACATACTAATTAAAAGAGATAAATTCCTTATGCCAAGCAACAGTCGTCCCAACCGCTTGTCCAATAGTATAGATATCCAAAGTAGGCCTATATAAAATAGCTTCGGGCTCCACCACTGAATCAATCCAAACCTTCCAAGCATCTGCTCCAAGTGGTACATGATGCACTAAAACTGTAGGATCAGTAAATGCAATTGTTGCTTCTGCGACAACATTTCTTTGCCAACCCAATAATTTGCACTTTCTAGACTGATTCTTAACTTGTATATTACCACCATTTGAAACGTTGTTGCTACTCCGATGTGACTGCAAACAAAAATCATAAACATTTAATTTATAAGTTCAAAGTGTAAACAAAATTGAAAACTCTGATGTGACTGCAAACAAAATCATAAACTCCTATGTTGTATGCAATTGCTTGTTGACATATTGTTGAGCTAGTTGAAGATAACTTAAGTAATAAAAAGGAGGGAATAAAGAGCATTTATTTTTCCAACGCTCATATAGCTCATATATTTAAACTTTGATGAGAATTAAACTAAAATTAAATGCAAGTTCTAACATTCTAAATGAAGAAACTGAGAAACTAGGATGTGGATTTACCCTGGATGATCAGATCTCTCAGATTATAGTAGAAAGTTTGATGATCAGATCATATCTCTCGATTGTTCTTCTTTAGAATAGTCCAATTTATCATATTAATTAGGATTATAACATTTCAGCGTTAATTGCCTGAATTACTTCCTTCTATTCTTACCTAAATTACTGAAACGAAGATTTACTTTCGGTGCCGCGGTTTGAACACATTGAAATTCAGAAAATGAATTTCTACTTTCTTGTTTAAAACAAGGAAACAATGTCTAATTTCCACGTTTAAAAATGGAAGATGCATTCACTTTTAAAAACAGCATGGTAGGAAGATGCATGCACGTGGAAAAGCTTTGAAATTTTCATTGATTCTCGTACCAAACCAAAATTAAAATGGAAGATATATCACTATCATGTACCAAACCAAATCCACCTACTACAACCGCATATAACATTGACTCATGCATACAGATACTAGCAATCGTCGGTATTTCTAAAACTGATTCACGTGAGTAACACATGGGTGTTGGAACACTTAAACTCATGTATCATCACCGATCATCGTCCAACTCTATTCGGTGTTCTCATCATCGCCGATAATTGGTCTCCAACTCCCTCAGTCCATTTCAAGTCTTCGCATTTTCCAACTTTTTTGAAAAAGGAATTCATCACTATACTACAATAGGATCTATATACCGTTGTCTCCATTAAAACATTGCCTCATATTTTTCTCAACTTCTAACAAACTTGTTCGTAAAGAAATTTCAAACCAATATCAGCACTAACCAAACACCATTCGCTGGAGTTAAAACCAACATACTACCCAAACTTGGAAAGAGATTCAAACAACTAACTAAGCCAATTAACATGCCAGAGATTGCATACTTGATGACAATCATAATTTTGGAACTATAAAGGTTCATGTAATACCAAAATTCTTCCCATTAATCTATAATTTGGGTGTTAGATTAGTTTTTTGGTGTCACTGTGTTGCCTTAGGAAGTGAGAAATGCCTTCAGCCCAGTGCTTTTGGTGATAGATATGAATATCAGCAATTGAATTTTATGCAAATCCTTTTGCTTGAAAAACACGGATCCTCTTCAATTAATTTATTAGACCGAACACAGATCCTTTGCCTTGGTGCATTAAGATTGCCTAGAGATCCGAATCGCAATCGATAGCAGGTTTATACTGCCCGTTTAATTTTCCATAGAAGCAAATATTGCCATTTTTGCTCGCGTATATTTATTCTCGAACCGGCTTTACAATTTAACAATCTAAACACTATTTCGCCTCTTTAACACATCGGAAAGTTGATACTGAGGAATGTATTTTTCAAATCTGCAGGCCCTTTTGATAAGTAGGAAAACTGAAATGTTGAATTAAGCATGCAATATCATATTCAAAGAGTTTAGGCCAAGCATTCAATATCCATAGTGTCTGATATCTCCATACGCATGCAATTGCTCTTTATTCAATATCCTTCCCACCCCTTCATATCCAGATTCCAATCCAATCACTGCAACCTCACCTGAACAAAAAACTGCAAAACACCCAAACCAATCCTCTCAACTACCTCCACTTCTCCACTATCCAATCACCAACTAGAAGCCAAAAAATTATTTCGCTAACATCTAAACATTTCTCTCATCTTTAACCTGGACATATATAATTTTGTTTATAACGATATATGACAAAAATATGTGCATATATGAAGCTTAATTGTTCTAAAGAAAGAAAATATAACTACTCCAACCTTTTTTTCCAAACCAACAACTAAAAGTCTCTGAATGTAGTTTTGAAAATTGCACATCGTCTTGTAACAGTCGAGGGTGCAAACATTTTAGCTCCTCTTTGTGCATTCTGGATCGCAAATGTATAAGTTAAAATTTAATTGCGTTCATATAGAATAATCGAGTTGAACTTATACTTACTCTATGTACGGCTCCACTTCATCGGTGTTGAACAACATATACCGATGAGCAGCATCAATTACTTTCTCGGAAACTAAGATGGGTTTTCCTTTGGAAATTGGACGTCCATTGAGTATGGAATCACTTTGCTGCACTTCATTCCGATTTTTTATTTCTCCAAACTTATACCCATCGTCAATATATCTAGCACAATACTTAATGCATTCTTCAGAAGAATAGCACTCGGCTATGCATCCTTCAGGTCAGGCTTGATTTTTAACATAACCCTTCTGTATTTTCATATACCTACAATCAAGATATAAGCATAAAATGCTTTCATAAGTGCATGTTTTCTTAATTAATTATGTTATGTATTCATAAAAAAATATACCTCTCAAATGGATACATCCACCGGTATTGTACCGGTCCACAAATTCTTGCTTTCCTCCCCAAATGTATTGTCAAGTGAATCATGATGTCAAAAAAAGAAGGAGGAAAGAATCTCTCAAGGTCACATAGTGTTAATGCGACTTGATTTTCCATGGATTCTAATTTATCTCTATCAAGCACTCTTTGACATATGTCATTGTAAAATGAACATAGTCGCAATAATGCATTCCTTGTACCTACAGGCAATAGCCCTCTCAATGCTACAGACAATAGTTGTTGCAGCAAAACATGATAATCATGAGACTTAAGACTTGAAATTTTATCCTATTTTGCAAAACATTTCCCAATATTTGAGCTATACCCATCAGGCACCTTCAAATTCCTCATCCTATCGTAAAAGATCTCTTTTTCTTGGTCTGTTAAGGTGCACGGGGAAGTAGGAAGTAATACTTTACTTCCAACATCTATAGGATGCAACTTCTTCCTTATACGCATTGCTTCTAAATCTTGACGTGAACTAATTCCATCTTTTGATTTTCCTTTGATATCAAGCAATGTACCGAGAATACTCTCGCAAATATTTTTCTCGACATGCATTACATCTAGATTGTGACGCAACGGAAGTGCCTACGAAAACCCAAAAAATGTTAATAGAGTGATAGTAAAATACTATTAGCACCAAAATTGGTCACTAACCTCGTTGCGAAAGTTTGTGTAGAGAGATAAATGAAGAAAGTAAATTTAAATAGAGAACAATATACTAAATTGAATGCAAAGACGAGAACACCAGATTTACAGTGGTTCAGCGTAATTGCCTACGTCCACTTTGAGGTTAATCTTTTATTGCTTTACTTGATAACTGATTACAGATACAATCTGTTCTCCAACTACTCGAATAGAGTTGCTAAGTAAAAAGAGCGAGTCTTGAAAGCGGTAGAGTCTTCCCAGTGTTCTCGAAAAAAGGTTCCTTTCACTGTGCCCCTGCCTCTCTATTTATAGACAAAGATGGGTTGGACTTCCCTGGCGGGCCCGGCAGCTAAATACCTCGGCCCAGAAAGAGTGAGCTCTGTGTGCCGAACCACTGATGCTGAACGAAGTGGTGCCGAACGATATCGTCATGCCGAATGAAGTGACGCTGAACGATATCGTCATGCCGAACGAAGTGACGCCGAACGATATCGTCATGCCGAACGAAGTGGTGCCGAATGATATCGTCATGCCGAACGAAGTGGTGCCGAACGATATCGTCATGCCGAACGAAGTGATGCCGAACTATATCACCATGCCGAACGAAGTGGTGCCGAACGATATCGTCATGCCGAACGAAGTGATGCCGAACGATGTGTGGACGCCGAGCAGTATGGAGTGCCGAATGACTCTGCCATGCCGAACGGTCCATGTATGCCGAATGCTCTATGTATGCCGAACACTCTCGAATGCCGAACGAACCATGTATGCTGAACATTCTCGAATGCCGAACGTTCCTGAATACCGGACGCTCTTTGAGTGCCAAACGTTCTTGAATGCCGAACAGGGTCTGATGCCGAACGATATACAATACCGAACGACTCTTAATGCTGAACGGTATGTAAGTGCCGAGTGCCTAGTTGCCTAGTTGCCTGGTCAAATCTTCAGGTAACACTTGCCCCCCAAAGTGCGTCATGTGAACGAACGTGATGCGCTTTGAACCATAAGCTTTTTCTTCGAGCTTTGGCATAGTCTTTTCAATAGTACTTTTTCTTGAACACCGATTGAGGCATGGAATGTCGGACGACATGCCGATGCCGAACGACCACTGAATGCCGGACGACATATCCGATGCCGAACGATATCTAAATGCCGAACGGCATAGCTAATGCCGAACGAGGCATGCGCTTTGACCAGTTCTACTGGTTGAAGCCTGTTCAGCTTCCTTCCTCTATAAAAGCTGATACTTCTTCTCCTTCTCCCTTTTACTCTTATTTCTACATCACCATACTTACGAACTCGAGCCTTTCCGATCCCTCGCCTACACCTTTCCAACTCCTTTAATCCTCGAGTTTCCTTGGTTACGTCCCGATTGCCTTCCACAGCGAGCTCGAATAGATCTCCACTTCAATTCAAGTATCTCGCCAGATTCCTTTTCCTCCTTTTAGGTATGGAAACTTCGAATACCCGAGTCTCTTCGATTAGAGACTTTGGATGAGACTCAAATTATAACGTTCCCTTAATCTATATGTAACGGCAGTCTCGTAGATTAGGAAGATGGGTTTGAAGTTTAAACAGGTCCTAGGATTAAACATAGTGGAAGTCGGAAGAAGGTGTTAGCCCGGTGAGATCCGATTAGGTTTGAGATGTCCGAACGCTGGTGGCGTGTGAATTGAAGTGTGGGAGTTAAGGTGTGAGGTCGAGGTTGGGCACAGACACTGAGCGATGCGGCTCGGTATGATCATGGCTCGACATGACTCGTTCATGCCAAACGGTGAAGGGGAAATACCGGAGTGAAGTCAGGGAGGTTGGTAGCAAGCGATTCAGTGTATCTGGCTCATAGAATGTCGAACGGTGGACTTAGGCCGAATGACACTTCAGCCGAGCGATGGTGATGCCGAGCAATATTTAAGCCGAACGAAGTTTTAGGCCGAGCGAGATCGATGCCGAGCGGCATTTAGGCCGAACGAGGTCGATGTCGAGCGGCATTTTGGCCGTGTGTTTCAAGTGTCGTCCGGTCTTGGCCTTTGATGAATAGACAACGATAGTAGAAAACATTCCAACTTGAACATAACCCTTGTTGAACTCGGATTATTCCCCATGCCTATTCATGTGACAAAGAACAAGGACATGGACTTAAACAAACCAGCATATGGAACTAATCCGGACTGATGACTCCCCAGTTTCAACAATTATAAGCCTGAATTCAAATCGATAAGAACAGATAATCGCCTTTAACATATAGTGCCAATGTCCAAGTCCAAAATTGAAAAACATGATAGGGTAGATTTTCGGAGATGGTCAGCGATGACGGTCTTTGAAGATGATAGTTCAAAGCTCAACTTTATATCATTAATTCTGCGACTTTTAATTTCTCAGCGTTTACACCTGAATGATCGCACTAGTTCACACACCACACGGGGGAATATTCGTATTGTTAAGTCTAACGCCGATTATTTTTCAAGTATAGTTCGAACAGGTACTTTGCTAGATTCAATCTTTATCAGCGATGTCTAGGAAATCTAGCTCCGCCACGATTTCAGACAGGCCTGGCCCGTCCTCCCAACGAGAAGTCGTAGATACTTCAAACCCGACAACTTCCCCTGCACATGACTTAGCTCCCGATGCTCTAGAGGCAACAATTCTCTTGGACAACCCTGTCAATTCACATGCTTCGAAGATTAATGAAAGTACACTCCGTTGGATATGCTCTGTCCACGGAATCCCCTTCGATGACGTGCTAGTTCCATCGGGGCACGATCGTCCACACTTGCCCCCAGTCGGATACACAGCCTGTAATAAATTCATGTGCTGGGTTAACAGTGTGCCACCGTTCAACTCGTTTCTTCGGGATGTGCTGCAATATATTGACATTGCCCCATCGCAACTGCACCCGAACGGCCATGCATTCCTCTACGATACTTGCATCCTCTTTATGAATGTCTTCTCTATACTTCCAACTCCGGGCGATATCCGATACATATATTGCATCAAGAAGCGGAAGGATAGCCCATCATTCATGTTTCTCGAGCCGCATAACAAATGTCAAATCTTAACTAGGGCGTGGACCAAGTTCGCCTTGTATAAACTGGAATGGTTTTATGTGCGTTGTCCTCCCGGCTTTGCGAGTAGATGTGTTAAAGGAAGTAAGCCTTTTTCTTGGACTGTTACTCATGTTTAGTCGAAGCCGTACCTTTTCTAAATTTTACCCATCTTTTCAGGTATTAGCCCATGTCCTGACGGCCGCGGATATTCTAATGCCGTCGAAGCCATTCGAGCCCTTCCTGCCGAAGAACGGGACATTAGAACTCTCATTTCGAATGAGTCACTTACAAGGCTCGGACTGTTGGCAGAAGGCCATCGGATAAGCCTTCCTCAAGGCGTCACCATTCCCAAGCCTGCCTCTGGTAAAGGGAAAAGACAAGCTGAGTCTTCAGCACGTAATGCTCCTGATGCACTAGAAGAGGGGGAAATTAAAGAGACTGAGACGCCCGAAGTACAGGGCGAGAATATTAGTCCGTCTCGGGGACCAACAGTTGAAGTTCATGACATAGAAACGTCGTCTTCCCCTTCGAAGAGAGAGAATAAACTGACGTGCAAGTCGAGGAAGAAAACTATGGGCGGAACTTCTAAAGTTACCCTTATGCCAGCGGAAAAAGAAACTTCCTCGGAGCACTTAGAAAGTTCTCTGAAGGGCCTGTCAAACCTTACCATTCCTCACGATTTACTCAACTACGGTTTCGACGATCCAGAGGCCCTCAAGCTTCATTCGCCCGCTAGAGGCGGTACGGGAGTTCAAGCCCAAGTCCAGGGAGATAAAACTCCAATTGTAAAGAAACTGGTCCGTCGGGGGGAAACACTAGGACACACACAGACACGCGCACTTCACTTTGCACTTCAATCTTAACCGTCACCCTAATCTTTTCTAACTTGTTGTTATTCTCGTTCTATGCAGGTGACATGGGACGCTCCCACGGATTTGATCGTCTCCACGGCTCTTCCATCTTTCACCATTCTGGTCGGGATTCGGGCCCCGGTAAACGCCGGGACAGGGACAACTACAGAGATCGAGACAACCGTCCCCGAGAGTCGTCTTATCGAAAGAAATCACATTCCCAATCTTCATACTCTCGCGATCTTCCTCCTCAAACAGAACCAGACAGAGAAAAATCTTCGCAGAAGGGGTCTCAACCCGATGTTTCTCGAGATCAACATTCTGGTTCATCAAGCACACGGCAATCTCGGCAACATCGTAAGAGAGCTGAACTTTTGAAACCTCCTCCCCCTGTTCCTGCGGTAGACCCAACGATATCGGAGAAGCTGGTCGATCTTAAAGCTAAATTTCCCAAAATCTGCTTTGACGGTCTGAAGTTCCTCCCAGCTATTCATCACATTCCGGGGCATGTCAAGCAGAGTGCCATCGCTTGCAACAACGACGTCTATGTTCAACATGACGTGTTTGTTCATTTAGTCGAAAAAGTCTCGGAAGTATCCTTTGAGCGTCAACAAGAAACGACCGCTTGAAGCTCGAAGCTATCTTCGATAAAGACATCATCAAAAATCAGGACGAAGGGCTCGCTTCGTACAAGTCCAAACTTGAAGCTGCAGAACAGAGTGCTAAGGAGACTGCGGAGGCCGTCGCTCGTCTAGAGACAACTCATAAGAAAGAACTTGACGTCGCAGTCCAATGCAGCGGGGCCCTAGCTTTAGAAAAAGATTCTATTCAAAAAGAAAGGGATGCACTCACCCTGTAGGTTAAAGAGTTGAAGGAGCTACTCTCTAAGGAGAGGGAAGAGAAGATATCGGCTCAAGAGGAGTCTCAACGGTACTGTAACGAGATTGTCGATACACGTCTCTTGAAGGCAAAGCTCGACGATGAGCTTTCTAAGGTTGGGACAATGAAGGATGAAGCCCGCGAGGAAGACAAGAGAATAGCTTCCGCGGAGATCGACTCCCGCCTTGAAGCGGCTGCAGAGGCCGGCAGAGAAGAGATCAAGTGTATGTTCGACCCACTGATAGCCAAATACAATGCCCGTGTCCTCATGCACCGGGACTTGACTTTCTTAGGCGAGGGCTACCTTGAATCTTTGGCCGAGGCTTTGGAGACTTTAATAAAGATTAGAAAGGTGGAGTCGGGCATCGAGGAGGTCGACGAGGAGGCTTTAGTGAAAGAGTTTCTTAGGGGGAATGAGCCATCGGACTTGTCTACAGCTATGACTCTCTTTGGTAAAGGCTCTCCTCCGTCAAAAGAGAAAGATGACAAAGCTGGTCCATCTGGAACCGAGGCTGCAGCTCCTGCTTCTACTCAATCGGCCGATCGGCCAGCACTTGGCCCATTCGAGCAGCACGCCGGCTATGATTCGGAAGACCTCGGTCTCGGCATTCACGTGCTATCTCCTATTCTAGAGGGTGAAACTCCGCGCATAGCTGAAAGCCAGCAAGAAACCGGTATAAAACTCTTCTTTTAGAAGTTCAAAGATCTGTCACTTTCTGCGAGCGGTTATTGGTTCTAATGTTCGTTCTTTATGTTTTTATGCAGGACGCTCTGATCCTGAACCGACTCCGAGGAGCGATGATGCCAAGGATGAGACGGGGAAAACAAGCGATGCTACTTACGTGGGAGTAACTCCCGGTCCTGATGCTCAAGTGATCGGGGCGCTAGATGATGATAAGTTTGACACTTCATCTCCCGTTGAAGGGAGTTATGAAATTGAAATCACGGGCGCCTCAGAACACACTTTGAAGGTGAGTATGAAGGAGCGACTCGCGGAAGAGAAGAAGAAGAAGGTTGAGATCAAGGTCGAGTCCCAAGTAATGGAAATTAACGACCCGCTGAACAGGCCTCTGAAAGTTATTCTTCCCGGCAAATCCAAACCACTGGATGTTCCTCCTCCCACTCCTGACTCCGCTTCTTTGGTGAGCAAAAAGTCCAAGAGGAAGCGTGAGGGAGAGGAGTCATCCGAGAAAGCAAAGGAGGACAAGAAACTAAAGAAGTCGAAGAAGTAGCCACTATACTCGTTTAACGAGGTTTTGCATAGGTCATGTAACTACTTTTACTTTTTTGTTTTCGTAGTTTATGTAGATAGACTTTTGACTCCAAGTTTTGGAGGAGTGGTTGTATAACCCCATTTTGGATTATTGAATAAAGTTTAGTTTCTTTGTCATTTAAACGATTTCTGCTTTTTAGCTTTCTGTATAACTGTGGTCGAAACTCAAGTTCTTATGAGTTACATAAATTCCCAATCCATTCTTACATTGTTCGGACATTCTTTGGAATTGTACATCTCTTGTTTCACGTAGTACTCGGCATCCAGTGGTACTTGGCGTTAGAAGATGTTCGGCGTATATAACTACTCTACATGGCAACATCGTTCGGCCAGAAGGCACGTTCGGCTTCGACTGACAACTGTTCTGCACTTCCCACCCATCAAACGTACCGTTCGGCATTGAGAAGGTGGTTCGGCGTCAACGTGTTCGGTCTACTTGGTTCGGCATACAACGACCACTACACTTGGGCTAGAGTGTTCGGCCACCAAGCCCACCTGGGAAGTCCAGCCCATATTTGTCTATAAATAGAGGGGCAGGGTCACAGTGAAAATGGACCTTTTTTGGGAAAACAATGGGGAGACTCTGCCACTTTCAAGACTGATTATTTTCAGTTCAAACTTTTATTCAAGTCATTAATATATGGATTGTATCTGTATTCAACTACTTGTGAAAGAAATAAAGATCAAAACTCAAAGTGGATGTAGGCAGTTACGCTGAACCACTATAAATCCGGTGTTCTTACTTTCTGCATTTAAATTAGCATATTCTTCCTTGTTTAATTTAACTTCATCACTTACATCTCTACACAATCTTTCTCAACGAGGTTAGTGACCAATTTTGGTGCTAAGACTTTGGTGCTTTCACTAAGAATTGAATTCTCAGCTTGATTGGATCTCATCGTCTACTAGTGGATTTCCATATTCGCAAGATAGATCCAGTTGTTTACTAGAAAACTCCCTATTCTACTCAGATTTGAAAGAAATCTAAAGGAAGCTGATAGCCGTAGATTGGATTCACTGATGTACGTAAGATCTGGGGATTGGACGTTGAAGTTTGCACTCAAGTTGAATGAAGGCCGACCCTCCTCTGAAGGCAATTCGGCCGAACGCTCCAGAAAAGGCGTATGCCGAACGCTCCAAAAAAGGCGTATGCCGAACGCTCCAGAAAAGGCGTATGCCGAACGCTCCAGAAAAAGCGTATGCCGAACGCTCCAGAAAAGGCGTATGCCGAACGCTCCAGAAAAGGCGTATGCCGAATGCTCCAGAAAAGGCGTAGGCCGAACGCCCTTCCAGGCCGAACATACCTCTAGGCCGAACGCCTCTATAATGCCGAACGGTAGTGTATGCCGAACGACTCGGTTGTGCCGAACAAGAATGAATGTCGAGCGCCTCTGTAATGCCGAACGGTATTGTATGCCGAACAACTCGGTTGTGCTGACCAGTGTGAATGCTGAACAGTGTGAATGCCGAATACGTGTGGATGCCGAACAGCTTTGGCCGAACCACTTCTGGACGATCCACTCTACCGAACAGATTTGGCCGAACAGCTTTGGCCGAACCACTCCAGGCCGATCCACTCTGCCAAACAGCCTTAGCCGAACAGCTTTGGCTGAGCCACATGCCAACACCGAACGCCCCAATGCCGAACGGTACTTCTGTGCCGAACGAAGTATCCAAACCGATCCATGCACTATATACTGATCTCTCTCTCAAAAAACAATCTGACTGGTCCCTATACAAAAAATATATGGATCGGGTACGACCCTTATTTTCAAAAAATAGCTTTTTCGGGTACGACCCAAATTTCCAAAAAAAAGGCTAAAAAAAATTTCAGGTACGACCCGAACCCTAGCCGCAGCGCAGTGCCTCCGGATAGTGAATTCAAAACTCAACTTAATAAAGAAACATTCTATCCACTTCCTTGACATCCCATGATCGACCAGGGCATAGAGGATCTAGCGGCAGCTTATGAACGGCATCAAGAGAACAGACAAGCAACCGCTATTCAAATGGTACTCCCAAAGGTTGGAGAACATAGATGATATGACTCCAAGCAAATCAATGCTCTAAGCAATTTATTCCAAATAATAACAAGGGTATCATACTGATCGCGTTTGAGGAAAGTCGACCTCCAGATATATTTTGGCAGCTAGTTAGCTAAAGAGCCTCCTACGACTATGGATCATTTCTTTTACAAAATGAATCAGAACTGAAGTGAGGAGGAGTGGAGCAGACTAAGAAAAATAACAATGAAGGCCCGCTGGCTAAGGATGTAGATCCCAGTAGCCGAAACAAGACTTCAGAATTCAGCTCATATGCTCTTTGAAAGATTCAATTGACAACCTCTACTTGAAGACTCACGACTCGGAGTGGTACTGGAAACCAACCTCGAGAGAGTACACCAAAGTCTAAAGAAAATCAGGGGAATGTTGTATATTCCCGGATGCTCGCTGATCCTAACACGGGCGATTACAAACACCTCCGAGGTGTGATCGAAAAGATGACCTAGAAAGGGAAGCTTCAATAGTATGTACAAGTCCTGTAGAATGGCGGACAGCGAATATCCGATGCCTATTAATAAAGGGTTATGATTATCAATTGGACGGTTGACGGCCGACATCCCTTTGAAAGGAGCCAAGGGTAGAGTCGAATAGCGAGCACACGATGCTGCTTCACATATCAATGAGGATGCAGGTGACCAGGTACTCAGGTTTGGTTGCCAACCAATCTACGCAGACCATGATCGGACGTATGGAGTTACATCTGGACGAGCATAATTCTATCGCTCATCATCAACCATATGCCTTTGATTTGGGGCTATGGATTAAATACAATGTACAACATCACGATGCACGGAGAGCTGAATTCCATCCTGCAAGTGGAATTTATTCAAGTGGAGAGTGGCTGTGATACGGCCGGCGACTCGCTAAGTGAAACTCGAGCTCGGGGGCAAGCCATCACATCATTGCTAAAAATTGGTTGATACACGACGATCCTTCGCACAACTCCGTACTCCCAGAGTGCGAGACGGAGTATAAACATCTACTTAACTCCGTACTCCCAGAGTGCGAGACGGAGTATAAACATCTACTTAACTCCGTACTCCCAGAGTGCGAGACAGAGTATAAACATCTACTTAACTCCGTACTCCCAGAGTGCGAGACGGAGTATAAACGTTAATCAACTCCGTACTCCCAGAGTGTGAGACGGAGTATAAACATTCGCTTAACTCCGTACTCCCAGAGTGCGAGACGGAGTATAAACATTAATCAACTCCGTATTTCCAGAGTGCGAGACAGAGTATAAACATCTACTCAACTCCGTACTCCCAGAGTGCGAGAAGGAGTATAAACATACATCAACTCCATACTCATCCCCAAAATTGGGGGCAGAACCAAAGCAAAGCACGCTAGTTGAACATTTGTCTAAAAGAAGATTGCAATGAAACGATTAAAAGACGACTGTCAAGCAATCAACTGAACGGAAATATTCAGCATGAAAGACTGCGGTTTTTCAAAGCACGTCATGTTTACACAAGACGTCCTTTGGGGGGCAAATGTTATCCCGCCTTTTGGCAAGGCCGTGACACCAAGAACTTGATTAGAAACCAGTGACAGTTCGTCTTGGAGATCGGTTACACAAAGGCTCACTATGGATATCGATGGATTTTATCCGAGTCTGGATCGAGCCACGATTAACAAGACATAACAATCAAAGCCAGGGAAGCCAACGTTCCAAGTTTCAAGACGATCTGAGTTCGTATGCTCGACTTATGATCGATTCGAACAACCGACCATCCATCCATCAACCTCCACATTTGACTTGGAGACCTAAACTGCTTGGAATGAATATGGCCCGATCATCCACTCCAATCGAGTCATAGAACAAAGTTCAACAAAATCTCTAAGTCCTCCAGAGTGCGGACTGGAGTACTCTAAGTCCCCAGAGTGCGGACTAGAGTATAAACGACTTAAACCTCCAAGTCCCCAGAGTGCGGACTGGAGTACTCTAAGTCCCCAGATTGCGGACTGGAGTACTCTAAGTCCCCAGAGCGCGGACTAGAGTATAAATGACTAAAACCTCCACGTTCTCAGAGTGCAGACTAGAGTACTCTAAGTCCCCAGAGCGCGGACTAGAGTATAAACGACTTAAACCTCCAAGTCCCCAGAGTGCGGACTGGAGTACTCTAAGTCCCCAGAGCGCGGACTAGAGTATAAATGACTAAAACCTCCAAGTCCCCAAAGTGCGGACTGGAGTACTCTAAGTCCCCAAAGCGCGGACTAGAGTATAAACGACTTAAACCTCCAAGTCCCCAGAGTGCGGACTGGAGTACTCTAAGTCCCCAGAGCGCGGACTAGAGTATAAACGACTTAAACCTCCAAGTCCCCAAAGTGCGGACTGGAGTACTCTAAGTCCCCAGAGCGCGGACTAGAGTATAAACGACTTAAACCTCCAAGTCCCCAGAGTGCGGACTGGAGTACTCTAAGTCCCCAGAGCGCGGACTAGAGTATAAACGACTAAAACCTCCAAGTCCTCAGAGTGCGGACTGGAGTACTCTAAGTCCCCAGAGCGCGGACTAGAGTATAAATGACTAAAACCTCCAAGTCCCCAGAGTGCGGACTGGAGTACTCTAAGTCCCCAAAGCGCGGACTAGAGTATAAACGACTTAAACCTCCAAGTCCCCAAAGTGCGGACTGGAGTACTCTAAGTCTCCAGAGCGCGGACTAGAGTATAAACGACTTAAACCTCCAAGTCCTCAAAGTGCGGACTGGAGTACTCTAAGTCCCCAGAGCGCGGACTAGAGTATAAATGACTTAAACCTCCAAGTCCCCAGATTGCGGATTGGAGTACTCTAAGTCCCCAGAGCGCGGACTAGAGTATAAATGACTAAAACCTCCAAGTCCCCAGAGTGCGGACTGGAGTACTCTCTAAGTCCCTAGAGCGCGGACTAGAGTATAAACGACTTAAACCTCCAAGTCCCCAGATTGCGGACTGGAGTACTCTAAGTCCCCAGAGCGCGGACTAGAGTATAAACGAATAAAACCTCCAAGTCCCCAAAGTGCGGACTGGAGTACTCTAAGTCCCCAAAGCGCGAACTAGAGTATAAATGACTAAAACCTCCAAGTCCCCAGAGTGCGGACTGGAGTACTCTAAGTCCCCAGAGCGCAGACTAGAGTATAAACGACTTAAACCTCCAAGTCCCCAAATTGCAGACTGGAGTACTCTAAGTCCACAGAGCGCGGACTAGAGTATAAATGACTAAAACCTTCAAGTCTCCAGAGTTCGGACTGGAGTACTCTAAGTCCCCAGAGCGCGGACTAGAGTATAAACGACTTAAACCTCCAAGTCCCCAGATTGCGGACTGGAGTACTCTAAGTCCCCAGAGCGTGGACTAGAGTATAAATGACTAAAACCTCCAAGTCCCCAGAGTGCGGACTGGAGTACTCTAAGTCCCCAGAGCGCAGACTAGAGTATAAACGACTTAAACCTCCAAGTCCCCAGAGTGCGGACTGGAGTACTCTAAGTCCCCAGAGTGCGGACTAGAGTATAAACGACTTAAACCTCCAAGTCCCCAGAGTGCGGAATGGAGTACTCTAAGTCCCCAGAGCGCGGACTAGAGTATAAATGACTTAAACCTCCAAGTCCCCAGAGTGCGAACTGGAGTACTCTAAGTCCCCATAGCACGGACTAGAGTATAAACGACTTAAACCTCCAAGTCCCCAGAGTGCGGACTAGAGTACTCTAAGTCCCTAGAGCACGGACTAGAGTATAAACGACTAAAACCTCCAAGTCCTCAGAGTGCGGACTGGAGTACTCTAAGTCCCCAGAGTGCGGACTAGAGTATAAACGACTAAAACCTCCAAGTCCTCAGAGTGCGGACTGGAGTACTCTAAGTCCCCAGAGCGCGGACTAGAGTATAAACGACTAAAACCTCCAAGTCCCCAGAGTGCGGACTGGAGTACTCTAAGTCCCCAGAGCGCGGACTAGAGTATAAACGACTTAAACCTCCAAGTCCCCAGAGTGCGGACTGGAGTACTCTAAGTCCCCAGAGCGCGGACTAGAATATAAATGACTTAAACCTCCAAGTCCCTAGATTGCGGACTGGAGTACTCTAAGTCCCCAGAGCGCGGACTAGAGTATAAATGACTAAAACCTCCAAGTCCCCAGAGTGCGGACTAGAGTACTCTAAGTCCCCAGAGCGCGGACTAGAGTATAAACGACTTAAACCTCCAAGTCCCCAGATTGCGGACTGGAGTACTCTAAGTCCCCAGAGCGCGCCAGAGTGCAGACTGGAGTACTCTAAGTCCCCAGAGCGCGGACTAGAGTATAAACGACTTAAACCTCCAAGTCCCCAGAGTGCGGACTGGAGTACTCTAAGTCCCCAGAGCGCGACTAGAGTATAAACGACTTAAACCTCCAAGTCCCCAGAGTGCGGACTGGAGTACTCTAAGTCCCCAGAGCGCGGACTAGAGTATAAAGGACTTAAACCTCCAAGTCCCCAGAGTGCGAACTGGAGTACTCTAAGTCCCCAGAGCACGGACTAGAGTATAAACGACTTAAACCTCCAAGTCCCCAGAGTGCGGACTGGAGTACTCTAAGTCCCCAGAGCACGGACTAGAGTATAAACGACTAAAACCTCCAAGTCCCCAGAGTGTGGACTGGAGTACTCTAAGTCCCCAGAGCGCGGACTAGAGTATAAATGACTAAAACCTCCAAGTCCCCAGAGTGCGGACTGGAGTACTCTAAGTCCCCAGAGCGCGGACTAGAGTATAAACGACTTAAACCTCCAAGTCCCCAGAGTGCGGACTGGAGTACTCTAAGTCCCCAGAGCGCGGACTAGAGTATAAACGACTTAAACCTCCAAGTCCCCAGAGTGCGGACTGGAGTACTCTATGTCCCCAGAGCGCGGACTAGAATATAAATGACTTAAACCTCCAAGTCCCCAGAGTGCGGACTAGAGTACTCTAACTCCCCAGAGTGCAGACTCGAATATAAGCGAATCGGATCTCCAAGTTCCCTGAATATGAACTATGACACAAATGACTTGAATTTGTCAAATCCCTGACATACGGGCTAGAAAGTATTCTAAGTGCTCGAAGCACAGAATGGAAGTTCAACGACTCCCGAAGAGTTTCCGAGTTATATGAAGATGGACTGAGAAGTCTATGTTACTCACAACTGCTTGGATTAAAACCACAATCACAAAGAAAACTGAACAATAAGAGTCTTTTGTAAGACAGAAAAAGGAACTAAACCTTATTCAGAAACGAATTTCTATTACAACCCCTCCAAAGTTCAGAGTCGACATTCTATCTACAAGGACTAAGGAAATAGATGAAAATAATTACATGACTTAAACTAACCCTCGTTGAACGAGGATAGCAATCACTTCTTGTGCTTCTTCAACTTCTTTCCAGACGGCTCCTCTCCAGAGCATTTACCCTTGGTACTCTTCTTTGATAGAGGGGTAGCAACTGAAGGAGTACGGGGGCCTTCCATGGGCTTGGACCCGCCAGGAAGGATGACCTTCAACGACTTGTTCAAAGGATCGTCCAAGTCCACAACTCGGGGATCTACTATGACCTTGACCGTCTCCTCCCTCTCTTTCTCGAGCCGCTCCTCCATGCTCAATTCAGATGTATGCTCAGAGGCGCCTGTAATTTCTACTTCATAACCCCCGTCGGTAGGAGAGGAGGTTTCAGACTTGTCTTCATCAAGCGCTCCGATCACCTGAGCGTCTGGACCAGAAGCCTCCCCTGCGTGAGTGGCTTCACTTGTTTTCTCCCCCACTTCCTTGGCGACATCGCTCCTCAGAGTGGGCTCGGGGTTAGAATGGCCTACACAAAATCGTGGAAAACAAGCATTAGAATGCAATAGTCCTGCATAAAGAATAACGACTTTCGAAATCTTAAAGAGAATCTTAAAAAGAAGGATTATCTACCAGGTTTAGGCAAACTCTCAGCCATCCGGGGGGTCTCACCCTCTAGAACGGGAGACAGAATGCGGACTAAAGTACTCTAAGTCCCTGAGTACGGACTAGAGTATAAATGACTCAAAAACCTCTACGTCCCCAGAGTGCGGACTACAGTACTCACAGTCCCCAAAGCATGGACTAGATTATAGACGACTTCAGAAAAATCCCAAAATCCCAGAAGCGGACCAGATTACTCTAAGTTCCCAGAGTGCGAACTAGAGTATAAACGAGTTGACGAAAATCTCTGCGTCTCGAACTGTGGACTAAAGCATAAACCGTTCGACAAAATCTCTAAGTCCCCGGAGTGTGGACCGAAGCATGAACACAAATTAGGCGCGAGTCAACCGGGGGGAGAATAACACTAAGTCACCAGAAAGCAGGGTGGTGTATAAACATCGATAAATAGATGAGTGGATTCCGACCATTTTCTATTCCGCAAACTTCGGCTTGGAATCGACAGGAGGATTATTAACCCGCTGAGGATGGAGTTTGACCATCCAACTAGTGACCTGGCCAAATCAATGCGGAGGGCAGGAGTACAAAACACTAAAAAGCCGAATACGATAGCTTACTATAGCTCTAGCGTGGCGTTCTTTATAACTTGAGGCAGCGACTATAGGGAGGCCTCAATATAGAACCAATCGAAATGGCATCCAAAGCTACGAGCAACCTACTATATCATACCTCAGACCAAGGGTCAATGCCGATCCGCACCAAGCACATACGAATGTGACTCGGATGTTTTTTGAAAAACTATGACCCCCAGAATATGGAAAGGAGGGTAAACCATGAATACTCGGTCAAAAATTCTCCATCACCCTCGTTCGATTCGTCAGGAGGAGTATGAAACTGGATGAGCATAACCCGACTGCATTTGTAGCCAACTTTACCCCGAGATCTAATTACAGAGCATGAACCAAAGTGGACGTGGATGACCATCCACTGTCCAAATTACGCCCTGAAACTTACGTGGCATCGAAGTATTCCTCTTGGAATGAAAAACCACGATAAAATCTAAGATAGGCGAGACCTAGTCTCCCATCAACTGACATGATCCCACGATTCAACGGGAAAGAGAGTAAAGCTAAAGTGGGCGTGGCTGGCCTTCCTACTTATCGATATATGCCCCAGACCTGGGGGCACGAGCAAGAAGCAAGACGAATGTGAACCGACTATTCACCAATCACCTCTATGTCTTTGGAGTTTAGGTGAAAACATAAACATAGCTAAGACGAGACTCAACCGTCCATGCAGTACATTTAACAACCCGAGACTGGGAGAAGACGCATGGTCATCCAGAAACTGGCTACGATAGCTCAGTATTAAAACTTATATATAGTGCTTACAGCTACTCAAGGCAACGACCGAAAGGATGCCTAGAGATAGAATCGTTAAATCAACACCTTAGCTCATGGGCAATTGACTTTCACTCCAACCTGAAGGACGAGTAAAGAATCATGAATGCATTAAAAAGAAAGTGCGTTACTCGAATGCGCAAGCAAATTCAAACTCATAGCAAGATCCATCTATACAGTTGCATGCCACTCGAGGCCAACCCCTACTCGACGTTTCCTTCAACGTGCTTTTAAGCCTGATCTTTAGCCATTTACAGATAATCAATAAGAGCATTCAGAGCCCTTCATTTATTTGACTTAACAACTCATGACAAGACTCAAGGATTCAACCAGAGTAACCATCAACATTGACCGTCCCAACCATATTACACATTGAATGTTATGCAAAATAGTTACATCTTTACTCAAAGAATCTGGGATGGCACCTGCTAAGCTGACGGTCGACATTACAGCCAGCCATAGCGACCCTTTCTGGGTGTTGAATATCGGATCACAGCTCAGTGCAGTGATGATAAAAGAATTAGTTGCATTTTTCTGAATAAATGATGATATGTTCCCTTGGACCCATTCTGACATGCATATGTGATTTCATTAACTATCGCGAGCCATGCATTGAATATCAACCCGAAGCTACAAAAGCTAGCACAATCTCTATTGATTTCATCATGAAGAACTCTTAACCACGACCAAGATGAAGAAAATAATCAACTTCTTTATCCGTAACGTCATCTGTCCTTATGACCTTCCATGATCCATTATAACTACAAATGGACAGGTTGAAGCTGTGAACAAAATCATAGAGTCAGTACTGAAGAGAGGTTTGGAAAACTCCTCAAGTGGCTGATTGCAACCCTTATTTCACAGAAAATACAAACAAGGAATCGCGATTGAATTTCTATTAAACTAGACGGAGTTGGTAACGACTTATGAGCATATAAAATGCATCCGAGAGCCAATGGCAAGAACATGTACCCGAACGTGCATGTGTACATCCGAAAAAGTTCGACTTCTTGAAATCAACAGAAATTGAATTCTCACTAAGGGTTATTAAGAAAAGACTAGATCAGATAGCCGAAGCTTATTAGCTCTGTAGAATCAGTCACGGATGGCCACTAATGAACTACAACCCTGGATTTATAATATTGGGAATCGACCAAGCATCACGATGATCAAAGAAGGATACAACACCTTGGGAGGATAAATTGGAGGATAATGACTATTCAAGAAACATGGTGGATTTCTTTCTGAAGACAAGGAATACTCGCTGATTCAAAGCGTGTTGTGTTGCTTCACACGACACACTTTGGGGGGCAAGTGTTTCCTGGAGATTTGACCAGGCAACTAGTACTCGGCATCCAGCGGAACTGGCATCGGAGAGTGTTCGGCATCAAGGAGTACTCGGCGTAGTACTCGGCATCCCAGTGGAACTCGGCATCAGAGAGTGTTCGGCATCAAGGAGTACTCGGCGTAGTACTCGGTATCAGGTAGCACTCGACATCTCATAGTACTCGGCGTAGTGCTCGGCATCCATGGTACTCGGCATCCATGGTACCCGTCATCAAGGAGTACTCGACGTAGTACTCGGCATCCCAGTGGAACTCGGCATCAGAGAGTGTTCGGCATCAAGGAGTACTCGGCGTAGTACTCGGCATCAGGTAGCACTCGGCATCTCATAGTACTCGGCGTAGTGCTCGGCATCCATGGTACTCGGCATCCATGGTACCCGTCATCAAGGAGTACTCGACGTAGTACTCGGCATCCAGTGGTACTCGGCGTTAGAAGACGTTCGGCGTATATAACTACTCTACATGGCAGCATCGTTCGGCCAGAAGGCACGTTCGGCTTCGACTGACAACTGTTCTGCACTTCCCACCCATTAAACGTACCGTTCGGCATTGAGAAGGTGGTTCGGCGTCAACGTGTTCGGTCTACTTGGTTCGGCATACAACGACCACTACACTTGGGCTAGAGTGTTCGGCCACCAAGCCCACCTGGGAAGTCCAGCCCATATTTGTCTATAAATAGAGGGGCAGGGTCACAGTGAAAAGGGACCTTTTTTGGGAAAACAATGGGGAGACTCTGCCACTTTCAAGACTGATTATTTTCAGTTCAAACTTGTATTCAAGTCATTAATATATGGATTGTATCTGTATTCAACTACTTGTGAAAGAAATAAAGATCAAAACTCAAAGTGGATGTAGGCTGTTACGCTGAACCACTATAAATCTGGTGTTCTTACTTTCTGCATTTAAATTAGCATATTCTTCCTTGTTTAATTTAACTTCATCACTTACATCTCTACACAATCTTTCTCAACGAGGTTAGTGACCAATTTTGGTGCTAACAGTATGTATTGGAGGCATTTGTCTATTTTCTATGGTTCCATCAAATAAGTTTTTTCGGTGACGGTATTCATGATTAGGTGCAAGAAATCATCTATGACCCAAGTATGCACATTTTTTACTAAATGGTAGCCATATTGAACATGTATTAATGCCACAAACAGGACATGCTCTCTTACCTTTTACAATGCAACCTGCTAAATTTCCATAAGCTGGAAAATCATTTATTGTCCACATCAGAATTGCATTTAATCTAAATTCGCTGCGATCATATGCATTATACACTTTTACCCCTTTATTCCATAATTTGTTCAAATCTTCAATAAGTAGTTGCAGATATATGTCAATATCATTTCCTGGTTAACGTGGTCCGGGAATTAATAAAGATAGCATTATATTGTCTTTATGCATACAAAGCCACGGAGGGAAATTATAAGCAACAGGAAACACTGGCCAACAACTATATGTTGAATTCCAATCACCAAAGGGGTTAAAACCATCACTTGCAAGACCGAGCCTTAAATTTCGTGGATCGATTGCAAATGAAGGATACATTCTATCAATTGTAGACCATTGAGAGGAATCTACAGGATGTTGCAGTTTGCAATCTTCTCTTTTATTACTGCTATGTCATCTTAATTGTTCTGAGGTCTTCGGCGACATGAACATTCTTTTCAACCTTGGTCTGAGTGGAAAGTATCTCAAAATCTTCACAGGTATTTTGGCTTGCTTTCCATCTTCGCTTGTCTTGTTCTTTTTTCAACGAGATTTGCCACATGTGGGGCAAAAATCACAATGTGCAAGCTCTTTTCTAAATAGACAACAATCGTTTACGCATGCATGTATATTCCTATAACCTAAACCAAATGATTTAATCAACTTCTTTGTTGCATATGTAGAATCAGGAAGCTTGTTTTCCTTAGGTAGCATATCCTTAAGAAGCTTAAGAAGTTACGTAAATGTTGTGTCGGTTATACCATTTCGAGCCTTATGTTTATAAAGAAGTATTGTAGCAGACAACTTTGTATGGCTTGTACAACCAGGATATAAAGGAATTTCAGCTGTCTCCAACATTTTCTTAGTCTGTTCCCTATGTTTATCGTTAACATGATACTCATTCTCATCGTCACCAATTTCTGCATCTAAATACATTCTGTATGTATCTGTCACTTCATCGGCTTCATTTCGTGAATAACGTGCTTCTCCGTGAAAGATCCATACATCATATGTTGGATCAATTCCAAAACACACCAAATGTGTCACAATATCTCTTGGAGAATGCCAAACAAGATTCCTACATTGACGACACGAACAAATAATTTTTTCTGGATTACCCTAACTTTTTGCATGCTTATGTACGAAATTCCGAACGGCTTGCCTATATTCCTCTGTCATTCTACAAAAAATAAACATGTCCTTAGTCAACCCTAAATAGTTATAAGTATGAAATAACTAATCAAAAATTACAAAACCTTGGTAGGTTAACCCATGTTTTGTCCATAGCTTGTGTGGATCCGATTGGACGCACATGCAAAAGAAACTAGTAACTACACGGCAAAAGAAACTAGTAAGTTTTAAATAGTCCATTCTTTACATGTACTTCATCAAGAAACTAGTAACACATTTTTTATGCTAGTCTATGCACTAACATTGGAAAAAAATAGTTTGTTAGTTCACAAGTTTGCTTTTCATTGTTAATATCATTTATTATTTGCAAAGTACGAATAAATTACATAGAATGAGTTATTAAAAATTAAAAATTAAAAATATATTCAATGGTCTTCCACATGAAATGAAAACAGAAATGCTTTTAGCAATATTATTAAATTTGTCACAAGATTAGCGACTTCTATTAAGCATAACTGAAGAAAGTGTTTTTCCATTTCAAGATTTTTTACAAAAGAGGCTGCCATTCTTGAAAGCTACATTTGCTTCATTATCTGTACATTTACTTTTAGAGTTTTTAGTAATGTCATTCCTATATATTTCAGATTTTACACGTTTTTAACGTACTTAATTTAAATGGTAAATACTTCTCAGAATCTAATATATGTATAAAAAAGCCTATGTAAACCTGAAACTGATTGTACATACTTATGGACTAAATGAAAAGAGGATTTTAAACAGTACGAAGTTATTACATGGACAAAGAAGAAAAACTCTAATATGGAAGAAAGATGATACACCAAAGAGCAACTGTGATAAAGCTGCTTCCCTTTAATAAAAGCAGCTGCTTGCTTCTACATATAGTGAAGAAAAAGGATGCCCATTGGAAAATGTCCACAACCGATTCAGAACTTCAAATAAGCTATATATTTTAGCTTGTTGATATTTTGCTGATTTGACTCAGTTTTGCTGAATGAGTATTCCTACCAAACACCTTTAAAACTGTTGATTAGATTAAGTGACTTCATTCAGCACTTCAAAAAGTGCTTTTTTTTAAAACAAACGGTGCCTAAAGAATCATTTATCATTCATAAGATTAGCATTCGTAAGATTAGCATTCATATAACAGTAAACAAAATAGCATTCATGAGATTAGCATTCATATAGCAGTAAAGAATCATTTAACTATCAACAATTTCAATCAACAAATAACTAAGAACCAAATAAAATCAAGAAAATCGTAGGATAGCAACATACCACAACTTCGTCGAAGGCGACCAACAATAACGGCGAGCAAACGCAGGTAGCAGCGGTGGCGAAGCGAGCGAACGCGTGTAGCAATGGAGATGTGGCCACGGAGGTGAGAAAATGACAGAGAGTAAAGGATTAGGGTTTGGAAGAGGGTTTCTAGCAAGCGCGATTTACTTCGGTGGATAGCAATGGCAGAGTGGGATAGGGTTAGGGTTTAGATTTATGAAATTTTGTGGCCACTTTTTTAGTTTACACGAAAGCATTGAGCGGGCCGAAAAAAATAAAAGAGGGAAGTTGTAATTTTTCGTAGTGCAGGCAGAAAATTGTCAAAAACAGTTGTGATAGATAAATATTTACAACTGAAACAAATAAACAGTTGTTACATACATATATTACAACCGCTGAACAAATAAATTTGTTAAAAATAAATTTGTTACAACTGTTATAAAATACCTATTACAACTGCCAGTTTGTGCAAGTTGTAAAGAAAAGGTTGTAATATAGTTGTTTTGTTGTAGTGGCAGTGAGTATCACCACATACACATGAGCGTATCCCTATTTGAGTGACATTTACTTATAAAGAATAATCAAACAAATAACATAACGACGTCCCATACCATCGCATGTTACTTGAATAATTATTCAATGCTCATAAACTACACTTAGTCCATACTAGATATTTCTATATGATAAGTCTAATGAATAATCGGAAAGGTGTTACCGAAAGTCTCATACTAGGTGGTATCACTAATCCGTTTATTCAAATGTCTCATCACATAGAAATGAAATCTCATAAATCAAATAGAAGGATATATCACCGTATCATATCAAATCAATATTTAAATCAATATCTATTATGAATCTTTCATAACACCAGAATTAATAGAGAAGGTAAGAAATCAAAAATCAATATAAAAATAGATTATTCAATTAAACATAAATAAACAAATCAATACATAATAATGAAATATTCACAACAGACAATAAAATAAGTACTAAGAGATGGATAATAAATACATGTCCCAAAATAGCTATAGAGTTAAATTCTACATATAAGTCAAAATTATTTCATGTTTTCCAAATCAATGTACTTTAAAGACTAAACAAGAATATTATGAAATAGATTATCCAAATTACATATAGTTATAAATAACTAAATTAATTCTTAATAAAGCCATTCACAAAAATTTGTCATATAAACAACAATCCAATACAACAAGAATAATCGCATATAGGAAACTAAGTCCCGTACACTATCCATAAGTAAGTAACATACTAAGCATGATCAAAACAAACAAGCACAATCAAGTCATATAAACGACTTCTAATCCCCTTTTTAATTAATCTTCTTTTATTAATTAAATCCTTTTTTATTAGTAAAACTCATTTTACTTAATAACCCCTTTATAAATGAAACTGCATTTATTAATTAAACTTCGCTATTTAATTAAAACATCACTATTCATTTCAACACATTTCAATACTTCTCAAAAGTATTCATATACTTATCTTAATCGTATAAGTATATTCACAAATCAATTTCAAAGGGCTTAAGACAAATGATTCTCAAACACTGTCACTACAAACCAAAAATTATTTCACTTATGATTATCTTCAAAACCTTCTTTTCAAAGATTTGTTTACGTTCACAAGTAAAACCAAAACGGGTTAAAGGCAAATGTTACTAACACATTGCTACAATAATCCTAAAACCAATCTATACTTGTATTCTTTTTAAAATTCCATTACTAAAGATATAAGTATTTTGCAAACTCATTTACAATATTTTAACACTTTAAAATATTTTATTAGGGTTTAAAAACAAATGTTGCTAAAATAGTGTCTACGATAAACCACAAAACACTTCACTATTTTGTTACCTTTAAGATTCGGTTTTAAAGATCTAATCACTTTCCAAAAGTATAGTTGAATGAGATAAATCAAATGTTGCACAAACATCGACATTATAAACCCAAAATCACTTTTATACTTGCCATTTACCTTAAAATATCCATTTAAAGTTCTAAGTACATCTCCATTTATTAAACAAGGTAATATGCATTTTTAATCAATTAACAAAAACAACCCATTATTACATAAGTGTTATAATCCCAAAACTCATATATATCCTTTTACAAAATATTAAACTTCCTATTTAGACTTCTATCTAAAATACCTTTAGAAATATAGATATAAACATATACTACTTTATTTATAAAACAAAGATATTTAATAAAATACTATAAACCATTTGGAAAATATTATTATATAAAATCCTTTTATTTCTTAAATATATCTTTAACAATTTCTAGAACCATTTATATACTAAAAATATACTTTCAAAATACTTATGCTATATTTTTAAAACCTTTGTTTAAAACACCACTTTAAACCTGCTTTATAATTTAAAACCATCACTTTATAAATCCATAAATGATTTTCAGAAATATATTCAAACCTTGTTATTTTCCCGATAATATGTACGCTAATAGTACTTACTAACAATACAAAGAAGCCCTAGGATGTCTTCTAAAGTTAACTTTAAAATCGAAGATCACAACGATTTCAAGGTGCATCCATCACGACCGTTTGCTTCTACTATTTACAATTTCCATAAATGTCCAAACCAATTCCTTTTATGCTTAACACACCAAAATGAGTGCAGAACAACCCAATATATATGTACATATATATTCCTACAATTTATCCAATTTTACATATGTCAAATATTAGGGATTTCAAAGCACATTTATAACAACTATATCATTTCTAGCATTCGTAACATACCATCACTTTTCACAAAGCAATATCAAACATGTAAATAAGTAGTCTGGGCCACGATACATGTTATAAATGATCAACAAATATATTATACTCAATAATAATGTTCTCACTTGTTTTACAAAACAAGGTGAGGTCTAAAAGTAATAACTTACATTGTTCATTATACGTTTTATATTTTCAATACAACACAATTGTATATACAACAAAATAAAATCAACTGATGAGTAAAACTCATCCAAGCTCCAGTTAAAGCATACACATTTTCGAATAGTCCAAAATCGAATGTCATTTGATTTTCAGTAAAATTCCCACAAGATCCAAACCCGACGAATCCAAATCCATTGCGTAGATAATCCCAATATGAACACAACGACAAATATTGCGCCTCAATCGGACCTCGTATGAAAAAGATACGAATCTTATAATTTATCGAATGATAAAATGTGACGCCCCACCTCTATGCTCACGCTAGCCAAGGACACTACGGGGTAATGCCGTCGACTAGCGCGAAGAATAAGGCTGTTGAGGAGCGACCATCTGTGCAATTGCCTTGTGCAAGCACCGATATGTCAGATAGTATAACATGCATTTCGTTTCAAGAGGAAATCCGACATACCGATACAAACTCAATGCTACCACACAGTGGCTAAGTGGATCTCGGAAACAAATATAGAAATAAGCATAACATAAATCAGTCAAATATGTTCATATCTCAAAGGCGGAAACAGATATGAATATAACACATAAAAGTGTACATCAGAGTAGTGGTCAAACAAGATCCACAATATCACAAAAGAATAGTTACAAGCGCTAGACAAAAGAATAAGTATACATCATGGAGTCTATATCTCAAATGTATAACAACAAAAACTACCAATCTAGTGTAGTTAGACAAAAGTCAGAAGATGATCCCAGGTAAGGAGTCAAGCAGAAGCACCTGTAACATCTCGGTCTGACCCGAGTATTATTTAATAAGAAAATAATAAACGGATCAGTCTAGCTATATTTATCATTCAAGAAATGAGATATAAGCAGAGATATAATAAGAACGTATGATAACAATAACGTCATACAAGGACAAATATGCTTTAAACAACAATAATATCAAACGATATCTCAAGAATCTCAAAGCACCAAAAAGAATATCATATTCTTAATTTTATTCACCAAACTACCAATATTGACAAACATATTAATGCCAATCGCAAAAGTTGGTGGAACACAAATTCTAGAAATCATCATATAGAAATCCAGAAATCACAAAGGGGGAGGCCTATCACAAACGGGAGCATGAAAACTCACCAACACGTGTATCACAAACGGAACGCTATTCCATGGTCGCTAACCATAAATTTTGAGCCGAAGCTCCACAAACGACCCGTAGACCACTGGTCACTACCCCGCCAAATTGAACCGAAGTTCCACAAATGGGGATTGAAATCACCAAAAAACAAATAGACATCGCACATCGCTAGTCTAAATCACAAAATGATCATCATCGATCAATAAAAGTGTCGATTACACTAAGCTAGTAAATATATGAGTTTAGCTTCATGTCCCATAACCACTAGCTTAACTTAAATATTTAGGAACAAATTGTAGATTCCCACTCGAAAATTGTCACAAGAATTTCAATCGAACAAGTCTAAAAATTAATCGACGAAGTAAACGCAAGCGTTTCATACCACTTGTTTTGCTAAGTCGTTTAATTATAGTTCTCATACGAATGAGGTAAAGGTTTGTATATACTAATAGATTAGAAAACGGTTTTATAAACGAGCTTTGTATTAAAAATAGAGTTGAAATCATCTTTGCAAAAGAGTTTGAATATTTACTACTAGTATAGGAAACCTTTATATTTTAAAGTGACAAATCACAGAAATGATTGTAGAAACAATCAATCACCAAAATCCACATTCGAAGACGTAAATCAAATCCAAAGAAATCGATACTGAATCCATCAAAATGGATATTCTCAAAAGTCCCGAAAAAGAAGTCATCAAGGTCAATAATAAATGATAACAATAAATCAGATAATCACGAATCGATAAAAATTGGAATCTCAAGCTAAATAGGAAAAATAGGCAAAAACAAGCAGGTCAGTCGACTGGCCTTCTGCAGTCAGTCGACTGATCCAGAACCCGAGAGTTTTCAGACCCTGCGGTCAGTCGACTGACTGTAGAGGGCCAATCGACTGGCTGGAGCTGAAATTGTTTTCCAGCCTATCAAATGAAAAGCAAACTATCACCATTTGCAACCGGTCGAACAATGGGCTTTAGGGGTTTTTGCCAATCGACAACCCAACCCTATAGGCTCTCCGATACACCATCAAAAACATGTTCACAAATCAATGCTAGGATTTTCAAAGTTTTGACTTCAAAACACCAAAAATTGAAATGTTTGCCAAATCAATTCAAATCAAAAGCAAATGAACATGAATGGATGCTAGGAATTCATACCTAACAACAATGATAGAATAGACAAAGACGTGAGTTCAAAAACTCACCTTTTAAACTCAAAAACAAATGATATGAAGCTCAAACACAAGGATAAGATCAACCACTCTTCACTTCAACTCTACAAGCTCCAATCTAAGATCAAAACAAGTATTTCCTAAGTTAGGGTTAGGAATTTTCTGAAATTGGAGAGAGAGATAGATGGAGAAGGAGAAGAGGATGCTTACCTTAGCTTCTCTTTAAATTTGGAGCAAGAATTTGGTTTTGCAAATGAAAACTAGGACTTGGAGTTTTCTAATTTCTCATTCCTCTCCCCATTTTCAGTTGTGCTTAGGTGTTTAAGAAAATAGAAATGAAGTGAATAGGAGAGGATAGGAGTTGGGTTGAAATGTAGGGTTAATGGGCTGAAACCCAAACCCAAGCCCAAAGTGAAAAAGTCATAATTTTTACTCGACTCCAAACATATCGATGTTTATACTCAAAAAAGTTGTAAATGCCATTTTGGACTCAATGGAGGTGGTCTCGAGTCCCAATTCGACCGTTTACAAAAAGTAGCTTCTCAGACTTCAATCCGATTAACGATTCTATATTTAAATAAAATATTTAAATATACAAATCGTAAAATATGCGGGTTGTTACAGACTCCCCTCCTTAAAGAAATTGCATCCTCGCAATCTTTACGAAATAAATAAGAAGTAACAACTATACAAGCATATCGGCAGAAAAAGAAGAATTTTGGAATAAAACGTTCGCCTTAAGGAGCACGAGAGAGCAAGTCCAGATGTGTTCGCTCGTTGAATTCTCTGGATTCCCAAGAGCAATCCTTAAGATTTGAGGACTATTGAACTTTCACAAGAGAAACATCTTTATTTCGAAGGCGTTTAACCTCCGAAGCAATAATACGAACAGGATGTTGCTCATAAGTCAAATTAGGCGAAACTTCAATTTCTTCAATAACACCGGGCTCAAGAATAGAATCGGAATCTCAAAGGCATTTCCGGAGTTGAGAGACGTGGAATACGTCGTGAATAGCAGAAAATTGAGCCGGTAATAAAAGGCAATAAGCCATGGAACCAATGCGTTCGGTGATGGGAAATGGGCCAATATATCGAGGTGCTAACTTTCCCGTTCGACTGAAACGCACAACACCCTTCATAGGTGTAACACGAATAAACACAAAACCCCCCACAGAAAATTCTAATTTCCTTCTTCGATTATCGACATAGGATTTTTGTCTACTTTGAGCTTCTTTCATCCTATGACGAATAAGATCAATCTTTTCTGTGGCATCCCGAATAAAATCTAGACCTAAAACCAGCTTCTCACCGGCTTCAAGACAACACGAAGGAGATCGGCATGGCCTTCCGTATAGTTCCTCGAAAGGTGCCATACCCTCGGGTCAGACCGAGTATTACAGATTTTTAGGTAAGGACGTTCTGGAGCTCAGGAGACGAGCTGGATGGTAGGAACGTATGGAGTGTATTCTGCTGTGATATATTGTTGTTTGTCTGGGACATGTTGATTATATTTGTCCAGTGTTTGTGTATATATTGTAACTCTAATGTATTAAAGTGTAATTTGACAAGTACAGATTTCCTTTGTATAACTGTTATTATTTGATATTATATTTTGATCCGCTGCGAATGTGAGATTCTGCGTTTTGTTTTCTGTTTCTTCTTCTATCTCTTTCTTCTTTCCCTAACTATATGGAATTTTCGGGATCGAAAATTTCGGGTCGTTACATAGGAAAATTCAACAAGAGAAATATGATCTTCCTAACTTCCACCAAAATCAAGAACATATGCACGAAGAAGATCTTTTAAGAGTTTGATTCACACTCTCGGTTTGTCCATCGAACTGAGGATGATAAGCGGTGCTAAAATTAAGCTTTGTTCCCAAAGCTTTTTGAAGACCTTTCCAAAATCCACTAGTAAACAATGGATCACGATCGCTAATAATAGAAGTAGGAACTCCATGCAATCTAACAATTTCCTTGACATAGAGTTTGGCCAAAATAGGTACGGTCCGATTGGACCGAACGGGAAGAAAATGGGTGGATTTTGTAAGTCTATCTACTATCACCCATAGGCTATCATGGCCCGAACGAGAATGGGGAAGACCGTCAATAAAATCCATGGAAATTTGATCCCACTTCCATATTGGAATTTCCAATGGTTGCAATAACCCACCGGGCCTTTGATGCTTGGCCTTAACAAGTTGGCAAGTCATGCAATGCTTAACAAAGTTAGCAATATCAGATTTCATTCCATCCCAATAATAAAGTCGCTTCATATCCGCGTACATTTTACTACTACCGGGATGAATGGTAAATTTAGAACGATGATAATCTTCTAAAATGTCTTTACGATGACCAATAATATTTGGCACAATAAGTCTACCAAATTTTCGAATACCGCCACGAGCATCAATATCAAAGTCTTTCAAACCTTCAATATCAATTTTATCCCTACAACTTTGGCTAAGAAGAACCAATTCGGGATCATGCTTTTGAGCTTCAAGAACGCGTTCTAAAAGAGAAGGATGAGCCTCAAGGCCACACAAAACAAGAGATGAACATAAATCGGATTCACGATCTCGAATCTCACAAGTGGACAAAGTCTTGAGATCATTCCACTCGGATATCATCATGGAAACAACCGCTTGTTGCTTACGACTAAGGGCATCGGCAACATGATTTCCTTTTCCGGGAGTATAAAGAATATCAAGATCATAAGATGCAAGAAACTCGAGCCAACGTTGTTGACGCAAGTTAAGTTCCTTTTGAGAAAATAAATACTTCAAAGATTTATGATCGGTGTAGAGAAAAAATTTCTCTCCCAAAAGATAATGATGCCAAATTCTAAGGGCGAAAACAATAGCCGTGAGCTCCAAATCATGAGTGGCATATCTAATCTCGGCAGGCTTTAATTGCCTAGAAACATAAGCGATAACACGTTCCCTTTGCATAAGAACGGCTCCCAAACCAACCCGACTAGCATCAGTATAAACTACAAAGTCTTGGTTCCCGTCGGGAATCACAAGAATAGGAGCATCGGAAAGGAGTTCTTTTATTTTTGAAATGAAGCTTCACATTTGTCTGACCAAATGTATTTAACTCCCTTCTTTTTCAAATTAGTAAGAGGTACGGAAATCTTAGAAAAGTCTTTTATGAACCAATGGTAATAGCCCACCAATCCGAGAAAGCTACGAATTTCCATCACACTCTCCGGACTCTTCCAATTTTGAATCGCTTCAATCTTTGAAGGATCCACGGAAATTTCAGATTCAAAAATAATATGCCCCAAAAATTTCACACGAGATTGCCAAAAGTGGCATTTAGAAAATTTTGCTTTCAATTGATTTCTCCTAAGAGTTTCCAACACAATCCGAAGATGATTTTCATGCTCTTCCTCGGTTTTAGAATAAATAAGAATGTCATCTATAAAGATGAGAACAAATCGATCGAGGAAGTCTTTGAAAACTCGATTCATAAGGTCGACGAAATAAGCCGGAGCATTCGTCAAACCAAATGGCATAACAAGCCATTCATAAGATCCATAACGAGTATGGAACGATGTCAAAGGAATTTTATCCTCTGCAATACGGAGCTGATGAAAACCGATTGCTAAGTCTAACTGTGAAAAGACTTTAGCACCACTAAGCTGATCAAATAAATCATCAATCTGAGGCAAGGGATATTTATTCTTAATGGTGAGATCGTTAAGCTTACGGTAGTCAACGCAAAGCCTAAGTGTACCATCAGATTTCTTCACAAAAATAGCCGAAGCTCCCCATGGAGAGGAACTAGATTGAATAAATTGCTTCGCTTCCAATTCGGATAATTGTTTGTGCATATCCTCATTTTCTTTATTGGACATACGATAAGGAGGATGAGTAATAGGTAGAGCTCTAGGGATTAGATTAATGCTGAACTCAATTGCTCGCTTAGGTGGTAATCCTAAAACGGGCTCAAATATGTCGGGAAATTCACAAACAATATGAATGAGGGAAATGACATCTTCCTCATCATCATTATAATCATCATGAGGATTTAGAGAATACAAAGATGCTTTCGAATTGGAATCTGAATCTTTAAGAACGAGAGAAATCTGCTTAACAGATTGAGGATGCCGAAGATATATAGTCCGCTCAGGACATAGGATACGAGCTTCATATCAGTTAAGCCAATCCATTCCCAAAATCATTTCGAAACCTAAAGAACGCATAACAAGCAAATCGGCATGGAAAGAGTAATCACATAAAATAATTTTGACATCTTTACACAGTAAACTGAGTGTTGCGGATCCACCAACCGGATTCGCAATTCTCAAAGAAGTCATGAAGCCAATAACTTCCAAAGACAAAGCACCAACAAGTTCTTTTGATATAAAAGAGTGAGATGCACCCGTATCAAAAAGAACTCGAATAGGAAGATCGCGAAATATAATAATGCCATCAATGATAGAATGAGAAATACTTTGACCACGAGAAGTGTTAGCAGGGGCTTGTACAACATTTAGCTTGCCCTCCTTCTTGCCTTGAAGTTTGGGACACAAAGATATGGTATGACCCGAACTTTTGCAATAGCGGCAAGAAAGAGACTTCGGGCACTTGTTTGCATAGTGGTCCTTAGAACCACAATTGTAACATTCTCCACGACGAGATGTAGGAGTATTTTCTACCGGTGTTGCTTGCTTTCCTTGTTTGTTGGGATTAGGCTTGAATTTGAAAGGTCTCTTCTTGTTGATGTTTGGTTTGACCTCAGCATCACTATCTTTATCAGCCTCTTCGAGTCGAAGAGTAATATCAACAAGTTGATCAAAAGAAACTTCTAATTTCAGAAGTAATGGCTTTATGAGGCTCTTGTTCAAGCCATAAACAAATCTCTAATTTTTATTCAATGGGGTATTAATGTATTCAACCCCATATTTAGAGAGAGATTCGAAAGATGCGACATAGTCGGTCACGGAAGATTCACCTTGAACAAGGTCAATGAAGCGTCGAGCTAGAGATACTTTTTCAGCTTTCGGCACAAATTTTAATTCGAACCTTTCCCGGAATTGCTCCCAAGTACGGTCTGCTTCAAAAATTTTGGAGATCAGAAGTTTGTACCAGTCTAATGCTCTTTCTTGGAGCATACTAGAAGCCACTTGGACTCGATGAAGATCAATAAGATTCATGCGAGAAAATATGCAGTCGCATGTTCGAAGCCAAGCCTGGACTTCTATAACGCTTTCGGAACCTTTGAATGGATTTCCACCCAAATTGGTGTAATCACTACACAAGCGTGCAAACCCAGATTTAGGATGAGTGGGCTCAGGAATAGGTCCGGCAGCTTGAGCATTTCTTACAAGATCACGAAGTTGCTGAGCAGACATAAATACTCCATCCTGGGGAGTAGCACTAGATTGACTAGCACTGGGACAGCCAGGTCTAACCATTTCTTTTCTTTAAGAAAGAAAGAAAAGAGAAAAAGGTTAATCTCAGAATGAATATCAAACAAACTTGATTGGTAAAACAAGGCATCATAAAAAGAAATAGGATAGAACGGTTCGAAGACTCGAATTAAATCCTATGGCACGATTCCTAAGGAAGACTTAGGACAAGGATCCTTATTAGATTATTCTACATTGTTCCGAAGTTTGGCTCTGCTACCATTCTGTGGAGCCCCACATCTATGCTCACGCTAGCCAAGGATACTACAGGGTAATGCCGTCGACTAGCGCGAAGAATAAGGCTGTTGAGGAGCGACCATCTGTGCAATTGCCTTGTGCGAGCATCGATATGTCAAATAGTATAACATGCATTTCGTTTCAAGAGGTAATCCGACATACCGATACAAACTCAATGCTACCACACAGTGGCTAAGTGGACCTCGGAAACAAATATAGAAATAAGCATAACATAAATCAGTCACAGATGTTCATTTCTCAAAGGCGGAAACAGATATGAATATAACACATAAAAGTGTACATCAGAGTAGTGGTCAAACAAGATCCACAATATCACAAAAGAATAGTTACAAGCGCTAGACAAAAGAATAAGTATACATCATGGAGTCTATATCTCATATGTATAACAACAAAAACTACCAATCTAGTGTAGTTAGACAAAAGTCAGAAGATGATCCCAGGTAAGGAGTCAAGCAGAAGCACCTGTAACATCTCGGTCTGACCCGAGTATTATTTAATAAGAAAATAATAAACGGATCAGTCTAGCTATATTTATCATTCAAGAAATGAGATATAAGCAGAGATATAATAAGTATGATAACAATAACGTCATATAAGGACAAATATGCTTTAAACAACAACAATTTCAAACGATATCTCAAGAATCTCAAAGCACCAAAAAGAATATCATATTCTTAATTTTATTCACCAAACTACCAATATTGACAAACATATTAATGCCAATCACAAAAGTTGGTGAAACACAAATTCTAGAAATCATCATATAGAAATCCAGAAATCACAAAGGGGGAGGCCTTTCACAAACGGGAGCATGAAAACTCACCAACACGTGTATCACAAACGGAACGCTATTCCATGGTCGCTAACCATAAATTTTGAGTCGAAGCTCCACAAACGGCCCGAAGACCACGGGTTGCTACCCTGCCAAATTGAACCGAAGTTCCACAAACGGGGATTGAAATCCCCAAACAAACAAATAGACATCGCACATCACTAGTCTAAATCACAAAATGATCATCATCGATCAATAAAAGTGTCGATTACACTAAGCTAGTAAATATATGAGTTTAGCTTCATGTCCCATAACCACTAGCTTAACATAAATATTTACGAACAAATTGTAGATTCCCACTAGAAAATTGTCACAAGAATTTCAATCGAACAAGTCCAAAAATTAATCGACGAAGTAAACGCAAGCGTTTCATACCACTTGTTTTGCTAAGTCGTTTAATTATAGTTCTCATACGAATGAGGTAAAGGTTTGTATATACTAATAGATTAGAAAACGGTTTTATAAACGAGCTTTGTATTAAAAATAGAGTTGAAATCATCTTTGCAAAAGAGTTTGAATATTTACTACTAGTATAGGAAACCTTTATATTTTAAAGTGACAAATCACAGAAATGATTGTAGAAACAATCAATCACCAAAATCCACATTCGAAGACGTAAATCAAATCCAAAGAAATCGATACTGAATCCATCAAAATGGATATTCTCAAAAGTCCCGAAAAAGAAGTCATCAAGGTCAATAATAAATGATAACAATAAATCAGATAATCACGAATCGATAAAAATTGGAATCTCAAGCTAAATAGGAAAAATAGGCAAAAACAAGCAGGTCAGTCGACTGGCCTTCTGCAGTCAGTCGACTGATCCAGAACCCGAGAGTTTTCAGACCCTGCGGTCAGTCGACTGACTGTAGAGGGCCAATCGACTGGCTGGAGCTGAAACTGTTTTCCAGCCTATCAAATCATAAGCAAACTCTCACCATTTGCAACCGGTCGAGCAATGGGCTTTAGGGGTTTTTGCCAATCGACAACCCAGCCCTATAAGCTCTCCGATACACCACCAAAAACATGTTCACAAATCAAAGCTTGGATTTTCAAAGTTTTGACTTCAAAACACCAAAAATTGAAATGTTCACCAAATCAATTCAAAGCAAATGAACATGAATGGATGCTAGGAATTCATACCTAACAACAATTGTAGAATAGACAAAGATGTGAGTTCAAAAACTCACCTTTTAAACTCAAAAACAAATGATATGAAGCTCAAACACAACCACTCTTCACTTCAACTCTACAAGCTCCAATCTAAGATCAATACAAGTATTTCCTAAGTTAGGGTTTAGGAATTTTCTGAAATTGGAGAGAGAGATAGATGGAGAAGGAGAAGAGGATGCTTACCTTAGCTTCTCTTTGAATTTGGAGCAAGAATTTTCGTTTTGCAAATGAAAACTAGGACTTGGAGTTTTCTAATTTCTCATTCCTCTCCCCATTTTCAGTTGTGCTTGGGTGTTTAAGAAAATAGAAATGAAGTGAAGAGGAGAGGAGTTGGGTTGAAATGTAGGGTTAATGGGCTGAAACCCAAACCCAAGCCCAAAGTGAAAAAGTCATAATTTTTACTCGACTCCAAACATATCGATGTTTATACTCAAAAAAGTTGTAAACGCCATTTTGGACTCAATGGAGGTGGTCTCGAGTCCCAATTCGACCGTTTACAAAAAGTAGCTTCTCGGACTTCAATCCGATTAACGATTCTATATTTAAATATACAAATCATAAAATATGCGGGTTGTTACATAAAACATTAATAAATTAATTAATTATCCACTAATTAATTACTCACCAAACTAATCCCTTCACTCATCATCTTCCCCTTCTCAAATTTATGCTGCTGTTTCCACCCACTGTGCACGTGTCCACATATCAGTGACACCACCCATACAACAACCAAATGACGAACGGTGACCATCTGCAAACTCCACTTCGCGCGGGCTTCGCGACCATCCAAAAATCAATCAACTCGATTGACCAAAGAAGAAAGCGACACTGTGCCCTAACTACATTGCCTAGGTGTCGCGATTCGCCACCCTCCTCCGTTGCCCCTCCAACCAATGCAAATCAACCCGCCTTTCCACCGTGAGTTCGTCCATGGTCTTGATTTCAACTTCGGCCCCCTACACAAACGCGGCCCACATGCACAAAAATGATAGTGCTATTATCGTGATTTGAAATAGGTAGTCGCGCTACCTCTTACCATTACCAACCTCCTCAGCTTCACTCGAGAAACCCTACGCCCCTATCCCCAAAGCCTAGCACCTCCTTAATCGACGAACAACCTCTGCCCTAGCTCGGCATGTGCACTGTCGAGCAACCTCAAATCTTGTCGTACCCAAATCCAAGCACGCCTTTGTGAAGCTATCGACCATACGAGTCCATCGGATTTGAAATCACTTGATTTTGCTAGCTCTTTCCCATGATTTAATTAATTGAAGTGATGAAGTGGATAGCGGCTATTCTCTTTGTTAACATAAAATGAAAAGTGAAAGAGTGAGAAGGAAGTGGGGAGTTAAGGATGCTTCATAGTAATATATATATATATATATAATTTCATTCTCTTTTATTTTTGTTGTGTGTTTCAAGCACACACGACCACACAACACGTCCGATCATCACGAAACACGTCGGTGTATAACAATTCAATATTTCGGATTCGATGGCAGTAGTTTCGTCAAAATCTGAGAAAGTGCCCCAGTTTCATATGTTCATTAAAATGAATTATTATTAAATCAAATTTAATCACTTTTAATTTTAAATTAAAAGCTTTCTATATCATTCTTATTTAAACAAAATTTAAATAAGCTTTCGAAATCAGTTTTATTCGAATTAAATCCAAGATTTAAATATTTAAATAATTCCAGTATTTAATTATAAATCGTTCAAAAAATCCAGGTCATTACAATTTTCCCTCTTAAAATAATTTCGCCTACGTAATTTCAACAAAAGCCACAAAGAAACAATCACACATCAATACCTAATGGTAATGCAACCACTAGCAACCATAGAAATAATCACATAACAATACTATACAGTACTGCAATCACTAGTAAACAAAACTCATGGTTCGCCCAGGTTCAGAAACATTCTTAGCGCATAAGGATGATAAACAATCCACTAAGTGTACCTTATGTTCAACAGCCTTAGGTGTCACTCAACTGATCACTCATGCTACCTCAAGCAATTCGAAGAGTCATTCTCCCAAGCTCTCCTCAAGTCAACACATATAGCATACAAATATTTTTAAAGCTCGTACGATATACATTTATCATCTGTATGTAATATCAAATCTGATCAGTAGTTTAATCGCATAAATTTCACTTTCAAACTAGTATAGATCACTTGACCTCTCAAATGCAGACTCTAATCCGATTCCTTGATTAGAAACATCAGTTCTCCTCACATAGCCATATACTATGATAGAAAAATTTAGTGTCATATAAAAAATCCATATCAAGTGTTCGCTATTGAGAATCGAGTGAAAAATCATAACTCGGACCGGTGTGAATCACCTCAAAATCCATGTACTCGAATCCTAGATCAAGAACTGGTATGTGAATAAATTAATCTACACACAACTTACGTACTTTATTCAATTGGTTACTTAACTACACCAATTTCCTTTCATTTTAATTATCAGTCATTATCACTTATAATATTTCTCATTTAATACTAAAATCAATTATGAACCATTTTATAAAATTAAGTTATTAAGCATTATATAATTTAAGTTCATATCCGTATAATACTCCACTATATCCTCGGAGGATATACAAAAATATCCAAATCATTATTTCTTAACATGGATATTCAATCAATTTAAAACTTGTTTAAATTCTACTATCTTATAAGTTCAAGTGTTATATAAAATCATCTTTATATTTTTACAAAACACTTAACTTCAAATACTTATACAAATTCCAAAGTTTCGACTATCCAAAATCATCGAAAATTCTATTTCATTTTAACAAATGAAAACAACTTATCAATAGATCAAACAAAATGCACAATCATACTTAACTAATGCATAAGATACATGAGTCCATAAAATATCTCAACCGAAAACTCAAGAACTAAATACCCAATCCTATTTCAAATAATTTTGAAATATATACTTATAACTTTTGTATACCAAATCACACTTCCAAGATTTAAATCAAAATCTATTTTATCAAAACAACTTCGTAGGAAAGCTACTATAGTGGCATCCCCCACTTTGAAACTCGGAAATAAACACCGATGATGCTGCAGTCATCACTAGAATCATTTTCCAGCGATAGAAGTTAGTTCAGTTCATCCAAACCATGCCTTTAAGACTTAACTAAAATCATTTCCAAAACGGTATCAAATACTCCGTACACACTACTAAGTACCATGAGATCAATTCCATAAACCAATTCCCAAATATTTACTTCTAAATAATATTAGTATTATTTTCCAATATCTTAGAAAACCAATTTCTAAAACACGCCGGGATTTAAGTTATCGAATTCTCAGTTTAAACCTTTCATATTTATAAACTATAATTATATTTATATAATTCGTTTTCTTACATAAAATCATTTCTCGAATATTTATTCCAAAATATCTTTCTTTCTCAAAGTCTATAGTAAACAACATTTATTAAAAATAAACTTTAACCGAACATTATCGTCGAACGCCTTCAAACTATGAAACTTAATTCATAAGGTGTTCATTTCAATATCCCCATAATTTATTATCTATCCAACCCACCATAGTGAAAAGATAAAATTGCTCAAAAACTGGCCGAGCACAATAAATCAAACAACAAATGATAAGAATGGAATATTATCATTTCCTAACAAAAAAACATATCATAAATAACTCTATAAATTTATGAGAATTATTCTTTTATATATAAAATTAATCCTAGGTAAAATTATTTCATTTACCAATTTCAAAAATAATACTGTGTCGGTTTACCCTGTCTAAGTGTTTAGAGACCGTTGTCAATAACGTTAGCGATACGTATTGATCAGAATCCATAAGCCACTCTACAAACCAATCAACACAGTACAAATTTTTTTTATAACAATAATATATATGCACTCTCGTATATATACACCCAACTCATAACAAGGCATTCCATTACCTTATCACTCAATGAGCTATACCCACCAAAGCCAAGGTTCTCGCTTAACCTTTAGCACTGAAACCAAATACAACAATCCGCCTTTTTGACCCCCGAATGACGACACTAATACATCCACGGTATTCACATGCTGAACACTCAAGTGTCGAAAAGATGAATTGTTAGGGTAAAAAAAAGAAAAGGAAGTAGAACAAGAAAGAAGAGAACATAATATCAGAATCTCACATGCAGAACGATAATATATAATATCTCAAAAGGTCTTTACCAAAAAGAAAATTTTGATATACATATATCAATCAGAGTAAACTAACCTATCATCAGCTTGGACAGTTATAACAACCTGTCCTCACAAATGCTGATAGATACAAAAAAGTAATGCAGCGGAAAATAAATACGATAATAAATCATCCAGCTCCTCTCCAAGAGCTCCAATGAACCATGGCCAAATTTGGAGACATACTCGAGCTAACCCGAGAATTATAAGAGAATAACACCTGGATCAGTCCAGTAAACTAGCATGAGACACTCAAATCATATAGATTTATTATATCTTAAAACCCTTTAAAATAAAGGTATCTCGTAAGACCACGCTGCGAATAATTACAAACGGGTTACCTTACGATAATCGAACCATTTCTATTATAAAATCCAGTGATAATATAATAATGTCTGAGGTGTGAAATATAAATAATCACATAGCTACGTTGTAAGTGTGTGTACATCACAATAATAATAGGTATACAATCACAACCACTAAGGCGTAATCTCTAATTGTGTAGGATATCCACGTAAATCTCTTCGGGGAAGGCGAATCTGAACTACTGCACAAGGATCAGAGATATTTTTTCGAAGCATCATACATCTCTAGTAAATGTACCATAGGAAAACCATAGCTGGTCTTGCTAAGATCTGATACATCGCTCCCGCATGCATATCCCAATAAGTATCTCTAGAAATGGAGTCACATGCAACTTATGGGTTTGCCAACCCTATTGGTTATTTCTTCTATCTCTGATTTTAGTCATATCCGCTGGTAAAGCTACGTCCGGCCTTCCAGCAAACGAGCCATCACTCAAATAGATCTTCCATATGTGTTCCAACTCGAACATATCACGAATCCACACATTGATTCCCATATCTCAACAAATCTCAAAACCACACATGGATTCCTCAACAGATATCGAAATAACATATGGATTCCCATACCTCAATAGGTCTCAGAATCACATATAGATCCCCACATCCTGATAGATCACAAACAACTACCAATGTTCAAGCATCTCAAACAGATCTCGAATCTCCACATAGATTCCAACATCATGAAGTAATCACGAACTAATCATGAACCTCTTCCAAAGCATAGAACATATATGTGGTTTTGGAGTGGTTATGGTTTTAAGTCATCTCATATAAGTACACTGCCTTACTTACCGGGTACTCCAAAACCAATTGATCGATTTCCTGGGAATCTCAACCCCAGTTCTATGGGAAATAAACAGACAATATATAAGATCATAGATCACCTCCAAACTATTTAAGTGGATGAATTTTCTTATCATTTGCCCTAGAAGAGCAAAATGAGTTTATACTTACAATATAGCATCACCGAAGGTAACTGTACCATATAATCCTCATGTTTCTTCCAGATATTTCCAGAGTATATTTAGCTAAGATTTGATAGTCGGTTATTTAACTATCAAATAAACAACAATCAAATACAATGTGAATAATCGCATATGGGAAACTAAGTCCCGTATACTGTCCATAAGTAAGTAACACACAAAGCACGATCGAAATAAACAAGCACGATCAAGTCATATAAACGACTTCTAATCCCCTTTTTAATTAATCTTCCTTTATTAATTAAAATCCTCTTCTAGTAGTAAAACTCATTTTACTTAATAACCCCTTTATAAATGAAACTCCATTTATAAATTAAACTTCGCTATTTAATTAAAACATCACTATTCATTTTCACACATTTCAATACTTCCCAACAGTATTCATATACTTATCTCAATCGTATAAGTATATTCACAAATAAATTTCCAAGCGCTAAAGACAAATGTTGCTCAAACACTGTCACTACAAACCCAAAACTATTTCACTTATGATTATCTTCAACACCTTCTTTTCAAAGATTTATTTACGTTCACTAGTATAATCAAAACGGGTTAAAGGCGAATGTTGAGACATTGCCATAATAAACCCAAAACCAATTTATACTTGTTATTCTCTTTAAAATTCCATTATTAAAGATATAAGTATTTTCCAAACTTATTTAACTATTTTAACACATTAAAATATGTGGAAATTAGCCACAAGGTCCTCTTTAGCTAGTGCAATTAGTTTTTAGGACGCACAACTGAAATAATTACTTTTAAGGACAAAATGTAAAATAATTAGTTTCTAAGGCCTAAAAACTTATGAAGTTATGTCCTTAAAAGTAATTGGACTGCTGACTTTGTCCTTAAAAGTAATTATTCTGCTGACTTTGGCCTTGAAATTAATTTTTGTGGATGTGTGTCCTAGAAACTAATTGGACTGCAAAGTTTGTCCTTCTAGTGAAATGCCCCTTAAAATATTATCTAAGGGTTTAAAGATAAATGTTGCTAAAACATTGTTTACAACAAACCCCAAAACACTTCACTATTCTGTTATCTTTAAATTTTTGTTTTAAAGATCTAATCACTTTCCAAAAGTATAGTTAAATGGGTTAAAAAAATGTTGCACAAACATTGATACTATAAACCCAAAATCACTTTTATACTTGCCATTTACTTTAAATATCTATTTAAAGTTCTAAGTACATCTCCATTTATTAAACAAGGTAATATACCTTTTCAATCAATTTACAAAAACAATCCATTACAACATAAGTGTTATAATCCTAAACTCATTTATGTCCTTTTACAAAATATTGAACTTCCATTTAAAATACTAAGTATACTAAAATACCTTTAAAATTATAGATATTTACATATACTAATTTCTTTATAAAACAAAGATATTTAATAAAATACTGTAAACCATTTGTAAAATATTATAATATAAAATCCTTTTATTTCTTAAATATATCTTTAACAATTTCTAAAACCATTTATATACTAAAAGTGTACTTTTAAAAATTTATACTATATTTTTAAAACCTTTGTTTAGAACACCACTTATGACCTGATTTGTTATTTAAAACCATCACATTAGAAATCCGTAAATGATTTTTAGAAATATATTTAAACCTTATTATTTTCCCAATACTAAGTATGATAATAGTACTTATTAACAATACGAAGATGCCCTAGGATGTCTTCTAAAGTTAACTTTAAAATCACAGATCACAACGATTTCAAAGTGCATCTATCGCGACCGTTTCACTTCTACCATTTACAATTTCCATAAATGTCCCAACTAATTACTTTTATCCCTAACACACCAAAATGTGTATAGAACAACCCAATAAATATGTACGTATATATTCCCACAATTTTCCTACAATGTATCCAATTTAACATATGTCAAATATCAGGGATTTCAAAGCATGTTTATAACGACTATATCGTTTCTAACATTCACAACATACAATCACTTATCACAAAGCAATATCAAATATGTAAACAAGTATTCTGGGCCACGATACATGTTATAGATGATCAACAGAGATATTATAATCCATAATAATGTTCTCACTTGTTTTACAAAACAAGGCGGGGTCCAAAAGTAATAACTTGCATTGTTCGTTTTACAGTTTATATTTTCAATACAACACAATTATATATACAACAATGTATAATCAACTGGTGATTAAAACTCACCCAAACTACAATTAACACTTACACGTTTTCGAATAGTCCAAAATCAAACGACGTTCAATTTTGACTAAAATTCATCCAAGCTCCAAACCCGACAAATCCAACTCCATTGCGTAGACAATCCAAATACAAATTTAAGGGCGAAAACGGCGCCTCGATCGGACCTTGTATGAACAAGATATGAATTTTATATAAAACGTTAATAAATAAATTAATTATCCACTAATTAATCACTCACCAAACTAATCCCTTCAGTCATCATCATCCCCTTCTCAAATTTAAACTGCCGATTCCACTTACTGTGCACGTCTCTGCTTATCAGTAACACCATCCAGATGACAACCAAATGACAAATGGCGACTACTCACAAATTCCACTTCACGTGGGCTTTGTGACTATCCAAAAATCATTCAAGTCGATCCACCAAAGAAGAAAACGACACTGTGCCCTAACTACACTGCCTAGGTATCATGATTCTCCACCCTCCACCATTGCCCCTCCAACTACCGCCAATCAACTCGCCTTTCCATCGTGAGTTCGTCCATGGTCTCGATTTCAACTTCGGCTCCCCTTACACAAACGTGACCTGCATCCACAAAAACGATAGTGCTACTATCGCGATTGAAATAGGTAGCAGCAAACCACCACCAACCTCCTCAGCTTCACTCGCACAACCCTACACCCCCATCCCCAAAGCCTAGCATCTCCTTAAATTATGAACAACCTGCGCCCTAGCTCAACCTCAAATCTTACCATACCCAAATCCAAGCACGCCTTCATGAAGCTATCAACCATACTAGTCCATCGTATCCGAAATCACTTGATTTCATTAAATCTAGCCAATGATTTAATTGATTGAAGTGATGAAGTGGGTGGCGGCCATTCATTTTGTAAATAGAAAATGTAAAGAGAAAGAGTGAGAAGGAAGTGGGGAATTAAGGATGCTTTATAGTTATACATATATAATTTTATTCTCTTTTATTTTCTTTACGTGATTCGAGCATGCACGACCACACATCACGTCCGATCGTCACAAAACTCACCGGCCTTTAACAATTCAATATTACAGATCCGATCACTAGTTTCGTCAAAGTCCAAGATAGTGCCCTAGAATGATAATTTCATACGTTAATTAAAATGAAATATTATTAAACCAAATTTAATCACTTTTAATTTTAAATTAAAAGCTTTCCATATCATTCTTATTTAAACAAAATTCACATAAGCTTTCAAAATCATTTTTATTCGAATTAGATCCAAGATTTAAATATTTAAATAATTCCAATATTTGATTATAATCCATTCAAAAAGTTTGGGCCGTTTCATTACTTGCGAAGCCCCATACACTAATAGCATTTCAAAGTTCAAACCCACGATGGAACATGGAGACGTTTAGTCCGATAGCATAGGATGTTGTATCTCACGATGGCCATGGGTATAGGCATGCGGGGACATGGTGTTAACCCGTGATGACTTCATGTACAAGCACATGGTGACTCAGAGAAATTAGCTCACTGTAGCTAATGACATTCTAGCACATGATAGCTTTTAGTTCACCCTACGCTATAGCTAAGTGCTATCAATACATGATGTTTTAGGATTTAATTAACTCACAATGGCTATAGGGTTGCTAATGCACGAAGACTTGACTCAACACTCAAAGGCTAAGAGATAGCCAAAACACGACAATCAAATACAACTTGAGATAGTTCGGAAAGGTATATATTTTCCTAAGTAAAATGTATTGACAAACCCTAAAAAATGAAACAACTTTAGGTAATAATAAGTTAAAGTAAGACAACTTATTTAAAGGAAAGGAATTAAAACTAGCTTGGATAAGCTTTATGATGACGAGTTATATCATAAGAAATGATAAATTTATCTATAAGGCCTTAGTGGCAATGGTATCTCTAAATATGATGATATAATTTGTAACTAGATAAAAGAACAGTGTGGCTACCAAATGTTTATTCAGGACAAGAAATTTGGTAACGATAACGAAAGGCCTTATTGGTAGATGTAGGTCTACAAATGACACTACATATATGTAAAAATATAGAACTTTGGGAGTAAGGCTTGTGTTGCATCCAACTTATCTACTATGGACAGTACATGAGATCAGTAGAGTAGGTCTTTTATAGCATCCGAACTGTCTGTTCATGAGATTGTATTCAATAAATAAGGATATAAGGCCTTAGTGGCAACCCAATTATCAGTTCATGATAAATTTAAGAGAAAATATGACAAAATACCGAAGTAGGAATCTTAAATGTTGAGTGTAGTTATTGAATTAGAGAGGTAAGGCCTAAGTGGCAATTTGGCATGAAATAACTAAAGAAACTAGTCGAAACTGTATGAACAAAATCTCACATTTGTAATGAATTTTTTTTATTAGTAATGTTCATGTCATGATATGGTGAATGTTAGTATTGATTGAGATAGTGAGGGGAAAACCCATTCCGTGCTTCAGCGATGTAGTCTTACTATATGTTCACTTATAGGGTATAGGTTTTACTCATACCAGACTTTATTTCTGACCTGTACTCATTCGAGTATGCCGAGGTTATGGATCAGACAGGTAACTTTTGAAGGACTAACAAATATTTCGAGGACGAAGCATAAGGCTTGTTGTTTAATAAAAGTTGTTTTGAAATTATGTTTTTAAAACCAGGATTTATTACTGGTTATGTGTTGTGTTAGCATGTTCATATATCAGACGCAACATTACTCTATCTATGTTTTATTTATATTTACCTTTGCGTGGGAACGATTTAGGTTAACTGATGCAATAAATTGTGTAAACCAAATTAATGTAATGAGAAAAAAAATCCCTTAGCTGCTTTGTTTACTTATGTTGTGCAATATAATACTGAACTCACTTTTTCACTGGAAAATGATTCTGGTAAGACTACAGCTTCATCATGGTCTATTTTTGGATCTCGATGTGGGGGATGTTACATTAGTGAAGGAGTAAGCTAGCCAATTTAACCTTTTGGCTAAATTCGAAGTGGAGATAGTTATTACTCATTAGAGGTAGACAAGGAAGGTTGCCTAAGGATGCATGGATTTGGGATTTATTGCTTAGTCACATCCCAAACTTGATCCCTCATTGTGTATGTTAATTCATTTGTAATGATTAATATTGTTTGGGCAACCTTGGTTGTTGAGCTAAGGTGTAATAACCGAGAGTATGACTATTCGAACTTGATGCATGAGTTTTCGAGTAGATTGGGGACTCTCGATTAAGGGTGACTTAGGTTCTATAACCAAGTAGGATTCGGTGGTTGCTCAAAAATGAGCGAGGTCCAAGTGGATGATTTATACATTTTGCATTGAGTCATTCGTGTTATGTTTAATATTGTGTTAACACACCTTAAGTGATGAGATTAATCCCATGGATTGCATTAGTGTTTTTTAAGGATCTGTCAATTCATTTACCAATTCTTAATCCCTTGTTTAAGCGTGGGAATTCTATGTGATTTGCACCGGTCTGGCAAGGGTTTTTCACTCGATTCTTAAGGGAAAGCACTTGAGTCAGATTCTTGATGTGACTTAGAGATTTTTGAAGCGCGACTCTAGTCCTGCAAAGAAATTTCAATGATCAAACCAAGGAACCAGATCATATTCGCATAAGAGGAATCAGGTGGCCGATCTTAGTTTAACAAAGAAAACTTGCAAGCGAACAAAGGATTGGATTGGGTGTCGTATATTATTTTGGATAAACTCTATTCATTATAAATTATGTGCATATATATACAATATAGTTATGATTGCTTGTGATAGTTTAGGGTAGGACTTCTCGACTAGTTTTGCGGTGATTCGGATAATCTTTTAAGTGATGGTATGATACTTGCCTAGCGAGAGTCATAGTGCACTTAGTATATTATTCTTACTATCTTTATGCAATTGAGGTGAGTTTGAACCCGAAGCAAACCTAAGTGTTTGAAGATCGTCATCTAAGCGATGATTTAATTAGTAAAGTTTTCTCCTTCGGAGGATGAGTTATGTTTTGAAGGAAAGGATAGTTGATACTTGGATTGCTAGGTTTATTCAAGAGTTTTGAGAATTAGTGATCCAGCGTATCACTTAAGTTTTCATTTTCAGAGCGGGAGGTGTGATAGTCTTTCATGTATTGTATTCATGAAAGGGAGTTATACCACTTAACCATTTGGGTCATCTTGGATGTCGAACAGGTTCATGGGAGTTTACAGCTTGACATGCATGCTATGACTATAATTGGTTACCATGCATGTTGTTATAGACATCTTTTGAATGATTGGTTGTTTATATGGTAATTGTTGTTGATTGATTTTTGTTGCTTATTGTTGCTTATTAATTGCTTGTTGTTGCTTGATTATTGATTGATTGTTTGTTTTGTTGATTAATTTTTGTTGCTTCTGGATTACTTGGTGTTGCTTGATTGTTTATTTTTGTTGATTGATTTTTTGTTGCTTCTTGATTGCTTGCTATTGCTTGATTATTGATTAATTGTTTATTTCTGTTGATTGATTTTAGTTGCTTATTGATTGCTCATTGTTGATTTTTATTGCTAGCATATTATGTTAAATATTCTTTTCTATAAAAGGAGTGCATGATGTATTTTATGAATTCTTTTTGTATAAAAGTATAATTCTAGTGACGTCATCGTAATGAGTCGTCGAGAGAAAGTGGATGGGAACCGAATGTGGCTTTAGACCTCAAAGGCATATTCATATTTTTTAGAAAAGGGTTAGTGGATTCAGATTGATGGATTAAGCTTGTCCATGTTTGATGGAGTTTTGTATTGATATGCCTCCAATTACTTAAGGAAATTTTTGTTTTATTAATATGTAAGGAAGCATAGTGCAGAGCTTACTTTGCTGGTTGCATTAGATGTGCTTGTTGCACGGTTTGTTATAACATGTTTATTGGAGATGTTGGTTGCATTAGGGATGCATGTTGCATGGTTTGATATAGCATTATTATTTGAGATTATTGTTATATATGATTTAGCATGCTTAAATCCATGGTTTGATGTTGCAATTGTGACTAATCCTTTTTATTGAGTACACGATAAGGTACATTGAAGCAACTATGCACTATTGAGATGCTTATTCACATCTAATGGCATGCTCATGCTGTTAAAGAGGTACATAATAAATGTTGCGTAGATCGTATGGATATATATGCTTGTATGTCCTCAAAAATGAGATGCCTTAGATATGAGATGTGTGTGTGTCTATGTGTGTGTTGTTTTGGGATTTCTTTTTCAGAGCTAGCACATAAAGGAGCTGCTGCTAAATTTTTTCCAAAACAAATAGTATTTTTGAAAACCTAAGTGTTAGGAGGTATATTCCGTGCTTTGGAAATTTTTGGTTTGTCGAGTTGCATTGTCATACCCATAGGAATTTCGGGAACGAAATTCTTTTAAGGAGAAGAATGTAACAACCTACATTTTTTAACGACAAGATATTTAATAATCAATGTAAATATTGGATCGTTAATTAATTAAAGGTCCAGAATCTATTTTTTGCATACTGACAAATTAGGACCCGAGACTACTTCCACTAAACTAGCATCGACGTTGCGGATTAAAATGAGTATAAATATCGCTATATTTGGATCCACGGTATTTTTACGATTTACGTATTGTTTTACGTATTTTATAAAAATACATTCGCAGTCGAGTCCAGTGGGATCTCGACTGACGGCTTGTGTTTCTACAATGAGGACTTCATTATGAGATGTACGGTTAAGGAATTTTTGAAATCGAACGATCTGATGGCCAAAACGACCTGGAAATGCATGAAATTATCAATCTGAAGCACTGTCTCGAATAACGAAAAAATTTATATCATCGGGACCCTAAAAAAGAGTTGATATGTGTAAATGAGTATCATAGCAATCTAAGGTGCTATGTGACTGTATGAACTCGAAACACGAGGCAAATTATATAAGAATTAAATAAAGTATAGATATTATTGGTATAATATCTCCTCCCAAAGTTAAAGATCTAACTTCTACTCTCCTTTATTTTTGATAGCACACTTTCTACTCCCTCAAAAAGAAATTTCGACATCCACTCCTTGTTTATCACGTGCATTCCCCATCGTTCATGGCCAGAAATGGTGGAGCTTGGTTGGATGGTGACGACATCATGGTTGCAGTGGAGGAGGGAGGTAAAGCCAGCATCAGTTTGGGTAGGGAGAACCAGAGGTGGAATAAAGGGTGTGGGGTGATGTGCCTTGACCAAAGGTGATGATTGCTGATGGTGGCGATGACCATCGTTGATCATAGCGGTGTGTAAGCTCGGTCAAAGTTGGGTCAAGGGTTTGATAGTGGGTGTCACGGTTTGTTTCTGGTGGCCGGGGGTAGAAATGATGGCACGGTTGGACTCGACACTCAAAGAGGAAGACGATGGTGGTGGTCGGAGATGCTTCAGCTTATGGTGGTGAATCGAGGTTTTATGAGCAGTGAAAAGGGGCTCGGTTGCATTTTACCTGAGGACACCGGGTCGTGGTGTTGACCGTTGTGAAGAGCTTGTGTAGTGTGACATGTGGGAGCCGATGGTTCATCGAATCATCGTGTGTAGGTGGAGAAATCAATGAGTGATGACTGACATGAATTGGGTACGTGCACAGCCTTAATGCACAGGGGATTGGTATCAAGGAAGAAAGGGTTTAAGTGTGATTAAGGTGATTACTTAATTAATTTATATCAATTAATCTTTTTTCATATTTAATTCATATCCCATGCAAAGGAGGTCCAATTGAGACGTGGTCTTCGCAGTTGCACTCATAGTGAGATTATCTATGATATGGTATAGGCTTAGATTAGACTCGAACACTTGAGAATTTACGGTTCAGGTGAGCGGAATTATAACTCTGAATTTATATTTTAATATAAATCCCCATAACTATATATGTTGAAAAGCATTACCTAGTAGAGGTAGAATAACGTATATAAATAATTATTCCCCTTGTCTGATTGGATTGGTTTGATTAGATATTTGGAATAATTGGTTAAAATCCCGTATATATAAGTATTGTCGTATTAAATAGAGTTAGATAAAGCTTATATTAATTTAGAACATGGTTATAAATTAATCAAACTCTCATATGTAGTATTAGTTATAAAAATATTATCATATATTTTATTACAGATATTCAGAATAATTGATTAAGATTCTATATATATAAATATTACGTTCTATTCGTATTGAATAGAGTTAGAAGGAGTTGAGATTAACTTATAACATGGTTATAAATTAATTAAAATCTAATTTGTAATTATATCGGTGGTAGAAATATTATTATATATTTCACTGCTAATCGGAAATTAGAAGTATGACTTTTAAAATTAGCTATAAGGCTAGAATAAAAATTTAGGCAGGTTAAACTTGTATTAAAAATAGCTTTGGAATTTATCTGGACTTGATATTCGTTTATTATAGTGTAAATCAATAAGTAACTAACTAGTGAATTTCTATAAAGGTGATTTGAAAAGTTAGAGATTACAAAGAAGTATTGTATTATTTAATAGTGCTTGAATAAGGTTTTAAAATCCCGAATATTGTAATAATGTGGTTTATTAACTTTAGACCCTAAGGAATGGTTTGAAACATATGTATATACATATATATAGAAATTATATACATGAGCTATATAACATTTTGAGGCCTTATTGATAGTTGAACTTAATTAAATAGAAGAATTAAGTGAAAACAAACTATGGTATGATTGATAGGCAAGTGCATTATTTTATATAAGTTCGAGACTTCTATAAAATAATACGAAGAAGATATAATTGTTAGATTGGTTACTTAAGTAAGATGCATGATATGTGTTTATTAGTTCCATATAGTTGGATCGTGTTATATATGTAGTAATACATACACAAGCCCCTCTACATATAGTTTATGTGATTTATATATGTCTATATGTATAAATATAGTTCAAGTACATCCGACTTGGGGCTACTGGTAGATGCACGGAATACTATATATATTTATTGATATGCGATTAAAAGCGTTTATATATAGTTTCGGTATATCTGACTTGGGGCTATCGATTGATGCAAGAAATCCATTGTACTATTGAGATGCACGACCTGCAGACATTGTTTGGGAGTAGGGGCGAAGAGAGATTGGGATGCCAATCTAGAGTAGGTCATATATTGTTGTATTGTCTGGACGGGTGCTGCGGCGGGACCTACAAACTAACTTTTTTTGAGGTGTTGGTTTTTAGGGGAGTCCACAAGTTAACTGTGGCTCTCGGTAAGTATCTTTGGTAACTAATGTCAATTCAGCATGATTTATTGGTACACAATTTAAGCATATGTATACTTCGGTATGCCCGACTTGGGTTTGTCGAATAGTGGACAAAATTTTATACAAAAGCATTACTATGTGATTCAAGTGATTTTTTTGTGTGTGTATATAATTACAGATGCACAGTTTGGGAGATTTATAAATATTGGTTTGTCTACACATAGACAATCGAATGATATCGGTTTTGCAAAAAGAATCCATTGTACCATTGAGATGCAAGACCTACAGATGGGGTTCTAGAGCATGGGCGGAGAGAGATTGGGATGTCGATCTAGAGTAGGTCATATATTATTGCATTATACGGATGGGTGCTACGACAGGACCTACATGCCAACTACTTTTTTGGTGTTGGTTTTCTGGGGAGTCCACAAGTTAGTTGTGACTCTCGATAGATCACTTTGGTAGCTAATTGCAATTTGACAGGAGTATCGGTTATAGGTACTCCTATTTCAGTTTTGAGTATGGAGAGGCTATGTTAGAAGCATTGTTATATTGTTGTATATATTTTACATTTCAGATGCTTTAATAGGGAATGGGAGATCTAGCACCATTTCTTTTGAAGTGTAGTAATACCCTACAGTCATTTTTTTCATATTCAGTAGCATAGCTTATTATAGTACGAACTGTTTTAATAAGATAACCACTATTATGTATCATCCTGACTTATTAGTGTATGGATAAAGTAGAGTGATGTTTGATCAGTATTGCCCATTGATCCTGGTCATGTTTTGTAACGACCCAGAATTTTGAACAAATTAAATTGAGAATATTTAATTAATTTTAAATATTTGAACGGTAATTTAATTTGAATCCCCGATATAACTTTGAAATTGGCGATTTAATTTTAAAATTTAATCTATTGAATGCTGAATAAAAATTTGAATCTTCGATTTTATACTGAAGAAAAATATTTCGAAAGCTCTTAAAATTTATATTGATAATACCGAGGATAATTGAAGCTTCAGAATTGAGTTTGAAAACGATTTGATCAGTTTTGAAATTTATCGTTCGTATCGATATTTAAAAATAGCCGTTCGAGGCGCAGTCTCGGAATTCAACGAAACCAGTTCCTATGTGAGTACACGGGGAGTAAACGCATTGAATTTTTATCGAAATTCAATTTAAATTTTAAATTTTAAACTGGTCAACGTCAGCATGTTTCGTTCCTAAAATCATGCCTACAACTACGCCTAAAATCGCGATGCAGAAATCGTGCAAAGTAGTGGCCGCGTACTTTTACCCCATATCTCGTTCAAATTGAAAATGAATGGCCAACGCCATAGAAAAATTTAAAACGAGCCTTCATCTTTATTCTCCTGTACAAAAAAATCAGAAATGGCGACCAATTCACATTGGGGGTACTCAATTGGGGCGGTGGCAGGTCAATCAATGGCTGCTCGAAATCGATTAGCTTGATTTGATGGAAGCAAGGTTCGTGAGTGCGAACGGCGATGTGACCTTGTCGATGCTGGTGGCGCAAACGCGCGGGGCTCGCATTGGTGGCGCGACATTGGTTTGCTCGAGCTCGGGCAAAAGGCGAGTGATGGGGAAGCGTGGCTTCGCGTGCGATTCAAAGCGGCGGTGGCGAGCAAGGGGAGACGAGGCGTGGTTTCGAGAATGCGCAGAGGAGTGGATACTGTGGCAATGGCAGCAGCTTGGAAGCGTGTCGTGCCGACTCTGGGGGGGTTTTCACGAGTTCGGTAGTGGCTCTACCGAGCGCAGGCGAGAGGAGGTGACGTTGATCGTTCGTTTTTTTGAGTGCTACGACATCTCAGATCTCGAGTGCGAGCAGGCAATGAGGTAATAGACTTCTGTCTGTTTAAATTTTTATGTAATATACATGTTTAATCAAAGAAAAATATTATATGCTGATTTGTGGGAAATTTAATTAACAGTGAAGTTAAAACAGTTTATTTCTTCGATTTATAAATCTATTTAATGAATTGCAGTAAAGTATAAACATTCATGTCTTAATATATATATATATATATGTATATTGTAGAACTTTGGAAAAATATAGGAAATTGTATAAGATAGATTTTGATCTATATAGATTATTTCTTATAAAAAGAGGATTAGTTTAAATTTAATTTTTAGTTAAATCAATTTATTAAAAATGAAATTGGGTTAAACGAAACTATCAGTGAATTAAACTATTTTAGTTGCAAACTGAAAATATAAATACAGAAGCAGAAAGAAGAAAATTTAGTTTTAAAATTTAATTGTAGCTAAATAAAATTATAAAAGAAAAAAATTGGATAATTAAAACTATCAAAACGAAAATTGATTATTTGATTGGTTCGAATGTTAATTTATTTGTATAATATTTATACAAGGTCGATAAAACAAGAAATCAAAGCAGAAAAGGGAAATAGGACTGCGAATTAAAGAAAAGGTGAGATTTTTCTCACTCAAAATGAATTGCAGTTATTATTGATTGATTCGATTGCTATTGATGTGATATTAGATATACTAGGATATATATCTATATATATATATATAGCAATATATACATATTGGCATATGTATATATTGGATTGATTGATTTCCCGCCTCGTATAGCGGATGAGACCCTATTGCGCCGTTAGTAAGCGGATATTTTATAAAACCCATATACCGCGATATTCCACCTCGAAGTGGAATTGGTATTGTGCTAACATCTGTGGATGCAGGGAAACAGGTTGGAGGGATCCAACTGGATTCCTCAACTATATTTATTTATTTATAGATATTGATATATATTCTGTTATCATATGATGGTATATGATGTTTGATGTTGTGATGGACTAATTGGTGCGTTGCATCATTGGATTCAAACTTTTGAAGTTTAAAAATAACGATTTTTACTTTAAAAAGGATTTTTGAAGTGATTTTTGGAAAGTATACGATTTATTAAATTTTTGAATTTATTTATCTTAAATAAATAAATGTTATATTTTTAAAGTTATGGAAATTATAAATGTTTGTGAAATATAACCAAAAGATGATTTTTGAAATAAACAGTTAAGTAATTTATAAAATAGTTTAAATTTGGATTTTCGAATTATTAAAAACGATGTATATAAAAGATGTACAAAATTGATATTTATCAATTAAAATTTTTGGAATTTAAAACGAGTTTTTATAAATTGTGAAGATAGAAAATTTATAGAATTATAAGTTGTAAAGATAGGAAATTTATAGAATTATAAGTTGTAAAGATAGGAAATTAATTTAATTTGATAAATCAAATATAGAAGGTTATTAAAGAAGATATATTCGCAATTTGGATAGCGAATTATCCTTGAAATAAATGTGTAGAAAAGATTGAAATTGGGTTAAGTGAATTATATTCACGATTTTGGACAGTGAATATATTTTTAAGTAAAATGGATACGTTTTTGAAGAAGTGATATTAAAAATGAAGTTGAACATTTTAAAGATGTTTTAAAATGTATTATGAATCGAAAGCATAGATTTCAACATTCATTGTTGAAATAGACGTTTTCGAAAATTAAGGAAATGGTGGACTATAACACTGTTGTTATAGTAAATGATTTCCGAAAGGAAATGTTTTTATCTAGTATTGTGATTTAAATATCTATCTAAATTTCGAATCCCTATACTAGTGATTTTGAGTCGTCGTAACGATGTTTTACGTAACATTTGTTTTGACTCAAATAAATGTTGTTATAGTAAATGATTTCCTTAAAGAATGAATTTATACTTAAATTTGATTTAAGTATATTGAATATTTTCCAAGTGTTGAAAATAAATAGACTTGTGAATTTCTTATTATTAATAAGAATGGAAATGCTTTTCCAAAATGAAATGAAACGTTTTAGGATTTATCTTTGTAAAGATAAATCGAAAGTGAATATCTGAAAACGATGTGAAAATCGAATATCAGTAGATATTCGAAAAACATAAATTCAATATGGAATTTATAAAAGAAAAGGGAAACTGTTTAGAAAAAAAAAATATCGATTTATTTTTGAAGTGTGGAAATTTTATATCTAGTAAAGATATTTTTGAAGATGAAATAATTTGGAAAATTATTTGGAATCTGATGATGTTGCGCATCTTTATTGATAGTTAAATAACCGACTATCAATAATTACCTTGAATATGGTATTTGTTGTGAATTGGATGAATTTGAATGCCACACTTATTTTTGAATATTTCGCTCACTATTCGGGTTAGCCGGGAAAGGACCATGGGATCGTATAACCCATTCCGAATATGTGATACGTCGTTATGAATTGCATTCGAAGACCGGTGTTGAAGACCAGATATTTTTGAAAACGGAAGGATTACCGTCGAGTTACTCTACATCGGCTGATCTCCGGTTTAGAGGTTTTATCACCCTTAGTGACGGGAAGTCCGGACGTGATTAGAAAATTATCCGGAAGTGCAAGGGCTTCGTGAGAAGTGCCTTCGGTTCTGTTCGATCCCGGAACAGACTTGTATGGATTGTGTGTCTGACGTTACAATTTGAGATATAAAGCTGATTTCTTTCAAATACATTTCTGTTGGTGGCGAAGAATTTATTCTCTTAGCTTAACACCCTTCTCTGAGACGTACGAGCTCAGAGGTTATGTAGTTGAAATTTATCAGCGATATATCCCAATTTGGTAACGTGGCATACTGAGTGTTGCTGTGAAATGATCAATGTTTGATCATTTGCGATATGATCATTTGTTTGATCTTATATCTTTGTGATCATAGGTTGATCATTTGTTTGACCCGAAGCATGGCTTTGTAGAAAGCGTAGCTTTGTGGACGAGACTTCGTCGAGCCTCACACCCCGGAAATGGTCAAAACAGGAAGGATGCGGCAAGGTTCTAGGGAGTAGCGCCCCTTAGTGTATGTCATTCCTTCTGGATAAAGGTGGTATCATGGTATGGAGCCCAGATACTTAACCTCTGTGGTTGCTGCAAATTTATTACTTTGTGGTTGTTGCGAATCGGGGATCCTCGGGAAGATCGGTGACGATCGGGGGATGGCATACGCGTGTTAGTAGTTACCTATTTTTGCAGAGGTAACCCGGCCTTGTGTTGGCAGAGATCTAACCGTAACGTTAGGTTCTCGGGTCGTCTATTCCAGGGACGTACCCATCGTGGATAGGAAGTTCCTTAGCCTGACCATTTGTTGGAAATCCAAAGAAACAATACCACACTTGTACGGTTTTAGTTGTAGAACCTATCATTCACTTATGGTGGCGCCCCACTGTTTGGATGGTAGCTATAGTAGGCATAGTTCGAAATGTCTATGCTGGCTAAGATTTATATTATACTTTCGAAATGTTTTCTACACTATGCACTAATAATAATATCAAAAATGATTTGATTTTGCGTAGTAAGCATCTTTGACTATCATAAGAAGAAATCTCCTCCAATTCTGCGTTTGCATTGTGTGTGTGGCGGGAGGTCTTATGGTAGTTTCATTTTCCAAAAGCATTGCGAATTTGTTTTATTTTCTTTGTGAAAAATAACTGTTTTACGATCTCACACCAGTCACCATGACTGACTCGGAGTTTATTGTTTCCCTTCTAAACTCTGGGTGCCCACCAATTTTCCACACGGGCAGACCAGAGTTATATTATCAGGATATTCTGGATATTCTGGAGCTTTGGAAGCAAGCTGGATGGCGAAACGTATCACCTATATTTTTGTATTATTCCGCTGTGTATTCTGTATGAGGACAAGTTATATAACTGTCCATTGTTGTATATGACTCTGATTGATGTATGTATAAACTGATATAGTTCTTTGTTTTAAAAGACTAGTGTTATCTATTATATATTGTTCCGCTGCGATGTGTAAGATTCTGATATTGTTTCTGTATCTGATGTTGTTCTTCTTTCTTCTATCTTTCTTCTTCTTCTGTTTCCTTCTTCTTCTACCTTTTTCTTCTGTCTTTTCTTCTGCCTCTTCTTTTAAACATTAAAGTTCGCGTTTCCGCCATCCGATTGTTCGACAATTGCTACAGTGGACATAGTAGTGTCGGGTTTTCGGAAGACGGATTTGCGGGTCTTTACAGGTGGTATCAGAGCATATGGTTAAGCGACAACCCTGCTCTGTTGGGTGTTACTCATTAGAGATAGAGTCAGCAGTACTCTAGAATGAGTTGAGTGTAATAATAGATATGAGCGCGTATTTGTTATTGAATATAAAATTGTTTTATATTGTGATGATTGGTTTATTGAGTGGCATATGAACCTTCGTCGGCACAGTCTGCAAAACTGTATCGAAGGGGTTTCTAAACACTTGAATAGAACAATTCGACACAGTATTGTTTTTAAATAGGGTGAATGAAATAATTTTGCCCAAAACTATTTTTGTATACAAAAGACATAATTTTCTATGAATTATCATAGTATATGGTTGCATGGTTGTTAGGAAGTGATAATATTAAAATGTTATCATTATTATATGAAATTGAATACGAAATGGAAATTGTAACTCCAAAGTTAAGAAATGAATTCATATATGAATAAAAATTTGTGAATATAAATTGTAAATGAATTTATAAATGAAACGGAATTCCAGAGAAGTATTTGGAAATGTTTTGAAAAGAATTTGAAAATTTTGGAGATTCGGAAAGTTTAATTCCTTTTTGATTTGAAAATGAATTTCAAAGGATTTTGGAAATTTTTTTGAAGGAATGAAAAGCTCTAAACTCTTTTCGGTCGCTGGAAAATAATTCCGATGATGACCGCGGCATCGTTGGTGTTCATTTTCGGGTTTCCAAAAGAGGAATTGCTGCCAAATTGTTTTAAATGGAAGTTGTTTGAAAATTTTGGGTTTGGTTTTTGAAATTCAAAGAAAATTTGAATTGTTTTCAAAATGATTTTGAAATGTTGGTAAGACTCTGGAATACCATATAAAAATATTTATGAAATAAGAAATAAGTTGATAACTTATACAATTTGAATTTTGATAGAATAAATTTAGCTTAAAGAATGAAGTTAAATCAAAGTAAGTATAAGCAAATAAATGAAATTGAATTGTTAAATTCATTTTGAATTTATAAGTGAATTAAACTAGAATTGAATTCGATTTGTGGAGTTAAACTAAAATTAGTAAGTGAAGCTAATTGAATATTGACCAAATGGATAAGGTATTGAACGAATTAAATTCAATGATTATAAAAGAAAAGTAAATTGAATTCGAATTGGAAATCCAGTTTAAATGACAGTAGATTTAACCGAAGGGTAAATTGAAAACAAATTTTGGAAATGAACAAAAGTGAATAAAACTGGAATTGAAATTGAATGTTGAAAGCAAATCTGAATTTGTTAGTAGATTAGAATTTGAAATGAATTAGTAATTGAAACTAATTTAAAAATAATAAGCAGTTGTAAATGAAAGTTGATTGATAAATTCAATATTCAGAAGTTGAATAGAATCCAAATTGAATTAAGATATGGTGAATTGAATTCAAATGAAATTGAAATGTAAAGATTGAACGAAATTGAATATGCAACTTCAATAGTGAAGTAAAAATGTATAAGCAGTTATATTGGAAAATTTTGTAATAGAATTTGCAAAATGGTTTGAATGTTGTAACTAGATATTATGGCTAGTAGGATATACAGGTGTAAAGGAATTGGGATTTTAATTTTGAAGAGAATTTGAATCGCTCGACAAAAAGGTAAGTATTTGAATTTCTATATGAGTTTTTGATGATTTCTTGTCTAGCCGCTTGGCTTTTTCTTTTCTTTTTGAAATCTGAGAGTCCGTAGGGACGTTTTGTAGTCGTGCCGTATTAGCCGCGCAAAGGAGACGCTGGCGAATTTTTTTGAAAATTTCGAGTGTTAGAAAATTTTGAGGAAATTTTGAAAGTTAAAATTTGAATTTGAATTTAAATTTGAATTTTGAAGTAAACAATGCTGTTTGAAGATTATGAAAATGTTTAGAAATTTAGTTGAATTGATAACGAATCTTTAATAGAAGGATTTGTTTTGAAATTAGATAAAACTATTAGATGTTGAAAAATAGTAGACGAGTTAAGGACTTTTTCTTCCTGACTTGTAATTTCGGGATGAAATTCTTTTAAGGGGGGAAGTTTGTAACGACCCAGAATTTTGAACAAATTAAATTGAGAATATTTAATTAATTTTAAATATTTGAACGGTAATTTAATTTGAATCCCCGATATAACTTTGAAATTGGCGATTTAATTTTAAAATTTAATCTATTGAATGCTGAATAAAAATTTGAATCTTCGATTTTATACTGAAGAAAAATATTTCGAAAGCTCTTAAAATTTATATTGATAATACTGAGGATAATTGAAGCTTCAGAATTGAGTTTGAAAACGATTTGATCAGATTTGAAATTTATCGTTCGTATCGATATTTAAAAATAGCCGTCCGAGGCGCAGTCTCGGAATTCAACGAAACCAGTTCCTATGTGAGTACACGGGGAGTAAACGCATTGAATTTTTATCGAAATTCAATTTAAATTTTAAATTTTAAACTGGTCAACGTCAGCACGTTTCGTTCCTAAAATCATGCCTACAACTACGCCTAAAATCGCGATGCAGAAATCGTGCAAAGTAGTGGCCGCATACTTTTACCCCATATCTCGTTCAAATTGAAAATGAATGGCCAACGCCATAGAAAAATTTAAAACGAGCCTTCATCTTTATTCTCCTGTACAAAAAAATCAGAAATGGCGACCAATTCGCGTTGGGGGTACTCAATTGGGGCGGTGGCAGGTCAATCAATGGCTGCTCGAAATCGATTAGCTTGATTTGATGGAAGCAGGGTTCGCGAGTGTGAACGGCGATGTGACCTTGTCGATGCTGGTGGCGCAAACGCGCGGGGCTCGCATTGGTGGCGCGACATTGGTTTGCTCGAGCTCGGGCAAAAGGCGAGTGATGGGGAAGCGTGGCTTCGCGTGCGATTCAAAGCGGCGGTGGCGAGCAAGGGGAGACGAGGCGTGGTTTCGAGAATGCGCAGAGGAGTGGATACTGTGGCAATGCCAGCAGCTTGGAAGCGTGTCGTGCCGACTCGGGGGGGTTTTCACGAGTTCGGTGGTGGCTCTACCGAGCGCAGGCGAGAGGAGGTGACGTTGATCGTTCGTTTTTTTGAGTGCTACGACATCTCAGATCTCGAGTGCGAGCAGGCAATGAGGTAATAGACTTCTGTCTGTTTAAATTTTTATGTAATATACATGTTTAATCGAAGAAAAATATTATATGCTGATTTGTGGGAAATTTAATTAACAGTGAAGTTAAAACAGTTTATTTCTTCGATTTATAAATCTATTTAATGAATTGCAGTAAAGTATAAACATTCATGTCTTAATATATATATATATATATGTATATTGTAGAACTTTGGAAAAATATAGGAAATTGTATAAGATAGATTTTGATCTATATAGATTATTTCTTATAAAAAGAGGATTAGTTTAAATTTAATTTTTAGTTAAATCAATTTATTAAAAATGAAATTGGGTTAAACGAAACTATCAGTGAATTAAACTATTTTAGTTGCAAACTGAAAATATAAATACAGAAGCAGAAAGAAGAAAATTTAGTTTTAAAATTTAATTGTAGCTAAATAAAATTATAAAAGAAAAAAATTGGATAATTAAAACTATCAAAACGAAAATTGATTATTTGATTGGTTCGAATGTTAATTTATTTGTATAATATTATTTATACAAGGTCGATAAAACGAGAAATCGAAGCAGAAAAGGGAAATGGGACTGCGAATTAAAGAAAAGGTGAGTTTTTTCTCACTCAAAATGAATTGCAGTTATTATTGATTGATTCGATTGCTATTGATGTGATATTAGATATACTAGGATATATATCTATATATATATATATATATATCAATATATACATATTGGCATATGTATATATTGGATTGATTGATTTCCCGCCTCGTATAGCGGATGAGACCCTATTGCGCCGTTAGTAAGCGGATATTTTATAAAACCCATATACCGCGATATTCCACCTCGAAGTGGAATTGGTATTGTGCTAACATCTGTGGATGCAGGGAAACAGGTTGGAGGAATCCAACTGGATTCCTCAACTATATTTATTTACTTACAGATATTGATATATATTCTGTTATCATATGATGGTATATGATGTTTGATGTTGTGATGGACTAATTGGTGCGTTGCATCATTGGATTCAAACTTTTGAAGTTTAAAAATAACGATTTTTACTTTAAAAAGGATTTTTGAAGTGATTTTTGGAAAGTATACGATTTATTAAATTTTTGAATTTATTTATCTTAAATAAATAAATGTTATATTTTTAAAGTTATGGAAATTATAAATGTTTGTGAAATATAACCAAAAGATGATTTTTGAAATAAATAGTTAAGTAATTTATAAAATAGTTTAAATTTGGATTTTCGAATTATTAAAAATGATGTATATAAAAGATGTACAAAATTGATATTTATCAATTAAAATTTTTGGAATTTAAAACGAGTTTTTATAAATTGTGAAGATAGAAAATTTATAGAATTATAAGTTGTAAAGATAGGAAATTTATAGAATTATAAGTTGTAAAGATAGGAAATTAATTTAATTTGATAAATCAAATATAGAAGGTTATTAAAGAAGATATATTCGCAATTTGGATAGCGAATTATCCTTGAAATAAATGTGTAGAAAAGATTGAAATTGGGTTAAGTGAATTATATTCACGATTTTGGACAGTGAATATATTTTTAAGTAAAATGGATACGTTTTTGAAGAAGTGATATTAAAAATGAAGTTGAACATTTTAAAGATGTTTTAAAATGTATTATGAATCGAAAGCATAGATTTCAACATTCATTGTTGAAATAGACGTTTTCGAAAATTAAGGAAATGGTGGACTATAACACTGTTGTTATAGTAAATGATTTCCGAAAGGAAATGTTTTTATCTAGTATTGTGATTTAAATATCTATCTAAATTTCGAATCCCTATACTAGTGATTTTGAGTCGTCGTAACGATGTTTTACGTAACATTTGTTTTGACTCAAATAAATGTTGTTATAGTAAATGATTTCCTTAAAGAATGAATTTATACTTAAATTTGATTTAAGTATATTGAATATTTTCCAAGTGTTGAAAATAAATAGACTTGTGAATTTCTTATTATTAATAAGAATGGAAATGCTTTTCCAAAATGAAATGAAACGTTTTAGGATTTATCTTTGTAAAGATAAATCGAAAGTGAATATCTGAAAACGATGTGAAAATCGAATATCAGTAGATATTCGAAAAACATAAATTCAATATGGAATTTATAAAAGAAAAGGGAAACTGTTTAGGAAAAAAAATATCGATTTATTTTTGAAGTGTGCAAATTTTATATCTAGTAAAGATATTTTTGAAGATGAAATAATTTGGAAAATTATTTGGAATCTGATGATGTTGCGCATCTTTATTGATAGTTAAATAACCGACTATCAATAATTACCTTGAATATGGTATTTGTTGTGAATTGGATGAATTTGAATGCCACACTTATTTTTGAATATTTCGCTCACTATTCGGGTTAGCCGGGAAAGGACCATGGGGTCGTATAACCCATTCCGAATATGTGATACGTCGTTATGAATTGCATTCGAAGACCGGTGTTGAAGACCAGATATTTTTGAAAACGGAAGGATTACCGTCGAGTTACTCTACATCGGCTGATCTCCGGTTTAGAGGTTTTATCACCCTTAGTGACGGGAAGTCCGGACGTGATTAGAAAATTATCCGGAAGTGCAAGGGCTTCGTGAGAAGTGCCTTCGGTTTTGTTCGATCCCGGAAGTGTGTCTGACGTTACAATTTGAGATATAAAGCTGATTTCTTTCAAATACATTTCTGTTGGTGGCGGAGAATTTATTCTCTTAGCTTAACACCCTTCTCTGAGACGTACGAGCTCAGAGGTTATGTAGTTGAAATTTATCAGCGATATATCCCAATTTGGTAACGTGGCATACTGAGTGTTGCTGTGAAATGATCAATGTTTGATCATTTGCGATATGATCATTTGTTTGATCTTATATCTTTGTGATCATAGGTTGATCATTTGTTTGACCCGAAGCATGGCTTTGTAGAAAGCGTAGCTTTGTGGACGAGACTTCGTCGAGCCTCACACCCCGGAAATGGTCAAAACAGGAAGGATGCGGCAAGGTTCTAGGGAGTAGCGCCCCTTAGTGTATGTCATTCCTTCGGGATAAAGGTGGTATCATGGTATGGAGCCCAGATACTTAACCTCTGTGGTTGCTGCAAATTTATTACTTTGTGGTTGTTGCGAATCGGGGATCCTCGGGAAGATCGGTGACGATCGGGGGATGGCATACGCGTGTCAGTAGTTACCTATTTTTGCAGAGGTAACCCGGCCTTGTGTTGGCAGAGATCTAACCGTAACGTTAGGTTCTTGGGTCGTCTATTCCAGGGACGTACCCATCGTGGATAGGAAGTTCCTTAGCCTGACCATTTGTTGGAAATCCAAAGAAACAATACCACACTTGTACGGTTTTAGTTGTAGAACCTATCATTCACTTATGGTGGCGCCCCACTGTTTGGATGGTAGCTATAGTAGGCATAGTTCGAAATGTCTATGCTGGCTAAGATTTATATTATACTTTCGAAATGTTTTCTACACTATGCACTAATAATAATATCAAAAATGATTTGATTTTGCGTAGTAAGCATCTTTGACTATCATAAGAAGAAATCTCCTCCAATTCTGCGTTTGCATTGTGTGTGTGGCAGGAGGTCTTATGGTAGTTTCATTTTCCAAAAGCATTGCGAATTTGTTTTATTTTCTTTGTGAAAAATAACTGTTTTACGATCTCACACCAGTCACCATGACTGACTCGGAGTTTATTGTTTCCCTTCTAAACTCTGGGTGCCCACCAATTTTCCACACGGGCAGACCAGAGTTATATTATCAGGATATTCTGGAGCTTTGGAAGCAAGCTGGATGGCGAAACGTATCACCTATATTTTTGTATTATTCCGCTGTGTATTCTGTATGAGGACAAGTTATATAACTGTCCATTGTTGTATATGACTCTGATTGATGTATGTATAAACTGATATAGTTCTTTGTTTTAAAAGACTAGTGTTATCTATTATATATTGTTCCGCTGCGATGTGTAAGATTCTGATATTGTTTCTGTATCTGATGTTGTTCTTCTTTCTTCTATCTTTCTTCTTCTTCTGTTTCCTTCTTCTTCTACCTTTTTATTCTGTCTTTTCTTCTGCCTCTTCTTTTAAACATTAAAGTTCGCGTTTCCGCCATCCGATTGTTCGACAATTGCTACAGTGGACATAGCAGTGTCGGGTTTTCGGAAGATGGATTTGCGGGTCTTTACATGTTTATTAGATGTATATAAGTTGCATGTATATTCTATTTAGAGATAGTTCCCTAACACTAGGCTTTAAGTCTGATCTGTGTTTTGTCTTTGTCTGCTTATGTCATGGCAACTCTTGAGTACTTGATTGAGTAGTTTAGGAGTCAAGTGCTTTTGGGGACAAGATATCTGGATAGCTAGAGCATATTAGAGGCGTGAAGTTGATATATTGGAGAAAAATAATTTTTGATGATGTAGTACATAGAGGATAGACTGTTTTGTAGGCGAGACTTGTAATATCAGACATTGTATTCAGAACTCCATATTGAATGGAGTTGATGTATTCTAAATTTCTATATTGATTTTTTTTATCGGTTGCTTCCGCTAGTGCAGTCTCTTATTTATTATTTATCTTCTTTAGGTCATGTATATTCACTCTATTATGTATTATCATTCCATTGTGAGACTGTATCGATGTGTCTTGGTATGATGTTTAGTTTTAATGTTTACCCCGACAGACTGTCTTTTATGGTATATAGGAGTAAGACATTATCATTCGACGTTGATTCAGGGTATTACAAAGGGTAGTCATCACAATGATACTGGAATTTTGACTATACCAAAGTTCTAATGCGATATAGCTTTAACAAAGAGAATTGATGTAAATAATTGTCACTATCGGGGACCGCTTAAAATAGTAAAATTTTATTTTACTAAAACTGTACAAGTGATAAATTCGGTCAAGCCATCACACCACTAGCTAAAGTGACGTGTGAACATTAATATTCAAATTGTTCAATTTCAATATTAATCGCTAATCGAATTTACACCTAAGAGTCACACAACCGCAATATTGAATACTTTGAATACAACCCGATTTAATTAAATTATAATTATTATAAATTAATTAAAATAATTAATATTTAATTATAAAATTTTTATTTGATTAGTTTGAATTAGTATTGAAAGTAGTGCATATATAAAAGTTATATGCACACGTACCGATATAGGATAGCAACGTTCATTTGAATTTGATTTAAATGTTGATTTGACCCGTTCTCTTTTAAACCAAATCAACAAAGCTATGGTAAATACCTAATTTAAAGGCGTAAGTGCTCAATATAAGTTAGAAATCTATTATAGTTACCGAACCAAGTTTGCAAAAACCATGATATTCTTTGGTTTTAATATATAAGATTAAACAATATTTCTTTTTCCTACACAAATGATGTGAGAATGAGAATAACTCAACTTTACATATTCGGTTTTATATCCAATGAAGCTATTTGCACCTTCGCTATTTCCCTCCATATCCCCGTTTTATTCTTGCTATAACATTTTGTACCTCCACCGCTATAGAACCGCTAAGCGCTTTAGCTGCACAATACTAAAATCACAAAGCCAAATATCATGTCCCCCAAAACCTCTCGGTGGTGAATCAAAAACCTCTCGGTGCAAACACAACAAGATTTTTCTCAAAGTTCCTTCACCTCTACATCATGATTAAACACCCCATGACTCGAAGTAGCCTCACACCGACCACTTTTTCTTACCACCAACCACTCTTTGATCTTGCCAAAACTTCACCATTTCACATTGAATCTTTCTGCGACAAAAACTATAATATCCTTAGGTTCTTACAAACATCATATTTAGTCGCATGAAGTTTAGAGCATTTTTGCTCATCAATTCACTCAAATGACGATCACACTCTGAAAGTACATGTAACATCCCCTATCTTGAGGCCCGAAGCTAAGCGCTATAGATGCTACAGTTACCTATAGTATTAACTTTCGGTGACAAAATACGGTAATGTTAATGGTATCAATAATATCAGAAGCACATGAATATGAAATAAAATCACAAATTCAAAAAACAACTTTTCTGATTACATTGCAAAACCATGTTTCATATTCCATTACATAATCCCAAACGATTCCTAGGTTTTGATCAAATATAATTATTACAAATTATGCAAAGAGTGGCATATGAAGATGCCCCCTTGGATGACCAGAGTACTAAATAGACATATCAGTTTTAATACAACACAGCGGAAATAAAACAAAATAGCTCCTATATAGCTAGCTTTGCCTCCTACATGTCTTCGGAAGCTTTATTCGTCCAACCTACTAAACCCGAAACACCTTAACACTCAATCTACTCAAATTGAATTTTGAGCACCCGAGAGTTTAAGGGGAAAAAGATAAACTTTGAGTCAGACATAAAGCCAAGTGTGAATAATACTATTACATCTCGGATTTCTGATATTAAGTGAGACCACGACGCTTAGCGGAACCGGTTTCCCCTCACTAATATCCCTTTAAAACATATCTTTTTGCAAATCAGAATCCTGCAATCAAAATGATTAAAACAATAATAGCAATATCATATATGCTCATAAAATAGGTAATAAATGAACTATCTGCCCGAACAATATAGTTTTGTTTGGCTAACTACTAACCATTGACTGACTCGGGCCTACCGGACAAAATAAATAATCTAACATCTGTTAGACACACTTCTGGACGGTTTGTCCTTAACTTACTTCTCTCAGGGTCAACTGATCCTAATTGTTTTTACGGGCTCACCAATAACCTATCCTCCTTCTCTGTATATTCATTTCTATGTGTAACATCATTTAAGTCTTACCTGTGACTAAGCCCTACACATTGGAATTTTGGACTAAATTAGCTAGGGGCTATAATAATGTATAGGGCACGACCCTATACCAGTCCTATATGGTAATCAAATTTTTGAGTCATTTACTTAAGGTTAACTACCTTTCAAATTTTCCTTGAAAACCTTTCTTTCAAATTGATTTAACCCTTTAAATCATACTTCAACAAGGAAAACATACTTTTTTTCTTTACTCAAATCTCTTTGCCATGATATACGCTTTACGCAAAACATTGTTGATGAAAACCTTCGAAACCTTTGTTTAAAAGCTTTAAACGATCTCTTTCGAAACCTTTGAAAGTACCCCTTTCAAAACCATTTAACTACTTTACCTTGAACTCTAAGCCGAAAGACCAAAACATACCGTTCGAAATCATTTATAACAGACCTTTCGAAACCATGAAAGTGTCATTTCGGAAGCTTTATAAAACCTTAGACGTCCTCTTTTCAAAACACTTCAAACTTGCCTTTCGAAAGCATTGGAAACCTTCCATTCAATTACTAAAAGTAAACCTTTCAAAACCATTAGAGAACCCCCTTTTCGAAACCTTCATTAGATACCTTTCGAAAGCATTAAAGTACTTTACTTAAAACAAACCTTTCGAAAGCATTGGGTTCAAGTAAAAGTTTGTAGAACATTGTTTCGAAACCATTTAAAACAATTCCTTTTGAAACCTTTGGGTTTAACTTTCAATATATTAGAGGGTCTTAAAAGAACTGGGACGAAAGCATCTCTTTCGAAAGTATTTTCCTAAATAAAAGAAAGTGGATGGTGTCGAAACTAACCCCTTTCGAAAGCATGGAGAAGCGACTTCAAGGTTTAAAACAAATGGACCGTTTCGAAGGCATTGCTTCGAAAGGTAGAAAGTGGCAGCAGGGGTTTCAACCCCTTCGAAAGCTTAGTCCTTAAAACAATGGTGGTAACCTCTTTCAAAAGCTCTTTTCTTTAAAACATTTGACCAAGTCAAAAGTTGTTTCCTTCGAATGCCTCATTTATAACCAAAATGGTTCTAAGTTTACCAAAGCTACTTCAACCCCTTCGATAGCCTATTCTGACTCCTTACATTTCGCCTAACTCCAATCCACTACGTACCAAGGCCGATACCATGTGTATTAGTTTTGACTTAGGTGGAGGCAGCAAGTTGAGGTCGAAAGGTGGCTATAAGTGGCGAAGCAAGTAAACCTTATAAAATTTATTTTTAGCTTTTTAAAGCAATTTCTTTCCAACTAACTTGCTTTATTTGACAGCATATGATTGGTTGCCAATTCCTTTTCAAAATATTTTCTAAAAGTGCTGCCGAATTTCAGAAATTAACAAATTAAAACATTTGCAAATAGTCCCTTCTCTTTTTATAAACATATAAAACATTTAAGTCTCATACCTTAAATAATTTTATATCTTTAATAAAATACTTAGGAAAATTCTACAAAAATTCCCATCAATCACTTTTGATATGTTTTCTAACATATTTAAATTTCTGACCAATAGCTGACATATAATAGCCGTAATTAATTTTAAACCCAATTTAACCATTTTCCTCACTGAATATTTATAATAATCCACATTAATTTGGAAAATTATGAAACTCGAAACCCATCTCTAAATTAAATTTTCGGACCTTATATAAAAAACGCAAGGCATTTGGATGTCATTTGATAGGTTTTTCAAAACAAATCTTATCATAAAATCTATATGAAGCAACATAATCATCAACAAGCATATATCCATTTAACAATCAAAACATGGCATAATATTTTGCAAAATAGGTTCGGATCTTATCTAGAAACCGAAAACAACAAATACGAGATGTAATCTATTATTCACCTTAGCTTGTTGTTAAGGAGTTTGAGATTTGCTCTTGAATGAATTTGATTAAGCTTCCTTCTTTTGATTCTTGCTTATCTTCCCCTTGCTTTCTCCTAATGGTGGCCGGCCAAGATTGATTTAATTTTTTTGTTTATGAACATGGAAATGAAAGTGGCATGAGGGTTTTAGGGTATAAGAATATAACCTATTCCTATTTTCCCCTTATCTTATTACCCTTATCTATTTCATTTTATTTCCCTTTAGTTCATTAGTCAATTAGGCACGTCTACCTTTTAATTATACAAATCTTAATCCCTTAACCATTTATATTATTTCATTTAATTTATCTAATTAAATGTCTTAAATAATGTTAGTCAAAATTAAGGTCGTTACAGACTCCCCTCCTCAAAAAATTTCGTCCTCGAAATTACGATAAGGTACTCATCAAAATCAATTATAAAGGTAAAACATACCATGAAACAAGTCAGGATAACTATCTCAAATCCTACTCTCGGTTTCCCAAGTACAGTCTCTCTCGTCATCACTCCACTGGACTTTGACTAACATGGCTATCTTTTTTCTTACCTCTTCTCATGTCTTGCGCTATACGAACTGGTTTTCTATCTATAGTCAATTTCGGTTCCTCTACTAAGTCATCTAACACATTCGGTGCTATAGTAGTCTCTGGATCTCAAATACACTTCCTTAGATGAGAAATATGAAAAACGTTATGGACTCTTGCCAAATTACTTGGTAACTCCACTATATATGCGAGTTCCCCATCCTTTCTACAATAGTAAATGGTCCAACAAACCTCGGTGCCAATTTTCCTGATTTTCCAAATCGAATTAAACCTTTCATCGGTGATACCTTGATGAAAACGTGATCTCCAAGTAAGAACTCCAAGTCTTTCTGACTTTTATATGCATAGCTTTTCTACCTAGACCAAGCTTCCTTCATTCTAGCTCGAATGAGATCAATCTTTTCTGCAGCTTCTCTAACCAAATCTGGACCAAGAACTAACCTATCCCCGGTCTCTAACCAACAAACGGGAGATTTGCATGGCCTTCCATACAAAGCTTCAAATGGTGCCATCCCTATACTAGCCTAATAACTGTTGTTATACGAAAAATCGACTAAGTGTAGATGGTATTCCTATGATCCTCCAAAATCTAGCACATAAGCTCATAACAAATCTTCCAAGACTTTGTTAACTCATTCTGTTTGCCCATCTGTCTGTAGATGGTAAGCGGTACTCATCTTGAGCTTGGTACCCAAAGTCTCATGTAGACTCTTCCAGAACTCGCTAGTGAATAAGGATCTCTATCACTTACTATACTCCTAGGAATTTCATGCAGTCTAACTACATTCTTCATAAACAACTTAGCTAAACATGTGCCGTCCTGGTTGACTTAATTGGAATGAAATGGGCACTCTTGGTCAACTTGTCCACTATGACCCATATACTTTCATTTCCTCTATTTGACCGTAGCAACCCGTCTATAAATTCTACTAAGATAGAATCCTATTTCCATACTGGAATATCTAAAGGCTGAAGTAACCCACTTGGTATCTTATGTTCGGCTTTTACCTGTTGACAGTTCAAACACTGTTTCACCCATAAGCCTACATCTCTCTTCATACCTTCCCAGAAGAAACTCCTTTTCATATCCTGGTACATCTTAGTTCCTCCCGGATGAATAGTGAACGTTGAACGATGGCATTCTTCTAGAAAATCCTTCCTAATGTCTCCTAGATTCGGAACACACGGTTTCCCTTTCTTCCTTAACCATCCACTTTGGTCAAGACTGAAATCTTTCAAGTCATCACTCTCAGTTCCATCTCTTAACTTTTTGCTCCGTCTAACTAATAATGGATCCTCCTTTTGCTCAAAAGCAATCTTTTCGATCATCACTGGTCGAACTTTTAAACATGACAACATAGTAGTTTCCTTACTATATCTAGCTTCAGTTCTCCGTTGTATCCTGCGTGTAGTCAATGCTTCAAAATCTTTCCACTCAGCTATCATTGCCAATACTGCATTATGATGTTTTCTGCTAAGTGCATCCGCAACCTTGTTGCCTTTTCCTGGTGTGTACTCAATACCAAAGTCATAAGCGGCTAAAAACTCTAACCCCCTTTGCTGTCTCATATTCAGCTTCTTCTGAGAGAATAAATACTTCAGTGACTTATGATCCGTATACAATTCGAATCTTTCTCCCATAAGGTTATGTCTCCACACCTTCAATGCAAAAATTACCGCAGCTAATTCCAAATCATGAGTTGGATATCTAACCTCATGCAGTCTGAGCTGTCGAGAAGCATAGGCAATCACTTTATCTCTTTGCATTAACACGGCTCCTAATCCTATTCCACATGCATCCGTATACACCACTAAGTCCTGATTCCCCTCTGGAACAACCAACACAGGTGCATTTGTCAATAAGTGTTTCGACTTCTGGAATGCTTCCTCACACTTATCAATCCAGACAAACTTCACATCTTTCCATGTTTTTGTCATCGGTGCCACTATTCGTGAAAAATCCTTAATGAATTTCCGATAATATCCAACCAATCTAATAAAACTCTTTATCTCAGTCACTATATTGGGTCTTTTCCAATTATTCACCGCCTCGATCTTAGTCGAATCTACAGACAACCCTTTCTCTGAGACTACATGACTAAGAAACTTCAGTTCCTTCTTCCAAAAATGACACTTCGAAAATTTCGCTTTCAGTTGGTGCTGCCTCAACGTCTCAAGCACCACTCTAAAATGAACCTCATGCTCTCTTTCATCTTTAGAGTATATCAAAATATCATCTATGAAAACCAACACGAACCTATCCAAGTGTTCTAGAAAAACTCGGTCCATCAAACCTACAAAGAATGTTGGCGTATTAGTTAGTCTGAACGGCATTACTAGCCATTCGTACGATCCATATCTAGTTCTAAATGATGTTAAAGGAATACTATCCTCTGCCACTCTAAGCTGATGGAACCTTGTTGCTAAATCCAACTGGGAAAATACTTTGGCTCCACTCAACTGGTCGAATAAATCGTCAATTCTAGGGAACGGATATCGATTCTTTATCGTCTTCTCATTCAACTTACGATAATCGATACATAATATCAACGATCCATCCGGCTTCTTTGCAAACACTACGGCTGCTCCCCAAGGCGAACTGCTCGGTCTGATAAAATTATTGCCTTCCAACTCCACCAACTGCACCTTTTCCTCCCTCATCTCTTTAGGTGTCATTCTCCTTGGCGGTCTACTCACCGGTTCTGCTCTTGGTACTAAATCTATTCGAAACTCAATGGCTCGTTTCGACGACAATCCTACTACGGGTTCAAAGACATCTGTGAATTCTCTGACAACGAAAACTCGATTCAACTCACCTTTTCTGCCTCCACAACACCCAACAAAGCATTAACCTCAAAACTACCGTTTTCTATGGAGTATATAATCTGATCACTATAATCAGGGTGTCTAAGTGATATTTTCCTATCATAGAAAAATATCCTAGCATTGTATTTACTTAAACAATCCATACCCAAAATAATTCTGAACCCTACGAAATCAAACACATGCAAACTACAAACAAATGTATGACCTAACAATTCAAACTCTAAATAGTCACACTTCATCCCAAGTGTTGCATACCCTCCTATCGGATTTGCAACCATTAAGGAAGAACTAGGTACGAGAGTTCTAGGTTAAGCTTATCTACCAAACAATGAGATATAAAAGAATGTGATGCACTAGTATCAAATAGAACTTTAACCGATACACCATGAATCAAAAGCGTACCTCCCAACGCAGCTTTTCCCTTCTCCTCTGTTGTCGGTCTCGAGGTTGCTGGTTCCAATGCAAACATCTTGCCTTTTTCCACCTTGACTGGCTCCTTGAACTGGTTCTTATAGTGTCCAATCTGATCACAATTGAAACATCTCACTCCTTTCTTCTCAGCAACTTTCTTCCCATAAATTTGTCGCATTCATGAGCATAGTGTCCTTTCTTATCACACTTATAACAGACAACTTCTACCTTCCCTTTCTTAGCAACTTCACTCTTCTGAGCTCCTTTCTTTTGGAAAAACTTCCTCTTCTGGTTCTGCACTCCTTGAGCATCCCTTGCTTTGTTTTCTTCAAGATAAGCAAGCATCTCTTCCTACCTCAAGGCCATCTCAACAACTACATCGCACATATCTCTAATATGCAATAACGTGACCTTAGCAAGCTCAAGCTTCAACCTACGAATGCACTTCTCATTCCTTTTGATGACAGTATCAACCGTAGCGTATCCTTATCTTGCTAACTCCTCAAATATAGTTGCATACTCAAGCACTGTCATAACTCCCTGCTCCAATTCAGCAAACTTCCTGAGCAGAGTAGACTTAGCAATCTCCGACATAAATCTTTCTTCAAACCTCCTCCTGAACTTAGCCCAAGTCATAGTCTCCTCATTGACTCTAACAGTAACACTATTCCACTAATACAGTGTTGCCCTTATAGCTGTCTAGAAGCGAGTATCCTTTTCTGCTCATCATTGAGCCCCAAATCAGCAAAAATCTTCTCGCAATGAAGTAACCAATTCTCCACTTCGATTGTGTCTTCAGTACCAATAAACGGCTTTCCTCCCAGCCGAGCATAATCTCTACTGAAAACATCATAGTTTTTAACCACTGGAGCTCCTTGATTTCCTTCTTCAGCATTTCCTCCAGCTAACCCCACAGCAACTCCTGCTTGCATCATGTTAACAAAAAACTGATACATCGCTCCCATATCGACTTGCGGGACTTCAGCACCTACATTTGCAGCTTGTGCCTGACCTAGGTTCCTTCTGGTATTTGGTCTGTCATTCCCATTGGTTGTGGTGCTTCCCCCACCAATGTTAACTCTTTCACTTCTAGCATCCATACCTTACATCTATAATATCTGCATTCGAGTCTTCGTGAGATACAGAAGAATGGCCGAATAGAGATGGGAGAATATAGATAAAGCGTATACTTATATATAGCAAATACAAGTAGGTTACTACAGCGTTATCCCATACCCCAATCTTTTCTCTAATTCCTTTGGATTATGTTTTCAAAATCATTTTAAGTTTGAAATTTCTTTTAAGCTTTTCATAAATCTATGCTCTGATGCCAAGTTGTAACATCACCTATCTTGAGGTCCGAAGCTAAGCGCTACAGATGCTGGAGTCATCTATAGTATTAACTTCCGGTGACAAAATACGGTAATGTTAATGGTATCAATAATATCAGAAGCACATGAATATGAAACAAAATCATAGATTCAAAAAAGAACCTTTCTAATTACATTGCAAAACCATGTTTCATATTCCACTACATAATCCCAAATGATTCCCAAGTTTTGATCAAATATAATTATTACAAATTATGCCAAGAGCGACATATGAAGATGCCCATTTTGATGACCAGGGTACTAAATAGACATATCAGTCTTAATACAATACAGCAGAAATAAAACTAAATAGCTCTTATATAGCTTGCTTTGCCTCCTACACGTCTTCGAAAGCTTTATTCATCCAACCTACTAAACCTGAAAAACCTTAAATCTTAATCTACTCAAATTGAATTTTGAGCACCCGAGAGTTTAAGGGGAAAAACATAAACTTCGAGTCAAACATAAAGCCTGGTGTGAATAATATTATTACATCTTGGAATTCTGATATTAAGTGAGACCATGTCGCTTAGCGGAACGGGTTTCCCCTCACCAATATCCCTTTAAAACGTATCTTTTTGCAAATTAGAATCCTGCAATCAAATTGACTAAAACAATAATAGCAATATCATATACACTCGTAAAACAGTATTAAATGGACTATATGTCCGAACAATACAGTTTTGTTTGGCTAACTTCTAACCATTGGCTAATTTGGGCCTACCAGACAAAATAAATAATCTAACATCTGTTAGACACACTTCTGGACGGTCTATCCTTAACTTACTTCTCCCAAGGTTAACTGATCCTAATGGTTTTGAGGGCTCACCAATAGCCTATCCTCCTTCCCTATATATTCCTTTCTGTGTGTAACATCATTTAAGTCTTACATGTGACTAAACCCTACACACTGGAATTTTGAACTAAATTAGCTCGGGGCTATAGCTAATGTATAGGGAGCGACCCTATACCAGTCCCATCAGGTAATCAAATATCTGAGTCATTTACTTAGGATTAACTGCCCTTCAAATTTTCCTTGAAAGCCTTTCTTTCAAATTGGTTTAACCCTTTAAATCATACTTAAACAAGGAAAACTTACTTTTCTTGTAACGACCCACATTTTTTACCGTTCAAGTCGACAAAACATACACACATGCCGACTCAAACAATCCAAAATACAGATAGTTATTGGGGTTAAATAAGAAAAGAAAGAAAGAACAGAAACAAACTCAGAATCTCGCAGCGGAAGGAACAAGATATAATAATGAAATAACAGTTCATGAAGCTTTTAAATAAATAAATTTGATTATTATTATACATCATAAATCAGAGTTACATACATATCAGAGATAATACAACAATGCAGCGGAAAATAATACAGTAGTAGAATACAATGATGTAATACCAAACTCCGTCTTCGTCCTCCAAAATAGATCTTCAACCTTATCTGAAATGCTCAGGCTGACCCGAGCGTAATGAAAAGACAAAACACTCGAGTCAGGACTAAAATATCTCATGTAAGTTAAATCGTAAAAGTAAATATGAGTGTGACGGCGTCGGAGATGTTTACGGGTTTTAGACACCTCCTATCCAGTGTTTAACGTGCGTGCATTAACTTAAGAGATGTTCGGGATTTCCATCTCCTAAGGATCCGTTAAACTATCTACTATATAATAGAATATGCTATACACAATAATGTCTATCATAAAGTAAAATATCAAACTAGCGTTAAGCCATGGCCCATTCCACCCTTAACACATTTTTATTCCCAAGAGCATATACAAGACCGTAGTTTCCCCAAAACTGGAAGTCACCAGAGGGCAATCCATATACTAAAGGTACAAACCAAAACGTAGTGGTCGCGATAGGATAAACAGTATGACAAGGTACATGAGGCGATACCAACTAGGATACTAGTAGTTGCGTCATTCGGACTGATGTTGGGCATAGCAGCTACTACCCCAACACCGCGAAACAACACTCCCATAATCGAGGGGTGCACCCAAATCGAATCACAAAAGTAATAGATATGGTAACGAAGAAGTGTGTCCGCTAGAGGTGGCGAACCTCAATGGCCCGGCAGGGCTCCTGTTTTAGTCATGTCAGGGGTCATCCAAAATCGTTCTCTTTCTTCAGTCAACGCGTTCACCAAAACCATCCACTTCGTTCTGGATTAACACACCGCGTATACTAGTTATTAAAGTGGTTTTCGGTATCGACAGAGAGTATGTCCATATCCGATCCCGGTCTCTTTAATAACTACGTATTATTACACCGGTGGCTCTTTTACATTTCAAATCGATTCATAATTGATATCAAAATATCATATTCGCTTCAAAAATCAAATCCATTTCAAATATCATCATATCTATTCAAAATGTAAGATTCCGATTCAAAAATTCATTTTCCGCCTAAATATCTCATTTTGATTTCAAAATCATTTTCGCCTCAAATTCCACAAAACGATTCACATAAACTCGAATTCCAAAATTTAAAATTTAATCAAATCTCAAATCATCAATTTCAACTCGATTCAGCTTCACAATAAACCATTTCAAATTATCAATTTCAAATACATATTTGAACCACAAAATAAACAATTTCACTTCCAACATATTTCGAAACTTTAAATATTTCACATTTCAAAACAGTTCATATATTTATATAAGAATATAAGATTCGCTTTAAAACCATTTCGTATTCAAATTAGAATATTCTTCAAATTAAACATACGTATTAAGTAGTTTACTTAATTTCTGGAACAATTCCAATTCAATAAACTTAGATTAATATTCGGATTTCAAGAATTCATTTAAGTACTATATTCCAAATCAATTTCAGTTCAAATCCGATTCAAATCAATTTTATCTTCAAATTTAATTCAATAGTTTCAATTTAGTCCAATTCACAAATTTCTTTGAATTTCAATTAAATCTCAATTTCAAATTAATTTTCAATTCCAAACTCAAACTTGAAATATCATTTCATATAAATTTTTTTAGAAATATTTAGAGTTCGATTAAAAGTCCAATCTTTTAAAACAAATCAACTTTCGAAAATTTACGCCGTATTTCAAAATTTTTACTTAAAATCTAAACTTCAAATAATTAAACAATTTCATTTACCAAGTTTAAATTCCAACATCTCGAGCTTCAATTCAAAATAATTCGATTTCCATAAATTGGATTTTATTCTTAAAATCAATTCATTTAAATAATTTCAAAACAACTTTTTAAAATCATTTAATTTAACCAACCCAGTGTGCGTATATAATTTTCTAACCTATGGCCAAGTGGATAATTATTTCAATTTTAATTTCAAGGATGGATATATATCATTTCAATCCAAATAAATGTCATAGGTATATCGTTCCAACCTATTCCTTAATTTATTCGAAATGATTCAGTTTACAGTTTTATATGCAATAAACAATATACATGATGATAGCATGATATATCAAAATAAATAAACAACCAATATTGACCAATAGCATCCATCACAACCAATCAACCATAAAGCCAATAACATTCACAACAATTTTATAATTATAAATATCGAGTAACATACTGCCAATTTAAATTTAAATTTATTTTAACGGTCAATTTAAATTCTATCAATTAATTCATATATCAATACAGATGATAATTAAACCTATCAAACAACAGCCAATAAATTTCATATCACTTCAGAATATAAATTTAACTAACAAAAAATTATTTTAGTCAATTGTGAGCGTATAAACACTCACCTTTGATTTATTGACGATTTAAAACCCAAATAAAAGCCCAAATTTGAATAGCCTCAGAATCCAACCAAACTAGCTCCATGTTGTCCGGAATATCGATACGAATGCAACGGAGAAAACCGCACATGAATCCGAGCTCGTATGCAAAAGTTATATACGTTAGAACGATTGAACATTTAAAATTTTAAATGATTAATTAATATAAAAAAACGTATACCCTTCTTCCATTCACGCCCAGCACACCCGAGCCCCACTTCACGCCGTTCATCCTCATATACGCACGAGGCAAACGACGACCGGACATTGATCAGGGGATGCCATCGCGTGCGCCTCTCCTTGCTCCACCTACACGCCAAGTTTCGCCACCCCATTCGCCACTGTTTGCACAAAAACCGAGAAAATACGCACGACATTCAAAGCCAGATCTAGACCAATCCGTGACGAATTAGCACGAATCAACCGTATGGATTTGAAGAGCTCGCCGAGATCTACACTTTTGCTTTTGTAATTTTTCGATTTCGTTGAACGGATTGAGAGATATTAAGGAAAGAAGATCGGTAATTTCTGGCCATGGAATAGATGGCGGCCATGGTTTGAAATTAGGGTTTCTGAAATGAGATAATGATAAAACTGTCTCGGTTTTGCGTGCGTATTTATAAAGGTAGATCCAAAATCGTCCGAACTCCAATCGAGACGTGCCGCCAGGCGTTTATAAGGTTTTACCCATATTTCGAACGCAATGAAACTAGTCCCAAGGCCTAATTCAATCGTATGTGGAAGGTAGCTTTTGAAGTCGATTATTTTAATTAAATTCGACATTAAATTTCTACGCGTTTCAAGCTCGCATGGCCCAACGACAAGTCCGATCGCTACGAAAATTGAAACCTTACAATAATTCACTGTTACGGATCCGATGAAACTGGTTTCGTCGAAATCCGAGACAGTTGTAAAAATGGCTATTTCTACAGTTTAATTTCAATATAAAATTCCCAATTTTAAATTATTAACTTTTAAATCAAATTTCAATTGTTCACAAATTTCATTTTTAATTTCATAATAATTAACAATCTTTTACAATGCAGTTTTCCATTATAAATCCAGTATAAAAGATTACATTAGATTCAGCGTTCAATTATATTGTAATTTAAATTCAAGTTATTTAATTCCAATTGAATTCTTTTATTTCGATTTACACTTTCATTATTGAATCAACCATTTACTTATACATTATTATCAATAGTTTATAATTCATTTACTTTCATTTTCTTCAGCTATCATCTTATTTAAATTCACAGTAATATTAAATTACATTCATTTACGTTGATTTCAATTATAACTTCAATATTAAATGTAACATTTTATTTATTTCGTTGTTTACAATCAAATTCAATTCGTTTCAATTACTTGTTACACTCAAATTTAAATCTTTACTTACGTTCCATTACAAGTTAACATCTTTATCAAATTACAGTTTCAGTTATTATCTGATTTCAATCGACTGTAATATTAAGTTACATTTATTTATATTAGTTTCAATAACATACACTTACACTATTAAATCTACCATTTTATTTATTCTTTGTTTACAATCATAACCAATTTGGTTTACAATCAAATTCAATTCATTATTTACATTCAATACAAGTTAACCTCCACATTTAATTTACAAATAAGTTATTTCAGAATTCAGTTTTGTATTTTAACTTGTAATTCACATTTAACAACACAAAATTTTATTTCCTTCGGATTTTTATCCAATTTTTTTTTTAATTGGTATTTTTAAAGTGTTAAAAATACGGGTCGTTACATTGCTTTACTCAAATCTCTTTGCTATGATATATGTTTTACACAAAACTTTGTTGATGAAAACCTTCAAAACCTTTGTTTAAAAGCTTTAAATAATCTCTTTCAAAACCTTTGAAAGTACCCCTTCCGAAACCATTTAACTACTTTACCCTGAACTCTAGACCGAAAGGCCAAAACATACCTTCCGAAATCATTTATAATTGACCTTTCAAAACTATGAAAGTGTCCTTTCAAAAGCTTTATTAAACCTTAGGCGTCCTCTTTTCAAAACACCTCAAACTTGCCTTTCGAAAGCATTGGAAACATTCCATTCAATTACTAAAAGTAAACCATTCAATAACATTAGGGAACCTCCCCTTCGAAACCTTCATTAGATACCTTTCAAAAGCATTAAAGTACTTTACTTAAAACAAACTTTTCGAAAGCATTGGGTTCAAGTTAAAGTTAGTGGAACATTGTTTCGAAACCATTTAAAACCATTCCTTTTGAAACCTTAGGGTTTAACTTTCAATACATCCAAGGGTCTTAAAAACTAGGACAAAAGCATCTATTTCAAAAGCATTTTCCTAAATAAAAGAAAGTGGATGGTGTCGAAACCAACCCCTTCGAATGCATAGAAAAGAAGCTTCAATGTTTAAAACAAAAGGACCGTTTCAAAGGCATTGCTTCGAAAGGTAGAAAGCGGCAGTAGGGGTTTCGATCCCTTCGAAAACTTATTCTTTAAAACAAAAGTGGCAACCTCTTTCGAAAGCTCGTTTCTTTAAAACATTTGACCAAGTCAAAAGTTGTTTCCTTCGAATTCCTCATTTATAACCAAAATGGTTCTAAATTTACCAAAGCTACTTCAACCCCTTCGAAAGCCTATTTCGACTCCATACCTTTCGCATAACTTCAATCCACTACGTATCAAGGCTGATACCATGTGTATTGGTTTCGACTTAGGTGGAGGCGGTAGTATGAGGTCAAAAGGTGGCTGCTATAAGTGGCGAAGCAGTAAAACCTTATAAAACTTATTTTTAGCCTTTTAAAGCAATTTCTTTCCAACTAACTTGCTTTATTTGTTAACATATGATTGGTTTCCAATTCCATTTCAAAATTGTTTCTAAAAGTGCTGCCGAATTTCAAAAATTAACAAATTAAAACATTTGCAAATAGCCCATTCTCCTTTTATAAACATATAAAACATTTAAGTCTCATACCTTAAATAATTTTATATCTTTAATAAAATACTTAGGAAAATTCTATAGAAATTCCCATAAATCACTTTTGATATGTTTTCTAAGATATTTAAATTTTTGATCCAAAGCTAATATATAATAGTCGTAATTAATTTTAAACCCAATTTAACCATTTTCCTTACTAGAAAATTCATAATAAATCCACATTAATTCAAAAAATTATGAAACTTGAAACCCGTCTCTAAAATAATTTTTCAGACCATATACCAAAAACGCAAGGCATTTGGATGTCATTAGATAGGTTTTTCAGAACAAATCTTATCATAAAATCTATATGAAGCAACATAAATCATCAACAAGCATATATCCATTTAACAATCAAAACGTGGCATAATACTTTTCAAAATAGGTTCGGATCTTATCTTGAATCCGAAAATAACAAATATGAGATGTAATCTATTATTCACCTTAGCTTATTATTAATGAGTTTGAGATTTGCTCTTGAATGAATTTGATTAAGCTTCCTTCTTTTGATTCTTGCTTATCTTCCCCTTACTTTCTTCTAATAGTGGCCAGCCAAGCTTGGTTTAATTTTTGTTTTTTTATGAACATGGAAATGAAAGTGGCATGAGGGTTTAGGGTAAGAATATAACCTATTCCTATTTTGCCCTTATCTTATTACCCTTATCTATTTCATTTTATTTCCCTTTAGTTCATTAGTTGATTAGGCATGACTACCATTTAATTATACAAATCTCAATCTATTAACAATTTACATTATTTAATTTAATTTATTTAATTAAATGTCCTAAATAATGTTAGTCAAAATTAAGATCGTTATAGTACAAAACAATTCAAAAACACAATAAATGACTATATAAAAATATCATAAAAATCCAAGCATCATTTCTAAGCAATTCAAACAACATACAAACATTCTTATCGTTCTAGACCTATAAAAACATAAAATGATGATTGATATAGTTAAATACCCAAAACAAATCAAAACCAACGTTTATCTTTTTAAATCATTTAAAAACTACTATTAAGGTTAGATTCATATTAGAAATTTTTTTAACATTCAAAACTCATTTAAAAACGACATTTTTACTATATAAACCGATAAAGTGCAATTAGAAGGATAAAACACTCACCTAGATCAAATCAAGAACAAATACCAAGTAAAATCTGAAGTAAACAGTAGCCTTCAAGATTCCTAATGCATTCCTAATAGTAATTAACTAACCTCCTTCCTAATCACCCTTTAATGATAAGATTTGGCTAACTAAAGTAAAAAAATTGATTGTTTTTGGCTATGGAGAAGATTAATTGTTGTTTAGATCAATTTTGGAAAGAGGAAAAATGATTGGTTGGTTGTCCCATAATTCGCTTTAGGCAAAAATCCCCAAAATGGCAAACTGAGCCTAATTTGAGCCTCACCAATTACCCACTAAGATGTGTGAAAACTGTCTAACTTCAAGCACCAATATCTTCTAGCCGGTATGTCTAGAAAGTTATTATAAGCACTCTGTAGAAAGAGAAACCAAAATATCTCTCATTTAGAAGTGGTTTCGGACCCTAAATTAGCTCCTATCAAAAGTTATAACCCTTACAAGTTCTTAGAGTGAAAATCGTCCAACAAAATTACTAATGGTAAAAAATGTCACTACTCAGTATTTACCAATGTTAGTATCATACGATCCAATTTGTATTTAAAACTAATATTTTACGATCTTTTGATATGTAAAATATAGGTCGTTACACTCCTTTATAGGAATTTTGTCCACAAAATCCTATCACAAGGTACAACCAAAAAATATAGTTACTGTTACCCAACAAGCTAAACAACCATAAGAAAGCATATCAAACATCAACCATGCAGTCATAAGTAATCACCTACCCTAGCATGCAGAGTGCTAAACTACTCTATAAAGAACATCAAATGTGAAAGGCAACATAAAATGTAAATTTTACCAAGTGAAGAGCCCCAGATAAGTGGTCCATGCTACACTTGTCTTTACACTGAGCTACATTGAAGGGAAATAGGCAGGGCATGAGGCTAGGGAGACTGCTCTCATGTTGAGAAGATTAGATGCAAAGAAAAAGGAACTGAATCAATCAAACTCATACTGCACAGGGAGCCATCTTGAAGCTATAGTACTTAACCCAACCTGAACCCTGCAATCAAGGGCATCGTAGCAGAAGACGGATACTACACTTATAAGGAAACAAGGGCAGGTCACAATGATAATACATAAGATCAAAGCAGAATAAGAATAATGCGTCGAGGCATAGAAGGTAGTACATGCTGAACTGAGCTGACTGCATCTCCAAAGCCCATACTTTGTCAACATCTACAAGAATAGGTCTGCACAACACATACTGGGGGCAACCTAGGCAGCACAAGAAGGGATCAAAAGCACTCCAAAAGGCTGCATGTAGGGCCACTCAGGATACGCTTCAACGCATAACCATATTTACAGGTAGATGACAAAGGTATGAAGCTCCTCCTATCTCTCATCAACAACCCTAGCATACTTGCAATGAGGGCAACTCAAATCGCAATCGGCTCAAATCATGGCTAGCCCCGAATACGCTCCCAGCATATGACAAATCAACTCTCAGAATGAAACAGGGCAGTACAACTCCATTTCTGCCAAAAATAATAGCCAGTTAAGCAAAGACAGTAGAGATGATGGATGAGAGTATGAACTGAGCATCAGGCAATATTTATTACCGCACCACTTCACATACATCAACAGCATCCCAAAGCTTCAGGGTGGCCCCCAGCATTCTTCTTACGACATCTACTACTTCAAGATAGAAGAAGGCCAACCCGCACATGCCTGGACTTTCCACCTAATTTTTCAAGCATCCCGCTTCAATTTCCTAGACTCCCGCCAATGTTATGGCTTCTCGCCAAAGACACGTCATCAATCTAGACACAATAAATAGGCATTATAGATGAATGGCAGGTGGCAAGATCTAAAGGCAGAGATTGAAGCAAAGGATAAAGGGAAATCGCGGCAATCAACGATGCACTTTTTCCACACTATAAAAAAAGGCATTAGAAGCATAGAAGGGGGCAATTTTTTCAAAGTCTAATGGTGATGATAAAAAAATTGAGAGATATTGCATGCTTCTAGGAAATTGTAATCATTTGTATCAAAAAAGTACAAAGTGGGTTATCCCGTGGACGTAGGATTAACAATAGTCCAAACCACGTAAAAATTAATGTGTCCTTTACTTCAATTCTTTTACTTTGTTTGTGTGATGCTTGATCGCTGGTGGCGACTACTTGGTAAAATGAGCTTGGCATTCTAACAAGCAGTAAGAGTGTGACTAGTGGACTATGTAAGCATCCAACGACATAGTCACTTCCTAAAGGCAGGTTTAACATAAGTTAAATATGTTGATTAAAACTCATGGGAGTAATCATTGTCTATATTGCTTCACGAACCAGTTGAGTGTTACGAAGTCGAAAAACTTCATTAACATTTTTGTCACTAGAAGGAGGTACTGAACCTCCGTTCCCTTTGCCCATCCCTAGCGAACCTGCGTAACCTCCATTTCCCAACTTCTGACCCCATGGATCCTATCCAAACCATCGTTCTCCAGTCAATGATACCTCCATCATCCACGGCCCGCCACCATCACTCACTAATCACGCTGATAATGCAGCGGGTAAGTAATAATGACACTCTCAGAAATGAGAACGGTGAGGCCGACCATAAACTACTTGATAGAAAGACTCAATAATCAGTGTTGCATGGAATCAAGTTGAATGGCTTCTACTAGCTGATCTTCACCACCATTTTCTATCAATGACTACAAGTTGGGTGAAAGCACGTAGGTATTTGTCTATTTGGATAGTGATTTCGAAGATGACAAAAAACCTAAAGATGGAATCTAGGAACTCTCAGTATGCCGTCAAGATGATTCTGAAAAGGCCCTCTTACTACGGTTGGGTGGATAAGGATGTTTGCACATTCTGCTCGAAACCCGGTTATTCAACTGCCATGCCCTTCAATGCACATCCCCATCCAAGCTGGACAGCAAGCTGTAGTGATTGAGATGCACACTGATTTGAAGGATTAGCTACCGTCCTTTGTTGGAACCAAATCCAGCTATCCATGCAGGGATTTTTTATGCTTCTCTCCCTAACCTAAGGGAACACCTTTATCGGGCAAATAGCTGAGATCGAAAGCATGATGGATTCAAAATCCGATGGAAGAACCAAAGGTTGAAGCACCGACCAAAACTGCAAAGGACAAGCGTTCGATACTGCACAAGAAACCTCATACCACATTCTGACCGATCTGCACCGCTTATGTAATAAGCCTTGTAAAAATATATGTATTAATGTATTAAACTGGACGTAAGGATATTAGACAGCCCGATCCAGTATAAAAATCTCTATATTATCTCTCTTTGGCAAGATTAAATGATCTTCCCATACACATCTGTAGTTCACTGTCAATAGTCACTGACCAAGAAACGTGCGAGGTCGGTAGACGAGAACGACACTCTCAGCAATAAGAATGGTGAAACTGGACTCAAACACTTGGAATTACATCAACGCAATCTGGCTCTCCAGCCAAGTTACTGCACTGGACGTAGGGACATTAGACCGTCCGAACCAGTTATCAAAATGGAGCTACAAAAACGCAACTCGGCTTCTCAGCCTAACTGGATGTAGGGATATTGGAGGCCTAAACTAGTATAAAAACCCCTCCATGTTAGTACTGCTGACATAGCACACTGGACCTACGGATACTAGACAGCTAGAACCGGTACAAAAAATCATGTGCATGCGAGGGTTGTAAATACACGACATGAATTCACAGTCAAATTTTCTCTTAGTCGTTCCCTAAACAGTAGGAAAGACTATGCCAAGTGAACGAAAAAATTACTCTTTATAGCTCGAACACTATCATTCTGCAGTTGCAATGCAACATACGAGCGATAATGGCAATCTCAGGAATAAGAACGGTGATGCTAGATAAGGATGCGACCAAGCGTATGTATGACACTACACCCCAAACAAGGGGCAGGTCATGCCAAACATACAGCCAAGCCAGCGAAGGTTACTACAACCCAAACAAGGGGTCAGATTATATTAAATGTGCAGGTAAACGCTGTCGTCTAAGGGTCAAGACCGGAGGCATAATCTACCTCGGCAGCTTATTATAAACATAGCAAGAATGCACAATACATGGAATATACACAAGTTATTGATCAGGTATAGATCCCGACACTACTTAAAGCTTGCCAGGTATATATCAAAAAACCGAGTTACCAATACTTAGTTATCTTCGTACATGCCTACCAAAATGCAATTGTCTGCTTTAAATATCTATAAATAATTTACAAAAGATCACAGCATGGGTCATATCATGAAGTGATACCTCATAATAAAAGCTATGTTAAGAATCTGATTTAGAAGACGAGCTAGTTATGATCGTTCCACGTCAATACGACATGCGGGAACGTGATCCCAAAGGTTGAAAAGAACTGTCTGTCAATTGAAGAGCATGGAGTTGATCATCCATCTCGGTAGTAACAACAAATAATCGGGCAAGAGTGACCCTACCATGAGTAGAACTATAGTAAGCAACACGGGGATTGTTATTGGCATCGGCCTAGACATTCTCGTAATCTTAAGACCTGTACTTATAGTCGACACGTTTTTACAAGAAGGACAAATCAAGTCCAGGCCAGAAACATCAATGGCACGTTGCATGCCGATTTCTGTCATTGTCTTCTTCACCTTCTCTATGTAAAACTCTTCTAATAGAGATGCCCTATCCATCCTACCTTGGGAAACTGCAATGGAATCTAATTAGGCCTCACATTCCAAGTTGAATATCTTGTTCTCTGGAGCATACATGCGCTCCATGGCCACACGCTTAATTTGTTTAACCTCATTCAATAGTTGATCTTTTCATTTCTCAGCATTTCTCCAGAAGGAGCCGAAGAGCCCTTTTGCATTGGAAAGATAGGGCGAGAAGCGGGTTTATGACGTACCCAACTCTCCCTTGTAATAATCATCCAACTCTTTAATCTTAGCCACATAGCAACTTTTTACATCACTCTTCCCCTTGAGGACCTCGTCTAGGTCGGCCTCAGAAGGGAGCATAGGAATTGCATCCGGTCTGAGAGAGGTGCATGTGGCTAAAGTCATCAGAGGATCATCATCTGCGCACATAAGCTGCACAATTTTTTTGTCCATCTCCACAATCCTTTACTTCAATTTCTTGATCTCACCTCTATATACAGCTCCATATATGCTCTTGGCATTCTTTAATAAGTGCTATAATTCTGCTACTCTGGTTAGGGTGGAATCTAATTTTTCTTTAAGGGCGGCTACCTTTGAACCCTGATCGAGAGGAGCCAACCAAAAAAGTTAAATAAGTCCATGCACATTAGGATTAAATAATAATATAAATAGTCTAGGTAAGAACACTAAAGCTCATAAATTTTGTAGATAAGTGTTATTCAATAAACAAACTTCAAAACTGTGTCAAGTATTGTCACGTTACACAAAAAACCATTCCTTATCCTAAGGTCATAGCAATTAAGCACTAAAATGACGTCTAAGGAACATCAGGAAAAGGGTGGGTTATGCTAGCAAGAAAGGTGATGTGAGAGTCATAGCATGCTCTTGCATAGTGATCCATAGGTTATTCACCTGTCACCTCGAAGTCCTCTTTGTTGTTAAAAAAATTCTGGTCTAGCGCGGGGTAAAAGAACTCTAGGACTTCTCACGGTCATTGTAGCAAAGCCTCCACCCTCTTTCTTTTTATCTCCTTTCACTTAAGCTTTTCTGAATAAGAGGCAATCCTGCCTCTAGCAACTTGTAGTGAATCCTCAAGCTTTCATATCATTAACACAGCTTTTTCCTTGTGTCATTTAGAGTTTCAATTAGTTGAGATCTTGTTTTTTTGGTTTGCCTTGCAAAGTCGCCAAATAAGCTAAGGGCGTCAGTTTTCCATCCATCATTATGAAGATGAGAAGGCCCAGAACCTACAGGAAAGGGAGGAGCGGTGTCTGAGCAGGACACCATAATCATCCTTCCATATTCAGCAGCCTCTTTCTCACTAAAAAGTCTGGCAATTTCTACGGGCATCTCCTCCACCCATTTCTTATATTATGCAATCTCACTTCTATAAACAATACTATAGAGCTCTTCACCCTCCTTTAGGTCCGCTCTATCCCTTCCAACTTGGACGCATCACCTCCCGACCATGCGCGCAGTTTTCTATTGTAATCATACTGGCGCTTAAGCATGTCCTTGGCCTTTTTGAGCTCCTTATGAGCAAACTTCAAATTTAAATCAAGTCTCTCGTTCTCATCCCAAAGTTAAGCAACCTCATCTTTAGAAGCATCCTCCGCCTCAATCGCATCAGAAACTTTAAGGTCAGAAACGATAGAGGAGGCAAAAGCATTCTGACGATATGCATCGTCAGTGTTGAGCAGAGCTTTGTGAGAACCAACTTAACCAATCATAAAATATAACTTGGTTGCACGATTAAAAAACACAACAAATAATGTTTTAACATTGAACATCCATCATTTGTTACATTATCTCTACTTGTCCATGTACATAAAGATCATGCATAAAATAACAAGGGTACGAAGAGCTAAGTCATTATTCAAGGTTCTACGCTTGAGTGTAAACCACTTTAAGTGGGAGCTATCAGATGGAAATAAACCATTTTCTAGCGTGTATCACCATCGGCTCAGCACAAAATCACTAAGGGCCTTCTTCTCTTGAACTACTCGATCTATCCTAGATAATAATTCCTTATTTTCATCCTTAAGCTTTGCAAAAGACTCATTTAACTCTTTTTCGTGCATGCATATAGCTGTAGTGCTTAAACCGAGGTGATCTAAGGTTTGTTTCTCAAGCTTAGCCTCGCTCTTCCTCAATAGTTTTGTAAACACAATCTCTTTAGAAGACTAAACAAAATAATAAGGAAAACACGATCATTTGCAAGATAACAAAACAAAAATCATGTTTCATTGCACACACTCAAATCGATTTCAGAATCTTCATACGAAAGGAGACAAAAGAAATCTAAAATTAAATATCTATTGGGGGATTCAGATTAACCTTGTGTGCAATTTTCTCCCCTTTTTCCTTGGATTGCAGGTCTCCATAGTCAACCTCTACTGCCTTACTCTTAATGGAATGCTCAGAATGGTTGGGAGAAAAATCTTGCACCATGACCTTTTCACTATACCACCTATCTCGGTAATACTCATAGATCGAGTTAACCGGAGACTAATCTGCTAGGAAATCAAGCTTAAACTCTCTCCCAAAGTCATGCCTAACCGAAGCATAAAGACCATAAGTCACATCAGAAGTGAAATTTTTAAGCTCCTTTTATGATTGGGTTAGTTTCTCCGTCATTACTTCCAAATCTTTCACCACCTTGGATAGCACCTCGTCTTTCTCCCCCAGCTCACGCTCTTTTGAAGCCCAAACATCTTCTATAGCCTCAGCTTCCCTCTCAGTCCGCTCTTACAATATCCTAGCATCTTCTTCAGCTTTGACCTTTGTAGAAGTCAGTGCAGGCTTCCAACATTAGATGAGGCACGGTCAACCTCAAGTTTAGCCACCCGATTAAGGAGCAAGGCATATGCACTCTGCCTCTCACATGCCTTCACCACCAAGGTCACAAGCTACAAGAAAGTAAAGTTTAAAAGGTATAAATAGCAAACAAGCAACTAAAAGAAGAAAAGGAGAGAAAGAAGATCACTCACATAAGACCCGAGTTTCTCCAGTTCATATAGAAATTCAGAAGAAGACATCTCAGGAACTATGATTGGAATAAAGGAAGGCGGGGAAGATGAGACAACTTGTTGCAAAGTATGCTCTGTAGTTCTCCTCACTCTCTCTATGAAAGCATATATAGCCCCTTCGGGAATAGGCAAGCAATCAGCACTGACGGACAAATCCTTCTACGATGAAGAAGCGGTCAACGCGATTGAGGTAGAAACATGAAGGGAAGAAATGAGCTTAGCAGGAAGAGGCGGAATATCTGAAGCAAGGGAAGGAGGAGTAGTGGTTAATCATTTAGGAGCAGGAGAAGAACCACCAGAACCATCATGGGATCTTTTTGAGAACTGCCATGTGAAACCTAGCAAAAGTTTCAGCATTCATTGAACCTACAAAGAAAAAGGAGTGATAAGATTAAAATCCAAGGATGATAATTCCCTAAAATCTACTACGAGCATCTTATACCCCCAAATTTTGTTGAAGAAGTAGTGGGCTTAAATATGCTATGAGAAAACGTGTGATGGGGACACAGTAGATTGCGGTCCTTCAGTTTATGTCCATTAAGAAAGTTATTTATTTTCCTGTTCTTTGCCTCCAAACTTGAAACATGTCATCTGTGAGAATCATATAGTTTTTCATTTTCCTAAAAGGAGATGGTGTGTATGGAATATTGACGAAAGAAAGAAGGAAAGTCATCTAAGTTCAAAATAAAGAAATAAAGATCGACCCAGTTTTTAGTTTTCCGTGGAACAATAGGAAAAACTGATTTCTTGGCCTGAATGTAAAAAAAAAACATCATCCCCTTTTGAAGGACTCTTCCTAATTCAAAGAGAAACCAAAGTTCCTCGCTAGTGAGATAGAAGCAATTTTTGGCATAAAGAAGAAAGTAGCAAGGGAAAGAGTATAGGAAAGAGGAGAAAGTTGGACAGGAGCAATATCAAGGGAAGTTACCCATTTACGAATAGTCGAGTGCATAGGAAGATAAAGACCACATCAGGTGTGTTCTGGAGGAATGGAGATAAACCCAACCGGCGATGTATTAATGCGTTCATGAGGTTCGGGAACCCTAGCTTCATAACTAAAAAAAGCCAAATTGTTTGAGAATGTTGGTGGCATCTTCTAGCCGAGTGATTCTAGAGGGAAGAAGTGTAGAGGAAGACAAGGAGGAATCCATTTCAAAGTTTTAGGATTACTTCAAAGAAGGATCAAACAAGAATCGAAGAAAGTTCTCATATTTTCAATCTAAAGAAAAACCCCAAAGTTGGAAATTAGAAATTGATCTAATAGAAATTATTTCTAAGAAAAAGGATAAAAAGAAATTAAGGGAAGATGAAGAAAAGATATACGTACCTTAATTTGGACAATGGTCGCACGATCAAAGTAATAAAGAATTTTTATGGGACGCTGATCGATTGCCAAAATAATGAGCATAAAGATTGAGGAGGATCTGCCTAGAAAAATGAAAAGCCTGGTTGAACAATGGTTTAAAAATAGACCGATAAGGGAATTGCTAGAGCACAAGAGAATTAAATGCGAGAACAGTAGAAACGGTTTTCCCGTTACCGAAAAGAAAGGAAGATTGGATAGAAATGATAAGATATGTAGACCGAGTACTTAAGATGACAAGTCTACCATGACCTGCGGTCGCCGCAGACTTATGGGATAAGTGTTACACCTGTCTTTACATTGAGCTATATTGTAGGGAAATGAGGCAAGGCATGAGGCTAGGAATGCTGCCCTCGTGTTAAGAAGATTAGATGCGAAGAAAACGGAATTGAATCAATCAAACTCATACTGCACAGGGATCCATCTTGAAGCTACAGTACTTAACCCGACCTGAACCCTGCAATCAAGGGAATCACAGTAGAAGATGAATATTGCTCTCATAAGGAAACATGGAAAGGTCACGATGACAACACATATGATCAAAGTATAATAAGAATATGTGCCGAGGCATAGGAGGCAGTACATGCTGAACTAAGCTGACCACATCTCCAAAGCCTGTACATTTTCAACAGCTACAAGAATAGGTATGCACAGCACACACCGGGGGCAACCTAGGCAGTAATTCAAAGGGTCGAAAGCACTCCAAAGGGCTACATGCAGGGTCACTCGGGATACGCTTCAATACAGAACTATACTTATAGGTAGACGACAAAGGTATGGAGCTCCTCCTTTCTCTCATCAACAACCCGAGCATACTAGCAATGACGGCAACTCAAATCGCAATTAGCTCAGATCATGAGTAGCCCTGAATACGCTCCAAGCATATGCCTAATCAACTCTCAGTATTAAATAGGGCAGTACAACTCCATTTCTGCCAAATATGTTAGCCAGTTAAGCAAAGACAGCAGAGATGTCAGCACGACAGTATGACCTGAGCATTAGATAATAGTTATTACTGCACCGCTTCGCATACATCAACAGCATCCCAAAGCCTCAGGGTAGCCCAACATTCTTCTTAAGACATCTGCAACTTCAGGATTGAAGAGGCCGACCCGCACAGGCCTGGACTTCCCGTCCAATTTTTCAGGCATCCCGCTTCAATTTCCAGTACTCCCGCCAATGCTATGGCTTCCCACCAAAGACGCACCACTAATCTAGACACAACAAATAGGCGTTGTAGATGAATAATAGGTGGCAAGATCTACGGAGATTGAAGCAAAGGATAAAGAGCAATCAACAGTGTACATTTTCCATACTATAAGGGAAGGCACTGGAAGGCGTAGAAGGGGGACGATTTTTCCGAAGTCTAATGTTGATCATAAAAAATTGAAAGATATTATATGCTTCTGGGAAATTGTAATCATTTGTATCAAAAAACAGTATATATTGGATTACCCTATGGACATAAGATTAACAATAACTCGAACCACGAAATAATTTATCTGTCCTTTACTTTCATTCCTTTTTCTTTGCCTATGTGACGGTTGATCGCTAATAGCAGCTACTTGGTAAAATGAGCTCGGCATTCTAACAAGCAGTTAGAGTGCGACTATTGGACTATGTAAGCATCCAGTGACATAGTCACTTCCTAATAGCAGGTTTAACATAACTTAAATATTTTGATTCAAATTTGTGGAGGTAATCGTTGTCTAAATTGCTTCATGATCCAATTGAGTGTTGTGAAGTCAAAATACTTCACTTATAGTCCCTATGCTCTTCTCGGTCTCCTATATGGAATCGCTTTCACTATCACTCTATTAACCCTTTAATAACTTCACTTCCTTCCTCCTAAGCTTCCTCGTATCATTGTCGACTATACGAGGGAGCTTATGATGTCTCGAAACTTCTGGTTCATCATCGATATCATCTAGTCGATCTAATGCCATCTTTCAATGCCTTTTGTAAGCTCTTCCTAGAATCCACCTATGTATAATGGATCTCTATTGCTTACAATGCCTTTTGGCACACCCTAGGACCTCATAGTCCACTTCACTCACCACTTAACCTGTTCCACTCGAGTTTGTAGGTATAAACTTATCACTCTTTGTCAATCTATCGACTACTCAAATGATACTATATCCTCCTCTAGTCCTTTGCTGTTCACCAACATCTATTCCCATTCTCACTAGGGAATCACTAGTGATTGTGACAACCCACTAAGCTTCTTCTACTCAACATCCACTACTGGTAGCTCATAAACCTCAATCCTTACGTCCACCTTCATCCTATCCTAATAAAATGTCCACCCTATATTTGTATTAACTCTGGGATATATAATCAGTCTTGAATGACGATAATCTGGGATATATAATTAGTCAACCTTCTCGATCGAGTTCGCACTGTCTCATCTCCTCAGACTCTACACTCATCTCTATCCTAGCAATGATCCTCACTAGTCTAGCATCTCACCTCGACTAGCTCTATTAGAGTAGGCCTAATCAGCTAGCTTGACAATACCTCTTTCTCTAGCTCTTTCCTCTATTGTAGAAATCATAACAGGTAATATACTCAAAATGTATCTACATTAGGAACACTACTTCTAAACTGGCATGTCCCATAATATCTCCTATAAGATCCTTAAGTGCATCTCGTACTTCTATTCCATTAGAAGATAATAATATCACCTTCGAACACCGGTACAAGCTCACTTAGCTCCCAGCACTCCATACTATCTTAAAGAACCATTCGTCCACCACGCAAATACTATAAGTACCCATCACTCGAATACACTCCTATGAGTGAACCACTCTTTCACGGGTCATTCACTTGCACCTCCAGCGCTCATTACCCTTTGAGTACCACCCTCTCAAAGATATGACAACTGGCCACTCGATTGATACAGAACCCTATCCCTTTGTATGGTAATAGCCTGATCACCTCCGGATATTCTCTTACCATGGGTAATGTTGACAACTCCTCATGCAGGACCTTAAGCGAATATACAAAGCTAATAATAACTGTATCCTCACATGCACAACCCAAACCTGGGCTTTGCTCTCCTCCAATCCCAATCGTCATCGACAATATCTCACACTTACTGCAGCTTTGTATCCCTTCAACCACTCCATCTCCAAACGATGCCAAGCACAACAAAACCCAAACAAAGCAATCACCGCAAACAAACATCCATGAATTGACAACGCTAAGTCTTGAGAAACCACACCCAGGTTGGTCGAACCATCCACCAAGCTTGGAACAACCAAAAGTTTGCCCAATAGGCCAGGATTTAACCCTAACCTATCTACTGGGTCATTGGATATAGAGGGCCTAATATATCTATATCAAATAAAACACATATAAGTATATCGTAAATGAAAAGCATACCTCGAATAGCAAGGCCCTTCCCTTTCTCCTTCACCAATGGAGCAGTCGATGAAGTATGAACAATACCCAATGCATAAGTAGACACGTCCTACCTATTGCTCTACAACTCTTTCATCTTCATATGTCTAGTCCTATCGCAATTGAATCACTTCCTTTTCCCACTCTTCGGGGCCATGTAGTTCTTGCAAAGATGACCCTTATTGTTGCAATTAAAGCACATTATCCTCCACTTGCCATTCTTTTGATCATCCTCTTCTTGAGGCTGCTTCTTTTCTTTGTTATTCCATTTCCTTTTGCCTCCTCCGCTTACTTGAAGCTTCGACTCTTCCTTAGAAACAACTACTTTAGCCTTTCATTTTGGATACAGGCTTTCTTACCTTAAAGCCTTCTATATGACCTTCTTGAAAGTCTCATCAATATGGTCAATCATCCTCTAGCCTAACTATTCATTCAGGCCAACTATGAACTTCTCATTCTTCTTCAATAGAGTGTCGATAAAGGACAAATCATACTTTAATAACATGCCAAATTCAAGTACATACTCTAAAATAGTCTTCTCTTCCTTTTTCAACTCAGCAAACTTTTAAAACAATACCGACATCTGGGCAGCTCGTACAAACTTCTCTTTAAATCTATCTTTGAACCGGTCCTAAGTAAAGTGATCCTCAGGAGTAGCTATCTTCAACACATTTCACCAGTTAATTGCTTGACTCTGAAGTTGCCTATAGGTCAACTTCTTATTTGTTGCATCATCCAACTCTTAGGTCCTCGAAGATCTGCTCATAGGTGTCCAACCAATCCTGCAACTCCGTAGTCGATTTTGTTCTAAGAAATGGTTTTCTCCCAAGGATAAAGTAGTCCTTGTTCAACTTGGAAAAGTCACACTTAGGCGCTTGCACGGGAGCACCACCAATAGCAACAATAGGAGCAATACCTTGAGTTCGCAGCATGTTTCCCATCATCTCAGTAAATATGGTATGCACATTAAAGTTAGCCACCCCGAGCCTGCCTCATCCTCCTCCACTCCCTAAAGGGAGTTCTTAGCAACATTCCTTATATGTCGGCTCATTCTTAAAATCTATAATAAGAACGATAATTCTCTTATAAAAAAATTGCATACATGTTACTCGTGTGTGCAATGCGACTTATACTATATAGACTACCAATATATAGTTCTAAAAACCAATATACAACAAGTAATTTCTTTCATATCACTCGATCCATTCTAAAGCATACCACTTACTCTATCTCTTATGGATCACGTATCTACTTAGGTCAACTAAGCAACCTAAGCTTCGATACCAAATGCAACAATCGCCATACACCTTCTGTGCCTAAATATAAATTATATAGTGTATTGTAACGATACCCAATTGATGTAGAATGATTTCAAGGGTAAGGTAATCAAACTCTAATAGATAAGCATGTCGTATATCTCATAGCGTGGGGATAAAATATAATAATCATAACGAATATAAAATAAGTAAGACAATAATAACTAAAATGTACCACATAATCAGAGTGCAACAGGTTCATCATAGCTATATACACACATCACAGAGTTTATACATCAAATAATAAGCCTAAATGTACTATCTCTGAATAAAATTAAAACAGTGATAAATCTTCATAGTGCTTCTTAGCAAAATAGTGATAGGCTCTAAAATATAAATATTGATAAGCGCCAGCCTCTTGCTTATCTATTGAACATCTCCATGCTCTATCTCAGACTATTATCTAGTCTACTTATTTAAGAGTGTCCAAGATAATAAAACAAAAAGCATGAAACCTTGACTTAGAAAATAGTATGGTGTGAGAGATAAAGAATCTCAAGATACTATAAAAATCGATATAGAAAAATAGAGACACTGAGTATGAGGAGTCACACCTAACATATCCCTGCATCCATTAACACATAACACCATATATATGCTATACTGCTATCATCATCATAAGGGTTCACTACATCAAGTATAACATCAAGTGTCAGGGTACCAAGCATAATAGTACCTACGACACAAGACATCCAATGAAATCATGTTGCAATCGCTAATCAACTATAGCAACCGTACAGCGAACACACACAATAATGGTCATTACCAAGATTCTGCTTTACCTTAACCATCACTAAGGTCTTGCATCATCACCAAGATCTCACATCGCCTCGACCATTACCAAGATGCCTTATAATATCTGATAACTCGTATGATTATCACCCTGGTCGATGACACACCACACCGCAAAGTGCTCTATCACGTGTCATCGCCAAGGTACTGCCATCAACTATCACTAAGGTCTAAAATACACAAATGAGTTTCCTCACATTCCCTTGCCCCATGAAAAACCTATCACATCCAATGTTATCAATGATCTCTTCTCCACATGACTCGATACCAAAACACACCACATCCCACCACATCACATAACATCATCGAAAGTGCCTCCTAAGACCGTCACCAAGTCAATATATACTTCTTACCCTCGACCAAAATGATCCACACCATCAATACGTCAAAAAAGGAACATCTACAGACATCTATTATCAGTCGTAGAGTCCCCTTATAAAGGTCCCGAAGTCATCACGTTGTAATGTCACGTCATCGCTTCACTATCGCATTATAGAGCCGTAACATCAAAAAAGGGCATCGAACAAACATATGAACCATTGCGACACGATCCCGAAGCTCCTCCTTGGCCCCTACCAAAATTGGTTGTGATTAGCCAAGGTCGTTTGTGGTCGGTACCGACTACCCATGTGAAGGAACCAGGTCAGTCGAAAGCGGATTATATAGGTGATTTTCAAAAAATTTACATTTATAGATCTATATTAGGCCTATAACATTTAAATAGATTTTTGATCCAATCTATGGTTGTTTAAATAAAATATTTATTTTATTTAATTGTTTTAAAGTGTTTGAATTTAATTTAAATTTAAATTTATATTATAATAAGTGTATCAAATACACCCATGTGTGTAAAATTCAAGTGCAACATATAAGTAGTGTACATGGCTAATGTGACCGTATATATGTGCTATGATTTACACTGCAACAAACCCATTTGTCTATTTATTTATTGTTTCAATAGTTTTGTTTTTAAATTATAGAAAATAAAAATATATGTATATATTATTTACTTATATTTATATATATATATATATGTGTGTGTGTGTGTATAATATGTTATAAAGTTATTTAACTAATCAAAAGTTTGCTTATACTAAATATGACAACAAACAGTGTTTATGTAAGCAACTAAGCATGAGAGGAAAATGTGGAAGGGTTAGTTCCTTTCATTGACTCATCCTTTATGCCATTTCAAAACAATTTTAAACACTCAAACACATCTTAATTTTGACTAATATGTTTTGAAATCTAAAAAAACAATTTCAAATTTAGTTTTAATTTAGGAAAGATTTAAAATTAAATTGAAGATTTTACACAAAAGCCCCTTATTTAAGATTTAAGATGAAACAACATATACATACATACATATTTATATAAATAATTGAAAATTATATTTTAAATTTGAAATAACATATATGAAGTTTGTAGTTTAATATGTTTTCAAACTTAGATCTAACAGATTGAAAATAGCTTTAAATTAAGGAGGATCCAAAGTAGGTTTGTGATTTTGCACAAGAATCCACTTGTAACTTTTGAATCAAAACAACCTTTAAACATATGCAAACAAAAACCAAAATAATTTATGTTCAAAACCAACAAACACACAAAACATTAACATCTTTCAAGATGGTTTCGGTACTTTGTTTTTTTCTATGATGATTACAAAATAACAACAATTTAGTGAAATTAGTTTTCAATCAAAAAGTTTTTTCATAAACATCAATTTTAAAATAACAAAAATATATTGGACAACTTAGACATATATAAATCCCTTGAAGAATTATAGGAATCAAAACTATACATATAAGATGAACAAATAATACAAAGAGATACAACATATATGAGATCTAATCGTACAATCATCGTGTATCTCATAATCAAATAAAGTTAGAAATTACCTTATAGATGTAGCCAAAAGTCGCACCTTGAATAAAGAATAGAATCCCGAGATCAGATTGAATCATCTCTAGATTTTGCAATGATCCAAAGCACCAACTTTTATTTACTTGTTTTTTACTTTTGATTTTTTTTGGAAATTTTATGGTTAGGAAGCCATTAATTTTCAACTGGGGGGAGAAGAGAAAGAAAAATGAATGGTCATGAGAGTGAATGAATGAATAAAAGGAATTTTAGTTTTAAAGAAATAATTAAACCTTTCATATTCCTTCCTTAAAACTTTCCTTATTTAATTCTTCATTAAATCTCATTAAATTAAATCAAATACCTACTTTTTAACATGTGTGGTCAACCATAGATGGAGGCATTTGAACCCTCATAATTTCCATAAACACTTAGAGCATTCCCAACCGTGTTGGTTAGCACACGTCGATTCGAGACGAATCAACTAAAACCCACCCCCAACGCCGAAAAGAAGAAGCATAAGTATGCTTCTCCTTAGCCAATTAAATTATAGCCGGCTAAGGCTGAAGACGGGGATCGCAATCGACATTCGTGGATTGCAATCCATGAGAGGATGTGGATTGCAATCCATGTCATACACTTAGCCAGTTTTAATTTAGCCAGCTAAGTGTGCGTGGGATAGCCGGCTATAAATAAGTCGGTTACCGCATTTCTTCCCTCCAAATTTCGTCTTCATGCTTCCTCCTCCCCATTATTTCCACCACCTGAGAGCTCAACAACGAAAAATTAAAAAAGGGGTCAAAAAAAGTGAGAAGAGCGCTGAGGAAAATCCAAGGAAGCAGCAGTCGCAGCGGTGTAAATGTTCCACCTGCCATAGAAAACGCCCATGTCGAAGAAAACACAGACGTACCGACGACCGGTACTGGATATTGATGAAGCACGGGAGTGAGGCAAAGACATGTGGCTAGAAATACAGAAAATACGGCTTTGGATCCGCACATCGACCAAAATTTGGACTCGACAAAGATTTGGTCAATTTTCGTATACTCCCGGGGGACGAAGTATACGTCAGCATGTGTGTCGAAAATTCAATAAATTTTCTACCTTCAAATATCTAAAACTGTAGAATAAAAATTAAGTTTGCGGCCTGTTTAAAATTAGGCTCGTCGCGAGCGCACCCATGGCTCTTAGGTTAGTGTAATATGCCTATATAGAATGATCCGATCTTATGATACCGAAAGCATTATTCATGTTTTTCTTCGAGATATAGGATTTGGAGATTTCTTGAGTATGTATTTACATAAATAATCTTTATTATTTTGACGCTTTTAGTACTTTTAATAATCGTAAATTGTTGTGATAGATATCAATGATCTTTTAAATTCAGATGTTCAGTTATGTGATGCTTCAGCCACTTATTGGTGGAAGACCACTCATACATTTCACTTTAGTTTTGGAGAGTTAGGTTTTACCTCTTTAGACTTTACTATGATTGCCGGTTTAGGCTCGGACGGGGGGAGACCTTACCATATGACGAGGAGTACCAGCACTTTCACCGTTTTTCTAGTGTACTTCCACATCTTGACTTTCAAGATGGATTGTCATCCGGACTGCAAATTAGATGCTCTTACATTAGACAAGCAATCTATGAATTGATACATGGTCATAGCACAGACAATCATTTGGAGATTGCTCGACTGTTTATTTTGTACATGATGGGGAACTTATTCTTTACAAATGCATCGAAAATGTTGCCAACTGGATATGTTGCAGCTTTTGCAAAGTTGTTGTTTGGTAGTCCAATCGTATATGATTAGGGGACTCAAATATTAGCGTATTTGTATCGCTCTTTGGATCATCAGTGCATCGTTAGGGGTAGATCTATGTCCATTATAGGATTTTGGTAGATTTTACAGTATTGGGACTATGAGTACTTTCGCAACATGACTTATCCGACGTTGGACTCCACGTTACTCTTTTTCTTCCCCCAAGTTAGAGCATGGGCTCGAGATAACTGCAGAATGGTGCAAGGAGGGGAGGCACGTCATATATTTTATGTGGCTCGAAATCAAATCGAGTTGCGAACCACATGAGAGAGTGTTGTTTGGCATCCTTATGATGGTTTGCCTTTTACAACCAACCCCATCATAGTGCACGCTGCAGTCCTATCTGCTAGATGTTTTCCATTGGTATCATCCCCATCCAGTTTAGGATGTTATTGGTTCCTCGGTGAGCGTAGTTGGAGATAGATATTAGATGGTGATTTTGTTCCTGACGATCCACATGTAGATACACCTTTTTTGAAGGTGTATGACAGCACCACTTTACAGGAGTATGTAGGAGAGTGGTGGTCGACTAATTACTTCATCATCATGAATTTAGATTATGCATCTTTTTGGCGTCGATTTTACACTCCACCGCATAAGGCTACTTTTGTCCGTGCTGCATCCGTTGATTTGGTAGGGCCTTCAGGCATCAGAAGTGGTGTTGTCAGCCGATTTTACAGGACCTTACACAGAGTACTCAGGTATATCATGCTCCTCATCCATCCCAGATAGGAGATTATGGTTGGACAGTCGGTATACCAACAACGTTGGGAGTTGATATTCATCGGTTTGAGATTTCATGGTATCAAGATCCAACTACGTTTTCATATGAGGATTTGTTTTAAATGCAGATGGGACTCCACCAGCTTATGTACGTCGAACATCGATGGAGCATGGATGAGTTGACTGCTCGTATTAATGAGCTTACTACTATTGATGAGCAGCAATACCATCCTACACCTAGAGTAGATGATGAGCGGCGATATCATCCTACACCTAGAGTAAATGATGATGGCGATGTAGTTGGTATTTTTTATGATGAGTACCAGTTTGATGATCCATAGTGTTTGTATTTACTATCAGTATTTGTATGTCCTACCAATGTGTGTATCAATGTATTATCAAAGTTTTGTATTTACTAGCAGTGTTTGTATCAGTTTATTATCAATGTTTTGTATTTACCGTAGTGTTTGTATTAGTGTATTATCAGTGTTTTGTATTTACTAGCAGTGTTGTATCAGTGTATTATCAGTGTTTGTATTTACTAGCTGTGTTTGTATCAGTATATTATCAGCGTTGGATTTCCTTTTTTGTTTTGTATTTATTACCAGTGTTTGATTCATGAGACGCAGATCATGAACTTTATATTTTAACAAATGTTTTGTAACGAAAATTCATAACATCTTCAATAATCCATAATATCTTCAATAATCTCAATGTCAAATGAAAGTTGGACTCCCGATGATTATTTAGTACTAATCAAAGCGTACATAGAAATTGACCGTAGACGCATGGAAGAGGAGTTGGAGCAATATTTTTAGGTCACTTTAAACGAGGTTTTTAACAATCATCCTGATTGTAGATTAATTCGAAGGCTTCTGGAAACTCAGAGTACTTTTGTCACAATTACTAGAACTTGTCGAAGATACAAAATCAGTATAAATACAGTGAAGGAAGAAGATCTATTTCAGTTAACACGAGCTATGTTTCATTCGCATTATTTGTAGGAGTATCACGTTGATTTTGTTGGACATGTTGCATGCAATGGGTTAGATATATTAGATAATTTGAATGACATTTGGGTTAGTTAAGTTTTTTAAGTTAATTACCTTCAGCAAGTTCTTTGCACTTTCAGTGAGTTATATGAAATTTCAAATTCAAGCCTGTATTTTCAAAATCAAGTATGCACTTAAGATAATAACAACATTTAACCCATGGAAAATATTAACAAACAAGACTTAACTTACTAAGACAACAAATAATAAATGCGGACAACTTCATAGAAAACAAATAAGACAATAAAAAGTAAAACACGACAACATCATGGAAAACAAACAAGACAACCGATGATTAAAAAACTACCTTCGACCACCTGATAAGTTAATTGAACCCGACATCTTTTGAAGCGTCTGAATTTGTTCTTCATGTTCAGTAGCATACACAACTGCTCGATGAGGAAGAGGATCGTCAATCCATTATCAAAGTCCATAACCATCAGGAGAATTACGGCATCTATAGTGGCACCGACCGATGTTGGTTCTGTTTTCTTACAATAGCATACAAAGCAGAAACCCTATAGTTATAGTAGATCTCTCCAGATTAAACCTCTTGATCTATGTGAGGTACTTGGTGGCGTATTTCATTCCTTCTTTCTCTTCTCCCGTTATGGCAACGTTGCTCTGCTATTTAACATCTACCATTTTCTAGCTGCATGCGCTCTTGCACTTCTATCCCATGCTATCTTACATCAACATTGCGTCTTTCCTCCATTTCAATATACCACTGGGTTGGTGGTTGAGGGGAGGATGTATTCGGTGGGCTATTGTGCTGTAACGGACCTTCGTATGAGTATGAGGAGGGCAAAGAAATATGATTGTAATCGACCATTTTTATATACTACTGTTATGATATGAATGAAGAGAAGTATGGCAAGCAAGGTAATATAAATATAAATATATATATATATATGTATGTATAGCATAATACATTGCCCGTGTAAAGCAGTGCAACGTGGCTAAAGTGGCCGATTTGACCCGACACTTTGTCATTCTGACTCCACATCCATTAGCTTTAATCCGTGTAAAGCAATGCAAAGTGGCTACAGTGTCCAATGTGTCCCGACACTATGTCATTCTGACTCCACATGACAAAGAATTAATTTGTGTAAAGCTGTGCAACGTGGCTACAGTGTCTGATATGACCTGACACCGTGCCATGTTGTCTCCACACGACAAAGCTTTAATCCGTGTAAAGCAGTGCAACATGGCTATAGTGTCCGATATGATCCAACACTGTGCCATTCTGTTCCATATCACAAAGCTTTATTTCATGTAAAGCAGTGCAACGTGGCTATAGTGCCCGATAAGACCCAACACCTTGCCATTCTGTCTCCACATGACAAACTTTAATCCATGTAAAGCAGTGCAACGTGGCTACAATGTTCGATGTGACCCAACACCAGACCATGCTGCCTCCATCTTCAGTGCAACATGGAAATTTGATTTATCAATATGGCATTATATAGTATAATAAATGCCGCCTCCTTGTGATTAATCAATATGGCTATAGTGTCTGATATAATTGGACACGATGCCATTCTATATCCATTAAACAACAAGAGCTTATAAATAGAATTAAGAATGTCGAAAAACATACTCATTCAAACTTCCAAACTCATCATCACCATTCTTCTACCTATATTAAACGAGTTCGCTAAAAAGTTTATGGTGCTTCTCATCCTCTTCTTCGTCATCTTCATCATCTTCGGACGATTTAATTGAATATTATATTAATCAACAAAGATTGTTTACTGCTGAAACGAGGCATTTAATGGCCCATGAAATTGCTGAAAGCTCTGCTTCAACCCAAGGAGGTAGCGTTGTTGGAAGGAAAGACTTGCGTTATGGACAAGACTATGCTAGCGGTCATAATCAACTGATCAAGGATTATTTTACGGCAAACACTATGTACAGGGATGTGGATTTTTGATGAAGATTTCGTATGTCGAAGAATATCTTTAATCAAGTTCTAGACAAATTATGATGACCCAACTTTCTACTACCAGAAAATTGCATCATTTTTAAGAAAGAAAGGGGTGAGAAATAGAAAAGATAAAGAAGAAAGAAGAAACAACATCAGAATCTCAACAGCGGAACGAATGAAATATAATATATCACATAAGAGATTACAAAGTATCATATACAACAGAGTTACACAGATAATATATCACATACTAGACAGTTATAAACACCTGTCTAGTTAATACAACGCGATACAACACAATACGACACAGAGATACCAACACAGCGGAACACTATTCATATATCTACAACGCTGAAGCCTCCTGCTCCATTGCTCCTCCACAATTCTTCAAAGCTAACCTGAAACCCTTGGCTACTCGTAAAAATTTGAGCACCCGAGAGTTTAAGAAAAACAAAAATAAACTCCGGGTCAGACATGGGTCTGGTATGAATAACAGGTTAAAGTTGCTTAACTTTAAAAATCCTTTGAAAACAAAAGGTATCACGTAAGACTTCCCACACATAAACATGGAAAAGTTTTTTCCTTACGCTAACCAAAACTTTGATAGGAAATTCAGTGATATTATAATAGGTCTAGGATTTTCAAGTAAATAAGAAATAGCTGAAATTGTTACATGATTAAATTCCAGCATACTAGCCAACAAGTGGGTAATACAATCAAATCCGGTGGCACTTATTGGATTTTGGATTCCATACAATGGCAGGGCAACTGGGGTACCGCCCGTCACAGTACATGGCCTAGATCACCGTACCGAGGACCCACCCTAAGTCCCCTACAACACAAGGCCGGAACATCCCTTACTGGATAATTCCCAAACAAGAAACCCCGCGGTTGGTGCGACCAACCACACACTAAGCCAAATTAAAAGGGACTCTAGACAAGGGAAATCTCATCCTACTTGGGGGCTACCCACTAACCTTGCTGCACCTCCCCTGTTTTAGCCATTCCCGGTTGATGAGGCTTGAGGCTACGATTACCTTTAGAGAACACATCTCTTAGAATGCTCATCGTCCACCTGACGATGTTCTGAAAGCATTCAAACCATACAAGTTCGTTCCGGGTTCGAACGAAACCGAAGGCATTATTTCGTTACACTCATTTTGGAATCACCCTCAGAGTTAACGACAATAACCCTTGCATTCTGAATCTTCATCTTCACTTCAGATTCATGACCTATCGTTAATTTGGATCGATGTGGTTTTCGGATATCCAAATCTGGAAACCCGATCCCGGTCTCATCGAAATCCAAACCGTATCTTTTAAGGCCAAGTTGTTTTAAAGTTAAAAAAATTCATTACAATTCAATTCAATACTTTGAACTCACACAGCATTTAACACAGATAAATATCACACATTTATCACAGATATATCCAATATCACAACATATCATCCAATAGATATCATCCAATTCAGATATAAACAAGGATTAATAATCAAACCATTTATAATTAATTTAAAATGAATTAAATTAATCACTTATCTCTAATTAATTTAAAGTAAATTAAATTAATTACTTCATCATTATAAATCCTGCTTACATAACCTCTAATTAATTACAAATCACTTAATCAGTCATTCTCAAATTTCCATCTTAACTAATCATCTTTGATTAACTAACCTTTAATTACATTCAAGTAATTATTCTTTAATTAATTTCACCAATTAATTATCCATAACCAAATACAGTAATTAACCTTTAATTACTTTATTTATTAATTAACTACAATTAATTACATTAATCCTTAATTAATTACATTAATTAATTACTCAATATCACTTATTATAGATTAATTTGTTTTAATGAATCAATCCTAATTACATCATTAATTATATAAATTAATGATTCCAAATTACATATTTGATTTAATTATTCCATTTAATTTAATTACGTTAAGTAATTTATCTTTAATTAAACCACATTTATTAATCAGTCTTGATTAATCCCATTCAGTAATTAACTACCCTTAATTACTTCACTTAATAAATTAATTACTCCTTAATTAATTTTCTAATTTAATCCCTTGATTAATTTCACAAAGTAATTTAATCCAAATTACTATCATATTCAAATCATCTTCAACTAATTACATACAGTAATTACCATTAATTACTTCATTAAGTAATTACACTTTATCAATTACATTTAAGTAATTATTCTTATCAAATCATCTAATGATTTATTTAAATTAATTAAACTTAATTAATTAACTTAAACAAATCATATTTAACTCAATTAATTACATTAAGTAATTAATTCCTTAATTACTTCCATTAAGTAATTACACTTAAACATTTTCACAAATGTTTATCTTTAATTAATTTATCTAATTAATTATTAAAATTAATCACATAAATATATTAATTGTTTAAATAGTCTTAAGTTAATGACCTTCATTAACTACTTACAATTCTTAATTTCTTTTCTTAAGAAATTAAACTTAATTAATCAATATTAATTACAATTTAATTTATCCTTAATAACCCATTAATTAACCACTAATTATTTAATTAATTCAAGTTTTTAACTGCAACTTAATTAACCTTCAATTACTTGATTAATTAACATTTAACCATTAGTTTAAAATCTAATCTTATCAAATTAATGATCTTTAATTACAAATTAATTTTTCCTAATTAATAATTAACTTAAACCTTAATTAATTGGTTTAATCTCATAATTACTTAATTAATCCAGTTATTAATTAAATTTATCAATCCATTTTAATTACCATACTAATTTAATGAATCACAATTCATTAAATCTTTATGCACTTTAAAATAAGAACATTTCTTATTAATGATTTCATTATTTTTAACAAAACAATTTAAAACAATTTACCTTTAAATTTGTTTCCAAATCTCATTTTAAATTTAAGATTTAAAATGAAGACAAACTTAACTTCAACAAAGTTTAAAACCATTTAAAAACCTTAAAATTTATTTAAACACTTAAATTTTAAAACTTCCTTTATATTCAAATTTATGATTCAAATTTGGTTTTGAATCCAGATTTAAACTTAGGTTCAAATCTCTATTTTATTTTATTTTATTTAAAGCTTTACTTTTAAATTTAAACTATTTAACATTCCAAAGTTGTTCAAAACAATTTAATTTTTTTTAAAAAAAACTTTATTTTATTTTAAAACTGAGATTCAAACTATCTTTGAATCCAACTTAAACTTAGATTTAAATCTAGTTTTAAACCTCCAGTTCATCTCTTAAATTCCAGTTTTAAATTTTTGAAAACTTACAAGTTAAAGCCTGTAACTAACCATTTACCCGAGTCAACGTAAATTTCCTCGAGCCAAAACCCTAGGCTACTTCGAGTCCAACACTCGAATTACTCGAGTTAACTCGAGCAAACCCCTCTGCCTTCAGAACCTAACCAAAACATCACCAGATAAATTACTACACCGTGCATATGCACCATCGACGCCACCAACTCCGATCACCAACGATGATTTCCCCATATTGAAAAACCCCTCTGCAATCAATAACGATCTCCAGAATCAAATCCCCTACTCGAAATCGAATACGAGCGTTCTAACCCAAACCTGGAAACATGACAGAACCCACATCAAAAGCCTGTCAACACCTCGTATAGCCTCCATCGACCACCAGAGCATCGACACCTCCCGCCACGTCTTCGACAACCCCCAAACTAGCCTTTCCCTAAGTATCATTACACTCAGTCAACTAGGGGAGTCTCGCCGATCAAAACTTTAAACCCAATTAAAACTAGGGCTACAACCACAAACTGATCACCGCCATCACCACAAGACTCTGATCATCCATCTGATATTTTTCCCACACTCTCCTATCCCTCCACTACCACCAGGAAGAACCCCTTCCTTCCCGACCTCAGAGATCACCAGAAACTACTCCATTTCCATTTTCTGGTCAACCCAGAAATGCACTTTCAAACCCTAACTGAAAAATGTGATTTTTTTTTAAAAATCTGTATTTGGTATCAAGATTCAGTTTATATTACTGAATTGTTAAATTAACATGTTTGAAAATTTGACAAAACTGAAGTATGACTGTCTTTTTGGATTTCCAGAACCATTTCAATTTTATATAACTTTATTAAAAAATTTAGACCTACTCTAGGATCAAACAGACAAGCTTTGTTAAATACTTAAATCCAAACATAGATTGGATCAAGAGATACTGGTTTTTGAATAAGTCTTTAGCTTGAAAAACTAATAACAGAGGTGATACAAGGAAGTAAGCATATACACATATCAACACATCCATATATATGTATGCAGAGATTCACCATACAAATTTATTCACAAAGAAAACAAACATTCCAGAACTTACATGCAACCAAAATCAAATTAAAGCTTTCAAAAGTGTGATGTTACTCATCAGATTTTGAAAGTTGAAGAACATAGCACATTTTTGAAACAGGCTTTTAAAACTGGAAAATTGCTTGCAAGTTGCTAGCTTGATTCTCCTGTTGGCTTTGAGTTGAACTAAAGTGTTGTTTACATTGAAGATGTGACTTACTTTAGATTCTCAGTTTTTTTTCTTTCTTTTATAAACGAAACTGAGATGAGGAAGTTCAAATATACAAAAGAAGCTTACAAGGATATTATTTGTTTTAAACATTATCAAGTCAGAGATATTTTTTTGGTTTGTGGAGGCTGATATGATATTGCTTTGTGTACTTAAAGATGTTCACATTAAATGCTTGTCTCCATTTCTACATACCTATCCTTTATTTTAAATTTCGTATGGTACTTAGGGATCATTTGGTATACAAAGATATTTTACTTTTTTTTTCTTTATTCTTTCAAGTGTACATAATTGTTTTACTGAGCAAACAAGAACATATGTTTTCCCTTTGATACTGTTTCTCAGCCTACATACATACTTTACTTAACATATCTTACTGTCTTCTTATGCAAGCCATAGATTTTTATATTCTTGTTTGAATGGCTACTTTATATTATAAAACTTATCCTATCTATATATCTGTTTATACAAGTGTTAATTGTTATTATTTTGTTACACATTTCATACTTATCTTATTTGTTCGTATTTAAATATATTCCTTTGCTATGGTCTTATTACTTTATAATAGAAATGAAATCCTATATTTATTATGTTGTTATATTTTAGCTATGAGTTTTACTTTATACTATATAATCCATATAATTTATCTTCTATATTTCTATTCCCATTTATCTTAAATATTTATTTCTACTTTTATATTTATTACCTTATATTTCTATACATATATATTTATGTATTGTTATTTGAAAATAATAATTTGTCACATTTAAATAATTTATAAAAGAGATTATAGATTCCTATTAGCATTAAATGGGTTAGTATCTCATATTTATTAAACATATTTCTAAAACAAACCTTTTTAATAAATCTTAAACTTAAGCTAAGATATAATTTAATCAATTAACATTTATCTTAAATATTTTAAAACCATATAGTTATTTATTTAATAGCTTAATATTAAATTAAATCAAATTTCCAAATTATCAAAAATATTAAAATTAGAAAACAAAATTTACTTATTTCTTAAATTTTAAACAAAGCTTATCTATTTACAATATATATAAATTTATATACATTATAAATAGAAAATAATTTATTTAGCTTTTAAAAGATAAATCACCCATTTCATATTTATTAAAAGAAGATATTTAAATCAATTCAAATCTTATTAACAAAAATCAATAAATCAATTTAATTTTAAATGCAGATTATTAAATTGATATTGTCAGAAATTCTGGGATGTCACATTCCTCCCCCGTTAAAAGAATTTCGTCCCCGAAATTTAAAACAAAGGTAAATTAATAATCTAATTAAAGATTTAATTTTAAAAACACAAGCATATATAAATCATATGCTAACAACCATATCAATCTATTCATCCAATCAAACAAATCTAACTATCCAGACAAAATTCTGGATAGAGTTCTCTCGAGTTTCCCAAGTATAAATACCGGGATACTCGCTCTACAAAATCCAAACAAAACTACACTACTAAGCTACAGAGCTCCTACTCATCTAGATCTACAAAACTAGACAGATATCAGACTACAAACGAGTCTGAATCAACAACAAAAACCCTCTAGAACTGCTGGTTCCAAAACCAGAGATGGATCATACACGTACTCCCTTAAAGATACGTGAAACACATCGAATCCCAGTTATCCAAACTGACATTCAATCCAGAAGACCAACACTTATCCTCAGAAGAACAACAGAAAAGATTCAAAATATCTCGGAGCTGGCTTCCCAATCTTACCCAATCTTATAGCTCCCTGAATCAGAGAAAACTTACTCAAAATCAAATTCCCGACTTTGAAATCCAAATGCTTCTGTCTCTTATCCACAAAACTCTGCTGGTGATCCTTGGCTGCCTACATCCCTACTGATCAACTTAACCTTCGCTGATGCCTCAAAACAACTCATCAAAATGATCCACTCACAATCAATCCCAGAACACAAACTCTACTCCTCAAACATCAGAAGACTGAACTTGCCTTTCCTATCCGAAAAGATAAAACAGATGCACTCCCAAACTGCTTCCGCCGCACAACTCTGATCTGAGAAGATGAAAATGCTGATGATACACACGAGCACAAACTAGACAACACATCCCAGAAATATGGTTCAACAGATCCATAAAGAGAAAACTCGGAAAACCGAAAGATCTCTGACAAACCAAGAGAACACTCAATAATCGCAAGTCACTTTTGCGATCAACCCAATCTAATATCCAAAGAAAAAATGCTCTCTCTTTACCAATCAGAACAGCTTAAGCTTATCTAGCCAATCCATAGAAGAAATGTGTCCACTCTGCTGCTTCTGAACTTCACTTCTTGAAACTGCTGACAGAAGACCTCCTTGCCTGCACACAGAACAATCTGAGCTGCGATGCTGCCACCGAAGCCAAAGACTTCCTAATCCAAACTCCTCGAGAAACTCAGGCCTCAAAGCCAAACACAGACACCCAGCTGAACTCAGCCTCGACACCGATGCGGACACACTTCCTTATACTTGTTCCAAAGAAACATTTTCGGAGACATCCATAGTCACTGTGTCTCATCACACAGCTACTAATTCCTGAGGTATCAAGATACCATCACTAGCTTCTGCTCAACTATCAGAATCCAAACTCTACTCAAAGATGGACTCCGAAACTTAACAGATTCATCCAAAGATTGGTGAAATCCTTACACCACAACAAAAATTTACTCGAGACGGTATTAGGCCTACAATCTCGGCAGATACACTTCCAACCTCAACAAACTCCAATCATTGGTAGTCGTGTTACACACACTACTACCCTATCTACCTTTATAACTTATATTGGAAAACCCGAACAGGTAACCCAACAGATAGGTAGAAATATATATATATATATATATATATATATATATCAAACTTACAAATACGCTCTCTCAAGATAGACACCACTCCAGAGCTTAGGTATTCGCTCAACCTATGCTCTGATACCAAGTGTGACGACCCAACTTTCTACTACCAGAAAATTGCATCATTTTTAAGAAAGAAAGGGGTGAGAAATAGAAAAGATAAAGACGAAAGAAGAAACAACATCAGAATCTCAACAGCGGAACGAATGAAATATAATATATCACATAAGAGATTACAAAGTATCATATACAACAGAGTTACACAGATAATATATCACATACTAGACAGTTATAAAGACCTGTCTAGTTAACACAACGCGATACAACACAATACGACACAGAGATACCAACACAGTGGAACACTATTCATATATCTACAACGCTGAAGCCTCCGGCTCCATTGCTCCTCCACAATTCGTCAAAGCTAACCTGAAACCCTTGGCTACTCGTAAAAATTTGAGTACCCGAGAGTTTAAGAAAAACAAAAATAAACTCCGGGTCAGACATGGGTCTGGTATGAGTAACAGGTTAAAGTTGCTTAGCTTTAAAAATCCTTTGAAAACAAAAGGTATCACGTAAGACTTCCCACACATAAACATGGAAAAGTTTTTTCCTTACGCTAACCAAAACTTTGATAGGAAATTCAGTGATATTATAATAGGTCTAGGATTTTCAAGTAAATAAGAAATAGATAAAATTGTTACATGATTAAATTCCAGCATACTAGCCAACAAGTGGGTAATACAATCAAATCCGGTGGCACTTATTGGATTTTGGATTCCATACAATGGCAGGGCTACTGGGGTACCGCCCGTCACAGTACGTGGCCTAGATCACCGTACCGAGGACCCACCCTAAGTCCCCTACAACACAAGGCCGGAACATCCCTTACTGGATAATTCCCGGACAAGAAACCCCGTGGTTGGCGCGACCAACCACACACTAAGCCGAATAAAAAGGGACTCTAGACAGGGGAAATCTCATCCTACTTGGGGGCTACCCACTAACCTTGCTGCACCTCCCCTGTTTTAGCCATTCCCGGTTGATGAGGCTTGAGGCTACGATTACCTTTAGAGAACACATCTCTTAGAATGCTCATCGTCCACCTGACGATGTTCTAAAAGCATTTAAACCATACAAGTTCGTTCCGGGTTCGAACGAAACCGATGGCATTATTTCGTTACACTCATTTTGGAATCACCCTCAGAGTTAACGACAATAACCCTTGCATTCTGAATCTTCATCTTCACTTCAGATTCACGACCTATCGTTAATTTGGATCGATGTGGTTTTCGGATATCCAAATCTGGAAACCCGATCCCGGTCTCATCGAAATCCAAACCGTATCTTTTAAGGCCAAGTTGTTTTAAAGTTAAAACAATTCATTTCAATTCAATTCAATACTTTGAACTCACACAACATTTAACACAGATAAATATCACACATTTATCACAGATATATCCAATATCACAACATATCATCCAATAGATATCATCCAATTCAGATATAAACAAGGATTAATAATCACACCATTTATAATTAATTTAAAATGAATTAAATTAATCACTTATCTCTAATTAATTTAAAGTAAATTAAATTAATTACTTCATCATTATAAATCCTGCTTACATAACCTCTAATTAATTACAAATCAATCAGTCATTCTCAAATTTCCATCTTAACTAATCATCTTTGATTAACTAACCTTTAATTACATTCAAGTAATTATTATTTAATTAATTTCACCAATTAATTATCCATAACTAAATACAGTAATTAACCTTTAATTACTGTATTTATTAATTAACTACAATTAATTACATTAATCCTTAATTAATTACTTAATATCACTTATTATAGATTAATTAGTTTTAATGAATCAATCCTAATGACATCATTAATTATATAAATTAATGATTCCTAATTACATATTTGATTTAATTATTCCATTTAATTTAATTACATTAAGTAATTTATCTTTAATTAAACCACATTTATTAATCAGTCTTGATTAATCCCATTCAGTAATTAACTACCCTTAATTACTTCACTTAATAAATTAATTACTCCTTAATTAATTTTCTAAATTAATCCCTTGATTAATTTCACAAAGTAATTTAATCCAAATTACTATCATACTCAAATCATCTTCAACTAATTACATACAGTAATTACCATTAATTACTTCATTAAGTAATTACACTTTATCAATTACATTTAAGTAATTATTCTTATCAAATCATCCAATGATTTATTTAAATTAATTAAACTTAATTAATTAACTTAAACAAATCATATTTAACTCAATTAATTACATTAAGTAATTAATTCCTTAATTACTTCCATTAAGTAATTACACTTAAACATTTTCATAAATGTTTATCTTTAATTAATTTATCTAATTATTTATTAAAATTAATCACATAAATATATTAATTGTTTAAATAGTCTTAAGTTAATGACCTTCATTAACTACTTACAATTCTTAATTTCTTTTCTTAAGAAATTAAACTTAATTAATCAATATTAATTACAATTTAATTTATCCTTAATAACCCATTAATTAACCACTAATTATTTAATTAATTCAAGTTTTTAACTATAACTTAATTAACCTTCAATTACTTGATTAATTAACATTTAACCATTAGTTTAAAATCTAATCTTATCAAATTAATGATCTTTAATTACAAATTAATTTTTCCTAATTAATAATTAACTTAAACCTTAATTAATTGGTTTAGTCTCATAATTACTTAATTAATCCAGTTATTAATTAAATTTATCAATCCATTTTAATTACCATACTAATTTAATGAATCACAATTCATTAAATCTTTATGCACTTTAAAATAAGAACATTTCTTATTAATGATTTCATTATTTTTAACAAAACAATTTAAAACAATTTACCTTTAAATTTGTTTCCAGATCTCATTTTAAATTTAAGATTTAAAATGAAGACAAACTTAACTTTAACAAAGTTTAAAACCATTTAAAAACCTTAAAAGTTATTTAAACACTTAAATTTTTAAAACTTCCTTTATATTCAAATTTATGATTCAAATTTGGTTTTGAATCCAGATTTAAACTTAGGTTCAAATCTCTATTTTATTTTATTTTATTTAAAGCTTTACTTTTAAATTTAAACTATTTAACATTCCAAAGTTGTTCAAAATAATTTAATTTTTTTTTAAAAAAACTTTATTTTATTTTAAAACTGAGATTCAAACTATCTTTGAATCCAACTTAAACTTAGATTTAAATCTAGTTTTAAACCTCCAGTTCATCTCTTAAATTCCAGTTTTAAATTTTTGAAAACTTACAGGTTAAAGCCTGTAACTAACCATTTACCCAAGTCAACGTAAATTTCCTCGAGCCAAAACCCTAGGCTACTTCGAGTCCAACACTCGAATTACTCGAGTTAACTCAAGCAAACCCCTCTGCCTTCAGAACCTAACCAAAACATCAACAGATAAATTACTACACCGTGCATATGCACCATCGATGCCACCAACTCCGATCACCAACTATGATCTCCCCACATCGGAAAACCCCTCTACAATCAATAACGATCTCCAGAATCACATCCCCTACTCGAAATCGAATACGAGCGTTCTAACCCAAACCTGGAAACATGACAGAACCCACATCAAAAGTCTGTCAACACCTCGTATAGCCTCCACCGACCACCAGAGCATCGCCACCTCCGGCCACGTCTTCGACTACCCCCAAACTAGCCTTCACCTAAGTATCATTACACTCGGTCAACTAGGGGAGTCTCGCCGATCAAAACTTTAAACCCAATTAAAACTAGGGCTACAACCACAAACTGATCGCCGCCATCACCATAAGACTCTGATCATCCATCTGATATTTTTCCCACACTCTCCTATCCCTCCACTACCACCAGGAAGAACCCCTTCCTTCCCGACCTCAAAGATCACCAGAAACTACTCCATTTCCATTTTCTGGTCAACCCAGAAATGCACTTTCAAACCCTAACTGAAAAATGTGATTTTTGTTTTAAAAATCTGTATTTGGTATCAAGATTCAGTTTATATTACTGAATTGTTAAATTAACATGTTTGAAAATTTGAAAAAACTGAAGTATGACTGTCTTTTTGGATTTCCAGAACCATTTCAATTTTATATAACTTTATTAAAAAATTTAGACCTACTCTAGGATCAAACAGACAAGCTTTGTTAAATACTTAAATCCAAACATAGATTGGATCAAGAGATACTGGTTTTTGAATAAGTCTTTAGCTTGAAAAACTAATAACAGAGGTGATACAAGGAAGTAAGCATATACACATATCAACACATCCATATATATGTATGCAGAGATTCACCATACAAATTTATTCACAAAGAAAACAAACATTCCAGAACTTACATGCAACCAAAATCAAATTAAAGCTTTCAAAAGTGTGATGTTACTCACCAGATTTTGAAAGTTGAAGAACAGAGCACATTTTTGAAACAGGCTTTTAAAACTGGAAAATTGCTTGCAAGTTGCTAGCTTGATTCTCCTGTTGGCTTTGAGTTGAACTAAAGTGTTGTTTACATTGAAAATGGGACTTACTTTAGATTCTCAGTTTTTTTTCTTTCTTTTATAAACGAAACTGAGATGAGGAAGTTCAAATATACCAAAGAAGCTTACGGGGATATTATTTGTTTTAAACATTATCAAGTCAGAGATATTTTTTTGGTTTGTGGAGGCTGATATGATATTGCTTTGTGTACTTAAAGATGTTCACATTAAATGCTTGTCTCCATTTCTACATACCTATCCTTTTTTTTAAATTTTGTATGGTACTTAGGGATCATTCGGTATACAAAGATATTTTACATTTTTTTTTCTTTATTCTTTCAAGTGTACATAATTGTTTTACTTATCAAACAAGAACATATGTTTTCCCTTTTATACTTTGTTTCTCAGCCTACATACATACTTTACTTAACATATCTTACTGTCTTCTTATGCAAGCCATAGATTTTTATATTCTTGTTTGAATGTCTACTTTATATTATAAAACTTATCCTATCTATATATCTATTTATACAAGTGTTAATTGTTATTATTTTGTTACACATTTCATACTTATCTTATTTGTTCGTATTTAAATATATTCCTTTGCTATGGTCTTATTACTTTATAATAGAAATGAAATCCTATATTTATTATGTTGTTATATTTTAGCTATGAGTTTTACTTTATACTATATAATCCATATAATTTATCTTCTATATTTCTATTCCCATTTTTATCTTAAATATTTATTTCTACTTTTATATTTATTACCTTATATTTCTATACATATATATTTATGTATTGTTATTTGAAAATAATAATTTGTCGCATTTAAATAATTTATAAAAGAGATTATAGATTCCTATTAGCATTAAATGGGTTAGTATCTCATATTTATTAAACATATTTCGAAAACAAACCTTTTTAATAAATCTTAAACTTAAGCTAAGATATAATTTAATCAATTAACATTTATCTTAAATATTTTAAAACCATATAGTTATTTATTTAATAGTTTAATATTAAATTAAATCAAATTTCCAAATTATCAAAAATATTAAAATTAGAAAACAAAATTTACTTATTTCTTAAATTTTAAACAAAGCTTATCTATTTACAATATATATAAATTTATATACATTATAAATAGAAAATAATTTATTTATCTTTTAAAAGATAAATCACCCATTTCGTATTTATTAAAAGAAGATATTTAAATCAATTCAAATTTTATTAACAAAAATCAATAAATCAATTTAATTTTAAATGCAGATTATTAAATTGATATTGTCAGAAATTCCGGGATGTCACACAAATTAACCCAAACAAACAATTTTTTTCACCACAGAAGAAATGGAATTAACGAACTAGGAATTTCTCCACTATAAAAGGTTACGGCTACACTTCACATGATATCATGTGAAACTTCTGGTGATTTGCAAGATGACAAAGTGCGAATTGGAGACTCAACGACAATCTTATGTATGAAAGAATTTTGCAAAACCACTGTTTGTATGTTTGGTGAAGAATATCTTCGGTCCCCAACCCCTCATGACATTGATAGATTTTTAGAAATGGGATCTCAACGTGGATTTCCAAGTATGTTAGGTAGCTTAGATTGTATGCATTGGAGGTGGAAAAACTGTCCAGTTGCATTGCAGGGCAATACATAGGACACTGCAAAAAGGCAACTCTGGTATTGGAAGTTGTTGCTTCGTTCGATTTGTATATATGGCATGCTTTTTTTGGACCACCAAGTTCACTAAATGATATTAACGTTCTATGACAATCATATTTATTTAATGACTTATGTAATGGTATATGACCTCCATGCAATTACAAAATAGGAGACAAAGATCATTCCATGGGTTATTACCTGGTAGATGGAATTTATCCAAAATGGATAATACTTGTGCAAGCATACAAAATACCAAATAACACAAAAGAAGCCAAATTCACCAAACAACAAGAGAGTTTGAGGAAAGATTTCGAAAGAGCATTTGGAGTGCTTCAAGGTAGGTTTCATATATTAAGAAAAGAGGTATACTACCACGATCTGGCAGTATTATCTGATATCATATATTGTTGTATTATTTTATATAATATGGTTGTCGAAGAAGAACATGGTGGGTATGAGCTTCCACTAAGAAACTATCCAGATATTACTGTGGCATTTAAAAAAAACCTTATAAGGACCCAAATACTTTTGCCGAATACTTGCAAAGAATACAAGGCATTCAAGATCCACAAGCTCATCTTGATCTAAGAGAAGAACTAGTGGAACATTACTGGGAACATATAGGAAACCATTAGTAGAAGTGATATTTGGATAGTGTTTGTGTTTCACTTATCTATTGTACTAAGTTGTTATTGACGTGTTGTAGAAGTGTTTGTGTTTGAATTTTTAATAATTATTGCACTAAGTTGTTGTTGATGTTTGGTAATAGTGTTTGTGTTTAAATTTGTTATATCTACTGTACTAAGTTGTTGTCGATGTGTTAATAATAATGAAAACATTGAGATTGACAAAACAAGAATGACAATAAACTATAACAATAACAAGAACAACACACTATGCCATAGATGACCTTCTGCAACACAAAAAAAATGTTGGCTCAGGCCCGAAAAATGTTGCCATAGGTCTATGGCAACACTTTTAGGGTGATGCAGTTTTTGCCGTTGCCTTAGACCTCAAAGGCAACATTTTGACTATCTAAGGCAACATAAGTAATATTGTTGCAATAGAACCCTATTTGGGTCTATGGCAACACCCATAGGTATCTGTAGCAACATTCCAAAATGTTGCTATAGATATTAACTTTCTGAATTTGTGGGGCCCACAATGTAGAGCATATTTGATTTTTTAATAAAAATAAATATTTATTTAATAAAATGCTATTGCACAGAATTTGATATTTAAACAGTAATTTATTTAAATAAATATTTGATTTCAACATTTGAAATAGTACAAATTCCTGACTCCACTATTTTACAATTCAATGATATATAACACTGATATTCACATATACAGATATTCCTCACTACATCACTCAGTTCACTCATTACATATGCAGTTTCAATTTATACAGGCACCGACACTGACAAATATATGACGAGCCGAGTGCCGAGCCGAAGGCAAGCTGAGTAGCGGGTCTGGGCGCAGCGCCGGCGGGGGTCCGGAGCACCGCAGTCCCATGGATACAAGGACATGACACCGCCCGATTCATCCGATTTTGGAAGATCGAGCCTTCTTTGAAACCTGTCTTCAAGCTCAGCATTCATACACTCATGCACATTTGATTTGACTCTGTCTTCAAGCTTGTATCCAGTTGTCCAGTCTTCAATACCTATCACATATAATTCAAAAGCAGTAATTTGGAAAATAATATTTAACTCAAACAGAAAATGAAAATATTTTTGTTATAATATTTGCCTCAGGTATTTGGGTTGTTTCTTTTCATAAGTGCATAAGCCAAACATGAATGCAACACATGGATACAAGGACACGTCACAAGGTCAAACCCGAGTCATCGACTGGATTCAACTCAGGGCCAAGCAACCAACAAAACAAACAAGAACCAGGTTCAGCAAAATATAGACAAGCCAGTGCAAGAAACACAGCAGTACACATAGGCAGCCCATCAAGCAAAAACAGTGAATGCATCAGGCATGTACAAGAGAAACATAGGCAGTAATATGAAATATACAGAGGACTTGGAGCATCAGTTCATGTTCTGGTTTAACAAATGCAGCAGAAAGGAGCTAACAAGCTCAGATCAAAAATCAAAAACAAGCCAGTGAACCAAAATCCAACATACCAAATAATATCACATCGCAATTCATCATCGGCAAAGCAAAATTAAGCCAGTGAACCAAAATCCAACATACCAATACATCATTGCAATCCAACATACCAGATTTATCAAAGTCCAACAGAAAGATTAAACCCGAGATTATAGGAAATAAAGCCTATAAATAAATCCCAATTCATCATCGGCAAAAGCATGCGAGTGTAACCAAAATCGAGAATAATCAAGTAAACTAGAAGGCAGAAAACATACCAAATAATATCACATCGCACCCGACGACGAAGTCAAAGCAATTCGAGCAATCAATCAAGGAATTGAAACTGGTTTTATGATTGCTGGCCAATTTGAAAATTTAAGCGGTATTCTCTCAAACAAGAAATCTGCGTTTGACATCTTCCTTGAATCCGAAATTGGTACTTTTTGAAGCAATCGAGCGAAGCTTCATCAGAATCGAACTTCTTCTGAACATTGGCGAGAAAGATTCAAGCATCGGATCCGGTCGAAGTATCATAAATTGCCAACCCTGCCGTCATGGAACCACCAGATTCGAGGAACAGCAGCTGAGCCACAACTATCGCCGACGTATCGTCCTCGATGGGTCCGTTAAGGAAGATGACGCGCTCTTTGAGAAGCCGGGAAAAGATATCGCAGGCACGCTGGCCACGGGATGTGTGCTCGATGACCATCGGAATCAGGCCGTAGAAACGGCGGTGGGGTAGTGGAGTTTTGTTGGGGGCTGCGGTTGGTAGGATTTGGGAGAGGTTGCGTATCGACATGTAGGCAAAAAGCAGTGAAATTGGGGGTGAGAACGAAATGGGAATGAAAATATGATTTGGAAATTAGGGATTTGGAAATTGGGGATTTGGAAATTGGGGGTGAGAACGAAATGGTATGAAAAGTAAAGCGGGAAAACGAAAATTTAGGGCAAATTGTAGCGGTGATCCATGTTAACAATCAGATTAAATGTAGACCGTTGGATCGTATTCACGCGGATTGCTAATTTTATTAATTTTTTAATTTGAAAACATCTATAGCAACACTATATAAAAATGTTGCATCGTGTTACACTTGTTTAGCTAGAGCAACACATTTTTATGGCTAAGGTAACACCATAAATACAATGTTGCAGTAGGACCAAAATTTTATATCTATCGCAACATTTTAGCTGGCAACACCTTGCAAAAATGTTGCAGAAGGTCATCTATGGCGTAGTGACAACAATGAAAATAACAATAGCATTAACAATAACTGCAACTAAAACATCAACAATCACAATAAGAACAACACTAACAATGACACTACAACTAACACTTAAGAGAACAAATATAAGATGCAATGCTAAGATACATAGTACAAACCTAGTTTCCTACAAACCTTCATGATACCTATGGAACTCCTCAATTTTCTTCTCCATATACAACCTTTGCACTAGATTGAGTTCGTTTAGGTTGCAACTTAAAAGAGCCATATCATCAGCTCTTTGTTGTCAAGCTAATTCTTGTTTTCTTAACTCTAACTCGTCAATTCTTAACTTTTTCTTTTCATCGTGACGTCGTTGTTTTCCTTTACCCTATCAAGTCTCTTTGCTTCTTTTGTTTCCATGTAAAATTTATTTGCATTTTCAGTGGCCGCAATTGCTCACCAATATGTTCATAATGTGCACTATAATCGGTGGCAGTTTTTTTCTTCCCCTTGTACTTCCCCGGAGGCCTACCACCTGTACTAGTTGTGAAGGGGGTGCCTTCATGTGGATCAGAACTACCAGGGCTAGATTCATCGCTTATCTTTCTAGGAAGAAAGCGCATTAATGAGTGTTCTTGTAGCACTTAACTCCATTTTTCCTCTTTTGCGAGTATGTTGTAGCAATGGTGCATGTTGAATGGTTGATTGTTATGTTCAGACATATACACTGCATTTGGTTGATTAAGCTATAGATGACGAATTACTATAAGAAGAATAAAACATATAACTTGATAATTTGAACTAAAATTTTAAAATCATTACCAGGTCCATGTCGTTTGCCTCACTTTGTTACCTTGAATGCAGTCTGGCCATTATTTCTTTCCAACATCGACAAGCGGCATTTATTCTTTTCCAAGAATGTTTCAAAGAATCGACATTTCTTAGAAGACTATTTGGACTTCGATGGTTGAAAAAATTGCATACAGAATTTGAAAAAGAACTTTCGCTTTGGCTCATACTTTTTTTATCGTCTATAGAACATTCAACCCTACAGAATGCTAATTCAGCTTGCTCATCCGGCAACCATTTAACCATTTTTGGGGCTTTTAGTCCCGCATTAGAAGATTCATTAATGTTGATTCCAATTGTCTGCTTTCCTCAAGCTTGAGCAGGAGACAAATTAGAATTCATATCAACATCTTCTTCTTCGAAAGTTTCATTGCCATCGAATTAGGTTTCTTGGTTTTCCCATCTGTTGTCTTCAAATTGATTATTCATATTTCTTTATAAATTTTGAGAACAATAAGGTAATACTGACCATCATTGGCTATTGGGAGACACGTAGTTTTGATCATAATTATAATTTTGTTGAAAGGAACTATTCTGCGAATAATTCGAATTTTGAGAATTTTGGTAATGGTTCGAATCTTGTTAAGAATTAAAGAAATTCTGATTTTGTTGTGGATGATACGAATTTTGATTTTGCTGTTGAGAATTTCGAGAATGATATTGATTTTGAACCTGTTGAGAATTGAACATATTCTGATTGAATTGAGTCGGATTCTAATTATCGGATCAGAGTTGAGATAGAAATCTAGAAGATGAAGATTTTTGAGATTTTCCTTGTGGATTTTTTGACATTAATGAGATTGTTTGAAGATAATTTGTTGAAGAGAGTAAGAAATTTTGAATAAATGGTGTAAATAAAATTTTGTAATTAGTAAGTTATATAGAGGAGGAAGGAGAGGGAGAGGCAACAGTCAATTAAATGACCATTTGCACTTAGCCGGCTAAGTGGAAACGGTTATTTAATGGCCGTTGCCATAAGGTAGTCTTAGCCGGCCATAATAAAGCCGGCCAGGCTTAGCCGGCTTTATTATGGCCGACTAAGCCTTCAACCCTCTGGGTTGCTTCGACAACCTTCCGGGTTGCCAAAGCAACCCAGAAGAGCATAACCGATCCCTTGTTGGGGTCGGTTGCTTCTCAATCGACACTCGATTAGGAATGCTCTTAGTAATCAATTGATTTAAATCAAATTTAAATGTTTATTAATATAGTATATCGATACTTACATATGTAACTTTTATACATGCATTTTATTACATATTAATGGCATTCAAACAAATCATTTAAAATTTAATAATTAATATTCTCTAAATATTAGTTAATTTAATTAATTTACCATGATTATAAATTAATTAAATAGTGTGGTTTTCGAAGTATTCGTCATTACGGTTGTATGACTCAAAGGTGTAAATTCAGTCAACCCATTAATATCGAACAACTCGAACATTAACGTTCGCACATCACCTTAGCTAGTGGTATGACATTTTGACTGAATTTATCATTTACACATCTTTTAGGAAATACAGTTTTACTATTGTAAGTGGAACCCGATAGTAGCGATTATTAACACTAATTCTCCTCATCAACACTGTATCACATTATGACTTGTGGAATTTGTTTTTGGCCAACTTTCCAACATCATCTTCATTCAACTCGATTAGTTCAAACACAAAATCCTTGGTTCAATAATAATAATAACAATAATGATTAATCGTACCGCTCTGGATAGAGACTTGACTTTGAGTTGACTACAGTTGATCATGATACCTATATAACCGAGGAAGGAATTATCTATTGAATAGTGTTTCACTTCTAATGCTTCAACTCAGAACCAACTATAGTCTTTTAATGGATCCAATGCCACGATTTAACTATGATCAAAGTAGAGTGGCCACATTGAAGGTCAATAGTATTCTCAAGTCCATAAAACCGTGTAATATCATCACTTTGAGATTCTCTTTTTGACCTTAGTTATATTAAGCAACAGAAAATTCTTGAGTGAGTCATTCCATTGTTATCCAATAACTATCAGTATACAACCTCTTGGTGCCCCCAATAGCCATGAGTAATATACTATCCAACATTTGGAGAGCGTTACATGCGCTAGTCTCAACAGATGAATTAATATCCATTCTTAAAACATCTTGACTATGAATGTTGAAAATAATATATTATTTTAATGTGATAAATTTCTCATGATTACAACACATTGTAATTACTACCACATAGCATATCATTTAACGATTTTCCATTTAATATACATAGATTAAAAAATTAATTAACCTATCAAAATATGACAAATATATAATAGAAAGAAAAATACATTTTATTATGAACAAGATTGATAATCAAGTTAGACATATGTAATATATTATATAATTTCCTTTAGGGCATTATACCCTTAACTCTATAAATCTCCACTTTCACCTAGGGTCAATTATTGAATTTTATTCCAACTCCTTCGATCAATTTTCTCAACACTAATCGGGCTAGTCCCTTAGTGAACGGGCATGTTGTAATTTTTTAACTATCTACTATGTTAAATAAATCTCCTCAATGACGATAAATTGCCTTTATCGGGTGGAATTTTTAGAATATGTTTTTGACTTCTAGTGAGCTTTAGGTTCTTTTAAGAACTGTATCACTTTATTGTTACTATATAACAATATAATGGGATTCTTAACATTTGGAATCACCCATAGCTCAGCTATAAATTTATGCATTTTATTATAATTCTTTTATGTTGTACAATTTAAGGCGATGTACTTATCCTTTGGTTAAATCAGCCACCACTAACTGTTTGGAACATTTCCATCTTAAAGTTCTTAACTTAAGATTGAACATGAATTTAGGATGGACACACTATACTAGATATCACTTATGAAGTTCAAGTCCATGTACTCCTTCATAAGGAGTTCGTTATTTCTACAAAAAATTCTCTAGCATTCATAAATACTTAAGAACACTCTAAATAACCATTTAGTGACCTTAATTCATATTTGATATTTGCTTTATGTATCAAATACATAAACAAAATAAAATATTATACACAACACACATGTATGATAATTCATATTGTTAGTGCATAAGGAATCCATCTTGCATGCCCCACATTAAACATATTAATATGGTGTCCATGTGTATCATTTGGGTATTCCCAACATCCTTTTATATTGATGATAAAAGATGTCCTTTCAAATCCAACATTGAGAATTAAAGAGCAAAACCAAAATGATTTTAACCCAAGTGCTGAAACTGTGGGTTGCAAAAATATTGAACTTAAGGCTAATTAAACATTAGAGGGGGTGAATAGAGTTTTCTGACTTATTTAAATATTTTTAAATTTCTTTCAAGTTAAATATTAAATCACTATTTAACAACACAGAATTATACTATCAAACAGTCACAAATGCAATCACAGATAAAAATAAAAGCAGTAAAGCAAAGTAAAGAGTTAGAGAGATGACACCATGGATTTTTTTACTAATTTGGATTTCTCCTACATCTAGTCTCGTACAATTGCTTGTATAGATTTCTTTTCAAATGTCAATCTTTAACCGTGTAGAAGGCAAATCCAAATACAATCTCAATTTCGAGGCTATGAGACACACCCTCCTGAATTTCCAAGCTCAAAGTAGACTCACTTGATTTGAACGGGCTACAAGCACACCCACTAGATTTCCTGGCTACTAAGCACACTCAAAGCAAATACAAATAGAGTTGATAGTTTTTTCAAAGACAACTTCTTGAACTTTGGATACAATGGATCTTATAGCCTTTGGACGACACTTTGATCTTTGAATTGAGAAAGAGATGTTTCCAAAATATTAAGAAAGTGGTATTGAATCAATAAAATGAAGTATGGATTTGATTTTAAGTGATTTTGAAGAGAATAGAGTATATTTTCAATTGAGATTTCAGAATAGTAAGAGGAGGAAAGAAAATATGTAAATCTAAACTTTAAAATTCGTTTAAACTCCCCTTTAGATGGTAAATCAACAAATGTGTATGTTCGTGAAGAGTTACGACGATAGACACTTCCATTCAAAATTTGAAAAACCACTTGGTGGCATGTATGTCGACATACAATCTACTTATATGTCGATATATCCATGTACATTTTGAAAACATGTTTCTTTTAAAATGTTTTGAAAATCCTATACTTTGTAAAATAATTTGATGCTTTGTAAAATAGTCTAAACATAGTTTATAAACATTTTGAACTTTGAAATACTTTTATAAAATATTATGAAATTTATTTTGAAATTTATTTTGTTTTAAAAATATAAAAGATAGAAATAGGAGATAGAAATCAAATATTGCTATTAGGGACTTTAACAATATAAGCTATGACTCTATAAACTAAATTATAATCTTGAGATCTTTATATCTTAGACTTTGTACTCATGAGTCTTCATTTCTATCTTCTTGGGTCTTTATACTATACAGTCTTCGATTCAGCACTTGTATAATATTTTGCACTATATACTATATAACTCCACAAAACATTAGTATATATATGTTATATGATTTTATATGGTTGTTGTTATCCAAATTAATATCTGAGATATTAACAATCTCCCCTTTTTTGATGGTGACAACCATTAAATATTCCTTTTTGTAAAAAATATGATATAACTCCCCCTAATTAGATAATTCCTACTGAATATATGCATCTATATTTTATATTTTTAGCCCCCTTTATCATCAACAAAAATGAGTGAAAAATAATAACTCCCCTTAAATAAAATACTCAAAAACTGTAGAATCAAAATCAATAATTAAGTGCTTAAAGTAATCGAAGTATATTAAGCATGATGTAATATGATATTAATTATGATATATATGATGATTATGATATAAATGATGATAATTAAAACTAGATATATGATAAACTATGGTATAATGATAAGTAAGATAACACAAACTATGTCTATAAATTTAAGTAAGATAACACAAGCGATAATTAAATTCTCAAATCAACAATTATTTAATTATCTAAAGCGATAATTAAATACAACAATTATCCGATTATCAAAAACGATAATCAGAACTCATATCAACAAATATCTAATTATCACAAGCGATAATTAGAAACAACAAATATCTGATTATCAAAAACGATAATCAGAACTCATATCAACAAATATCTAATTATCACAAGCGATAATTAGAAACAACAAATATCTGATTATCAAAAACGATAATCAGAACTCATATCAACAAATATCTAATTATCACAAGCGATAATTAGAAACAACAAATATCTGATTATCAAAAACGATAATCAGAACTCATATCAACAAATATCTAATTATCACAAGCGATAATTAGAAACAACAAATATCTGATTATCAAAAACGATAATCAGAACTCATATCAACAAATATCTAATTATCACAAGCGATAATTAGAAACAACAAATATCTGATTATCAAAAACGATAATCAGAACTCATATCAACAAATATCTAATTATCACAAGCGATAATTAGAAACAACAAATATCTGATTATCAAAAACGATAATCAGAACTCATATCAACAAATATCCAATTACCTGCAGATAATTGGAAGCAACAAATATCTAGAAATCAATTAAGAAGACTAGAAAATCAACATAAAAGCTTGGATCGATCCCATCAGATGGCGAGTTTTTAATTCGCCGCACGTGCAACAACAAATGGCCGAAGCCTACCAAGTACTCAACATAATTTTGGCGCCCATCAGATTGACCCGAAGGTCCGCAGAGTGACCCGAAGGTCTAGTACTGGTATTTGATCCGAAGGTCCATCATATGACCCGAAGGTCCATCATAGTGGCTCGAAAGCACACGAAAGCATCAAATATTTCAATTAACGAGTCCGGAATTAACCGAAATAGCAAACGCACATGTCCCATACCACGTGTTTTACTAAATCGTTTGATTCTCTTCATCGTTTCCTTGAAAGTGTGAAATTCATCAAAATCATCAAAACAGCAGATATTCAATTAACGAGTCCGGAATTAACCGAAAAAGTAAAAGTGTGGTTCCATACTCCGCACTTTTGCTAAATCGTTTAAATCTCTTCTTCGTTTCCTTGAAAGTGCAAAATTGTGTATTTCGTAAAAATACACTTTACATTCTCAAACGGACAAGTCCGGAATTAAGCGAATCAGTAAAAGAAAGGGGTCATAGTCCTCGATTTTGCTGAAACGTTTAAATCGCTTCCTCATTCTTTTGAAATCGCAAACTGTAAAATTTTTTGAAAACAATTTTATTTATTTTGCAAAAATAACAATTCGCATTCTCAACTGGACAAGTCCGGAGTTAAGCGAAACAGTAAAAGAAAGGGGTCATAATCCTCGATTTTGCTGAATCGTTTAAGTCGCTTTCTCATTCTTTTGAAAACGCAAACTATTAAAAATTTATAAAACAATTTTCATTTTAAAACGATTTTTCCAATCACGTGATTAAAGCAGCAAATCAGTAACAATTTCGATAAGGAAATTGTGCTTCTAAAAATACCGTAAAACGGTTACACATCAGTATTGCGGAATAACCGCTTGAAAATCCACTTTTAAAAATTGGGCTGTTACTGAAGTCAAAGCGACAGTAATTTTAAAACATCAAATATCTCATCAAAAGAATTCACATCAAAATGTGACATCAGTGAATTTTCATTCATTAAAATTGTCAACAAAACACCGTGCCTCAAAAATTCAGCATTGGTGTAAAAATCCCATTATAAAAATAACGGCAACAAAATACGTTTCATAACCAAGCATCGGTTCAACGCAAAAATAAATGCAGTAACGCGCAATTCAAATTTTTGCGCGTACTACAGAATGAACAAAGAAACCATTCGAAGGTATCTTCAATGAAGACAATTCAAAACAGCAAAATCTAATCAATAGATGATTAGTACAAAAGAAAGCCAGCGGAAATTTCAACAAAAATCACATATCTGCAATTTCTTCGAATCCTCAATTTGGATTCGAAATTCTCAAAGAAACAAATAATTACAGCTATGTAAACAACAATTGGAATTCATATCAATTTCGTATTTTGATTCTTAAATCAAAAAGATTATCAGTTGTACTCAGCGAAGACAGTTTCACTGTTTCCGCTGCGCACTCTGATAAACAGAACCCAAATCAATCAAATCATCAGAACACAATTTCACTATTATTTTTAAATAAAGTTATTTAAAAATTTCATCAAAATTTCAAAACATTAGTTTTGACTCAAATCACAGATAAAACATCGACCAATAGTTGTAACATATGTTCCATCCAAGTTATGTTTTATATTATGTCCATAAACCCCAAGCTCTGATACCAACTGTGACGCCCCACCTCTATGGTCATAATAACAAAGAGTATTAAAAGAAATACCGTCTATTATTACGAAGAATAAGGCTGGATAGGAGCGACCATCCGTAATTGGCCTTACACTAATATTGGTTATCTCGATAGGAGTGGTATATACTTTTTGTTTTTCATCTATTATTTATTTACTCCCATCGACATATCCAATTATCAGTATAAAACAAACTACGATAGTTCATAATAGTTTAGGACATTAGATATAACAATAACACAGATAATAGAATTGCGGAACACAGATTTACAAAAATCTCATATATATATAACCGATGTCAGTTACAATATAGTTGACACGATACATATGATACAACTACAACTGTCGACTCTAGAAGTTATATATACAAGTACATTATCGACTAATATACATGAATACATATCGTTCTATACAATGACCCGACTACTATAAAATGACACTGACAACTTCAGAAGATGTGAAAAGTCTTCAAATCCCGAACAGCAACTCAAAGAAGGAAATCTACAACCTGAAATAACTCGGGTGTGACCCGAGTATTACATTCAAAAGAAAATAATACCCAGGTCAGTCTAATTCAAACCAGTTTATTAGTGCATATAGGCAGTAATAATTTAAATAGACGACAGTCACAATAATTCCCGTCTATCTGATTCTTTAAACAAAGAAACCGGATAACGGTCAATATAACACTTAACAGTGTTTAACAAAATCAGCAGATTTAAATTATGAACAGAGATAAATAAACAATTTATCAAATCGACTAAATCAATTTAAAACTGTCAAATCTGATAGGGCTGCAGTACACGCACGCGTGTACTGCCTCGCCACTATCGCAGGAGAAACGCAAAGACTCAGTAAAGTCACAATTGTTCATAAGGTCAAACCCCGAAATCGGGTTCAACTCAAAGAAGTTTGAAAACAAATCCAAACATCTCAAGTGGCCAAGGCGGCTAATTCATATACCAGCTACCACGCACAATTGAAAATCGTAAACTGTAGCCACCACTAGATATGAAGATAGAGTGATCAAGGTAACATGAAGTGCTACCCAACCACCAAATCAGATAAATGGTGATGATGATAAGAATGCAGCAATTCCAAGTTTCTCTAAACTCAACAATTCGAAAATCATAGTACAGACAACTCAAATGCACAAAGACAAAACATGCACATACATGAATCAGAGCAATCAGGCTCAACAAGGTAAAGATGCAACAAAAATGAAACTGTAGAGGACCAGTCACTAATATCATGACTCAACTGCAGAACGACTCAACTTGAATGACCACGTGCGCAAGGCAGTGGTACAGCATGAAGACAGCAAAATGATGGTGAAGGCATCAAAGGTATGCCAAACCGAAAGCACAAGTGCAATTAGAAACAAAACCAAATGCATATCTGACAATACAGCAAATTTCAAATTTCAGAAAGCAAAGGCAACATAACCCAAAAATCAGTTTCACTTAGTTAGATAGTTCGATCAAAGCCACAAGACAGTGTCGAACCCAAATACACATGGCAGAAGGGAGTTTACAGTGCAAGTTTGCACTAGTTCAGAAAATAACAAAAGTAGGGGAATCACAATCAAACAAGGCCAAAGAAGCACGGAAGTGGAACCACAACATAATCAATAAAAGATACCAAGAAATGGTAACCCATAAATTCACAATTCAACATGATGCCAGAACTGCACTATGGTGTGTTACAAACTAAACAGAATATAGTAAAAATGATTGCCAAGATGACATGTATTATCTGACAACACTAACTTTTGCACGCAAATGAGAAGAATGATGCACGTTCAAAATAGGTGCATGCAACAATGCGTTAGAGAAATGACCTGGGCACGCACGCAATAAATAGAAATGGTCTGGACACTTCCATGTGGTCTGGGCACACACACAAGAATGCTAATCAAAATATATGCAGTTGATACAAATGAAAGAATGACATGGCCAAATTATTTTCACTACGTGCAAAATATACTTTCATGAACTACACTTGCCATTTATTTTAATACTACCTGATGCTTACATTTAACTGGAACACGCACGCATACAATTGCAACCTATTAATTGAATTACAAGCCCGCAACCAATATCTGGACTTTCGAATATGACTCCAATACACGCATGGTTTTCAATGCAAGTTAAGGTGCACGCATGGATTCAAAGGAAAAGACCAGAGTAACAATGTGAAAGGCCACGCACGCACGTATTATGGCCAGGCTATAAACATTTTTTGCACTCAAAAATGAAAACATGAGGTTTGGTCTTCCTACGCATGTTCAATAGATCTGAGCATATATAATTTGTACTTCAACTTGCAGTAAAGGATAAATTAGAGGATGTGAGTGTTGAACTCACCATTTCTCGACGAGGCAGTGAAGCCAAAGCTTTAACATGCGAAGCGAAGGCGACTCCACAAGCAGCTGTAGTGAGCAACCCTAGTCGATCGACAAGCAAGGCCTCGTTCGATCTAGCAATTGAAGCCGGCGCCTTCGACTTCCCTAAGCCCTAATTCGTCAAGAGGAGAGATCGAAGGAACGAACGAAGCCGCCATATTTTTTTTTCCCTTTTATTTTCTTTGGTCAAGGGTTTTGAATGAGAAAGATGAATCAAGGGGGAGATCGACTATGAACCCTTATCTCTAAAAAGAAACGGGCTGCATAATTTACAAAGGGAATGGCCTACTAATTTTCTAAGTCCACAACCTTTTAACAAATTTTATACAGGAATTTACAACCGATAAAAACACTTAACATTTTTATAAACGAATTTCAACTCGAATAAAATTCCAATTGCAACTGTCTAATAAATTAAATTGTCATTTGACGATAATCAACAATTATAAAACCCCGGGTTGTTACAGACTCCCCTCCTTATAAAAATTGCGTCCCTGCAATTTTCATACTTAAATTTGTTTATAACAATAATTTTTCTACCATAAACTGGTTATGCTAGAAAATAAGAATTGAGAACACAAATACCAAAGAAATCTTTTAATCTCAATAAAGAGATTCACAAATCTTCAACAAAATCTAACTATTACAGAATTAGATGGAAAACAGCGATTCAATAAATCGGCATATTCTAGAATCAATTGGAGACTAGAAAATCTCATATCAATAAATCAGCAAACATCCAATTATCCAAACGATAGTCAGAAAACAAATCAACAAATATTTAATTACCATAAACGGTAATCAAATTTCAAATCAATAAATATTCGATTATCACAAAACGATAATCAAATTTCAAATTCAACAAATATTCGATTATCACAAACGATAATCAAATTTCAAATTCAACAAATATTCGATTATCAAAAACGATAATCAAATTTCCCATTTTCAACAAATACTTGATTATCTCAAGCGATAATTAAATCTAAAATCAACAATTATTTAATTATCTCAAGCGATAATTAAATCTCAAATCAACAAATATTTAATTATCTCAGGCGATAATTAAATCTAAAATCAACAATTATTTAATTATCTCAAGCGATAATTAAATCTAAAATCAACAATTATTTAATTATCTCAAGCGATAATTAAATCTCAAATCAACAAATATTTAATTATCTAAAGCGATAATTAAATCTCAAATCAACAAATATTTAATTATCTCAGGCGATAATTAAATCTAAAATCAACAATTATTTAATTATCTCAAGCGATAATTAAATCTAAAATCAACAATTATTTAATTATCTCAAGCGATAATTAAATCTCAAATCAACAAATATTTAATTATTTAAAGCGATAATTAAATCTCAAATCAACAAATATTTAATTATCTCAAGCGATAATTAAATCTAAAATCAACAATTATTTAATTATCTCAAGCGATAATTAAATCTAAAATCAACAATTATTTAATTATCTCAAGCGATAATTAAATCTCAAATCAGCAATTATTTAATTATCTCAAGCGATAATTAAATCTAAAATCAACAAATATTTAATTATCTGAAGCGATAATTAGAAGCAACAATTATCCGATTATCAAGAACGATAATCAGAACTCATATTAACAAATATTTAATTATCTAAAGCGATAATTAAATCTCAAATCAGCAAATATTTAATTATCAAAAGCGATAATTAAATCTCATATCAACAAATATTTAATTATCTAAAGCGATAATTAAATCTCATATCAACAAATATTTAATTATCTAAAGCGATAATTAAATCTCAAATCAGCAAATATTTAATTATCAAAAGCGATAATTAAATCTCAAAGCAACAAATATTTAATTATCTAAAGCGATAATTAAATTCTCAAATCAACAATTATTTAATTATCTAAAGCGATAATTAAATTCGAAATCAGCAAATATTTAATTATCTAAAGCGATAATTAAATCTCAAAGCAACAAATATTTAATTATCTAAAGCGATAATTAAATTCTCAAATCAACAATTATTTAATTATCTAAAGCGATAATTAAATTCGAAATCAGCAAATATTTAATTATCTAAAGCGATAATTAAATCTCAAAGCAACAAATATTTAATTATCTAAAGCGATAATTAAATTCTCAAATCAACAATTATTTAATTATCTAAAGCGATAATTAAATACAACAATTATCCGATTATCAAAAACGATAATCAGAACTCATATCAACAAATATCTAATTATCACAAGCGATAATTAGAAACAACAAATATCTGATTATCAAAAACGATAATCAGAACTCATATCAACAAATATCTAATTATCACAAGCGATAATTAGAAACAACAAATATCTGATTATCAAAAACGATAATCAGAACTCATATCAACAAATATCTAATTATCACAAGCGATAATTAGAAACAACAAATATCTGATTATCAAAAACGATAATCAGAACTCATATCAACAAATATTTAATTATCTAAAGCGATAATTAAATCTCAAATTAGCAAATATTTAATTATCAAAAGCGATAATTAAATCTCATATCAACAAATATTTAATTATCTAAAGCGATAATTAAATCTCATATCAACAAATATTTAATTATCTAAAGCGATAATTAAATTCTCAAATCAACAATTATTTAATTATCTAAAGCGATAATTAAATTCGAAATCAGCAAATATTTAATTATCTAAAGCGATAATTAAATCTCAAAGCAACAAATATTTAATTATCTAAAGCGATAATTAAATTCTCAAATCAACAATTATTTAATTATCTAAAGCGATAATTAAATACAACAATTATCCGATTATCAAAAACGATAATCAGAACTCATATCAACAAATATCTAATTATCACAAGCGATAATTAGAAACAACAAATATCTGATTATCAAAAACGATAATCAGAACTCATATCAACAAATATCTAATTATCACAAGCGATAATTAGAAACAACAAATATCTGATTATCAAAAACGATAATCAGAACTCATATCAACAAATATCTAATTATCACAAGCGATAATTAGAAACAACAAATATCTGATTATCAAAAACGATAATCAGAACTCATATCAACAAATATCTAATTATCACAAGCGATAATTAGAAACAACAAATATCTGATTATCAAAAACGATAATCAGAACTCATATCAACAAATATCTAATTATCACAAGCGATAATTAGAAACAACAAATATCTGATTATCAAAAACGATAATCAGAACTCATATCAACAAATATCTAATTATCACAAGCGATAATTAGAAACAACAAATATCTGATTATCAAAAACGATAATCAGAACTCATATCAACAAATATCCAATTACCTGCAGATAATTGGAAGCAACAAATATCTAGAAATCAATTAAGAAGACTAGAAAATCAACATAAAAGCTTGGATCGATCCCATCAGATGGCGAGTTTTTAATTCGCCGCACGTGCAACAACAAATGGCCGAAGCCTACCAAGTACTCAACATAATTTTGGCGCCCATCAGATTGACCCGAAGGTCCGCAGAGTGACCCGAAGGTCTAGTACTGGTATTTGATCCGAAGGTCCATCATATGACCCGAAGGTCCATCATAGTGGCTCGAAAGCACACGAAAGCATCAAATATTTCAATTAACGAGTCCGGAATTAACCGAAATAGCAAACGCACATGTCCCATACCACGTGTTTTACTAAATCGTTTGATTCTCTTCATCGTTTCCTTGAAAGTGTGAAATTCATCAAAATCATCAAAACAGCAGATATTCAATTAACGAGTCCGGAATTAACCGAAAAAGTAAAAGTGTGGTTCCATACTCCGCACTTTTGCTAAATCGTTTAAATCTCTTCTTCGTTTCCTTGAAAGTGCAAAATTGTGTATTTCGTAAAAATACACTTTACATTCTCAAACGGACAAGTCCGGAATTAAGCGAATCAGTAAAAGAAAGGGGTCATAGTCCTCGATTTTGCTGAAACGTTTAAATCGCTTCCTCATTCTTTTGAAATCGCAAACTGTAAAATTTTTTGAAAACAATTTTATTTATTTTGCAAAAATAACAATTCGCATTCTCAACTGGACAAGTCCGGAGTTAAGCGAAACAGTAAAAGAAAGGGGTCATAATCCTCGATTTTGCTGAATCGTTTAAGTCGCTTTCTCATTCTTTTGAAAACGCAAACTATTAAAAATTTATAAAACAATTTTCATTTTAAAACGATTTTTCCAATCACGTGATTAAAGCAGCAAATCAGTAACAATTTCGATAAGGAAATTGTGCTTCTAAAAATACCGTAAAACGGTTACACATCAGTATTGCGGAATAACCGCTTGAAAATCCACTTTTAAAAATTGGGCTGTTACTGAAGTCAAAGCGACAGTAATTTTAAAACATCAAATATCTCATCAAAAGAATTCACATCAAAATGTGACATCAGTGAATTTTCATTCATTAAAATTGTCAACAAAACACCGTGCCTCAAAAATTCAGCATTGGTGTAAAAATCCCATTATAAAAATAACGGCAACAAAATACGTTTCATAACCAAGCATCGGTTCAACGCAAAAATAAATGCAGTAACGCGCAATTCAAATTTTTGCGCGTACTACAGAATGAACAAAGAAACCATTCGAAGGTATCTTCAATGAAGACAATTCAAAACAGCAAAATCTAATCAATAGATGATTAGTACAAAAGAAAGCCAGCGGAAATTTCAACAAAAATCACATATCTGCAATTTCTTCGAATCCTCAATTTGGATTCGAAATTCTCAAAGAAACAAATAATTACAGCTATGTAAACAACAATTGGAATTCATATCAATTTCGTATTTTGATTCTTAAATCAAAAAGATTATCAGTTGTACTCAGCGAAGACAGTTTCACTGTTTCCGCTGCGCACTCTGATAAACAGAACCCAAATCAATCAAATCATCAGAACACAATTTCACTATTATTTTTAAATAAAGTTATTTAAAAATTTCATCAAAATTTCAAAACATTAGTTTTGACTCAAATCACAGATAAAACATCGACCAATAGTTGTAACATATGTTCCATCCAAGTTATGTTTTATATTATGTCCATAAACCCCAAGCTCTGATACCAACTGTGACGCCCCACCTCTATGGTCATAATAACAAAGAGTATTAAAAGAAATACCGTCTATTATTACGAAGAATAAGGCTGGATAGGAGCGACCATCCGTAATTGGCCTTACACTAATATTGGTTATCTCGATAGGAGTGGTATATACTTTTTGTTTTTCATCTATTATTTATTTACTCCCATCGACATATCCAATTATCAGTATAAAACAAACTACGATAGTTCATAATAGTTTAGGACATTAGATATAACAATAACACAGATAATAGAATTGCGGAACACAGATTTACAAAAATCTCATATATATATAACCGATGTCAGTTACAATATAGTTGACACGATACATATGATACAACTACAACTGTCGACTCTAGAAGTTATATATACAAGTACATTATCGACTAATATACATGAATACATATCGTTCTATACAATGACCCGACTACTATAAAATGACACTGACAACTTCAGAAGATGTGAAAAGTCTTCAAATCCCGAACAGCAACTCAAAGAAGGAAATCTACAACCTGAAATAACTCGGGTGTGACCCGAGTATTACATTCAAAAGAAAATAATACCCAGGTCAGTCTAATTCAAACCAGTTTATTAGTGCATATAGGCAGTAATAATTTAAATAGACGACAGTCACAATAATTCCCGTCTATCTGATTCTTTAAACAAAGAAACCGGATAACGGTCAATATAACACTTAACAGTGTTTAACAAAATCAGCAGATTTAAATTATGAACAGAGATAAATAAACAATTTATCAAATCGACTAAATCAATTTAAAACTGTCAAATCTGATAGGGCTGCAGTACACGCACGCGTGTACTGCCTCGCCACTATCGCAGGAGAAACGCAAAGACTCAGTAAAGTCACAATTGTTCATAAGGTCAAACCCCGAAATTGGGTTCAACTCAAAGAAGTTTGAAAACAAATCCAAACATCTCAAGTGGCCAAGGCGGCTAATTCATATACCAGCTACCACGCACAATTGAAAATCGTAAACTGTAGCCACCACTAGATATGAAGATAGAGTGATCAAGGTAACATGAAGTGCTACCCAACCACCAAATCAGATAAATGGTGATGATGATAAGAATGCAGCAATTCCAAGTTTCTCTAAACTCAACAATTCGAAAATCATAGTACAGACAACTCAAATGCACAAAGACAAAACATGCACATACATGAATCAGAGCAATCAGGCTCAACAAGGTAAAGATGCAACAAAAATGAAACTGTAGAGGACCAGTCACTAATATCATGACTCAACTGCAGAACGACTCAACTTGAATGACCACGTGCGCAAGGCAGTGGTACAGCATGAAGACAGCAAAATGATGGTGAAGGCATCAAAGGTATGCCAAACCGAAAGCACAAGTGCAATTAGAAACAAAACCAAATGCATATCTGACAATACAGCAAATTTCAAATTTCAGAAAGCAAAGGCAACATAACCCAAAAATCAGTTTCACTTAGTTAGATAGTTCGATCAAAGCCACAAGACAGTGTCGAACCCAAATACACATGGCAGAAGGGAGTTTACAGTGCAAGTTTGCACTAGTTCAGAAAATAACAAAAGTAGGGGAATCACAATCAAACAAGGCCAAAGAAGCACGGAAGTGGAACCACAACATAATCAATAAAAGATACCAAGAAATGGTAACCCATAAATTCACAATTCAACATGATGCCAGAACTGCACTATGGTGTGTTACAAACTAAACAGAATATAGTAAAAATGATTGCCAAGATGACATGTATTATCTGACAACACTAACTTTTGCACGCAAATGAGAAGAATGATGCACGTTCAAAATAGGTGCATGCAACAATGCGTTAGAGAAATGACCTGGGCACGCACGCAATAAATAGAAATGGTCTGGACACTTCCATGTGGTCTGGGCACACACACAAGAATGCTAATCAAAATATATGCAGTTGATACAAATGAAAGAATGACATGGCCAAATTATTTTCACTACGTGCAAAATATACTTTCATGAACTACACTTGCCATTTATTTTAATACTACCTGATGCTTACATTTAACTGGAACACGCACGCATACAATTGCAACCTATTAATTGAATTACAAGCCCGCAACCAATATCTGGACTTTCGAATATGACTCCAATACACGCATGGTTTTCAATGCAAGTTAAGGTGCACGCATGGATTCAAAGGAAAAGACCAGAGTAACAATGTGAAAGGCCACGCACGCACGTATTATGGCCAGGCTATAAACATTTTTTGCACTCAAAAATGAAAACATGAGGTTTGGTCTTCCTACGCATGTTCAATAGATCTGAGCATATATAATTTGTACTTCAACTTGCAGTAAAGGATAAATTAGAGGATGTGAGTGTTGAACTCACCATTTCTCGACGAGGCAGTGAAGCCAAAGCTTTAACATGCGAAGCGAAGGCGACTCCACAAGCAGCTGTAGTGAGCAACCCTAGTCGATCGACAAGCAAGGCCTCGTTCGATCTAGCAATTGAAGCCGGCGCCTTCGACTTCCCTAAGCCCTAATTCGTCAAGAGGAGAGATCGAAGGAACGAACGAAGCCGCCATATTTTTTTTTACCTTTTATTTTCTTTGGTCAAGGGTTTTGAATGAGAAAGATGAATCAAGGGGGAGATCGACTATGAACCCTTATCTCTAAAAAGAAACGGGCTGCATAATTTACAAAGGGAATGGCCTACTAATTTTCTAAGTCCACAACCTTTTAACAAATTTTATACAGGAATTTACAACCGATAAAAACACTTAACATTTTTATAAACGAATTTAAACTCGAATAAAATTCCAATTGCAACTGTCTAATAAATTAAATTGTCATTTGACGATAATCAACAATTATAAAACCCCGGGTTGTTACAGGTGAGATCATTCATTTATTCTGACGTGTGCAGTCTCTTTGCAGATGATCGGGTTCATCGCGGTTAAAACATCTTATTGTTATTTTTTTCTAGGAGTCTTGTTTTCTGATCTTCGAAAGCTGTTCATCTTTCTATACTTCAGGAACTTTCTAAAATTCTGGTCATGAAAGCAGTTTCTTCATCATTGTCATCGTTTGAATCCTGATCTTCGGTTATTGCATTAAAAGCATTGGATTTCTTTTCTGTTACTTTGCTTTCTCTTCTGCCATGCAATTGTACTTCATAGGACATAAAATTGCCTATTAAGTCTTCAAATTTCAAAGTAATATCATCAGCCTCTTCTATTGCTCGTGCCTTCTGATCCCACTCTGAAGAGAGTGAATTTGGGATTTTTCTAACTTGGTCCTCTTCAGAAAAGTTTTTACCTAATGTTACTAAAGAATGCACTATACCTTGAAATCTATAATACATGTCAGAAAAAGACTCATATGGATTCATTTTAAATAGCTGAAATTTGTTAGTTGGCATGAAAATTTTGGTCTTTTTAACTTTACTAGTACCCTCATGTGTAACTTGCAGTGTTCTCCAAATTTCATATGCATACTTACAAATAGAAACTCTATTAAATTCATTTTTATCTACTGAGAAAAATAAAATATTCATGGCTTTAGAATTATTTATGCAAGTGCCTTTTAGTCAGCAGTCCATTGTGCAAAATTAGTCTAGAGTTCAGTGCACTCATTTTGTGTAATAATCCAAATATCTAGACCATTAGATAGTAAATAATTCTTTATTATACATGACCAATAAGTGTAATTATTGCCATTAAAAAGTGGGGGTCTAGCAGTAGATTATCCTTCAACCTGTGCAGTTAAAGCGCTCGGTGGATTCAATGCGGTAGAGGTGCAAGAAGTCATAGCGGGGATGTAGCGAAGATATAGTGGGATATATCGGATTACTCTAAAATAGCATATAAATCCCATACTTGTTGTTTTTACAAATATATAGATAGTAATTATGTGAAAAAATAACATTCAAATGAATTATAATTAATACAAAAATAATTTTAAATAAAAATATGTGCAAATGTATTGTAAATGAACGTAAAACTGTTATATAACTTAATTTAATTTAGTAGAATATTAGAGTATTATCATTTCTAAACATATATCAAAAATTCAATGAAATTAATTAATTTCATAATTTTTATAGCATATAAATATCATTTTTCAATCCAATTTTTTATAGAAGATATAGCGGAAATAGGGGAATATAGCGGAAATAAGGGGATATAGCGGAAATAGCGGGGATTAAAGCGGAAAGGCTATATGTTGGGGATATATGGAAAAATCATAGCGGTAGGAATCCGCTATAAGATATATCGGAGTTATAGCGAGGATATAGCGGGGCATTAACTGCACAGCCTTCAACAAAAGTGTTAAACAAATGTAATAATAGTGTTGCTAGCCATTAATATTTTTCAAAAATCAAATTACGAGTTTTTCTTGAAAACCGGGTGCTCTGAAACCAAATATAGGTTGCATAATTATAGATCTTAAGGCTAATTAAACACTAGAGGAGGGTGAATAGAGTTTTCTAACTTATTTAAATCATTTTAAGTTTCTTTTAAGTTAAATATTACATCACTGATTAAGAACATAGAATTATACTATCAAACAGTCATAGATGCAATCACGGATAAAAATAAAAGCAGTAAAGTGAAGTAAAGAATTAGAGAGATGACACCAAGGGTTTTTATAATGACCCGTAATTTTTGATAATTAAAAATATTAAATTAAATAAGATTTTGAAATTTAATATTGTGAGAAATTAAAATTAATGATTTATTAATGAGAAAAATAATTAGATAATGATTTAATAATGTTGTTTGAATGTTATTGACAACTATTTTAATGTAATTTCAATCAATTGAAATAATTTTAAAGTTAATTTGGCTATAATTGTAAATAAGGAATTAATTTGGTAATTAATGGAATTAATGAAATTGAAATATTACCGTTAATATGAGTTTAGATGATAACTGTAAAATAATGGATGTAATAAAATGTAAACTTATGTTAATAAAATTCATAGGGTATTGTTGATTGAATAATAAGAATGTAAATCAAAATAAATGAATTTATTGGAATTTAAATTATAATTAATGAATTTATTACAGTTGTAATTGAACGCTGTAATTAGTGCAATATTTAAATATTGAATCTGACATGATTTTTTTTTTTATTTTAAATTCTATGTATTCAAGGATGATTAAAATTGTTAACATTTAAATTCGAATTTGAAAAGAGATTAAATCAATTTAATAATAATTTATTTAATTAATGTGGAAATTAACCATTTATCCACTGTCTCGAATTTCGATGAAACTAGTTTCATCAGATCTGCAACAGTGAATTATTTTAGGATTTCAAGTTTTGTAGCGATCGGACTTATCGTTTGATCGTGCGAGCTCGAAACGTGTAGAAATCAATTTAATGAATTCAATTGAAATAATTTGATTTTAAAAGCTAACTTTTGTAAACAATGGAATTTGGATTTCAAACTAGTTCCATTGAGTTTAAAAATATCGAAAACGTATATTTTGATACAATGGATGACCCATTTTCGTTTCGGAAACGAAACGTGCTTTTTGGGTCGTCGTTACCGTTTCGACCCAATTCGATATGTCCATTCATTCTTATCTAGCTTTGTCCATATAAATAGATTTCTTTTCTGAAACCCTAGCAGCCTTTTTCTTATTTATGTACTTACATTTTCATCTGCTCCTTCCTTCCTTCCCAATAGCAGAAAACCTAATTCCAAAATTCAATTTCAAATCAAATCAAATCGAAAAATTTAAACTCCTCAAACCATAGCAAATTATATATCGTTAAAAAGCTCTTGACGAGCGCAATTTACTACTACAATTCATTTTTCAATTTGATGCATCGTTTGACCAGAAAATGATGAAGAAGTCTCAACCATTCATTTCTAGTGTTTTCGATCCAATGGTGGATTGTCGATTTTACGACGATCGGGGTATGCAGGCTTGTAGAAGTCACGAAGTAGGTCTCAAGGGTGGTTTTTATTCATGTTAGAGGGTCTCGAGTTGGCCTGGAAATTCGACCAAAGGCGTATGGCGGCGTGATCGCCTGGGGGAATCGTGGTCTCACGTGAAGCACTAGTAGGGTCGGCCAGGTGGGGCGCTTCCATAGGCGTAGTCTGATCGTGGAGGTTGGGTCGTGGGTGAACGTGGCAGGCTTGGGAAGAACAGCGGCCAGTCTCGTGTAGGGTTCGCGTACGAAGAGAAATGCGATGGGCTAGGGTTTTGGCAGATGTAAACATATTTACCTTTTTGCCCTTCATTTAATTTAAAATTTTCAACTTCTAACGTCCATAACTTTTACATACGACCTCGGAATCATACGTGGTTTTCTCTATTGCGATCGTATCGAAATTCCGGACATTATGGAACTAGTTTGGCAGCATTCCAAGACTGTTAGATTTTTGGGCCTAATTTGGATTTTAAATCGATGACAAACCAAAGGTGAGTGTTTTAACCCACTCACAAATGCTAATCCATCTTATGTTAGTTAAATTAAATTTATGATGTGATTAGGAATTGATTGTTTGCTGTTTGATATATTTAAATTGTCATTCAAGTTTAATTTGGATTTATATTGAATTTAATTTCCATTTAAATTTATGTTGAAATTAAAATGTTAGTTAAATACCTGATAATGATAACCTATTAATTGTTGTGATTTATTGGTTGATTTGAATGATGATTGTGATGGATGTTTAATTGTTGACATTTGGATGATTTGATGTTATGTTTATTTTATATGTTGTTACCACACTGCAAGGTCCCTTAGTTATTGTTAGGAAAATCACTATGGGTTGAAATGATACATACCCGAATGATCTTATAGATTAGGGAAAAATCGTTATGGGTTGAAATGATAAATTCGAGCGATTTTATGGATTTTGAATTTTTCTCGAGATTACGGGTTGAAATGATATATACCTGTAAATTTAAATTTATTGTGGTTGAAATGATATATATCCGTATCACTTGACCATAGGATAGAAAATTATATACGGACACCGGATTGGTTAAATTAAATGATTTTAAATCCTTAATTTTTGAATCCTGTTAAATGATATTATGAAACAAAAATTGATTTATATAAACTAAATTATTATTAAAAATCCAAGCTTTTAAAATGTTGAAATTGGTTTAAATGAATTGTTTAAAGAATTTAAATTGAAACCTAAAAGTTGGATTTTGAAATATAAACGAAATTTATCAAAATTGAGTTATTGTAAATGTTTGAATATCTAAACTTTGAAACCTATTGAATTTGAAGCGGTTTAAATTTGTAGTTCAAACATTGATTTGAAATTGATATAAAATTGAAATGGTTTTTAATGAGAATTTGAATTGAATCCTTTAGCCTTTTGAATTGAAATCGTTGAACGGGAATTGCTTTAAATTGAATTTTTGGAACTAAAGTTAATTTGAATTGATTTGTAAAATTGGAAGAAACAATTCTAATTTGAAACTATTTTCGATATAAACTCTTTTAATAGACAAACTCTTTTAACATATAAACTATTTTCTTATATAAACCATTTTAATATATTAATAATTTTTAATACATTAACTATTTTTAATATATAACCTATTTTAATATATATAAACTATTTCTAATACATTAACTATTTTTAATATATAACTTATTTTAATATATATAAACTAGTTCTAATATATAAACTATTTTTAATATATAACCTATTTTAATACATAAACTATTTCTTATATATAAACTATTTTAATCTATAACCTATTTTTAAAATATAAACTATTTTAATATATATTATTTTAAATTTATAAGCAACTTTATATATATATATATTAATATCTATACTATTTTTAATGTCTAACTATTCCAGTATATAAACTACCTTCAATATTCAACCTGTTTGAACTTGGAACTGTTATGATTTAGATTTAATTATTTTAAAAGCGAATATTTTGATATGATGGTTTAACCTATTTTGTGGTTATGATTTTGGAAGTGAATAATGATTTAGAAAGTAAATAATTGTAACATCCCGAAAATTTTCGACTTTCGAAAATTCAACATCGATACTCACTTTATCGACTGCTGAGCCATCGAATGCCGGAAACCCGAAAAGTTATGGTTTTAAGAAAAAGAAAAAGTAGAAGAAGAAGGAGATAGAAGAAAAAGAGAAGAAAGAAAGAAGAAGTACAACAGAACAGCAACAGAAACAGAACAATATCAGAATCTTACACATCGCAGCGGAACAATATACAATAGATAATTACTAGTCTTTTAAAACAAAGAACTATATCAGTTTATACATACATCAATCATCAGAGTCAATATACAACAATGGACAGTTATATAACTTGTCCTCATACAGAATACACAGCGGAATAAATACTATCAGATACAAATACTACGTCTCGTCATCCAGCTTGCTTCCAAAGCTCCAAAATATCCAGAATATCCTGATAATATAACTCTAGGCTGCCCGTGTGGAAAATGGTGGGCACCCAGAGTTTAGAAGGGAACAATAAACTCCGAGTCAGTCATGGTGACTGGTGTGAGATCGTAAAACAGTTTTATCTTTAAAATAAACAATCAGGAAAACTTTAATGTCAATTCGCAATGCTTTTGGAAAATGAAACTACCATAAGACCTCCCGCCACACACACAATGCAAACGCAGACTTGGAGGAGATTTCTTCTTATGATAGTCAAAGATGCTTACTATGCAAAAATCAAATTCTTTGATATTATTATTAGTGCATAGTGTAGAAATCATTTTGAAAGTAGAATATAAATCTTAGCCAGCATAGGTACCATTATAGTATGCTTGCTATAGCTGCCATATTAGATGGCAGGTTCTACAACTAAAACCGTACAAGTCACGTATTGTTTCTTTGGATTTCCAACAAATGGTCAGGCTAAGGAACTTCCTATCCACGATGGGTACGTCCCTGGAATAGACGACCCGAGAACCTAACCGGATCTCTGCCAACACAAGGCCGAGTTACCTCTGCAAAAATAGGTAACTACTGACACGCGTATGCCATCCCCCGATCGTCACCGATCTTCCCGAGGATCCCCGATTTCCAACAAACCACAAAGTAATAATAACTGTGCAGCAACCACAGAGGTTAAGTATCTGGGCTCCATACCATGATACCACCTTTATCCAGAAGGAATGACATACACTAAGGGGCGCTACTCCCTAGAACCTTGCCGCATTCGTCCTGTTTCGACCATTTCCGGGGTGTGAGGCTCGACGAAGTCTCGTCCACAAAGCTACGCTTTCTATCAAAAGCCCTGCTTCGGGTCAAACAAAATGATCAACCTATGATCACAAAGATATAAGATCAAACAAATGATCATATCGCAAATGATCAAACACTGATCATTTCACAGCAACACTCAGTATGCCACGTTACCAAATTGGGATATATCGCTGATAAATTTCAACTACATAACCTCTGAGCTCGTACGTCTCAGAGATGGGTGTTAAGCTAAGAGAATAAATTCTCCGCCACCAACAGAAATGTATTTGAAAGAAATCAGCTTTATATCTCAAATTGTAACGTCAGACACACAATCCATATAAGTCTGTTCCGGGATCGAACAGAACCGAAGGCACTTCTCACGAAGCCCTTGCATTTCCGGATAATTTTCTAATCACGTCCGGACTTCCCGTCACTAAGGGTGATAAAACCTCTAAACCGAAGATCAGTCGGTGTAGAGTAACTCGACGGTAATCCTTCCGTTTTCAAAAATATCCGGTCTTCAACACCGGTCTTCAAATGCGATTCATAACGACATATCACATATTCGGAATGGGTTATACGACCCCATGGTCCTTTCCCGGCTAACCCGAATAGTGAGCGATTATTCAAAAATAAGTGTGGCATTCAAATTCATCCAATTCACAACAAATACCTACTCAAGGTAATTATTGATAGTCGGTTATTTAACTATCAATAAAGATGCGCAACATCATCAGATTCCAAATAATTTTCCAAATTATTTCATTTTCAAAAATATCTTTACTAGATATAAAATTTTCCACACTTAACCATTTGAAAACAATTTTCAAATCAATTTTCACATTTCATTTTATCTTTGAAGATAAAATCTCAAAACAGTTCATTTCATATTGGAAAAGCATTTCCATACTTATTTAAAAATAAGTATTTCACAAATCTATTTATTTTCAACACTTAGAAAATATTCGATATACTTAAATCAAAATTAAGTATATTTTCATTCTTTAAGGAAAATATTCTTTCAACACATTTATTTGAGTCAAAACGAATGTTACGTAAAACATCGTTACGAACGACTCAAAATCACTAGTATAAGGATTCGAATTTTAAGATAGATATATAAATCCCAATACTACATCAAAACATTTCCTTTCGGAAATCATTTACTATAACAACAGTGTTATAGTCCATCATTTCCTTATTTCTCGAAAACGTCTATTTCAACAATGAATGTTGAAATCTATGGTTTCGATTCACAATACATTTTAAAACATCTTTAAAATGTTTAACTTCATTTTTTAATATCACTTCTTCAAAAATGAATCCATTTTATTCGATAATATATTCACTGTCCAAAATCGTGAATATACTTCACTTAACCAAATTTCAATCTCTTCTACACATTTATTTCAAAACTAATTCGCTATCCAAATTCGCGAATATATCTTCTTTAATAACCTTCTATCTTTGATTTATCAAATTCAATTGATTTCGAATTTATAAAACAACGATTATAAATTCTATTTCCATTTTATAACAACTTCTACTTATACATTTCTTTTTATTAACTTCTATACTTTACTTATCAAGATAAGTGATTTCGGATCTATAACCAACTTTTATAAATTCCAATTCCATTCATAAAAACTTCAATACCAAATCAATTTCAATATTGATTTCTAAATTTATTTTCAACTTTAAAATAAAATTTCCATACTGATTTCTCAAAAATCCATTTCCAAATATTAAATCAATTACAGATTTGATTTCTAATTTTATTTATCCCTACTAAAATAAATTCTTATTTTCCTTCAAATTTTCAATATCCTGTTTTTAAATGGATTCTTTAAATTGAAGTCATTTTACATTGACTTCTCAAATCATTTCAATTTACCAAGTAAATTTCTAGTCGGATTTCCAACTTATCTTCTTTTAATAAATTCCTTTTTAAGAAAATAAATTTCAATCGTTTCTTTCAATCTATTTAAAAATCCAAATTCTTAAATTAATTCTTCAATTTATAATCACTATTTTACGAGATCCATTTATTTAACATTTTCACTTGATTCTGGAATTAATTTCGATAAGATTATAAAAATTAACCTTTTATACTTTAAAAATTCCTTTCTTCAAAATTTCTTCAATTTCAAAAATTTATTCACTTAGAAAATTTCTACTTGAATTTCAAAAATTCAATTTCGTTAATCTTTGGAATCCAATGATGTCAAAACATCCATTCAGCTAAATTTTAGCTTTCAAACAATTTCCAAGCATCAATATGATCAATATAATCATTCACAAATTCATATCACAGTATAAATAAATTCAATCAATGTGAGGGGTCCAGTTGGATCCCTCCAACCTGTTTCCCTGCATCCAAAGATGTTAGCACAATACCAATTCCGCTCCAGTACGGAATTATCGCGGTATATAGGTTTTTATAAATCCGCTTACTAACGGCGCAATAGGGTCTCATCCGCTATACGAGGCGGGAAATCAATCAATCCAATATATACATATGCCAATATGTATATATTGCTATATATATAATAGATATGTCCTACTATATCTAATATCACATCCAATAGCAATCAAACAGTCAAACAAATCAAATTAATAACTGAAAAATCCACTTTTCGATCGAGTGAGAAAAATCTCACCTTAGCTTTTAATTTGCCATCCATTTCCATTCCAAATTCAGATTTATTTTTTTCCTTCGTTGCATTCGACCTTGTATAAATATTATACAAATTAATAAATACTCGAACCAATCAAATAACTAATTTTCAATTTTGATTGTTTAATTAACTAACTTCTCCTTTAATGATTTTATTTTATTTTAATATAAAGTTTTAAAACTAAGTTTCCTTTATTAATTATTTTTAATAACAAAATTTAAATGAACCATTTATACTTATCAACTCTGCTAGTCAAAAAGTTAAATTTCCATTTCATATCAACCATTTAATTTAGAAATAAATTTCTATTTAATCATCGGCTTTAACCTAACAATTTAAATTTATCAAATAATCTTCCCTTCCTTTTAATAACTTAAAACTCTTCACTATTTTAAATTGCAACCATATATATATATGTTTATATGGATATATTCATATCTATACACTTTTCTTTACTGTAAAAATTTAATTTACTTAACAAAATCAAAATAAAATGATACCTCTCACATACAAGCTCGAACCCACCTAGACCGAGACTCAAATCGCGTGCCACCGCCTAGGCTTCATCGTTGTAGCCTCGCTTCCATCCATTCGCAACTGAATCCCCAACCTCGATCGAACAATAGTCGATCGCCTTCCTGCTTCCATGGTGCGCTGTTGCCACCAACTCAGTCCATCTCGACTTGATTCCCCATGTCTATGTCAGTACTCTGCCATTGCCACGAATCGACTGTCGCCGTCAGCCTCGTGTTCGACCTCGAGACGAACCCCCAAATCACTCGCGAGTTCCCCTTAACGGCACACCCACGAACGCGACCCCCATCGTCCAGTCGCCATCGCGACCATCTTCACGCGCGAATCCATCAACGCGGCACCCTCCAAAACTCGACTTCGCGCTCACCATCTAGCAGTCGCTCGCCTCCTTCCGGTCGCGACTCCCTTGTCGAACACGAATTGAAGCCTCGCCAGTCCCACTGCCCAGATGCGAGCTCGTGAATTCGAAACTGAGTTCGATCCCCTTTTTTTTCGATTTGATTTCAGAGAGGGGGGAACGGCCATTATCTTCGATTTCGTTTGGGATTTTTTTACTGAGGAATGAGGAAGAGAGGAGTATTAAAACGAAAGAAGATGATTTCGTGATGGGGTGCACGATTTTTGTATCGTGATTGCAGGCGAAAATTTAGGCGTGAAATAAGGGGATACTTGTGTGTGTGTTGACTAAATTTTTTTATTTAAATTTCAAATTGAATTTTATTTCATTTCAACGCGTTTTTGTGTCGTGTGCTCACGTAATAACTCTGATCAATACAAAATTTGAAATCTGGCAATAATACAATATTACGAACTCAATGGAACTGGTTTCGTTGAATTCCGAGACTGCGCCTCGGACGACTATTTTTAAATATCGGTTCGAACGAAAAATTTCAAACTGAACAATCCACTTCCAAATTCGTCTCTGAAGCTTCTATTATCTTCAGTATCATCTATATGTATTTTACAAACTTTTGAAATATTTTTAATCGGTCTAAATTTGAAGATTCGAATTTTTATCCAGTTCAATAGATTAAATTATAAAATTTAATCGCCAAACTCCAAGTTATATCGGGGATTCAAATTAAATTGTCGTTCAAATATTTAAAATTAATTAAATATTCCCAATTTAATTTGTTCAAAATTCAGGGTCGTTACAGACTTCCCTCCTTAAAAGAATTTCGTCCTCGAAATTACAAGTTAGGAAAAATGGTCCTTAACTCGTCTACTATTTTTCACAATTCAATTGTTTTTATCAATCTATCAAAACAAATCTTCCTACTAAAGATTCGTTATTCATCAACTAAATTTCAACTTCAATTATAAGTTTCAACATCATTGTTTTCTTCAATATTCAAATTTAAATTCAAATTCAAATTTAAACTTTCAAAATTTCTCAAAAATTTTCTAACGCCCTAAATTTCCGAAAAATTTCGCCAGCGTCTCCTTTGCGCGGCTAATACGGTACGACTACAAAACGTCCCTACGGACTCTCAGATTTCAAAAAGAAAAAGAAAAAGCCAAGCGGCTAGAGAGAAATCATCAAAAACTCATATTATAATTCAAATACATACCTTTTGTCGAGCAATTTAAATTCACCTTTGAAATAAATTTTCCAATTCCTTTTATAACACCTGTATATCCTACTAGCCATAATATCTAGTTACATATCCAAACCATTTTGCAAATTCAATTACAAATTTTCCGATATAAACTACTTATACCCTCTTTTAGTTCACTATTGAAGTTATATCCATTATCTTCAATTTTACATTTCAAATTTTATTTGAATTCAATTTCACATTTCAATTTCTCATTTGAGTTCAATTCACAATTCCAATCTAATTTGGATTCAATTTACTTTCAATTCTGAAATATTGAATTTTATCAATTATCTGTCATTTACAACTGCACTATCTTAAATTAGTTCCAATTACTAATTCATTCGTCTTCAAACTTATTCATTCGGTCAATATTCAATTAGCTTTACTTACTAATTTTAGTTTAGTACATCATAAATCAAATTCAATTCTAGTTCTATTCACTTACAATTTCAAAATAAATCTCAACTTTCATTTTAAATTGAATCTCATTTCTATCAGATTCTCAAATATTTTATAAGTCTTCGACTTATTTACATTTTGATTTATAAAATCATTTATACATTCACATTACTAATTCCATTATGAATTCTATTCCAAGTTATAAATTCATTTACAATTTGAATTTCATTCCAATCAGATCTCAATATTTTATAAGTTATCAATTTCATAATATTTCATAAATATTTTTATATAGTATTCCAGAGTCTTTTCAACATCAAAGCCATTTTGAAAACAATTCAAATTATCCTTTGAATTTTCCTAAAACCAAACCCAAATTTTCAAAACAACCTCCATTTAAAACAATTTGGCAGCAATTCCTCTTTTGGAAACCCGAAAATAAACATCGATGATGCTGCAGTCATTACCGAAGTTATTTTCCAACGACCGAAAAGAGTTTAGAGCTTTTCATTCCTTCAAAATACTTTTCAAAACCTTTGAAATCCATTTTCAAATCGAAAAGATTTAAACTTTCAAATCTCCAAAATTTTCAAATCCTTTTCAAAACATTTTCAAATACTTCTCTGGAATTCCGTTTCAAATTACAAATCACATTTATAATTTATATTCTCAAATTCTACTTGTATATGGATTCATTTCTTAACTTTGGAGTAACGATTTCAGTTTCTTATTCAGTTTCAATAGTAATGATAACATTTCAATATCATCACTTTCCTACATCCATGCAACCATATATTATAGTAATTCATAGAAAAACATTTCTTTTCTATACGAAAATAGTTTTGGGCAAAATTATCTCATTTACCCTATTTTAAAACAATACTGTGCCGAATTGTTCTATTCGAGTGTTTAGAGATCCCTATCAATGATCGTTAATTACTCGTATTGACCAGAATCCATATACCACTCAACAAATCAATCATCACAATATAAAACAATTTTTATATTCACTAACAAATACGCACTCGTATCTATTATTACACTCAAACTCATTCTAGAGTACTGCTGACTCTATCTCTAATGAGTAACACCCAACAGAGCAGGGTTGTCGCTTAACCATATGCTCTGATACCAAATGTAACATCCCGAAAATTTTCGACTTTCGAAAATTCAACATCGATACTCACTTTATCGACTGCTGAGCCATCGAATGCCGGAAACCCGAAAAGTTATGGTTTTAAGAAAAAGAAAAAGTAGAAGAAGAAGGAGATAGAAGAAAAAGAGAAGAAAGAAAGAAGAAGTACAACAGAACAGCAACAGAAACAGAACAATATCAGAATCTTACACATCGCAGCGGAACAATATACAATAGATAATTACTAGTCTTTTAAAACAAAGAACTATATCAGTTTATACATACATCAATCATCAGAGTCAATATACAACAATGGACAGTTATATAACTTGTCCTCATACAGAATACATAGCGGAATAAATAATATCAGATACAAATACTACGTCTCGTCATCCAGCTTGCTTCCAAAGCTCCAGAATATCCAGAATATCCTGATAATATAACTCTAGGCTGCCCGTGTGGAAAATGGTGGGCACCCAGAGTTTAGAAGGGAACAATAAACTCTGAGTCAGTCATGGTGACTGGTGTGAGATCGTAAAACAGTTTTATCTTTAAAATAAACAATCAGGAAAACTTTAATGTCAATTCGCAATGCTTTTGGAAAATGAAACTACCATAAGACCTCCCGCCACACACACAATGCAAACGCAGACTTGGAGGAGATTTCTTCTTATGATAGTCAAAGATGCTTACTACGCAAAAATCAAATTCTTTGATATTATTATTAGTGCATAGTGTAGAAATCATTTCGAAAGTAGAATATAAATCTTAGCCAGCATAGGTACCATTATAGTATGCTTGCTATAGCTACCATATTAGATGGCAGGTTCTACAACTAAAACCGTACAAGTCACGTATTGTTTCTTTGGATTTCCAACAAATGGTCAGGCTAAGGAACTTCCTATCCACGATGGGTACGTCCCTGGAATAGACGACCCGAGAACCTAACCGGATCTCTGCCAACACAAGGCCGGGTTACCTCTGCAAAAATAGGTAACTACTGACACGCGTATGCCATCCCCCGATCGTCACCGATCTTCCCGAGGATCCCCGATTTCCAACAAACCACAAAGTAATAATAACTGTGCAGCAACCACAGAGGTTAAGTATCTGGGCTCCATACCATGATACCACCTTTATCCAGAAGGAATGACATACACTAAGGGGCGCTACTCCCTAGAACCTTGCCGCATTCGTCCTGTTTCGACCATTTCCGGGGTGTGAGGCTCGACGAAGTCTCGTCCACAAAGCTACGCTTTCTATCAAAAGCCCTGCTTCGGGTCAAACAAAATGATCAACCTATGATCACAAAGATATAAGATCAAACAAATGATCATATCGCAAATGATCAAACACTGATCATTTCACAGCAACACTCAGTATGCCACGTTACCAAATTGGGATATATCGCTGATAAATTTCAACTACATAACCTCTGAGCTCGTACGTCTCAGAGAAGGGTGTTAAGCTAAGAGAATAAATTCTCCGCCACCAACAGAAATGTATTTGAAAGAAAGCAGCTTTATATCTCAAATTGTAACGTCAAACACACAATCCATATAAGTCTGTTCCGGGATCGAACAGAACCGAAGGCACTTCTCACGAAGCCCTTGCATTTCCGGATAATTTTCTAATCACGTCCGGACTTCCCGTCACTAAGGGTGATAAAACCTCTAAACCGAAGATCAGTCGGTGTAGAGTAACTCGACGGTAATCCTTCCGTTTTCAAAAATATCCGGTCTTCAACACCGGTCTTCAAATGCGATTCATAACGACGTATCACATATTCGGAATGGGTTATACGACCCCATGGTCCTTTCCCGGCTAACCCGAATAGTGAGCGATTATTCAAAAATAAGTTTGCATTCAAATTCATCCAATTCACAACAAATACCTACTCAAGGTAATTATTGATAGTCGGTTATTTAACTATTAATAAAGATGCGCAACATCATCAGATTCCAAATAATTTTCCAAATTATTTCATTTTCAAAAATATCTTTACTAGATATAAAATTTTCCACACTTAACCATTTGAAAACAATTTTCAAATCAATTTTCACATTTCATTTTATCTTTGAAGATAAAATCTCAAAACAGTTCATTTCATATTGGAAAAGCATTTCCATACTTATTTAAAAATAAGTATTTCACAAATCTATTTATTTTCAACACTTAGAAAATATTCGATATACTTAAATCAAAATTAAGTATATTTTCATTCTTTAAGGAAAATATTCTTTCAACACATTTATTTGAGTCAAAACGAATGTTACGTAAAACATCGTTACGAACGACTCAAAATCACTAGTATAAGGATTCGAATTTTAAGATAGATATATAAATCCCAATACTACATCAAAACATTTCCTTTCGGAAATCATTTACTATAACAACAGTGTTATAGTCCATCATTTCCTTATTTCTCGAAAACGTCTATTTCAACAATGAATGTTGAAATCTATGGTTTCGATTCACAATACATTTTAAAACATCTTTAAAATGTTTAACTTCATTTTTTAATATCACTTCTTCAAAAATGAATCCATTTTATTCGATAATATATTCACTGTCCAAAATCGTGAATATACTTCACTTAACCAAATTTCAATCTCTTCTACACATTTATTTCAAAACTAATTCGCTATCCAAATTCGCGAATATATCTTCTTTAATAACCTTCTATCTTTGATTTATCAAATTCAATTGATTTCGAATTTATAAAACAACGATTATAAATTCTATTTCCATTTTATAACAACTTCTACTTATACATTTCTTTTTATTAACTTCTATACTTTACTTATCAAGATAAGTGATTTCGGATCTATAACCAACTTTTATAAATTCCAATTCCATTCATAAAAACTTCAATACCAAATCAATTTCAATATTGATTTCTAAATTTATTTTCAACTTTAAAATAAAATTTCCATACTGATTTCTCAAAAATCCATTTCCAAATATTAAATCAATTACAGATTTGATTTCTAATTTTATTTATCCCTACTAAAATAAATTCTTATTTTCCTTCAAATTTTCAATATCCTGTTTTTAAATGGATTCTTTAAATTGAAGTCATTTTACATTGACTTCTCAAATCATTTCAATTTACCAAGTAAATTTCTAGTCGGATTTCCAACTTATCTTCTTTTAATAAATTCCTTTTTAAGAAAATAAATTTCAATCGTTTCTTTCAATCTATTTAAAAATCCAGATTCTTAAATTAATTCTTCAATTTATAATCACTATTTTACGAGATCCATTTATTTAACATTTTCACTTGATTCTGGAATTAATTTCGATAAGATTATAAAAATTAACCTTTTATACTTTAAAAATTCCTTTCTTCAAAATTTCTTCAATTTCAAAAATTTATTCACTTAGAAAATTTCTATTTGAATTTCAAAAATTCAATTTCGTTAATCTTTGGAATCCAATGATGTCAAAACATCCATTCAGCTAAATTTTAGCTTTCAAACAATTTCCAAGCATCAATATGATCAATATAATCATTCACAAATTCATATCACAGTATAAATAAATTCAATCAATGTGAGGGGTCCAGTTGGATCCCTCCAACCTGTTTCCCTGCATCCAAAGATGTTAGCACAATACCAATTCCGCTCCAGTACGGAATTATCGCGGTATATAGGTTTTTATAAATCCGCTTACTAACGGCGCAATAGGGTCTCATCCGCTATACGAGGCGGGAAATCAATCAATCCAATATATACATATGCCAATATGTATATATTGCTATATATATAATAGATATATCCTACTATATCTAATATCACATCCAATAGCAATCAAACAGTCAAACAAATCAAATTAATAACTGAAAAATCCACTTTTCGATCGAGTGAGAAAAATCTCACCTTAGCTTTTAATTTTCCATCCATTTCCATTCCAAATTCAGATTTATTTTTTTCCTTCGTTGCATTCGACCTTGTATAAATATTATACAAATTAATAAATACTCGAACCAATCAAATAACTAATTTTCATTTTTGATTGTTTAATTAACTAACTTCTCCTTTAATGATTTTATTTTATTTTAATATAAAGTTTTAAAACTAAGTTTCCTTTATTAATTATTTTTAATAACAAAATTTAAATGAACCATTTATACTTATCAACTCTGCTAGTCAAAAAGTTAAATTTCCATTTCATATCAACCATTTAATTTAGAAATAAATTTCTATTTAATCATCGGCTTTAACCTAACAATTTAAATTTATCAAATAATCTTCCCTTCCTTTTAATAACTTAAAACTCTTCACTATTTTAAATTGTAACCATATATATATATGTTTATATGGATATATTCATATCTATACACTTTTCTTTACTGTAAAAATTTAATTTACTTAACAAAATCAAAATAAAATGATACCTCTCACATACAAGCTCGAACCCACCTAGACCGAGACTCAAATCGCGTGCCACCGCCTAGGCTTCATCGCTGCAGCCTCGCTTCCATCCATTCGCAACTGAATCCCCAACCTCGATCGAACAATAGTCGATCGCCTTCCTGCTTCCATGGTGCGCTGTTGCCACCAACTCAGTCCATCTCGACTTGATTCCCCATGTCTATGTCAGTACTCTGCCATTGCCACGAATCGACTGTCGCCGTCAGCCTCGTGTTCGACCTCGAGACGAACCCCCAAATCACTCGCGAGTTCCCCTTAACGGCACACCCACGAACGCGACCCCCATCGTCCAGTCGCCATCGCGACCATCTTCACGCGCGAATCCATCAACGCGGCACCCTCCAAAACTCGACTTCGCGCTCACCATCTAGCAGTCGCTCGCCTCCTTCCGGTCGCGACTCCCTTGTCGAACACGAATTGAAGCCTCGCCAGTCCCACTGCCCAGATGTGAGCTTGTGAATTCGAAACTGAGTTCGATCCCCTTTTTTTTCGATTTGATTTCAGAGAGGGGGGAACGGCCATTATCTTCGATTTCGTTTGGGATTTTTTTACTGAGGAATGAGGAAGAGAGGAGTATTGAAACGAAAGAAGATGATTTCGTGATGGGGTGCACGATTTTTGTATCGTGATTGCAGGCGAAAATTTAGGCGTGAAATAAGGGGATACGTGTGTGTGTGTTGACTAAATTTTTTTATTTAAATTTCAAATTGAATTTTATTTCATTTCAACGCGTTTTTGTGTCGTGTGCTCACGTAATAACTCTGATCAATACAAAATTTGAAATCTGGCAATAATATAATATTACGAACCCAATGGAACTGGTTTCGTTGAATTCCGAGACTGCGCCTCGGACGACTATTTTTAAATATCGGTTCGAACGAAAAATTTCAAACTGAACAATCCACTTCCAAATTCGTCTCTGAAGCTTCTATTATCTTCAGTATCATCTATATGTATTTTACAAACTTTTGAAATATTTTTAATCGGTCTAAATTTGAAGATTCGAATTTTTATCCAGTTCAATAGATTAAATTATAAAATTTAATCGCCAAACTCCAAGTTATATCGGGGATTCAAATTAAATTGTCGTTCAAATATTTAAAATTAATTAAATATTCCCAATTTAATTTGTTCAAAATTCAGGATCGTTACAATAATGATTTTGAAGTGAATATGATTTCGAAAGTGATATGATTTTGAAGTGAATTTAATATTTTGATATCAATTATGAATCGGTTTTGGAAATGTAAAAGAACAACCGGTGTGAAATAAGCGTTTGGTTATTAAAGAGACCGGGATCAGATATTATCATACTCTCTGCCAATACCGAAAACCACTTTAACAACTGTGCACGTGGTGGAGAATCCAGAATAAAGTAGGATGGTTTGGCGAACGCTACTATATGAGGTATGAATGCAGCCCTGACCTCATCGGGTCAGCTTGATATGACTAAAACAGGAGCTATACCTAGGCCAAGTGAGGTCGCTCCTCCGATCGAACATGCTTCTTCGATGCCATATCTGTTACTTTGTAATTGATTTGGTGACCACCTTCGAAATGATTATGGGAGTGTGTTCCGAGGTAGGCGGTAGAAGATGTTATGCGTTACCACCAGCCCGGTTTGCAAAACGGTAGTATCCTACCCTGAGCATTGCCCCGCGTGCCTTGTCATATGCCTTATTACGCCCACTACGAGTTTGGTTTGTATCGTTACTATGGAGTGCTCCCTGATAGCCCACCGGTTTGGTGGAGTTTACAGTACTGTATAGACTACGACATTTATAAAAATGTGTTAAAGGGGATATAGGTAATGCCTTAACGATATTTTAATACTTTACTTTACGATAGACATATTATAATAGCGTATTGTATTACATATGTAGATAGTTTAACGGATCCTTAGGAGATGGAAATCCCGAATATCTCTTAAGTTACTGCACACACATTATACACTAGATAGGAGATGTAAAATCCAGTAAACATCTTTGAAGCTATTACACTCATATTTGTTTGTTATTGATATAACTTACATAAGATCTTTTAGTTCTGACTCGAGTGTTTTCTCGTTTCATTACGCTCGGGCCAGCCTGAGCATTTCAGCGTTGAAGACTTTATTTTTGGAGGACGAAGACGGAGATTTGTATACTATTTATATATATATTCCACTACATCATGTTGTTCTACTACATTATCCTATTATACCTGTTGTATGTATAACTCTGATTGTATTGTAAAATTGTAATCAAATGTTATTTGTAAAACAACTTCATGAACTGTTTATTTGATTATTATATTTTTCATTCTGCTGTGAGATTCTGTGTTTTGTTTTTTCCTTCTTTTCTCTTATTTTCTTATTTACCCCATTAACAGTCCTCCCTTTTGAATGGTTTGTGTTGACATGTGTGGTTTATTTTCGATTTAAACCGTCCAAAAAGGTGGGTCGTTATAGTTGGTATAGAGCTTTGGTTTAGCGATAACCTTAGCTTTGTGGGGTTTGACTCATTAGAGATAGGGTAGTAATACCTTAGAATGAGTTGTCTAAGTGTATATATATATGAGAGAGCATACTTGTTGGTGTTATAAAATGTTTTTATATTGTGTTAATTTTCTGTTTAGTATTTATAAATTCTTATCGGTACATTGGACGCTATGTCATCGATAGGGATTTCTAAACACTTAATAGGGCAGACCGACACAATATTGTTTTGGAATATAGGTAAATGAAATAATTTTACCTAGTATTATATTATGTATATAAAAGAATAAATTTTATAAATGGATATAGTTGTATGTGATATGTTGTTTGTCAGGAAGTAAAATTTTATAAATATTGGTTGCATAATAGGATTTACAAATAAAGTAAATATAAATTGGAAATTTGAGAGCTTAAGTTCTAGAGTTTGAAATTTGTTTTCAAAAGATTTTAGAATATAATATTAGTATTATTTAGAAGTATTTTCAGATATAAATATTTTCAATGCAATTTGAAAGAGATGTTTTAAAGGAATTCTAAAAGGAAATAAGTTATGTACTCCCCTCTTCTGTCACTGGAAAATAATTTCGGTGATGACGGTCGCGTCATCAATATTCATTTTCGAGTTTCAAAGTGGAAAGGCCACCGTAGTAGCTTTACTACACATTTGTTTTGATAAACAGATCTTAATTTTTTATTTCTAAATATGATTTGATATATAAAAGATATGAATATATATATATATATATAATTTCAATATGATTTGAAATGAACCTGGAATTTAGTTCTTGAGTTTCTATAAATTAGGGATTTCAATTATTGTAATGAAATGAAATCTTAACTATTTTAATGGTTGGAAACTTCTAAAATGAAAATAATAAATTAGATGCTAAGTGATTAATGAAATATATAATAAATTGGAAATTTGTAACTTGTAAATCAAAAGATATGAAAATTTAGAAGATGTAATTATTGAACATTTTGTTAACTAAAATGAATAAGATAAACTTGTGTAACATTCATTTACATTCTAAAACATATCTATAACTTACCAGAAATGTTCAAAAAGTTGTAATGTTAAATAGGAATATGCAATAGAATATTATACAAGTAAAACTTAAGTAATGAAAGTGTTCAAATGGAATTATTTTTATAAATAAGAATTTTGATGTACAAGAAATGTTATAAGCATAAGTTAATATTTTGAAATACTTTATAATTAAATTGGATAGTAGAAGTGAAAAATCACTTGAGTAAATGATTATAAACCTAAGAAATTGTTAAAAATGATTCCTAATCAGATTTAATATTAAAGGAAATACTATAGTGAAAAGGAATCTGAATTGAAAAGTAGAGAAACTTAAGTATGAATTTTATTCACTAATGAATATTAAACTTAAATTGGAAATCAAGTATATAAGTAAATGAATGTGAATTTAATTACAAGGAAACTTATATAATATTTCAAAAATTGATTTATTGATGACTTTAGATATTGAACGTGAAATAATTTATGTAAGTAAATGTATGAAAAAAAGAAGACATTGTATAAATGAATGAAAAGTAAATAATGATATGAAAATAAAACTATTGAATAGACTTAAATAATATTTAAAAACTCTATGTTGTTTGGCTAATGGGATGTTTGGAAAAGGATACTTCTAATTATTTAAGGTTGTATGAATAATCTATTAAGTAATTATCTAAGGTTGTTGAGCTTATGATACACTTTATAGTTTACTTATCATCCTTGAACAATGAAAAGTTTCTAAACCTGAACAAACCATTTATTTTGGTTGCTATGGATGCTTGATAGTTTTCTTTGTTGCGTATGATGGTTGTGTTTCTTTTTGTTTACATATGATTGTTATACATTGTTGTGTTGCTTGTGCTATTGGTTGAAACAACTTAAATATTATTCTTTCACATAATTTTAACCCTTTGGATTATATAAGTGAAATACAGGTTTATGGAAGCAATAGCTACTGCTTTTGGTTTCATAAATAAAGTGGTTTGCCCGACAAATAAGTACGTTTTCGGATTACAGTTTTATAGCGATATTTTATTATTTTTCTCGCGATTTGGGATGTTTTATTTTTGAAATATGATATATATTGTAATTATTGATATTATTATTTTCCGGACCTATCTGTACAAAGGAAACTCTACCAAAAAATTTCATGAATTTAGGACTTAGAAAATTTTGTAAAAGTTGAGTTATTTTCAAATTCTTATTAAACTAAATAATGTAAATTTAAAGTGTTTATAAATTGAATAATTTGAATAAAATTATATCAAGTTTCTTAATTCCTTCTTGTTCTTTTCGAGGACGAAATTTTTTGAGTGGGGGAGAGTGTAACGACCCGTAATTTTTTATAATTAAAAATATTAAATTAAGTAAGATTTTGAAATTTAATATTGGGAGAAATTAAAATTAATGATTTATTAATGAGAAAAATAATTAGATAACGATTTAATAATGTTGTTTGAATGTTATTGACAACCATTTTAATGTAATTTCAATCAATTGAAATAATTGTAAAGTTAATTTGGCTATAATTGTAAATAAGGAATTAATTTGGTAATTAATGGAATAAATGAAATTGAAATATTACAGCTAATATGATTTTAGATGATAACTGTAAAATAATAAATGTAATAAAATGTAAACTTATGTTAATAAAATTCATATGGTATTGTTGATTGAATAATAAGAATGTAAATCAAAATAAATGAATTTATTGGAATTTAAATTATAATTAATGAATTTATTATAGTTGAAATTAAACGCTCTAATTAGTGCAATATTTAAATATTGAATTTGACATGGAAAAAATTATTTCTAGATTTTAAATTCTATGTAATCAAGGATGATTAAAATTGTTAACATTTAAATTCGAATTTGAAAAGTGATTAAATCAATTTTATAATAATTTATTTAATTAACATGGAACTTAGCCATTTTGGCCATTATCTCGGATTTCTATGAAACAAGTTTCACCAGATCTGTAAAGGTGAATTATTGTAGGATTTCAAGTTTTGTAGCGATCGGACTTATCGTTTGATCGTGTGAGCTCGAAACGCATAGAAATCAATTTAATGAATTCAATTAAAATAATTTGATTTTAAAAGTTAACTTCTGTATACAATGGAATTTGGGTTTCAAACTAGTTCCCTTGAGTTTAAAAATATCGAAAACCTATATTTCAATATATTGGATGACCCATTTTTGTTTCAGAAACGAAACGGGCTTTTCGGGTCGTCATTATCGTTTCGACCCAATTCGATATGTCCATTCATTCTTATCTAGCTTTGTCCATATAAATAGATTTCTTTTCTAAATCCCTAGCAGGTTTTTTCTTATTTCTATACGTACATTTCCATCTGCTCCTTCCTTCCTTCCCAATGGCAGAAAACCTAGTTCCCAAATTCAATTTTAAATCAAAATCAAATCGAAAAATTTAAACTCCTCAAACCACAGCAAATTATATATCATTGGAAAGCTCTCGACGAGCGCAATCTACTGCTGCAATTCGTTTTTTGATTTGATGCATCATTTGACCAGAAAATGATGAATAAGTCTCGGTCGTTCATTTCTATGGTTTTCGATCAAACGGTGGATCGTCGATTTTACGACGATCTGGGTATGCAGGCTTGTAGAGGTCGCAAAGTAGGTCTCTGGGGTGGTGTTCGTTCATGTCAGAGGGTCACGAGTTGGCCTAGAAATTCGACCAAAGGCGTACGGCGGCGTGATCGCCTGGGGGAATCGTGGTCTCGCGCGAGGCACTGTTTGGATCGGCCAGGTGGGGCTCTTCCATAAGTGTAGTCTGATCGTGGTGGTTTGGTCGTGGGTGAACACGGTAGGCTTGTGAAGAACGGCGGCCAGTCTCGTGTAGGGTTCGTGTATGAAGAGAATCACGATGGGCTAGGGTTTCGGCATAGGTAAACATATTTACCTTTTTGCCCTTCATTTAATTTAAAATTAATTTAAAATTTTCAATTTCTAACGTTCATAACTTTTACATACGAGCTTGGATTCATACGCGGTTTTCTCCATAGCAATCGTATCGAAATTCCGGACATTATGGAACTTGAATGGCTGCATTCTGAGACATTTAGATTTTTAGGCCTAATTTGGATTTTAAATCGACGACAAACCAAATGTGAGTGTTTTAACCCACTCACAAATGCTAATCCATCTTATGTTAGTTAAATTAAATTTATGATGTGATTAGGAATTGATTGTTTGTTGTTTGGTATATTTAAATTTTCATTCAAGTTTAATTTGAATTTATATTGAATTTAATTTCCATTTAAATTTATATTGAATTTAAATTGTTAGTTAAATACCAGATAATGATAACCAATTAAATATTGTGATTTATTGGTTGATTTGAATGATGATTGTGATGGATGTTTAATTATTGACATTTGGATGATTTGATGTTATGTTTATTTTATATGTTGTTATCACACCACAAGTTCCCTTAGTTATTGTTAGGAAAATCACTATGGGTTGAAATGATACATACCCGAATGGTCTTATAGATTAGAGAAAATTTGTTATGGGTTGAAATGATAACCTCGAGTGATTTTATGGATTTTGATTTTTTTTTGGGATTATGGGTTGAAATGATATATACCCGTAAATTTGAATTTTTTGCGGTTTGAAATGATATATATCCATATCACTTGACCATAGGATAGAAAATTATAGACGGACACCGGATTGGTTAAATTAAATGATTTTAAATCCTTAATTTTTGAATCCAGTTAAATGATATTATGAAATGAAATTAGATTTATATGAACTGAATTATTTTCAAAATCCAAGCTTTTAAAATGTTGAAATTGGTTTAAATGAATTGTTTAAAGAATTTAAATTGATACCTAAAAGTTGGATTTTGAAATATAAACGAAATTTATCAAAATGAATTATTGTAAGTATTTGAATATTTAAATTTGAAACCTATTGAATTTGAAGTGGTTTAAATTTGTAGTTTAAACATGGATTTGAAACCGACATAAAATTGAAATGGTTTTTAATGAGAATTTGAATTGAATACTTTAGCCTTTTGAATTGAAATCGTTGAACTGGAATTGATTTAAATTGAATTTTTGGAACTAAAGTTGATTTGAATTGATTTGTGAAATTGGAAGAAACAGTTCTAATTTGAAACTTTTCGATATAAACCCTATTAATATACAAACTCTTTTAACATATAAACTAATTTCTCATATAAAACCATTTTAATATATTAATAATTTTTAATACATTAACTATTTTTAATATATAACCTATTTTAATATATATAAACTATTTCTAATACATTAACTATTTTTAATATATATCCTATTTTAATATATATAAACTATTTTTAATATATAACCTATTTTAATATATAAACTTTTTCTTAAAAAATAACCTTTTTTAATTTATAACCTATTTTTAAAATATAAACTATTTTAATATATATTATTTCAAATTTATAAACAACTTTTAATATATATATTTTAATATCTATACCATTTTATTGTCTAACTATTCCAATATATAAACTACCTTCAATATTCAAACTGTTTGAAGTTGGAAATGTTATGATTTAGATTTAATTGATTTAAATGCGAATAATTTGATATGATGGTTTAACCTATTTTGTGGTTATGATTTTGGAAGTGAATAATGATTTCGAAAGTGAATAATGATTTCGAAGTGAATATGATTTCGAAAGTGATATGATTTTGAAGTGAATTTGATATTTTGATATCAATTATGAATCGGTTTTGGAGATGTAAAAGAACAATCGGTGTGAAATAAGTGTTTGGTTGTTAAAGAGACCGGGATCAGATATTATAATACTCTATGCCAATACCGAAAACCACTTTAACAACTGTGCACATGGTGGAGAATCCAAAATAAAGTAGGATGGTTTGGCGAACGCTACTATATGAGGTATGAATGCAGCCCTGACCTCATCGGGTCAGCTTGATATGACTAAAACAAGAGCTATACCTGGGCCAAGTGAGGACGCTCCTCCGATCGAACATGCTTCTTCAATTCCATACCTGTTACTTTGTAATTGATTTGGTGGCCACCTTCGAAATGATTATGGGAGTGTGTTCCTAGGTGGGCGGTAGAAGCTGCTATGCGTTACCACCAGCCCGGTTCTGCAAAATGGTAGTATCCTACCCTGAGCATTAACCCACGTGCCTTGTCATATGATTTATCATGCTCACTACGAGTTTGGTTTGTGTCGTACTTATGGAATGCTCCCTGATAGCCCACCAGTTTGGTGGAGTTTACAGTACTGTATAGACTACGGCATTTATAAAAATGTGTTAAGGAGAATATGGGTAACGCCTTAACGCTATTTTAGTACTTTACTTTACCGTAGACTTATTATAATAGCGTATTGTATTACATATGTAGATAGTTTAACGAATCCTTAGGAGATGGAATTCCCGAACATCTCTTAAGTTACTACATGCACGTTATACACTGGATATGAGATGTAAAATCCCGTAAACATCTCTGAAGCCGTTACACTCATAATTATTTGCTGTTGATTTAACTTACATAAGATCTTTTAGTTTTGACTCGAGTGTTTTGTCTTTTCATTACGCTCGGGTCAGCCTGAGCATTTCAGCATTGAGGACTTTTTTCTAGAGGACGAAGATGGAGATTTGTATACTATTTATATATATATTCCACTGCATCATGTGTTCTGCTACATTATCCTATTATACCTATTGTATGTATAACTCTGATTGTATTGTAAAAGTGTAATCAAATGTTATTTGTAAAACAACTTCATGAACTGTTTATTTGATTATTATATTTTTCATTCCGCTGTGAGATTCTATGTTTTGTTTTTTTCTTCTTTTCTCTTATTTTCTTAATTACCCCATTAACAATCCTCCCTTTTGAATGGTTTGAGTTGACATGTGTGGTTTATTGTCGATTTAAACCGTCCAAAAAGGTGGGTCGTTATAGTTTTACACTGGTTCGAATTTCTCCTACATCTAGTCCCATACAATTGGTTGTACAGATTTCTTTTCAAATGCCTGTCTTTAACCGGGCAGAATGAAAACCCAAATACAATCTCGATTTCGAGGCTACAAGACACACACTCCTGAATTTCCAAGTTGAAGGGAGACTCACTTGATTTGAACAGACTACAAGCACACCCACTTTATTTGAACGGGCTACAAGCACACCCAAAGCAAATACAATTAAAGTTAATAATTTTTCCAAAGATAATTTCTTGAACTTTGGATACAATGGATCTTATAGCCTCTTGGACAGCACTTTGATCTTTTAATTGGGAGAAATATTTCCAAAATAGTAAGAAAGTAGTATTGAATCAATACAATGAAGTATGAATTGATTCTAATTGATTTTGAAGAGAATAGAGTATATTTTCAATTGAGTTTTCAAGAGAGTAAGATGTGGGAAGAAAATAAGTAAATCTAAACTTTAAATTTTGTTTGAACTCCCTTTTGAATCGTAAATCAGCAGATGTGTCCATTCGTGAAGAGTTACGACGAATAGACATTTCCATTCAAAATTTAAAAAACCACTTAGCGGCATGTATGTCGACATACCATCTGCCTATATGTCAATATTTCACTGTACATTTTGAAAACTTATTTCTTTTAAAATGTTTTGAAAATCCTATACTTTGTAAAATAATTTGATACTTTGTAAAATGTTTTGAACATAGTTTATAAATATTTTAAACTTTGAAATTTTTTTATAAAATTTATTTTGAAAATTTATTTTTTTTAAAATATAAAAGATAGAAAATAGAAGAAAATGATCAAAGATTGCTATCAGGGACTTTAACAATATAAGCTATGACTCTATATGCTAAATTATAATCTTGAGATCTTCTATCTTGGTCATTGTACTCGTGAGTCTTCATGTCTATCTTCTTGATTCTTTATACTATACAGTCTTCGATTCAACACCTGTATAATATTCTGCACCATACACTATATAACTTAGAAAAACATTAATATTTGTATTTTATACAATTGTATATGTTTGTTTATGGTTGTTGTCATCAAAATAAATAACTAAGGTATTAACAATCTCCCCCTTTTTGATGATGGCAACCATTATATATTCCTATATATATATATAATACGATATAACTCTCCTGATTTAAATAACTCCCACTGAATATATGCATGTATATTTTATATTTTTCTCCCCCTTCGTCATCAACAAAAATGGGTGAAAATAAAAACTCCCCTTAAATAAAATACTTAGGAACTATAGAATCAAAACAATAATTAAGTGCTTAAAGTAATCGAAGCATATTAAGCATGATGTAATATGATGTTATTTATGGTATATATGATGATTATGATATAAATGATGATAAATTAAACTAGATATATGATAAATTATGATATAATGATAAGTAAGATAAAACAAACTATGTTATTAATTGAAATTCAAATCATAGTATAAGTACAAACATCCAACCAAACCAAAAACAAATAAATCCAAATATTAGTCCAAATATACGCACCAAACCAAATCAAATCCTAAGAGTATTTACACACACACACATATTTATAATTTAGGACAAACCGAATAACTCGACATTCGTTGGAACTTCAACCCAACTGTCGGATCAAAAGTTTGGATTTGCTTTAATGGCATCCCAATCTTTATTATCCTTGTTGATAGAGCATTCTGGGTTGTTTATTTTTGTTATAGCTTTTGTTTTTGTTATATCTTTTGTTTAAATATAGCTTTTTGTTATAGCCTTTTGTTTTTGTTATATCTTTTGTTTTTGTTATAGCTTTAATGACAAATCCTAAGAGCATTCTGAAATTGCAAGCTTCAAGTTTTTGTTATAGCTTTAGTTTTTATCTTATATCGTTATATATTTGTAACTTCCAGAGACTATTAGAACTATATGTAATAGTAGAACAATTTTTCATAGATAAGAAAAGATGGTACATGGCACAAAAGCAAAATACATAAAGATAACATAAATCAAACTAGAATAATACACCAAAATAAAAGGTAGATATCACAAGGAAATAACTAGATAGGCTTAGAAAGGTATAGATGATGATGACGAATTTCCACCAAGCTTGCGAATAATTTTCCCAAAGTATTTTTCCACTTTGTTGGAGAGGGAAGTGAAATTTTTACTAAAGGAACGTTTAAGTTTCTTTTGGTTTTTAAGAAGCTTTTCTTGATTCTTTAGAATCTCTTTGTTGGAAGGATGAAATGGTTTGTCGAAGCTTTCCAAATAAGTATCCATTTTCTCCTCCTCTTCCTCTTCTTCTTCTATATCCATTTCGTCACCTTCCTCCTCTTCTTCTTGTTGTATTTCTTGCTCATCTTCCTGTGCCAATCTTTCTTCTTTTTCAACCAGAGTTTCATATGGTTCTAAATAAGGTGGAATGTGCATAGAGAAATATTGGCCTTGTCGAAAACTTTTCGAAGAAGAGTTGATTCTCCTCTTAAATCAACACAAAATATATGAAAATTGTAGTAAGATACACATCATTGTAGAGTGTGTTCTTATGTCTAAATATTCTTTTGAACAAAGTCATCTAAGATGACTTGCACCCAATTCATATCGAAGTTTTCGTAAATGGAAAAAAGGGCTTTAAAAACTTTCTGAGTATGGTTATAATAATTTTCCGTCCTCGGAGTGATACTGTAATGACCTAGAATTTCACTGCTTTGATTTGCGAATATTTAATTAATTTTAAATATTCAAATAATTGATTTTATAATGGAAATAAAACTCTTTTAAATAATGAATAATAATGGTGAAATAGTTTTCAAAATTTGTTTACAAAAATATTTAGTTCAAAGGAAAATCGAAAATGTGACCGGAATTCGTTTTCCGAATTTTCGACTTTTCGTCGGCTAAAAGTTGTCGGAATCATCGTAACACTTTTGTCACATCATTAGGAGACATTAGTACAAGAAGTACTTAAGCATGTTTGAACATGTTTCTTAGCACATGAAAGAGGGGGGAACATGGAAATTTCGTGGGTTACAAATAAAAGGGGGGATAAAGGAAGGGTAGTGTTGCAAGGGGTATTTCAGTAATTTACTACATGTATTTTATATAAAAGAGATTTTTCTAATTTTTTTCTCATTTGTCTTTCATTTCTAAAATTTTAAAAACTCCTCCATCTTCTTCATAGCTTCATGAAACCTTGTTAATGGCTTCCTATTTTAAATTATAAAAATTAAATTCAAAATTTTATTTTGTTTTAAATGTTTTCAAACCTTGTTTTAAAACTCTTTCTTCTCCATTTTCCTCCCACTTCATTCGGCCATAACTTCCTTCATACTACTGCAAATCAAGATTTTCTTTTCTTCAAACCATATAGAATTCCAGTGGCTATAACTTCTATATGAATCACTTTCTTAAATTTCAGATATTTTTGGATCAAAATTGCATTTCTTTCTGACTCATTTTTGGACCCATGTGATCAAGGCCGAAAACAACACTCCTTCTTTTGACCATATCTCTCTCAAAACCAATCCAAATTTAGCGATTCTTTTTTTGAAACTGTAAAGAAAATAATTTCCTAAATAGCATTTTTTACCTCTTGTCCAAATTCCGAGAGTAAAATAGCCAAAAATCAAGGGGAAGATGACCTATTTTCGAGTGATTTTTGTGGTTTTCCAAGATTTCCAAATTCTAAAGCATTTCAATTTTTCAAAGATTTTTGGTGAGTAAACTTTAGCTTTTTAAAAATTCAATTTTTTGCTTCTATGTGTTATATGAATTGTGTATGATTTGTGATTTGAATTGGTTAGATATGTTTGTGGTTGAATATGCTTATAGGTTGTTGTTATGAGTTGAAAAGTTAGACTTTAGATTGAAGTTAAATATGGCGTTGTTTGAAAAGTTGTAAATTTTGGTTATATGTTGTGATCTTGCTTATGTTTTGGTTTGTTTCATGTGTACATTTTTATGACATGATTATGTGTTAGTTGCTAAGAAAAGTTAGCACTTTGATTGGTTTATCGATGAAAAATCCTTGTATGAAAATGCGAGCTTTGGTTTTAAAGATCAAAAACCATTTTGTTAAAGTTAGAAACTTTGTTTAGTTTCAAAAACACTTACTTTGTGTTTCTAAAAAGTTTGAAAGCTTTCAAGTGATAGGTTATCAAAGAAAGAATAAAGAAAACAATTCCAAGAAATGACATCCATAGCGATAATCGTTATGGATGTAGTTTCGATAAAAATCCAATTTTTGAAAGTTTGAGTTTTTTTGAAAGTTTTGTAAATGTTTTATAAATCCAATAATGATGTTTTAAAAGTTAATTAAGATTTTAATAACTAATTTTTAATTAATTAAGCTTTTTTAAAATAATTAATGATTAATTAAGTATTAAGCAAGGTTTAATATACTTAAATGGAGATTAGTTCTTAAAATTAATCATATTTTAAAGTAAGATTAATTTTAAATTAATTATTAATTAATCTAGATTTTATTTAATTATGAGTTAAGTATATAATTAATTTTTGATTAATTGTTATTTAAAAATAGAATTAATTATTATTTGATTATTAATCAAGTGTTTAATTATTTTTAATGATAAATTAATTAAGATTTTAATCTAAATAATTACTTATTAAAAGTTTAATTCATTATTTAAGTTTTAATTAAAATATTAATTAATTAATTAATTAAGATTAATTAATAGTTAATTATTAATAAAGGTTTTAAATTATTATTTAATAATTAATAAATGATTAATTAAGGGTTTAATTTGGTTTAATTAATTATTAATTCATAATTAAATTAAGTTCGATTTAATAAAGATTAATTATGATTTAATAAGAGTTTAACTTGTAATTAATCATTTTATGGAGTTTTAAGTTTTTAATCCTTATTTTTCAAAAATCAAATTGTTTTAAAGGTACTTCTTTTTCAAAGATGGTTTCGGACACAATGGATTCAAGTGTCGATACTATTAAATAGACAAACAATTGTGAATGAGTTATGTAAATGGTTTGATTGTGTGGATATGTGTTAGCAGAATAAATCCCCGTTCTGATATAGATCGGTTGTGTGATTGTATGGACATATGTATCAACGGAATAAATCCTCATTTTGCTATGTTAATTGTTTGATTATTGGACACCTATTTGGTAAGACAAATCACCATCCTACTATTATGTTATTTGGACATGTATATGTTAGTTGAGTTGTATTGACATGTTGTTCCCTGATTTGGATTTGAAATTGCATTTACATATATGTTGATTTATGTAAATAAATGGTTAAGTGACTTGGAAGTGAAATTGATGTTAAATGGTAACTTAAAATACTACCATTGGGGTTGTTAAGCTCTTTTTGAAATTATAAAGTATGGTTTTGAATTAACTTAAATTCTTTAATCAATTTTAGGGTTTAAGGTTTAAAAATGATTTAAGTTTTATTATTATTATATAAAGGTATTTTTAAATAATAACTTGTCTATAAAAATGGGTTTTACTAAGTAAAATAGTTTATTTAAAGTGATTTAAAAGGATGAGTTGCAAAGGATATTTTATAAAGGATTTTTCTTAAAGAAGATTTATTAAAGGAATTTTAGAGGTTTGTAAAGAGCTTTTGTAAATTGACTTGTAAACTTATAAAAGTGTTTTATAAATTGATTTTGGAAATTTATAAAGGTAATTAAATGTGAAGTGAGCTTTTAAAAGGGAACTTTTTATAAAGGATAAGTGAATCGGTTTATAATAAGTAATGTTCTCAAAAAAGAATTTAAAAGGAGGAATTTTCCAAATGTTTTGATAATATACTTATACACCTAGGATAAGTATAAATGTTTTCCAAATATAAAAGGGATTTAAGGGGTTTGGGAATAGTGCTTTGAAAAGATCTTTTGATCGAATGTTTATAAAGTGATTTTAATTAATTAAAGATTAATTAATAAAGGCTTAGTGGATCCCATATGGAATCAAATCAATGTTGAATGATTGTTTATTTGATAGTTAAATAACCAATTATCAAATCTGGACCTAAACGTAGCTTTGAATATCTAGGAGAAACACGTGAGTTATATGGCACAGTCATCCCTAATGATGTTGTACTGTGCGTATAAATCTCATTTCGTTCTTCTAGAATAAATGATAAGGAAATCCTTCCATAACGGTTAGGAAGTGAACTCCGTTCTTACCTTTGTCTATTTATTTCCTAAAGAACCACGGTTGAGTTTACCGGGAACTATCGAAAGTTGTTTCGAAGAGACGGGGATCGGATCTGTTCTGAAAACCACTTCGATCCAACTCAAGCATTTCGAACTGAAGACATTTCAAAGAATATGGAATCTAAGACGAAGCATTGAAGTGTGGGCCGCTTGCTACTAGTCTCGAGGGTGATTCTAAAATGGATGTAGTAGAAGTAGTGCTTTTGGTTTGTCCTTATTCTGGACAACTTGTATGGATGAATGTTGGCACTACATTACTGCCTAGAAGGTAGTGTTTGCATTCCAAGTGGGATTTTTATTCAAAAGGTAAGTGTCGTCTCAAGCCTCATCAACCGGGAATGACTAAAATCAAGGGAGATGCAGCCAAGCTAAGTGGGTCGCTCCCATTAGGGTGTGCCATCATCTTTCTAGATACACCTACATATTTATAGACTGGTTGTGCATGAGATCTCAATAAAAAGGGTTGCAAAGCAACCGGGGTGATGACATATTTGGTACTATCCAGTAAGGGGTAGGCGGGTCTTGTGTTGGTAGGGGATCCTGGCGAGGTCCTCGGTACATTTTCTAGACTTGTACCGTGATAGGTGGTACCCCGGTGCCTTGTCATAGTATGGTTCAATCTCCAATACGTGCCTTTATGGTTTTGATTGTAGAGCCTAGTATGTTGGAATTTAATAATGGTAATTTTTTTGGCTATTTTCCTATATTTATCTTGAACGCTTAGACATTATCATAATATTACTGGATTTTCTATAAAAAGGTGTTTTGGTTATCGTAAGGTAAAACCCGTCTGTGTTTATGTGCGACGTGGTCTTACGAGATACCTTTGATTTTAAAAGGAATTTAAACATAATAATTCAGTTGTTCGAGTTTACTCACACCAGACCCATGTCTGACTCGGTTTTTTATTTTCTTTTCCTAAAACTCTTGGGTGCTCAAATTTTTATGGGCAACCAAGTAGTTCAAGTTCTCCCTTGGATGCATTTTGGAGGAGCTTGGAGCATGAAGCTTCATCAATAGTTAGTTATTATCTTATTCTGATGTATCATGTATCAGTTAGGTAGGGATAGGCTGTTATAACTGTCCTAGGGTAGAATTTTTATTAGTATGACTTTGATGTATCATTTTTGAAATGATTTTGTAAAGTATTATGTTGATTAATATATGTTATTCCGTTGCATTGTGAGATTATGTGATTGTTTAGTTTCTTCTATCCCTTATTTCCTTTCCTTCCCCTAACAATATGTCTTTTCGACACTTAGTTGTTCGGCATGTGAATACCATGGATGTATTAGTGTCGACTTCTGGGGTTTGAAAAGGTGGGTCATTGCAGATACTTTGGTGTAAAATGAGACTTATAAGTCTTGATTTTGATCTAAGGTTTTTTATGCTTAAAAATCAAATTCTTCATCACTTTCAAAAATGTCATGAAAAACTTCATGATTTTGTTCATCAATTTGGAAATTGTGGAGGTCAATTCCACAAGATTTGCAACCAAGTATATGACCCAAAAGTTCACAATTTAAAACAATTTGAGTGTCATTTACACTACTCCAAATTTATCCCTCTTTTCCTTGAAATTTTTTTCCATTTAAATTTGCATAATACATTTTAACAAATCCGGGAAACACACAAAATCATTTTCAAAAGAATTGACTAAACCAAGAATTTCATTTTGAAAGCAAAGATCTTGAAGACCATGAGAGGAAGAACCATAAAATTTAGTAAATCTTCCGAGAAAATCTTTTCCAAAAGTAGCACCCTCTATATAAGTATCGATGGCTTCTTTGTCATTGAAAAGAAAACCATTGGTTCTCTTTGAGAGCCGTATTGTTTTAGGAGTTTGACTCGAGGAGGTCATTTTTGAGATTTAGAAGAGATAAGAGAGTGAAGAGATTTTTGAATTTTTAAATAAAGCGAGTGAATGAATGAATAGAGATAGATTGAATTAATAGAGGGTGAAGAGTCATGTTTTCTGGTCAAAAAGATGCCTTTTTAGAAAATGGGGATAAGTACAAAAGTGAATGGATTCAAATTTTTAGTTTGAAAGGAAATTTCAAATTACTAGCAGGTATGTCGACATATGGGATGGGTATATGTCGACATATAGCCGGTAAAATCCAAAACTAAAACTTAGATATAATATTCCTATATATATATACACACATACACTTGTATTCATCTAATATTACTATTAATCTATATGTTATTCCTAAAAACACACAAAACAAAAATGAAATAAAAATCAAATGTAAAAAATATCGCTTTTTCTCCATTTCTTTGATCTATTCTAACTAATCGACTATTGTCGTGAAACACATATTTGCATCCTCGGTATCCAGTTCACTGTTGCTTGAGGAAGTATCTAAATCATCCAATGTTGCTATGTAAGTCGTCTTTCTTTTTCTAGATGAATCGATAACTGGTGAGATCTTTGATTTATTTTGATTCAGGCGGTCTCGTATAAGACGATTGGGTTCATCGCAGTTAAAACATCTTATTGTTATTTCTATTCTAGGAGTCTTGTTTCCCGGTCTCCGAAAGCTGTTCATCTTTCTATACTTCAGGAACTTTCTGAATTTTCTGGTCATGAAAGAAATTTCTTCATCATTGCCATCGCCTGAATCCTGTTCGTCAGTTATTGCATTAAAAGCGATGGATTTCTTTTCTTTTACTTTGATTTCTCTTCTGCCCTGCAATTGTGATTCATAGGACATTAAATTGCCTATTAACTCTTCGATTTTCAGAGTAATATAATTAGCCTCTTTTATTGCTAGTACTTTTTGATCCCACTCTGAAGAGAGTGAATTGGGGATTTTTTTAACTTGGTCCTCTTCATAAAAGTTTTTACCTTATGCTACTAAAGAATGCATTATATCTTGAAATTTACAATACATGTCAGAAATAGACTCATTTGGATTCATTTTAAATTACTAAAACTGATTAGTTAGCATGAAAATTTTGGGTTGTTTAACTTTACTAGTACCCTTATGTGTAACTTGCAGTATTCTCCAAATTTCACATGCAACTTGCAAATAGATATTCCATAAAATACATTTTTATCTAAAGAGCAAAATAAAATATTCATGGCTTTAGAATTATTCTAACAAATGTACTAATAATGTTGTTGGCCATTAATATTTTTCAAAAATCAAATTATGAGTTTTTTTAAAACCCAGTGCTCTGATACCAAATGTGGTTGCAGAATTATGGATCTTAAGGCAAATTAAACATTATAGGGTGGGTGTATAGAGTTTTCTAACTTATTTAAATCATTTTAAATTTCTTTCAAGTTAAATATTAGATTAATGATTAACAACATAGAATTATACTATCAAACAGTCAGAGATGCAATCACAGATAAAAATAGATAAAAATCAAACCAGTAAAGCAAAGTAAGGAGCTAGAAAGATGACACTAGGGATTTTATAATGCTTCGAATTTCTCCTACATCCAGTCATGTGAAATTTCTTGTATAGATTTCTTTTCAAATGATAATCTTTAACCGGGCAGAAGGCAAACCCAAATACAATATTTTTTCAAGGCTACGAGACACACTCTTGAATTTCCAAGCTCGAGTAGACTCACTTGATTTGAACTGGCTATAAGCACACCCACTAGATTTCCGTGCTACTAAGCACACCCACTTTATTTGAATGGGCTACAAGCACACCCAAAGCAAATACAAATAGAGTTGACAGTTTTTCCAAAGACAATTTCTTAAACTTTGGATACAACTGATCCTATAGCCTCTTGGACAACACTTTGATCTTTGAATTGAGAGAGATGTTTCCAAAACAGTAAGAAAGTAGTGTTGAATCAATACAATGAAGCATGAATTGATTCTAAGTGAATTTGAAGAGAAAAGAGTATATTTTCAATTGAGTTTTCAAGAGAGTAAGAGGAGGGAAGAAATAGTAAATCAAAACTTTAAATTTCGTTTGAACTCCCCTTTATATAGAAAACTAAGAGATGTGTCAGTTCAAGAAGAGTTACGAAGAATAGACATTTCAATTCAAAATTTGAAAAACCACTTAGCGGCATGTATGTTGACATTATATGTCGACATATCCATATACATTTTGTAAACTTGTTTCCTTTAAAATGTTTTGAAAATCCTATACTTTGTAAAATAAATTGATACTTTGTAAAAAAGTTTGAACATAGTTTATAAACATTTTGAATGTTGAAAAACTTTTATAAAATATTTTGAAATATATTTTGTTTTAAAAATATAAAAGATAGAAAAAAGGAGATAGAGATCAAAAATTGCTATTAGGGACTTTAACAATATAAGCTATGACTCTATACACTATATTATGATCTTCAGGTCTTCATATCTTGGTCTTTGTACTCATGAGTCTTCATCTCTATCTTCTAGAGTCTTTGTACTGTACTGTCTTTGATTCAACACTTGTATAATATTCTACACTATGTAACTTGGCAAAACCTTAGTATCTATATTTTATATGATTGTATATGGTTGTTTACAGATGTTGTCATCAAAATTAATAACTGATGTATTCACAGTAATGACCCATATTTTACGTATCGAAGGATCGTAAAATAATTTTATTTAATTCATTTTAGATCATATGACTTTGATACTTTATGAAATTACTCTTAGGGACATTTTGCACATTTTTGATTTTTATCAAATTTCTATGTGACCATTTTGACCCTAAAATCTTGTATGGACTATAACTTTTGATAAAAGCCGACATAAGGTCTAAAATTGCTTTCATTGCTTCAGGATGATGGTTTCCCATTCCGGAGAGTGATCGTAATAGGAAAATAGACTTACTGTTTGAAAGTTATGGTTGTTGCTGGACAGCATTATTTGGTAATTAGGCTAACCCATACTAAGGCCCATTAACCCATCTCGGGATTGGAGCCAAAGGGGGATTGATGGGACTATCCCAAATCATTTCCATCTTCCCTAAAATAGTTCTAAGCTCTCATTATCTCTATTCTCTTCAAATAGAATCTTTTTTCCTTACTAATCTTAGCTAAATCGTCATTAGAAGGGTAATTAGATCTATCTTTTTGGTGCTTAGGAATTCATCTTCCTTTGCTATTCACATCAGGTCTAGAGGTTTAAATCGGTATTTTAGGTGATTGGTGAGTGGTTCTTGACCTCTCACTATCCTATGCATGTTTATATAATTAAATTTGATGTTTTAACATGATTTTGATGGTAAAACATTTTGTAACTTTAATCACACTTTATACATGTTTATGGCGAAAATTAAAATGGTTTTAAATGGTTTTACAACCCATTTTCATCATATTGACATGCTAGTATCAAAGTTAGATCTAGATTAGGATTTGTATGATTATCATGCTTTAATGAATTGCATGGGTGTATGGATGTATTTAAATGATATTTCAGTTTGGTATGTTGTGCTTTGATATGGTTTGTTAGCGCTTTTAGGTAGTTAGGAAATAGGTCGTCGAATTGGGAAAATCGAAGTTAAAGTGATTGGAATTGGATGAAACTTAGAGGAGGGGTTCTGGAGCTTGGGAGGAGCCTAAGGTTGAAGTCGCATGAAGTTTGGATAAAGGTATTTTGGTCAGCGATGAGTAGATTGTTGGATGGAGAGTTTGCAGATCTATTTGGCAAGGAGGCAAGACTTGGGGACTTAGGCTACGAAACCTCAAGGGAGACTTCAGGTTGAAGATAGAAAGAGGTCTAAAATTCCAAAGTTGGAATTTTGGCTAAGGTAAGTGATCGGTACCGACCACTTTCTTTTTGGTACCAACCACTTTTTAAGCCAAAAGGGGAGAGCTGGAGTACTTGAGGACTTTTGTACGAAAAAGGGGAGTCCAAAAAATGTAAGGAGGTAAGAGATCGGGGTGTGAATTCATATTGGTACAGACTTGATTTAGGTTGGTGACTTTTTAGGGCTCTGGGAGGTGCTGAAGACTTGGGAAGTGTGGCATTAAGAAATGGAGCTCAAAGCAAGTAAACATGAAAGAGATTTGGGTGTGAAAGACATGGTCAAATTTAGGGTAAGTAATTCAGGTTGGTAGCGACCTAATTCAGGTTGGTACCGACCACTTTCTAAGGCTAAGGGAGAGTGCTGGTGACTTGGAAACTCAATCATTAGGAAGATGAGACTTAATGAAAGCAGAAGGACACAAAGTCCGTCAAGTATTCATGTTGGTACCGACCTGATTCAGGCTAGTACTGACCTGATTCAGGTTGGTACTGACCTGAAATATTGAGCCCACTAAACATCAAACTTCCAAGAGGTGAAGTGTATGTTCTGCAGGTCATACTGAAGGTGTTTGTTTGTTCACTTGGGGTTTGATGGCAATGTAGTAGCATGATGATAGCTTCGGAACATCGATGATGGTAAGTCAACAGTGAATGGAGTTAGGTTCCGATGATGGCGACTTGATGTTGAAAGGAGCCATGAGAATGGTTATTCACAAAAGGGTGGGTTCTAGAAAGGATGACCCATGGGTGGAATGTTGAATGGTTCTATTGTGGAAAGAAGGAATGTGGAATGGTTTCTTAAGGATAATGGAAATAAGATAGAGTAAGGAAATGGCCCGGATACGAGTGGTAAGGGAACATTGATACTTAGATGTTTTTTGATGTACTCGAAAGTAGGAGTATTGTGAGGACGCTCACAGGTACTTTGTTTGGCTACCCCGGATCGGTTGATTGGACCCATGTACCCTGGACCGATGGCATTAGCTAAAAATCGGTATCTATCCATTAATCCCTGGTAGAGGAATGGTTATACAAGTTATCATATATTCATGGCACACTAAGTGATAAGGAGGATTGTTGATGGATGCTATAATTGCTTTGATGGTTTTCTCCCATAGTCCATCACTATAAGGATGTCATTTGAGATAGGTATTATGGATAGGGATACTTGGACACCCGTTGTTGTAGTTAGGTTGTAGTACATCTTTATGAAGTTGTAGAGTAGCATATTATATTCATTATATGCTAACTCTTTGGTTGCATGGACATGTCAGGTATGGCTCGTACATCATTGTTCCTTACTATATCGACTTGTACATTATTTTGAGATTCATTTATCGAGTTTTATGTTTTGCATCTTATTATCTCGGGTGCTCTTAATTGAGTAGATTGGATAACAGGTCTAGGTGTACATGATGGCAGTGCAAAGGACGAGCATGATGGAGCTTTCTCATATTGTATATGGATATTCTATTGATTATTTCATTGTGCAACACTATGAAGCCTAGGCAGTGTTTGCTTTACTACCATGAGACGGTTTACTTGAAACTATTCTCGCTTTGTATAAATGCTATTACTATGTTGTATAACTCTATGAATCTATGCTCTGATATTTGGTTCATTTAGTTATTACTGTCTCTCCTGTTTTATATCGGAGATGACTATTATATTTTATTGGATGTGCTATGAGATATACGACAGATTCTATGATTTTTTATTTCTTTTAAGCCTTGACAATCGACCTACATTGGCTGGGTATGGTGGTAGGGCTCTATCTAGTTATATTGAGTGTTGGTGGTGTAGGGCGGTCGTCACAAGTACACCACTAGCAACCATAAGTTTGTTGTTTACTTATAGTTTTGAAATATTTTAGTAACTTTATAATGCTTTCTTAAAGATGCATGCTTCCTTTGCATTTTGACTGAAATTCAAAAAATTTAAACTTTCTGTCAAAATATTCTTAACTCTAAAGCTTGTTGAATGATACTTTGTATTGGTTCTTGGTTCCTATCCAATAATCTATAAACCTAGAATTTCTCCCACTGACTTCGAGACACTTTGGTTATTAAGCGCAAACAATATATTCCAAATCATTATTTAGAATTTATGTTTCAACATATGTATACCAAAACTCAAAATCATATCGAGCAATAGTTTTTCCGGTAAAATCCAAATTAACTTAAGTACACTAACTGACGAATATGTTATGTTAATTTCAATGATTTAAATTTATAATGTTATTCATCTCAGCATTACTAACTATATTCCAACTTCATTGGTTTTCTTCTCAAATACACATTTGCAACTGATGGATCATATCCCCTCGGGTACAACCATCAAAATCATACTATGATAATGTATTTGGAATCTGTTCCGGATTTGCGCATCATGTCATATGGTAGAGTCGATACTCTTAATGGCTTATTGACAACCGAGGACATTCTTTTCTCAACATTAATGAGAAAATCATAGTTTCTATTTAACGTGCAAGAGTTCTTATTAGACATTCTAATCAGTTCTGTCTGTTTAGGCTTGGTCAATTCAATTTCGTCCTTTGTAATCAGTTTTATCTTTGGATCGTATCCAAATACATTTTAATACTAATAATTTCTAAAAGAAATTCCTTCATCGTGAAGTTTGTGTTTCTTGAAATAACAATTGTCTCTTAGTGTAACAAAATACATATTCATAAACATTTTATGAATTGCCTATATAAAACTGATTTGGTTTTTCAGTTTACGAAACATATGTTCATAACATAAATTGGAAAACCAATATTGATTAGTCCCAAAAATATTTGGCGTGGTCTACACAAGATCCCTAACGATCAAGTATTACGTGTAGTCTCTCGACTCACACAACCTGTCAACTCCTTGACTTAGATATGTAGAGGTTATTTCATCAATCTTGTCTTGTATGATTTTGTAGACTTTGTTTTCTATGACACTAAATTTAACCTTATGTACTTCCTTTTAAATGCACGTCCTTATAGAAAGAAGTTAACTCGGTTTCACTCATAATCAATCTTATTTTGTCCAACAAAGTCTGATCACTCATTATCGAAACATCATTATGTATCATAGGGAGGAGTAACTTTTTGAGATTGAATCTTATTAGTTTTAGGTACATTTCGGACTCCTTTCCAATCACACACTTATTGTATCAAATCAAATCATTTTATTTTCTTCTGCACGTCATGTTATTTACATCCGTTTTAAGTTCTACGAACTTATATAGACATACTACATTTGTATCAGATACACATGTTTATATGTGTGAAAAGTCATTAATGAATTTAACAAAGTATGTGGAACCATTTTGGTATCACTAGACCTACGATTATATACATCTGTATGTACCAATCCTAAGATTTCCCCAACTCTTATGTCGGTCCCATTGGTGTTTTTCCCTTAATCATTTGAGATACAATTCACAGTACCATATTATTCATAAGCATATGATTAAAGAATTATTTCTCAAAACAATGACTTATTCTATGATTCCAAAATAATTGTAAGATTTTAGATACTTCTATACTTACTAATGCATCATTTTATTATGAAACCAAACACCATTTTTATAGTTTTCTCTAGTAACGGATATTCATAATATTCGCATTAAAAAACTTTGTCTATTTTCGATCAATACTGAAAATAGTTATTATTTCAAAAATAACATTTGGTATGTTTATAAAAACAAATTTTTATAACTTGATGCGTACACTAAGAAGTGTTATATGGTATCCTCCCATTGTTTCCATCATTACTATAATAGCTTACGAAATATGAAGCTTCATACAACTATTTATAATTGAGGGATACAAAACAAATATCTTGAACTCGATGAAATAACTTTAATGGAAAGTAATTTTTTATACAAAAATACATTTGGGATAGAAATCACATTCCTAATTCCATATTAGGTATCTTTTAGTGTTTTATACAATTCTTGTTCCAATGTCTCTTCATGAAGCAGAGATGACCATTCAGTCTCTTTATCCCTAATAGAGTTACCGGTATGCCTTAGGGGCAATTATGTAATTTGTTACATAGATCTAACTTTATGCCCAATCTTGTTCAAAATAAAAGGTGTTTTTCATTCTATAATATAGTTGTTATATAATGATATATAAATTAAGTAATTAATTTAAAGTATTAGACAAAAATCCTCAAATGATATGTTATGTGATAGTAATTACAAAGTATTCTAATCATGAGAATTTTATCATATTGAAAATAACATATTTTTTTAAATATTCCTAGTTAAGATGTTTCTAGAAAGGATATCGGCTAATCTACTGAGACTGGAGTACATTACGCTCTTCAAATGTTGGACAGTATATTTCTCACGGCTGTTAGGAGCACCAAGGGGTTACGTATTGATAGTTATTGGAAAACTATATAATGATTCACTCGAGAACTGCTAGTTAATATAACTTAGGTAAAACACACAATCTTGAAGTGTAACGACTAAAATTTCAGTCATTCGAATTTGAAATATTTAATTTATTTTAAAATTTGAAATATTAGCTTTATAAGTAATAAAACTTAAATTTCAAATATAGGGATTTATTTGAATAGTGAATATTGGATAAATTAACCTTGGAATTTATATGAATAAAAAAATGGTTTTGAAATCTTATTTAAATTCAGAATAATTTAATTGGGATAATAAACTTTTAAAACTTAGATTTAAAAGTGATTTATTTGGTTTTAATAAAAATTTGTTTTAATTAACGTATGGAAATAGCATTCTGGGGCACTATCGGATTTTAACGAAACTTGTGCCATTGGATCCAGAATAGTGAATTATTGTATGTTAATGAATTTCGTGACGATTGCACGTACTGTATGGTCGTGCGAGCTCGAAACGCGTAGGAATAAATTGTAGGAATTAATATAATATGATTGGGTTTGAAAAAATAACTTCTGCATATGATCGAACTAGGTCTCGAAACTAGTTCTATTTGGTTCGAAATGAGGGTACTTAGTATAGAACGCCAGGCGACACACGTCGATAGGAATTTGAGATTTTTCAAACGTGTTGAGTCAAATATTTTAAATAAAATAATATATTCAGCCCAGACTTTACCCATACCCATGCTATGCCTCAGCCATACTTGCCCACGTTCTCACCCTTACTTCTTTTCTCTATAAAAATCGCGTCACAACCAGAGAGGAAGGAATTCGCCAAATTTTCAAATTTAAACATCACCTCATTGAACGGTCGAGGATTGTCGAGACCAATCCATGTGTTTTTAAGCAATGCTCCAACTAAAGTTTTGTTCGCATCGAGATGGTGAGTGCAATCAACGGTGTGATTGTCGTGGTTCGTCGTGTGGTGGGGTCTGAATCTACTTTCGAGAATTCCGGCGATACTAGGAACTTTTAGATGATGGGGTCTGAAGGGGAAATGTTGAGGAAGGCGAAGGCGAGGCGTTGGTGAAGTTTGGTGGCTAATGGTGAATTATGGAGGTGGCAGTTTCAAGATGAACGTGGCTGCTTTTTTTGGGTTCATTGACGTACATCAAGTGACGTGGTGGTGTGGCTTTAATGGCTGTGGGCTCGTTTCGAACATGGCTACCTTCTATAGTCGAGTGACGGTGGTAGGAGGCTGATGGCAATGGTGGTTCGATGTTGAGGGGTTCATTTTTTTGGCGGCTGAATTTGTGAAAAAGGATTATTGTAATGGGTAATTAGTTTAAAAGTTAATTAGTTTAAGTTAATGATAATTTAAATAATCTCAAATGTTCATTAATTCATATCTAATTCATACGAGGTCGAAATCGAACGCAACAAGTTGCATTGCAATCATATCAGCGAATACTACGAAATGGAATTGGATTGGCGATGATTGAAGCAAGTAGGATTTTAGGTTAAAATTGAATGCCTGTTTGATTTTAATTTAATTTAGAATGCCTCGATGACAACAATAATTTCGGTGAGTTAAACTCACCTTTTTGGTTAACCAGTAATATTATATAGTTGATAAAAATTGTTGATTGTATGTTTGGATGATTTACCGCTTTATCAGTTGGTTTGGATTTATTCCTGCCCCTAGATCGGACAACCCTTTTTATATATACCCGCCTAGTAGCGGATGACCCATATTATATAATTATATACATGAGTTATGATGTAGGGGAATAGGTTGAAGGGATCCAACGGGATTCCTCACCACTGTTGAATTTTATTTATATATGTGTGTGTTGATATATATATATATGAGTTATGATGTAGTGGAACAGGTTGGAGGGATCCAACAGGATTCCTCGCCATTGTTGATTTCAATTTCAATAATATTTCTATCATATGAATTATTGGATATTAAACCTGATGGTTTGCTTAATTGATTATGACATTGTTATATGTTCAACTTAAACTCTGTAGTCATAGGAAATCAATATTAGTACCAGTTAAGCGTTTGGTAGCCAATGGCCTCAAGTTAGAAATTTGAAATGCTATAAATTTCCATTTGGTTGGAATTGGTTTTTGAGATGGAGACTGATTTAAAATCTGAATTTGGGGTTTTCGAAAATATTTTATTTTAAAAGGATTTAATTTCTATTTTACTCCGACCTTATTACATGTCTTGTCTAAGTCATTTGGAAATGCTTTTAAAGTTATTTATTTATATTTAATATTGTTTCAAGATTAAATATTTATATTTAATATTTTTTCAAAGATTATTTATTTACATTTATTATTGTTTTAAAGTTATTTATCAATATTTTAATTTTTTGAAAAGTTAATTATTTAAATAATTAATATGGTTTGAAATTAATAATAATGATTTATTAATAATATTTAGAAAATAATTATTATCTTTTATAATAATGTTAAAGATTAATTATTATTATTTTATTAATCCTGTTTTTTTTAAATTATTAATTATTATTTTTAAGATGTTTTGAAGTTAATAATTATTATTTATTTATAATGTTTATTGTTAATAATTATTATTATATGTTATCAATAAATTTTCTCAGTTATTCATTTGCAAGTGGAGCATTAGACCTGGGCTTTCGCTGCATATATATTTTTTCGTTTTGCTGTTTTCTCTTTTGCATTATTTCATATTGGGCCGAAATATTATTTCTCCTTTTAGCCCGTTACCGTTTGTATCTTGTCTCTCTTTAAATACATCGTGTAAAGCTAGGTTTCTTTTGTAATAAGAATAATGAAATTCAAATCTTTTCTCTTGCTTTATTTCTAACATGGTATCAAAGCTCTAAGATCCGATCCGATCTCTCCATCTTTTCTTCTTCTTTTTCATATCAGATTTTTGATCTAGGGAATGGCGGAAAATAAAACAGTATTGGATGCAATGCATGTGATGTCAAAGATAACAGATCACAAGTTAGGGGATTCAAATTATTTTGATTGGAGTAAAAGAATTCGATTGTACCTTTGGAGTATTGACAAAGAAGATCATCTTATGAAAAATCCACCAAAAGAAAATTCGGAAGATAAAGATGATCAAGGTTGGCTGAGGGATGATGCTCGTCTGTTTCTTCAGATTCGAAATACAATTGATAGTAATGTGATTAGTTTAGTTAATCATTATAGCTTTGTGAAGGAGCTAATGGATTATCTGGAATTTTTGTATTCAGGAAAAGGGAATTTGAGTAGGATGTATGATGTTTGCAAATCTTTTTATCGTGCTGAGAAGTCAGATCAAAGTTTGATGAACTATTCCATGAAATTTAAGAAAGTGTATAAAGAGTTTAATGTACTACTTCCTATGAGTCCAGACATTAAAGTCCAGCAACAACAAAGAGAACAAATGGCTGTTATGAGTTTCTTAGGTGGTCTCTCGAGTGAGTTTGAATCAGCAAAAGCACAAATCTTATTTGGATCGGATGTGATCTCTTTACAAGAAGTGTTTAGTCGACATTTAAGAGCTGATGGTTCAAACAATTCTCAAAATAATTCTACATCAAATACTAGTGCTTTAATCAGTCAGAATAGTGCAAGTGCACAGAACAGATATGCACCAAACAATACACAGTGGAGACCAAATCAAAGTGGATATAGGAGAGGTGGTACACAACCTGAACTTCGACCTATGACCCCAAATTTCTGCACATATTGTAAAATAGATGGTCATAGATATCAGCAATGTTGGAAACTTCAGGAGAAACACAAACAAAACAAGATTGGAACTCTTGATAAATAAAAAAATAAATGGCAGAACTCATCAAATCAAATTTTAAATGTTGCAAATTCTAATCAGGATAAATCAATACTCATCACTGGAGAAGAATATGCTAAGTTTACTGAATATCAAAATAACTTGAAGATGTCATCAACCAATCCAAGTCCAAATGTATATACAGTAGCTACAACAAACAGATGGGTCATAGATTCAGGTGCCACTGACCATATGACCGGAAACTCCTCTCTTCTATCAAATTTTCAGAATAACAGTGGTTCTCAGAGTATAACTCTAGCTGATGGCACATTATCATCTGTTCATGGATCTGGAACCGTTGATCTTAACTCCTCTCTGACTTTAAATTCTGTGTTACATACACCAAAGCTTAATTTTAATCTCTTCTCTGTTAGCCAAGTAACTAAAAATCTTAACTGCAGCATTACCTTTTATCCTAACTATTGTGTATTTCAGGATCTAATGACCAAGAAGACTATTGGTAAAGGAAAGGAGCTTGGGGGGTCTATATGTGTTTGATAGTCTGCCATCAACTATTGTTGCATGTACCAGTATCAATCAGGCTCTCAAGACTCATTACCAATTAGGCCATCCTTCTCTATCTAACTTCAAAATTCTATGTCCACGGTATACTTCAATAAAGTCACTTGAGTGTGATTCTTGTCAATTTGCTAAGCATCACCGTCAGAGCTCTAGCCCAAGAATGAACAAAAGAGTACTTCAGTCTTTGATCTTGTATATTCAGACATATGGGGACCCTCCTCGGTTACTTCTAAACTTGGATTTAAATACTTTGTCACGTTTGTGGATGATTACTCTAGGTTAACTTGGATGTTTCTTATGAAAAATAGGTCTGAACTGTATTCTATTTTTCATAACTTTTGTGCTGAAATAAAAACTCAATTTGGTACAACTATCAAAACTTTGAGAAGTGATAATGCTAAAGAATATACTTCAAGTCTATTTCATACCTTTATGAATGATAATGGCATCATGCATGAAACATCATGTGTTGATACTGCATCTCAAAATGGGATTGCAGAAAGGAAAAATAGACATCTTTTAGAAACCACCAGAGCACTTTTATTTCAAATGCATATGCCAAAGTATTTCTGGTCAGATGCTATTTCCACTGCCTGTTTTTTGATAAATAGGATGCCTTCCAACGTGTTGAATGCTGATATTCCTTATAAAGTTCTTTTCCCAAATAAAGATGTCTATCCAGTTAAACCTAGAATGTTTGGGTGTACTTGTTTTGTAAGAGATGTACGACCACAAGTATCAAAATTAGATCCTAAATCTATAAAATGTGTATTTGTTGGGTATTCGAGATTACAAAAGGGTTATAGATGTTATTGTCCAAGCCTTGATAAATATATGGTATCTATTGATGTGACATTCCATGAAGACATTCCATACTATTAGCCTATGATTAATCAAACTGACTCCATTAACAATGAAGAGACTAATTTCCTCATTTATTCTACCCACACCCATGCAAAAGAAACCATGGATGGTGACTCAACTGCTCCCATACCTCCTTCACCTGTTCATGAACCTGTACCTCACTTCAATCCAGAGTTAGATCTTCCTATTGCACTTAGAAAAGGAAAACGCCAATGTACATATCCTATAGCTTCTTATGTGTCTTATAACCATTTACCAGTGTCCACCTGTCTTTTTCTGCAAACTTTTGATGCTATTTCAATTCCAAAATCAATTAGTGAAGCCATTTCACATCCAAAATGGCACCCAGCTATGATTGAAGAACTTGAGGCTCTAGAACTTAACAAAACATGGGAGTTAGTCTCTTTGCCTAAAGATAAGAAAGCAATTGGTTGCAGATGGGTGTTCTCAGTTAAGGTGAACCCTGATGGATCAGTAGCTAGGTTTAAAGCAAGACTTGTTGCAAAGGGATATGCACAAGTATATGGAGTGGATTATTTAGAGACCTTTAGTCCTATAGCTAAACTAACTTCAATCAGGTTATTCATCTCTCTGGCTGCCACACACAATTGGAAATTACATCAGCTTGATATTAAAAATGCATTTCTACATGGTGATCTTCAAGGAGAAATTTATATGACACAACCTCCTGGATTCTTTGCTCAAGGGAAAAAGGATACGGTGTGTAAGCTTAAGAAAACATTGTATGGCCTGAAACAATCTCCTCGAGCATGGTTTGGGAAATTTAGTCAAGTTTTGGAATCTTATGGTATAACTAAGAGTAAAGTTGATCATTCAGTTTTTTATAAAACTTCTAAGGAGGGGATTATTTTGCTGGTAGTTTATGTTGATGATATAATCATTACTAGGAGTGATGAAAAAGGAATATGTTCTTTAAAAAATTTATCCATACACAATTTCACACCAAAGATTTAGGGAATTTGAAGTATTTTCTGGGAATTGAAGTTGCAAGAAGTAAAAAAGGTATTTTCTTATCTCAAAGAATGTATGCACTAGATCTTTTAGCAGAGACAGGGAAGCTTGGAGCTAAACCAAACACTACACCAATAATGCCAAATAATAACTGGACAGAGGATGGAGAATTGTTCAGTGACCCAGAAAGATATAGAAGACTTGTTGGTAAGTTAAATTATCTTACTGTTACTAGACCAGATCTGTCGTATGCTGTTAGTATAGTCAGTCAGTTCATGTCATCGCCTAATATTCATCAATGGAAGGCTTTAGAGCATATTTTGGGATATATTAAAGGAACAGCTGGATTAGGTATATTGTATACTGACCACAAACACACTAAAGTTGAATGTTTCACTGATGCTGACTGGGCAGGATCTAAATTAGATAGGAACTCCACTTTCGGTTTTTGTGTATATGTAGGAGGAAATCTTGTGTCATGGAAAAGCAAGAAACAAAGTATAATTGCAAGGTCTATTGCTGAATCCGAATATAGAGCTATGGCTAAAGTTGTGTGTGAAATCATGTGGATTGATCATCTTATGTCATATTGGGTATAAAGATTGAGAAGCCTATTGTGTTGAATTGTGATAATCAAGTAGGATTGCATATAGCCTCAAATCCAGTTTTTCATGAACGAACAAAACATATAGAGGTTGATTGTCATTTTATTCGTGAAAAGGTTTTGCAAGGGTTAGTTTGCACAAAATTTGTTCGAACTGGGGAGCAAGTAGCCGATATTTGCACGAAACCATTGGATGGAGCTCGGATCAGAATATTACGAAACAAACTATGCATGATCAATTTATATGCTCCACTTGAGGGGGAGTGTTATCAATAAATTTGCTCAGTTATTCATTTGCAAGTGGAGCATTAGACCTAGGCTTTCCCTGCATATATATTTTTTTCATTTTGCTATTTTCTCTTTTGCATTATTTCATATTGGGTCAAGATATTATTTCTCCTTTTAGCCCGTTACCGTTTGTATCTTGTCTCTCTTTAAATACATCGTGTAAAGCTAGGTTTCTTTTGTAATAAGAATAATGATATTCAAATCTTTTCTCTTTCTTTATTTCTAACATTATATAATAGTGTTTTGAAGTAAATGATTATTAATAATTTATAAAATGGTTTGAAGACTTAAAAGAAGATTATTTACAAGGTAAAAGGAGTTTATAAATGGTTAGATATTTATAGACGAATTTTGGAAATGGGTTTATAGATTTATAAGAGGAGTTTTATAATTAGTTTTATGGATTTATAAAGAGAGTATGTATGATTTGAGAAAAGATTTAGAGATGTTTATAAATAGTTTTTAGAGATTTATAAAATAGTTGTAAATGGGTTTCAAAGATTTATAAAGGGGATTTATAAATGATTTTAGAATTGTATAAACAGGAAACCTTTCTCGGTTTTGTGAATATACTTATTCCGTTGAGGTAAGTATATAAATACATTTTCTAAGTTGTGAAAGTGTTATGTTTTGTGAATATACTTATACCATTGAAATAACTATATGGATATTTTCCAAGTATTGAAAGGTTTATAAGGATTTAGGAATATATCTTTGTAAAAGTATTTTGGTACAAGTATTTACAAAGTGATTTTAATTAATGGAAAGATTAATTAAAGAGGTTTTGCTTATGTGCTTAACCAATGTTGTTTTTTCCTATGAAATTAAATCCCTGATTCGGATGTATGTTTGTTAATAGTAAAATAACCGACTATCAAATATAGACCCAAAATGTAACTTTGGAATTATCTAGGAGAAACACATGAGTTATATGGCACAATCATCTCCGATGATGTTGTATTGTGCATATAAATCTTATTTCATTCTCCTAGGATAAATGATAAGGAAATCTATCCAGTAACGATTAGGAAGTAAATTCCGCTCTTATCTTTGACTGTTTATTTCCTAAAGGATTAGGGTTGAGTTTACCGATAACTATCGAATGTTGTTTCGAAGAAACCAGAATTGGATTTGTTATCCGAAAACCACTTCGATCCAACTTAAGCTTTTCAAAATGAAGACATCTTGAAGATGATAGAGTTTGAAGATGGTGCTCTTTGAAGTGCAACGGTTGCTTGTTATTAATCCTAAGGGTGGTTCCAAAATGGATGTAGTAAAAGTAGTGCCTTCGGTTTGTTCATATTCTGAACAACTTGTATCGATGAATGCTGGCATTGCATTACTGCCTAGAGGGTTGTGTTAGCATTCCAAGTGGGAACTGCTATATGAAAGGTAAACGTAACCTCAAGCCCCATCAACCGGGAATGACTAAAACAAGGGAGATGTAGCAGGGCTAGGTCGGTCTCTCTGCTTAGGGTATGATCATCCCTATTTGGAGCCGATATTATCTCTCATTTATATGCTTCAGGGCCCATTAACAAAAGGGATGATCATATTCAGTGCTATCCAGTAAGGGGTAGGCCGGTTCTGTATTGACAGGGTCGATAGGTTCGACCTCGGTGTTATTTTATCTAGAGATGCACCATGACGGGCGGTACCCAGTAGCCCAGTCATTGTATGGAATTCATTCTCCAATAAGAACCATACGGACTTAGTTATGCCCACTATGTTGAAATATGAGATGCAAGCATTTCAGCTGTATTCATATTTTACTTTGACCTCTAGACACTATTATAATATCAATGGATTTTCTATAGAAACTGCTTTGGTTATCATAAGGTAAAAACATGTCCATGTTTATGTGCGCCATGGTCTTACGAGATACATTTTATTTTAATAAGGGTTTTTTCTAAATATAGAAATCAGTTGATTTGATAAGAGTTTTCTCAAGCTAGTTTACCAGACTGACTCAGGTGTTATTTTATTATAATGCTCGGGTCAGACCGAGCATATTTACAGATTGCTTTTGGATGCGTTGGAGCTCAGGAGATGAGTTGGATGTCCAAGATGTATTTTCATATTTCTTTTTATTCCACTATGTTGTCTATTGGTTATATTTATCAGCAATTGTAAGGACATGTTGTTATAACTGTCCAGGCCGAAATAGGCTAGTGTACTCTGATTAGTGTATAAATATTACATTTTTCTTTAGGTAAAGATTTGTTGTATATTATAGATTATTCATTCCGCTGTGAGATTTTGTGTTGTTTTGTTTTTCTTCTTTCTCTCGTTTTCTTTTCCTCTAAAAATTAGGTTTTTTGGCATTCGATTGCTCGACACGTAATACAGTGAACGTACTAGTGTCAATTTTCAAGGGTGAAAATCCCAGTTCGTTACATGAAGTGACGATGTTACACGGTTCTCTTGACTTGAGAATACTATGGAACTTCAATATAGACACTCCACTTTTATTATAATTAAATTGTGACATGACATCCATCGAATGACTATAATTGGGTCTGAGTTGAAATATTTGAAATGAAACACTATTCAATAGAGAATTCGTCTCCTTGGTTATATGGGGTTAGTATCACGGTCAACTGTAGTCAACAAAAAATCAATGTCTCTGGCCAGAGCAGTACGGTTAATATAATTGTTATTACTGAACCAAGGATTTTTGTTTGGAATTACAAAGTTGAATGGACGGTGTTGGAGTTCTAACCAAAATCAAATTCTATAAGTCCTAATGTGATATAGTTTTGACAAAGAAAATTGGTGTAAATAACTGTTACTACCAGGTGCCGCTTATAAAGTAAAATTGGATTTAATCAAAAGATGTGTAAGCGATAAATTCAGCCAAAATGTCACACCACTAGTTAAGGTGACATGTGAACATTTATATCTCAATTGTTCGATATTAATCGTTGATTGAATTTACACCTTTGAGTCACACAACCGTAATGATGAATTCTTCTAAAAACCATATGATTTAATTAGTTTATAAAATATTGAAAATAAAATGAATTAATTAATATTTAAGAAATATTATTTATTATTTAATTTTGTTGATGTTTGGAAGTTGTTTGTAATCATTTGAATGCATTTATAAAAGTTATATTTACATGTATCGATATACGATATCAATGTAATTTTAAATGAGTTTAAATAAAAGATAAGTGTATGAAGTGATTTATGAAAATTTTATGTCATTTGATGGCATGTAATTTTAGCCATACCATGTAAAGAGAGAGGATTGAAGAGAGCGTGATAATCAAGAGAATTAATTAGGGAAGTTTTAATTAAAGAATAAGAAATGTTTCATTCTTTCAATTAAAACAAATTCGCTGATTCATTTTCTATAGATAATTCATTCTTTTCTTCATTCACTTTTCTCTTCTCTCCTCCTAACCTTCCACGGTTGAAAACAAAATAAAGATTTTCAAAATTTTATCAACTCCAAATTAGATTCAAACATCAAGTAATAATGGAACATAAGTGGTTCATCCATTTATTGCAAGGATTGGGTGTTGATCTTAGAGATTGAAGGAGATTTCTTCATTCAAGATGTGATTTATTGGCCACATCCAAAGGTAATTCTTTGATTTAAATTCACCTATGAATTTATATCATTGTTATAATTAGATTTTGTATGATTCACCTCATGTTTAATAATTCATCTTTCTAAATGTAACCTAAGCCTCCCTTTCGTCTAGCTTGATTAGAATAAGTTTGTTATATTGTTTTGGTTCATATCTATATTTGCTCATAATCTCTCTTTAATATATGTTCATGATAAATTGATATGTTTTGGATCTTATATTACTTTTGATAACTTGTTATTATTCTCTATATTATTTAGATCCATAAGTTCTTATCACAAACTTACATATGCCTACTTTATGCAAATTTCTTTTATTTTGTTTTGGAAATTTTGTGAAATTGAAAGCAAATTTTGAATGAGATCTTTTTTATAATTATGTAACATTTACATACACAAATGCAAATGAATTATATAAGTTAAATTATTTATTATGTTTTGAAGTTGATCTCCAATTTTATATGGCAAATATTTGAATATAAATGTTTTGACCATTGTTTATAATAATTAAAAACTTGATTTAAAATTAGTTAATGAAATTTAGTGCGAATTATAATTACTTATGGTTTTCTAAATTTAGAGTCTCATGTAAACTCCTAAACTCTACTTTCATTTCTAAATTAAAAGTCTAATCAAAATTCTTAACCTTAAATCAAACTTATTTGTATATATGTATATATACATATATCATATACTATAATGTTTGTACATATATGTTGGTTTAGATATAAATTATTAAGCTGTGATAATCATGTATATGGAAATTTACATGTGTAGTTTAACTTAAATTTGTAAGAGGATTTTTTGCAATAATGTAACCTTTTGCTATCAAACTTTTCTTTAATTGAAATTATTTTCGTCAATGTTAATTTTAGATTTCAAATTATTTAAAACAACTAATAGGTTTTCAATATATATATATATATATACTTATTATAGATGCACATAGATATTTTATTAGTCAAGAACTTGAATAACAAAAGTATGTGTAAATTTAGTTAATAAGTTATAAATATCATTTAATATATCAATTATTACAATTAAAGAGAGTAAGAGAAATGAAAGGTTTCTCTCTCTACGTATATTGCCACATCTTCAGTTAATTAATTGTATAGGTTAAAGAGAAGGAAACAAAAGGTTCCTTTTTCTAAATTCATTTATAAATGTTTCATTTACACATTACAGACTACGTACATACTAAACTTACACTTCGCACAAATGAATGTATTTAATACATTCATTATAATAAAAACAATTTAATATCAAATTCAACTAATTTTAAACAATTGTAATGAAATGGAGATTTTATTTAAATGAAAGTTTAGAAAATTTCTAAATGAATTTAGACTAAATAGGCCCGTTCTAAAAGGAAACTTTTAAAATTTACCCAATGACCCCGCTTTCGACTATCCCGGTTCCAACAATGGTTTCAAAGCCAAATAGTATATGCAGTCTAAATTAGTCAAGTTAGGGCTGAGCAATTAAGCTTACCAATTTAATAGGGTTTTTAGAAAAGTAGTGTCTAGGCTTGGGTTTAGGTAATCAAGTACACTGCCCTCCATGGCTACTAGCTTGACCCAAAAAGTGAATTGAGCCCAAAGCTTGACCCTAATAGAAAAGGCCCAATTTGAATTGGGCATTGAGCTAATTTTTAAATTGTTTTTTATATTTAAAGGATGTACGATCCGAAGATCATACAGCCATAATATATATATATATATAATAGAATTAAAAGAAGTATAGGAGTCCGGGCGGCACACCCATAACACAACATATAATCTGTCAACATGCTTGGCTAGCAGTAGGATAATAACAAATAAGTACAGATGAACTTGCCAGGCAAAACACAAGTAGCTAAACAGAAAATGTCAGATAGAAGTAGAAATGCAGGATATAGCTAGAGAGAAGTCCATCTAAGCCCCAGCACATTTCCAAATCCATCCAATAAGCTAAGGGCGGTATCTAGGAGTACAAGTGGAGAAGATAATTTCTGATCCCAATTCGAAGCCACCAAAATCGCCTCATTGTTAGCCCCAAATTCACCATTATTGCAAAGGACAAGCTCATCGTCAATAATCCTATAACAGAGTTCATGCTCGTCTTTATCATCATCTGATATCCATTTGGAGAATATCCACCAATGCGAATGGTAGCACAAACCAGTTTCCTTATAAGGCCAAGTACCCGCTTTATCGCAAAAGACCAACTGCGTGCCTTTGGCCAGTTTTTTAGTAATTTCCTTAGCTACGCTCTCAGCACTAGAGGGGTCAGAATGTAGCACATCAATAAATTTTAGCTTCGGGCTAGTAATAAGCAGCGACCCCAAGGAAGCCTGAGTAGGGGGCTGGACTAGGAAGGAAGGAAGAAGGCGACACCTAGGAAGGGTTAGATGGATGGGTTTGGGGCGGATCAACGGAGGGAGGATTGAGTGGGTGGATAGCCATAGGGTCGGAGGCAGGCGGTACAGGAGGGGCTGAGGGTGGGGCAGTGGGGATGGACGGAACGGGAGGGTCGGATTGTGGGGAGGGGGAACTTATAAATGTTATAATGTTAAATTGTACAATAAGAAATTGTTTTGAAAATTAAATGTGAAATTTTAAATTTTAAAGTTAAATTTAAAATAAGAAATACATTGTAAATTTTATAATGTGATTTTAAAATTGTTTTGAAAGTAGAATAAGATTTTAAATTTAAAAGTTAAATTTAAAATAAGAATTAAATTATAAATGTTATAATATGATTTTTAAAGCTGACTTTGAAATAATGCATATTATAAATGTTATAATATAGTTTTGAAAAGTGCTTTCAAAATATAATAAACATATTTCAAAATTTTAATATTTATTAATAATATTAATAAAGTGAATAAATTGATCAAATAATCAATTAATTAAAGTACATACATGTATGATATATATATATATATATATTACATTCTCTTGAATTGTTTAAGATGATTAGTTATATGTATATACATAAAAAATTTCAAAATTAATATTTAATCGAACTATTTAGTTAAATAAGTTAATTAGCAAATAATAATATGTGTGTGTGTGTGGGTGGGTGGGTGTGTGGGTGTGGGTGTAATTATAAATGTTATGATATACATACTCAATTAAAATGTTTAATTGAATAACATAAAATTAATTAAAATGTTAATTAATTTAGATTTAATTGATGTAATGTATGCAAGACTATTATATAGGTTAATTAAATTATATAGGTTGTATAATATTTAAACTTATATAATATGAATGTATAAAACAAAAGTTGAATAGTAAGAAGCCCAAAATAGACTTAAGAAATAAAAGTATATGTATAGTACGCATACCATGATTTCAGATCTGTTAAACACTTGGATCACGAGGGTATTTCACAAGAAATACATTATTCCATAAGTTAATATTACTAAATTAAATATATTAAAGAATATGAACCTTCAATATATGTGTTGTCATCTACCATTAATATATTAATAAATTACTTGCATACCCTCTAGTTATTGAGCAAACTCAAGCTAGGGATGTTATGTGTAGTGTAACGACCCGGATTTTTCCGATCCCGAAAAATCCAGATAGTTTGGGAAAGAAGAAAGAGATAGAAGAAGAAGAAACAGAAACAAGTCACAGAATCTCACATTCGCAGCGGATCAAAATATAATATCATATAATACCATTTATACAAAGAAACTATATCAGTTAAATTACACTTTAATACATCAGAGTTACAACATATACACAATCACTGGACATATATAATCAACATGTCCAAATATACAACAATATATCACAACGGGATACACTCCATACGTTCCTGCCATCCAGCTCGTCTCCTGAGCTCTAGAACGTCCTTACCTGAAAATCTGTAATACTCGGTCTGACCCGAGCATTACATCAAAGTAACACCCGGGTCAGGCTGGAAACCAGCGTGAGTAAACTCATCTAACATGAAATACCAATGCATACATCTATTTAAAACCCGGGTAACTTATATCAATTTACAACTTCACAAGTCGTTATAGACATCACTTACAACACACATCAATTTCTAAGTACCAGAACTTAGATTAAATGGTTCAATTCACTTAAATCATTCCGTTTCAGCCTATTGATTCCACATATCAATTTATAAAGATTCGAAGTGATTTCGGTTATTTACTAATACCCGATTCCGATCTCTTCGAATTTAATACCATCTTATCCCAAATCATGCAAATGAAACACATTTTGAACTTCATATACAAGATCTCACCTACACACATTAATTCATCATCGTTAGATAACCACATTATCTCAGTTTAAACCCAACACATCATATCACAAGTCACATATCCGAGGTATCAACCAATCTAAGGCCATGCAATATTATTCAATATTCATAAGTAAGATACCTCGGTCATACTATTTCTAATTAATTAATCAAATTAAATTAATTACTTCAATCACCCTTAATCCTGTTCATTTAACATTAATTAGTTAATTACACAAATTAATTACCCTTAACAATTTAATTCATGGATTCAATCCTGATTAACCACATTAGAATTTCTTCCCTTAATTACTTATATCCACTAAATCAACTCCTTAATTAATTACATTAATTAATCTTTTAATTACATTGAGTAATTATGCTTAATCCAACATCAATGATTATCTTTAATTAGTTAAATCTAGTGGATTAATTAGAGTTAACCATATTAACTTAATTAATTATATTGAGTAATTAATTTCTTTTAATTACTCCACTAATTAATTATACTGAAACAATTTCACAAATAATTAAGGAAATCAGTTATCTTAATTAAGCTTTTACTTATTAACAAATCACTTTCATTAATTAACTATTTTTAAGTTAATAGCAAAAAATTAATTAATTAACTTTATTTATCTTCACAGATTCATTATTTTAAATTAAATCAATCATAATAACTTAAAGCCAACTCTTTATCTTCAATTTAATTACATAATTATATCATTACCTTATAAATAAACAAACATTTAGAATTCAATTTGAAATTAGAAACCATTTAAATCATCTTATATAATCTTAAAAAACTTTGAATCCTTTCAAAATGCTTTAACAAATTTTAATACAAATCATTATTAGAACCACTTATTCTACTATTCAAACTATCTATTTTATATAATTTAAAACTTGTTAATCATTCATCTTTGAAACAATTATTTCATAACTTAAAATTTGTCTTAACTTATTTAAATATTTTAAACTTGATTTTTACAAAAATTTAGCTTAAAATTAAAACCAGATCACACTTGAACAACTCGAGACCACTCTACTGCATTCCGAGACAACCATCATCTCGTTTGCTTCGAGTCGCATCTCAAAAAACACGAGCATAACACCTAGTCGAACTCGTCTTCCCCATCTCCATCGTTCTCAGATACAACGTGCACGTGGTGCACGTACACCAGCGCCTCCCACCTCCGGTGATCATCGCGGCGACGTTCGACCATCACACGAACTCACGCGACCACATTCGAACACCCAGATCGCACGCCACCCACACAAATCGCAATCGAGCCTTCTCGACCATGCTTGAAAACCACCATGGCCAGAAAACTCCTCCTTTCCGATGCCTCCGACCTCGAGAACGCCGACCATCATCACTGAAGCTTCGTCATCCAACCTAGCACCCATTCGCACCATCGCGAACCACTCCGGCATCTCCACGGCAACGCCAAACTCACAAACCCATCGATGAACAAAACAGGCCTGAAACCCTACTTCGCTCGATCCCGGCCACCACGACCCTTAGAAAAACCTTCAACCATTTTTCCATAGATTCTCGACACTCCGACCACCTCTAGGCCAATTCCCGAACTCCATAACGTCATCGATCGCCGTTGAATGCTAAAATACCCAATACTGATCAACTTAGATTATCTCATCCATTACAATCCTAAAAATCTAAAATTAATCACCAAAATTCATAATTTTCAACCACGAATCTGCCTATATAATCAAAACAAATTTTCCAGATGTTTAAATTTTGACCAGTCTTGATTTTCTCTGTAGTTTATCATTTTTGAAGAAATTTCCTTAATATAAATTCTTGATAATATTTTTATAAACAAGATTACACATCCATAATCATATTCTATTTAGGGATCGAGACCTAAAATTGAATGTATAAGGTGGAGTTGAATTAATTTTGGAAGAATTTGAACCTGTAGAGTTAACAGAGTCACATAAACATAACATATACCCAGCCACATCATATACATACATGCATTCATATTCATGAACTTATGCACCCATTTTCAACAAATTTCATCATAACATCTAAGCAAAAGGAACTGTTTTAAATAAGTGTTTACTCACCTGATTTTCGAATCAGAGATAAAGAACAGATTTAGTTCCAGGCTGATGTTGATTTTACTTTTGAATTTGAATTCCTCTTGTCTTGTTGATGATGTAGTTGTTGATTGTTTCCAGGTTGCTATATATATTTATATATATATTTAAAGTAATACTCCGGCTTCTTGTTGAAGAACAGAATGAAGATGATATATAAAAAGTATGCAGGCTTGAGTAGAGATAGGTTTGAGTTATACTGGTACAAGATATTTGTTGTACTGTATTTGATTTTTGTTAAAAAAAATAATTTTTTTGACCAGAGATATTTTTATGGTGGAGGCTGATATGATATATATGGTGTACTAAGAATATCTTGCATTGATTGTTGTTGTCTTCCTTTTCTAGTCTACACTTATCTATATGTATTTGTTCAACTTGAATATATGTTACTGTCATCTTTTGCAAGACATTCCTATATATATGTATATATATATACTAGTATAACCGCACAACGGTGGGTAAACCGACCGTTGTGGTATTTGATATTGAAGAAAAATGTTTTTGTTTAAATTTTTTTTTATTAATGTGATAAAAAATTAAATGCTTTTTTAAAATATAAAAATAATTGAAACTGTCTAAATTCTATTTTATCAATATACATCATCATATTTATTAAAAAAATTAAAAAAATGTCACCGCAATATACATCATCAAATTTTTCATTACATAATTAAAGAAGACTACTAATGCTAAAATTGATTTAATAAATAAATCTCATATTATTGAACTACAATGTTTAAATAAAATACCTAAAATAACATTATTATATGAAAACCTAACACTGCTGAAGAAAAAACAAGAAATAAACTAAAATTACTGAGAAAAAAAAACTAAACTTTGGATTCTGCCATTGTTGATATTTCTTCTAACAAGAAACTTGATTCCGCCACATAATCAATGAGTGATTGAGACATAACATTGATTTTTTGTTTTTTTTCATTCATGTACTCTATTTGGGTAACACCAACTCTGAAAAGACGAGGGATCCATAACAACTTCTTCAGTTTTTGTTCGTATATATCTTCACCCTCATCATTCTTAATCTTATAAAGGTCATCAGCACTGCAACCTATAATTTCCTCTGCTGGTTCATTAAAAGCAGTAATCCAAGCTTCAGTGGTTGGATCATTAATTTTCATTACCATAATATATCTGCATTAAATGAACATATTATTACATATATTACTGATTACTATAAATAATTAACTAAACTTTGGTGTCATGGGTTACAAGTTCGTAATTTGCGTAGCGTTATTCGATCTTTTATTAACTTGTGATATATTATTCCATTGATATATATATTGTATATATCGTACCATTTCAAATAGTAATAATAATAATTAGCTCTTAAATTTTTACCTCAAAATACATGAGCTTTCATTCTGTTGGCATGCTTCACACCAATAGCCCGATCCTGCAGATTCAGTTACCTTTTTTTTGCAACTCTTACAGGCTTGATACCACAATTTCTGACTCTTAATATAAGTAATGTAAGCAAACACGCTGAAGAATGCAGACTGTGAATGGAATAAAAATAAACAGTTAATATGAAATTATTAATGTACAATATAGTATGAAACGATATGGACAAACCTTTTCATGACCCAATGTTGAATCATTTATTATATGAGAAAGCATGACTCTATCGTAAGGGGTAGATGAGATTATTGTGTTTTTGCCTTCACAATCGTACCAACTTCTAAGCTTTACAGCTTCTGGTATGTTTGGATTTATATATAAATTGCTTTTACTCAATGTGGATAAAGATAAACCTGCAGTAAGATTAAATAATATTAAAAAATGATGGCTTGGCAAGTAATAAAAAAACATAATAATTTTTACCTTGAAAATCACCAACTCTGGCATATTTAATAGCTACTACAGGACATTCATCAACCATTTGTACCAGCTCAGTACCGACTTTCATAGCAAGTTCTCCCCATAAAGTCACATTAACAGTTTTACTTCTGTAATTTAAATCTAAGCATAAATATGTTGAGAAAACAAAATTAATGGTTAAATATGTGTGCTTACGAATCGTCTGCAATGGTTATATCACGTTTTGGAATATTCTCATTGTTGATTTTTCTTCGAATTCCTTTGATTGATGAGACACTTTGAACTAGGTCGATAACATCTAAAATATACTAATGTTAAGCAAACATAAAATGATTTATAAAATAATAATAATATGGATGCATTACCTACAACTTCTTTTCCTGCAATATATTTTTGAAGTTGGTCAATCTTTACAAAGTTGTATACTATATCGGGTATACTAGAATTCGCAACATCCATGCATTCGACTATTGAGTACTCATTTATAATAATCTCGTAATCGTTTTTTATAGTACTAAATTCTTTATTTGCAGGCTTAACTGTTCCTTTAGAAATGCAATAAACTTTTCCACATTGAAATATAGGATAGTACTTGTCTGCAGCTTTATTAAACATTGTAGCTTGAATTTGGATACCCTGTGAATTTGAAGAGAACAATTAATATAACAATAACCTAATTAAAGCACAAGTAGAGAAAATATTATTGAAAGCATTAAGAGTAAAAAAACTTACATCTTCATCGGTTAGTTCTATACTAAATACGCAACCTTCTCCTTTAATATTTTTATAAAATCTCAAATTGCCTTTATTTGTCACTCGAACCTTGATGAACCAATTACGATGGTATGGATTCAGTAGTGCTAAAGGAAGAACATTTGTACCCAAATCCATTTGACTAATACTGCTTACATTGAGTAGTAAAATATTAGAAAACAGACATCATACAAATTTAAACAAAGTGAGCTCAACAAGATTATATAAATGATAATGCAACAATGACAACTTAAGTATATAAAATACTAAAATTATTAAGTGTTTGAAATAATTTAAATTTCTTTATATATATTTAGAGGAAGAATACAACAGTTGAATAGAAATGTGTGTTGTGTAATTAATGAACAAACTAAAGCACTAACTAGTTGCTTTATTCTATTTTTCGTAGTATAAGTAACACATAAATTGGTTGGCTACTACACCGTTTTAATACTGGTTGTCGTCTGCCTATTTCTTTTAAAACTTGTTGACATCTGCAGTAGTTGTAAAATATTATTAACAAATTATGAGTCACTCTAGCATAGCAGCTTTGAACGCTGGGTTTTGATATTTTTATCTCTGCTTTAATATTTTATATATATGAAGACATATTATCCTTTTCCATTCTTATAAGGCAAACACAATCCAAAGTCTTATTCCTTCTTCACATAAAACCAAATTCATGGCTTTCGAGCTCTGTGAAGAAATTAGAAAACAATTAGAAAAGAAAGGAGTAACCTGGAGCGAGACGATGGGCGCAGTCGAACAACCAGGGGAGACTCGAGAGGAGTAGCGTTCGAGAAGAGGAGTGGGTGATGTAGCTGCGGTTAAAAAAATTGGAGGAGCGAGACGAAAGGCGTAATCCAGTAGCGTTCGAGTAGAGCAGCGTGTCAATCTATATCGGGCACTGGATTAGGGTTTTATTCGATTTAGGGCGAATTAAATAGGAGATGGATGGATGAATTTGAACGGAGTAATAGGAGTGGAAAGTTTCAAAGGGAGAATACGAGGTCAGTTGGATAAAATTATGGGGAGAAAAATACTGGAAATTTAGACGAAACCGATAAAAACGGAATCGAAAATTTGGAAGGTGGAATACGCGGTCAAGAAGATAAGGTATGCATTTTTCGTTTCATTGATAATGAGGTAACAGTTCACTCTTTTTTTGCACTGATCTGTTGATTTTGACTGTAGGTAATAATTCTTGCAAGAGAGTCGGGTTTGAAGCTAGAGCTCACTGATATTAGCATTGCAAATCTTGTGCCCGAACCACTAAGGGTAAGGATGAATTTGTAACTGCCTCTGGTAATAAGGATGCAAATGTAGGACCTCTAATTCTTGTGTTCAATTTTTTTTAGGCAATTTCGTCAATTGATGATTTCATGAATGAACTTCCAAATTTTGATGCTGACTTATCTAAACAAAGAGATGATGCAGAGGCTGCTGGAGAAGTGAGTTGCTTAACCTTTTCATTAATTTTACCAAAAAAAAATATCATCTTATAATTCCTGTTTTTCTCATTTTTCTTCCAATAATTTGAGGATTATTATTGTACTAAAATAGCCAAGCCATACTACTACACAATACTTGCATAGTTCTGACATAGTAGATAATGAAGTGCAAACAACATCTGTCTATATTCTATTATCTGTAGTAAATTGCAGGCCAACGCTTAAAATTTGTGGGCTTGGGTAAAACATAAATTTTGAGCTCTTTATCATTTTTAAAATAATATTTTATCAGTGTATCGTATAACAAATAAAAACTGATAATCAATGCTAACATTATTTTGTTCAAACTTGTGCGGTAAAAGTTGAAAAATTTGAAGATTTTTAAGTCTCTGCCTATAGTTTTTAGTATATTTGAAAGATTGATTTTATTTCAGAAGAGATTTATGAAGAGAGAGATTAAGAAGATTGAATTTCATTTTCTGTAAAAAAAATTATAATTCCTTAAAACAGAGAGAAAAGCAGGAGAAAAATGAATGTAGATTTCTTCTCTATTTCAACAAATAAGCATTCCATAAATGAAAATGGGTGCTCGTTAATATAGAATGATAAAAATCGTAAAATGGAAGGACTTTGTTTTTGTTGTAGTTAACCAAGAATATCAATTATGAAAAAATTGTAAATGCAGTGATTTGTAGGAATCATGCGATAAATTATGGAATAAACGATGCCATTTACATGGTGATTCTAGTTCAGGAAATGCATAATAGATAAGTATCACATGATGAGATTACAGTCGCTTGGTTGTTGTAGTATGATGTTGGCTTGAATTTGAATCCCCTAGTTGTTGTATTTCAAATTTGTAGTAGTTGTATTTTATTTTGAGTTTACCATATAAATTTTTGCATTACAAATTTTTAATTAGTTAATTAATTTTAATATCTTGGTTAGGTACAATTCCACAATACAAAAGCTTTTTTTTTTACTTTTAGTAAACTACGCCTTTTTAACCTATGTTTAAAAAACAAAATCAGATCAAAAGCCACAAATAAGTGGAACTATTTTAAATCATCACGCATACGAGAGAGAAAGATGTGCAACCAACATCAGTCGATGGATTGACTAATGCCAGGAATACACAGCATGGTAGTAGATCGATAATCAAACACTGTACACATGATGAATTCTAACTCATTGAATCATTGTACTGCTTTGCCTGTAAGACTGATGGTGACTCAACAGGTTTCAAAAAAAAGTGTGCTTTTCATCAAAATGTGTTAACTCATTTAGGAAAACCAAGGCGGGCATTCGGTGAGAGAAAACTACCTCAAGGCGTGTAGCCTATACTTTCATTAATATGAATTAGTAATAACTAATTAATAATTTAACTAATAGTACTTAATTAATAAAACAATCAGAAAAACCTTACAGTCATGCCCAATTACACAGTTCAACAGTGTTTTCTTCCGCTTAATTTTAATGTGTTGCATATTTGCAATCAACGTATGTTTAGGAACTAAACCAGCTCGAATGCAACACATGGAAGAAAAGAGATATGGATCCTACACCGGTATATAGATAATTAATGTATTCATTGTACACGTGATGAATTTTAATCCATTGCAGTGGTTTTCCGATTAGATCTATAACGGCACAGCAAGTTAAACGGTACTTTTTAAAGGACAAAAGTTATGGTAATCATATATTTGGTTCATGGTGTGCACATATTACTTGTCCTGCAGTCATGGTTGGTCTGGTCAAAATTTGTGCCAACAGCAGGTTCATGAAATGAATATTTATTCAATGCACATACAAAGGAGAGTACCAACTAAAATATCGAATATTTTATAATTTATAAACCTCTCCCATTTACTCATTTCAGGTCCATTTTTATATTTATTTTTCAGGTGGGCTCTTTGAATTTCTTGATCAAAGGCTTAAACAAAATGGGCATGCAGTGATAGTGGTATCAAAAGGCGCCAGCCAAGTCATAATACCAAGAACCGATGCACAAAAAGAAGAAAAGGACGAATCAGGAAATCCAGTTTTCATAGAAGTAGGCCCATGGCTGAAATCGGAGCTCAAAAAATGGTGGGAGAGGGAACACAAAGGAGAACTACTTACAGTGAAGTACATCGATCCCACATACATGACAAGAGTAGTTCCTGCAAATGCAACCGATAATCTGTACTGTACTTTGTTGGCTCATTCGTCTATTCACGGAGTTATGGCAGGCTATACCGGGTTTGTGTCTGGTCCGATTAATGGAAATTATTCTTATATTCCAGTTGAGGAAGTTGCCGTTGGAAAGAATGTGGTAGATGTTGCTGATCATAAGTGGGCTTGGGTTCGATCCATCACAAACCAACCTGTTTTTGTTAAGCAGTTGTAAAGTAAAATATAGAGCTATAATGTTGAGTGAAAACAGTTTATTTGCTTCATTTTCACTTTGTTAATTTGATGGGAGCAACTGGATTTTGCTTAGATAAAAGGTTTGTACTGGATATTATTATAATCTGAAGAAATATTAGTGAATTCTTTTAAGCACACAAGGAAAGAAGGTTATAAATAGGCCAGACCCCATTCAATAATGCTGCTTAGTATATGATGCTGCTGGCGGATAGGCACTGTAATAACAAAAGCCTATAATTTATTATGTTGTATGACTTGGTGCATTTGTCATCGGTTTGAAATTATGGTTTATAAGTGGGCAGTCCGTTGGTATGAAACAAGCGGAATATGAGAATTTAAATTACACCAGTCTGTTTGATGGCAGTTTGCTGGCATATAAATATTTTGTTCCGTACATTGATAGGGAGGTATATACAGAAAAATAAGAGTATTCATCAATTATTTTAGTTTTATTACCATTTAGTCAGACGAATAAGTAGCAAATAATTAAAATGAAAAAATTAATCCATTATTAGACTTAAACAGTGTATTATTAATAAACGGAATCTTCAAAAAGAACATGAATGTTCAGAAGTTACTTCTCCTCAAAATGTTAGTATACAATTTAATACCATCAATTACAATAGTTTGATCTAATAAAAATTATCAATAAGAGCTTCAAGAACTTCATCTACCCAGGGCCTTTGACTAGTATCATCATGCAAACAGTGTGCAACTAGACAAGCAATTCGATTAAATGTGCCTTCTGGATAATCAATCTTCTGCCCATCTACCCTTTTTACACATCATCTTCATAGCATAATGAATCTGGCTAAAATCATATAGTTTGCCAACACACAGAATCAAAACCACTATGTCAATCATGGACTAGCTATCAAATATTCAAGTGGACAACAAAGTTACTCAAAGCTCTAACCTCCTGACATGAACTGAAAAGATATCCACAAGAGAAGTCACCAAAGATGGATTCCTTTTTGAGAGCAAGATACTCAATCCAGTTCCTAGCTGCACTATTTTTAACTGTTAATGGTTTCGATCATAAAATACAACAAACTATTACTGCACATCGTTAAGAGACACTATGGCTAGATGTAAGAAACATAAACAATATTCAAAATTATCTACATACCAGATCTGCCATATTGCCGTCACATTCTCCTTTAGCTGTAACATCCCCAATTTTTTTGCCTATAGCATAAGCCTTGTATATTGGAGTACGAGTAGAAGTTGATGTCACTGCACCTACGTTCTACTCAAGTTACAAGGCAAATAAATTTAAATAAAACAACAGTTAAAGTGAACAAAGCTCATTCAAATAAAAATAAATAAACACTACACATTAAAAATGTTAACCTTTGCGACATTTGCTAAACATGCTAATGGTAGAAAAACATGCGGCATAGCAGTAGTTGCTAACTCTATTCCGGCACCCAACTCCATCAAAAGATCACCAGTAAATCGCAGCTGGGTGACATTTTGAATTTGTTAATTCACACAACAAAATATGAAATTATCTAGAGTATGAAGTAGATTTTACTTGATTTAGATCATGGTCAAATTTTTTTCCTTGGCGTGCAAAAAACATTTTTCCGACCCTTCCTGCTCCATCCTGTTAGTTATCCATGGTAACATGGAAAAACTTATTAAATTGAACATATAACATAGATCTAAGTGCTTGTGCAGTTATTTACCTTAAGGATGCAGTTAATAGCAACAACGCCTTGCATGGTTTTATGATTTGATACCCCAACAGAGCTCAATAGTTCCTGCATTGTGAACACACCCATAGCTCCACCAAAGAAATGCTGGAGGAAAAATATTATAAAAGATAATGCTATTATATAATTGAAAAGCATACTTTGATTCTGAAATATTAGAGTTGTGCCACGAAAATCAACAAAAATTGACAATGGGGAAAACATAAATGATTTAATTCATATAAATAAATTGAAAACCACAAACTAATTTACACTTTGAAAAAATGCAAGTTATACTATGTTATTGAGCAATAAAAAAAATTGTGATGATAGTAGTTGTATTTACTTACCATTTATTCAACAGACATTGCATTCAAACGTTCTTCCTCTAATAATCTAGATGGCAGGCCTTTGGATCTTCCAATCTGTGCAAGTCTTTCAAAAGTAAACATTGGATTGAAAGCAAGATCCTTTAATTTTCTAGTTCTTGATAATGCAACAAACGTTAAACCAAGACTTTCTCGATCACCGATATCAATGATTGCTTGATCAAGAGTCATTCCTTGACTTTTATGTATAGTTATTGCCCAACATAGCGCTAAAGGTAATTGTGTTCTCATACAAGTTGTACCAGAAGAAGTTTTCCAATTTACTGTTTGCGGAGTTACTGGAATAATATTTGTTCCCTCACGAAATGGAGTACCACGGTATTTATCAAAATCGACTATGACCGCTAGTGGTAGATCGTTAGGAGAACTTGATGACTGTGAATATACAATATCCATAACAGTACCCATTGCACCATTAACCAGTCCATTTTGCACTGAAAGATTAGATCGTAACATCACTCGAGCACCCACAGAAAGATAAATACATCTTTTTAAACCTTTTGCATCATCAACCGAAGCATTAGATGCTGCTTCACAGTTATTGAAAGAAGGAATGCGTGCAATAGGTTTTCCAAGTTGAATCAAACGATTTTTGTTTTGTTCGTTAGCAGCAATTCTTGTTGGAAAAAGACAAAGAGCATTCTTAAAAGTTTCCTTCTCTTTGTTCGATAAAATTGACCAATCTCTGGTTTTGAAAAGATTCCAATCGTCTAAATTAGATGCACCTCTACTCAGTCTTTCTAAAGCTCCTCTTAAAGGTGCTTGCTCATCTCCAACTTGACGGAATATATATGATAGTCTTACACACTTATCAAAACTCAGATATGCAAGTCCACCACGCTGTTGTAAGAGATTACCACCTTTCAAGTATAACGAACTATCACAAACAGGAGGTAGTTGTCGCATATCACCAACTAAGACAATCGAAATGCTACCGAATAAGTCATTTATTGAATAAATATCACGACACCGTAAATCAATATTTCCCATCATTGTTCTACCAAGCATACTATATTCATCTATTATAATCAACTTTGTATTTTTAAATTCATCCTGCATACGATGACATTGCTCTGATGATAGTTCTTTGTATGTTGATTTTCTTTCCGTGGATATTTGAAGTTCATGATGAATTGTGCTACCACCAATATTAAATGCAGCCACTCCTGTTGGAGCCATAATGCAAACTGTTTTGCTGGTTCCAAAATGAGAAACAATTGTTCGAACAATGGCATTTACAAGCGTTGATTTTCCTGTACCAGCACCACCGCAAATAATCATTCGAATTGATTTACCTTTAGATATTGATTTAAATATCACATTATGTGCAATCCTCTGTTCTGTAGACAAGCTCTCAAAAGGAACATCATTTGAACTGTTTATGATCTCACTTTCATTATCCATAATTGAACGTAAATTTGTATGGATAAAATTACGTTCAATATCTATATTAGGGTATCTCTGAAGTGCTTCATTCCAATTATGCAAAGTATCAAATTCTCTAAAGCCCATTTCTATTTCCTCTCCTGAAACAAACATTGGACCCATCGCGGCTGCTATCATCCATTCTTCCTTTTGATTTTCTTCTACATCATTATTTATACTATCATCTTCGAAATCATCTTCTACAGCATCTGGGAGTGATTGATTTTGAATCAAACCTAAATTAACATATCTTTCAGACCAAGCATCGAAGTTTCCTTTTGCTTCATTAAGATTTCTATAGTGATGACGTAGTAGTACCTGTATTCATATTAAAAAACAAGTTTAAGTATGATTTCATAATTTAAATATAATTAAAATCAATGTATTTTTTAATTATCAAAGTTTATCATTAATATTTGTAAAATATTATCTAATAAAAAACAGAAAAGGTGCATTACCTATTGTTCGCAATAAAATTCCCACTTTTCACCGAGTGGAGGAATATTGCTACTTAGATCAGGTACTATTCGTACAATTGCCTCTTTTCGAAACTTATGCCACCCTTTATTATAGTAACTGAAATTTTTTGCCATATCAAGTAGTGAATGGTTTTCAAGTTCGCTTGGTCGATCCATATACCTTGTAATAAAATTTGGGTCCGAATCAACGGTATCTTCATCTACTGTTGTATTTCAACGTCGAATTATTGTTGATAACATGTTTTTTTCAGTTACGTTAAGTTGCACTATTGTTCTAGATGAACTTACTAGAGGGTAAGACATGAGAAGATGACATACCTCTTGTGTAGAAATGTCTCGTTCGGATACACTCTTGAGAAGTAGTTTCTTGATTGCGGAAGTTGATGTTTGACAAGGTCGATGGCTATTTTCAACTATTGTTCTGAATGTGTCTGTAAAGCTCTTTGAAACTGGTTCAGATTTTGCTGCATATTTTCCAATATAATTTACCACAGCATGCACAGATAACACAGGAGACCAATCTATATTAGCATGCCAAACCTGAAGTACTTTTCTATTATGTGAGTAGATTAGAGGATCGTTACGTTTTGAAATAAATCGAAAGATTTTACTATTTGGAGGATCTTCTATAATTTTAGATTGTGGAAGCACGTCAAACGGATATTTAAAGCGACATGTCAATTGTTTGGTTGTTCTATGTACTCGCAAACAGTAGTTTCCACACCTTGAATGACGCATGACCCAAGTAACTAGATTTCCATAATCATCGTCGTCCATATCCAAATTTGCATCGGGTGGAATAACTTGAGAACATGGATGCTCTTGTTCACGTGAAGGTCCACCCAAATTTGGATTAATTGTACAAACAAGACGATCAAAATATTCAATAATTGTAGAATTTTCATATGAATTTTCGGTAACAGAAGAAACATCTGGTGCATCATGTAACCACAAAAAGCCATGGATATGTCCACTTCCACGATTTTGCCATTCAAAACGATACCAGTAGTCCTTAACAGAAAATTCTGGTGTCAAAAAATCTACTACAAAACTTTTAACCCTTGCTTGGAAAAACCATGTAGCAACAAGTGGATTTTCATTTAATAACCGTGCCTTTCTTTTTATTTGTTCACTGTAGCTTAATTTTTGCAATTCATTTGTTTGATCAAGAAGTTTGTAAAGTTCTGGCCATTGCAAATCTGCTGAACTTAATGTAAAAAATATAGTTGGCGCACCTAACTGTTTGACCATAGCTGTAAGCTCTTTTAATCTTGCAGACCAGTAAGAACGGCTTCCACGAATGCCCTTTGCATAGTAAGAAATGCGTTGGGATAACTGCTTATCTCCCGATTTTAACATTTCACGGATATCATTTATAGATAAATTCCCATCATCCGGGTTTTTTTGTACATATATGCTACCAATATCTAACGCATGCCACCTACTAATTGAATTGTATGCAAAATATCTAAATCTAGAATCTTTTGCAAACCTTTGATCATGATATTTCATTAAAAATTGAAAATATTCTAATGGTCTAATTTTCCGTGGTCGTGCTTGTCGTAAATCAGAATTACCCAAAGGAAATAATGTTGGAAATGCCATCGAGATATATCCAGGAGTATTAAACTCATCAATAGCAACAGAAGAAATAGGCATCTGAACAACTGTTTCATTTATTTCTTTATTTTCCAAAAAGGATAATAGATAGGCTTGGTGGTTCGGTTGTACTGCAGCCGTGGCTGCACCTGATATCTCAAATTCACCTATGTGAGTTATTTCGCTTTCATATTCTGGAGGTCCTTGAAAATCGTCGTTGTGAATTTGAGTTTGCGAATTATCTTGAATATGAGGAAGATTTAAAGGTACACCGTCCTCTGGTAACTCATGGAGAGATACTTCATTAATGTGCACATCGGAATAAAATATATTATTAGATTTAAGCCAAAGTAGTGCCTTTCTTACATGTTCACGTCTTACGCGAAACTCTTGACTTTCAATCGTTCCACTTCTTTTGACAACTAAAACTGCCGATAATTCATTTGGTGTGAAAGGGAGAGAACGTGCTATTGCATTGATATCCTGAGGGAAATTAATAATATTTCCACTATATTTATATTGTTGTCCTTTAAAACGGTAAACTGACATAACTGGATGAATGCGCGCAATGAGGATTCGCTCCAAGTTAGTAAGGCAGGATAATTCGGGTGGAACAGGACCGGGATCCATTAGATTTTGAGAACTAAACTTGTAGGGAAGGCCATGCTGTGGTTTTTCAGTACGACAATAAGAGCATGTACTTGATGTAACAATTAAATCCGGAAAAAATCGAGAACAAGTCTGACAACTTGCCCAATTAATATTTTGGCATGAGCTTATAAATTTGTGAGCATTTGTAACTTTTGAAACTGGAGATATTAGCATTGTAGTGTTGATGTTTGAGGATTTGTCATGAGTTCCCTTTTGTTTATATCTTGCTGCATCAATTGCTCTTCTACGTTGTTTTTGTTGATCAGTTTCTCTCAAACGTCTAGCTCGTTGGTTGGATGACCGATTTTCATTATATTTAGCCATCATTTTTTCATATTGACGAAATATAGGCGAGTCTCTAGTATAAATATATGTACATACAATTAAAAAATAAGTTAAAAATATTAAGAGTAGTAATATATTATTTGCATGTTATAAGTAAATGTAGCATTTTATACCTTTGTAAGGTGCATGATAATTCTGAAGGACAAATTGCATCAACTGGCTCTTTTAAAAAATCGTGTGATATTGAACCGGAAGGGGTGAATAAATCAACCTTGTTGGATACATCAAAAGGAACAAAATCTCTATTCAAAGCATCAGATAACGATAATGGATCTTCTATGAGGATAGGCCGATGTAGTACATCATGTTTTCTCTATTCAAGTATAAAGAAATTTGAAAAGTAAGAAAAATGGTAATATGGGACATAAATTAGCAAATTGTCATTAAATATTTATACTATATTAAAATGACTGATTAATGTAAAAATTAAACATTAAAATTAAAATAACAGTAAATGTGGAAAAAATTATAATATGGAATTTCACCTTTACGTTTGTCGTTGACACTGCTTGCATATTATCGACATAAGCTGATATTGACTGCTCCTCACTGTCAAGCAAAGGTGATGCATTCAGATCAATACAGTGCATATCAACTGCAGAGGTGAAGACAAATAATATTATTCATCATAAATTTAAAAACATCACAAAAACTTATAATAGAAGTGGAAAAATAATAATTTGTACTGATATATTATACGATTGTTGATTTTGGTAAACAAGTCACCTTTATCGTTAGTTTGTGTCTTTTTTGAAGTTTCTTCAAATTGTGCAGCACCTACTGATGATCTTGGAAGTTCTTTACATATTGCTTCAACCGGATTCTAAACATATTAGTGCAAATATCATTAGAAACTTATTCATCTGACCGTCGAATAATCTTGTATTGTAAATTAAAAAAATTAACCAAAAATTTGACATACAGACACATTAATTAGGAAATTTTAACATTGTAGAGAAATTTACCGTACAGAAGTTTGACTGCGATGTTGATATCATTTGTTCATGATCAACAAGATCTTCATATAGTTGCTTGTCATTACTACACAATGGCATAGCATTCAAATCAATAGGAAATATATTTTGCATCCCATTTTTCTGAATATGTGAAATAAATTAATTAGCACGATTGATCAAAGTAGAATTATTATTAGAAAAAAATATCTTTATCCATTATTGTATCTGAAAATGATTACCTTATCAAAGATTGACGCTAATACCACATGCTTATTATCGTCACGATCTTCAAAAGGTTCCTCATCATTGTTCATTGAAGGTGTTTTATTTAAATCAATATGATACATATTGTTTGTCATATAAGCCTAAACATAGTAAAGGGTAGTGAGTATTTTAATAAAATAAGTACTTCAACTCGGTTAAGCAAACAATGAAGTTAGAGTGCTAGTTTGTCGTCTTCCATATGATATGTCAGTTAACAGTGTTAGTCCATAGGATAGTGGTTTTGATGACAACAACTATAGAAGTGTTATAAAATATATATGTGCAGGAAATCTATATGCAGGTATCAACAAAAGAAGACTGTACAGTAAAGAAAACAAAATTGATGAAGACAAAGATCAAGAGTTCAAGATTGAAGACTCATGAGATTAAAGATATTCAAGAGTTCAAGACAAATAATATAGTTAGGTTAGATATTTGTTAAAACTCCTTGAAAGCACTATCATTCTTTTTTATCCAATTTACTCGTGGAATGGAATCCACTTCGTTCTTGTTAAAGGGATGGAACCCTAGTGAGATGGAACTCACGAAATATCTAGTGGAATGGATAGTAGCCCTATTTTGTTATCCACTAATTTTGATTCAAAATGATTTTCAAAATTATCTCTTGTTTTATAAAATGATTTTCAAATATTCCTTTTCAAAAGAAAAACCTTCGTTCACATTTCCAAAAATGTTTTAGCCTCAAAATCATATTTATCATTTTGTTATATTTTGATTTCAAAATTGTCCTTGATATTTTAGCCTCAAAATCTATTTTAATATTATATTTACTTTAGTTTATTTACTTTGATTTTAAATATATTTTAGTATATATACATATATACATTCATAAGTATTTCTACTTCTAAATACCTTCTACAAATACATAGAGTCCATTTGAATAAAGTTGCATATGTTTTAAATCATCATTTTCAAAGTAAAGCAAATCATCACTTTTTACTAGACCATGTCGACATCCTATTTACCTGTCATGTCGACATGCTTCCCGTTACAGCAAAGGTTGTTTTCAAAAGAAGTGTCTATTCGTTTAAACCTCTTCGAATGGACACATCCATTCATTCTCTATAAATAGAGACTGTTATGGACGTTTTCCAGTAACTACTTTCTTTATTTTCTCTCCTCTTTACTCTCTTATCTTATTTTCTAATCATCCTATCCATATTTTGCCGAAATCTTAAGTGAATAAAACTAGAATATCTCTAGTTTGATTCTCTGCCACTCTCTCCAAAGAATCTCAATGCTTATCAGAGTTATAGATACATTTGTACTCAAAGAAACTTGTGTGGGGTTATAAAGGTGTGATCGTGTCCTTGGAAATCGATCGGGTGAACTTGTGTCCTATGAATCAAGTGGTTCTACCCAGAGACCTGAGAATCTGGAGGGTATACCTCATTGCCTTGGAATCGAGGGATTGTAATCTAGATTATTGTTGAATAGAAAGCCGTACGGGTTGTGCGGGACTGGATGTAGGGTAACACCGAACCAGTATAAAATTCCTGGTGTGTTCTTTCCTTTACTTGCTTTTTATTTATATTTGCATTTGTTTGTGATTCTGTGATTTGATCTGTGATTGTGTATTTGCATTAAGTTAGTTAATTCAATTTAAATCAAAGAAGTTTTAAAGAAATTCTTAAAACACTATTCACTCCCCCTCTAGTGTTAAATAGCCTTAAGATCATCTTCCGCGTCCCTTTCAAACAGTACAAATGTATATCTATGTACTCTACGATGTTAATAATTTAGCAAACTTGTAATTATACTACTTTCCAATTTTATAACTTAAACCACATATAATTTTAACACAATTATATTTTAATATAAACTTAGTTAGCTCAGTTGTCAAACATCAGAACAAAAGATGCTTTTACAGTTGAGAAAGCTATCAGATATTATGAGGCAAAAAGTTCTCACCTACATGTATGTAGCCAAATTGAACTGGAATAGCTTTTAAATATCCAGATTGAACAACAAAATTGTGCTTTTATACTTCAGTTGAAAGAGTCGCACTAAAAATGGAAGAACGATGCTTCTGCAGAATAGATAAAATAACGTATGTTAACTTACATATAAAAGCACTTAAGATATAGACCCAGCAAATAAACATTATATTTCAAACACTATCCCCACTTAACAAGTATGATAATAAACAAACACTTGGGGGTTAAAATTCATTGCAAAGTTTGCACCTTCTTGAAATCTTGATGCTTTGCCAAATAAGTTATTCTTTGTAGCACGGATAAACATTTATAACTAATAAAAGAAATATATATTACCTCAGGCTCCCTTAAGCAACTGTAAATCTCATGTGCGTAGTCATCTTTCTTGCAGTACTCGGTGACAGAGCAGTATAAGAAGGTTCATGGTTATCCTAAACAATTTCCTGGAGTATTATTTGTCATTGATTTCTCACCTATCAAGGTTTCTACAATAAATAGTAGATACTTACTTCCAGCGAGTCTGACCCTATATCTTTTCACCTTCCAGTAAGTGCCGCAATTTGTGTAGGAGATACGTACTTCGGCTCTTTCTGTACCAATAACGTTTCGAATATCGCACGATTTGCAATCGATTCGACTGGTATTTATTGATTCTAGCGAGTCTTTCCCTGCTTCCAGCGAGTCTTTTCCTAGTTCTTGTCACCTTCCAGCGAGTCTTACGTCGATCAATCGATTCAACTTGGTATTTATTGGCTTTTGTATTCCGTTTTTATCTGAACTAATTGTTGAGCGATTATTTGGAAGAGAAGATTGGATGGAAAGAAAGGAGGTGAAATAGTCAAAAAGAGAAAAGGCGGTGACGAAGAGAAAAATCTGGGAATAAGCAAACGCGGAAGAAAAATTTACAAAACGGGGGGAGTGTGCGATTATGTGGAAGAGAAGATTGGACGGAAAGAAAGGAGGTGAAATAGTCAAAGAGAGAAAAGGCGGTGACGAAGAGAAAAATCTGGGCATAAGCAAACGCGGAAGAAAAATTTACAAAACAGGGGGAGTGTTTATTTGGCTTCAGGAAAATTGATTTTGCCTAGTAGAAGTAGGCAAACCTCCCTACGGTCGGTTTGAAAACCTCCCTACGGTCGGTTTGATTATGTTTCTTTCTATATCTACACTTATCCTTTATAATCTCTATGTTCAGATATCTATATTCTTGTTTGCACACACTTTAAAGTATATTTTCTTTTCTTTAATCTTATTGTTTGAAATATGAATGAATTTATGTTTACATGTTATTAGATTTTAGCTATGTACTTTACTTTATATTTTATAAAACTATATAATTCATCTTATATATGTTTATTCCTATTTCTAACTTAAACATTTATTTTAACTTCAATATTTATTGTCTTGTATTTCTACATTCATATATTTATATTTTGTTTATTTTGTTTTGTATACTTTGTATTTTATTTTTGTCCTTCTTATATTTATCTTATTGTCAGCTTAAACCTTTATTTCTAAAGTTTATATATTTCTTACATAACCTATCAACACTTAATTTAAAAGTTATTTATTGTTAAACTTGACAATATCATAATTTCTTCCAATACACACATAATATGTTTTATTTTAACATAATAAGTTGTATTTTTAATTAATTAAATTAAATATTGATTAAAATAATACTGCCAAAAATACGGGATGTCACATGTAGTATTATTAATATATAGAATATATGAGGTAAGATAACTATATGTATTTGTTGCACAAACTCAATGTACAAATATTATACTTGGGTCATCGCAAAATGGTAGGTATGAGTGAATAATCTCTTTCGATTTGTTGAGAAAACTCATGGTCAAAATGAGATTAGAACAAAGAACTATGGGTTGGAAGTTGTATATGATACAACCGATAAGGTGTTATCCATCGTCTGTAGGGCTATACTTGTCGACCAAACTCAAGATCAAAATACCGAGACAGACGAGTCCTAACACCCACTAGTGAAGTCAAAAGACTTTTATGTTTCATTTTAGGATTTGGAGGAATATAAAAGACTAGTGGGGGCCTTGTTAGGAAAATAAAATGATAACATTTAACCTTTCTAATATTGTAAGAACATCTGTTGTATAAAGTTAAAATAATCTACATTGATAAATTTATGCAATTAATATAATTGATAAAATGTTTATCGATTAAGATCTGATGATTAACAAATAGAAATGTAAAATTTACTTACTAGTAAATATTATTTGCGTGTTAATTGTTTCAAGACCCATGCAAGCATCAAATTTTACAATTACTAAATACATTCGTAGTTGGCCATTTACATGTTTATTTGTCTAAGACTGTGTACTGTCCTTTATGAGTTTCGAACTCTAGAAAAAATACTTGAATATGAATGTCTGATCCATATTCGTTCATATATAAATGTTATATGGTGAATAGTCGTAGTTCGTAATGTACGAAACTTCGATAAAATCGATTCAGTCGAAACAAGTAAGTAAACCATAATGTGAGATCATGTATCCAAAATGGTTTATTACAATGATGATATTTTTACGTTAAATGTAACACTAGACTAAGAGCTACAAGATTGATCTAAGAATTCGATCATTGAAATGTCAGTTTAACTAATTTACGTAAAATGCAACTAATTTGATATCCTTAAATGTTAAGGATGATCGAATGTATTTTTGTAAAGAGTTCATTGTAATCATGCAGTTAGGGCTTCCTTTTGAATGTTCGACCATTCAGAAAGGAAAACGAATGTACGAGGGTAAATGTAACTCAAGGCATAATTAGGATGAAGAAAATGAACTGTCACTTCCGCTTCATAAAGAAACACTAGAAACGAGAATTGTAAAATAATAATTGATACTTAACATTAGAATGAGAAATATGATTTCTATTACAAAATGTATTTTTATATAGAAAAGTAGTTTCTATTAAATTTATTCCTTTGAGTTTAAGATATTTGATCTGAAAACTCTTGAACGTAAAATGGTTACAGTAAATGGAATAAATAGCTTACATTAAGTGCTTAAATAGACCTCCATATTTTGTATGCTATTACAGTAATGGCAGAAATAGTGGGAGAATGCCATATAGCACTTGTTGGTCGCATCAAGTTATAAAAATTGTTTTCTTAAATCATACCAAATATTATTTATGAAATAATAACCATTTTTCATTGTTGACTAAAAAATATACATAGTTTTATTTCAATATAAATGTGATGAATATTCGTTATAAAATAAAACTATAATAGTGGTATTTTTTTCATAACAATTGTGATGCGCTGAAAAATATAGAAGTATCTAAATTAATTTGCAATTATTTTGGAAATATAGACAAAGCCACAGTTTTGAGAAATAACTTATGATTATATGATTATGAATCATATTATACTAGTAAATTATATCTGAGACAATTAAGGGCAAAGCATCCATTCAGTGGGAGCATTATAAGAGTTGATGAACTTTACGGATTGATATATACAGGCGCATGCAATTGAAAGTTCCAAAATGGTTCCACGCACTTTGTTGCATTTGCCGATGAATTATCGCCAACATGAACATGTGTATATGATACGCATGTGATATGTTAATGATGAGTTCATACAATATAAAAAAAGTAAATAAAATAATGTGTGATAGAAAATAAAATGACTCGATTTGATCAAATATGTTAGTATATTGGAAAGATTTTATCAACTAACAATATAATATATGAAATAAACATTATAAATGTAAATTAACATTTATGAACATATTAGAAATATACCTAATGGCCAAAGCCTATAAACACACCTTGAAATAATGAGATCTGATCCTCGAACTAATTCTAATTTAGTAGACTGCTAGTCTTTGAACTGTGACCATCAACTATCGAATAGAATTGAATTTGATTTGATTTGAACTTGAATAGATGTAGGATGACTAAGGTAGGGTTCGTCCAACAATAGGTTAATATGGAGGCTTCCAAAAGTTCTATAACAAATGAAGATAGAGATCCTTATATAGAGGAGAACTAACAGATATTTTAGGATCAAGATCCTAAATTATCTCTTACCAATTCTCTTCCATCTTAGCCCTCCATCTTAAGCCCTCTCTAGCACCATCATATGGCAACTTATATATGCTAGGGCCGAATAAACCAGCCCTCCTTATGGGCTTTAAACTCATTTATAGCCCGAACAAATATTTTGCATTTAAATCTAATTTAAATGCTTATCAATATAGTATACCGATTAATATATTCATAACTATTATATTTAATAATATTTGTTTATCAAATCAAAATAAAATTTATAATTAATATTTCATAAATATTAATTAATTTAATTAATTTATAACCATTACAAATTAAATCAATCGTTTGGTTAAATGAGAATTCATCGTTTTGGTTATGTGACTCGTTAGGTGTAAATTTGATCAGCGATTAATATCGAACAATTCAAATATTAATGTTCATACCTCACTTAGCAGGTGGTGTGACATTTTGTCTAAATTTATCACTTACTTGGTTTCGATAAAATCCAATTTTACTTTGTTAAGCGTTACCTGGTTGTGACTATTACTTACACCAATTCTCTTCGTCAAAACTATATCACTTTGGACTTATGGAATTTGGTATTTGTCAGAATTCCAATATCATCCACATTCAACTCTATTGTCCAAACACAAAGTCTTTAGTTCAATAATAATTATTATTATTAACCGAAATGCTCTGGCTAAAAACATTGACTTTGAGTTGACTTCAGTTGACCGTGATACTAACCCCATATAACCAAGGAGATGAATACACTCTTGAATAGTGCTTCACTTCCAATATTTCCACTCAACCCAACTATAGTCACCCGATGGATGTCGTGCTATGATTTGACTATAATCAAAGCGCATTTTCATATTGAAGATCAATAGTATTCTAAAGTCGAGAGAATTGTATAATTTTGTCACATCGATATTTTCTGTTTGACCTTAGTTATATTAACCAATAGAAAACTATCGAGTGAGTCATTCTATAATTATCCAATAATTATTAGTACGTAACCTCTTGGAGCTCCCAACAGCTATGAGTAATACACTGCCCAACATTTGGAAAACATTATGTACTCTAGTTTCACTAGATATATCGATATTCAGTCTCGATATATCTTAGCTAAGAATAAAAGAGTATATTTATTTTTATTGTGATAAATTACTCATGGTTACAACACTTTGTAACTACTATCAAAAAACATACAATTTATGGATTTCTATTAAATATACTTTAATTAAATTAATTTATCAATATAACACATTATATCATGTATATAATAGAAAGAAAACACCTTTTATTTCGAACAAGATTGGTTATAGAGTTAGATATATGTAACAAATTACATAATTGCCATCATGACATACCCATAACTCTATCACTTTGTTGGAAGTCAAACATTTAATAGTGCGAAAGCATTCAATTTTTCTTGATATTTCTAAATGTTATGACATTTTCATTCTTTTATCTAACCATTCTTTCAAATAATTGCAATATGCATTAGTCCATGTATTATATAGACTCACCAAGTTTCTCATTTGTACACCCATCAAAGAATTAAAATATATAAAATATTATTCCTCCTTTCATAAGATATTTATATCTTTCTTCAATTTTACATAGCATGATTGAAGAGATGATGACTAAGATTGGTTTGTACCTCATCTAATAGACATTTAAGATGGTAAAATACAACCTCCAGTATTGGTTGTTGTGGATTAAGCTATTCTTTAAGATGATGGATTATACTAATGCAGTCACCACTGGAGTAAGAGTTATAATATTTGAGATGATTTCAACAGAAAATCAAAGGGACGTTTAGAGGAATTGAGTACGAACTAGAAGATGGATAACCAGGCATAATGTGAATATATGATGCGATCAATTTAGAGGTTTATGAGAAAATCACATGTGTTGTTACATAGAAAAGAGGTATTAGATTGCCTTATTAATGTTTATTTAGGATGGAATAAGATGAAGAAATTTAGGTAGCAAACCCTATGATATCATTTTAAGCTTCTTCAAATAGGAAAAAGTGAACCATCACGAAGCATTTTAGAAGGACCTTGATGATTGTATATCTAATTAAGTAAATAGATAAACAATTATATAAATCCAAATCATAGTAAAGTTTCCTTGAGCATTATTGGACTGATTTCTTGTAAACATCACTACTGTGAAGAAGCACAAGTTCTTAGCATATGACCATTGACGTCCTGATGAGTACTTTAAAGGTAATTGAACTAAAATCTAATAAAAAGTCAAAAATGAAACCAAAGAAGTTTTGGATTGCACAAGGAAGTTGAGCACAGTTGAAACATGACCATAACATGGAATACAAATTCTATAAGATGGTTTCCTTGTCTTGAAGAATGTTTTAACCAAAGAATCATGGCTCAATATACAAAAAAAAAAAAGAATCAAGCCAACGGTGTTGGCTTAGTTGGTTGGTGGTTCATAATACGATATTCAAGGTCACGAGGTCGATCTCCGAGATTGATATTTGTTGGTAATAATGAACCATTTTAAAAAAGAATCAAAACATTTCACCCATTAGAGAGGAGGAGGAGGAAGTGAAAATTGGAGTCGACCATGTCTATTCAATGATTCAATTATAATAAGTAAGTCACTGCAAAAATGAGCGTAATTCATGAAGAGATGAAAATAAGGAGTTTCATGCCAAGGTTGTAGAAAATAATGCCAATGAAGAATGGATTTTATTAATGACAATAATTATTACAAAAGTGTGAATGCTACTTGGACAAAAGTTGCAACCGTCATATGTCTTTCCAAATGGGTTATTAGACAAATTAGATGAAATGAATGGAAAATATGGAAGTAAAAATAATAATTTAATGGAACTTTGTTCACTTTTATTGAAACAAAACCTAATGGCAGGTGTCGCTTCCTTCACTGTGAATCCTATGAAGCTTCCTCATGATCCCACTCCATCAGATAAGTCAGCCAAAGAATCGAGAGGGGGTGAGGGTTCTCATCACGATGGCATTCCTAAACGCGACGATAATTTTTAAGATGTTGCTTCTTCTCAAGGTGTTGCTTTTCAAGAATTGAACAGCAATAGAGTCATCAAGAAGAACACAAAAAAGTAATTTAATTAGTATGAATTTTGATATGAATAATAAAAGGACGTGGGCTGACGTTGCTAAAAGGGACAAATACAAATTCTCAAAACTACCAAGTGGGGGAGAGAATGGACGTAAAAAAATAACTTATGTTAAGCCGGCAGGTAAGTCGGGTAACAACTGGAAACCTTTAATCATAAACGGTTCTTTAATAGATCAGAATAGAAATGCAGTAAATCTATAGCGGTGTATGTTTTGGGTCTAGGCCGTATTATATACACTTTAGAGCTTACATATACCGAGTTTGGAAACCGAGTAGTAAATATGAACTGTTAGCTAGACAGAATGGTTTTTTCTAGTGCCATTTAAAGACATAAAAGATTGTGAAAGAAATCTAGAATAGGTCCCTTATTCATTTGACTATAGACCCATAATAATAAAAAAGTGGAGTCTTAGTCTTAAATTTGATAGAGATATTCTTACTACTATTCATGTATGGGTAAAATTATTACATTTAAATCTTGAATTTTTAGATGTTGAGGCACTTAGTATCATTACTAGTGCTCTAGGGAACCCTATTGAACTAGATGAAATTACATCTAAACAATCAAAGCGCTCGTTTGCTCGTGTTTTAGTAGAAACGAATGCTTCATCTGAATTCCCCAATGAAATTGATGTAATCTTGTTCAATGGGAAGGATATTTCAATTAAAGTAGACGATAATTTCAAACCGAGTCGATGTAATGTATGTAAAATTTTTGGGCACGTTAATTCTCAATGCAAGAGGAAAGAAACACAAGTTTGGCAACCAAAAGCATCCCCTGCGGATATTGATAAGGAAATTGCTCTTAATAAGGAAATCATAGAAACAACTGATGACATTCCTCTGGAATGTGTTCAATGAATAATGGCTAACAAAATTATTAAAGTAATAATCTCCTGAACAGCAAAGAGTCGGATTCTAGAGGTGGTGATTCGACAGAAGGAAATAATCTATTTGTAGAGCCGACGTATACAGAGATGGACTCAGAAACCAAAATGATATTGTTTGAAGTCCCAGGGGAACATTATGGTGGAGAAATAATGTTTCTGAGATGCTGGGTGAAGGTACTCCTATTGATGCTTTACATATTGACTTAATGATGAAATATAGCATAATATCCCATATGATGGAGGAGTAAATGACAGACATGGTTCAATTGTTCAAATAGAGACATCTTGTGTTTAAGGACATGCACAAAGAAAAGGTGATAACCCAGAAACACTCAAGGTGGCACTATCAATCAAACAAAAACAGACTCAGGTGATGTGGCATACACTGGCATTCAAGCAGACATGGGGTATCATATAGGTGGGGATTCAAATGACATGGACATGGTGGTGGGTAAGTTGCAAGATGCTGGTGTAAATGACATGGAAGCAGTTGTAGGGGATTTGCATGGTTTCTAGTAAACAAAGGAAGGCCCAATTTGCAAACGCTGATGCAAATAGACATGCACAAAATAATATTGGTGCACAATATAGTATTTGGCTAGTTGCTGATTAAACAAAAGTCAGTGGAGTCAGATAACGTGGTGGCATGTACGAATTTGAAGAAGGTGTCTTCTTCCCTAAACGACGCGGCGATGCTTAGTAGTCTCGGTACTCACGTAACTAAAGAAATGAAAGTTGTAGATGTTTGTGATGTTGAAGGTAACGTACTTGATGTTTATGTGGACAAGACAGTAAGGAATCTCGAAACTTCCTTAGAAATTTGGGCGAACGATAGTAAATGAATGGAACAGCAAAGGTATATTTTCTACAGCTCTGATACTTCACGTAGTCTTGATGAATCGGAAGATAACATTAATACTTTTGACGTGGATAATATATTTATTGAAAATATTGCTAATATCATTGAAGATGATATGTCAGTTAACGAGCCAGTCAAGGATTTTTTAAGGTGTACTACTGACAACCCGGACTATAAAATTAGAAAGTCAAAAATGGGGAAGAAAGAAAAAAAAATGATGTAATTACTCCTCCTAAAAGAGATAAATTAAGGAGCAACAATAAAATTAAATGATAATTTTAAGCTAGGACGTTAGGGGTATGAACTCAATAATAGATATAATGATGTTGTGAAACTTCCAACGTATCTTAAACCTAGTATAGTCAGTCTATTGGAAAATAAACTTACTGTAAATGGTATAAAAAAAAGTTACGTTTACCAGCTAATTGAATTTAATACATAATGATGACATTGTGGTGAAATGTAGAACCTTGATTTGTTGGGACTCACTTGTTTGGCATTTTCAAATTTATTCAAAAAGCAAATAATATATTAGTTGTAACGCGTCTAATAAGGGAGGGTGTGAACTTCGTATTTCATATCTATGCTAGCAATTTTCTGAAAGATAGAGAAATATTGTGGGAGTGCTTAAGCAAAGAAATCAATTTGACTGATAAACCTATAATACTTATGGGTGAATTTAATAATGCCTTACTTACTAATTAATAAAAGGGTGGCTTAGCAATTCCTTTCAGTCGCCTAAAAGGGTTTAATAATTTTTTTAATGGCATCTGGTTTAGTAGATACGAAACTGCAGGGATTTAAACTTACTTAGAGAAAAAGATGAATGGCTACTAAGATAGATTGAGTTTTGACGAATGATTTATTCCTTAATCTTTTCCCCAAAATTAGTTTTGATTGCTCTTCCAAATTATTCCAGTGACCATAATCCTATTCTGGTGAAATTCAACCTTCTAACAAAAACATTAAGGGCTCTCCTTTTAGATATTGTAACTCTTGGCATCTTTTAGACAACTATATAGCGTGTTTCAAAACTGGATTTGAATGCCAAACTTAGGGTTCTATTAGCATATTTTACTTCATTAGTTGCAACAAGTCAAGAAGGAGCTTAAAAAGTGGAATAGAATTAGAGAAAAGGAGAATCATAAAATAATTAATAGTGAATTAAAATTTCAAATGGCTCTGAAGGAGTCAGATGATGACCCAACAAATTTGACTTTATTTGATAATCTTGTTCAAGCTAATAGTAACATGAAAGTACATTTAAAAGGTTTTCATGATAATGCTAAAAAAAGTATAGAATTTCATGGTTACAAGAAGGGGACACTGACTCAAGATTTTTTCATGCTAAAATATAGATGAGAAGGCATAGAAATAGTTTACTTGCTCTTCTCAATGGATAAGGGGAACTGATCTATAACGCTAAAAAAATTGAAAAGGAAGCCATTAAATTTTATTCTGATCTCTTTGATGAGAAAAAAAGCAAAATCGTTGTTTTTCAAGAATACAGTGTAGACGAAAGATAAATGAAAAAGGTAGAAAGTTCCTTTTTGAAGCTGTATCTATGGAAGAAATAAAGGAAGCGGTTTTTTCTACATCCGGGGCCAGGTCCTGACGGATTTACAGCTAAATTCTTCAAAAATCATTAGGAAGAAATCAAAGACACTTTATATGAGGCTATTAAAGAAGTGTTTGAAACATGCAAATTGGCTAACGGAATCAACCATACTTTCATAACCCTTGTCCCAAAGAAAGATAAGCCCATATCTATTTCTGATCATCGTTTGATATCTTGTTGTACTATGTATTGCAAAACTATTTCTAAAATAATCACTAATAGAATTAAATGTCTGCTTCCTTTGTTAATTTCAGAAAATCAATCAGCATTCATTTAGGGAAGATACATTGCAGAAAATATTTTGTTGATGCTTGAACTTCTTAGGAGCTTCGAGGGAAAGGGCTCAGATAATTTTTGCATGAAAATTGATTTACAAAAAGCTTATGACTGAGTTAACAGATTTTTTGTTTTCCATATGCTTAAAATGATGGGTTTTCCCTTGAATTTGATTAATCTTATCAGAATGTATTACTACCCCATTTTCTATTCTAATCCATGGGATACCTAAGTGATTCTTTACTAGTAATTGTGGACTCAGACAAGGAGTTCTCCTCTCCCCATACCTTTTCTACATAGCAATGGAGTACTTTTATATTCTCATGGAAAAGTATATTGACGATGAAAAAATAATTCCGATAAACAAAATCTCCCCTGTTATTTCCCATTTGCTTAATGCTGAAGATTTGGCGAGTTTTTGTAAAATAGATGAGAAATTTGTTGACAATTTACTAGATATTTTGAACTACCTTGAATCTAAAGTAGGCTTGAGTACTAATCATATTAAATCCAAATTATATTTTACTAATGGTTGTAGGAATAGAATTCTGATTAAAAGTACGTTGAGAGTTGAAGAAGATTCTTTTGCTGTTAAAAACCTAGGAGTCCCTTTATCTTCTAATTATATACACTAATCCGATTACAGGAATCTCCTATACAGAATTAAAGAAAGAATGGATAATTGGGACAATAAATTATTGTCAATTGCTAGAAGAGTGGAACTTACTCATTCAGTCATTACCCCTGTTGTGTTAGAACCTCTATTGTGAGATTTCAATGATAACAACTATAAAATCACATATACATGATATATCTTATCATATTGTAGGTATATATATATATATTAGAAGAAGATCATAGTGCATAACAAGATTATAGCTCACAGACAATTGAAGAAAGATGGATCATACTATTTAAAGATAAAATCATATTTTTGTATGTAGTCATAGATATATGATAGGCGTTTGTGAACTGTCTTGGCCTAAAAAATAGCAACCTGCAACTATCATTTTTTGAAAAGATGCTTCTCTCTGTTTTGAACAAACATTTTCTTGCTTCAACGGTGCCAATCATTCACCGATGAGTAATCTTTCAAGAAGTCATAACTTCTCAAATACAACTCTTTGATTCTATAAATACTTCAATCGATTGTGATTTTAATTCAACTTGCTTTACTATTCTCTAACTTCTATATTCAGATTCTCTTGTGCTATTATTAAATTAATATTCTCAATCACTTGCAACAAAAATCTATATATTTTGGTTAAACTATTTCCTACAAATCCAAGCAACTCACACTCATTATCATTCAAAGGAGATTATAGGAAGAATTGTTGTCACGACCCGCCATCCTACGTCCAGGAAGACGCATCGTTTTGAAGAAAAGAAAGAGGTGAGAAAGTAGAAAAGAAAGAGAAGAAGAAGAACAACAACAGAATCTCAACAGCGGAACGAATAAATTATATTAATAACAAAAGTATTACATAATATACAACACTTATCAGAGTTACACAACATATACATCACATACTAGACAGTTATAAACATCTGTCTAGACATTACAACTCAAATACAATACAAACACTATCACAGAGATCTACACAGCGGAATACTATATCTACGAACGCCGAAGCCTCCTGCTCCATTGCTCCTCCAGAATATTTGTCAAAGCTAAACCTGAATCCCTTGGCTACTCGTAAAAATTTGAGTACCCAAGAGTTTATAAAACAGAAATAAACACTTGGGTCAGACATGGGTCTGGTGTGAGTAACAGGTTAAACTTGCTTAACTTCAAAACCTTTTGAAAGAAAAGGTATCACGTAAGACTCCCCACAAATAAACATGGGTAAGTTTTTACCTTACGCTAACCAAAATATTTGATAGGAAATTCGATTGTATTATAATAGGTCTAGGGTTTTCAAGTAAAATACAGAAATAGCTGGAATGCTTACATCTCACGTTCCAACATAGTTGGGCACAACTAATACGTACGGCACTTATTGGATTTTTAGATTCCATACAATGGCAGGGCTACCGGGGTACCGCCCGTCACAGTACGTGGCCTAGATCACCGTACCGAGGATCACGCCCAATCCCCTGCAACACAAGGCCGGAACATCCCTTACTGGATAATTCCCGCACAAGACATCCCAGCAGTTGTTGCAATCAACTGCCCACTCAACCGAATAATAAGAAGGGACCTCTAGACAGGGATAATCTTGTCCTACTTGGGTGCTACCCACTAACCTTGCTGCACCTCCCCTGTTTTAGCCATTCCCGGTTTGATGAGGCTTGAGGCTACGATTACCTTTAATCAGAACACATCACTTAGAATGCTCATCGTCCACCTGACGATGTTCTGAAAGCATTCAATCCATACAAGTTCGTTCCGGGTTCGAACGAAACCGAAGGCATTATCTCGTTACACTCATATTGGAATCACCCTCAGAGTTAACGACCATAACCCTTGCACTCTGAATCTTCATCTCGAATCTGAAAGTACTATCTCCGTCAAACTCATTACGGAATCACCCTCAGAGTTATATTGACAAAGAATAGTTCTTACACCTTGAGTCTTCACTTGCTCCATTTGGATTTCACGACCTAACGTTAATTTGGATCGATGTGGTATTCGGGTCTCCAGACCTGGAATCCCGGTATACGGAAACCCGATCCCGGTCTCATCAAAATCCAAAACGTATCTTTTAAGGCCAAGTTGTTTTTAAAGTTAAAACAATTCAATTATACTATCTATTTACACACAGATAGATAATTCACAGATTCACAATAGATAATCAACATTATCATTAAAAGCAGATAATCCATATCATCAGCATTATGCAACCAAAGCATCCAAATCATACAGTATCAATTATCTCATCTCTGAGATCTCAAACCATTCAAGGTAAATCAATATCATTCAATATCCTTAAGAAATGATTTATTAATCACCTTTTATAGTTAATTTAAAATGAATTAAATTAAATACTTCATCTCTAATTAATTTAAAGTAAATTAAATTAATTACTTCCATCATTAACAATCTTGCTTAAGTCACTATTAATTAATTATCAATTAATTAATCCACCCTTATCCAAATATTCATTTTAATTAATCATCCTTGATTAATTACATTTAATTACATTCAAGTAATTAGCACTTAAATTAATTTCACAAATTAATTATTCTTAACTACTTATAGTAATTAACCTTTAATTACTACATTTATTGATTAACTATAATTAATTATCTTACTCCTTAATTAATTACATTAATTAATCACTTCCTTTATTAATTATCCCTAAATTAATCAATTCTTAATTATATCATCAATTATTAACTAATGATCCTTAATTACATTTTAATTAATTACTTTATTTAAATTAATTAAACCATAATTATTAATCACTATTGATTAATCACATTCAGTAATTAACTATCCTTAATTACTTCTTAAAATAAATTAATTATTCCTTAATTAATTTCTTAATTAATCTCTTGATTAATTCCATTAAGTAATTAACTACCTTTAATTACTTTATTAATTACATCAGTAATTATCCATTAATTACTTCCTAAGTAATTATACCTCATTAAATTACATTTAGTAATTACTTCACAAATCATTAAATGATTATCTTAAATTAATTAAACTTAATTAATTAACTTAACTAATCAATTCAAACTCAATTAATTACAATGAGTAATTAATTTCCTAATTACTTCCATTAAGTAAAACAATTCACAAATGATTAACCTTAATTAATCTATTTAATAAATAAAATTAATCATATTAATTAATTATTTAATAAACCTTAGTTAATGATCTATATTAACTATTCTTTAATTATTTTTCTTAAATAATTAAACTTTAATTAACCATTATTGATTACAATTTAATTAATTCCAATTACCAATAAATTAATCTTTCATTTCTTAATTAATTAAGTACCTAACAATAACTTAATTAATCCTTAATTACTTAAATAATTTATTCCTAACTATTAATTAACAATCTTAACTTATCAATTAATGATTCTTAATTTCAAATTAATTACCCTTTAATTAATTTAATTAAGTCCTAATTAATCAATTTAACCTTTAATTACTAATTTATAAATCCAAATCATAAATTAATTAAATTGATTAATTATCTTTTAATTACCTTACTAATTTATTTTATCCCATATCATTAAATCTTAATTATCTTTAAGATAACACTTTATTCCTATTAATGATTTAAAATACCATTAATAAAGTATTTAAACCAATTTACCTTAAATTTACATTTAAATTTCATTTTAAATTAAGATTTAAAATGAAGACAATTTTAACTTTAACAAAATTTTAAAACTATTTAAATCCTTTTTAAATTACATGTTAAAGAAATATTTATTTAATTAAAAGAAATTTAAAGCTAAATTCATTTTAAATTCAAATCAATTTAAAATATACCTTAACATTCAAATTTGTTTAAAACAAATTTTAAATTTAAAAACTTCTTTTTATTTCAAAAACTAAGATTCAAACTAAAATTAAATTAGATTTAAAACTTAGATTTAAAACTTGTCTACAACTTTGCTTTACAATTTAAACTTCAGGTTTAAATTTTTAAAAACAAAACAGATTTCTTTTAAAAACTGTAATACAACATTTACCCGAGTTACTCCTTCAAATCCCCCGAGAACTACTTCGAGACTTCCACCACAAATCACGAGAACAACCCGAGTTGCCCTTCCCTTCTTTCCCAAACACCACAGCCTACCCAGACATGTACGTGCACGTGCACAACACTTCACCGTTGCTCCGATCATCTCCGCTACCACCAACAAGTCGTTGTCGACCTTCTCTCTCGATCCGACCACCCAGAATTCCGAGATGACCTCCAACACGAATTCGAACAAAATCGAACATTCTAACTAAAAACTGGAACCACGAATCCCTCTTGAACCCAAACCTGTCAACGCCTAATTCTCGAAACGCCGATCACCAGGAAAGTTGCTACTCCGGCCACGACCTCGCCTACGACCAGCCTTCCATCTCCCAAAATATCTCTGCACTCGATCAATCCAAACTGTCGTGGTGATCGATTCTCTATACTTAGTTAAAACTAGGGTTCCCTAACGAATCTCGCCACCGCTTCCTCCTCGATGAGATACATCGCCATCAAGTATTTTTCCAAGATACTACTATCACTCCTCCATCCTTTTGAAGAACCCCGACACATTCAAATACATAGATCATCCCAAAACCCCAAAAGTTTCATTACAGTTCAAACCCAATTTGCATCTCCATCTTATTTATAAAAATCTTGATTTTAGTGTTAGAAATCATGTTTTTGTTTACGAATTCAATTTATAATACTGAATTTATAAATTTCAATATTTAAATTTTCACATTATTTAACATGCACTGATGTTTTCCTACTTCCAGAGACAGTTAGACTTCATTTTGATTTAATTATAATTTTAAACTATAATCTAAGATGAAACAAACAAGTTTTGTTTTAATCTTAAATCATAATAAAAATTAGATCATGATATAATGATTTTTGAATCAAAGATTGGAGCCTGAAAACTAAAACAGACAAACATCAAACACATAGCAAAATGCACTCAACCAGATATTCATATACATGCACAGAGATATACTAAAATGCATTCACCAAAACATACTTGATTTCAGAAATAATCCTGCAACATAATTATATACCTAAATTATTTAAGTTGCTATGTTACTCACCAGATTTTTGAAGAACAGAGCCTCCAGATTCAATTTGAAAACCCTTTTGAACACTTTGAACTCTTTTAAAACCGAAACTCTTTTTCTTTAAAACTTTAATGCTGAATTGCCTTATCAACCAGAAATGCTTTTGCTCTAGTTTAAATTTTATACTTGATTTGAAGATGCAAGCTACAGATATGCTTGAAACAGAGACTACTCGATTCCAGGCTTGAAGAAATACAGGCTTTGATTACTTGCTTTAGTTTTAGTTTTTGAGCTTTGCAACTTGGTTACAGATTTGCTTTCAAAACAGAGAAGATTGATCTCTGCTTTGATTCCAGGTTTGAAAAGAATTTGCAGGCTTTTGATTTGGAAAATGGATTACAGGTTTTGATTTACAGATCGAAGAATGTATTACAGGCTTTGTTTTCTGGTTTTGAGGAGTGTTTTGATTATAAATTGTTTTTGAGAAGTTTGTTTGAGGAAGTATGATTATCAGATTTTGTGTTTGAGAATAGGACTGAATTTCTTCTTGGCTTTGAATAGAAAAAGATAGAAAAGAAAATGAAGATGGGAAGCATATGTATTTATAAGTTAGAATGTGGTTTAAAAATAAAAGAAAATCAAAATAAATAAAAAGACACTTGTTACAATATCTTGACATTTGTCATGTAGTATTATTAATTAGTTAACACATGTTATTTAGGTGTCTTAATTTTGTTACACTTGTCTTTTTAGTAATCAATACATATTTTTATTTATTTGAAAATGTTAATAAAGATTTTAAACTTAATAAATAAATTCTAATGTAAATGTATATATGCATTTCTCTTTTAGAGAAAATGTAAATAACCAAATTATATAAAATTAAAAGCTTATCCAAATATTTTTAGAATGTTTATTCTTTTAATTTCTATTATAAATCCAAATTCATATTCAATTTAAATTTAAATCCAATTTAAAATCAAGTTATATATATACATATATAACTACCTTTTAAATATTTAAAATAATAATTCTATTTCCATAAAATTTATTTATGTTTATAAAATCAAAGTATTATAATTATAATTTGAAAATATCAAATTTGACAATTTTAAATAATTTATAAAAGAGATTATAAATTACTTCTATTATTAAATGAATTGATACCATATGTAAATTGTATTTTAACTTCTATTTTTAAATCATATATATCAAGTAATATTTAAAAAGAAATAAAACAAACCTTTTATTTAAATTTAAACTTAAGCTAAAATCTATTTTTAAACAATTAAACATTTATCTTATGTATTTAAAACTATATAGTTATTTATCAAATATCTTTGAAAAGCTAAATATTATTTCAAATCATAATTTCCAAATTACCAAAATATTAGAAATTTGAAAACATAATTTTATTTGTTAAATTCAAACCAACTCATCTATTTACAATATATACACTTATATATATTATAAATAGAAATCATTCTATTAAACTTTTAAAAGATAAATCACTAATTAAATATTTATTTAATTAGATTATTAAATTTATTCAAATTTATTAACAAAGATCATCAAATCAATTTAATTTTTAAATATAGATTATTAAATTGATTATTGCCCAAAATCCCGGGATATCACATTCCTTCCCCCTTAAAATAATTTCGTCCCCGAAATTTAAAACAAAGGTAATCTAATAATCTATCAAAGATTTTAATTTTTAAAACACATCATATAATATCAACCATTTGCTAACAACCATGGCAACCAATCATCCAAACAAACAATTCTAACTATTCAGACAAAATTCTAGATAGAATTTCCTCGAGTTTCCCCAAATATATATATATATATATATATATATATATATATATACCGGGATACTCGCTCTATAAACAATCTAAACTACGAAGCTACAGAGCTCCTACTCATCTATATCTACAGAACTAAACAGGATATCAGACTACAGACGAGTCTGACTCAACAACCAAATCTTCTGAACTGCTGATTCCAAAACCAATGATAGGTCAAACACGTACTCCCTCAGAGATACGTAAAACACAACGAATTCCAGTTGTCCAAACAGACAATTCAATCCTGAAGACCAAATACTTATCCAAATCAAAACAAAGAAGAGATCCACAACTTTACTCCTCAAACATCAGAAGACTGAACTTACTTCTCCTATCCAGAGATGCACTTCCAAATTGCTTCTGCTGCACAACTCTGATCTGAAGTAGAATGAAAATGCTGATGAAGAACATAAGCATAGACTCGACAACTCATCCCAGAAATATGGTTCAATGGATCCATAAAGAAAACTCAGATACTCCATCAAAACTTGAGCTGCTTCACCAAACTCTATCTCAAGGAACTATCCTTCCACTATGCTGAACCACCGGTACCACTCCTGGAATCCAGTCGATAAGAAAACTCAATCTCCAGATGCGGACCAACTTCTGACTTCCCTGAAGACATCCTGGAAAATTTTGACACCCCAAAAGAATACTCAGCAATCGCAAGTCACTTTTGCGATCAACCCAGCCTATTTCCAAAGAAACTGCTCTCTCTTTACCAATCAGAACAGCTTACACTTACATGTCCAATCCATCGAAGAAATGGATCCACTCTGTTGCTTCTGAATTCCAACTCTAGAAAAACTGCTCAGCCAGAAGACTTCCTTACCGACACACAGAATACTCCGAGCTACACTGCTGCCATTGATGCCAAGGACTTCCTAATCCAAAGCTCTTCGAGAAACTCGAACCTCAAACAGAAACACCATGCTGAACTCAGCCACAACACCGAAGCATACACACTTCCTTAACTTGTTCCAAAGAAAACATCTTCGGAAATATCCATAGTCACTGCGTCTTATCACACAGCTACTACTTCCAGAAGTTACCAAGATACTATCACTCACTTCTGCTCATCCAACTTCAAAGATAAACTCCGAACTTTAACAGTTCCCTTTGGAGATCAATGAAATCCTTCACCACAGAAAAGCTTACTCGAGACAGTATTGGGTCTACAGTCTCGACAGATACACTTCCAACCTCAAACATTTAACTCCAACCATTGGTAGTTGTGTTTCACACACCACCACTTATCTACCTTTATAACTTATATTGGAAAACCCGAACAGGTAACCCAACAAATAGGTAGAAATAAATATATATATAGTTATATAAAAATTACAAATACGCTCTCTCAAGATAGACACCACTCCAGAGCCTAGGTATTCACTCAACCTATCGCTCTGATACCACTGTCACGACCCGCCATCCTACGTCCAGGAAGACGCATCGTTTTGAAGAAAAGAAAGAGGTGAGAAAGTAGAAAAGAAAGAGAAGAAGAAGAACAACAACAGAATCTCAACAGCGGAACGAATAAATTATATTAATAACAAAAGTATTACATAATATACAACACTTATCAGAGTTATACAACATATACATCACATACTAGACAGTTATAAACATCTGTCTAGACATTACAACTCAAATACAATACAAACACTATCACAGAGATCTACACAGCGGAATACTATATCTACGAACGCCGAAGCCTCCTGCTCCATTGCTCCTCCAGAATATTTGTCAAAGCTAAACCTGAATCCCTTGGCTACTCGTAAAAATTTGAGTACCCAAGAGTTTATAAAACAGAAATAAACACTTGGGTCAGACATGGGTCTGGTGTGAGTAACAGGTTAAACTTGCTTAACTTCAAAACCTTTTGAAAGAAAAGGTATCACGTAAGACTCCCCACAAATAAACATGGGTAAGTTTTTACCTTACGCTAACCAAAATATTTGATAGGAAATTCGATTGTATTATAATAGGTCTAGGGTTTTCAAGTAAAATACAGAAATAGCTGGAATGCTTACATCTCACGTTCCAACATAGTTGGGCACAACTAATACGTACGGCACTTATTGGATTTTTGGATTCCATACAATGGCAGGGCTACCGGGGTACCGCCCGTCACAGTACGTGGCCTAGATCACCGTACCGAGGATCACGCCCAATCCCCTGCAACACAAGGCCGGAACATCCCTTACTGGATAATTCCCGCACAAGACATCCCAGCAGTTGTTGCAATCAACTGCCCACTCAACCGAATAATAAGAAGGGACCTCTAGACAGGGATAATCTTGTCCTACTTGGGTGCTACCCACTAACCTTGCTGCACCTCCCCTGTTTTAGCCATTCCCGGTTTGATGAGGCTTGAGGCTACGATTACCTTTAATCAGAACACATCACTTAGAATGCTCATCGTCCACCTGACGATGTTCTGAAAGCATTCAATCCATACAAGTTCGTTCCAGGTTCGAACGAAACCGAAGGCATTATCTCGTTACACTCATATTGGAATCACCCTCAGAGTTAACGACCATAACCCTTGCACTCTGAATCTTCATCTCGAATCTGAAAGTACTATCTCCGTCAAACTCATTACGGAATCACCCTCAGAGTTATATTGACAAAGAATAGTTCTTACACCTCGAGTCTTCACTTGCTCCATTTGGATTTCACGACCTAACGTTAATTTGGATCGATGTGGTATTCGGGTCTCCAGACCTGGAATCCCGGTATACGGAAACCCGATCCCGGTCTCATCAAAATCCAAAACGTATCTTTTAAGGCCAAGTTGTTTTTAAAGTTAAAACAATTCAATTATACTATCTATTTACACACAGATAGATAATTCACAGATTCACAATAGATAATCAACATTATCATTAAAAGCAGATAATCCATATCATCAGCATTATGCAACCAAAGCATCCAAATCATACAGTATCAATTATCTCATCTCTGAGATCTCAAACCATTCAAGGTAAATCAATATCATTCAATATCCTTAAGAAATGATTTATTAATCACCTTTTATAGTTAATTTAAAATGAATTAAATTAAATACTTCATCTCTAATTAATTTAAAGTAAATTAAATTAATTACTTCCATCATTAACAATCTTGCTTAAGTCACTATTAATTAATTATCAATTAATTAATCCACCCTTATCCAAATATTCATTTTAATTAATCATCCTTGATTAATTACATTTAATTACATTCAAGTAATTAGCACTTAAATTAATTTCACAAATTAATTATTCTTAACTACTTATAGTAATTAACCTTTAATTACTACATTTATTAATTAACTATAATTAATTATCTTACTCCTTAATTAATTACATTAATTAATCACTTCCTTTATTAATTATCCCTAAATTAATCAATTCTTAATTATATCATCAATTATTAACTAATGATCCTTAATTACATTTTAATTAATTACTTTATTTAAATTAATTAAACCATAATTATTAATCACTATTGATTAATCACATTCAGTAATTAACTATCCTTAATTACTTCTTAAAATAAATTAATTATTCCTTAATTAATTTCTTAATTAATCTCTTGATTAATTCCATTAAGTAATTAACTACCTTTAATTACTTTATTAATTACATCAGTAATTATCCATTAATTACTTCCTAAGTAATTATACCTCATTAAATTACATTTAGTAATTACTTCACAAATCATTAAATGATTATCTTAAATTAATTAAACTTAATTAATTAACTTAACTAATCAATTCAAACTCAATTAATTACAATGAGTAATTAATTTCCTAATTACTTCCATTAAGTAAAACAATTCACAAATGATTAACCTTAATTAATCTATTTAATAAATAAAATTAATCATATTAATTAATTATTTAATAAACCTTAGTTAATGATCTATATTAACTATTCTTTAATTATTTTTCTTAAATAATTAAACTTTAATTAACCATTATTGATTACAATTTAATTAATTCCAATTACCAATAAATTAATCTTTCATTTCTTAATTAATTAAGTACCTAACAATAACTTAATTAATCCTTAATTACTTAAATAATTTATTCCTAACTATTAATTAACAATCTTAACTTATCAATTAATGATTCTTAATTTCAAATTAATTACCCTTTAATTAATTTAATTAAGTCCTAATTAATCAATTTAACCTTTAATTACTAATTTATAAATCCAAATCATAAATTAATTAAATTGATTAATTATCTTTTAATTACCTTACTAATTTATTTTATCCCATATCATTAAATCTTAATTATCTTTAAGATAACACTTTATTCCTATTAATGATTTAAAATACCATTAATAAAGTATTTAAACCAATTTACCTTAAATTTACATTTAAATTTCATTTTAAATTAAGATTTAAAATGAAGACAATTTTAACTTTAACAAAATTTTAAAACTATTTAAATCCTTTTTAAATTACATGTTAAAGAAATATTTATTTAATTAAAAGAAATTTAAAGCTAAATTCATTTTAAATTCAAATCAATTTAAAATATACCTTAACATTCAAATTTGTTTAAAACAAATTTTAAATTTAAAAACTTCTTTTTATTTCAAAAACTAAGATTCAAACTAAAATTAAATTAGATTTAAAACTTAGATTTAAAACTTGTCTACAACTTTGCTTTACAATTTAAACTTCAGGTTTAAATTTTTAAAAACAAAACAGATTTCTTTTAAAAACTGTAATACAACATTTACCCGAGTTACTCCTTCAAATCCCCCGAGAACTACTTCGAGACTTCCACCACAAATCACGAGAACAACCCGAGTTGCCCTTCCCTTCTTTCCCAAACACCACAGCCTACCCAGACATGTACGTGCACGTGCACAACACTTCACCGTTGCTCCGATCATCTCCGCTACCACCAACAAGTCGTTGTCGACCTTCTCTCTCGATCCGACCACCCAGAATTCCGAGATGACCTCCAACACGAATTCGAACAAAATCGAACATTCTAACTAAAAACTGGAACCACGAATCCCTCTTGAACCCAAACCTGTCAACGCCTAATTCTCGAAACGCCGATCACCAGGAAAGTTGCTACTCCGGCCACGACCTCGCCTACGACCAGCCTTCCATCTCCCAAAATATCTCTGCACTCGATCAATCCAAACTGTCGTGGTGATCGATTCTCTATACTTAGTTAAAACTAGGGTTCCCTAACGAATCTCGCCACCGCTTCCTCCTCGATGAGATACATCGCCATCAAGTATTTTTCCAAGATACTACTATCACTCCTCCATCCTTTTGAAGAACCCCGACACATTCAAATACATAGATCATCCCAAAACCCCAAAAGTTTCATTACAGTTCAAACCCAATTTGCATCTCCATCTTATTTATAAAAATCTTGATTTTAGTGTTAGAAATCATGTTTTTGTTTATGAATTCAATTTATAATACTGAATTTATAAATTTCAATATTTAAATTTTCACATTATTTAACATGCACTGATGTTTTCCTACTTCCAGAGACAGTTAGACTTCATTTTGATTTAATTATAATTTTAAACTATAATCTAAGATGAAACAAACAAGTTTTGTTTTAATCTTAAATCATAATAAAAATTAGATCATGATATAATGATTTTTGAATCAAAGATTGGAGCCTGAAAACTAAAACAGACAAACATCAAACACATAGCAAAATGCACTCAACCAGATATTCATATACATGCACAGAGATATACTAAAATGCATTCACCAAAACATACTTGATTTCAGAAATAATCCTGCAACATAATTATATACCTAAATTATTTAAGATGCTATGTTACTCACCAGATTTTTTAAGAACAGAGCCTCCAGATTCAATTTGAAAACCCTTTTGAACACTTTGAACTCTTTTAAAACCGAAACTCTTTTTCTTTAAAACTTTAATGCTGAAATGCCTTATCAACCAGAAATGCTTTTGCTCTAGTTTAAATTTTATACTTGATTTGAAGATGCAAGCTACAGATATGCTTGAAACAGAGACTACTCGATTCCAGGCTTGAAGAAATACAGGCTTTGATTACTTGCTTTAGTTTTAGTTTTTGAGCTTTGCAACTTGGTTACAGATTTGCTTTCAAAACAGAGAAGATTGATCTCTGCTTTGATTCCAGGTTTGAAAAGAATTTGCAGGCTTTTGATTTGGAAAATGGATTACAGGTTTTGATTTACAGATCGAAGAATGTATTACAGGCTTTGTTTTCTGGTTTTGAGGAGTGTTTTGATTATAAATTGTTTTTGAGAAGTTTTTTTGAGGAAGTATGATTATCAGATTTTGTGTTTGAGAATAGGACTGAATTTCTTCTTGGCTTTGAATAGAAAAAGATAGAAAAGAAAATGAAGATGGGAAGCATATGTATTTATAAGTTAGAATGTGGTTTAAAAATAAAAGAAAATCAAAATAAATAAAAAGACACTTGTTACAATATCTTGACATTTGTCATGTAGTATTATTAATTAGTTAACACATGTTATTTAGGTGTCTTAATTTTGTTACACTTGTCTTTTTAGTAATCAATACATATTTTTATTTATTTGAAAATGTTAATAAAGATTTTAAACTTAATAAATAAATTCTAATGTAAATGTATATATGCATTTCTCTTTTAGAGAAAATGTAAATAACCAAATTATATAAAATTAAAAGCTTATCCAAATATTTTTAGAATGTTTATTCTTTTAATTTCTATTATAAATCCAAATTCATATTCAATTTAAATTTAAATCCAATTTAAAATCAAGTTATATATATACATATATAACTACCTTTTAAATATTTAAAATAATAATTCTATTTCCATAAAATTTATTTATGTTTATAAAATCAAAGTATTATAATTATAATTTGAAAATATCAAATTTGACAATTTTAAATAATTTATAAAAGAGATTATAAATTACTTCTATTATTAAATGAATTGATACCATATGTAAATTGTATTTTAACTTCTATTTTTAAATCATATATATCAAGTAATATTTAAAAAGAAATAAAACAAACCTTTTATTTAAATTTAAACTTAAGCTAAAATCTATTTTTAAACAATTAAACATTTATCTTATGTATTTAAAACTATATAGTTATTTATCAAATATCTTTGAAAAGCTAAATATTATTTTAAATCATAATTTCCAAATTACCAAAATATTAGAAATTTGAAAACATAATTTTATTTGTTAAATTCAAACCAACTCATCTATTTACAATATATACACTTATATATATATTATAAATAGAAATCATTCTATTAAACTTTTAAAAGATAAATCACTAATTAAATATTTATTTAATTAGATTATTAAATTTATTCAAATTTATTAACAAAGATCATCAAATCAATTTAATTTTTAAATATAGATTATTAAATTGATTATTGCCCAAAATCCCGGGATATCACAATTGTACTAGCAGTCAATGTCTGTGTTATATCGAACACAAGATTGTCAGAGGAATACTATTTGTATCAGCCTATTCCACCGGGCGAAGCGAGAGTTATTGTTTAGTGAAATACTGAAGCGGAGCTTTGGGACTTGACGTAGGACGGGAGGTCTGAACTAGTATAAAAACTCTGGTGTCTCATTTTTATACAACTTTTTATTTTGTTATATTGCCACATTTAGCTCATATATTTGTATACACTCACATACTAATACACTAGTCATATTAGATATAATCCACTAGACTTTCATTTGGTATCAGAGCGCGGTTATTTCAACTTATAGTAACAGATGACTAAAAACTTTTTAATATGGCAAGTACATTTCAAGAAGGTCAATCAACTGCTCGTCTCCCTCTATTTACTGGTTCTAATTATGCTTATTGGTCAACACATATGCGAATTTTTTTATGGAAGCCAATGGTTTAGAAATTTGGCAAACTGCTTGAACTAAATATTATGAACGTATTGTTAGAACCGGGCCAGCCCGCAGTAGAAGAAATGAGTGAATTTCAAAAAAATTACCATTTTGGATCATTAATGGGCCTATGAAGTCTAAATGCATTTAGATCTTATCTAAATTTTCTTTTAAATAAAATCAATGTTTTATTCAATATGGTAATTTAAGGAACTTTAAATATACAAATGTATGTGACATGATGAATGTATCAAATACATTCATTTATGTCAAGTGTAACTGCGGTGTATAAGTGGTGTATATATGTATAAATGAAACATGTAAAAAAATTAAGAGAAGGAAATTATTTGTTTCCCTCTATTACTATATTCAATTAATAAAGGAAATATATGACAAAATATGAAAGGAGAGGAACATATCATTTCTATCAACATTTAACTATGACAATTAATACATTAAATGACATTTATTACTTATCAACCAAATCTATACATGGATATGATAGATTATGAAAAGAGGTAAACATATCGTTTCGTTCACCATTTAGCTGTAACAATTAATACACTAAATGACATTGATTACTTATCAACCAAATCTACACATGCCTTTGTTGTCTAAATTTTGTTAATGAAATATATGCATACATTCATAATAGTTATGGATGCATACATTCATAATAATTTTGGATACATACATAAATACAAAGTGAAAACCTATTGGTTATTTTAAATAATTTGAAATCCTAAATTAACATTAACAGAAAAAATTCCAATTGAGAAAATGTTTAAAAAAAGGTTACATCATTGCTCATAATCTTTGTACAAATTTGATTTAAACAAAACATCTATATTACATATAACTGATAATTAAAATTTAATAATTTGGATCTGAAAGTATATATTTGCAAACAATGCAGCATATGGTATATGTGTATACACATTTGAACAGAAGATTTTTGGTTTTAAAGTTAAAAGTTTTCATTAAATTTTTAATTTAGGAATGAAACAATACATCAAACTTTACACAAAACTTAAATATAGAAAATAACAGAAATTAAAATTTGCACTAAAGTCCATTCATTAATATTAAATCTAGGTTCCACTTTTGTTTTAACAAGGATTATAACAATTGTACAAAAATTTAACATATGTAATTAAAATCAGATTCAAGTAATGGTAAATAACTTAACATATATATATATATATATATATTTATATAATCAATTAGCTTTTGAATAAGTAAAGATTATCTCATAGTATACATAAATCTCATTCAAAGTAAATTTTTATTTTCATAACTATCTACAATAAAATAAAATAAATTTGAACAAGGTAGGCATGCGTAAATTTGTGATAAGAAATTACAGATTCAAACAACACAGAGAATGATGACAATTTATCAGAAGTAATATGAGATTCAAGACATGTCGATTTATCATAAACATACATTAAAAGGAAATGATAAATAAAAATAGATCAAAATAATAATACAATAAACATGTAAATATCGAATTATACGCACATATAATTACCTTAGGATGAAGCATGTAGAAACTCCTTGAATGATAGAAGAATACGTAGATCTGATTGATCACTCTCTAGATCCGATAAACCTTGCCCTTCATCACACCTTAATTTGTGGCTTCTCCTTAGATTTCAAAAATCACCATTCCACTTTGCAAGAGAAGAATGAACCACACTTTTTAATTTAGTTTGATGTTGATTTGAATTTGTTTTGATTTATTTGGATGAGGTTTCAGCCATAGATTAATGATAGAGAAGAGGAAGAAAAGGAGTGAAAAAATGAAAGTCACGTTCTGTTCTCTATACTTTCAAAAATGAGAAGGTTTTGTTTTTACTAGAATTAAAGGAACCTTTCCTATTCTCCTATTAGAATTTCCTCCTTTATTTCATTTTTTTAAATTTCAATTAATCTCATTAATTGATTTCCTCCTCTTACCATTATATGGCTGATCCAAGCACATTCCAAATATGCAACTTTTCCAAATAAAAGAAAACAACTTTTATGTAATTATTTTATTATTTAAAACATGTTTAAAATTTTACCCATATCGCATATCGATATATGCAAATATTACTTTTATATATGCATTAAAATAATTACCAACAACATTCAAAACATCAAATAAATTAACAATAATTAATATTTCATAAATATTGATTAATTTAAATAGTTTGCAACATTTTACAAACTAATTAAATTGTGTGGTTTTCGAAGAAACCACAAATGCGGTTGTGCGACTCAGAGGTGTCAATTCAGTTAGCGATTAATATTGAACAATTCAAATATTGATATTCTCACCCACTGTAACATCCCTTATCTAAAGGCCCAAAACTAAGCACTACAGATGCTGCAGTCATCTATAGTATTAGCTTCCGGCGACTAAATACGGCTATGTTAATGGTATCTATAATATCAGAAGCATTTGAATATGAAACAAAAAAACAGATTTCAAGCAACTTTTACTTCATTACATTTAGAACAGATGTTCCATATTCAACTTACATAATCCCAATACGTTCCCAGACATAGATAAAATATACTTATTACAAATATGCCAAGAGCGGTATATGAAGATACCCCCCTGGATGATCAGAGTCATAGAGTCATAATAGACTTAATACAAACACAGCGGAAATACAACAAAACATAAAACTATAACTCCTAAATAGCTATCTGTTTGCCTCCTGCATGCCTCCGGTAGCCTTTTTCGCCATCCTACTAAAACCTGAAAAGACCTTAACCCCTCAACCTACTCAAATTAATTTTGAGCACCCGAGAGTTTAAGGGGAAAACATAAACTTCGAGTCAGACATAAAGCCTGATATGAATAATACTATACATCCCGGGATATATATGTTAAGTGAGACCACGCCGCTTAACGGAACGGGTTTCCCCTCCCTAACATCCTTTTAAAACATATCTTTGCAAAACTTTTCCCTGCAATCAAAACTGATTAAACACTGTAAAAGCATCATTATGTAAACATACATAAACATTAGGTAATAATGAACTATCTGTTCAAACACATAAGTTTTGTTTGGATAATTTTTAACCTTTGGCTGACTCGGGCCTACCAGACAATATAATCAAAATTAATCTAACACCTGTTAGTTATTATTCTTTTGGATTATCTATCCTAAATTAGTTGTTCAATACTTTACTTCTGGATGGTCTGTCCTTAACTATTTGTTAAATACTTCTCCTTTGGACGGTATGTCCCTAACTTAATCATCTCCCGGGTTTTCCTGATCCTAATGGTTTTTCGGGCTCACCAATAACCTATTTGTATACAATCATATATTCCTTTCGGTGTGTAATCATAATTTTAGTCTACTAGTGACAAAGCCCTACACACTGGAATTTTGGACAACACTTAGCTGGGGCTAATAGCTAATGTATAGGGCGCGACCCCATACTAGTCCCATCTGGTATTCTAATATCTGAGTCATTTTCACTTAAGGATCCCCTCCCATAATTTTCCTTGAAAACATTTTCAGAATGATTTAAAACCTTTAAATCAAATTTAAACAAGGAAAAGTATATCATCTATATGCTTTACTCAAAATCATATCACTATGTTATATATATCTTCATTACTCAAATCTTAGTTGACGGAAACATTTAGACACTTGAAATAACCACTTTCTAAATCTTTGAAAGTACCTCTTTCAAAAACCAAGTGAAAACCTTTTTATTACCTAGGCCAATATGCCAAAACCTTACCTTCCAAAACCATTCATCAAACCTTTCAAAACCATTGAAAAGTAAACCTTTAGAAAGCAATGAAACTTTGGACATCCTTCTTTAAAAATCTCTTTAAAACATTTCCTTAGAAAAACCTTGGAAAATCTTCCATCTCAACCTTTCGAAACCATTGAATAAAAACCTTTCGAAATCATTCATCAAACCTTTCAAAACCAATGGACTAAAACCTTTCGAAACCATTCATTAAACCTTTCAAAATCATTCAACTAAAACCTTTCGAAATCATTGAACTTAAATCCTTCGAAATCATTCAACTTAAACCTTTCGAAGTCATTGAACTTAAACCTTTCAAAATCATTCAACTTAAACCTTTCGAAGTCATTGAATTTAAACCTTTCGAAATCATTCAAAGCAAACCTTTCAAAGACTTACTGAGTTCAATTTAAAACAAGTGGAAAACCTTCTTTTAAAACCTTTCGACTTTATTGGAAGCAACCTTTCGACCTTGTCGGAAGGTCTGCTTCAAAAGCTATAAAACATTTTATTTAAAACAACAGGCCACTGCCTTTAAAACAACTCCTTCAAAAGCTTGGGTTATTCTTCAGTTTATAAAACAAGGGTAAATCACCTAAGTCGAAAGCTTCCTTTCGAAAGCATGGACAAGCAGCAAGTTTTAAAACAAGTAAATCTTTCGTCTTTGTCGAAAGGTTCAAAACAAAACCAAACAAAAGCGACAGTAACCTTTCGACTGTGTCGAAAGGTTTCAAAACAAAATAGTGATAAAATAGCAGTAACCTTTCGACTGTGTTGAAAGGTTTAAAACCTTTATTTTAAACATTTGACCTAGTCGAAAGCAACCAAGTCGAAAGCTCTTATTCAAAAGCAAAGTAGGTGATTCTTTGGCTTATAAAACAAACATACTTCAACCCCTTCGGCAACCAACCCTTCGACTAAGAACCCTTCGATTCTGTCAAATTCATTGCGTACCACGTAACTTGATACCATATGCATTGGTTTGATCTTGTCGAAAGCTTTGAACCTCTCGACCTTGTCGGAAGATCTGGATCGGAAGGTTTAATACCAGAATTGGCTGAAACATGCCAAAAGTATGATTTCTTTGTTTTTAACTTAAAAAGGATAATTTTCAACTAACCTGCCTTTATTTGTCAAATTCTCATTGATTAACAAATACTTTTCAGAAAAGTGATGCCACTATTTTTCAAAATTAAGTAATCATTTTATTTTATAAAATGCCCCTTCTCCTTAATTAAATATATAAAACATTTAAGTCTCATACCTTAAATAATTTTATATATTCATCAAATAACTTAGGAAAAATCGGGAAAAATCTCGGAAAATCTATTTCAATATGTTTTCCAACATATAAAAATTTCAAACCTAAATAATAAATATTTTAGCCGTAAATAATTTATAACCCAATAAATCATTTTGTTCAGTAGAAAATTTATATAAAATCCACATTAATTCAAAAAATCATGAAAATTGAAACTCATCTCTAAAATATCGTTTCTAACCTATATTTAATTTTTCAAGGCATTTGGATGTCATCTAATAGCGTTTTCATATCAAACATATCATAAAAACTAACATGAACATATATAATTCATCCACAAGCATATATATAACTTTAATCATCAAAACATGGCATATACTTGCAAAATCATTTCGGATCTAAGCAAAAACCGAAAATCATATGAAAATGGGATGTAGTAATTATTCACCTTAGCTTTGAGATTATAAGATGTGAGATTTGATGTTGATTGTCTTCCCTTATTTGAATCATAGCTTTAATCTTCTCTTGAGAACAATAATGGTGGCCGGCCTTAGATGTTTTAATTTGCTAAAATGAAAATGAACGTGAGTTCTATTTCCTAAGGGTTTAGGATCTAAGCCCTTCACCTATTTCCCATATTGCCCTTCGCATATCCTAACACATTACCTTATGTTATTTCATTTTAGTATACACTAACATGGCACGGCTACCCTTAGCTAATCAATTCTCAACTTATTAATCTCTACATTATTTTATTTAATTTTGTTAATTAAAAATTATAAATAATGTTATAAAAAATGGAGTGTTACACTCACTTAGCAGGTGGTATGATAGTTTGGCTGAATTCATCGCTTACAGGTCTTTTCGGTAAAATCAAACAACTCTGGATAAGCATCTCTAATCCTACTCTCAGTCTCCCAAGTACAGTCTCTAGCATCGTCACTCCACTGAACCTTTACTAACTTGACTGTTTTGTTTCTTAACTTCTTCTCATCTCTGGCCATAATATGAATCGGCATTCTAACTATAGTCAAGTCTGGCTCTACTACTAAATCTTCTAATACTGTAGGTGCTATAGTAGTCTCTGGGTCTCTAATACATTTTATAAGATGAGAAATATGGAATACATCATGGACTCCAGCCAAACTACTCGGTAACTCTACCCTATAAGTGAGTTTCCCGATCCTCTCAACAATACAGAAAGATACAACGAATCTAGGTGCTAACTTCCCTGACTTTCCAAATCTAATCACACCCTTCATCGGTGAAACCTTAATAAACACATAGTCTCCAACCGAGAATTCCAAATCTTTCCTTCTTTTGTCAGCATAACTTTTCTGCCTAAACCGAGCTTCCTTCATCCTAGCTTGGGTCAACTCAATCTTCTATGCGGCTTCTTTCACCAAATCCAGACCAAGAACCAGTCTATCCCCGGTCTTCAACCAACATACGGGAAATTTGCATGGTCTTCCATACAAATCTTCAAACGGTGTCATCCCAATACTAGTGTGATAACTATTGTTATACGAGAACTCGACTAAATGGAGATGGTCTTCCCATGATCCCCCGAAATCCAACACGCAAGCTCTTAACAAATCCTCCAAGACTTTGTTAACTCTTTCCGTTTGCCCATCAGTATGTGGATGGTAAGCGGTACTCATATTGAGCTTGGTTCCTACTGCTTCCTGTAGACTCTTCCAGAACTCACTAGTAAACAATGAATCTCTATCACTGACAATACTGCTAGGAATCCCATGCAGTCTAACCACATTCTTCATAAACAACTTCGCAAAAATAGGTGTCGTCCTAGTTGACTTTACTGGAATGAAATGAGAACTCTTTGTTAGTCTATCTAATATGACCCATATGCTTTCATTCCCTCTACTAGATCTTGGTAACCCATCAATGAAATCCATTGAGACAGAATCCCACTTCCACAATGGAACTTCCAACGGTTGAAGCAATCCACTTGATTTCTAGTGTTCAGCCTTTACTTGTTGGCAATTCAAGCACTGCTTAACACATACACCAATGTCCCGTTTCATACCTTCCTAGAAGAAACTTCCTTTCATATCCTGATACATCCTCATTCCTCCTAGATGGATAGTGAACTTCGAACGATGGCATTCATCCAAAACTTCTTTCCTCATGTTTCCTACATTCGGAAAACACAACCTTCCTTTCTTTCTCAACCACCCATTTTTGTCAAGACTGAAATCCTTTAAGTCATCGCCCTCTATTCCTTCCCTTAACCTTCTGATCCGTTCAGCCAAAACTGGATCCTCCTCCTGTTTAGAAGCTACCTTCTCAATCATTACCGGTCAAATTTCTAAACAAGAAAATACGTCACTTCCTGCACTAGAACCTGCCTCGAATCTAAACTGCACTCTACAAGCTGATAATGCTTCTAAATATTTCCACTCAGCAATCATAGCCAATACTACATTCTGATGTTTCCTGCTAAGTGCATCCGCTACCTTATTTCCTTTCCCGGGTGTGTATTCAACTCCAAAATCATAAGTAGCAATAAACTCCAACCACCTCTGCTGTCTCATGTTCAACTCCTTCTGAGAGAACAAGTACTTCAACGACTTATGATCTGTATAAAGCTCAAATCGCTCTCCCAAAAGATAATGCCTCCACACCTTCAAAGCAAATATAAAGGCAGCTAACTCTAAATCATGCGTAGGATACCTCACTTCATGTAGTCTGAGCTGTCTAGAAGCATAAGCAATCACTTTACTTCTTTGCATCAACATAGCTCCTAATCTAGTTCCACACGCATCGGTATAAACGACCAAATCTTGATTCCCCTCCGGAACCACTAACACCGGTGCATGGGTCAATAGGTGTTTCAAGCTCTGGAATGCTTCCTCACACTTATCAGTCCATACAAACTTCACATCTTTTCACGTAAGCTTAGTCATCGGTGTAGCTATCCACTAAAAGTCCTTTATAAATCTTCGATAATATCCGGCTAATCCAAGAAAACTCTTTATCTCGATCACTGTCTCGGGTCTCTTTCAATTATTCACCACCTCAATCTTAGTTGGATCTATAAACAACCCTTTCTCTGAGACTACATGACCAAGGAACTTCACTTTCTTCTTCCAAAAATGACACTTCGAAAACTTAGCCTTCAACTGATGCTCCCTCAACGTTTCAAGCACAACTCTAAGATGAAATTCATGCTCCTTCTCATCCCTAGGGTATATCAAAATATCATCTATGAAGACCAACACAAATCTATCTAAGTGCTCTCGAAAAATTCGATTCATCAAATCTACAAAGAATGCCGGCGCATTAGTTAGTCCGAACGACATAACTAATCATTCGTACGATCCATATCTTGTCCTAAACGCCGTTAAAGGAATACTATCCTCTGCTACTCTAAGCTGATGAAATCCCATTGCTAAATCCAGCTGAGAGGATACCTTGGCTCCACTTAACTGATCGAACAAATCTCAATTCTCGGCAATGGATATCGGTTCTTTATCGTCTTCTCATTCAACTTACGATAATCGATACATAGCCTTAACAATCCGTCCGGCTTCTTAGCAAACACCGCGGCAACTCTCCATGGCGAACTACTTGGTCGAACAAAATTCTTGCCTTCCAAATCCACCAACTGCACCTTCAACTTTCTCATCTCCGTAGGTGTCATCCTGCTTGGTGGCCTACTCACCGGTTCTGCTCCAGGCAGCAAATCAATCTGAAACTCAATGGCTCGTTTCGGTGGTAATCCAACTACTGGCTCAAACACATTAGCAAACTCTCTAACCACAAAGACTCAATGCAACTCATCCTCAACCTCCATGATACCCAGTAATGCATTTACTTCACAACTAGGGTTCTCTACAGTATAAACTATCCGATCACTACAATCCGGGTGACTAAGTGATATTTTCCTATCGTGGCAAAATATCCTAGCATCATATTTACTTAACCAATCCATCCTAAGGATAATACTGAATCCCACAAAATCAAACACATGTAAACAACAATCAAAAGTATGACCTAGCAAATCAAACTCTAAATGGTCACACCTTATCCCAAGTGTTGCATACCCTCCTATCGGATTTGCAACCCTTAAGGAAGTAACTAAGTATGAGGGCTCTAGGTTAAGCTTATCTACTAAGCATCGAGAATAAAAGAATGCGATGCACCAGTATCAAATAGAACGCTAATAGACATACCGTGAATCTGTAGTGAGCCTTCCATAACAGCCTTCCCTTTATCCTGCACAACTGGCCTTGAAGTTGCGGGCTCTAACGCATAAACTTGTCCCTTTCCTTCTTTAGCAGGCTCCTTGCATTGGTTCTTATAATGGCCGATCTGATCACAATTACAGCATCGGATGTTCTTCTTTCCAATTACTTCTTTCCCTTTCTCTTTTCCTTTTCCATTACGACACTCATTAGCATAGTGTCCTTTCTTATCACATTTATAACAAACCACCTCATCTTTTCCCTTCTTTTGTGCTCCTTCCTTCTGAGCATTCTTCTTGTGGAAAAACTTCCTTTTCTGGCCTTGTCCAACCTGGTCCTCCCTTATTTTCTTCCTCAAACAAGCTAACGCTTCTTCCTCCCTCAGCGCCATTTCTACCACTACATCACTTGGATCCCTTAAGTGCGGCAAGGTAGCACTTATCAACTCCGGCCTCAAGCCTCTTATAACCTTCTCATTCCTCCTGATCACCGTATCAACCAAAGCATACCCGTACCACGCCAACTCTTCAAACTTTCTTGCATACTCAGGAACAGACATCTCCCCTTGTTCTAATTCTGCAAACTTCCTCACCAATGCCGATTGCGCCATTACCGACATAAACCTTTCCTGAAACCTTCTCCTAAACTCTGCCCAAGTCATGGTTTCCTCATCAACACCAGCTACAACAGTATTCCACCAAAATAGAGCAGCTGCTTGAAGCTGTCTCGAAGCTAATCTCCTCTTTTGCTCGTCATGCAATCCTAAGTCAGCAAAAATTCTCTCACAATGTAGCAGCTAGTTTTCCACCTCGATCGCATCTTTAGTTCCAATAAACGGCTTCCCTCCAAGCCTGGTGTAATCCCTGCTCAAGTTAGCATACTGGTTGACCATTAGAGCTTCCTGAACTCCACCCACAACAACATTTCCTCCGACAACTCCAGCTGCAATTCCAGCTTGCATTATGTTTACGAAAAACTGATACATGGCTCCCATGTCCACTAGGGGATCCCCAGCACCAACATTTTCAGCTTGAGCCTGACCTGGACCTCTTCTAACATTTGGTAGGGCATTTCCATTAGTGGTGGTACTATCCCCTCCAATATTAACTCTACCTCTTCTTCCTTCCATATATGTATTCAAACCTCGTGAGATACAACTGAATAGCCTAACTAAGATAGGAGTCTAGAGATATAGCGTATACTTATATATATATAGCAAATACAGGTATGTTACTATAGCGTTATCCCATACCCCGATCTTAACTGTAATCACCAAGGATTATGTTTTCAAAACCATTTTTTAGTTAATGTATTTCATAAACCATGCTCTGATACCAAGCTGTAACATCCCCATCTAGAGGCCCAAAACTAAGCACTACAGATCCTGCAGTCATCTATAGTATTAGCTTTCGGCGACTAAATACGGCTATGTTAATGGTATCTATAATATCAGAAGCATTTGAATATGAAACAAAAACACAGATTTCAAACAAGTTTTACTTCATTACATTTAAAACAGATGTTCCATATTCAACTTACATAATCCCAATACGTTCCCAGACATAGATAAAATATACTTATTACAAATAACCTATCTGTATATAATCATATATTCCTTTCGGAGTGTAATCATAATTTTAGTCTACTTGTGACAAAGCCCTACACACTGGAATTTTGGACAAAACTTAGATGGGGCTAATAGCTAATGTATAGGGCGCGACCCCATACTAGTCCCATCTGGTATTCTAATATCTGAGTCATTTTCACTTAAGGATCCCCTCCCATAATTTTCCTTGAAAAATTTTTCAGAATGATTTAAAACCTTTAAATCAAATTTAAACAAGGAAAAGTATATAATATATATGCTTTACTCAAAATAATATCACTATGTTATATATATCTTCTTTACTCAGATCTTAGCTGATGGAAACATTTAGACACTTGAAAGAACGACCTCTTTCTAAATCTTTGAAAGTACCTCTTTCAAAAACCAAGTGAAAATCTTTTTATTACCTAGGCCAATATGCCAAAACCTTACCTTCCAAAACCATTCATCAAACCTTTCAAAATCATTTAAAAGTAAACCTTTAGAAAGCAATGAAACTTTGGACATCCTTCTTCAAAAATCTCTTTAAAACATTGCCTTAGAAAAACCTTGGAAACCTTCCATCTCAACCTTTCGAAACCATTGAATAAAAACCTTTCGAAATCCTTCATCAAACCTTTCAAAACCAATGGACTATAACCTTTCGAAACCATTCATTAAACCTTTCAAAATCATTCAACTACAACTTTTTGAAATCATTGAACTTAAATCCTTCGAAATCATTCAACTTAAACCTTTCGAAATCATTAAACTTAAACCCTTCGAAATCATTCAACTTAAACCTTCCGAAGTCATTGAACTTAAACCTTTCGAAATCATTCAAAGAAAACCTTTCAAAGACTTACCCAGTTCAATTTAAAACAAGTGGAAAACCTTCTTTTAAAACCTTTTGACTTTATTGGAAGCAACCTTTCGACCTTGTCGGAAGGTCTGCTTCAAAAGCTATAAAACATTTTATTTAAAACAACAGGCCACTGCCTTTAAAACAACTCCTTCAAAAGCTTGGGTTATTCTTCAGTTTATAAAACAAGGGTAAATCACCTAAGTCGAAAGCTTCCTTTCGAAAGCATGGACAAGCGGCAAGTTTTAAAACAAGTAAATCTTTCGTCTTTGTCGAAAGGTTCAAAGCAAAACCAAACAAAAGCGACAGTAACCTTTCGACTGTGTCGAAAGGTTTCAAAACAAAATAGTGATAAAATAGAAGTAACCTTTCGACTGTGTTGAAAGGTTTAAAACCTTTATTTTAAACATTTGACCTAGTCGAAAGCAACCAAGTCGAAAGCTCTTATTCAAAAGCAAAGCAGGTGATTCTTTGGCTTATAAAACAAACATACTTCAACCCCTTCGGCAACCAACCCTTCGACTAAGAACCCTTCGATTCTGTCAAATTCATTGTGTACCACATAACTTGATACCATATGCATTGGTTTGATCTTGTCGAAAGCTTTGAACCTCTCGACCTTGTCGGAAGGTCTGGATCGGAAGGTTTAATACCAGAATTGGCTGAAACATGCCAAAAGTATGATTTCTTTATTTTTAACTTAAAAAGGATAATTTTCAACTAACCTGCCTTTATTTGTCAAATTCTCATCGATTAACAAATAATTTTCAGAAAAGTGATGCTACTATTTTTCAAAATTAAGTAATCATTTTATTTTATAAAATGCCCTTTCTCCTTAATTAAATATATAAAACATTTAAGTCTCATACCTTAAATAATTTTATATATTCATCAAATAACTTAGGAAAAATCGGGAAAAATCTCGAAAAATCTATTTCAATATGTTTTCCAACATATAAAAATTTCAAACCTAAATAATAAATATTTTAGCCGTAAATAATTTATAACCCAATAAATCATTTTGTTCAGTAGAAAATTTATATAAAATCCACATTAATTCAAAAAATCATGAAAATTGAAACCCATCTCTAAAATATCGTTTCTAACCTATATTTAATTTTTCCAGGCATTTGGATGTCATCTAATAGCGTTTTCATATCAAACATATCATAAAAACTAACATGAACATATATAATTCATCCACAAGCATATATATATATAACTTTAATCATCAAAACATGGCATATACTTGCAAAATCATTTCGGATCTAAGCAAAAACCGAAAATCATATGAAAATGGGATGTAGTAATTATTCACCTTAGCTTTGAGATTATAAGATGTGAGATTTGATGTTGATTATGTTGATTGTCTTCCCTTATTTGAATCATAGCTTTAATCTTCTCTTGAGAACAATAATGGTGGCCGGCCTTAGATGTTTTAATTTGCTAAAATGAAAATGAACGTGAGTTCTATTTCCTAAGGGTTTAGGATCTAAGCCCTTCACCTATTTCCCATATTACAATTCGCATATCCTAACACATTAGCTTATGTTATTTCATTTTAGTTTATACACTAACCTGGCACGGCTATCCTTAGCTAATCAATTCTCAACTTATTAATCTCTACATTATTTTATTTAATTTTGTTAATTAAACATTATAAATAATGTTATAAAAAATGGGGTGTTACACTCACTTACCAGGTGGTATGATAGTTTAGCTGAATTCATCGCTTACAGGTCTTTTCGGTAAAATCAAATTTTACTTATAAAAAGCAGTACCTAATAGTGACAATTATTTATACCAATTCTCTTCGTCAAAACTATATCATATTAGGACTTATGGAATTTGGTAATGGTCAAAATTCCAATATCGTCCATATTCAACTTTATAGTCCAAACACAAAGTCCTTGGTTCAATAATAACAATTGTTATTAACCAAAATACTCTGGCTAGTGACTTTGACTTGATTTGACCATGATACCAAACCCATATAACTGAGGATACGAATCCTCTCTTGAATAGTGCTTCACTTCCAATACTTCTACTCGACCCAACTATAGTCACACGATGGAACGCCATGCCATGATACTATAATCAAAGCGGAGCTTTCATATTGAAGGTCCACGGTATTCTCAAGTCGAGAGAACTGTGTAAATCGGACACATCGATATTTTCTGTTTGACCTTAGTTATATTAACCAACATAAAACTATCGAGTGAGTCGTTCCATAGTTATCCAATAAATATCAGTATGTAACCCCTAGGTGCCCCCAGCAATCATGTGTAATACACTGCCCAACATTTGGAGAGCATTACATACTCTAGTCTTAACGGATACATCGATATCCAGTCTCGATGCATCTTGACTTGGAACATTTAAAATGGTATATTTGTTTTATTGTGATAAATTACTCATGGTTACAACACTTTGTAACTACTATTACAAAACATGCCATTTATGGATTTTCTATTAAATATACTGTTAATTAAATTAATTAATTAATATAACCACATTATATCAAGTATATAATAGAAAGAAACACCTTTATTATGAACAAGATTGTTCAATGAGTTACATAATTGCATAATTGCTCCTAGGGTATACCCCTAACACTATCAATCTCCCACTTGCACTTGGGGGCAATTATGGAATCTTATTCCAAATTCTCCAATCGGTTTCTCAAAACCAGTTGGATGATGATCCTTTGTGAATGGGTATGCTATTATGTTTCAATTGTCTACTCTATCAATCAAATCTCTCCAACGGTGATAAACTACTTTATCACGTGGGACAATTCGTATTATATCTCTCGACCTCTAATGAGCTCTAAGTCCTATTACGAACCATATCGCGACATTGTTATCATATAACAATGTTATGAGATTCTCAACATTTGGAATCAGCTCAGTTATAAATTTGTGCACTTATAACTTTATATACATTATTTTTATATGCAGCAATATTCAAGGCGATGTACGTAGCCTTTTTTCGTTGAATAAGCCATGGTCTTTTTATTTGGAACATTTCCAACTTAAAGATTCTTAACTTGAATTTATTATTGAAATATACTACACTCAGTATGACTTATGAAGTTTGAGTTCGAACACACCTTTATAAGGAGTTTTTGTTTCTGTAAACAATTCTTTTGTATTTCATAAATACACAAGAACACTTCAAACAACCATCCAGTGATATCAATTTGGATTTGATATTTGCTTCATGTATCAAATACATAAACAAATCATAATATCATAGACAACACAACATGTATGATAATTCCTTTTGCCAATGCAAAGGAATCAATCTTACATGTTCCATATTAAACATTTTAATAAGGTTTCTTGCATATCATTTGGGATATTCCCGACATCTTTTATACTAACTACAAAAGACATCATTTATTAATCCAATGTTGAGTATTAAAAAAACTAAGGCTGATTTTAACACAAGTACATTGTTAAAATCAACAACGTGTTGTTTACTTATAGTTTAGAAATATCAATGTACCTTTTAACGTTCTTTCTTATGAACACACGCTTCCTCTGCACTTTGATTGAAAATCAAACTATTTGATATTTATATCAAAATACTTATTCAATCTTGATGCTTATAAAATGATACTTTTGTATCATTCTTGGATCATATCCAAAGACACACAAACTCAGTATCGCTCCTACTGACTTTGAGACCTTTTTGGTTAATATGTGTAAACAGCTTACTCTAAATCATTATTTAAAATTTTCTGTTTCAATACATATGTACTAAAACACTAGGACTTATCAAGAGATAATTTTTTGAGTAAATCCGAATTGACTTGAACGTGTTGAATATCAAATCTATTACACTAATTTCAATAATTGAAATTTGCGATATTATTCTTATCAACATTGCTCATTTGATTCCAACTGCATTAGTCTTACTCATAAAGACACAGGCATGGTCAATGGATCATATCCCTTCAGTTACGACCACCAAAATCTATATTTTGATAGCGTACTTGGAATTCTTTCGGATTTGCACATCATACCATATAGAGTCGAGCACTCTCAATGGTTTAATTAAACAAATTAGGATTATATATTTTTGACATTAATAAGAAACTCATAGTTTCTCTTAGGTATGCGGGAATACTTATTAGACATTCTAATGATATGTGTTTGTTTAGGTTAGTTAATTTCATCTCATATCAATTCTATCCATGGATCGTATCCAATTCTATTTTACTACCAAAAATTCCTCAAAGAAATTTCTTCGCAATGAAGTTGGTATATCTTGAAACAACAATTGTTTTTCAGTGCAATAGAATAGCTATTCATAAACGTTTTATGAATTTCTTTATTTATAAAACTTATTTGATTTTAGTTTGTAAAAATTATGTTCGAAACATAAATATGTCATCCAATGACAGTCTTTTCAAAATCCTTTTGGAGAGATTCATACAAGATCCCTCATGAACAATTACTACGTGCAATCTTTAAACTCGCATAACCTACTAAGTCCTTGGCCTATGATATGTTGGAGTTTCTTATAAACCCTTATCTTGTAAAATTTTGTAAATTGTTATTCAGATGAAATAATATTAACCTTGTGTACTACCCTTAAGTACATTACTTTATAGAAAGAAACTAACTCAACTCCACTTACAATTAATTGTATATTGTCCAACAAAGTTCGATTACTCCATATCGATGCATCATTATGTATCACATGGAGGAGTAATTTTGAGGTTGAATCTTTATTCATTTTAGGTACATTTGGAACATTTTCCAATATACTTACGCATTCAATCAAATCAAATCATTTCTATTGTATGTTATTTTATTTACTTCTGTTTTATATTCTATAAGTTTACCATAGACATACTACACGTGTATCAAATACACATGTCCATGTCGATGATAACTCATCGGTGAATATGACGAAGAACGTGGAACCATTTTGGTATTATAGAACTACGATTGCATACGTCTATATGTATCAATCCGAAGAGTTCATCAACTATTATGATACTCCCACTAAATGGGTGCATAGCCCTTTATTGTTTGAGATATAATTAACAAGTATCATATGATTCAAAATTATACAATAAAATTATTTCTCAAAACTACAGCTTAGTCTATAATTCCAAAACAACTATAAATAATATTAGATACTTTTGTATTTTCCAATGCATCACTTTTTTATAAAAAAATTACTACATTATGGTTTTATTTCACAAAGAATATTCATAATATTCATATTGGAATATAGCTATGTCTAATTATTTTTCAATCGATACCGAAAAATAATCATTATTTCATAAATAATGTATGGTAAGGTTTACGAAAACAATTTTTGTACTATGATTCAATTAATAAGTGCTATATGGCATGATCCCACTATTTCCACCATTACTATAATAGCATACTAAATTCGAAGGTCCATCATTCACTTAATACAATTTGTTTATTTCATACACTGAAACTATTTACAGTGGATAGTTCCTTGATCAAATATCTTGAGCTCAAAGAAATAAATCTCATAGAAAAAAAATTCTATATGAAAATACATTTTGGAATAGAAATCATATTTCTTATTCCAATATTAAGTATCAATTATTATTATAATTCTCATTTTCAATATTTCTCTATGAAGTAGAAGTGATTGTTCATTCTCTTCATCCCAATTGTACCTTAAATTACATCTATTCTTATACATTCGTTTTCCTTTCAAATGGTCAAACTATTCAAAAGAAAACCTTACTATAATATCATAACAAACTCTTTACAAAAGCGCATTCAATTATCCTTAACAATTAAGGACATCAAATATGTTGCACCTTACATAAACCAATTAAAATAACATTTCAGATATCGAGTTTTAAGATCTATCTTGTAGTTTTTGGTCTTGTGTTACATTAACACAGTATGATCCCTTTTGTAATCAATCAAGTTGAATGCATGATCTTAAAATACTGTTTATTGGCTTATTTCCAATAAACTATATTCATTGAAGTATCGTACATTACGAACTGTGACCGTTCACCATATAACATTTATAAATGATAGTATATGGATCAAATATCCATAGTCTTGTATTGCTTTTAGAGTTCGAAACTCATAGAGTGCAATACATGGTCTCAACCAAATAAGCACGTAAGTGACCATTTTACGAATGTATTAAGTAGTTGTAAAAATTAGACAGTTGCATGGGTATAGAAAAAATTAACATGCAATAGCATTTAATAGTGGGTATTATATTTCCATTTGTCAACTTTCAATTCAGTTCTTAATTGATAAACATTTTATCAATCATATTAAGTGCAAAAATTTATCATTGTAGATAATTATAACATTATTTAGCATATGTTCTTACAATATTAGAAAGGTTAAATGTTACCATTTCATTTTTCTATCCCACTAGTCTTTTATGTTTCTCCAAACCCTAGGATGAAACATAGAAGTCTTTCAACTTCACTAGTGGGTGTTAGGACTCGTCTATCTTGGTATTTCTGACCTTGAGTTTGCTCAACAAATCATAGCCCCACAAACGATGAATAACTCCTTATCGGTTGTATCACATACAACTCATAACCTATTTTTCCTTGTCCTAATCTCATTTCGACCTTGAGTTTGCTCAACAAATCGAAAGAAATTATTCACTTATACCATTCAAATCGCGATGGCCTAAGTATGGTATTTGTACCTTGAGTTTGCTCAACAAATACATATAGTTATCTTAACTCGTCTATTCAATATATTAATAATACTACACATAACATCCCTAGCTTGAGTTTGCTCAACAACTAAGGAGCATGCAAGTAATTTTAATATATATATATATGGTAGAGGGCAATATTATATTGAAGATTCATAATCTTCAGTATATTATATTGAGTGATACCGACTTATGGAATAATGTATTTCGTATAAAATAACCCCGTGATTTATCATTGTAGATAATTATAACATTATTTAGCATATGTTCTTACAATATTAGAAAGGTTAAATGTTACCATTTCATTTTTCTATCCCACTAGTCTTTTATGTTTCTCCAAACCCTAGGATGAAACATAGAAGTCTTTCGACTTCACTAGTGGGTGTTAGGACTCGTCTATCTTGGTATTTCTGACCTTGATTGAGTTTGCTCAACAAATCATAGCCCCACAAACGATGAATAACTCCTTATCGGTTGTATCACATACAACTCATAACCTATTTTTCCTTGTCCTAATCTCATTTCGACCTTGAGTTTGCTCAACAAATCGAAAGAAATTATTCACTCATACCATTCAAATCGCGATGGCCTAAGTATGGTATTTGTACCTTGAGTTTGCTCAACAAATACATATAGTTATCTTACCTCGTCTATTCAATATATTAATAATACTACACATAACATCCCTAGCTTGAGTTTGCTCAACAACTAAGGAGCATGCAAGTAATTTTAATATATATATATATATATATATGGTAGAGGACAATATTATATTGAAGATTCATAATCTTCATTATATTATATTGAGTGATACCGACTTATGGAATAATGTATTTCGTATAAAATAACCCCGTGATTCAAGCGTCAGACAAGTCAGAAATCACAGTATACGTACATTTACATATGTTTTTATTCCTTAAGTCTATTTGGGTTTCTTTAATGTTCCACCTTTAGTTTATACACTCATATTATATAAGTTTCATTATTATATAACTTTTATATTTTAATTAACTTATAAAATAATCTTATGTATAACATTTTATTAATTAAATCTTATTCAATTAATCTTAATTAATTAACTCTTTAATTAATTTTAAATTAGTATTCCAATACAACTTTTATGTTGGACATATCTACTATAACCATTATAGTAAGACACATATATCTTATATATATATATGCATATTTTTAGTTAATTAACTAATCTTTAATTACTTTATTAATTAAACAATTTCAATTAAATTATATTAATTTCGAAAATTTATCTTTTTTTTTAATTTGTTCAGGGGGGAAACCGACCGGAGTCGTAAAACCCCCCTAGTGCACCTAGCCTGGTCCGCGAGCACCACATAAGTGGCTGATCTGAGCGTATGCACATGGTAAGCTCTGGTAGTAGGGCAGTCCGGGAATCGAACCTGCGACCTCATTAACAGGAGGCAGGTGTCTCAACCACTGGGCCGCTACTGCGGACTGAAAATTTATCTTATATATATATACATGTATGCTTATGTTATCTTAAACACTTTAAAATAACATAACATATATCAACATACATAATACATGCATACAAATATTAATTAATTACCTCATTTAATTAATTTATATTATTAATCTTATTAATAAATTTAATTTTCGAAATTAACATTTACATAGTTTCAAACATTTTGAAAATTTATGTTATATTACAACCTTTTATAATAAACATGTTTTATTTTAAATTTAACTTTTAAATTTAACTTTTAAATTTAAAATCTTATCTTAATTTTCAAAACCATTTTGAAAAATTAGCCCAAGGCCCAATTAAATTGGGCGTTTTCTGTTAGGGGTAACCTTTGGGCTTACTCCACCTTTCAGGTCAGGCTGGTAACCAGGTAAGATATGGTGCTTGATTACCCAATTCCAATCCTAGACATTACATTTCTAGACACCGTACTTAGTGGGCAAGCTTAATTAGTTAGCCATAACATGACTAATTTAGACCGCATAGGTTATTAGGCTCCGATACCATTGTTAGAACTGGGCCAGCCTGCAGTGGAAGAAATGGGTGAATTTCAAAAAAATTACCATTTTAGATCATTAACGGGCCTATGAAGTCTAAATGCATTTAGATCTTATCTAAATTTTCTTTTAAATAAAATCAATATTTTATTCAATATGGTAACTTAAGGAACTTTAAATATACAAATGTATGTGATATGATGAATGTATCAAATACATTCATTTATGCCAAGTGTAAGTGCAGTGTATAAGTGGTGTATATATGTATAAATGAAACATGTAAAAAAATTAAGAGAAGAAAATTATTTGTTTCCCTCTTTTACTATATTCAATTAATAAAGGGAAGATATGACAGAATATGAAAGGAGAGGAACATATCATTTTTATCAATATTTAACTATGACAATTAATACATTAAATGACATTTATTACTTATCATAAATTTATGCATGGATATGATAGATTATGAAAAGAGGAAACCTATCGTTTCTTTCACCATTTAGTTGTAACAATTAATACATTAAATGACACTAATTACTTATCAACCAAATCTACACATGCCTTCATTGTCTAAATTTTGTTAATGAAATATATGCATACATTCATAATAATTATGGACACATACATACATACATACAAAGTGAAAACAGATTGGTTGTTTTAAATAATTTGAAATCCTAAATTAACATTAATAGAAAAAATTCCAACTGAGAAAATGTTTAAAAAATGGTTACATCATTGCTCATAATCTTTGTACAAATTTGATTTTAAAAAAACATTTATATTACATATAACTGATAATTAAAATTTAATAATTTGGATCTGAAAGCATATATTTGCAAACAATGTAGCATATGGTATATGTGTATATACATTTGAACAGAAGGTTTTTGGTTTTAAAGTTAAAAGTTTTCATTAAATTTTTAATTTAGGAATGAAACAATACATCAAACTTTGCATAAAACTTAAATATAGAAAACAACAAAAATTAAAATTTGCACTAAAGTCCATTCATTAATATTAATTCTAGGAATCCACTTTTGTTTTAATAAGGATTGTAACAATTGTACAAAAATTTAACATATGTAATTAAAATCAGATTCAAGGAATGGTAAATAACTTAACACACACACACACACACATATATATATATATATAAATAATCCATTAACATTTGAATAAGTAAAGATTATCTCATAGTATACATAAATCTCGTTCAAAGTAAAATTTTAATTTCATAACTATCTACAATAAAAGAAAAGAAATATGAACAAGGTAGGCCTGTGTAAATTTATGATAAGAAATTACAGATCCAAACAACACAGAGAATGATGACAATTTATCAAAAGTAATATGAGATTCAAGACATGTTGATTTATCATAAAAATACATTTAAAGGGAATGATAAACAAAAATAGGTCAAAATAATAATAAAATAAACATGTAAATATCAAACTATACGCACATATAATTACCTTAGGATGAAGCATGTAGAAACACCTTGAACGATAGAAGAATACCTAGATCTGATTGATCACTCTCTAAATCCGATAAACCTTGCCCTTCATCACACCTTAATTTGTGGCTTCTCCTTAGATTTCAAAAATCACCATCCCACTTTGCACACTACAATAATACTTGCTATTGGTTGCAATTATTGGTAGCATTTCAATGTTAAGTGCAACCATTACTCATTTATAAAAATTTGTCCTAAATAAAGAACCGCTACTTTATTATCCCGCCAGCAATACACACTAAGATTTGGGTAATATTTTCTCTGCCCGCTCAAATTACTTTTTCTTTCATTGCCACTTAAACAATTTTATTAAACTTCTTTCCCTCCTGCCATAGGAAAACCCTAAATCTGCTTCAATCGTTGCTTAGCTCACGTAGTTCTACCTCAATTCGCCTGAGAAACCTTGCTCTCAAGCGATGATTCCAATCTCCAACCTCTGCTTCACACCTTCAGCTTAATAAAGGTAATTTGAAAATTAACTTTATTTTGTGTTTGTATTTAAAAACGAGTCTACGAAATAGCTTTTGAGGGTTGTTGTTTGAATTCATCACATGAATTGCGTTTAGTTTATTCAAAATCAAAATGAAAAAATGGGTAATTTTTAAAGTTACCTAGCCTTCATGCTTAGGGGTTAGAGGAATCTTGCAGTTGCATTTGGATATGATGATTGATGGTATTTTTTTCTCATTTTGTATTGTAGTTTTGCATCTTACTTGTGACCAACTAAGTAAACCTAGTATTAGCATGTTGGGTAATATGTGTTTTAAACATTGTAGCTAAATTTTGCATGAATCAGTTTTTTTAAAATCTATTGCATTTTCTTATAGCCTTGTTTGTGGTCTGAGCAATAGATTCGTAGGGCATTTCATTTCAGGGCAAGTAGCTGTATACCATAAATTGTCATTTTTATTCATATAAATGAGTTTTATGTTGAAATTTTTTTTGATTTAATATTGCCACAGATATAAACCAACCTTAGATAAATACATTGATTCAAAACTTAAAAAGATTTTGTTAACATCGTGGATGATATTTATTGGTATATTCGATATATGATTTTCGGTATATTTTATCGGATAAATGATAAGTTGAGATATTGTTATGGTTAGAGCAATTGTACACATACCCAGCTCATAATGATTTTATGGTTAATATGGTAGTGATATATACGGTGGTTATCATACGGATATTTATAGGATATGTACATTAATAATCAATAGTTGAGTGGCTCTATTCCATCTGGTGGAGCTGCATGCAGTGTTTCACCGCTGTATACGTGCACTGTATGCTTACAATTTCATGTGATGCGAATAATGCCATCTAGCTCTAGAATCATAGAATCACAAGAATAGCATACAATTAATTATATCGATACAATGAGTGGCAAAAATTGTTAACTTTACAAAAAAGAGCGAGGGCAAAAAGCATGGACATTATTCGTGTCAATAATAATAAAAATAATTCATGAACAGAAAGGCAGCGAGAGTATAGAAAACATTTGTACATTAGGCAATCTTTATCAATCATCAACAAGTCTCTCAGTGATGACCAACAAATTTGTTTTCAAAGAAAAACCGAGCTACTACACGTAAACACTGCTACTATTTTGAAGTAAGAAAATATCAGAATTATTAATCCAGTTTGCAATAGCAGATTATGATGGGCTAATTAATTAACTTCTTGCTTTAATTGACTACATAAATTTATTCTTAAGGAATGGTATACAATGTGCCCATCATGTGCTATATTAGTTTATCTAGTAAAAATAAGATAAACATTTTTCAGTAACTGTAATAAGAAATAAGCAAGCATGCAACTTTTACTCTTACACATCAAAAGGAACTACCACAATTTCTTTTCTATAGATGGAAAATAATGAGAGGTACTAAAAAAGCAGCAGACAAAGGATGTGAATTTCAATGTGAACCTTTCGGACAACTACAATAATACAAAAGCTAGAAGCAAAGGAAAAAGAAAAACATAGGATGCAGATAAGTTCAAATGAAATGGCACTCAATGATTGAAATATAGAAGTGAAAGAAGGATAATGAAATGTTGATATGAAAAACTAGGAGAATCAACAAACATGGCAAACAAATCCCCTTCCATTTTCACACTTCATGGTATCTACAATTCTTCTTATTCCAAAGAGTCAATGGTGTGATCATAAATATCATGCGTTGCTCCTGAACGATCCTAAAGCCTTCACCGCACCTGCCCTTGTACATATTGATGATAGCTGTTGCAGTCACTGCACCAATGAATGGACCAACCCAGAAGATCTAATGATCATCCCAAGCTTTATCTTTGTTGTAGATGACAGTAGCTCTAAAACTTCTCGTTGGGTTAATGCCAATTCCAGTAATAGGAATGGTAGCCAAGTGAACCATGAACATAGCAAAGCTAATTGGAAATGGTGTCAAAACCTGAAACATTTTACTTAATTAAAATTCTAGTTTCAAATTTCAAAACACAATATTCAAATTCATGAATGAAGCGCAAGCACTTACTGGAACATGAGAATCGCGAGCGCTTCGTTTAGGGTCAGTGGCAAAAAACATGATGAAGATCTTGATTATGTAATGCAGTTCAAGCATGATTTTAGTTTATGAGCTTAAAGAATTTAACAAAAGTTTGATTTTCATAGCAATGCATACTAAATTTTTTGAAAGTATAATGCACATTGACACAGTCCTTCGTTTATTGCATGTTGTCGTTTTTTATACAATATTTAGGGATTTTAATGTTGCGATGGCTGGATATTGTTCAGTTACCTTAGTGATATTTGTAAGAGTTGCTAGTGTGGTATTTATAATAGAAGCGACGAGCTGTTATACATATTACCTCCTCTTGGTATTACTGGAGCTGAAGCTTGAAAACAAAATAAGAAAATTTCCATAATGGTAAAGTTGATCTTGATTGTTGCTCCAATCACATGTAATAAAACACCTATCCTTTATCTTTTTGATATGTTGAGCGAGCGCTACATTATCGGGATGCACTAGCTAATATTGTTATATTTGTATTTATGGTCATATGCATCCTTCGCTTTGTTTACATTGATACAAATTTTAGTTAGGTTATCAATCAATTGGCCATCAACCTATCTAATCCATGTCTTACTTATTGTACTATTCTTATTGATTCAACCTAGGCCAACATAATCAAATATTTCACTAAATATGAAGCAGTTCATTTTGTTTTGTTCCCTTGCATCTTTTCAAAGTTGTTAGTTTCATTCATTTGTCAAGTTTGATGTTGTTAGTGTAGCAGCTTCAATTCACACACACATACACACACTCGCTCACACTGTCAGTTATTTTTTACGACTACTTACTTTTTTTACCTTCCTCAATTAGCAGTGTAATTCCACCTTCGCCTCAAGAATACATAATTTTGGGTCTAAACCTTCTCAGACTCCTTGTGCAAAATATAATAGCTGAGCTCCACACAGAAGTCGAGCTTCCACCAGCATGTGCTTTAGAGAATCCATGCATCAACACGCGGTTGAACTAGAACAATCATTTTTGAGTGTTAGACAGACTATTCCACATGACACATACGTTTATTTCATGGATTGCTTGCAAAGACAGCGAGGTATTCATTTAGTAGGCTATTTATATTCCCCTCCACCCCCTCCCCCTCCTCATGTTTATTGTGCAAGTTCACCCCTAGAATTATTGATTGTGTCGCTTTTAAAGAAAAAACTTCTTTTAATGTTGTTTTGGACACCTAGTTCCAACCATTTGTCCTATTACCTGTTACATACATACAACATTTCCTCACTATTTAATCTCATATATTCGGGCAGTAAGTTTAAAAGTCTGATAGCTGGGGTTTAACCTAACAAACTTATCCTATCGCGAGTTCAATCTGAATTGGTTTGGAACATTTAAAAAATAGTGTGGTGATTGTCTTTCTTTGAACTGTTATTATAATCATGTTCATATACGGTTTAGTTGAATACTTCCCCTACCTTCTGACTATGCGTCAACCATAACATATGTTGTATAGTATGTTCAGATTTGGCCAATACGGTAGAGGATGTGTGATGCCTTGCCCAGTAATAACTAGCTACACTTACGAACTTATACAATCAACAGAATAAAATAAATATGGACTTTGATCTTTGCAAATGTATTATGTAATTGTGAAAGCCCATTTTAGTTGTTATAGGTGAAATGATGTGAGAAGAGGATGTAGTGCAAATTTTAACAGCCTATGCTTCCTATAAGTGATTCCTATACCGTTGTACTGATTTGAAAGTCAAATATGCGGTCCGCCAAAACTGAATTTGTTATACTTCTATTCTTAGAAGTCTATTAAATGTTAGGATCATTTCCAACATGATATATTGTTTTTGAAAAAAAAGATTACTCACATCACCGTATGGAAAATTGAGTAATATTTTTTTAGCAGATTTTGTTTGTTGCCACAAACATCTTAAATATTTAAAACGGTATGATACCAGATCAATGTATATATTTTCTGCAATTTTGATTTTGGTCTTGTATAAGCTTACAAACAAACATAACCCTTACCTATTTTAGTTCTTTTGAATGCTCTTACTTCAGGTAACATTGCATCAGCCTGGCCAAGCTGAATCCACTATTCAGATTTTAGTAATTCCTTGGAAAAAAGGTACCAAAACATTGAATACGGCCTCTGCAGATGTGTTTAATCACCTATTTCAAATAAATGCCAATCTCACTTTGTGTTTCTTCTTTTTCTTACTTTATACATGTGGTCTTACCATTGAACTGTTAGATTTTCTAAGCAAGAGTAAAGTACTTCATTGAGTGAATTGAAATCATCTTCGAATTAGAAGGTAGAATCGAACACAAAATTCTTTAAGTCCAAATGTGTACATATAATAAGTAATGTTTTGGTTTTATACCTTATCATAGAATTTAACATAGTTTTTTTTCCTGTGCTTCTACTGCTGTAGTATCAGGTCCTTAGATCAACGTAGTTATTTCTCCCTTTATACCTGACTTTTTTGTATTATTTTATAAACTTTTGTAGCACTTGCTATAGTTTAAGTTAAAATTTGTAAATTGTACGTGACTGATAACATATTCATACTGTTACAATAAATGTTACTTATAATCTTATACTCATTTACTCCATGATCAGTAATAAGCGTGGTATGTAGACGATCTTTCACTCATAGCTAACATAATGCTTGATAATTTGCTATTACATATCCTTATGGGGTTCACAACTGCAGAAACTCCATAAATAGTTGATCTCATAGGTTGGTGGTAATATTTTTTGAACCGCTTACAAATCAGAAGGAGTTGGCCTTTTCACGATGGATCTAAACTCAATTTATGTAAGTTTAACTGAACTTTCTGTAATAAATATTATCAGTAGAAAATGGTCATGATTTCCATTTGAATTCTTCAATATGTGAGAAATAAACATATTTTAATATTGGATGTCGACCGATTACTGAATTTTTTGCCTTCTTGCACAACTGCTAAGTATTCTTCATTACCAAATTGTTTACTTCAGCAGTAAACAAAATTTTATTTCACGTGTTATGCCATTACTTTATTAAGATTTTGAAAATTTATGTTGTTGGACTATTGAATATTTTTGTGACTTTATCACTACAAATAACAAGACACTTGTGGTTTCTAATAAAGGATTCAGTTGGCCCTTAGCTGATTACTACATATGTATTGTAAGTATTGTCTTGATAAATTATTTTATTCAGAAAAACATTGAATTAGATAAAATTTCTACTTCTCTTGATTACATTTATATATATTACCCACAGAGTTGTTTGTCACCAATCTTCTTAATTTTATAAAATTCCTCATCTGCATTTTATTATTCAAATCTTTTTGCACAGGCTTTGATGCATTTTTTTATCTAATAAAAGTTTTTAAGACCTGATGTACCCTTCCGAGCTATCGTCATGTTTTTTCCGAAATGATTATTTGAGAAAAGGAAATCACTTCCCATGTTGATAGGCTGGATTTTTGTATCATCATCAATTCCAATATGCTATCAGTATCTTTTTTAAATAACTATCATTCATTACTTCAATCATTCCACATCTACAAAGCCACTTTTCCATTGGCCATGTTACTAGTAGCTATACCAATTTTAGAAAACAAATGCACTTGTCTTAATAGCTCTTTCCATACTAAATTTGATGGCTGTTGCTGAACTACAAACTAAACTAATTTATTTTGTTGAGATTATACCATGTGCACTATGCATGTCATGATCAGGTTTTACACCTACATTCATAAATTTGTTCATAAGTCCAAATTCATTTGAGTGCTTGATGAAAATGAAAGTTTCTTATGTTTTGTCACTATCATCAATCAAGTAAACAGTTTTTTTGTCACATATGTATCTGGGCAAAATCCTAATTGAGTGCAAACAATTGAAGTAACGAGGAACAAGATTGATGAGATGGTTCTTTGCGCGGAAGATGATTATCATCTACATCTTGGAGTTATGTGACGCCCCACCTCAATACCCACGCTAGCCAAGGACACTACGATGTAGTGCTGTCAACTAGCACGGAGAATAAGGCTGTTGAGGAGCGACCATCCATGTAATTGATTATCACACGGTGGCTATAAAATAATCTTCGGAAACAAACATAGAAATAAACATAACACAAAGCAGTCACAGACATCCATATCACAAAGGCGGAAGAAGATATGAATATATAACTAACACATGAAAGTGTACATCAGAGTAGTGGTCAAAAAGTTCCACAATAATACAAAAGAATAGCAACCTGTGCTATACAAAAAGAATACAACTATGAGTCCATATCTCAAGTGTATACAACAAAAACTGCTAAACTAAATAGTCAGCCAAAAGTCAGAGCAGCAAATCCCGGAAGGAAGTCAAGCAGAAGCACCTGTAACATCTCGGTCTGACCCGAGTATTATTTAAGAAAATAATAAACGGATCAGTCTAACTATAAATATCAGATGACATGATATAGAATAAAAGATATGGCATAAACATATAATATCCATACTGACATACTACTATAAGTATGAAAATGATGATCAACAGGAGATCAACCGATGAGAAATGATCAATATCACAAGAATCTTCTCAAAGATCCAAAGAGGGCATCATACCCTAAACTTGTACTCATAACAAGTCAATGACATAAAAATCCAGAAATCAAAACAAGAAATCCAGAAATCATAAAAAGAGAAAGAGGCCTATCACATGATGGTCCGAAGACCATGGGGAGCTACCCCATATGTGTGAGTCGGAATCACACTGATTGAGGCCTAGGCTAACCAAAAAGCAGAAAGGTATGTGTGAATGGAATCACACAAGTGGTGTCTAGCCTAACCTCGCAAACATAAAGATATGTGTGAGTCGGAATCACACTACTGCGGCCTAGACTAACCTTGCGGACAAAGAGATGTGTGTGAGTCGGAATCACACTATTGCGGTCTAGTCTTACCTTGCAAACAAAGAGACATCGCACAATTGCTAGTCTAAATCATAAAATGATCATCATGATCAGCGAGAAGTGTCAATCACACCAAGCTAGTAAATATATGAGTTTAGCTTCATGTCCCATAACCACTTGCTTAACTTAAATATTTACGAACAAGCTGTAAATCTTCACTAGGAAATTGTCACGAAAAGGGTTCAATCGAACAAGTCCAAGAGCTAACCGACGAAGTGAACGCAAGCGTTTCATACCACCCGTTTTACTAAGTCGTTTAAGTCGATTTCTCGTTCGAGTGAAGTAAAGGCTTGTATATACTAGCAGATTGAAAATCGGGTTGAGAAAACGAACTTTTGATATTTAAAATAGTGTTGAAATCGCTTTGATGAAAGAGTTTTGATATTTACTATTAGTATTGAAACCTTCATATATCTTTAAAGTGACAAGTCATAAAACGATTGTTGGAACAATCTATCACAAAAATTCACATTCGGAGACGTGAATAAAATCCAAGGAAATCAGCTTAAAATGCATCAAAGTGGAAGTTCTGATGAATGCTTTTCAGATAAGATTGCCTTCGCAGAGTAATACGGGGTACGACCTAGTGAAGGCATGCGGTCACGAGAAGCCAAACCGGTCAAATGACCAAGTACTAACTCGCGAACGACCTAGGGGAAAAACAGGTCAAACGACCAAGTACTAACTCGCGAACGACTTACGACTTAAGGGAGGCAAGCGACTTACGACTTAAGGGATAAGGTCATACGACCCAAGTGGAGAATGCCACGCGACTTAGCAGAAGAACAGATCGAGCGACCTAGGGGAAAAACAGGTCAAACGACCAAGTACTAACTCGCGAACGACTTACGACTTAAGCCTTGAACGACTTAGTGGAACGAACGACTTAACGACTTAAGCTTCAATTCGAGCTACGAGCTAAGGCTGGAACGACCTAGTGGAGTTAGGTCGGGGACGACCTACGACTTAAGGTCATACGACTTAACAGTTGCGAGCTAGCGGAGTTGGCATGGCCTAGCGACTTAGTAGAAGCAGCGACCTACGACTTAACGATTTAAAAGCCAACGACCTAGGACTTAAGAGCCATACGAGCTACGACTTATCACTTGACTCGCGAACGACTTAGCACTTAACTCGCGAACGACTCAAGCCAGTAACTCGTGAACGACTCATCACTTTAACTCGAGAACGACTCAAGCCAGGCGAACAGAAATACACGCGCGCGACTTAAACCCTTAACTCGTGAACGACTCAGGCCTTTAACTCGAGAACGACTCAAGCCAGGCGAACAGAAATACACGCGCGCAACTTAAGCCCTTAACTCGTGAACGGCTCACGACCTAGGCTTAACTCGTGGACGACTCAGCGAAGGCCAGAAACGACTTAAGGCCAGAAAAATCACCAAAACGCTGAAAATTGAAGTTTTTCGCCAATCCAATCCAAACCAAATGCAAATGTTGATGCAAATACAATAGGGGATCATTCCCAACAGTCCAAGATAGATATAGGCAAGATGTGAGATCAAAAATCTCACCTTTTCACGGAATTTGATGAAGATGGAGATTTGAGAGCAAAGCAAGAACACCAACAAGCTTGAATCAATGGTCTACGCGTGAATTTGATGTTGAATCTCGGATTTGCAATGGAATTTGTGTTTGGGAGTTTTAATTTCTCTTTCCCTCCACCATTTTTGAAGAAGCTTGAAGTGATGAAGAGAAGAGGGGGTGGGCTGAGTTAAGAAGGTGCAGTCCAAACCAAAGTCTCAAGCGGGAAAAGTGACGAAAATTTCACTATCTCCAAACATATCGAAGTTTACACTCAAAAAGATCGCAAACGTCATTTTGAACTCAATGGGGGTGGTCTCGAGTCCTAATTTGACCGTATGCAAAAAGTAGCTTTTCGGACTAACATCCGACTAACGATAAAATATTTAAATATAAAATCGATAGATATGCGGGTTGTTACAAGTTAGCTGAGGTCAGCCTTTTTTGATGATATATTTTAGGGCCATATTTGAAAATTTTCATTCCCACGCACCCTTTGTGAGGTTAATGACCCCACGGATATCTTAGTAATTATGAAGGTATTTTACAAAGAAACTCACCTGGATATGTTTGTTCCTACAAATAATAACTGCAAGCAAATGAAATAACATACACATAACCCACTGCTTAATTATGGTGCACACTCTTTTTCTTTTCTTTTAATTACTATATCCATTCTTCTTTTATTCTTACTCAATAATATTAATAGGGAAGGAATGGAAAACAAGTGGTATTGTCTTATGCAGTGTAGTATATCAATTTATATAGTCAATAACATTTAAATCGCATTGTTCATCTATTATCTGTACTGCTATATTGGTTTAGCTAGACAAGGCATAATAAGAGTAAATTTTAAACCAATTCCTATTACAAATATCATAGATCGGAAAGAATTACTATGCTGTAGCCAAAAGAATACACTTAGTTGAGCAGAAGAAAGACTTAAAATGAGGTATTACAACAGTGTCGGGTATAGACACATGAGCAGGCCGGGAGAGCTAAGACGTATAATGAGTAGATTTATGCAAGTTGTAGCATATAATTTAAAAACTGAAACAAATAGTATGGCAGGCCGTGGCATATAACTATATGCTTGAAGTGTCCAAACGTTATATATTTATATATATATATATATATACATTTATATATATATATATATTTGTGTAAGCAGGCGATAGCATTTGTTCTAACTGAAATGCATGTACTTAAACAATAAAACGCTGAGAAGAGTGAGTATGAGATGGTGACACTGTGGAGGACAGACATGTAAGCATTCATTGTTTGAAATAAAATGATAAAATAAACATAAAAAATAAAAACAAAAGACTAAACAATAAAGATATAAGATATAAGATTCATTGTTTTACCAATACAATGTTATTATGCCACACTCATAGACCTATAAAAACAAATAAGTACGAAATGTACACGATAGGTCATTATTATTAGTTCTAGTAGAAAAAAAATAACCAAGTTTTATAAGAACTAACCAAGTTTGTAAAAGTTAACTATGTTTATAACAACAACAACAACAATAATAAACAATAGTTTGAATAAATTAACTAAGTTTTATGAATAAAAATTAACGAAGTATTATAAAAATTAACAATTTTATGATACTAATAAAAAATAAAATAATAATAATAAACTAAGTTTGATAAAAATAATAATAAATTAACTAAGTCAACTAAGTTTTATAATTAATAACAACAATAATAATAACAACTAAGTTTATAAAAATTAATTATTTAAACTAGGTTTATGAAAAATTAGAAGTTTGAGATAATTTATAAAAATTAACTAAGTTAAAAAAGTTTAAGTTTGAGATAATTAATAAGTTTAAGTTAATTAAAATATAAGTTTGAGTTAATATAAATAAAGTTATAAATAAGTTAACTGAGCTTTATAAAAATTTAACCAAATTTTTAAAATTAAATAAGTTTTATATAATTTAACTAAGTTTTATAAAAATTAAATAAATTTATACAAATTAATTAAGTTTTATTAGAATTTAACTAAGTTAACTAAGTTTTATAAAATTAATAAGTTTATTATAAAACTTAACCAAGTTTTATGAAAATTTAACTAAGTTAACTAAGTTTTATAAAAAAATTAAATTTAATAAAAGTTTAATTAAGGTGTTTGACATACCATAAATATGTAAAGCACTTTCATAATTGTTTATTGATTGTTAAAATTGTCTATAGGTAATTAGCTTTTTTGGAGTAAAAACCAGCTGCAACAAGTATTGTGGGTAATCAACTAATAAACATGACTCTAATTGTTATCTATAGAGGCACAAAACGTCCTTTCTTAGCTAATGAATTAAAATACTTATGCTAATGCTCTTGCTATTGTTAATGTCAATAAGTATAGTCAATAAGGATGATAATGCTCTTGCTAATGCTAATGTCAATAGTAATGCTCTAGCTATTCTTATATATATTATACTTAATTATGCATGTAATTCATACATTATCAGCACACGTAAATTATCAGGACATGTATATAATTCTAACCGTTGACCGTCATACTTGTCTATAGGTAATTAGCATTTCCGAAGTGAAGAACAGCTGCATCAAAGAATTGTCGGTAATTAAGCCATGAACAAGACTTTAGCTGTTATATATTATAGTATTTTGTTCGTACTAGTTGTGTAGACTTGTTTGTAAACAGTTGTGGTATGTGAATTCGCTTATTTTGTCGAAATACTATTATTGAAATGATTATGTATATTATACTTGATTATGCGATTAACGTGTTTTTTCAATTATTTGAATATGATGATTATCGATGTTGGTTTTAAAATGATAATAATGTGATTGATTGTTGGTTTTAATATGGCTAATATATATAAATGATTGTTAGAAATGATACAAGCTATTAACAGTAACAGAAAATATTATAGTAGCATAAAAAATGCCACAGAAAAAAATATAAGGATGCAAGTAAAAACGCTGCTAAAAAATGTAATTTTGGCTGCATTTTGAAAACACTGCAAAAAATTTTTTGTAGGGTTTCAGAAACGCTACAATATGTTTGTTTTTGGTAGCGTTTACTACAACGCCCCTAAAACATTTCCTCCTCTTACCATTATATGGCTGATCCAAGCACATTCCAAATATGCAAAATTTCTAAATAAAAGAAAACAACTTTTATGTAATTATTTTATTATTTAAAACATGTTTAAAATTTTACCGATATCGCATATCGATATATGCAAATATAACTTTTATATATGCATTACAATAATTACCAACAATATTCAAAACATCAAATAAATTAACAATAATTAATATTTCATAAATATTAATTAATTTAAATAGTTTGCAACATTATACAAACTAATTAAATTATGTGGTTTTCGAAGAAATCACAAATGCAGTTGTGCGATTCAGAGGTGTGAATTCAGTCAGCGATTAATATTGAACAATTCAAATATTAATGTTGACACTCACTTAGCAGGTGGTACGGCAATTTGGTTGAATTCATCGCTTACAGGTATTTTCGGTAAAATCAAATTTTACTTATTACAAGTTGTACCTAATAGTAACAATTATTTATACCAATTATCTTCATCAAAAGTATATCACATTAGGACTTGGTAATGGTCAAAATTCCAATATCGTCCCCATTCAACTTTATAGTCCAAACACAAAGTCCTTGGTTCAATAATAACAATTATTATTAACCAAAATGCTCTGGCCAGAGACTTTGACTTGACTTGAGTTGCCTATGATACTAACCCCATATAACTGAGGAGACGAATCCTCCCTTGAATAGTGCTTCACTTTCAATACTTCCACTCGACCCAACTATAGTCACTCGATGGAACGCCATGCCATGATTTGACTATAATCAAAGCGGAGCTTTCATATTGAAGATCCACAGTATTCTCAAGTCGAGAGAACTATGTAAATTAGTCACATCGATATTTTCTGTTTGACCTTAGTTATATTAACCAACAAAAAACTATCGAGTGAGTCGTTCCATAGTTATCCAATAACTATCGGTACGTAACCTCTAGGTGCCCCAGCAGTCATGAGTAATACACTGCCCAACATTTGGAGAGCGTTACATACTCTAGTCTCAACGTATACATCGATATCCAGTCTCGATGCATATTGACTAGGAACATTTAAAATGGTATATTTGTTTTATTGTGATAAATTACTCACGGTTACAACACTTTGTAACTACTATTACAAAATATGCCATTTATGGATTTTCTATTAAATATACTTTTAATTAAATTAATTAATTAATATAACCACATTATATCAAGTATATAATAGAAAGAAACACCTTTATTGTGAACAAGATTATTCAACGAGTTAGATATATGTAACAAATTACATAATTGCCCCTAGGGCATACTCCTAACTCTATCCTTACCACTGACATAAGCACTTGGACCGATGCATAAAAAACATGGCAACTAATAATGCCAAAGACATGAATGTTTTATTTTGTTCACTTGATAAAAATGAATTTTCACGAGTTATGCTTTGCACTACTGCATATGATATATGACGCACTTTGCAAGTTACTCATGAAGGCACGAAAAAAGTCAAGCAAACCAAAATCTGTATTTAACAAAATCAGTTTTCATTGTTTAAAATGAAAGCAAATGAATCTATTATTGACATGTATTCTAGATTTCAAACTATACAACACGATCTCATAGCACTTGGGGTCAAATTCACTGATTTTGACTTAGTTACACGAATCTTAAATTCTTTGACTATCGAATGGGAAAGGAATGTTTTTTCCATCGAAGAAGCTAACGATCTCTCTCAACTCAAAGTCGAAGAACTAATAGAAAATTTGATGTCAAATGAAGCTAATTTGCAAGTAAGAAAGGAGCAAAATCAAGAAAAGCAGAATATTGCTTTTCAAGCAAATAATAACAGTTCCGACTTGGATGAGGAAGAGATTGTATTCATAGCTAAGAACTACAAAAATTCAAGAAATTCTAAAAGATTTCTTTAACTTCGAGTTATTGGCATGTATTCTAGATTTCAAACTATATAACACGATCTCATAGCACTTGGGGTCAAATTCACTGATTTTGATTTAGTTACACGAATCTTAAATTCTTTAACTATTGAATGGGAAAGGAATGTTTTAGCCATCGAAGAAGCTAACGATCTATCTTAACTCAAAGTCAAAAAACTAATAGAAAATATGATGTCATATGAAGCTAATTTGCAAGTAAGAAAGGGGCAAAATTAAGAAAAGCGTAATATTGCTTTTCAAGCAAATAATAACAGTTCCGACTTGGATGAGAAAGAAATTGTATTCATAGCTAAGAACTACAACAAATTCAAGAAATTATAAAAGATGACAAAATTTCAAAATGGTGGCAATTCAAACTCATTAAATCAAACATCAATTAAATGTTATGGATGTGACAAGTTCCGTCATATGAAAAATGATTGTCCACAACTTAATATTGACAAAAAGAAAGCAAATTCGAGAAATTCAAAAGGAAGCAAAGAGCCTTTCAAGTAACTTGGGATAACTCCGGTTCTTCTTCTTCCTCTGACAGTGATAATGAAAGTGACTCAGAACAAGCTAATGTCCGTTTAATGGCTAATACTGATGAGGTACGCCTTGAATTAACATATGATGAAATTTTAGAAATTAGCATAGAATTAGATGATAAATATAGAGAATCCAAGAAACTAAACAAAGAATATATGAGAAAGATAAACAGAGCAGAGATAGAAATTCGTTTATTAAAAGATGAAAAAACAATATTAGAAGAAGAACTAGAAATAGCTCAAAAAGAATGCCAAAAGTTATCTTTTCAAAATGCAATTATATTACATGATTTAGAAAATAGTAGATTAGAAAACACCAAACTTGAAAAACTAGAACTTAAGGCAAGTGTAGATTCTAACAATATTGAAATTTGTCATCTTAAAAACAAGTTAGATAAAATAACTAATAATGTATCAAAATTTAATAAAGGAAAACAAAACTTAGAAAATTTGATCAAAATATCAAGACCGTCAGGAAATCGAAATGGAGTAGGATTTAAAGCTAAGCAAAAACATAGAAACTATAGTACACTATATACTAAGTTCAAGAAACCTATTTCAAAAATTAAGATTAATACCCCTAAAACAAGTAGTGCCAAAATATGGATTCTTAAACCAAATAACAAATTTATTAGGCAAAAACATATGGATGAATACTTTAAAATATTGTTTGTAATAGAAATTATGTTTTTAAAGGTCCCAAACCCACTTGGGTATGGCTACCTTCACCCACTAACAAATAAGACCCTAACAAGAGGAAGTGGTACCAATTAAATCTTTACTATTTTGCGGGTACTCAAAAATAAAATTAAAAGTAAAATGAATTAGATACTCGATAGTGAATGCTCTAAGCATATGATGGAAAATGCACACATGTTATCAAATATAACATATATCGATGGCGACACAGTGACATTTGGAGATAACTAAAAATGATCTGTCATCGACATTGGAGATGTTATCAATGTCAGTATATCCACTTCTCCTCTTATTATTAATGTTTTGTTAGTAGAAATTTAAAACATAACTTACTAAATATAAGTCAATTATGTTATAAAAGATTTAAAATTGATTTTGAAAAAGATAATTGTAATATATTTGATCAAAATAAAATTTTAACTTTTGAAGGATTAAGAAAATGAAATATTTATGTTTTAAATATGAATATTAAAAATAATAGTGATTTATGCCTAACCGCCAATCATAATGACCCATGGCTATGGCACAAACGCTTTTGTCACGTAAATTTTTATATATAAATAAATTAGCAAAGAATGATTTAGTAAAAGGATTACCCAAAATAAATTATAAAATTAAAAATTTACGTGATGCTTGTCAATTTGGAAAATTAAAGAAAATTTCTTTTAAATCTAAGAAAGAAATTACTACCAAACAACTGCTTGAATTACTTAATCTAGATTTATTTGACCTGACTCAAGTAAGATCAATAAATCGTAACAAATATGTATTTATTATCGTTGATGATTTTTCACGATACACTTAGACACTATTTTTAAAACATAAAAATGATACGTTTGAAATGTTTAAAATTTTCGCTACGAGAATTAAAAATTTAATGAACTTAAAAATTAAAAGTATTAGAAGCGATCATGGTAGAGAATCTGAAAATGATATCTTTAAAAAAAATTGCAATAAAAAGGGAATTAGTCATAATTTTTCGTTTCCCCAAACACCATAACAAAATGGCGTACTAGAAAGGAAAAATCGAACACTACAAGAATGTGCACAAACACTACTTAGCAGCAGTAGTTTACCAAAAAGTTTATGGACCGAAGCTGTTGCTACCGCATGTTATGTATTAAATCATGTAACAATTTGATCTATGACTAAAAATACATATTACGAAATGTTTTTCGGAAAGAAACCTAAAGTATCATATTATCGTATTTTTGGTTCTAAATGCATTATTTTGAATACTAAAGATAATCTTGAAAAATTCGATCCAAAAGTCGTGAAGGAAAATTTGTTAGATATTCGGATCGTAGCAAATCATATAAAAAAATTAATAAACAAACTAACATTATTGAAGTAAGTCTTCATGTTTCTTTTGACGAAGATTTTCATAATACCAAAAATAATGACGATGACAAAGTCTATAATAACAATAGAGTTAATAATACTTCTGTAACTGAAAACAATAATACCATAAATAATAATGATAATATTTTAAGATCACCACCTCGAATCTTAAAAGATCATCTAATTAACTATGTAATTGGTGATTTAAACATAAGAGTTTCAACTAGAAATCAATTAAATCAAATAAGTCATGTTGCATTTATATCTAATTTTTAACCTACAAATTACAAAGAAGCATCAAAAGATGATTTTTGGATTATCGCAATGCAAGAAGAACTTAATCAATTTGAAAGAAATGATGTATGAGATCTTGTACCATGACCAAATGATCAATTCGTAATAGGAACAAAATGGGTTTTAAAAAATAAAGCAAATGAAAATGGAAACATTGTTCATAATAAAGCAAGATTAGTTGCTCAAGGATACAGCCAAGAAGAAGGAATTGATTATGAAGAAACATTCACTCCTGTAGCATGTCTTGAAGCTATACGAACATTACTTGATTTTCATGTCATCAAAATTTTAAATTATTTCAAATGGATGTTAAGAGTGCATTTTTAAATGGTTTCATAAAAGAGAAGGTTTATGTTGAACAACCACCCTTATTTGTTCATGAGAAATATCCAGACTATGTTTTCAAACTTAAAATGGTATTATACGGATTAAAATAAGCACCCCGTGCTTGGTATGAGAGACTAAAAACACATTTACTAAATTCCAGTTTTCAAATTGGGAAAATTGATTCTACGTTATTTATAAAAAGAGAAGATAGTAATATACTAGTTGTACAAATATATGTTGATGATATCATATTTGGATTAACTAATGAAAAACTATGTAACGATTTCTCTAACATAATGAAAAAATGAATTTGAAATGTCGCATATGGGAGAATTAAATTTCTTGTTAGGTTTACAAATAAAACAACTAGAAAATGGAATTTTTATAAATCAAGAAAAATATTGTAGAGAATTACTAAAACTATTGGAATGGATAGTACTTCAAGTAAACCAACTCCAATGAGCACGAGTTTACATTAAGATAAAGATGAAAATGGAAAAGATTTCGATCAAAAATTATACCGAAGTATGATAGGATCTCTGTTATATTTAACGGCTAGTAGACCGGATATTATGATGAGCATGTGTCTATGTGCAAGATTTCAAGCACAATCTAAGAAGTCACATCATCGAGTGGTTAAAAGAATTCTATGATATTTAACAAACACCAAAGATTACAGACTTTTCTACCCAAAAGGCAGCTCTTTCAAACTCGCATTATATAGCAATGCAAATTTTGGTGGTTGCAAGACATATAGAAAAAGTACGAGTGGCACATGTCATTTCATTGGTCAATCTCTGGTTTCGTAGTTCAATAAAAAGCAAAATTGTGTTTCTCTCTCGACATGTGAAGCCGAGTATATATCTACAGCCTTAGCCTACGCACAAGTAATTTATATACAATAAACACTTTAAGATTTTGGTAAAATTCTAACATTCTCCTATATATTGTCATAATACTAGTGCTGTAAATTTATCCAAGAATCCAATTAATCATTCTCGTATAAAACATATCGACATTCGTCACCTTTTTTAAGAGATAATGTAGAGAAAAGAATTATTTCTCTTGAATTTGTTAACACTGCATGCCGATACTTTCACTAAACCGTTATATGAATCAACTTTTATAAAGCTACGAGGAGAACTTGGTATACGTTCAATTAATGAATTAATTAATTAATATATACCATATTTATTCATCATTATAAATTGTAAACATTATTTCTCTATATAAAATTTTAACTCAAATTTATTCCAATCAATCTTTTAACAACCATAAAAACAAAACCATTAACAAATTATGGTTAAAACAATTATATCCATACAAAGTTCTAACCATGGATAGATTATATAATCTATTTATACATGATTAAAGAAAAATAAAAACAGAAATAATATATATAAATTTACAAAAACTAAACATGTCTTCTGATCACGACTCCACTTATTCAATTATCAACTTTAGCTCACCTTCATCAAATAGCACCTACATATCACCAACAAAAACCACACCTCTATCAATTCGATCGGCCTCACTAAATATTATGGCATCACCTATATATCACACCGGCTTCTCTCCTAAGGAAAAGAAAACCAAACGAGTGATTGATCTACAGTCAACATCACTCAACACTAAAGTTGATGCAATATATCACTATCAACAAGAAATGATGGGAGTTCAGCGAGAAATGTATTATTAGCAACAACGTCAAGGATCTCATCTTAACTTTCTCGAAAAATATATTCTAGCAATTTGTGGCCATTCACCAATAAAAATTGCGTACATCAAACATCTTCTCATTTAATAGAAACTCTCGTAAAATATTGTAACATTACCCTAAGAAATTTATGCAAGGCAGAGCCATCAAACCAAGACTAGATTGATACTCCAGCTCGCCCAAGTTGGTCTCCACTTAAGCCTCAAGATGAGAAAAATAGCACAAACTCTTGGGATCAACCTAAAATCAAAAATTCTTCGGCAGATGACTAATTCTATGTACCTATATATATACATATATTTAGAAATGAATACGTAAACCATATAATATATAATTTTATATGTTTACTGATTATAACAATCGTTTATTATGATGACTTTATGAAAATATTCAATAAAAATAAAAAAATTCAAACAACAAGCTTGAAAATTCACCTCCGCCTCTCTCAGACATCTATAAAGAAGAAACAGACGTCTGTTCGATTTCTCGGGAAAACAATACCGAGTGATCTCAGACGTCTATCACTCTTCCTCAGACATCTGAGCCAAGTTTCGGTTGTTATCAAAAGGCACTTCATATTTTTTTTACCTAACTCTTCAATTATTCACCAATCTACTTCAAATATAAAACTCCAACTCTAAAACCCTAACTTTCCAAAACCCTAATTCATCAAAAATGGCTCCCAAAGTGAAAAATCCCGTTAATAAGAGATCAAAGAGAGGTCAGTCTTCTTCTTCTCAAACCCATCTTGTTATCGATGCCCATACTCAAGAATGGCTTCGAAATAGTCCAATTGCAAACAAAAGATTTGAAGAACTGAAGCAATAGAGACTTCATTCTAGTCCGTTCTACTGATTATGCAAATTTGGAGAATATGGTCTTCAAGAACTCACCATCGCCTCCGGTTGTCGAGAGTTAATCAATTTTGATGAAAATGAGGTACAAATTGATCAATTGCCATCTTTCTTTTTTATGCAAACTTATGTAGTAATGATATTTGGACACCTGAAAATGAAGATGTTGGTTATGGACTAGTATGTACGGTCGTGTTTTGAAAATTAGCATAAACACAATTGATCGTTTAGTAGATTGTTCCTCTACTGGACTTGATTTAGAAGAAATTCCCGATGAACGAAATCTGCCACGTGACGAAGTGACCCATCAAATTTGTAAAGATAGAATGCCACAATGGAAATCCATTTATCTACGACCAAAAGCTAGGCTATTAAATCGTATGATAATTAATACAATAATTCCCCGTCTAGGTAGTCATGAACAAATATGAAAATGACTACAAAGCCCTATATGCTATATTTGGTGGAATTCAAGTAAATTGTGCTAAATTATTCAGAACGAAATTAAAAGCTTTTAGTATCACCATCGACATACAATTATATATGCTCCATACATCATGCGTCTCTTATAAGGTCTCGAGGTACCTTCTTATATTTCTCATTTCGAAGAAATTCTTGTCAAAGAAAGTGATATAAGGTTTTTATCCTTAATGCATCTTTCCGAAAGATCACCTCCAATCATGTCCCTGGCTCACTGGACTATGCAGCAGCAACAACAAATGCATCTGATCCCTCCTCATCAGGCTCAAGTCCCTCCGCAACAAACTCAATCACCTCGTCCTCCATAACATACTGGTTCCTCCCATAATACTACCGAATATGATTCTGATTCGGAGATTTTTGAAGCTTGCACTGAACCAACTCAAAATGAATCCATCCGTGATTTAAATCTTTGAAATCGAAAATAGATCACGGTCAATCAGAGAGCTTTGGAGAAAAATCAAAAATCTTTGCACACTAAAATTATCAGTTTGGAATGATCTTTTTCTACAAGGATGACTAAAATGGAGAAAACTTTGGAAAAGGTTGTTTCCACTTTGGGCAAATTAATGGAAAAAGTTTGTGGCGGTCATCTTCTAGGTCATCCTCCTCTCCTTCTCCAACACTACCTCCTTCAACACAAATCTGGTCTATCATCCTCATAGATCATCGTCTTATGGAGGCAGTTCTCAATAAGATTGAGGAAAGACTATAATGTAGGAAGAACCAAAGGAAGAACAAGAAGATTACGATGATATGTCTTGGCCCGATCCTTCAGCACCACAACAAATGAATCTTTTAACATTTCAAGGATTGTCTATTTAAGAAAATGAAGAATATACGCAATGGCCAGAAAACTATCATTCTACTTTATCCGCCTACGACGACTATTCTGATAATTATGGTGATTTCTTTAGTTACAGTTATCGAAACTATCAATAACCATTCCTTATAATTTTAGGGTTATTTATTTTCTATTTCGTTATTGTTTATTCGTACTAGTACTAATGTTGTTATTTCTCTAACTATTTTTTTTATTTTTATTGTTCATGATTTTTATGGCTTTGTTTTTAGTTCATTTATGCAATTCCTATTTTTTATAATGCCAAAGGGGGAGATAACGTTCATGGGGAGTTATCTTTTCATTACTTGTTACTAACCATTGTATAGTCGTCATCATCAAAAAGAGGGAGAATGTTAGAACCTTTATTGTGAGATTTCAATGACAACAACTATACAATCACATATATAGAATACATCTTATCATATTGCAGGTATATATATTAGAAGAAGATCGCGATGCACAACAAGATTATGGCTCACAGACAATTTAAGAAAGATGGATCATACTATTTAAAAGTAAGGTTATATTTTTGTATGTAGTCAAAGATATATGTTGTACAATCTCCTTGAGTGACCAAAACACATATAATTTCACATTGACAAGTCTTACTAACAAATATTTTAATTTTATAATTCATAGTATGACAGACGTCTGTGAAAATTCTTTGTTTATTATTTCTAGAGATCCACATATATCTATGATAGAATAACTGACGTTTGTGAACTGTCTCAACCTAAAAACAGCAAACTGGAACCGTCAGTCTTTGAATAGATGCTTCTCTCCATTTTGAACAAACTTCTTCCTCCTTCAATAGTTGCAGTCATTCATTAAAAAGTAATCTTTCAAGAAGTCATAACTTCTCAAATACAACTCTTTTATTCTATAAATACTTCAATCGATTGAGATTTTAATTCAAATTGCTTTACTATTCTCTAACTTCTATATTCAGATTCTCTTGTGCTATTATTAACTTAATATTCTTAATCACTTCCAACCAAAATCTATATATTTTGGTTAAACTATTTCCTACAAATCCAAGCAACTCACACTCATTATCATTCAAAGGAGATTATAGGAAGAATTGTACTAGCAGTCAATATTTGTGTTATATCGAACACAAGATAGTCAAAGGAATACTATTTGTATCATCCTATTCCTCTAGGTGAAATGAGGGTTATTGTTTAGTGAAATACCAAAGGGAGGCTTGGGGACTAGATGTAGGATGGGAGGTCCGAACCAGTATATAACTAGTGTGCTCGTTTTTATACTTTACTTTTTAATTTGTTATATTGCTACATTTAGCATATATATTGGTATACACTCACATACTAATACACTAGTATTATTAGATATGATCCACTAAACTTTCACATGGTTTTATATTGGTTGATGATTTATCAAATCCCTATGGCTTCAATTAGAAAAATCAACAAAATGTGTGCAGACTTTTCTGGGGAGGAAAACAACATAAAATAGCATTATGTGATATGTAGACCTAAGAAGGAGGGTGGCACGGGTCTGAAAAATCTTACCGAGCTTAGAAAAAAGCTACAGGTATGAAACTTTTATGGCATTTCTTGACTAAAAATAATATGGGGTCTAAATGGTTTCATAACAAATGCTACTTGGATAAAAAAATTTGGCCTGTGAATATTAAAAATAATAGCTCTTCCATTTGGAAAACCATTCTCAAAGCTAGAGAGAAAGGCATGCTTTACATTAGGAGAATAATTTCAAATGGAGAGACTACCTCATTATGGTTTGACCCTTCGATTAATGACAAATTGATGGTTGATCTATTGGGGTGGGATAGGGTTGTAACTAGCAGGTTAGTTGATAATAAAGTAAGTAGTATCATAAGAAATGATCAACTTGACCCATCAATCTTTTCCGAAAAAAGAGAACATGAAGCTTCAATTAAACAAATCATTATATGTAGTAAAAGTAGAGAAGATTACTGGGAAAAAACAAATCATTATATGTAGTAAAAGTAGAGAAGATTACTAGGAATAGGATAAAGGCAAATTCTCGTTTGAAGATGCTTGGGAAAAACTAAGAGCACATTATGATATGCAATCTGAGGCAAACGTTGCATGGCATAATATTATTTGTCGTAAAATGGCTTTTTGCGCTTATCAAGCTTTTATGGGAAACATTAACACTAAAGACAAATTATCTCTAAAGGATAATTCTATTGATACTAAATGTGTTCTTTGTGATTTAGAGAATGAAAGCATAAAACATCTCCTTTTTAAATGTAATTTTAGTGCTTTCAGTTGGGCGTCAATCTATCTTAAACTCAAACTCTCTCTACATAGTGCTCCAAATATGTTGGATGAACTGAATGAAATAAGTAACCATTTCAAATAAAAAGATCAGATCCAAGGTCTAGCTAGATGCAGTTTGTTACTTCTATTTATTATATCTGGCAAGAAAGGAATTCTTGTGTCTTTGACAAATGCAAGCATGATAAATTTGAGCTCACCGGAATAATTTATATAGATGTTAATCATTAAGTTATTGCTTCAACTAGAAAAACAGAAAGTAATACTTTCAATCGTGAAATCTTAAGCAGATGGGGTATTAAATTGAAAGATTAAGGATGAACTTAATGTCTTTCGCATGCCAAACTCTAATCCATCCGAGATTGACGAACGTGTACTGAAAATACATGTATTTGAGAATAAGACTCAAGCAACCCTGGAAGCTAAAAGAGGATAAAAAGATGAAGTTGAAATTTCGAAAAGTAAAAAATGAAGGATAAAAGTAACGATTGATGAGTTGGAACTAAAAAATAAAGAAGCAAGATAAAAGACTCGTAATATTATAGCAAACGTTAATGTGATTGAGAAATGTAAAGAAGATACTAAAAACAAGTTTGAAAATATGTTTAAAAATCTTGAAATGAGTTTTAATGAGAAGTTCATGGAAGCACAAAGACAAGTTGGTAAACCCAGAAGTAATATTTTAATTTTAGAGAGAAAATGAAAATGAAAAAAAGTGAATATGTTAAGGTAACATGGTGGTAATATTGGTAACGAAAGCAAGAAATAATTTGACGGATGATGTAAATAATGGTAGTAACTTTGGATGTGCTTTTACTTCCCAAGTATATGACATACATTAGATTGAAAGATGGATTGATCTCTTTTACTTCTCAAGTATATTTTCGAACAACACTTGAAGGATTTCTTTATCCCGGTTCGGATTGCATCAATGTTCAAGACAAATGATATATGGTGAAAATGCCGGTCTAAAGGAGAGAAAATATGTTTATAAGGATTGAACTTATTCACATTATTCAAGTTTTCGACATTCAGTAGTGGCATGAGAATGATAATCAGTTCTGTTAGACACTTTTTAGATGCACATGATACATATTCTTCCTAAAAAAGGATTTGAAAGTTTATCTTTATCTTCCACTGTAACCTCTAACTTTCAAATTCACTTCAATTAGGGAGAATACTTACAAAAGCCTATTAAAGTCAACAATATTACCAAACCCGAAGAAAATATGTAGTTTAAACAACTTAACTTAAGGGAGATGTTGGAAATTAAACCAACATTTAGAGAGTATGAATGCAATTGATTCTTTAATACTTAATATACATGCATGTATCCATGCATTATATAAATGTATGAAGTTGCCATTTTTAAATCTATCTTAACAATTGAAACATACATTCTTTTATTCTTTTATTAGTAGTCGATATTTGGCTCATTTGACACTGTTTTTAGCTGATATTCCATTATTGAGAACATGAGGGGGCCAAATATAATTAACAGAATATTAGGGTGCCCATATAGGCATATACAGTATTATGTTTTGTGACAACTAAGGGTTTTGATCAGAATATTACAAAGTTTTCTGTTCCCTCTTGGAAATCAAATTTAAATTTCAAAATCCTTCAGAATAAAGAAAGTAATAAAAATAAAAGATAAAAACAAACTTGGAAGAGAGAACTGAATACTCACCAAAATTTAGAACTCGGAATTTAGCTAAATAGAGCGAGTTAGAGTGGGAGATTTAAGCCCAATTCGCTTGCAATTCTTGCAATCAAGATACAGTTAGGGTTTTAAATGGGGTGTTTATTTGCTTGTTTTCGAGTCAAAGATCGTGGTCGAAAGAAGAATAAGCTGATCTCTAAATCTGTAGCATCCAAGAATCGAGTAAGTGAAACCTCAGCTGAATGTCACATTTTTATGGTGGATTTGACTTATGCTTAGAATACTCTGCAGATTCCCTTAGCGACGAACACTCAGCTAAAAAATGTGATTCTTTGTGAAGGTTGAACCCTAGTTTTGAACGAATGTGTTTATTTGCCGTATTTTGATTATCTGATTTTTAATTAATTTTATTTTTACTTCAATTTATTGGTATAAGATCCATCTGGTAACAAACAGCGGCGTTCAAGTTTACAACAGAATTTTGATAGAGAGAATGCTGGCGAAGAACTTGAAAATGAGGTGAGTTTATTATTTCAATGCAATTGTCATGTTATGATATTCTTTTAATAAAAATTTCAACTGAAGGATCGTTTTAATAACTTATGATCACAAGGTTACTGACTGTTTAATTGTGGAAAAAATTGGTAAAGTAGAAGCTCTTAAATAGGTAATATCTGGATTTTAAAATAGCATTTAATTTATTGAGTTGGTTGTTCAATGTGGTACAGATAGCTTTGATGTTCACAGTTTCATTCGAGACTAATAGGAAGTTACTTTAAAAGATGCTGCTTTGTATGCTTATTATACCTGGAAGGTAATATGATATGTAAATGATTCTTGAAATCTCAACAATCCGAACAATCCGTTATAAGTGCTGGTTCCAGTGGATGAAAAGTACACTATTGTTCTTTCAATCCTAAATTTCGTTACCACATTGTCAAAAATATATAGTGTCAAACTGGACATTTAATGACCACTTTCAGTTTAATGATGAATAGATATGCGGCATTCCCGGAACATTCTGGAAGAATCATAAAATTTCCAAAAAATAATGTACACGTTAACTTTAATGGTGTTCATTAAATACAATCACCCATGGATTTGCCTTTGTTTCATTCTTGTTGGTTCATAATAATCTTTATTGTATCACCACTGTACATTACGTTCTGTTGTATGAAAGGTTGAGCTCATGAAGTCTTGTGGTGTACAATTGGAAACACCTGTAGAAATTCAGAAAGTACCAGAAGAGTCAAATATTCAAATTGAAACTATTGGCAATGATGAAGTTTCTATAAACGCATCTTGTAGAACGCCTCGCCAGGGCGATCAACTTGTGGACCTGTCCGAAAGTAAACCTGAAAGGTATAGGTGTGGGTGTGTTACATTACTGTTGTATGCAAGCATCTGTATTTATTTATCTTACCATAAGGTTTACTATTCTTTTCACCTGTGTCTGGAGTTTGAAGTGTTCATAATTTTATATATCAATCTAATTTAAGTAATAAGATAGGATGATAGTTAGGCACGCAACAATAATGCCTTTTGTTCCCATATCGTGACACAAATGAGACAACTAGCCAAAGGGTATAATAGGGGCACATACAATGATGCTATTTGTTCTCATAGTGGACCTGTTCTAATTTCCTTTTCCATGATCCAAAAAGATGTAAAATTAAGTATTTATATAAAATTGTGTTTTCAACATAGCTTCCATTCTCTTTGCACGTTGTAAAGGCTAGAAAGTTAATCGAATTTTACACTTGAAGACCAATGAGTATATAATTTTCTCAAAGCAGGTCTTTGTACTTTATTGTCTTATCATGTATGAAAGAGATTTATCATTTGTTAGTATACTCTAAATGGTTAAACGAGCTAATTTTAGTTTTTTTTAACCAATCAATTAACATTTTTGTTATATATATATTGTTTTGAATAACTTATATAACTATTTATACGATGGTTTTACATTTTCTCTTTTAAATATGTATGTCTATAAAAGTTGATGTATGAATTAAACTAAAGATTCATGTACTTCGATATGATCAAATTACTAGATAACTATACAAAATTACAAAACAAACAACGTAATAGGAAATAAACTTGCTAAAATTACAAAACATAAGTTATATTGGTCTTATTTCATTAATTTGTGATGTATAATAAAAAATATTTACTTTTAATACATACTCGGTTTCTCCTGAAACTAAAGTAACCTCATCTTAGATGAAAATGCTAGAACATAAGGTAAACTTGTCTACAATATGTTATATATCTCTTCACGAAGCTGCTCTGATGAATATTCCGTGCAAAACAGGTTGGTTCAGTCTGATAGTAAGCTAGAGAATCATGGTGATCAGAATCTCTCTCTTCAAATTGATGATCAAGTCAAGCGTGATGCTTCACCTTATGCAACACCTCTAAGTTTAAGTGAAGACATGTATAGTCCAAGAATACACACACCTGTATCAGTTGGAAAAGTTGACTCCGTGGTCGAAACCGAGTATGTATGTTCTATACTTAATCAATCAAGTGACAAGTTAACAGAGAATTCAGGTATAATTAAAGAAACACCACAGCTTGTTATCCCGAGTTTATCTGAGTGGTTAAAACCACCTACAAATGATGAAAATTGGAAATCTAAGTGCTCTGTTAAGAGTCCTAATGTTGATAGACCAATTATTGGACTTGTTGCTACACATTGGAATGAAAATGAGCCTTCTCGTGTTTCACCTAAATGGTTTGATGGAAACGGAATTCCAAATTCTACAAACAAGTATAAGGAGGTAAGTAATCAGTAAAACATTTACCCGATCATGCTTAGATATATAGTTAAAACTTGGTTTAGTTTTAATTAGACATACAAGCCAGGGTGCTTCATTGTACTCAGGCCCAGACCAGAGGCAAGTCCACCAAGCGTCTGGGCTTGGGCAACCCATCAAGGATGGGAAAATTTTCTTTCCGTATAAATGTATACGCGTACATAACAATTTATTATTTATGGTGATTTAGCATTGTGGTCATGTGGTATATGTATGGCATTGTGATCTTACATTCAATCCCCATTAGCCTCATTTTTATGTTCATTTATTTTTGCTTGCACATTAAAATCCCTGGAATTTGCAATTTTAGAAAACAAAGATCAATGTACTACATATATTATCTTTGTTTTCAGAAAATTGTTTATCATTTTCCTAAATGGTCAACTTACAACTTTAAAAAAAAAAAACTTTGAAAATATAATGAAGAATATATACATAAAAAACATATTCCACGCGAAATTGCATGGTTTGCGTTTTTTCCATCAATTTCTTTCTTTTCCATTTTTCAAAATTCAGGGTGAATTTATTGTTTCTAAAAAGGCATATAAGTGCAGTATGTTAATAAATAATACTTCTTTAAGAAAGCACCAATTGTTTTGTCATTTTATTTAATTACCACTATACAACTTCTATGAAAACACTGAACGTTGTGAATGATATCAATATAAATTGTTTTTCCGTCTTTAAAATAGAACTCCACAACTTTATAATTCTTTTTTTCTATCAAAATTTACAATGGAGCTACACTTTGTTTTCTTCTTTTTTTAATATTAAAATGTATTGAAATAATGAACAACATATAGGTAGAACAAATATAATATTTTGCCTTTGGTAAAATGATTTGTTTTTCTTCTCAAACAGACTGGCATGTATGTAATGATACAAAACTAATAACAACAACAATACATAAGCAACAATTCCATGTGTGGTTAGGGCAACCAAAAACTTGGGCCGGCCTTGATTCTACTAACTCATTATTTTAGGCTCTGGTCCTATTTCTTTGGTGGATTGTTTTGCTTATTTTCATGTTGAGAACATGATTATTCATAAAGCAGTTTTTAGTATATTGGTGGAAAAATGGTCAATTGAGTCTGTATAGTATTATAAAATTGCAATTCAGTATAGATTTATTATGTGGTAACTTAATGTCTTGGGTAGTTATTGTTAGCATCAAACTTCTCAGTTTGAAAGAATATCTTAGTAACAAACTCCTCACAGTTTGAATAGGTGGTTTTTGTATTAATATTTTTTGGCTTTTTATGTTGATATGGTTGTATCTAAATCGTGAAAAATAATTGTGTTTTAATTTATTTATACTGGGCGCGCTGATAATATATCCTGGAGCCATGGCCATGAGTTGAACAAGGTAGATGTGAAACTTGGACGATAACTACAATATCAACATTTGCCATGATATTTAAAATTATTTCAGATATTTTGTTGTAATTGAAAATTTGAAATAAAACCAAGTTGATTGTGGCTTTGACTTAGTATACTAAAGTACTCCAGCTTAGTTTCCCTTTGTAGGAAAGACTTCTTCATACTTGTTTCCTATTTTCTCCATATTTGCAATTCTGAATTGATTAAACTTACCAGGATCAGAAGGTCAGCTGGCATGCCACCCCTTTCGAAGAGAGGCTAGAAAAAGCACTATCAGATGAGAAACTATTTCCTAGAAGGTTTGTTCCTTTCTTATTTCTTAGCTTGTAACATCAAGTCTTTATCTTAATTCTGTCAAAAGAGTCTGTTGTTGCTGGTATTAGCACCTACTCAAACAGTATATGGTGTAGTTTGTTGCTTTTGCAGCTAAGTTATTTTCATCTGCTTTGCCTCAGAAGTTGTAGATGCAGATTCTACTCTGTGCAAGCCTCGTCGTATGTTTAGAATAACTGATAAGGAAAACAATAGTAAGATTACAAATTTTCACTAATTTAATTTTAGTCTCTCCTCTTGCCATGCGGTGATGAGTGGGGTGAATAATGAAGGCCACTTCTTCCATATTTACCTTGAAGTTTACCTTATGTTAATTAGTTGGACATCTCCTTTCATGAACATAAAGTAAAATATATGGTTGTTATGGTAATGGTAACCTAAAATGATACGAGAAAACCATTACCATACCAACACCGTGGATAAGTCAAAAAATGACTATCGATGCTTATCGTTACTGCTAATAAAATGATCGTTGGTATACTGATAAACTTGTAAACCATTGATTGGTGTTGATAAATTTATGAATACATAAAAATTTTAAAATTTTATTGCATTAAAATTTTGATAATGATGAAGTGGTAATTATTTTGTTAATGATTCCAACTTTATCAACATTTTGTTTTATTTTAGTTGATGAAGAAATTTTTCTTGATTCATTACAAATTATTTATAATATTATGAAACAATAACATTGCTAATCTCAGATTTTGAACTTAGAATAAAGCTTAAAAAAGTGGAACGTTATCATGAACAGTACTGAGAATATCTTCTTAAAATCTGATACATCTTCAAAATTGTCCATGGTTAGAATTAATTGAAATGGTGAAAAAACAAAATTATTATGATTGGTAAGAACCATTGATTTTTTTTAAACCTACTTTCGTAGGTTAGGGATGTAAGAAGGTCCGCCACTGTCTCATCCCCTTTTAATTCAGGTCTTCATAGAGGCACTTTTCAATGTTGAAGTTTTCTACTCATTTAAGGGATTATTACATGACTCTGCAGATAACAGGCCGCCAAAACCATTGATTTTGATATTTCTTTATTGTTACCTTTACCGTTAAGAATGATAAATTTACAGTTACAACACCGATAACATTAGTATGTAGATGTAGCTTGGTAATGCATATCAATTGTTTGATATTGGTACGGTGATGGTAAGTTTAACATTACCATAATAGCTAGTAAAATACATATCATATGTTGCATAGTTTGCTTTGAAATATATATATATATATATATATATATATATATATATATTTACCATAAGCTTTACTCATGTATCGTTGGATTTGGTTTTTGTGGATGCTTGATTTATTGACCAAAATTATGAAACTGTATCTCAAGAATGAGATAAGATTGCATACAATTGCTCACAACAGATACCGCTCAAGCAGAAGTTTTGTGCACTAGGTAGATGATATTCCTGTTAAAACAGATTTTAAGTTCATATCTCATGAATAAACATATATGGAATTGTAAGTAAAAGAACTAATTATATTCCAAGTTTAATCTTGATGCTTAATTTACTTTTTTTTTAACACCCAGGGATCTGAGTGGAGGATCAGTAAACTTAACCAATGAAGGTGAAGAATGTGATACAGCAGTGTCTAAACCTCAACTCTGCTCATAATATTCCAGTTTTGCTCCATTTTCCAGCTCGAACAGTGTATTTTGTCGTCTGAATTACTTGCAGCTGCTCCCTTAATGTGTTTTCTTACTTTTGAGAAATTTATGTACATAATGTCATGGGTGCTACAAGGAGGTTTTTTTTATCCTTTCTTTGCTCTGAAACATAGCATATATCAGTTTCTGAAATTGATCTGTGAAATTTATGGCATTCAATTGCCTTTTTTTTTAATTAATTATCTGAAACAGCTTGTCTGTTTTTTTCTGTTTCAGTTATGTTCTTGCTCATATTTTAGATTGAAGTTATACACTTTTTTTATTCTTACTTTTTTTAAATATATAAAAATAAAATCTGGTTCCTACGATATTTCAGTTCTGTATAAATCAGACTGCATGATATTTTCTTTTTCAATTCATCCTCCTTTTTATTTTGATATTTTTGACTTTTTGATTTTTAGTAGGACAAATTTTGTTTACAGGTGTGGAAAATAATAAAAAAAATCTAATTCAAGTTTAGGCCTTTTCAAAACCATTTTACAAAAATAGATATTGTTTTCAGCGGGACGTGATATGTATGTGTGCAATTTTAAGGTGTATGTGCGTAAATTTACAGTTTGTATTAGCACATTTTGAAATTACGCAATTATAGTTTTTTTTGTTTATGCAATTTCAATTTGTACAAATATAAAATGTTGATATAGTAAAAAGGAGAATATTTTTGCAATACGCTGTGAACGTGATCTAAAGTTGAAATATGTTTTTTTCTCGGTTTTGTAAATAAAATTTGTCCTTTTTAAAATGGGAACTTTCAAGTAAAAAGATGGAGCTCATATATGGTGATATATCGTCTACACTGTTAAGTTTCAAATTCAATTCTTTTCAAATAATATTTTACTATCTTCGTTTCAAGAATGAAGATAATTGTCCTCTAAGAAAACTTTCCTTTCAGTTGCAAAGGAGTACTATTTTTGGAGAAGAAAGACCATCTTTGATTTCAATAAGGAAGCTCTTCTTTCAAATGTGAGGGAAAAACAAAAGACTACATCTTTCGCTAACGAAGGTTATCATTGTTTCGAATTTTGAATAGAGTAAATTTTCTTCCTCCTAGGCAGAACGTCTTGGCGTTAGAGTTTGCCAAAATATACGTTCTGTACAAGTACACTCGCATCAGCAGTAAAGCCGAGCGTGTTCTCCCCCGTGCTTTACATTTCGTCAATTACACGCTTTCACATATGAATTTTCCTACAGCTGGACCAGGCAAGAAAACCTTTAGTGGACTCTCGAGTTGTTCACGTTGTTCGCCATAGTGCTTGTTGAGGAGTTTACATCCATTAACAGAAGGCAAGAGCTAGAGTTAATATGTGAATTGCCAATAAATTCATTCTTATGGAAGGACTAGTCAAGTGTTGGGTGTACAAGCAAAGAACAAGCACGATGCAAATCGTAAACAATTTAAAAAATGAGATAAGCTTAGAAGTAAGACTGAAGCAGGTTGGGATAATGTCAAATACATTGTTACCGATGAGCACCAATGGAGGAAGAATTGAGCCATGGCAAGTCTTGGTTTTATACAAAAGATTTAATAGATAGTAATAAAACGGTTACTGACACATCTTTTTGCAATTTTCAAGAATTAGATAGAATTGTGTTGAAATGGAGGGAAGCACTAATATTGGATCTTGAGCTTTTAGAGGATGTCTTCCGGAATGTGGCCATTGATAAATAGACCTTGATCTCCACGCAAGTTAATATGACTGTGAATAAAGTTGAAGATGATCCTATTCCCCTCGATGTCCACACCACAACCTCAAATCCTACTTACGAAGGCATATGGGAGGAAGATCTCTCAAAGTGTGCATGGTACACCTAACCTACCCAACTCTTTACATCGAGTGAATTTACCTCGAGTGGGATTTTTGTTGATGATATGGATAGTCCATCTTCGGGTCAATATGTAATTAACGCTTATTCTACTACTCGTTCTATAGGAAGACGCTCATAGACTTCATTGTACGAGGACATCCACAAAGTGGTGGAATTGTTGGGTCGAAGGACACGCTTGAAGTCAGATAATTTATTTAACAACCCATATCTTAATGCTTAAAAATTAAATGTTATTAATCGTTTTAATCAAACTATAAGCAAACTAATGACTTAAAGATAAGATTTTAAAGATGAATGAATCAGGACTCGAGATCAGTTCATTAGGTTCGTAATGTCGTTTATATATGAGAACATGAATTAATTAAAATTGGATAGGATTGATAAAATATGAAGAAAAGAGAAGCTATGGACAAAATGGTCGTTTGGGCAGAATTTCTGTATTAATTCTAAAATGATACATTTTCTCATTCATTACTCGTTCTCTTCTTCTTCTCCATTCTATTAAAAAAAAGATTTTCTTACTTTAATCCACATAATGTCTTCATTCCTTCTCTAAACATTACAAATTAAATATCTAAATTCATGTTGAAAAATTCTCTACAAATTCGTCTTTTCAAGTTTACATTTTGAAGAAGTTTGGAGTTCGATTTTAGAAATCAAAGGAGAGCTTCAAAGTAGTTTCATTGAAACTTGAATATCTTGATATTTGGTGAGTGAGATTTATACTCTATGATATATGATCATCAAATACACCAGAATTCACGTTAAACATCTCAGTGTTGGTTAAGGCTTGAGGAATAAAGTCAAATTGAGATGGTAGAGATAACAATCTTGTTTAATGAATGTTTTAAACAAAACTGGTTATGGAATGAATGTGTTAAGTTATTTGATATGAATTGTTGTTGTGTTAGGTTCAACTGTTGGATTGATTGTTTGGGGACTGATTAAATGATCAAGGGGTGATGTTTTAAACGAAATTGTTTGTTTGTTGAATGATGTGAAGTTGCATTCGTCCGGATGTCAAACGAATTATAACAAAGGCATGAATTCGTGTCGAATGATGTTAGTGCGAAATGTCTCGGTGACACAACGCCATAGGTCGAAGATGGGAATGAGAAAGATTAACAAGGAAAAAGGTGGGGAGAATTTCTGCTAAGGGAAATTCCTTATCCAAGTTCAGGTTCAGCCTGTATAAGGTATTCAAACGTATGAATGCCCAATTCAAATATGAAAATTCAGCTCACAATATTTCAGTGTACTTTCGGGGTTTTCAAACGTTTGAAAGTTTGGATTTAGACGTTTGAAATAGGGTTCAGACGTCTTAATATCCTATTCTGACGTTTGAAATGCTGTGTTGAGGACAATATGTTTGTGTTTTGGATTTTGGTGTTTTGGGATCTCTTGTTTGTTACGGGGACCCGCACGATGCTCGCAAGTTCCAGAGTGACTATAGAGAAAGATGACAAGTTAGGGATGGTAACCTTATCTCGGGAAATGTGTAGTTGAGGTCAAATGAGATAGAAACTATGGCGATGTTTTGAGATGAAGTTCGGTTCATATGGCAGTTTTATAGAGTCGTCTAGCGGTTTTAGGATGTAAAGACTGGATATTACGATATAATACGATATTGCATATATGAAGTAAGTCCATACTCAATAGCTATGAATTTAGGACTTGATCTTTAAAGACAATTTGTAGCGTGAGGTGGTCATAGTTTCGACTGTGCATCTTCAAGCAGCATTGATTCATGTGGATAGAAGAAGTTCCATCTGATGGTATAAGTGAAAGACGTCGGGCTGCGTTGTAGTAAGGGCTATAAGTGTAACATCCCTCATTCCGAGATCTAAAGATGGAGCCTCAATGTGTTGTAGTAACATTGGAATTATCTTTCAGATGCAGAGATGATGTCAATTATATTATTCGATCATAAGTAAACATAGCAAATATTAACTAGAAGTAAGAAACGCATCATTGTAGATCAAATTTAACAATTTAGTTCCCAATATTCATGCCCACACATGGGTCAAAAATATAATACAACATAAGTAATAGTGTTATGTCCAACATATGAAGATGCTGATATAAACACTTAGTACAATAATATCAAAATTACAAACAATACTCCCAAGTCTCTTTGCTTCGTTTTCGACTCCTTTATTCGCCAACCCCCAAAATGCACCCTGTTTAGACCCATAAACTCAAGCTACATGAATGAGTACCCGTGAGTTTATAGTGATAACAATAATAAAAACATAGATCATACATAAAGTCTGGTATAAGAGCAATATATTAGCCTAAACACAAAACATAGTGAGATCACGCTGCCAAAGCACGAAATGGGTTTTCCCCTCACTATAACAAAACATACATTTAAAACAACGTAGTACACAAATAATGTCGAGATTGTCATAATTAGGCTAAATAGCCATTTCACGTAATATGTCATTAGTTATCATACACATTTTAAGCAAATTCTGCAGTTCTAGGCTGCTACTAAGACCTTATGCCTTCTACAGTAAATGAAAGGTTTTAATATAAGCATTCGACTACTGCTAAGGCCTTGTGTCTTCACCGCTTTCTAAATTTCATTAAATTCATTTTTGGTTTCGGTTGCTGCTTAGGCCTTACACCACCGCTTTGATAAGTCAGCTGCCACACTCAGCACCATGCCTACTTCACGTTCATTTTCAGTTGACACTTTAGGCCTTACGCCTACACTTTTTGTATTTTGATTGCCACTAAGGCCTTACATGGCCTACTTCGCTTTTGGTACTCAACTGTCACCTCAGGCCTTGCGTCTTCACCGAATCTTTGGTTGCTACCCCAGGCCTTAAACAATTGTGTTTGGATGCCACCTTAAGCCTTACTCCAACATTCATTTGTGGTTTCCACCGTACCTTAGAACTTACACCTATATTCATGGTTTCGGCTGCCACTTTAGGCATTACGTCTACATTTTCATTTGCGGATGTCACTAAGCCTTACTCCTTCGCTTTTGATTGCCTTAAGTGCCATCTTAGGCCTTATGTCAACAACCGAATGCACTACATAATCATTTACTTTTAGCCTTTTTACTATGCTATTAATTAAGCTAACATTTAGTCTAACTGCCTTTTAGCTAACAAGGTTACTTCTCACATTATCATCGATATTCTAAGTACTAGTTCAGTTCTCTTAAGCCTAATCATAAATTCTCTTCTGAAAGCCAATTTATTTTTGTTTTAATATTTTTTCGAAAGCTACAATACCTTCGGCACTCACCACCCTTGGTTTCGTTTGAGGAAGCCTGTCCCATTTTAGCTTTGGTGACTTATGCTAATTAAATTGTTTAAATTTCTGAATTCACCTCTACCCATAATTCCTCTTTAGCCCTCGACCGCCTTTAGTCCTCGGCTAATATCTTTGGTTTATTAACCATAGCCTTTCACTTAATATTTTGTAATTTCTTACTTATATCCTTATACTTAAGGTTCTGGTTCATTTTACTTTAGGTTCGACACCACATCTTTCGACCCTATCTCTCGATATACATTGGGAACCATTCTCTACACACCAGATATTAACTTTACACGTGTCACCTTCTGATTCATTTGACTTGGTCCTTTCTTACCGTTATTTAGTACATTACTGACACGTTCATCATAAAACCTGGATCTAGTCTATTGAAAATTACTAAATACTTTATTTAATTAAATAATCTCCCCGTCCCAATTACTTGCCATCTGGGACCCAAATTATCCTTTCGGCCAAGCCCAATTACTTTTAGAAATTACTTGCTTTATTTCCAAAAAATCATAAAAATATGCATGTGTTTCTTACATACAATTTCTCAAACTCCGTATTTCCAACTAATTTTCCTTAATATACAACACTCAATTAATTCATACTAATTCATTTAGTTATGAGAGAATTCAATAAATCAAAAGCTAGCTCTAATAATATGTTTCTAACATCATTTTAAATTTTTGGATCTTAAAGATTACAAGAAGTACGAGGAACATTCAATCTTAATTTGGACATGAGAGATTTATGAAGGATTTGTAACATTCAATCTTATTACTCACCTATATTTCGTAGTTGGATGATGTTTTTAGTTGAACTTCTTCTTTTTCTCTTCTTTCTTGTTTAGGTCGCGACCATCATTAAAGAGCTCAAACTATTATTTTTAGTTTGAGTCAGTAATGATATGCATAGGACCGATGAAATGATTTGTGTTATTCACCCATATGGGCCGCCGGCCCACTATTCCCATTCCTTATTTAATTCATTCAAGTTAAGCTTTATTAAAAATTACCTTTAATAAACAATGTACATCCAAATAATTATCACATTATATTATTTAATCTTATAATTCAACTCTTTAAATCTTTATTCTCATAATTAATTTTGTAGTTAATTATTTATTTATTTATGGGGCTTTACAGGTTTCCCCCTTATAGGAATTTTTTGTCCTAGAAATTCAAATAAGGCATGATAGTGATTCTCAAACCATCCCATGCCTATTCTAGCATAAACACATAAGTTCTCTACCCATGTTTCTCAAACAAGATGTACTAGCACATCTACCAATACATAATAAAACCAACCATTATATATATATATGGTTACAACAAGCATAGCAAACATCCATGCTAATTTTAATAAACAACTTAGGATAAGTCTTCTTGACTTTATCCTCCGTTTCCCAAGTACAATCATCTCAGTTCTCACTCCATTCGACCCGAACAAACTTCACCATCTTATTCTAAATCTTTTTCTCATCTCGGTCTACAGTCTGAATGGGCTTCCTAAAATTTATATTTAGCTCAACAACCAAGCCTTCCATTACTATCAGAATAACATACTTAGGGTTTTGGACACACTTTCGTAGATGTGATACATAAAACACATTATGGACATCGATAAAAGCACTTGGTAATTCAACTCTACAATCTACTTTGTAGATTCTCACTAGCATCAGAAATGAGACAACATATCTTGATGCCAATTTTTGGCCTTTCCAAACCTCATAGTGCCTCTCACCGGCAACACCTTAACAAACACATGATCCTCTAGATCAAATTTTAATTCCTTTCGCCTTCTATTAGCGTAGCACTTCTGTCTTAATTGAGCATCTTTCATCCTTTATCGACTCAACTCAACCTTCTCTGAAGCTTCTCTTACAAGATCTAGCTCAAGGATATGTTTATCACCTATTTTGCACCAACTCATTAGTGATTTACAAGGTCTTCCATCCAATGCCTCAAAAGGTTCCATCCCAATACTAGTTTGGTAACTACTATTGTATAAAAATCCCACTAAGTGCAAATGGTCTTCCCAAGGTCATTAAAGTCTAATGCATATATGCTCCTAACAAATCTTCTAGTAAAGGTTGACCTTCTCTATCCGGCCATCTGTCTGGGGATTGTAAGCAATACTCATACACAATCCAAACCCAAAGCACTCTATATGCTCTACCAAAACACATTGGTAAACAACGAGTCTCAATCACTTACTATAGTAGTTGGGATTCCATGAAGTCTCACTATAGTCTTAATATATTTATCGGTTAATTTGGTTTCCATCCTCGTGGACTTTACCATAGTGAAATGAGCACTCTTAGTTAATCTGTCTACTATAACCCATGTACTTTCATTCGCTGCTCTTGTCCTCAGCACCATATCAACAAAGTCCATCGAAACCAAATCCCACTTCCACATTGGAACTTCTAAAGGCTACAAAAGTCTACCTGGCTTTTGATATTCTGCCTTAACTTGTTGGCACGTGAATCAAATCTTCATGTATTTCCCAACATCTGTTTTCATGCCTTCCTAGTAGAAGCTCTACTACTTATCTTGGTACATCTTAGTACCTCCTGGATGAATAACAAACTTTGATCAATGGCATTCGTCCAATACCAACTTTCAAAGTTCTCCATGATTTAGAACATACAACCTTCCCTTCTTCCGAAGCTAACGCTTTTTATCCATACCGAAGTCCTTTAGCCCTTCGGTCTCGGCACCACTCTTTAGGCCATTAATCCTTTCGGCACATTATGCTTTTCGATAATTCTCTCTCTGAGAACAGGGTGAACTTCCAAGAATGATAATGCCCCTAAAGCTCTACTTGAACCAACACTCGACCAAAACCGAACATTACAATTAGCCAAAGTCTCCAAGACTTTCCACTCTTCCATCATAGCTAAAACACAACTCTACTGCTTTCGTTTCAAGGAATCAACAACCTTGTTCACTTTTCTTAGGGTATACTCTATCCAGAAATCATACGAATAACAATCTTTGTTATCTCATGTTCAGCTCCTTTTGAAAGAACAGATATCTCAGAGGCTTATGGTCAGTAAATAATTAAAACCTTTCCTCTATAAGGTAATGCCTTCAAATCTTTAGCGTAAAGATAATTGCTGCCAACTCTAAATCGTAGGTTGGATACCAAACCTCATGGGGTCTCAACTGCCTAGATGCATAAGTTATAATGTTCCCTTTAGCATCAGCACTATTCCTAACCCTAAAACTAAAGCATCAATGTACATCACCATACCTTCATTCTCTTCCGGCATTACTAAAACCAGAGCTTCAGTTAGCCGTAGCTTCGACTCTTGGAATGCCCTTTCGCACTTCGTCATCCAAACATACCTTTCATGCTTTCAGGTAAGCCTAGTTAATGCCGCTGCTATCCTAGAGAAGTCCTGAATGAATCTCCAATAATATCCAGCCAATCTTAAGAAACTCCTTATCTCGGTAACCATCTTGGGTCTCTTCCAATCATTCATGGCTTCAACTTTCAAAGGATCTACAACCAATCCCTCATTCGAAACCGCATGACTTAGGAACTTAACTTTCTACTTCCAGAAATGACACTTGAAAATCTTTATTTTCAACTTGTACTATCTCGAGGTCAACAATACCTGTCTAATATGAACTTCATGATTTTGCTCATCTTTAAAATATACTAGGATATCATCTATAAAGACCAACATAAATCTATCAAATTGATCATAAAAGACTCGGTGTAACAACCTAGAATTTTTAACATTTCGAATGGGAATATTTAATTTATTTAAATATTCAATTTTGATTCAAATTTAATAAATTATAAGAAAATCAATTATTAATAAAATGACTTGATTTTTAATGATGTATTTTTATTTTTATTTATAGGATTTTTCCATAATTTTTAATTTTGAAAATATAAATTATCGTTTGACGTATTTTACAGCAAACATTGGTATTTTTGAAGTTTTATAGAATTAGATAAGCAGTGCATTTTATTTTTGTTTTGGGATCGTATCGCATTTTCGTGCACGATCATATTTTTGTTTTATCGTTCACGGTTCGTACGTAGACGAAATTATGTGTAGCGAAGTGCCGAAAATCAAATTACAAGCTAAACTCTAGACTTAGAATTTTAGACCCTCTAACTTTTCCCTCTTCCTCTTTCTCTTTTCTTTTTCTTTCAATCTTTTGTAAACAAAGAAAAATGGCCACCAATTCAAAATTTAAAATCAAATCAAATACTCAACGTAAAATTGTAAAGTTGGATTCTTTGGGTTCGTATTGATGAGATCTATAAATCCATGTAAGATTTGTAGAGTGCGGTTGTGTTTTGGGAGATCGACATGAACGAATGGAAACTAGGGTTAGACTTTTCCTCTGATTTAGGAGATGATTGGTCACGGGATAGGTGCATTGCGCTTGTTCTGTGAAAGAGAATCTTGTGGTCGAGATTTGGGATGTGCAGTCGTCAATGGTGGGGGCAACATGTCAAGTTGAGAGGCTAGGGTTCCAGGTCGCATTCTTTATGGTGAGGTTGAGTCCGATGTGATAGGGGGGATGCAGAGCATTTGCGTAGAGAAGTTTGTCGGCCTTGTCGGTTGGCGATTTCGTGGGGTGTGGTGGAGGTTAGGGCGTGCATGCACAACCTGGAGTTATGCGTGCCCAGTGGAAGAGAGGGAGGGATTAGTTTGGGTAATTATAGTTAAACTTGTAATTAGTTTAATTAAATAATAATTTAATTTCAAAATCTTATAAAATGAATATCTCTCTCGTACAAGGTCCAATTGAGACGCGGTCTTTTACGTTGCGTTCGTAGGAGCGATATCTACACGATGGAACTTATTTTGTCAAATTTGAAGTAAGTGGAATTTTGAGCTAAAGTCAAACGTCATTCGAGTTTAGATCAAATCGAAATGCTTAAGTATCCGCTGGAATTTCAGTAAGTTATCTCACCTCTGAATGAATACTATAATGATATATAGTAGATACAAATTACTATTTTTATATTTGAATGATTTATTGATTTGGTTTGTGTAACACCCTGTAAAATGAACCTTAATTTAATGAAGTAAATTGAATTAAATAAGCTAAATTTGAATATGGAAATGTTATAAAAGTTGGAATTTGACCATGGAATTTATTCCATTGCGTTATATGGTGAAATTCTAATCTATTTCCATATATAATATGCTGAAAACGAATCTCAAACGAAGAAGGTACGAACGTTTGAAGTTTTCAGATTTAAATTAATTTAGTTTGAATTGAAATTTAAATAAGAATTTAAAATTAGGATTTGAATTTTAAAAATTATCACGGAGGCTAAGTAAACTAACAGAACCAAATATTTCCCAAGATAATTAACCGGTCGACACCCTAGTCATGACCGGCCGACCTCTAACGGTCGACCGGTTGACTGGTCAGTGCTAGATTTTGACAGTGACGACTAGGGTTTAAAGGGGTGTGTTATTATTTTAATGCTCCAGATTTATTCGTTCCTCACCTACTTTTATCATGCGGTTCTTGTGCGTTTCAACCCCTATAAATATAACCATATCCTCTCTACTTTTTATTTATTTTTGGAAATACAATGAAACTCTGCCATTGCTATCTCTTTAATAATATTCAAAAACTCCATAGAGAATTCAGCTAAGAATTCAACCCATTTCTGATTGATTTCTTCTTCCTCCAATCTATTCTTATCATATTCTTCTCCAATTATTCTAAATCTAATGAATATATATACCTCTTCTATTGTGTGTGTATATATCAAAATAGAGAGATTCAGGAAGGGATTGAAAGGCTACAAATATATTGATGTGAAGCTAAGGCTAATTTGTGAGTGGAAACCTTAGTATTTCTTTTTCAGTAATTGTTTAGTGTATTTCTTTTTGGATTTATATATGCCTTAGGGATTTTGGGATTTCGAAAATACAATAGATAAAATCCCCCAAATTTTCCTTTTCTTTTGAAATGTCAATTCTATGTGAAGATTCTCGATTATTTGCATTAATTTAATGGAATTTGTTTCATTGTGTAATTTTTAATGATTTTATAGTCTATTCCACTTCTCCTCCCTCTATGATTCAAATTTATGATTCTTCACAAAATAAGGGTTTAGATTACGAATTTTACTCGTAGTTTACACCGCTTATTCCACATAAATTTCCTTCTTCTCTTTGTAAAAGAGGAGTTGAATAGAATATAGGATTTAGATTGCAATTTCTTTTGTTTAGGATATTCCATTCAATTAATGTAATAAATTGAGTTTCTAATTTATTTACAAGTCCATTATTATAGTTTTAGTTATGAATAATTATTCCCTGTTTGGATATTGAAATCCCTTATTTTGATATGTTGGAATCATGGGAATTTGAAGAGAAAGAGGCTTGTAATAGTAATGGGTTAGGGAATTTACATTTAATGTGAGTTAGGGCATAAAATCTGCATGCTTAGAATTTACTAGGCGCAAATATTTATCTATTCATATTAGCGCAATTAACGTATGATTGTAACGTATATTGCTGAGTTAATTAGTAATTATTATTTTCATTTATTTTCCCCATTAGAAAGGTAATTGATTGTTAGGTGAAAATAAAAGGAAACTCTTATATAGTCTAATTATTTTTTTAAGGCGTAATAAGGAAGGTTCCTTATAAGGCCTAATCTATGAAACAGTGAGATGAGTGTGTGTGTGTGTGTGTGGAGAGTATTTGATTTATGGCTAAGTCATAAGGATGCGAGGTTGATAGAGATACATGACGGAAGTCTGCCCTTCACTTTGAGGCTACTAGCAGTTGTGTACACTTTGATTGATGTGAGATATCCTTATGATAAATATTTGTAATGACGCGTGATTAGCCCCAAATTATGTAGGTGAATCTGCCCAGCTAATATGGCTACCAATTCCTACCAATAGTCGGACTAATGTAAGACGTCATTATGAGTATGGGCCATAAGATGAAGGGCCTGCTTCGGGGTCTTAAGGTATTAAGTGGTTGTTTGAGGGCCCGCCTCTTTTCCCCAAATGGTATTAAATGGTCAAGGAGTTACGTTATGTGGTATCTCAATAGGGGTCTGCTTTTGGAAATAGGTATTAAATGATGGGGCCTGCCTTAATTAAGGTATTAAATAACCAGAGTCTGCCTATTTCCACAAGGAAGTATTAAGTGGCCTAAGAGATTCCATATGATGTCAGCTAGATAGTATCATTGAGGAGCATGCCTTGGAAATATGAATTAAATGATGGGGTATGCCTTAATTAAGGTATTAAATGACCGAAGTCTACCTATTTTCCAATAAAAGGTATTAAGTGGCTTGGGTACCGTCTCTCACATTATTAGCTGTTTATAACATATGATTGAGATATGAGATTCTAGAAACCTACTTTTGGAATGGAAGGCATTATGTGGTTAGACCCGCCTTCTTTCCTTATAAAGAAGTATTAAATGGTTTAATGACTTATTTTTCATAGACATATTCTTATTTTGAGGTATACTGCCCAAGTACTAAAAAGATAAGACTCAAGGTTTTTATTCAGCAGACATTGTTGTTTTGACTCCCTCCTCATTACAACATAGGTTAAAGACGTTGATGGAAAAGGTGATGCTTGAAGACGGAGGTGGTGGGCTTGTGGCAGTATTTACCATTTTTATTCGCTTTCATATGTACCTATGTTTTTAGACTATTCTTGTAACGAATTATGTTACAGTTTGTTGGTATCTTGTATTTTAACATTGTTATGATTTTGAAATAAATGGGTACATTTTACTACTATATTTTGTTCCATCCGCTGTGAGTTCTGAAAGTTTACTTATGGCTCTGTAATGTTATTTCTTGTTACTACCAACAGCTTACCTTATCTCAAACATTATCGAATTTAATATTTTTTGAATGTCTTTTAAAAATTCGAACTGAAAGTACTTAAAAACTATTACTTTTATATTTGAAAAATGACGCTACTTTGTAGGTTGAATATTTACCATGCATAATATTGCTTGGCAAATATTTCCCTTGTAAAAAGATAATGTAATTATTTATCATTATGTTACACTGTAAATATATGCAAAATACTCCCACTTAAAATATGTGACTATTATTATGCAAAAAAAATCAAACATCCCTAAAAAAATTGCATGCTAAATATTATTCCAGCAATCATTTGCATGTAAAATATTCCACCACAACCATCAGCTCCGCCCATTTTAGTCAACTATAAATAAAAATTTGCACTTACCCGTACCTGCCCTAACTTCTTAATAAAAACTCAAAATTTTGGTTTTGTGATCGAAACCCTAAATCTGATCACTAGAGGCATAATTTCAAGCAATCTACAACATCAATCAAACCCTCTTATCAAGCTCCACCCGCGGACACCTCTAGTCATCTTTTAGGAATGCTTTAATTTTTTGATAATTCTAAGGACTTACTATGAATATGTAAAATGAGAGGAGTAATTCTAAATTTTGGAGGTTACGTCAAAATATGGTGGATAGGTTATGGTATAAAAAGTAGCTACATATAAAGACTATAAAGGTTACCAAAAGATATCTACTAAAGGTCATTTCAAATTATGAAGCAAAGGCAATCGCATGAGAATTATTGCAAGATGAATCGAGGAAGGTACTGCATCTTATTTCTGAGATAACTACTGCATGGTATAATATAATAGCTACCGAAAGTTATAAAAGCTATCATAAATTATTATAGTGCACAAAAGATTGCCGCATATTGAAAAATTAACATTACCATAAAATAAAGGGAAGAAGTTAATATAGTTTGGAGAACCAAGGCTATCATGAGTTATGACACTATTACGATTTATAGTTTGAGGGGTTACTACAAGTTATGATTACACAACCGCATGCTATAAAAGGTTTCACAAGCTATAAGGAGTAAAGATACCACATGTTTCAAGATAAGGTTATTGTATATTATCCCCTAACAATAATGAAAAAGAAGTTATTGTGATGCATATTATGAATCAATAGTTATCGCAAGTTGAATATATAATAAGTTATATTACTGAAGCAGTTGCTAAAAATCATTAATTTCTTCTTTTGTCTTGGCAATAGATCGTCTGGACATTATGACGAGGGACAAGGTCATCATGATTTAGGTTGCAATCTTTAAATTAGTCTGCTAGGATAAATACTAACAGTCAGGTAGTCAATAACTTGTACCGTTCTTGTCAAATGTTAAATTTATTGCTTTTCAAAAGATTTGATTTTCATTAACATCAATATTCCCAAATGACATTTTATACCATTTTATTATATAAATGTCGTATACGTGCATATCATCGTAACAAAATATCAATGCCTAAAACTTGGCAATCAAACAGGAAAAATTGTCAATATACCCATGGGTATATGATAAATTTGCACATAATATCATGAGTGAAGCACACATCATAATCCTACACTTGTATTTCTAAAATCAAACAAGTATTTATAATCATCCAAAGGCAGTTAAAGCATTCAATTTATTTATTCAAATCCAGATCAAGCAAGTATTAAATCATTTATCATAATATGAGTATACTAGCATAACATGGATGAAATAAATAATCAATAACTTGCATTAAAATCAAGCAAATTTTCTACTCACTTGACTTTAAACTTATATCTCGTATATTAATAAATATATACTCATGCTTTCTAACACACGCACCCACACTTGGTTTTATTTCTTAAATATCATGTCGTAGCCTTTTAAAATTTAACCCATCATTATTCAATATCATTTGGTATTTAAGTCAAATCATATAATTATATTTGTATATCAGATAAGTTTAAATTAATTTATAAAAATACTTCCATATCATTTTGAATAATTCTCTAAAGTTTCTTTAATAGAAAAGCTTTTATAATAAAACCATTTATCATTTATGGTTTAAATTCAAATTCAAACTATTTTTAAAATAAATTAACTTCAACACATAAAAGCTTTTCTAGTTTCAAAAATCAAATAAAAATATTCATACCATATACATCATATAGGATTTTAAATTCAAACTTAATTTAAATCCCATTATTTTCAATTTGAAAATAATTTAAATTCAAATTCCATTAATTCCAAAGTATTTCAAAATCATTTTACAAAAACTTTTCCATTTACAGAACTCTACAAAATTCTTTTTCAAAGAATTTATAAAAACCTCCTTCTTTCTATAAATTCAAATAAACCAAATAAACTTGAATAAAATTCAAGTTTTCTGCTTCTAAAATATTCTTTATACTTTGAAATTATTTTTAAAGTTTTCAAAAGTTTAAAAATACAAAAATTTAAATTTAAAATGAATTTTGAATCTATAGCGTATTCTTTGAAAACAAACCTACAAAACAAACATAAAGGTCCCTTAACCCTTACCAAAAGTACTCAAAAGTACTGATGTATAATTTTCAGTGTACTACAACTTGTTTTAAAGTGCAAACCCAACTTTAATTCAACGTAGCAACACAATAAGGAAAAGCAAGTAAACTGGAATCAATCTATCTTCAAAATAAATAACATATAAAACTTTAAAACATTTCAAAACTATTCAAAAAAATATTCAACCATAAATTCCAGAGATGTTAGCTTGTTTTTGAAGTGTAATTGTAGCTTAAAATGACTCAACCAACAAAGGAAGAAGAGGGAATTCAAACACAAACAAAATCAAGCAAGTTTAAGGCATTATTGCCTTAAGATCAACCTGATATGCCGACCGCTCACTCCAGGAGCAGTCGATTGGTGGTGACAATCTTTGGGCAGTAATTCCTTGGACATCATTGCTTTCAGTCGTCATTTCCTAGCTTCTAATGGAGGATGTGACGACCCACTCCCGTGCCCAATTCGAGCTTACAATAAACCACACATGTCCAACCCAAATTGAACAGAAAGACGGATAATCATGAGAAAGAAATAAGAAAGAAGAAGAGAAGAGAAGAAGAAGAAACTAAAACAATCACAGAATCTCACAATCGCAGCGGAATAATGTATAATATAATATCAATGACCTTTACAAAAAGAGAAACTGTAATATACATACATTCATCAGAGTACCACAACAAATCACAATCATCGGCCTGGATAGTTATAATAACCCGTCCTTACAAATGCTGATAATTTAAACAACAATGTAGTAAAAAATAAACATATACGTGATTACGACCAGAAGACCTCAAGCTCGTATACTGAAGCTCCAGAGCATCCAAATCTGAATCTGTAAATATGCTCGGTCTGACCCGAGCATGGAAAGGGAAAAAGGCCGGAACAGTCTGGTAAACCACCATGAGAAAACACATCTCAACTGAATTATTAAGTTATAAAAACCTTTCAAAACAAAAGTATCTCATAAGACCACACCGTACATAAACACAGACATGGTTTTTTACCTTACGATAACCAAAACATTTCATTTCAAATTCTGTTATATTATACTAGTGTCTAGTATACAAATAATATTAATCATAGACGAAATTGTTACATTGATTAGATTCCAGCATACTAGCCACAAAGTGGGTTCTACAAACAAAATAGCAAGCACGTAGTGGAGTTTGGATTTCCATACAAATGACCAGGTAAAGGGACTACCTTCCGGCAGTACATCTCTAGAGGAATGTACCAAGGCTACAGATCTACACCTCTACCAACACAAGACCGGCCTACCTCTTCCTAAATAGCACCGAATATGTCATCACCCCGATCGTTATAGACCTATCCGAGGGCCCTCTTCGCATGCACCACAATAATTTAAAACCCGAATGTCATAGTGGGAATAAATATATCTAGAATGGGATGATCATATCCTAATGGTTGCAAACTACATAGCCTTGCTGCATCTACCCTGTTTTGGCCATTTTCGGGTGTGATGCTTGAGGTAACGATTACCATTCATATAGCACATCATCTTTCCTTTTTGAATGCCACATTGCCATTCCATAATCACATAATTGATTTCCAAAAACGTATAACTCCTAAGCTCGTACGTCCCAGAAAAGGGTGTTAAGCTAAGAGTGGTTGCCTTCTCCACCATCAACAGATGATGCGTTTATAGAGATCAATCAATGTGATTTTAAAATGCAATGTCAGACATTCGTCCATATAAGTTTTCCAAGAATAGGACAAACTGAAGGTACTTCTCCTACCACATCGTGTTTTGGGATTCACCCCTAGGATCAGTAGCGATTAGTCCTTGCATTGGATATTTCATAACAAAGAGAACACTGCTACTATATGTATATTAGGAGTTTATCCCCAAATGATCAACTAGCAGTCCTTCATTACAAAAATCCCAAATATCAATGTCTTCCAACACCTGTACATTCGAACGCATATATGTTGGTCCGAAGTGGTTTTCGGATAAACCGATCCCGGTCTCTCCGGATTAACAACGATAAAGATCCCAAATTTGACAGTCGATTATTTAACCATCAAAGCAACAATAAAATCTAGCACATAAGCATTCACTAGGCCCATTTAATTAATCTTTTATTAGTTAAATCAATTTCCAAATATTTACTTCAAATTTCTTTAAAAAGATATATTCACAAAACCATTTCAACTTATTCGATAATGGAAAACATTCCCATATACTTGTATTAACGATATAAGTATATTCACAAATAATTTCATTTTTAACACTTAGAAAAATATTTCCACATTTTTAAAATGGAAATATGTATGTGTATATATATATATGTATGTGTGTATATATATGTATGTGTATATATATATCTTAAGGAAAGTATTCTTCAAAACACACTTTATTTGGATCAAAACGAATATTGCGTAAAACATAGTTACGACACCCCAAAACACTAGTATAGGGATTCGATTAATTATATATATAAATCTCATATACTATATAAAGTATTTCCTTTCGAAAATCATATACTATAACAACAGTATTATGGTCCATGCCTTCCTTACTTCCCTGAAAACGTTTATTACAACAATAAATGTTGAAATTTATGTTTTCGATGCTTATCGCATTTTAAATCATTTTCGAACTATTAAATTCCATTTGGAATTATTATTTTCCAAAACATTACTTCCAAAAGATAAATTACTTTTCAAATGATTAACTCCATCAAAATATTACTTTCAAACATTCCTTTAGAAAATAAACCACTTTTAAAACGATCAACTCCATACCTAAATTTCAACATAAATTATTTCTATATTTATAAACTACGTTTATAAATTTCACTTCTATTTTATAAAACCTCCATTTTTACAACTTCTCTTTAATTATAAAATTCCTTTTATAAATCTATTCTTTTCTAAGTCTCATTTATTTATAAAATCCATTTATAAATCCCTTTTTCTTTGATAATCTAATTTATTTAGAAAATTCATTTACAAAATATTGATTTCAAATCCATTTAATATTTCATAAAACACCATTTAAAAATCTATTACTTTATTTATAAAATATACTTTTATAAATCCTTTATATAAGTTATTCTAGAATCTTTATTTAACATATTTCACAAAATAGTTAATTTAATATTCCAAAAATCAAGCTTTTATTTTATGTCAAATAAATTGCTTCTTTTAATAATTCAAGCATTATTAAAACATATAAAATTCCAAAATCACTTAAAAATCATTCCCAATTCAAAATCATTATTTTATATTTCAAAATACCAAAAATAAGGCCCGGTGCTACTAAAGCACTAAATAAGTCAAATCATATCACAAACAATAATATGGCATCCAAGACATCATATATTAGCATATATATGAAAAGTAAAATCAACAGTAGTGAGGAATCTTGTTGGATCCCTCTAACATATACCCCTGCATCACATATAGTATATAATCATTAAAAATATAAATCAACCGCTTCAAGGCGTGGTTCTTATACAAAGGGTCACCCGCTCTTACACGGGAACGTAATAGGATCTCATCTGCTCCAATAGGCGGGAATATATCCAAACCAACTAATAAATATAGTAAATCATCCAAACAAGCAACAAACATCATAAATAAAATTATTCCCACTTATATAAAAATATAAGCATGCCAGAGAGGTGAGTTTACTCACAAAAATTCCAGAAATCGCCTAAGCGCTCCGGTTTGAATTAAAATTGAACGGTCGTTCAATTTAACCCAAAATTCCTACTGGCTCCGAATCCATCCAATCCAAATCTATAGCGTAGTACTCGCTGATACGATCGCAACGTAACTTGTCGCGCTCAAAACCGACCTCTTATAAATAAGTATGAATTAATTAACATACGAGATAACTAAATTAACATTAACTTTAATAATTAATTTTCTTTTTAAAACTTAAACCTTTCTTCCATCTTCCCACTCGCACGCGAATATCCAAGCGTTGCTTTTTTTTTAAACAAAGGCCGATTGATCGCGACACCACCGAGCTCGCCACCGCCGGCATGTGCTCACGCCACGCCACCGCCTGCCCTACTCGCCCCGCCATCACCCTACTGCCTTGCAGCCTCGCATGCGCGAAACCCAAAAAACCACGCCTCGAACGTGGGCACCCAGCCGCCGCCTTGGTTCGTCGATCGATGATCGGTTGGTATGGATTGGTTCATGGAGTCGAGCTCTCCAACTTTCACGTTGGACGTTACAGCTAATTTTGCTCCTAACTCGTCGTGCAATGATGGTCGTTGGATCGAGGTTTATTTTTAATGGTGGATAGGGTTTATAAAGTTTAGGGTTTGCAAATGAAGGAAAGTTAAAGGGCCTTTTATAGCAAATTTAAAGCAATATTCACACTTATATTTTTCGTACTCCAAATAAAGTGTGCCGCCTAGCGTACTATATGTTATACCCCTATTCCGAACACAATGGTATATATATCAGAAGTCAATTTCATCATATACAGAAGTTAAATTTTCAAAATAAAATTATATTAATTTAAATTCCTTTAACTAATTTCTACACGCTTCGAACTTGCACGATCAAACGATACGTCCAATCGCCACAAAATTCGACGGTATATAATAATTTACTATTACGGATCCAATGAAACTGGTTTCGTCGAAATTCAAGATAGTGCCCCAGAAAGCTATTTTTACACGTTAATTAAAACGAGTAATTTCCAAAATCAGTTTAACCACTTTTAATTCACATTTAAAAGTTTACTATCTTCCTTGTTGTTCAAATAGAATTTAAATCAACTTTCGAAATCATTTTCATTCACATTAAATTCAGGATTCAATTATTTAAAAAAATTCCAAATATTAAATTTAACAATTTAGTTATCAAATAAATCGCTATGAAATATTAGTTTTTTAACTTCTAAAATTAATTTTTCAATATTTAAAATAATTTAAATATTCCAAATTTGAATGACTGAAATTTTGGGTTGTTACATTCTCCCCCCTTAAAAGATTTCGTCCTCGAAATTACGAAGGTAAGAAAAATGCCCCAAACCCATTAACTTTTCAAAACAATGAGTGGAAACTTGTTATCACATTTTCTCAATCTTTAAATTCATAATTAAATTTCCAAAACCAACTAATACCATCATTCATTCATTCCAAGTTATAACTCAAAAATAAAAAAAATTATCAAATTTTTTTCCAAAATCCTCAAAAAAATTCTAACGCCTTAAATTTATGGAAAATTTCGCCAGCGTCTCCTTTGCGTGATTCGATCAAAAAATTCACAATATATATAATCACAAATATACATCTCATCTTCAAGGATGAGGCATTTTATAGGGAAAAATATAAAAATACGATATGTAATCCGAGATGTGTACCTTTTATTATATTAGCAAGCATATACAACCAATATAATGCGAAAGCAAGCTCCAAATATGAAGCATCCACCGTACTAATCACTCAATAACCAATGAAAAAAGTATAGGAAAAGTAATATCAATATATAACATGTACTAATACAATAACTATGTGCAAATGTAGCAAAAGTACAAGAGAAACCGTCAAACAATTTATATTCATCCAATTAGTTCATAAGCATATCAATTTGCATTTCCCAATGTCAACATTTAATTTATTAAAACCTTACAATGTACATATATCATTCATATACAAAACCATACCTGATCGCTCGCTCGATCGCACAATTTTACTTCCGAACTAGTATCGTTCACACGACCACTCTAGTGCGACTCGGATCTGGTTCCATGATTAGAAACTATCATTCTCCTTGCATAACCATATAATATGATAGAGAATATCAAAATCAATCAAAAATTGATGCAGCAGCGGAATAACAAAATGATTATTCTGTGAAAAGTAGCAATCGATGGAATGAAGAATACTAAATGGCCCAAATTCGTTGATCCGAAGATATCGAATTCTAGCTATCTTCGTCACGTTGATCGCACACGATACCGTGAAAGAAGATCTGCAATTCTTCATACGTTGATCAAGCGCACTTGATACCGTGAATTGGCTTCTACGATCGTTGATTCGAGCGCACTCGAATGCCGAAAGAGGAGACAGGAGATCACACTCAACTACAAATTTAATGAAAGCACAAAGCTAACAAACAAAAGTTTTTATTCAAATCAACTCAACTATTACAAATGACCCATCCCGCCTATTTATAGGCTTACAACTCACACAAATGAAATTTGTACAACACATAGGTCGTTCACGACCTAACAAACCAGCGACCTAAACAGACGCGACCTAAAAACAGACGACCTAAAACAAACAGTACACGACTTAACGAAAGAACATTAAGTACAATACAACACAACACATAGGTCGGCAACGACCTAACAATACAACCCACGCAACTTAACAACAACTGCGACCTAAAAATAAGGCGACTTAAGAGATAGCGATTCACTAAATCTAGGCGACATAAACTTCAACGAATTAAGCTTTGTACGCGACCTAAAGCTTCGCGACCTACTCTTGAGCGACCTAAGGTCTTGCGACCTAAGACCAGAGCTTCATGACAATCTTCCTGCGACCTATCACTGGAGCGACCTATCGAAACTGCACGTGAGTTAGGTCGTTCGTGACTTAAAGGAGCGGCATGTAAGTTAGGTCGTTCGCGACCTAAAGAAGCAGTAGGTCGTTCGCGACCTAAAGAAGCGGTAGGTCGTTCGCGACCTAAAGAAGCGGCATATGAGTTAGGTCGTTTGCACCCCTCTTCGGCGACCTTAGACTTAGGTCGTACACGACCTAGGACTTTGTTAGCTCGCATTACTTCTTCGAAGTTAGGTCGTAGCTCCTTATCTCGCGACCTGTTAAGTCGTTCACCACTCAAGAAATGGTTAGGTCGCTCGCGACCTAACACTTCACCATCCTGGGCTGCATCATCCTCCCCTGGTTGAAAAAAATTCGTCCTCGAATTTGCGCCTTCCTTTTCCACAACAAGCTCATCTCCATGATATGGTATAAGATGTTTAACATTAAACACGTCAGAAGTGTATATATCCTCCGGTAGCTTCAACCTATAAGTGTTTTCATTGATCCGTTTCACGATCGTTACAGGACCAATCTTTCGAGCTTTAAGCTTATTGTATGTTCCCACTGGAAAACGATCCTTCGTTAGTACAACATATACTAAATCTCCTTCATTAAATTCAACGCTTCTTCGTTTCAAATCCGCAGCTCGTTTATACTTTTCATTTGCTTTCTCCAATCGTTCCTGAACGATTTTATGACATTCTGCCAATCCATCAACAAAATTAATAGCCCGTTTAACGGTTCCCTTTGGTTGTGGTACTATCGTCAAATCCAATGGCCCCTTTGGTAAACTTGTATACACTATCTGAAATGGACTGAAACCCGTACTACGGTTTATAGCATGATTGTGAGCAAACTCTGCTTGGCATAACTTCATATCCCAACTCTTCAGGTTATCCTTCACCAGGCACCGCAATAAATTTCCCAGAGATATGTTAACAACTTTGGTCTGTCCATCGGACTGCGGATGGTAAGCACTACTGAAATTTAGCTTTGTTCCCACCATCTTCCACAAACTCAGCCAAAAATGACTTAGAAATCTAGTATCCCGATCAGAAACAATGGATTCTGGTAAACCATGTAAGCGATACACTTCTTTAAAGAATAACTCGGCAACACGGACGGCATCAGCTGTCTTCTTACAAGCGATGAAATGTGCCATCTTCGAAAACCTGTCTACTACCACATATATCGAATCATTCCCCCTCTGAGTTCTCGATAATTCCAAAACAAAATACATACTGATATCAACCCATGGTCTAATCGGCACGGGTAACGGCATATACAATCCCGCATTTGTCGATGTTCCCTTGGAAACTTGGCAAATATGACATCTCTCCACAAACTTTCCAACTTCCCGCTTCATCGAAGGCCAATAATAAGATTGAGAAATCAATTGCAAAGTACGATCTCGGCCCACATGCCCTTCCTCATGCAACTCCTTTACAATCTTCATACATAAGCTGCTCATCCACCATTACAAACTCATCCGTCTTCCCCTCCTTGACTTCATCTACATACTTCACAAAGTAATGATCATCAACAAATAGTTCTGGTAATACATCAAACCCCGTCACTTCAACCTTCATTGTAGTCAGCAAATGATTCCTTCGACTCAATGCATCTGCCACTCTATTTGTGATTCCCGATTTATGCTTCACCACAAATGTAAATTGTTGTAAGTACGCAATCCACGAAGCATGCCTTGCTGCAATCTTGTCCTGTCCCTGCATATGCTTCAACGCCTCATGATCAGTATATAAAACAAATTCTTTATGAAACAAATAATGCCTCCAATGTTTCACAGCTTGCACAACAGCATAGAATTCCACATCGTAAGTATTATATCTCATTTTTGCTCCTGATAACTTCTCACTGAAATATGCAATAGGACGTCCCTTCTGACATAACACCCCTCCAATTCCAACCTTTGATGCATCAGTATGTAATTCAAACAATAACTAAAAATTCAGCAACACTAGAATCGGTGCTGTCGTCAATAGTTCCTTGATTCTCTCAAAGGCAAACCCTGCTTCCTCCGACCATGAAAATTGCTTCCCTTTCATACAATTAGTAACTAGTGCCATCACACTACTGAAGTGTGGAATGAACCTTCGGTAGAATGACGCCAAACCATGAAAGCTTCTAACTTCTGTAATCGTCCTGGGTTGTGGCCAATTTCTGATTACTTCAACTTTATTCAGATCCACCTATATACCTCCTCCGATATAACATACCCCAAGAATAAAACACTATGCGTCATGAACACGCATTTCTTCGTTGCAGCATAAAATTGTTCCTGTCGCAATACCATCAACACTTCTCTCAGATGTTGCAAGTGTTCTTCTGGATTCCCACTATATATCAGTATATCATCAAAATACACCACTACAAACTTCCCGATAAATGGTCTAAAAATCTGATTCATCACCAGCATAAATGTACTAGGTGCATTCGAAAGACCAAACGGCATAACCAGCCATTCATATAATCCTTCTCTTGTCTTGAATGCTGTCTTCCATTCATCCCCTGGTCTTATACGAATTTGATGATAACCACTTTTCAAATCAATCTTCGAAAAGATAGTAGCCCCACTCAACTGGTGCAACAAATCATCAAGTCTCGGCATTGGAAATCTGTATCTCACAGTAATCTTATTCAGTGCTCGACTATCAGTGCACATCCTCCACGTTCCATCCTTCTTTGGTACTAACAAAGCTGGCACCGCACAAGGACTTAAACTTTCCTACACACGCCCCTGTTCAAGTAATTTTCCTTCTCAACTCCTCATGTTCTTTTGGACTCATTCTGTAGTGTGGTCTATGAGGTAACACAGCTCCTGGAACAAGATCAATTTGATGTTGAATGTCTCTCAACGGCGGTAACTCCGTTGGTAGCTCCTCAGGAAATACATCGTCAAACTCTCCCAGCACTGGTTTCACTTCCTCAGGGATCTCAACCACTTCATGACTCTCACGTCCAATCAACAAGAATACTTCAGGCTCCTCTTCTACCTCCTTAACAAACTCCTTCAATGATAACAAAGTTTTCAACTCTTCAATCTCCTCCAACTTGTTTTCTTCGTGTTGTCGCTTCTTAGGAATCAAAGTGATTTTAGTTCCTTCAAACATAAAACTATAACTGTTAGTACGTCCATCATGTTGCACAGCCCTATCATATTGCCACGGTCTCCCCAGCAACAGATGACATACGTCCATGTCCACAACATCACACCAAATTTCATCCTTGTATTTCTTCCCAATTGAAAAATTAACATAAGCTCTTCGCCCAACTTTCACCTCCCCACCTTTCCTCAACCAAGCTAACTTGTAAGGTTTCGGATGCTTCTCTGTCTTCAATGATAACTTCTTCACAGCTTCTGTAGAGATAATATTATCATAGCTTCCCGCATCGATGACAAACTTGCAAACCCTTCCCAAGATAGTGCATGTTGATTGAAAGATGTTACTCCTCAACCAGCTAGTTTCCTCCTCCTGTTTTGGTGTTAAACACGACCTCTTCATCATCAATGAATACCCTTCATCTCCCGACACATTCTCTTCCTCCTCATCATGTAGTGAATTAGAACAGTCAGCTTCTACCTCATCTTCCTCTGCCTCCGCAATCATCGTTTGTTTCTTTGGCTTCGTACATTCATTGCTTTTGTGACCCATCTCCTGACAATTGAAACATTTGATACCACTATTGACCCTGGTCTTAGCAACTTCATTGACAACCAGTTTTGCAACAGCCTTCGACGCATTCGCATTGCTACTAGCCCCTTTCATTGGATTGTTAGAATTTGTAAACACACCACCACCTCTCCTTCCTTGTTTCTCCCAGGCTAGAGCTTTTTGATGTGCTTCAGCGACAGATCTAGGATCAAACATATTCACCATATCCTGTATCTGCATTCTCAACCCTCCAACAAATCTAGCTGTCAACTGCTCCTCCGTCTCCATGATATAATTCCTCACAATCAATTGATAGAATTCATCAGCATAATCATTAACAGTCTTTGTTCCTTGCCTCAAGTTCTGCAAACGTTGATACATAAGAGACTGATAATTGTAAGGTAAGAATGTAGCTTTCATCAATTTCTTCATCTTTTCCCAAGATTCAATCTTTGACTTCCCCATCCGTTCACGTGTAAGTTTGGTTTGCTGCCACCACGCCAAAGCTCTACCCCTCAACCTTGTAGCAACCAACTTCACTCTACGATGTTCTGGAACCTCCTTGAAGTCAAAAATCTCCTCCACATTAGACAACCAATCCAAAAACTCCTCAGCTTGCATACCACCTTTGAATTCTGGAATTTCAGTCTTCATCCCTGATTCCCATCGACGATCATCCTCAACATCCCTATATGCATTTCGTCCTTGGTCTCGATCTCGATAATGAATATTGCTTCTATCACTCTCTTCATCATAATCACGTGTACTTCGATATCGATCTCGACTATTAACATCTCTTCGATCACGCATGTCTCTTCTAATATGTCGTTCTTCATCATGATATGGCTCATACTCAAACTCACGTTGAGTTCTTCTTTCTTCATCTCGATACTCTTGGTGATCTCTTCTCATCGAAACTGATGATTCCCTTCTTCCTCGATCAGATTGTGGCGATACCCTTCTCGCTTCCGTAACCGATGGCGAAACTCGGTTTCCTCCATGGTTCGAGATTGGCGATCTCCTCCTTTGGCCTTGATTCATATCATTCATCAATTTCTCTAACCTTCCAATACCTTCGTCTAACTTCTCATTGAATTTGTTACTTATGCGTTGTTCCATTTATTCGGCATCTTCCCTCTTGTACAAATCTTCAATGTTTTGATGTCGATTAGCTCTCCTCGGTGGCATTGTCAGATGAAACAAGATTCAATTCTCGGCTTGTACAAATCAAAATGATACCAAATGAGGTACGGCCTTCAACTTCAAACTCTTTGGCGCACAAAGCTTCCACGCACAATTCAAACACCTTTCCTCCTTAGATCCGAAATGATATGGATCGAAAACTCCAATCTTGTTGCACTTATGATAAACACGACTTGAACTTCTTCGAATAATAATTGGCTCCAAGACTCGGCTTAGCTATGATTGGCTAAGTCTAGCTTTGATACCAAATGATGCAGCAGCGGAATAACAAAATGATTATTCTGTGAAAAGTAGCAATCGATGGAATGAAGAATACTGAATGGCCCAAATTCGTTGATCCGAAGATACCGAATTCTAGCTATCTTCGTCACGTTGATCGTGCATGATACCGTGAAAGAAGATCTGCAATTCTTCAGACGTTGATCAAGTGCACTTGATACCGTGAATTGGCTTCTATGATCGTTGATTCGAGCGCACTCGAATGCCGAAAGAGGAGATAGGAGATCACACTCAACTACCAATTTAATGAAAGCACAAAGCTAACAAACAAAAGTTTTTATTCAAATCAACTCAACTATTACAAATGACCCATCCCGCCTATTTATAGGCTTACAACTCACACAAATGAAATTTGTACAACACATAGGTCGTTCACGACCTAACAAACCAACGACCTAAACAGACGTGACCTAAAAACAGACGACCTAAAACAAACAGTACACGACTTAACGAAAGAACATTAAGTAGAATACAACACAGCACATAGGTCGGCAACGACCTAACAATACAACCCATGCAACTTAACAACAACTGCGACCTAAAAATAAGGCGACTTAAGAGATAGCGATTCACTAAATCTAGGCGGCATAAACTTCAACGACTTAAGCTTTGTACGCGACCTAAAGCTTCGCGACCTACTCTTGAGCGACCTAAGGTCTTACGACCTAAGAACAGAGCTTCATGACAATCTTCCTGCGACCTATCACTGGAGCGACCTATCGAAACTGCACGTGAGTTAGGTCATTCGCGACTTAAAGGAGCGGCATGTAAGTTAGGTCGTTCGCGACCTAAAGAAGCGGTAGGTCGTTCGCGACCTAAAGAAGCGGCATATGAGTTAGGTCGTTTGCACCCCTCTTCGGCGACCTTAGACTTAGGTCGTACACGACCTAGGACTTTGTTAGCTCGCATTACTTCTTCGAAGTTAGGTCGTAGCTCCTTATCTCGCGACCCGTTAAGTCGTTCACCACTCAAGAAATGGTTAGGTCGCTCGTGACCTAACACTTCACCATCCTGGGCTACATCAAAAATCCATATCCAGTGTTTGCCGTCAAGAAATCGAGTGAAAAATCCTAACTTGGATCGGTGTAAATCACCTCGAAATCGTATATTCAAATCTGGATCAAACAGTTATGCGAATAAAATAATATACGTACGACTTACATATTTATTTCAATTGATTTCTTATTATATCCCATTATTTTTCTTATTTCCATTCAATTCCTTTTACATTCATTTGATCCGCATTCAATTTAAATCAAATTCAATTATTCATATTAATTTCGCTTACATTCAATTCACTTACATTCACTTAATTAATATTCATTTTAAATTCAATTTACATTTAACAACATTTCATTCCATATTCAATTTACTTACTATTTCTTCTTTAATACTAAAAACACTTAACAACCATTCCATAAAATTATTTACTTAAGTTTATAAACATTTTTATACAACACTTCTTATGTTTATTTTCACTTTACAACTTAAATTCATATTCAGTTCTATCAAACAACATTCTAAAACATATTCAATTCTTTTAACAACTCAAATTGAAATGCATTTTATAACTCAAATTCATTTTCATCTATTGTTCAATTTCAAATTTTCTTTTGTTCGCTTAACCAAAATGTTCAACCATTTTAAAATTTGGTTTTACTTCCCTGTTCAAATTCATAAGTTGTAAACTTATTTCTTATGTATACTATTTCAAATTATAAGTTCAAAAACTTATTTTTCATATATTTATCAAATCATACTTGAAATATTACAATCAAACTTGTTTTATCCAAAAAAAACTCCAATAGTAAATTATTAAGGTAGCAATTTATCACTTAGAAACTCGAAAATGAGTACTGATGATGCTGCAATCATCGCCCGAATTATTTTCCAGCGACTTTAGTGAGTTCAGTGCTTTTTATTTTTTATTTCTTTTAAATTATTTTTATTTACAAATCACATTTATAAATTTATACTTATATATATAATTTCACTTTGGTTGTATAAAACCATTTCTTATTGTTTATCTTTGTTTCCATTTATAATAATAACAACTTTTATTAGAACACAAACAATAATTGATAATAATCAAATATTACCATTCGCTAACAACCAAACACACCATATAACTATAATAATTTGTGAAAAAATATCCTTTTATATATATATATATATATTATATAAGTTAGGTAAAATTATTTCATTTACCCAATTTCAAAACAATTCTGTGTCGGTTTGCCTTGTTTAAGCGTTTAGAAACCCCTATCGATAACATGGCGTCTCACATATCAACTAGAATTCATAAACCACTCAACAGGTAAATTAACATAATATAAAACATTTTTATAATCACTAACAAATATGCGCTCATATCTATAATACACTCAAACTCAATCTAGGGTATTACCAACCCTATCTATAATAAGTACCCAACCAAAGCCAGGGTGTTCGCACAATCCTAAGCTTTGATACCACGCTGTGACAACCCGCTCCCGTGCCTAATTCGAGCTGACAATAAACCACACATGTCCAACCCAAATTAAATAGAAAGACGGATCGTCATGAGAAAGAAAGAAGAAAGAAGAAGAGAAGAGAAGAAGAAGAAGAAAAGGAGACTAAAATAATCATAGAATCTCATAATCACAGCTGAACAATGTACAATATAATATCAATGATCTTTACAAATAGAGAAAATGTAATATACATACATCCGTCAGAGTACAACAACAAATCACAATCATCGGCCTGAACAATTATAAGAATCTATCCTCACAAATGTTGATAATTTAAACAACAATGCAGCAGAAAATAAACATATACGTTAATACGACCATAAGACCTTCAACTCATCTACTAAAGCTCCAAAGCATCCAAATCTAAATCTGTAAATATGCTCGGTCTGACTCCAGCATTGAAAGGGAAGAATGCCCGGATCAGTCTGGTAAACCAGCTGAGAAAACACATCTTAACTGAATTTTTAAGTTATAAAAACCTTTCAAAACAAAGGTATCTCGTAAGACCACGCCGCACATAAACACGGATGGGTTTTTTACCTGACGATAACCAAAACATTTTATATCGAATTCCGTTATATTATACTAGTGTCTAGTATACAAATAATATTAATCGTAGACGAAATTGTTACATTTATTAAAATCCAGCATACTAGCCACAAAGTGGGTTCTACAAACAAAATGGCAAGCACATAGTGGAGTTTGGATATCCATACAAATGACCAAGCGAAGGGACTACCTTCCGGCACTATATCTCTAGAGGAATGTACCGAGGCTACAGAACATATAAACCTCTACCAACACAAGACCGGCCTACCTCTTCCTAGATAGCACTGAATATGTCATCACCCCGGTCATTACCGACCTATTCGAGGGCCCTCTTCGCATACACCACAATAATTTAAAACCTGAACGTCATAGCGGGAATAAATATATCTAGAAGGGGATGATCATATCCTAATGGTTGCGAACTACATAGCCTTGCTGCATCTACCCTGTTTCGGTCATTTCCAGGTGTGAGGCTTGAGGTAACGATTACCATTCATATAGCACATCATCTTTCCTCTTTGAATGCCACATTGCCATTCCATAATCACACAACTGATTTCCAAAAATGTATAACTCCTGAGCTCGTATGTCTCAGAAAAGGGTGTTAAGCTAAGGGTAGTTGCCTTCTCCACCACCAACAGATGATACGTTTATAGAGATCAATCAATGTGATTTTAAAATGCAATGTCAGACATTCATCCGTACAAGTTGTCCAAGAACAGGACAAACCGAAGGCACTTCTCCTACCACATCCTATTTTGGGATTCACCAATAGGATCGGTAGCGATTAGTCCTTGCATTGGATATTTCATAACGAAGAGACCGTTGCTACTATATGTGTAACGACCCGTATTTTTTAACGGATCGACAAGTTCGACAGAATCTGGAATTTTAGAGTTTTTGAGCCATTTCAGATTTTAGGCGAAAATGGCTAAGTCCTGAGTCGTGAACGACTTAGTGTAAGTCGTGAGTCGTATACGACTTAGGGGATAGGAGCGACTCAGGGATTTGACTAGTTAAGGGTGTAAGGATAAGTCGTTTGAACGACTTAAGGGGTAGGCGCGACTTAAGGACTGGGCAAGATAAGGCTTAAGTTGTAACAGTTAAGTCGTGACCGAGTTAAGGTGATGAGTCGTACCCAAGTTATCTGATGAGTCGTACCTAAGTTATCTGATGAGTCGTATCCTAGTTATCTGATGAGTCGTCTGACCAGTTGAGTCGTAACCCCAGCTATTTGTTAAGTCGTGACCGACTCAGTAGTTGGCTGATAGGTTATAAGTCGTAGGATAGTGGGATTTGATAAGTCGTAGACGACTTAGTAGTTGAGTCGTATATCCAGTTAAGTCGTAGACGAGTATCCCAGTAGCCTAGCTAAGTCGTGAGGTTGATAAGTCGTAGCCGAGTTAACTGTTAAGTCGTAAGGGATCTGGGTTTTGTTGAGTCGTAGGCACACGCTATGAGTCGTGATCGACATAGGAGATAGCTGTTTTGTCATGAGTCGTAGGCAGATGTGTTAATTCGCTAAAGGGTAGTCTGGTTAGGTTGTAGAAGCCAGAAGTCGTTGAGTCGTAGGGCTTTGAGTCATAAGTCGTAAACGACTCATGAAGGCAGACGACTTAGGGTATTTTCTGCTATAAATAGGAGAGCTTCTCTTCATTTTTGGGATCCGAATTTTGAAGCGACGAAGTGCTGCCATTTTGAGAGCTCGACTTCTACACTTCTTCACTTCTTTTCTCTACTCTAATCTAGTGCTTCCTTCCATCCAAATTGAAGATCAAGATTGAAGATTCAAGAGCTAAAGTTGAAGATCTTCATCTTTTCAAGAGAGATTTCATCGTTTGAAGCGGATTCGTGATAGATCAAGCTTGATCCTTCGCTATCCAGATCTGAAGCGTATTGATTTGAGGTTGTTTAGGTGATTTGGTGAGTGGTGATTATCTATCACACGGATCCAAAGGAGTATATCGGATTGTTGACCCGATTTGGTGTTAAAATAAGGATTTCCATGCATTTTCTTCATCCAAAGTGTAGATCCATATAGATCCATTGTTCATGATGATGTTACATCCATTTTATCATATGTTAACCTATGCAAGTTCATTCATCAAGTTTGTAGAGATATAATCCATGTTTTCATGCTTATTGGACTTTCAACTCTTTAATTACGAAAATGCCATTATTGTTATAATTGTCTACTTAGATCATATTTGAATGCTTGATAGCTTGGATTGATGTTTGATTTGATTGCTTGTTATGAACTAGATGATTGATGATTAGATTTAGATCGAAGATGATTCAAAAGCTAAGGGAAAGGCTCTTGAATTGGGAAAGCTGCTCGTGGCATATGTAGCGGGATGATGAAGCTCTTATGCATAGATTTGACGATGTGAAGTTGAGATGAGGCTTTGCAAGGATGTAATGAAGCGAGGCATCATATGATGAAGACTTGGTCTAATCCAGACGGGATCATTCCAAGCATGTTGATAACTCGGTGATATGATTCGAGTTGAGGATAATGAATGGATATGAGAATAGTCGTCGAGGAGGATGACTAGGAGGCTTGGATAGTATCGTTGTTGAAGGTTCTAGCATGCTCTAAGCAAGAGTACGTTTGGGCAGATTCGATAGTCCCAACGGCCAACTGTTGATGGTCGAGTACTTTGGGCAGATTCGATAGTCCTAGGCACGGGCTGCGACGACGTGCGGGAGTTATGTCTAGAACCGGGGTTTCCATTAGCCCTTAACGGACGGCTGAAAGAATGTGCCGGTCATTCAATTAACGGTGATATCAAAGCAATGATAACAGTGATAGCCAGAGTCATGGATGTTTGGTTGTATTGTCATTCAGACTCAAGAGCGGTATTTTCTGGGTGCTTATCTGATTTAGGCCTTGGTACTTGGAAAACATCGCCCTTGACTCGAGTGATGGTAGCTTTACTTTAAATTGTATGCTCAGCTATGTTTGCTTCTGCTTAGTGTGTGTCTGGGGGCTATCACTGTAGAATGAGGTTGGAGTGGGAGGGTTGTATTCCTATTCCTTTTTCCTTTATGCTCTTTTGGTATGTTGTTAGTTAATTTACTGCTCACTAAGACTGTTGTCTGACTCAAGGATTTATGTTTTAATTCTTATTGCCTTGGGCTGTTCGTCCATTTTTTTGGGGACGGGCAGGCTAGGTAACAGGTGACAGGTGCTGTTCTCTTCTCACGATGCTGATATCGAAGACGAGCTGGAGGGTTGCATATTATCTTCTTATTATATGTACTGGATGTTCCGCTGTTTTGTATTCTCTGAGAGATATGTAGTGAGGCTTGATGTATTGACTATTTGGATGCTTGTATTCAACTATTCTGGAGTTTTATATGATGGCATTTTGTTCTGTAAAGCTTCACTATACATATGTTCTATTGTATTTTGTCCATGCGCTGTGAGCAATACGATAGATTCTATTGTTTTAATTTACCTTGACAATCGTCCATGGTCGCCTAGCACACTTTACAGCGCACTTTCTCTAGATTCGGTGCAGGGGTCATGGGCGGTCGTCACATTTGGCATCAGAGCATTGGTTAATCGATTTTACCCAACGCTCGCTGAAGTAACCACGTATGAGAGACGTAATTGTATTTTGATGGATGAATACTATATATAATATAGTAGCTTAGTAGAGTTGAGTCCTTTATGCAGTTGTTTCTCTAGATGTTCTAATCATTCCTTTTTATAGATATTGAGAATGAGTCGAAGAGGGAGACCAGCTGCTAGGGAAGGCCGTGCTACTGAAGAGACTGCTGATTATGCAGCCATGTTCGAAGCTATGATGACTTCGATCATGAGAAGGATACCAGTTCCGGGGGAAGAAGTTGATGTTGGAGTTCAAGTCCAAACTCCAAAACCAGTGGATTTTGCTAAGCTGTGCAAGGATTATACTGCTCTTGGAGGGAAGGTTTTCTTGGGAACAGAATCTACCATTGAGGTCCAGAGGTGGATAGATGCTTGTAGAAGGATCTTTGGTGATTTGGGAATTGATGATGCAACTAAGAGGAAGTTGGCCTCGAGGCAGCTTCAAGGGAGAGATTCTGATTGGTGGAACTCTATTACCATCACTACTCCGGAAGAAGAGATTACTTGGGAGCAATTCCAAGTCAGATTTGAAGCTAAGTTCATTTCTACAGCTCAGAAGTCTGTTCTGTTCAAGAAGTTTGTAGAGCTCAAGCAGGGTGGAAGATCTGTTCTTGAGTATGTTTCTGAGTTTGAAGCTTTGTCCAAGTATGCCCGGTCATATATTGAATCTGCTTATCAGAAGAATGAGAAGTTTGTGACCGGCTTGGATAGTTATCTTGGGAGGCAGTTGGTGGATCATTTGGACGATTCATTTGAGAAGCTTGTGGAGAAAGCTCTCAGGCATGAGAGTCTGTTTCCTAAGGATGGATCTGTTGTTGCTGTGACCAGGGAAGAGTCTAAACCCCAGCAGGGTGGAAACAAGAAGAGGAAGCAGCAGCAGCAGAAGGGTAAGGATGGTCAGAAGAAGCCGAAAGGCGAGGTGACTTGCTACAACTGTCAGCAGAAGGGCCATTTCTCGAAGGATTGTAAGAATCCTAAGGTACCGATGAAGTGTCACAACTGTGACAAGCCGGGACATTTCAGGAAGAATTGTCCAGAGCCGAGGAGGGACAAGCAGATTGTGCAAGCTTATGCTTTGGGAGCTGTTCCGTCGTCTTCGAAAGCTTCTACTGCTGAAGAGAAGGGAAAGAGTGTGGTGGTTCAAGGTACTCTTTTCCTATGTGGTGTTCCAGTTAGAGTTCTGTTTGATACTGGAGCGTCGCATTCATTTGTTTGTAGTGAACTCGTAGACCGGTTAGGTTTGGAACCGGATATTGTTGATAGGCCATTGGTTGTGACTAATCCAGTTGGGGGTTCGTCTTGTTTGTGTATGTTATCCCGTGGTCTAGTTGTATCGAGTCATGGTTGCTCTTTTGTTTGTGATTGCTTTGTTCTGAACTTTGCGGGGTTCGGAATTATTTTGGGTATGGACTGGCTTAGGAAGTATGCGGCTAAGGTTGATTGCGAGAGGTTGGAAGTGACAGTCGAGAATGTGGAGGGGCGAAAGGTTGTAATACGATGTAAGCATGAGGAAGGCGTCTTCATGAGCTTCATGTATTCGCTGGTTGTTCCACGGGATGGACTGTCATCGGTGCCAATCGCTAATGGATTCGAGGATGTCTTTGACGAAGTCAAAGGGTTGCCGCCGCATAGAGAGATCGAGTTTCGTATAGATCTAGTTGAAGGAGCCAGACCTGTTGTGATGCCTCTTAGGCGGATGGCGCCTAGGGAACAGCAAGAGTTGAGGGTGCAAGTTGATGACCTTTTACAGAAAGGATTCATTCGGCGTAGTGTGTCCGAGTGGGGTGCACCAGTTGTGTTCGCAACCAAGGCAGATGGATCGTTGAGATTGTGTGTGGATTATCGTGAGTTGAATAAGGTGACTAAGAAGAACAAGTATCCATTGCCGAGAATAGATGACTTGTTTGATCAGCTTCACGAAGCTAAGGTGTTTTCTCAGATGGATTTGGCAACGGGATTTCACCAGTTGAGAGTGGCTAAGGATAGTGTGCCGAAGACTGCTTTTAGGACACCATCCGGTTTCTTTGAGTGGCTGGTAATGCCGTTTGGATTGACTAACGCGCCATCATATTTTGTGGATCTTATGAATAGAGTGTTCAGAGATCAGTTGAACAAGTTCGTACTTGTGTTCGTGGATGATATTCTGATTTATTCCAGAACGGAAGAGGAGCACAAGACGCACTTGCGTATGGTTTTGGAAATCTTGTGGAAACATCAGCTGAAGGCTAAGTTTTCGAAGTGTCACTTCTGGAAGAGTGAAGTGAGGTTCTTAGGCCATGTGATTTCTGGAAATGGAATAGCGGTTGATCCCGCTAAGGTGGCAGCAATCCAGGATTGGGTTAGACCTAAGAATGCATCTGATGTGAGAAGTTTTCTTGGATTAGCAGGATATTATCGACGGTTTATCAAAGACTTCTCCAAGATTGCTACACCGTTAACAGGATTGACGAAGAAGAACCAAGTGTTCAGTTGGGATGCTAAGTGTGAGCAAGCTTTCGGAATCCTGAAAGAGAGATTGACGAGTGCTCCTGTTTTGACTATTCCTAGTGGGAATGAGGAGATGGTGGTTTACACCGACGCATGTGGTACTGGACTTGGAGCAGTGCTGATGCAGAAGGATAAAGTTGTTGCGTATGCCAGTCGACAACTGAAGCCGCATGAAAGGAATTACCCAACTCATGATTTGGAATTAGCGGCGATTGTATTTGTTCTGAAGATGTGGAGGCATTATTTGTTGGGAGTTCGATTCGAGTTGTTTACGGATCACAAGTCGTTGAAGTATCTTTTCTCCCAAAAGGATTTGAATCTTCGGCAGCAACGTTGGCTAGAGTTTTTGGCATCATATGATTTTGGTATAGCTTATACTCCGGGAAAAGGTAACGCAGTGGCAGATGCGTTAAGTCGAAGACATGCAGGATTGGGAGCCATGTTTTCTGAATGGAAGAATCTCGAGTATTTAGCTGGATTTGACTTCAGGCCTAGATGCGAATTGGAACCTGAGATGTTGGCAAACTTATCAATAAGACCCACTCTTGTGGAAAGGATTGGTGAGAGCCAAAAGCGAGATGATAAGCTTGTCAAGATTATCCGTGAATTGGAATCTGGGTTGGATCCAGAAAAGGATAAAGGATTCAAGGTCGATCGAGAGGGTTGGCTTCGGAAGCAAGGACGACTAGTTGTTCCCGATATAGATGAATTGAGGAGTGAAGTTCTGAAGGAAAGTCACCACTCGAAGCTGACAATTCATCCAGGTGGAAATAAGATGTATCGGGATATGAAGAGAACCTACTACTGGGAAGGTATGAAGAAGGATGTTGGAAATTTTATTTCCAAGTGTATGAACTGCCAATTGGTGAAGGCCGAACAGAATAAGCCAAGCGGATTGCTTCAACCATTAGAAGTTCCTACATGGAAGTGGGAGCAGATATCGATGGATTTTATTGATGGACTACCTAGAACAAGAACGGGAAATGAAGGGATTTGGGTCATTGTGGATCGTCTGACCAAGAGTGCGAGATTCATTCCTGTTCGATCGACTATGACTGCGTCAAAGTTGGCTGAGTTGTATGTTAAGTGGATAGTTCGTTTCCATGGTATTCCGAAGAGTATAGTAAGCGATCGAGACCCATTGTTCACTAGTGGATTTTGGAAGAGCTTCCAGGAAGTCTTGGGAACCGAGTTGTGTTTAAGTACAGCTTATCATCCCCAAACGGATGGTCAGACCGAGAGAGTCAACCGAGTTTTGGAAGATCTTCTTAGAGCTTGTGTTTTGGATTTCGGAGGATCATGGGAAGATCACCTTCATTTGGTGGAGTTTGCATACAACAACAGTTACCAGTCAAGCATTGGTATGGCACCGTATGAGGCATTGTATGGAAGACCGTGTAATTCTCCGACATGTTGGATAGAGACAGGAGAAAAGTTGATGCTTAGGCCAGAGATGATTCGTCAGACTTCAGATTGTATAGCGATCATTCGGCAACGAATGAAGGCAGCCCAAGACCGTCAGAAGAGTTATGCTGATAAACGTCGAAAGGATTTGGAATTCGACGTAGGAGATATGGTTTTTGTGAAGATTTCTCCACTGAAGAATGTTATTCGATTCGGGAGAAAAGGAAAATTGACTCCGAGATTTGTTGGACCATTCCCGATCATCGAGCGAATTGGAAAGCTCGCCTATAGGTTGGAGTTACCGGAGAAGATGTCGAGTGTGCACAATGTTTTTCACGTATCATATCTACGAAAGTATGTGCACGACTCGAGTACAGTGGTTTCTGCTGATAGCTATGAAGATTTCGAAGTTGATCCAGTCGATAGAAGACCTCGTAAGCCGCTTCGTGTTGTTGAAACCGACACGAAACAGCTTAGGAGGAAGGTAGTTAAGTTGCTCAAGATACAATGGAGTGATGATGATAACGACTGTACGTGGGAGGTGGAAGAGAGGATGAAAGCAGCTCATCCCGAACTCTTCAAGGTATGGCCCTAAGGTGTCGTATCATCTAACAACATTGTAACTTGTTCTAAGTCTTAGAATTCTGTACGCTAAGCTAGAATTGGATGCATGGTTTGCTGATTGTTATGGTTGGTAGGCGTACAGAATAGTCTTCGATTGCTTTGTTTGTTTGGAATTTTGGGGGCGAAATTCCTAAAGGGGAGAGAATGTAATGACCCGTATTTTTTAACGGATCGACAAGTTCGACAGAATCTGGAATTTTAGAGTTTTTGAGCCATTTCAGATTTTAGGCGAAAATGGCTAAGTCCTGAGTCGTGAACGACTTAGTGTAAGTCGTGAGTCGTATACGACTTAGGGGATAGGAGCGACTCAGGGATTTGACTAGTTAAGGGTGTAAGGATAAGTCGTTTGAACGACTTAAGGGGTAGGCGCGACTTAAGGACTGGGCGAGATAAGGCTTAAGTTGTAACAGTTAAGTCGTGACCGAGTTAAGGTGATGAGTCGTACCCAAGTTATCTGATGAGTCGTACCCAAGTTATCTGATGAGTCGTATCCTAGTTATCTGATGAGTCGTCTGACCAGTTGAGTCGTAACCCCAGCTATTTGTTAAGTCGTGACCGACTCAGTAGTTGGCTGCTAGGTTATAAGTCGTAGGATAGTGGGATTTGATAAGTCGTAGACGACTTAGTAGTTGAGTCGTATATCCAGTTAAGTCGTAGACGAGTATCCCAGTAGCCTAGCTAAGTCGTGAGGTTGATAAGTCGTAGCCGAGTTAACTGTTAAGTCGTAAGGGATCTGGGTTTTGTTGAGTCGTAGGCACATGCTATGAGTCGTGACCGACATAGGAGATAGCTGTTTTGTCATGAGTCGTAGGCAGATGTGTTAAGTCGCTAAAGGGTAGTCTGGTTAGGTCGTAGAAGCCAGAAGTCGTTGAGTCGTAGGGCTTTGAGTCGTAAGTCGTAAACGACTCATGAAGGCAGACGACTTAGGGTATTTTCTGCTATAAATAGGAGAGCTTCTCTTCATTTTTGGGATCCGGATTTTGAAGCGACGAAGTGCTGCCATTTTGAGAGCTCGACTTCTACACTTCTTCACTTCTTTTCTCTACTCTAATCTAGTGCTTCCTTCCATCCAAATTGAAGATCAAGATTGAAGATTCAAGAGCTAAAGTTGAAGATCTTCATCTTTTCAAGAGAGATTTCATCGTTTGAAGCGGATTCGTGATAGATCAAGCTTGATCCTTCGCTGTCCAGATCTGAAGCGTATTGATTTGAGGTTGTTTAGGTGATTTGGTGAGTGGTGATTATCTATCACACGGATCCAAAGGAGTATATCGGATTGTTGGCCCGATTTGGTGTTAAAATAAGGATTTCCATGCATTTTCTTCATCCAAAGTGTAGATCCATATAGATCCATTGTTCATGATGATGTTACATCCATTTTATCATATGTTAACCTATGCAAGTTCATTCATCAAGTTTGTAGAGATATAATCCATGTTTTCATGCTTATTGGACTTTCAACTCTTTAATTACGAAAATGCCATTATTGTTATAATTGTCTACTTAGATCATATTTGAATGCTTGATAGCTTGGATTGATGTTTTATTTGATTGCTTGTTATGAACTAGATGATTGATGATTAGATTTAGATCGAAGATGATTCAAAAGCTAAGGGAAAGGCTCTTGAATTGGGAAAGCTGCTCGTGGCATATGTAGCGGGATGATGAAGCTCTTATGCATAGATTTGACGATGTGAAGTTGAGATGAGGCTTTGCAAGGATGTAATGAAGCGAGGCATCATATGATGAAGACTTGGTCTAATCCAGACGGGATCATTCCAAGCATGTTGATAACTCGGTGATATGATTCGAGTTGAGGATAATGAATGGATATGATAATAGTCGTCGAGGAGGATGACTAGGAGGCTTGGATAGTATCGTTGTTGAAGGTTCTAGCATGCTCTAAGCAAGAGTACGTTTGGGCAGATTCGATAGTCCCAACGGCCAACTGTTGATGGTCGAGTACTCTGGGCAGATTCGATAGTCCTAGGCACGGGCTGCGACGACGTGCGGGAGTTATGTCTAGAACCGGGGTTTCCATTAGCCCTTGACGGACGGCTGAAAGAATGTGCCGGTCATTCAATTAACGGTGATATCGAAGCAATGATAACAGTGATAGCCAGAGTCATGGATGTTTGGTTGTATTGTCATTCAGACTCAAGAGCGGTATTTTCTGGGTGCTTATCTGATTTAGGCCTTGGTACTTGGAAAACATCGCCCTTGACTCGAGTGATAGTAGCTTTACTTTAAATTGTATGCTCAGCTATGTTTGCTTCTGCTTAGTGTGTGTCTGGGGGCTATCACTGTAGAATGAGGTTGGAGTGGGAGGGTTGTATTCCTATTCCTTTTTCCTTTATGCTCTTTTGGTATGTTGTTAGTTAATTTACTGCTCACTAAGACTGTTGTCTGACTCAAGGCTTTATGTTTTAATTCTTATTGCCTTGGGCTGTTCGTCCATTTTTTTGGGGACGGGCAGACTAGGTAACAGGTGACAGGTGTTGTTCTCTTCTCACGATGCTGATATCGAAGACGAGCTGGAGGGTTGCATATTATCTTCTTATTATATGTACTGGATGTTCCGCTGTTTTGTATTCTCTGAGAGATATGTAGTGAGGCTTGATGTATTGACTATTTGGATGCTTGTATTCAACTATTCTGGAGTTTTATATGATGGCATTTTGTTCTGTAAAGCTTCACTATACATATGTTCTATTGTATTTTGTCCATGCGCTGTGAGCAATACGATAGATTCTATTGTTTTAATTTACCTTGACAATCGTCCATGGTCGCCTAGCACACTTTACAGCGTACTTTCTCTAGATTCGGTGCAGGGGTCATGGGCGGTCGTCACAATATGTATATTGAGAGTTTATCCCCAAATGAACAACAAGCAGTCCTTTATTACGAAAATCCCAAATATCAATGTCTTCCAACACATATACATTCAAACGCACATACATTGGTCCGAAGTGGTTTTCGGATAAACCGATCCCAGTCTCTCCGGATCAAGAACGATAAAGAGGCCAAATTTGAAAGTCGGTTATTTAACCATCAAAGCAACAATAAAATCTAGCATATAAGCATTAACTAGGCCCATTTAATTAATCTTTTATTAATTAAATCAATTTCCAAATATTTACTTCAAATTTCTTTGAAAAGATGTATTCAAAAAACCATTTCAAATTATTCGATAATGGAAAACATTCCAGTATACTTATATTAACGATATATGTATATTCACAAATAATTTCATTTTCAACACTTAGAAAAATATTTCCATATACTTAAAACGGAAATATGTATATATATATATATATATATAAATCTTAAGGAAAGTATTTTTCAATACACAATTTATTTGGGTCAAAACAAGTGTTGCGTAAAACATCGTTACGACAACCCAAAACACTAGTATAAGGATTCGATTATATATATATATATATATATATATATCTCATATACTATATAAAAAATTTCCTTTTGGAAATCATTTACTATAACAACAGTGTTATAGTCCATGCCTTCCTTACTTCCCCAAAAACATCTATTACAACCAAAAATTTTGAAATCTATGTTTTCGGTACTTATCGCATTTTAAATCATTTTCAAACTATTAAACTCCATTTGGAATTATTATTTTCCAAAACATTATTTCCAAAAGATAAATTACTTTTAAAACGATCAACTCCATCAAAATATTACTTTCAAACATTCCTTTCAAAGATAAACCACTTTTAAAACGATCAACTCCATACCTAAATTTCAACATAAATCATTTCTATATTTATAAACTGAGTTTATAAATTTCACTTCTATTTTATAAAACTTCCATTTTTATAACTTCTCTTTATTTTTTAAATTCCTTTTATAAATCTATTCTTTTCTAAATCTCATTTATTTATTAAATCCATTTGTAAATACCTTTTTCTTTGATAATCTAATTTATTTAGAAAATCCATTCACAAAATATTGATTTCAAATCCATTTAATATTTCATAAAACACCATTTAAAAATCCATTACTTTATTTATAAAATATACTTTTACAAATCCTTTATATAAATTATTCTAAAATCACTGTTTAACATATTTCACAAAATGGCTAATTAATATTCCAAAAATCAAGCTTTTATTTTGTTTCAAATAAATTCCTTCTTTTAATAATACTAAAATTCCAAAATCACTTTAAAAATCATTTCCAATTCAAAATCATTATTTTTGTATTTCAAAATAACAAAAATAAGACCCAATGTTACTAAAACATTAAATATGTCAAATCATATCACAAACAATAATATGGCATCCAATACATCATATATCAACATATATATGAAAGTAAAATCAACAGTGGCGAGGAATCATGTTGGATCTCTCCAACCTGTCCCCCTACATCACATACAGTATATAATCATAAAAGTATAAATCAACCGCTTTGAGGCGGGGTTCGTATACAGTATATAATCATAAAAGTATAAATCAACCTTGCTTGCGTCGCCTCCACCCTACCGCCTCATTGCCTCACGCGTGCGAAACCCTAAAAACTGCGCCTCGAATGCGGGCCCCCAACCGCCGCTCGGCCTCGATCGATGATCGATTGGTATGGATTGGTTCGTGGAGTCGAGCTCTCCAACTTTCATGTTGGACATTTCGGCTAATTTTGCTCCTAGCTCGCGGTGCAATGATGACTGTTGGATCGAGCTTTAATTTTAATGGCGGCTAGGGTTTATAAAGTTTAGGTAAATGAAAGAAATTTAAGGGCTTTTTATAGCAAATTTGAAAGCATTATTCACATTTAAATTTTTCGAACTCCAAACGAAGCGTGCCGCTTGGCGTACTATATGTTATACCCCCATTCCGAACACAATGGTATATATATCGGTAGCCAATTCCTTCATATATAGAAATTAACTTTTCAAAATCAAATTATATTAATTTTAATTCCTTTAATTAATTTCTATGCATTTCAAACTCTCACGATCAAATGATACGTCCAATCGCCATGAAATTCGACGGCATATAACAATTCAATATTACAGATCCAATGAAACCGGTTTCATCGAAATCCAAGATAGTGCCCTAGAAAGCTATTTTACACTTTAATGAAAACGAGTAATTTCCAAAATTAGTTTAATCACTTTTAATTCAAATTTAGAAGTTTACTATCTTCCTTATTATTCAAGTAGAATTTGAATCAACTTTCGAAATCATTTTCATTCACATTAAATTCAAAATTCAATTATTTAAAACAATTCCAAATATTAAATTTAACAATTTAATTATCAAATAAATCACTATATTTTTAAATATAAGTTATTTAACTTATAAAATTAACTTTTCAATATTTAAAATAAATTTAATATTCTAAATTTAAATGACTGAAATTCTGGATCATTACAGAGGAGGCTTCTGGGATGATATTTTGAACAAACTTTTACCTACATACACTACTTTAAACTAACTTATAGATCATCGGTGATTGGATAGTAAAGTAATGTAGATGAAACTAGCTTGATATTCTTACTGTTAATGAATGAAAGCGCGTTTATATTCATTGTAAAAGATTATACTCATTGAAAAATATTACTTTTCAATTTCAACAACTATGAAATAATTGTTTTATTTCCAAAATTTCACAAATGTTATTTATTTTATTAAAATAAATTTCCAAACTACCTTGGATTTTTTAAACACAATTTTGACTTCAAAATTAATGGTTAAATCTTTATTTCTCAAATAAATCCCAAAGATCACTTTTATCGAATTTATTTCAATAAAATTCAAAAATTATTTTCTAAATCCATTTATTAATTATTCTAACTTTTTATCAAGTTATTTCATAATTCAAATCCATTTGAAATTCAAGGTACTTCGATTTAAATTCCAATAATATGTTTATTCATAAAAAAACTAATATAAAATCCCAAAACATATTTTATTATAATTAATCGAGTAGCAGGATGTCACACGTATGTTATGTTCTAATGCTAAACTTTTTTGTGTGATTCATTTTGCTAAAGATTGTTGTTGTGATCTATAGTTGTTTCCTGTTAGCTTATGGAGTGAAATTTGCAGACTCAGTTATAATTAGTCACCAGTTCTGAGCTGGCTGATAACAAAGCTTTGCTTCATTTTGGAATTGGTTTTGTGAATCTTTCCGTGTCAATATTATTATGCACTTTGCTTTGTAAATGCTAGTGTGTTATTAGTTGGTGTATGAGATCATTTGTGCTGCTAGATAACAAATGTAAGCACCTTGTGTGATCCTTGCTAGTTGTATTGTTTTAGAAATTAGTATGTGTGAAGTTCTTGTGTGTGCTGTAGTTGCTGGTGCATTCTGCCTCACATTTGTTTTTCACTTTACAAAAAAGGCAGGTGACCATTCAACCCCACTTGCCTTGCAAAGTAATAAAGATGTTTTCTAAATCAAACCAATTACGTATTAATTATCATATTAAGTAATTTATGTATTTTAAGTAGTTATAAATAGTTATAGATACTACCTTTTTTATTCTAAATATTCAAAATGAAACATTTTGTTTTATGTAAATTTGAAAATATTTTATTTTTAAAACTTCAAACATTATATTTTAAATTATATGAAATATTCAAAAAGAATAGATTTGGATGAGTGTATCAAATTGTAAGTTTATATATATATATATAACTAGGTTCGATAACCCCATTTATTTAGCACCATTTGTAGCCCCTTAATATATGCCACAAGCTTGTACTTAAATATTTAGTCCATGTAACAGGAGAGAGAAAGAACAAATATTTAAATAAAAACCTTTAGATGATATCAAAGGATTACAAAATGGTGCTAAATAAAGGGAGCTATTGATCCTAGCTCGTGTGTGTGTAAATATATATATATATATATATATGATCTGCAGCCCTCTTTATTTAGCTCCATCATCTAGCCCTGAATATCAACTGCATGCTAATATTTAAATATTTGTCTCATGTGAGAGGAGAGAGAATGGCCAAATATTTAACTATTAACATATGGCTGATATCGGGGAACTAGATGATGGAGCTAAATAAGAGGGGTTTAGATCCTACCTCACACACACACCCACACACACATACACATATATATGTAATAGAAGATAACCAAGGAGGAAACCATTTTTAATTTGCTAAAATCGTGAGAGACTTAGTGAAAAAATGATAGAGAAAATTAAGAAGAAAAATTAGTAAGAGGGAATTAAGGAAAAAATGTTACTTTCTTCTATTGTACTATTATTTAAAAGACTAATATATTAATAAACATATATATTAATAAATTTGATATATTAGTCTGATATATTATAAGTAATTTTTTCAAATTGTATATATCGAAATGACATATTTGAATTATACAATATTTTTGAAATTTAAATAAAACGTACATTAAGTATAATATTTCACTGATTTCTAATTTCTAGACTAATATAAATGAATTTATAAGGAAGTATCATTATTATTTTCAAATATTAATGTGTTAAAATAACATTTTTTTCATTATAAAATGATGTAAAATATTATTTTTGAAATGAAATAAATTATATGTTAAAAATCATATATAACTAATTTATATATTATAACTAATTGTGAATAATCATATACATAATTATTTTAAGATTCTAACTATTCAAATGATATATTTTATATTAAATTACTTTCAAGATAATATTTTTAAAATTTTAGAAAATTAAATTAAACATAATATTTAATTAATTGATACATTATAAATAAATGCAAATAAATTTAGAAAATATATTATTGTTATTTCAAAAACTTTATGGTTTAATATTAGTTTACAATTTTGAAATAAATCTACATAATATTTATAAAACTTGAGAAATTTCACATTGAATACAATATTTGATGAAGGTACATACATATGTGAAATATTTGTAAGTAATTATTTATACCGTAAATTTCAAACAAGCTCGGCTCTCCTCAAACTTCAAAACTCTTCAAATGATTAGGCTCCAAGTCTCGATCTAGCTATGATTGGCTAGAACAAGCTCTGATACCAAAAACTGACGCAGCGGATAATTCAAAACAATGTAGATCGGTGAAAGTAGCAGTCGATGGATTGATGAATGCTGAATTGCCCGAATTCGTTGATCCGAAGATACCGAACTCTAGCTATCTCGAACTCGTTGATCGCGCACGATACCGGGTTCAAAGATCTTCAATTCTTCAAGCGTTGATCAAGCGCACTTGATTCCGCGAATCGGCTTCTACAATCGTTGAATCGAGCGCACTCGATTAACCGAAAGAGGAGATAGGAGATTACACTCAACTACCAATTTGAATGAAAGCACAAAGCAATCAAAAGAGAATTTTATTCAATATTCAACAACCTTTACAAATGACTTCACTTGCCTATTTATAGGCTACAACACACCAACACAGAAAACGTACAAGTCATAAGTCGGCAACCGACTTATCACATCTCCGACCTAACATAAGTCGCATACTATTTACAACACAGTTCAGAAAAAACTTAAAAAATATTACAAGTATTTAGGTCGGTTCCGACTTAACAACAGTCGACCTATGAACCCAGACGACCTACGACCTATAAAAGTTGCGGCTTACGACCTAATATAGATTGGTTACGACTTATCAATAGCTCCAGCTTCCATCAGCGGTAGAGATTAACTCGGCAGCAGAAATCAACGGCAACAAGTCTTCGGCGACTTAAAACATGCGCATCTCAGATTAGTGGTTTAAAGAAATCAATGGTTGATGTTAACTCGGTAGAGGAATCAACGGCACATGCTTCTGCAACTTAAGATGGTACGACTTTCCTAAGTCGTAACTCGGTTCCGACTTATCGTTGGACTCGTTAAGTCGGTTCCGACCTATTACTTCAACTGTCTGCTTTGTTTTCTCTCTGAGTAACTCGGTAACCCGTACCTCTGTACAAGTTAGGTCGTCCACTCTTCTAAGTCGGTCACGACTTATGTCTTTACTCCTGTTAAGTCGGTAACGACTTGAGTCTCCCATCTGGTTAACTCGGTCACGACTTATAACTTTGGTCCTGTTATCTCGCAAGCATCCACTAAGTCGTCGTTGCCGAGTCATACTAAGTCGGTGGTACGACTTAAAGCTTTTGTTAGGTCGGTTGCAACCTAAAATTTCAATATTCCGCCATTTCTCACCAAATCTTAACTCGTTAGCTTCATTCTTAGGTCGGTCTCGTCCTACCATCATGTTAGGTCGTACACGACCTACGACTTCTTCTCTCTTGCCTGCATCATCCTCCCCTGGTTGAGAGAAATTCGTCCTCGAATTTGCACTCTCTTCTTCCACAACAAATTCATCCCCATGATACGGTACGAGATGTTTGACATTGAATACGTCAGACGTATGCACATCATCTGGCAGTTTCAATTTGTAAGCATTTTCATTAATTCGCTTCACAACTTCTACTGGATCAATTTTTCTGGCTTTCAACTTATTATAAGCGCCTGCTGGAAAACGATCTTTTGTTAACACTATATAAACCATATCTCCTTCATTAAACTCAACATTTCGTCGTTTCAAATCTGCAGCTCGTTTATATTTCTCATTTGCTTTCTCTAGTCGTTCTTGAACGATTTTATGACATTCCGTCAGCCCTTCAACAAAATCAGCAGCTTTCTTAATTGTCCCCTTCGAGTGTGGTATCATTGTTAAATCTAACGGTCCTTTCGGTAAGCTCGAATAGACAATCTGGAATGGACTGAACCCAGTACTTCGATTCACAACATGATTATGAGCAAATTCTGCCTGGCATAACTTCACATCCCAACTCCTCAGATTATCTTGAACAAGACACCTCAACAAGTTTCCCAATGATCTGTTAACCACCTCAGTCTGTCCATCCGTTTGCGGGTGATAAGCACTACTAAACTTCAGCTTCGTTCCCACCATTTTCCACAAACTTATCCAAAAATGACTCAGAAAACGAGTATCTCTATCTGACACAATAGATTCTGGTAATCCATGAAGTCGATAGATCTCCTTGAAAAACAACTGAGCAACATGAACCGCATCTGCCGTCTTCTTACAAGCAATGAAATGTGTCATTTTCGAAAATCTGTCAACCACCACATAAATGGAATCATTACCACGCTGCGTTCTTGGCAACCCCAACACAAAGTCCATACTGATATCCACCCATGGTTTTACAGGCACGGGTAACGGCATATATAAACCAGCATTAGTCGCAGTTCCTTTCGAAACTTGACAGATATGACACCTCTCAACAAACCTCTCCACTTCTTTCCTCATCGATGGCCAAAAGTAGGATTGTGAAATTAACTGTAAGGTACGGTCTCTTCCAACATGCCCTTCTTCATGTAACTCCTTGATAATCTTCATTCTCAAACTACCCTCCGGTATGCACAATCGACTTCCTTTGAAAAGAAAACCATCTACCATCACGAAATCATCCGTCTCTCCCTCCTTGACTTTTTCAACAAATTTTGCAAAGTAAGGATCATCAGTGAATAACTTTGGCAATATTTCAAACCCCGTCACTTCAACCTTTAGTGTAGTCAACAAATGACTCCTCCTACTCAAAGCATCAGCCACACGATTTGTCACCCCTGACTTGTGTTTCACAACAAAAGTAAACTGTTGCAGATATGCAATCCACGATGCATGTCTCGCTGAAATCTTGTCTTGCCCTTGCAAATGCTTCAATGCTTCATGATCAGTATACAGAACAAACTCCTTCTGGAATAGATAGTGTCTCCAGTGTTTGATAGATTGTACAACAGCATAAAACTCCACATCATATGTACTGTATCGCATCTTTGCTCCTGACAACTTCTCACTGAAATAGGCAATAGGACGCCCCTTCTGACTCAACACCCCTCCAATCCCAACCTTGGATGCATCAGTATGTAGTTCAAACACCAACTGAAAATCAGGTAGCACTAGAATTGGTGCAGACGTCAGCAATTCCTTGATCTTCCCAAAAGCACTCCCCGCTTCCTCTGTCCATGCAAACTGTTTACCTTTCATGCAATCTGTAACAGGTGCCATCACACTACTAAAGTGTGGTATAAACCTTCGATAGAATGAAGCCAACCCGTGAAAACTACGAACTTCCGTTATCGTCTTGGGCTGCGGCCAATTTCTGATCGCCTCAACTTTACTTTGGTCAACCTGTATTCCTTTCTCTGAAACAACATACCCCAGAAATAAGACACTGTGCGTCATGAACACGCATTTCTTCGTTGCAGCATAGAATTGTTCTTGTCGCAATACCATCAGCACTTCTCTAAGATGATTCAAATGTTCCTCTGGACTCCCACTGTAAATAAGAATATCATTAAAATACACCACCACAAATTTCCCAATGAATGGTCGAAAAATCTGATTCATCATCCTCATGAAAGTACTTGGTGCATTTGATAAGCCAAACGGCATGACCAACCACTCGTATAGACCCTCCCTGGTTTTAAAAGCAGTCTTCCACTCATCTCCTGGTCTGATACGAATTTGATGATATCCGCTCTTCAAATCAATCTTAGAAAAGATAGTAGCTCCACTTATTTGATCCAACAAGTCATCCAACCTCGGCATTGGAAATCTATATCTCACAGTGATCTTATTCAATGCTCGACTGTCAGTGCACATCCTCCACGTCCCATCCTTTTTGGGTACCAATAAAGCTGGTACAGCACAAGGACTCAGACTCTCCTGCACACGCCCCTGCTCAAGCAATTCCTCTACCTGCCTTCGCAACTCTTCATGTTCCTTCGGACTCATTCGATAATGTGGTCTGTGTGGTAACACAGCACCTGGAACAAGATCTATCTGATGTTGTATATCTCTCAACGGTGGCAATTCCGTTGGTAACTCTTCTGGAAATACATCGTCAAATTCTTTCAAAACTGGTTTAACTTCTTCTGGAATTTCAACCTCTTCACTGCTTTCTCGTCCAATCAACAAGAATACTTCCGGCTCTTCTTCAACTTCCTTAACAAACTCCTTTAAAGTCAATAAAGTTTTCAGCTCTTCAATTTCTTCGGACTTACTTTCTTCTTGTGATCTCTTCTTCGGAACTAAGATAATCTTCGTGCCTTTAAACATAAAACTGTAGCTATTGGTCCGACCGTCATGTTGTACTGCTCGATCATACTGCCATGGTCTTCCCAATAATAAATGACAAACATCCATCTCTACGACATCACACCATATTTCATCTTTGTATTTCTTCCCGATAGAGAATGGTACACGAACTCGTCTATCCACTTTCACTTCTCCTCCTTTTCTCAACCATGCTAACTTGTATGGACTCAGATGTCTTTCTGTCTTCAATTTCAATTTTGTCACAGCTTCGGTTGAAATAATATTATCACAACTTCCTGCGTCAATCACAAACTTACACACCTTCCCCAGAATAGTACATGTTGACTGAAAGATATTACTCCTCAACCAACTATCTTCCTCCTGCTTCGGTGTTAAACACGATCTCCTCAGCATTAGGTTACAACCTTCATCTCCTGACGCAATATCCTGCTCATCCTCCTCAGCTGGATTAGAACAATCTCCATCAACATCCTCATCTTCAACTTCTACAATCATGGTTCTCTTCTTTGGCTTTGGACACTCACTGCTTTTATGACCCAATTCCTGACAATTGTAACATTTGAAACCATTGTTAACTTTCGCCTTCTCAGCCTCCTTCACCACTGGTCTACTGATAGGTTTAGAAACATTAGAACTTCCTCCAACACCCTTCGCTTGATTGTTAGAATTAGTAAACACACCACTTCCTCGTCTCCCTTGTTTTTCCCAAGCTAACGCTTTCTGATGTGCTTCTGCCACAGATCTTGGATCGAACATATTAACCATATCCTGAATCTGCATTCTCAATCCCCCAATGAATCTAGATGTCAGCTGCTCTTCCGTTTCCATAATATCATTCCGTGCAATGAGTTGATAGAATTCATCAGCATAGTCATTAATTGTCTTTGTGCCCTGCCTCAAGTTCTGCAAACGTTGATACATCAAAGATTGATAATATTAAGGTAAGAACGTTGCTTTCATCAATTTCTTCATCTTCTCCCAAGATTCAATTTTTGACTTTCCCATACGTTCACGTGTAAGCTTGGTTTGCTGCCACCATGCCAAAGCTCTACCCCTCAGCCTTGTAGCAACCAACTTCACTCTACGATGTTCTGGAACTTCCTTGAAATCAAAAATTTCTTCAACATTAGCTACCCAATCTAGAAACTCCTCCGCTTGCATACCACCTTTGAATTCAGGAATTTCTGTCTTCATCCCCGACTCCCATTTGTGATCATACTCAGAATAGTTTCTTCCTTGACCTCTTCCTTGAACACTACCACCATCATACTCCTCTTCAAAATCAGATGCATAACGATGTCGATTCTGACCACCAACATCTCTACTACCATTACGCCTTCCACCTTCATCCCTTCTATCGACATTCCTCCGTTCACGATCATTCACGTTCCTTCCATGCCCTTGATCATTTTCAACACTTCGGTCTCGATTAGAATGCGGTGAGACTCTACTACCCCCATGGTTAGATTCTGGTGAAACCCTTCTCCGATTTTGATTCATCTCTGTCATAAGCCTCTCTAACCGGCCAATTCCTTCGTTAAGCTTTTCACTAAAATTCTCATTGATTCTTTGCTCCATCTCATCAGCTTCTTCTCTTCGATACAAAGCCTCTACGTTTTGGTGGCGATTAGCTCTTCTTGGCGGCATTCTCGAAAACTTCACAAATTCAAACACAATTCGGACTTTGATCCAAAATGAAACGGATCGAAAACTTCCACTTTGTAGCAAATCGCGATGAACACGATGGACAAAGTTTCGGCCTCCAATGCAAATCCGAACTTCAATCTTCAAACAAATGCGAACAACTTCTTCCTCTCGGCCGTGTCCCAACACTTCAAGCTCGGCTCTCCTCAAACTTCAAAACTCTTCAAATGATTAGGCTCCAAGTCTCGATCTAGCTATGATTGGCTAGAACAAGCTCTGATACCAAAAACTGACGCAGCGGATAATTCAAAACAATGTAGATCGGTGAAAGTAGCAGTCGATGGATTGATGAATGCTGAATTGCCCGAATTCGTTGATCCGAAGATACCGAACTCTAGCTATCTCGAACTCGTTGATCGCGCACGATACCGGGTTCAAAGATCTTCAATTCTTCAAGCATTGATCAAGCGCACTTGATTCCGCGAATCGGCTTCTACAATCGTTGAATCGAGCGCACTCGATTAACCGAAAGAGGAGATAGGAGATTACACTCAACTACCAATTTGAATGAAAGCACAAAGCAATCAAAAGAGAATTTTATTCAATATTCAACAACCTTTACAAATGACTTCACTTGCCTATTTATAGGCTACAACACACCAACACAGAAAACGTACAAGTCATAAGTCGGCAACCGACTTATCACATCTCCGACCTAACATAAGTCGCATACTATTTACAACACAGTTCAGAAAAAACTTAAAAAATATTACAAGTATTTAGGTCGGTTCCGACTTAACAACAGTCGACCTATGAACCCAGACGACCTACGACCTATAAAAGTTGCGGCTTACGACCTAATATAGATTGGTTACGACTTATCAATAGCTCCAGCTTCCATCAGCGGTAGAGATTAACTCGGCAGCAGAAATCAACGGCAACAAGTCTTCGGCGACTTAAAACATGCGCATCTCAGATTAGTGGTTTAAAGAAATCAATGGTTGATGTTAACTCGGTAGAGGAATCAACGGCACATGCTTCTGCAACTTAAGATGGTACGACTTTCCTAAGTCGTAACTCGGTTCCGACTTATCGTTGGACTCGTTAAGTCGGTTCCGACCTATTACTTCAACTGTCTGCTTTGTTTTCTCTCTGAGTAACTCGGTAACCCGTACCTCTGTACAAGTTAGGTCGTCCACTCTTCTAAGTCGGTCACGACTTATGTCTTTACTCCTGTTAAGTCGGTAACGACTTGAGTCTCCCATCTGGTTAACTCGGTCACGACTTATAACTTTGGTCCTGTTATCTCGCAAGCATCCACTAAGTCGTCGTTGCCGAGTCATACTAAGTCGGTGGTACGACTTAAAGCTTTTGTTAGGTCGGTTGCAACCTAAAATTTCAATATTCCGCCATTTCTCACCAAATCTTAACTCGTTAGCTTCATTCTTAGGTCGGTCTCGTCCTACCATCATGTTAGGTCGTACACGACCTACGACTTCTTCTCTCTTGCCTGCATCAGATGGCGGACTGACCAACTCCAAGGGGGATTAAGTTGTGCATGTCTGTTTTAACTCATGACACCTATAACCCCCAGGGTACTGTATTTTGCGAGAAGTGTGTGCAAGGCAGGGCTCGAACCTAGGTCTGCTACCAGACTTAGTCACCCCTTTTCCATTGCGCCACACCTATCGACGACATCAAGTTGAGTATAGGTGATAACTAGATGACTGCAAGATTTATGTGCTTTAAAATCAATATATAATGAATGTTTTGTATTTGTATTAATTATTCATAACTGTTCATTTTATATTGTACTGACATGATTAATGAAATGCTCACTTAATAAAATCACCTATAATAAAACGTTGAGGATTTTTGGAAAATTGATGATTTTTTCCAAATAAGTACTTTACTTACAGGAAAAATAACAATTTTGGATATTAGGAGAACAAATAGTGGTAAGAGTTATAAAATTTTAGACTACTCAAAAACCACCAAACCTTCTCCTAATACAAACAACAAAACTAAAAATAAAAAGAGGCTACAATTTAAAAATGAGATTAAATCTCTGTCCACCAAATTTGATGCACCACATAGTCTCAATAAGTACAAAATACTTCACCAGCTTTTAATGAACTGCTTAACTTCATTAAACACTTCACTGAATTCCCTCTTTCAACCTATAATGGTGGTAGAAGCTTCCTCGTCCCTCGAAAATCACATAAAAAAGCTTGAAAGCCCAAATTTAGAAGATCTGGTCGAAAATTCTATGCATGCTTTAATCATGGAGGATTGATTGAACGAGAAGCTGATTGATGACCATACAAAAGAGCTAGCTAGAGGTTCCTACATCCGTCGCTAGCTTGTCCAGGTGTTCGAAACCAAAATTCTTGAAGAAAAATTCCTTAACCCTAATCTCTTGCTCTTTAATTTTGGTATGTTTCAGTAGCTACTTACAATCTTAAAGAATAAGCTCCAATCTGATGTATGTAAGAGTTTCAGTACTTTGAAGTGTTCAGTTGTTACGTCCTATCCATACGTGCCATATTAGCACAGTGATAGCTATATTCTATAACTTGTTTAAATATTTTTGCCATTTAAGTTCAGTGGGATCTAATCTACAATTTCATCAATGTTCTTATGTTACTAGCTATTGTAAAATTTGGAACATAACTCTGATACCATGTTGTAATTATTGAATAAAATGAAATATAATATAGAGAAGAAGAGGGGAAGAAGAAGAAGAGAAGAATAAACATTGAAAGGCTACATCTTTATTGATGACTTGATTCGTTAATTTAATAACACATGACTGGTATTTATAATAAGATTACTTGGAACCTAAGTAACTAATGATAGAAAATATTATAACTAGGAAAACCATAAATACGATAGGAAAACAATAATTTATGATATCTCCTATAATATTCTTTAACGTCCTCCCTCAAACTCAAAATGTATAGCAACTGGAGTTTGTCAAATCAAACTATGAGCAAAAAAGAAATCCGAAGTCAGCAATGTCATCCAAACCATCCAATGATGCAAAATAACAGTTTCAAGTGCTGTTAGAGAGTGTAATGTCAAATAATAGTGTAGATTTGAATAGTAAGCAATTGTCTACAAGGACAACAACAATGAATCATATATCCAGAGTTGAAATCTGAGAAGAGAAAATAGGAATAAGGTAGTTCCTATAGGACTGGAAGCGGAATTCCAATCAGGATTGAAAGAATAATTCCAATCAAAAATCCGAAGTCGTAATTTGAGAAATGAGAATAGGAAGAAAGAGATTACTATGGGATTGGAAGAGTAATTCCAATTATCATTCATTACTGTCATTGCTGGAAGACTGGCGTCAATCAAAGAAGAACTTGGAAACTAGAATTTGGAATCTAAAATGGGAACAACAGTCATAAATTATTTTGCAGGGAAGTCCAATAACATTATTGCGGAAGATGAGTGTCTCAGATCTGAAAGTTTTGATTCCAACTCAAGGCATGCATGATTCAGATATGGTTTCTGAAGATACAAGTAAAGGAATGCTTTGATAACTCAAATCGTGCAATTTTTAGAGGAATTGAAACCTGCTCTAATACCATGTTGAAATTATTGGAGACAACAAAATAAAATATAATTTAGAGAAGAAGAAGATGGAATACTTTATTACTGCTTGATTATAACACGATTCATTACTACCAATTTATAGGCACGTCACTTAGAGCCTACGTAATTATACAATAGGAAAACTATTGTAATATAGGAAATCCTAGATATTGAAAATATCTCTGATTTATTCTTTAACATATACAAATTATTTATTAACATCCCCCTTTAGTAGGAATTGGAGATGGTCCTCGCACATCTGAATGAATCAAATCAAATGGAGCAGAAGAAATAGAGATGTTACTACTAAAGGGTAAAGTGGAAAACTTAGCCTGCTTACATCTACTACAATTAGAAATATCATGAGTTTGCAAATTTCTTTATGTACCTATGGATGCTAAAAAATTCAAATGAGAAGAAGAAACATGACATAAACGAGAATGCCATGAATAAAAACTAGAGGAAGAAGGGTACAAACGAAAAGACAATAAATCAATACTACTAGCAGCACTAACTGGAACTTTTAGTTCATTCAATACATATAATCCCTCTTCCCTATGGCATGTTCCAATCATTTTTTGAGATTGTAGATCCTGCACAAAACAAAAATCAGAAGTAAATGTTACTATATTACCAAATCATTTAGGACAGCTCCTATAATATTCTTTAACAGCAATAATTTGAAATTTTGTCTTGATGCTTGGTCACAACGAATTAGAATAGGAACATTTGAAAAACAAACGACTTCAAGATTCATTTTGTTGTTTACATAGTTTGCATTTTAGATCGATGTCAATATTCCATTTGCAAATTTTCTCTATGGTGTTTAGTTTGTCTGTTCTAGCTAGGAATGCACACAGAAACATTTTAGGTGAATATGCATTATTCCAAATATGCTTACAACATTATATTTCATTGAATTTTTCCCTGACCCAATTCCATGCTGACGAAAAAGAGAGCTGACCATTGCTTTGAGGATTCCAAATCCAAGTATCCTCATCCAGATTACGATTATTGAGGATATTGATAATTTGTTGGGTAACAAAAGAAGGTAGCCTAGAGTTTTATAATCTCCATTTTCCATTAGAAATGAGTGAAAAGACATGCCTACTAGAGCCTCCAATAATTAATAGGGCTTGCCACCCCATCAAATCTTTCACAAATTTACCATTGACCCAAGACTCAAACCACCTCATTCCCAAATTTCCTCTCCATAGCGCCATAAGCTTGCGATCTTGTTTTCAAAAGCATTTTCCATTTATAAAATGCGTTATTGTCTTACATAGCTATCCAAAAAATTTTATTTTTACAATATCTATTTGTCATCCATTGAGCTCATAGACAGTCATTTTGTAAATATCTCCAAGCGAGTTTAAGGGAAACTTCCTATCTGATATCTTCTATTCTTTTAATTCCTACATATCCCTTTGATTTTGGTTTAGACATTTCCTTCCAGCTCATGTTGTGATGTTTATTTTTCGAGACAAAGTTGAAACAAATTGAATTTATTTTGTGAATGACAAACATTGGTAACTGATAGAATTGAATCGATTAATGGATCAATTACTGATTTGACTAATTCAATTCTTCCAACTATATTCAACATTCTATTTTTCCAGTTGTTGATTTTTTTTTGTTTATTTTATTTATCAGCAAACCAAAATCTCTTGATTTTAGCTTGTTGTAAAATAATGAAATTCCAAAATATGTGATTGGAAGATTCCCTACTTGGGCTTTAAAAATATTTTTGATTCGTTCTTTTCTTTTTTCTCCTTTGCTAAAAAATAATGTGGATTTTTTCTCATTCATTTTTAAACTGATGAACACTTTGATAGATGTTATAATGTTAGCAATACTTCCAACATTAGTAATGCTAGCTTTGGTAAATACTAAAATGTCATCAGCATATAGTAAATGAGCGAGAAAAGGTTCAATGGAAAGAATAGGAGTTATTTTACCTCCGTTTAAATCCATATCTAGGAGAATCGAAAAAAATTCAATTGTAATTGCAAAGATATGGAGATAAGAGGTCTCCTTGACGTACACCTCTATTACTACTAAAATATCCTACTGGACTGCCATCTATTAAAATTTAAAAGGTCGTAGAGGAAAAAATTTCATATATCATATTTGCAAATTTAACAGAGATCCCCATGCATAAAAGCGTATCATATATGAATTTCCAACTTATTATGTAAGTCCACTTTTAGACATAGACTATTATAAGTTTTTCTTTTGAACCTTCTCACTATTCCATATGCTAAGAGAGAATTTTATGAATAAATCTTCTAGGAAGTAAAGCATTTTGATTAAAAGAGATCAGGTCATTTAAATAATGCTTCATCCTATTACATATCAGATTAGTAGGAATTTTGTAGAGAATATTACATAAAGAAATTGGACTATAATCTGAAAGATTCTGTGGGTCTACAATTTTAGAGATCATGCTAATAATGGTGTGATTTACCTCTCTAACAATCATACCCGATTATTGAATACTCAATACTACTTGATAAACATCTTCCTTAATCATCTCCTAATGAAGTTTGTAGAACTTTAAGTTGAAATCATCCGAGGAACCGTCATCATCTATTTGGAAGACTGCCACTTTCACTTCCTCCATCTCAAAATTTATCCATAGACTTTCTAGCATTTTCTGAAAGAATTTTTTTATAATCAGTATGTGAAAAAATGCATTTTAAATCAAAGGTGTCGAATAAATTAGAAAAATATTGGATGGCTTCCTTGTAAAGGTTTACATTTGTATGTACCCAATTTCCTTAGGCATCCAACATCATTTTAGCCATTGAATTTACTTTCTGTTGAGGGATACCAGCATGAAATAAATTAGTAGCCCTATCTTCTTGAGTTAGCCACTTCACTTTTGATATTTGAATGTACTTTGTGGCTTTTTTATGCAGTAATTCTGACAGTTGGTCTACTTTTTGTCTATATACATCCAGAACTTGTGCATCGTTTGATTTATTAACTAATTGGGAGTATGCTACATCATGCTCTTTCCTTAACACATCAGTGGAGGTCTGATAAAAAATTTCTTACTTCATTATTTGAGACAAGCTTTAGTTTTCTTAAGTTTTGACAATAATTGAAACAAAGGTTTACCAGAACATTCTGTATTCCATTTTACTTGCACTGGCCTGTTATAGTCAAATTTGAAATGTCACGAGTTATTATATTTGACAGAGCTATTTTTCTGTCTTGTATCTGTACTACAAAGTTGAAAATTGTAGGAATGTGATCGTTGGTTAAATGATTTGCAAAATAGATAGAAAAATGTGGGAACTTGTGGTAACATTCTTTGTCGATGAACAATCTGTTCATATTGCTATGAATCAACAAACTATTTCCACCTCTTTAGTTGTAATAATTTCCCATACTCTGGGGTTCAAACAAATTAGCAAAACCAATACATTTCATGAAATCTACATCTGTGGTAGTATTGTAAATGCCATTATTGATTCTGTTGTGACAAAACCAAATGACATTGGAATCACCAACAACTACCCATGATACAGTTGTTTTTTCAAATTAATGTCATAAATATTCTCACAAATGTTGCCTCTATCTGCTTGATTGTAGCCATATACCACCGTACATGGGAATGACATGCCTAGCTTGTTCTATAGACATGCGTAGCTTGTTCTGTTTATAGCATGTAATTAATGTATTGCTCGTTCGTATGTTTAACTGAAATAGCCCATTACTTTTTGTCCCATATAACTAATATTCTACCTTTTTCCTACTGTTTATTATCAAGTATATAACCCTAGCGCTTATTAATATAGTTAGAGAGATCTTTAATCTTTTCCTCAGTTAACTTGTTTTCCAAAAGACCAACTAAAGGCATATGGCTTTACTTAATAACTTGTGCTACATCAAGTTGTTTGGAGGGGGAATTAATTCCCCCAACATTCCAAACTAACATATTCATTAATTAATACCGATGTTATCACTCGTTATATCAATACAAGGAGACTCGCACTTGACTTTGTCTGTTACATTTTTCTACCTTTTGATTTTTGGTGGGATATAACATTTCGCCAGACTGGGTTATCGATGCATTAGTAGTTTAAGTAGCTTTAAACTCGAACGGGGTGTCTCGTCATGCAATTTCTTCCTGCTTTGTTTATTTCTTTTTTGGACCCAATATTGCCTTCAGGTTTGGGAGTTAGGTTAGTCAAGTTTGATGATTTCCCTTGCATTTAATTAGGACTATTCATTCCGGAGCTGGTGGGATCTAGACAGGTTTGTGTTGAAGTTTGAAAGGGGTTGTCACTGTTTATCCCAACAGAGATGAAATAAGAGTCTGGGTTAGTTTAGGGGTTGGGATTTGATACTAGTTTGGATTTGTAAATAATGTGACTTTTTCTATGTCATTTGATTTTGTACGCTGGTAGTTTGAGGAACCAAATTTACATGTACTAGTTAAATCGGGACTATGAACTGAAACCGTTCCTCCCTCGTTAACTGTTGTGTGCATGTGTTCTGACATTTGACTTGGTATTTTGTTTACTCATGTGTTGACTACATCCTCCCAACCTTTTGATTTAAAATCTGAACCGTTTATATATGCTTTATCTCTATCATTGGTGTTTGGTGTGTTTGCGCTACTTGTCTTGCCATCTTTTGAGTTATACTGCTTATTAGGATCCACGTGTTGCTGCTGAGTTAATGAGTCGTTATTTTGGGTATCATCATCCATACCACCTTCAGAGGTAATGGTAGTTGCATTTTTCTTGGGACCCAAACTTTTCCAAAAGCACAATATTTGATCGGGTGCATAAAGTAGTTGCAGTTTTGACAAATACTAGGCTTCCACTCATATTCTACTAGTTGTAGGAACATTTCACTATTTTTAGTTAATATGGCCACTTCATTAGGGAAGTTAAAGTCATTTTTAATCTCAATCAAGACTCTAGCAAATGAAATTTTAATCATACTTTTGTGAAATTGTCCATTCTAATTGGATTATCCATTATAGAGGCCATTCTACTAATGCCTTCCTCTGACCAAAAGTTTAATTTTAACCCAGGAATTTTAACCCACACCAGAATAGTAGGAAAAAAATTCCTTTGTTAGATTTAAACCTACCTCTTCATCATACGCTTCCTTCTATGAGAAATAGGGTCCTTCCAGAATCTGATAGAGTCTTCTTTATTGTCAAATTCTATCACATGGAAGCCATTTACCTTAGTGTGAATAAAAAACTCTCTAATCGGTTTCCGTACTCTCTCTATGTAGGCTCTAAAATAATGACAGTAAGGCCGTGACCTAACCACATAGGTCGCTATAAAATTATCATAGTATCTTTTTGCAGAATCAGTTGCTAAATTTGTCATCTTAGCATATCTCATCTTCGATTGAAATCTATAGGGTTACAAAATTTCAGCAATGTAAATATAGGAATATGTTCCTATATGATAGTTTATTTCTTGGTTCTCACCTTAGGCTTAGGTGTTCATGCAGTCCTGGCTACGCGTTGATAGAATTATGTGCTGAAATGGTTGTAAGGAAGGTTAGGGTAGAGAAGGGAACTACCTGTAGTAGATTTGAAAACATTCTAAAGGCTTGAAGCAAGAACAGTTTTCCTTGGCCAAGCCCCACAATAGATGAGGTGGTGATCCTTGAGAGGCCTGGATTTTCTTTTGGGTCCACCTGTTAAAGAAGGGGTGGATCCATCATTGGCTGTAGCAGAATGGAGGTTTGGGAGTATCGGATCTGGTGGCATAGGAGAGGGAGAGGTTGGCAGTTGGGAGGGGAGGGGCTAGAGTTTTCTTCTACCATCAAATAGGGTTATTAAATAGTGAGTATATCTGGGCTTAACTAGGTAGTTATGAAGCATAGACTGAACCTAAAAATTGATTTGTATTATTGTATAACCATTGAGAAAATTGAAATTGAAATCAAATGACCAGAGTTAAGGTAGCTCCTTAGGTCGCAACTCCCTTTCCAAGAGCTATATGGTCAACAATCCATAGTGTAAGGTCCAAAAATAAATAATAGTATATGGAATAGATTTAGTGAGGACTCTCGCTAAAGAATATAGTGGACTGGTCAAGGACCCCTATAATGGAAAGAAAAATTCTCAATATGGTTAAGGCTTAAGTCCGCCTGATGGGTATTTAGTCGTCCTACAAAATTATTAGGTTATTACTAAACCTGAAGGAAAACTAATATAATGGTTTACCACTAAATATAATGCGTAAGTGACTTTAAGAATCTGATGACACAATTATATTGATAAAAGTGTAGAAATGGTGAATGGACATATTCGGGATTGGGTATGAAACATGAAAAACCCTAATGTATGAAATAATTATTACTCTAGTTTTACGTTCATGATATTATCACTCTGTATTAATCATTATGATCCGAGTGAAGGTCAATTATGCCTTTCATTTATATGTGCGAAAATAATAGTGAAGGGGAAATCTGTTTCGCTTAATGGTGTGGTCTCATTATAAATTAATATTGTCAAATAATGATGGTTTATATTACTCACACTAGGCATTATCTCTGACCTGAAGGTTTTGTTTTTCTCCTTAAACTCTCTATAGCAGTCGGGTTTCTTTATGGTGAATAAGATCCTTTTGAAGACATTGCAAGAGGTAAGCTTTTACATATTATGTAGAAGATTTCCATTATGCAATGATGTTGCTTTTTGTGTAACAAAATAGGGTTTACAGCCTTCTAGTATTTATGACTCTGATTTAGACCCATCAAACGAGTTGGGTCGGGTCATAAATAGTTCGGGTAGAATTTGACCTGATCAATTCAAGATATAAACAAACCCAGCTCATTCGACCCATTTAATAAATAGGTCGATCCTATCCGTTTAATAAAAGGGTCAACCCGACCCGTTTAACAAAATTGCAACATAAGCAGCAAAACCTACATCAAAAAATGAAAAAATACACCATTGTATTATTAATACTACTTAAAAAACAAAAAAATGCACCACCAGAAAATGAAAAACTACATCATATTATCAAAAACTGCACTAGAAAATGAAAAACTGCATTGTTATATGATCAATTCTACATAAAAAACAAAAAACTACACCAATAAAAAAACCGAACTAGACATTGCAAAAACTAGAAAATATTTGAACGTCCTACACGGTACAATTACAAACTACAACATTAAAAATAAAAGATTTGGAATAGTCTTTTGGATGAGAACTCCATAGTCGAATACAAAAACTACATCAAATAACCAAAATAAACTGAACCAAATACTAAAAAATAGCAACTTGTCATATGTAAGTAATAAATCTGCAAAATATTTGAAAGTTCTACGGCATATCAGCAGAGCCTGTTAGTCTTGAAGCCCTTAAGCACAGCCTTGTAATCCTGAAGCAAATGACACAAACTATCAATTCATGAATATTGTAAGAATTAAGATGATGAATACACAGTAATATAATGTATGTAAGAGAAAAGAACAAAATGCTTCATTACAACATGAACAAAAAGCTTCATATCTGTATAACCAGCACATTGGTATGGTACATCATGAACATTATGCCTATCAAAATGCTCCTTAATTGTCCATATAGTACATAATACATTATGGTAGTTAAAGCCTTGAAATAATGCAATTGCATTAACACTATATAGTACATAATACATTGCATATGCGACAATAATTAATACTCAGACAACTACTTCAGTATTTATGTAATTATTGATCTTTCCTTTCTAGACTGATAAGGACTGAAGAATTTTGTAATGAATGACAGACATATAAGATGAATAATTAACTGGCATATTGTTTCAATACAAATTAGGTTCATAAATCATGTTCAATATGTTCCAGAATTTTGTATAAATCTTTACAGATTTTTCATACCGCCAACTATAGAACATCAGATTTGAATACATGAGGATAGTTAAGGTAGTATATAATAGTTAATTTTAATATCTAAATTGCCTAAATTAACTATAAAACAGGGATCACATGACATACAAAGGACATTGATTAAAACTGAAGCCAACTACAACATGTTTGACATTTGGAGAAGATACAAATTTATATGAATCATCCCTTATTCCCTTTATCAAATACATGACAGTTATAACTTTGCATGAAAAAGGTTGATTGATACATGAAATAAGACGAGATCCATATGCCCTTTTAATTTGCAGACCGATATCTTATATGTATCTTTGTGATAAAATCTCATCAAATTTGGAAAACATCATATATTATATTTATCGTTGTAGGATTGGTGTGAACATACTATAGCTTCTTGCTCTTATGCTCTAGCCATGTATGAAGTCCAGGATATACACAAATTCATTAAATTATTGTATTATAAACATACGGAAATTTTCTTTGAAAGTGAAATTTTAAGGGAATAAAGGATGTAATTTGTAGGAATTTTAAGGCTCTAGCCATGTCATGAAAAAATGATTTCCTATCTTGTATCTTCTGGAAATATAGATAAAGTTGTATCATCCTTAAAATTCCTCACACATACATGGACGGCCTTAAAAAAATTTAGTATTTTTTTTTTAAAAAATCAGTAATTTAAATATAGAAGAGACTCCATCGTCATCTAAAAAAAGTGTTTTCGAAGATTAGGAGAAAGCGCCCCCTTTTCTTCTATCGTGTTTTGCAAGGAGAATTAAAAATTAGGGTTATCATGATTTGCAGAGAGAAAATAGGGTTGGATGGGTAAGTGGGTAGGTTAGTTTTGAGATGGTTTGTTCTTTGGCTGTAAACTGGTTGGGTTTGAAAAAATATTTATACGGTTTAGACCCAACTATTTTAATATTAAGGTTAATGGATTTGGTAAGCGGGTTAGAGTCTGGATTGATAGGTTACTCTGATCATTCATTATGGTATCGTCATATGTCGTCCATGAAAGGAAATTTTTGTATATCTATGTGATGGTCATGATGGATAAATGTAAAGAAAATATGCAAGAGTAAAGCAAATAACGATTCTTATTTTGCTAATAATGATTCATTATATCAAGATGAGTATCAATTGGTTCTAGTTGATTACTCTTCTGAAGATTCTGAGGATACCATAAGGAAAGGTATGAAATCCAGTTATCCAAACTATTATTTGAAATGGAATATGTAATGGCTGTTTATTACTACTACTCTATGATACTGAATGTTAGTTTACGATTTTCATTTTTTTTGCTACAAAATAATACTAATGATGATTGCAACATCATTGGCATTCATTTTGTGCTCTCGAAATGGAGGACGTGATGCTCTCTCATGATAAAGCGGCTGTTAATCATAAGTATATGAAGTGAAGACTATCGTGGTTATAAGGCATGAAGCTTCCACAGATATAAAGTGGGAAATTGTTGAATGTATTTAAATTGTGGCTATCACACTTATGAATAATAAATGTTATTGCAATAAAAAATATTGATGTTGTCACACGTATAAGTCAGAATGTCACACATATAAAAGATCATACACTGGCTACCATGTGTCAACACCTGTTTGATCCATATTTCCCAACTAACTTTGTTCATAACTTGGTTTTATGAATAATTAGAGATTTTGATATTTTCATAAACTTCCACGTTACACTCCTAAATTAAGCCATGTCATCGCCCACAAGTGTCAACTTCTCATTGATCCATGTCATTATTTATTCGCCAAGTATGACAAATTCTCAACTGTTTGATCACTACATGTCAAAGATCTAATGAAAAGTAGCTATAGCCATCAGATTAATAACACGTTTCATATACATATTCAAATATCATACCCATAAATTTCTAACTGAAAACATATGTCGAGCATCCAATAATGACCAACTACTATAAATAGACATCCATACCCACATGAAAATTGACTATTTCTTCATATTCTTCCTTGCCTCTCATTTCTAACTTTGGAAATTTTATAAAAAGCTTGAGAGCTATTGTAATAATCAATGGAGATTAAAATAATTTGTATATTAATAACAAAGGAATAAGAATGAAGATGTCTGTAAAGTGGATGTAGGTGGTATGGATCTCCAAACATGATAAAATCTTAGCTCTTTTACTTGCTTTTTCCTTTTCTTCCTATTTCCTTCAGCAACTTATCCACTTAAGGTAGTAAACTCTTAAATCTAAAACAATAAATTTGATGAATTTTTTGTCGAACAGTTACTATGATAGAAGAATGTTGGAAACTAACTAATAATAATTTAGTTTCCAAAGTTGTATAAAGTAATATTTATTACTCTCCTTGTCTAATTTTAGAGAAGAACCTTCGATGACGTAGCTAGATAGATTTCTCGTCAGTGAGGAGTGGGAAGACAAATTCCTCCTCTCTAAAACTTATGACCTGGCCAGCATCATCTTTTATCACTGCCTTATCCTTTTAAATTCTCACGATCTTCTAAAATTCAAACCATTTAAGTTCAAAAAAATGTAGCTCAAAGAGGAAAATTTTGAAAATCTTGTAATAATGAAATGGAACTCGAAAAATAATCTAATCCAAAATAATGCAGCAAAAAAATTAGTTTTCAAATTTCGGGAATTAAGAACATTCTTAAAGAATTGAAACATTAATGTCTTTGGCAATATAACTATTAAAAAAAGATAAGATTTTATCTGAAATCTTGCATCTAGACAGAATAGGGGAGAATATGTGTTTAAACTTCGACGAAAAAAACAAACTAAACAACTTAAAAATAGAACTGAACAAAATTTTGGATCAGGAAGAAATTATGTGGAAACAAAGATCTCATATTACCCAGTTCAATGAAGGAGATAAAATACTAGTTTCTTTCATCGTGTGGCTAACGGTAGAAGACGTAAAAACACTACCACATGCATTTTAGTTAATGAAATAGTTATTTTTGAACAATCTAAGCTAAACACTACTTTCACCGGCCGCTATTCTGAAATCTTTGGGAATAGTCAAAGTCGCAGAATTCATGCTGACTGGTCGAGCTTATATCCAACTATGGATATCTCCTTGTTGGATATAGACCTGCTTTTCTCCAAAGAGGAAGTGGTTGTGGCCTTAAATAGGATAGCTAGTGACACAGCCCCTGGCCTAGATGGTTTCCTTATTCTTTTCTATCAAAAAATTTGGCATACCATTAAAAATGACATTATGGATTTATTTGATGAACTCTACAGCGGCAGTTTCCAAATAGTTATGTTTAATTGGGCGGATGTCATCCTCATCCCAAAAAAGGATAATCCACATGAACTGACCGATTTTAGATTTATATCGTTAATTAACTGCTCAATAAAAATTATCACTAAAGTTCTAGCTAATAGGATAACGAACAAAATGGATAGATTAATTGATAAATATCAAATAGCTTTCATTCAAGGTAGACAAACTGTAGACGGTATCGCCACTGCTTAAGAATTCATTAACTTCTATCACAAACAAAATATTACATGCACCATCCTCAAACTAGACTTTGCCAAGGCCTTTGACTCAATTGACTAGGATTTCCTGATGGACACCACGAAAGTTAGAGGATTTTCCAAAAAATGGATTTTATGGATTAATCTTATCTTGAAATCAATTGCGTCATCGATCTCAGTAAATGGAATTAAAGGAAATAAAATCCAATCAAAGAGGGGTCTTCGTCAAGGAGATCCCCTATCGCTTTTTATTTTTGATTTAGCAGATAATGTTTTCACTAAAATAATTAAACTAGCCATCAACAATAACATTCTTTCTAAGATCGGAGGATATATTACCAACGATGGGGTCTCTATCCTCCAATATGTGGATGACGGCTTGCTTTTCTGTTCCCATCTTCCTCATCACATCGCTTCCCTTAAATTGATTCTTTATAACTTCAAACTACTTTCGGGACTCAGAATTAATTTCCACAAGAGCTTGGTATTGATCATTAATGATGTTTCAAACGCAATAACTAATGTAGCTACCACCTTAAACTACAAAATCTTGAATTTCTCAATAAACTATTTAGGAGTTCGCATCAAACCGATGAAACCTAAAAACGAAGATTGGAACATCATCATCGGTAGAGTAAATAAGAGATTAACTTCATGGAAAGCCAACTGTCTGTCTAGAGCAGGATGAACAGTACTCGTTAACTCGGTATTATCCATAATACTGATTTACTGGCTCTCATTTTACCAATTTCCTGCTTAGATTATTAATAAAATTGATAGCTTTAGACCTAAATTTCTTTGAAAAGGTAATTCAGAATGTTCTAATTTAAGCTATTTGATTAAATGGGACCATGTTTGCAAACCCAAATCCCACGGTGGGTTAGGCATTGTAAACTTAAAACTTTTAAATACCTCTTTGCTATGTAAGTAGCTTTGGAAATTTATAGATGATAACAGTACAATATGGAAGGAATTAATTATAAATTATTACAATAATAGAACCAAAAATCTATATAAGCCCAATAACTTGTTGTTATCATTCTTTTGAAAAGAAATTTCCAAGCTCTATAGCATCTTTAAGATTGACCTCAGCCTTAATGTTCGTTCAGGGAATAAAACATATTTTTGGAACAATCATTGGGCTTCCCCCATTGTTTAAAACATGAACTCCTCAACCTCTATGCAGTCTTAAATAATAAAAATGACCTTATCATTGACGTCTTTAGGCCGCATGAGATATTTCAATGGTACATTTCCTTTAATTAAAACTTGGTGGGGAATGTTTTAAATCAATATGTGAAAGTTATTAATATTATTGGTAGATTTAATATGGGTGAACAATCAGATCAAATAAAATAGAGCTAGGATAAAAATGAAATATACTAAATCTATGTACAAATTCTTAATATATTCTGGCGCCACCACTTTTAACTATTTGGAAGATCAACGCGGCACCTAGAATTAAAATTCACATGTAGATTGTTTTACATGACAAACTAAACACCATTAACAACTTAAACTGTAAACTAACAAACAATCCAAATCATAATCCTTGCTATTTTTGTAGCACAACCCTCGAAACTAATACACACCTATTTTTCGAATGTCACTTCACTCAATATATTATCCGTAAAACCTGTTATATATTTGGATTTGACATTAATTGTATTATACCTCCTCCACATGAGTATTGGCCTAGTTTTAGATTCAAATATGATAAAATTTCTAGAAAATCACTAGACACTGTTTATTCAACCACTTGTTGGGGCCTTTGGTATGAACACAATCAAAGGACATTTAACTGCATTTATAAAACCTCCTTAAGCATACTGTATTGTATTGCCTTACAGATCTCTCTTTGGACAGGTGCTTGCAGTGGGCACTCAAATTGGAAGGTGCGCTTACACAAGATCAAAGAAGATTTTACATTTCACTTAGGCTTCTCGCTTCTTATATACAACCGCAGCAACAGAAACTGGTTAAATAAAAGACTCTCCCTCTCCTCTATACAACGTCCATATTGATTTTAACTCTACCAATTAAACATCTATGAAGCATCTTGTCACCCGCATGACTCTACTGGAAGCAGTCACCAGGTTCATGCACCATCATTGCATCGCTTCAGAATCCTTGGTCCAGTTCAGCTACATGTTTTGCCTCTAACAATTACAAGCTTCAACTCCTAATGGACAGGATATGTTCCCAGCCATCCTCCATTTCACACATACACTTGGTAGGATATACATTCACATCAGTACACGCATTCATCAATCAGTGCACTGGTTATTCAATGTGCACATGCATCATAGCTCTGCCTCTATCTCTACTTATGGATACATGCATATTCATCAATCAGGGCTTCGCATTCTGACTCAGTTTTTAAGGGCCTCCGCATCCATTTACCTGGACTCTGCATTCATCCTCATAGCTGTCAGTGAGTATAACTTCTCCATCACACCTTTCTCACACCCTTTAGCACTTGCATCGGCCACCATAACCGCTCGAGCTATGCATATATCTGCTTCTACAAATAGTTATACACTCTTATGTCTGCATCCTGGGCTGCTTATCTCTATTGTGCTCTCTCACTTTTCTTTACAGGCAGCCTCCTGCACGTATACAGCATGTTCATCTTCATATTACATTCTTTTATGGCCAATTATACATCTTAACTATATCAACTTTTCTTTACAAGCTCATATGCTATTCATTTGAATAAGATGTGTTGTGTGTGTGTGTCTATATATATAGGCTTACTTTTGCATAGAGTCCTGGTTGATCATCAAAGTGATGATCATTCCTTATATTGCATACTGCCCATTTTGTATGCTTTTCGTTTTGCTATTGTAATAAAATTATGAGTGCTCTCCATTCAAGTGGATCACTCTTTCATCAAAAAAAATATATTTATTACCCTCTAAATCTTTTGAAATTCCACATTAACGTAATTTCCCATTATATGGTCTTATTAGTTAATAAGGGCGCATGATAAACTATTCAATAATGTTTTTTGGCTAAATTTCGATTCACATGATGGTTAGTGGAATAAAGATTGACTCGTAACGTTTTTTAGTCAACAATGAATTGTCCGTTAGTTCATAATTGGCTAAATTTATTCCAATTGATGCATCATGATCCTTGCTACTATAATTGTGAGTAAAATTTCATTTTGTGAACATTATTAAAAGTTTGCAGTTCCCCTCAACCTATTATCACAAGCCTAATCCTATGCCAAATTTGATGGCACTAACTTTTCTGAATGGAACGAGCAAATATTGTTCAGTTTGGGAATTCTTGACCTAAACATGTCTATTATGAGTGACGAACCAGATACTATTACCAATACAAGCAGCGAGGATGAGATAGTTGTTCATGATGCATAGTCATGATCGAATAGACTAGCACTTATGTTTATGCATATGTGCGTAGCACCTACCATTAAGACATCCATACCTGAAATAACAAAAACGGAAGAATTTCTGAACAAATTATAGATTGCTTTCGTTCTGCTGATAAACTGATGGTAGATTTGACCACAATGAGGTTTGGTGGCACTAGAACCATGAATGTGCACATGATTGGTATGACCAATCTAGCTGCTAAACTTGGAGTTTTGGGCATGACTGTGGACAACTCTTTTCTCTTCCAATTAGTCCTTAACTCCCTTCCTTCTGAATATGGGCCTTTTCAAATCAATTACAACACTAAAAAAGATAAGTGGAATTAAACAATTTGCAAAGCATATTGGTTTAGGAAGAAGGAAGACTTAAGCAGCAGGGTGGCCATGTAACTAAAGGACATGTGGCAAATCTAACAACTAAAGGAGCTGGTTTTAAGAAGAAGACTGGAAAGGGCCTTAACAAAGGTCATGAACTATCTCACCAAGGAGAACCATCATTATTTGCTAGAAAAAAGGAAAAGAACGACAAGTTCTTCTTCTGTAAAATGAAGGGTCACATCCAAAAGGACTGTCATAAGTGAAAAACTTGATTCAAGAAAAAGGGTAAACCTTTTATTAATGTTTATTTCGAATCAAATCTTATAAATGTTTCTTCTGGTACTTGATGGATTAATTATGATTTTATGTGTCATGTTTCGAATTTGATGGAGGGATTCATTACGACCCACCAAACAAACGTAAATGATCATTATCTCTACATGGGAAATAAAGTGAAAACAAAAATTGAAGTAATTAGATTCTTTCGTCTGCTTTTGAGTTCTGGAGTGATTTTAGATCTAAAAGAAACCTTTTATGTTCCTACTGTTTCTAGAAATTTAATTTCCATTTCCAAATGAAGGTTTTATGGTTGAATTTAAAAATAATGGTTTTGGTTTATTTAAGAATTCTATTAATGTTGGCTCTGAAATCTTGTGTAATGGTTCATATAAGTTAAATCTAGATCATAATTTTATAAATGAAACCCTTGTTACCCTGCATCCTAATATTGGTATGAAACGTACACTTAATGAAAATAATTCTACTTACTTATGGCATAAAAGATTATGGCCATATTCAGGACAAGAATTGAAAGGCTTGTTAAAAATGGAATACTCCATAATCTGGATTGGGCTAGATATGATATTTATGTGGACTGTATTAAAGGCAAATGGTCAAACCAAACAAAGAAAGGAGTCACGAGAAGCACCTAGCTACTTGAAATTATTCATACAGATATTTGTGGACCTTTTGATATTTCATCCATTGGTGGAGAAAAATATTTTATTATCTTTATCTACGATTATTCTCATTACTGTGTTTTGTACTTATTGCATGAAAAATCTCAATCTATAAATGTCATTGAAATATACATAAATGAATTTGAGTGGCAATTAAAAAATATGAAAATCGTTAGGTCGGATAGAGGCGATGAATATTATGGAAGATATGATGAGTCGGGGCAACGCCTTGGCCCTTTTGCTAAACTCCATGAAAATTTTGGTATATGCACCCAGCACACAATGCTAGGATCACCTTGGTGGACTGGTGTAGCTAAAAGGCGTAATCGTACCCTTATAGAAATGGTTAGAAGTATGATTAGTAGGACTACACTACTTACATTTTTGTGGACACATGCCTTAAAAACTGATGTACACATCACCAGGCATTATCATGTCATTTTGTTGGTTATCTAGAAAGATCAAAGGGATATATTTTTTGTTGTCCTAATCATACAACTAGAATAATAAAAACTGGAAGTGCTAAATTCATTGAAGATGGTGAAGTCAGTGGGAGTGTAAAAGAAAGGGATGTGATTATTCAAAAAGTCCATGTACAAATTCTTGTACCATTAGTTCATATTGAACCTATTCCTAATGTAATTTCTAAACCGATCATTGACCTAATCAATAATGACGAACAACAAGTGAATGATCCACCGACTGAACAACCACATAACGAGACTATAACCAATGAAGTTATTGAAGAATCACAACAAATGCCATTAAGAAGGTCTCAAAGAGAAAGGAGATCGACAACTCCTGATGATTACGTGGTATACCTTCATGAGACTGAATTTAACACGGGAAATATTGATGACCTAGATTCTTATAAGAAAGCTATAGAAAGTAACGGTGCTGATAAATAGACTGATACCATGAAAGAAGAAATAAAATCTATGCATGACAATAAAGTGGGAGTTGATTGAATTGCCAGAAAGACAAAATAGAATTGGGTGCAAGTGGATCTTTATGACCAAACTTGACTCAAAAGGCAATATCGAACTATGTAAAGCTAGACCTATTGCAAAAGGTTTTAATCAAAGAGAAGGCATTGATTATAGTGAGAATTTCTCTCAAGTATCAAAGAAAGATCCATTAAGAATTATATTAGCTATAGTGGCTCATTATGATTTAGAGTTGCACCAAATGGATGTGAAAACAACTTTTCTAAATGGGAGTTTAAAAGAAGAAGTCTATATGGATCAACCATTAGACTTCATAAAAGAAGGAATGGAAAATATGGTCCGTATGTTAAAGAAATCGTTATATGGTCTAAAACAAGCTGCTCGACAATGGTACATTAAGTTTCATAATATCATTGTGTCCTTTGGGTACAAAGAAAACACAATTGACCGGTGCATATACCTAAATATCGATGAGAGCAAGTTTATATTTTTAGTATTATACGTTGATGACTTGCTTATCGCCATCAATGATCTTGGTTTACTATCTAAAACTAAGAAATACCTTTCTGAAAACTTTGAGACGAAAGATTTAGGTGAAGCATCCTTCGTGATCAGGATAGAAATATCTTCAGATAGATCATGAGGAATGTTGGGATTATCTCAGATTTTTAGAAATGTTCAAGATGCAAAATTGTAATTTTGTTCACGTTCCACTTCAAAAGGAGGATAAGTTATGTCAAACCAATGCCATGTAAGTGATTTAGAAAGGGAGCAAATGAAAACTTTGCCTTATGCTTGCTCGTAGGGAGCTTGATGTATGCGTAAGTTTGTACTAGACTGAACATTAGTTTTGCAGTTGGGATGTTAGGCAGATAACAAAGTAATCTAGGTTATTATTATTGGAATGTTACAAAGAAAGTGTTGAGGTAGTTGCAAGGTACCAAAGAATAGATGCTCATATATAGGAAAACTGATCACCTTGAAGTAGTTGGTTACTCAGACTAGTATTTTGGTGGCGGTAGAAAGAGCACTTCGGGTTATGTTTTCCTTCTTGCTGAAGGAGTCATCTCATGGAAAAGTGTTAAATAGAGCGTAATTGCATCATCCACTATAAAGGTTGAATTCATAGCTTTCTTCAAAGCTACAAATCATGGATTATGGCTGCGTAATTTTTTTTCGGAGCTTAGTATTATGGGCGCTATATCTAAGCCGCTGAAAATTTATTGCGACAACATCGCAACAATCTTATTTTCGAAGAACGATAGGTATACTAAAGAAGCAAAACATATTGAGATGAAATACCTATTAGTGTAAGACGAAGTGCAGAAACATAGAGTGTCATTTGATCATATAGTACTGATGAAAACATAGCAGATACTCTTACGAAAGGACTATCTCCAAAGACCTTTTCAGAACATGTCAAAGAGATGGGTCTCGAATAATTTTATTAGGATTGATGTTTGGTTTAGTTGTGTGACACCTTTTATTTTGATATCAATGAAGATGTTTCTGATTGCTATCATTTCTGTCACTTAAGAATGCACACATATAATTATGAATTACTATTTGACAGAGATAGTCCCACATTAAAAGGGATATTATGAGGCCATTAAGATACCCAAAATTAAAGGCTTAGATGAATTGAACATTGATGTTATAGTACATGGAAATGACCATACTCTAGAATAGTGTGGAACCGCCAATGACTTGCGTTTGTGATTCAATTAATTTAAGCAAACCACATTTATCAATATTGTACATTTAAGGATGCCTAATATAGTTATAAGACCAAGTGGGAGACTGTTGGAAATTAATTAAAAATTATTTAGTTGCCAAAGTTATAAAAATTAATATTTAATACTCTATAAAGCTTTTGAAATTCACATTAATGTATTTTCCCATTATGTGGTTTTAATAATTAATAGGAATACATGATGAATATTTAATAACGTATTTTAGGCTAAATTTTGATTCACATGATGGATAGTGGAATAAAGATTGCCTCGTAACGTTTTTGAAGCATCAATGCATTGGAATAAAGAAAGACTCGTAACATCTTTGAGTCATCATTGCATAAGATATCGGTCCTCTCCCACTATATAAAAAAGAGATATCTTCACCATCTAGATATACTCATAACACACGTAATATTTTAGTAAGGAAGAGTAATTTCAAAATTATAATAAATATTGTTCCTAACTGTTTCTCAAGAGGGTGAGGAGCACCATTCCAAAGCTTCAAATCGACTGCTAGCATAGAAAAATGTTAATGATTCGTTTAAATATTTAATTATGATCACATAAAGATAAAATTCTTTTCTTAGGTAGTTTTATGTAAATAAAACTAACAAAGAAGTCATGATTCGAGCCATACTGATGTGGATTTAGATAGATGAAACATTAGGACACTTGCCTTGAGATGGGTCGTATGAAGGTTTTTCAAGCTTTGAAGATACCCACTAAGACAAAGCTGTTCTGAGGGTAGTGTGGTACTATGTTGAGTTCCTCGCACCTATGGATGACTGGGGTCATGGAGGGAATTTCTGTCAACAACATTATAGCGGGGTCATCCCTTTAATCGCTACTCCATGATTTCCTACACCAGTAGGGATGATGCAGGTGAGCATCATGATATCGACCATCGTGGCCGTGATGTTCCTTGTTCACCCTTTGCATCCATATCCACTTCCGTCAATGCATCGAAAGGGAGAGCTATCTTCCTTTGGAGCTGAGGAGAAGGTTGTTAGTGAACCATTAGTTGGCATTTTTGACATTGTACGTGTGAATGGAAATAAAGCGAATAATTCGCAAAACCGAAAGAGAATGTAAAATGGGATGTGGATACATCTTGAGTGCAATAATATGTGTGTGAGCATACAATGGCAAAGTACGAGCTAATATTGAGTACCAGAAGATGCAGGCCCATAACCGAGCCTGTGCCTAACTAAATTACCGTTTACATGTTTCAGAGAAAAATTAAGGTCCAGATTCGAGGATAAAGGATCTTAGGGTTCACTGGAAGATGGATTTGGATTGTTCCCTTACGTCCTAGAAATTCATCCCCTATATCACAACCTTCACTAACTGTATAGTCACTCTCTACGTCATTAAGCAATGGATTGTTTTCATGGGAAGGCTCCTCTTCGGCTATAGAATGAAGAGATGGAGTCTCACCAGTAGTTGAACACTGAGGAACGTTAACAATGTCCATTGACTCAGCACGGTTCACATGCATTTCCTCCAACGCATCCCTTCTATCCTACGCTTAATCCTGGGAGATTCTTGTAAGAATGTCACATCTTTTTATCGGGATCTCAAGAATCTTTTTGTAGCAGCTCTAAGTTGTTGAGCCAACGCATCCCTTCTGTCCTACGCTTGATCTTGGGAGATTCTTGTAAGAATGTCACATCTTTTTATCAGGATCTCAAGAATCTTTTTGTAGCAGCTCTTAGTTGTTCGTCAACCATAGGAACCTTGAGAATGCCTATGAAATCCATATGATGTCATGTCTTGGTTTGAATTCAAGTGGAGGAGGAATTTGAAGAAAAAACCCTTACATCCTTAGTGGAACTTATGGAAGCACATGGAGTTGTCTCAAATGAAGAAGTATTTCTTATTAAACTCATTGTACTTTTACTCAAGATCTTTAATCTAGAATTCAATAGAAGCTTAAAGGTAAAAGTACACCTAGCGAGCCTTGGAATCTTGACTTCATATAGGAATTTGATTTTTTTGGAAAACAATTCATCTTTGAACATCGGCTTGAAGAGTACATAAATTCTAGCAAGGACACAGGTTGGAGTGAAGTTGAATGGAGTCACTCAAAGATAACTGGTGAACTCTGTGTAAAGCCAAAAAGAGGGTGAGGTGTCCCAGCAAGATGGTGGCAGCAGCTATAAGTCATATACCCAGTTGTGGGGTAATGTAGCAAGTCATCCAGTGTGGGAAGAAGAAGATCCCTACATGGAAGGCAAAGTTTCACAGAGATGATGTCGAGGACCTACTCCCGTTGGAGGAAGAAACCACCCTTTTAGGGTTATGAAGAACATTAGATATAGAACCATGACCTGAAGAAGGCCTCCAAGATAGACTTGAACATCTACAAGATGAAGGCATGGGACAGACCAGCGAACGAAAATCTAGAGTGGAGGGAACACCTAGTTCGTTCCATGTTGGTGAATGTTTATACGCTAAACAACCAAGCATGATGAACAAAGAAACAATAAGGTACAATAAATTTGTGCATGTATATTAAAATGAGCATATAGAGCGTGTTGTCATGCCAAGCTGCCACACAATAAGTGTTACCATGCCACGATTCGATTGGGACCTAAGATACTACTAGAACCACATTAGCACCAAGCAGTTGGTATCATATTCCTGACTAAGGGTAACATGATAATATCGTCCAGAAGTAAATGATAGTGTGATGCATGGTATAATAAAACAGAAATGCAAATATGGGCAGTTTAGATGAACGAAATACCACAAAACTAGGACATGAGTTTGTTCTAATATTTATTTGCAATATCCAAGTTCAACCACATGGTATATTGCTATGAGAAATTATATCATATATGATTTGATTATTGAGCATAGATAATGACTTACCCCAAGTGAGTTTATAGGAGTAAACTCGGTAACATAACTATTATATAAAAAAGAGGGATATGGTTGACTCGCCCACTTTTCAAATCTCGAAAGCAGAGTTCATACTCTGAAGTCTTAAGATTTGTAAACATCGATATAGTTATTACAACAATCACTTTTTTGGGTTTAAGATATCATAATCATCTATGTTACATGTTGGCTAACATATAGGCAAGAATGGCTTTCTGGATCCTTTTTGTTCAAAGTAAAATAAATTTGCAACGAAACTCTCTATAAAACCCTAGATTGGTTAACTACTATAACTAGAAGGTCGAATTCAACTAGCTGGTATCTCACAAGTAAGAAAAACAAATATTTTGGGGATTTAGGCCTAAGGTCGAGACGATTATGTGTTAAAAAATACTCAAGTTTTGGGTGTAAATCCTAGGCTCGACCTTGAATTAAATTCATGTGAAAGTTGATGGACTAAAGCACGTAAACACTTTTAATGATGAAAAGGCTAGTATTTATAAGAAAGAAAAGCCATTATTGAAAATCCGCTCATTTGTAACTTGTCCTCATTTTTGTTCGAATATTGTGGTATCACTACAAAGAATTTTTCGAACACTTATATCGAAAGGACATCTAATGTGGATGCCTACTCTTTCCAAAGTAGGCTTTTTACACTCTGCATGCACTTTGGACAAGGTTACGAGTAAATTTTGAATAGACTACGAATACCTGAGGTTATCAAAGTGATTGGATGATAACATGGAAGGTTAGCATTCGAGGAGGCAAAGAAATTTTGAATAGACAACGAATACCTGAGGTTATCAAAGTGATTGGATGATAACATGGAAGGTTAGCATTCGAGAAGGCAAAGAAGAACGAGAAGTCAAGCGAGATGATGAGAAACAAACGGAGACACAGAGTTTGGTGAGACTAGCAGCGAGCCACTCTAGTCGACCCTTGACCCATGTGTAACCAAGCCACTACACTTCTTCTTTGAACGAGTCTCATGCTGCTCGTGGAGGAACCTTCTACAACTATAAATACCTCAAACTATTAGAAGCAAGGGGATCGAATCTGAAAACTCCAAGGGGAAACTACTGAGATTCTAAGTGATTCCACCGCTAAATTCAAAATTCTAATCTGTTTCATCATTGTAACAAATCAATATAATAAAATCAACAATGGAGGAGGTACCGATTCAGATCAAACCAGTAAAAAAAATTATAACTCTTTTATTTTACTTGTGATTTGATCTATTTTGATATCTGTGCCAGCGTTTTACATTTGAAATAACCTCAATGATAGATAAATCTTATATGTTAAGCTACAGGTCTGAGTCTCTGTGGGGTGTTTACCCAATTTGAATGGACACAGTATTTAATGTGACATGTTTATACCCTTTAAAAGAACATTTACACTATTAAGACATCAATTCTATATGATTTTACAACAGAGCTGCTCTTCAGCAGTAAGAATTTCATATAATCTTGTAAAGATACAAGTCATTCGTCCGTGTATGCTCTACTTAGTGTATCTTCGTTCCTCATTTATTCTATGCAGGGTATTATTTCCTGTCCAACTCGAAGCCATTTGTCGTCACCGAGTTCTTTATCATCCTCAACTATAGTGGAATCCTCGTACCTAAGAAGAATACCAAACAATATTTTTCCCTGCAGCATTTACAGATGAATATTAGCATAAAAATTTAGCAATGCATGATAACAATCGGCAGTTCCTTAAATAGCAAGGATTAAATACAATAAATATCATGCTAAATTGCTGATTGATTATGATGATAAGCCTTTTGTGTTTGCATGCATGTCACGTTCAAGATAACGGCTATTTGAGTTATTTGGCATTGAGATACAGTACATATATATAATATAACAAAAATGAAATGGTTTAGACCTGCACTCTTCGGTATGATGCTAATGTTCTTAATGGTTCCTTTGCCTCGAGCAATCGCCCACCATGCTGATCTATGTTAACCATTTGACAACGACTGCACCCACCCAAAGACTACAAGAAGCAAACAAACATATTATTCATTCAATATATATATATATATATATATATATATATATATATATATAAAGGAAATTTGAGGAAGTAGCAATTATAGATTTGGTGAAAGTAAAATTAATAATGAATGACGTTCAAGTGTAGACTAAATGCAAAGTTAATGTCAACATAGGAAGCTATAGCCTATAGTCCAAAACAATTCAGCCCAAAAAATTTACTCGAATATTATTAATAAAACATTTAGGTGGAGCCTTGGTGCAACGGTTAGGTCACCCGCATGGTGATTTGAGCGTCCAAGTTCGAGTCCGGAAATAGCCTCTTCGGAATGCGAAGGAAATGCTGCGTATATTATCGATCTCCCCAGAGCCCGTTATCGTGCGGGAGCCTCGTGCACTGGTTTCCACCTTTATTATTAATAAAACATTTGCATAATATAAGATACACTGAAAAAAAATCAGGCCAAGTATATATTACTAGAAAAATCCAAGCTTTGTCAAAAGTGATCCGCAGCAGAGTTATTGTATTAAGCTAACTTGAATGCTAGTTACTATTCATATTTTTCTAATATCATTTAACTAAATCATCCTTTTAAGTGATATCATTCAGTACAAAGTAAAAAAGTATAAATCGAGCATGGTTTAACGGGAAGAAAATGCTTCTAACGCTAGTGCTACATTCGGGGTCATATCTTAAACAAGGCATTAACGAGTGTTGGAAAATAAATGAAGATCTACTTACAGTGAAATGAGCTTTTCCTATGTGAAGCCTTTTCCAGTTATCTTCAGCAAATGGTGCTCCTGAGACAACAAGATTGGGTCGAAATCTCATTGCATCAATCAGTGTGTGTTGCTCGCATCCTGATATTTCTTTTTGATTATCTGCTTTAACAGTAACAATGCATATTCCGGTTACCATTACACTGATTTTGATGTAGGTAATTACTTGGATTTCTTCTTGACAATCAAAATGACTTGTATGCTCAAACGATATGCTGACTTGTATGCTCAAGGATTCAAACAGATGACAGATTGCACAATAGATGTGTTTAAAAACATAAAGAAATCTTAAGCATATACTGACTGGTTATAAAATTAACAGATAACAGTATTAAAAAGGATTTTCCCTCAGAGCATATACATAACATCCGTCAGTCATAGGTAAAGGTAATACATATAAACAGTATTAAAAAAATTACACGCTTTCCCGACTTGATTGTCAAGTAATTTAAATTCCTAGTTATGTGTCTTTAATCATCCCTTTTAATCATCCCTTATATATTGTTTGAAATTCATGCAAACAATTTCCATAGTGTTGGCAAAACCATAGTAATAGACACTTTTCTCTGCTTTTGCTAGAAATAGTAAATTTCTACTTCCTATTTCTACAACAGGTAAAAGTTTGAACTGGAAAAGGTTAGGGTGAAATTGAAGTAATCTAGAATAGCATTGTTTAGGAATGTATACATCAACACCCATGTGATAAAGGCAAAATGGAATAAATAGAAATGACTTACTTGATAAACGGCTATTGAGGTCATCAACGCTCCCTTCGGATATTAGTAACAATTGTGCCTCATTTGCAAATTTTATTTTGCTTCGAGTTTCTCTACATATTCCTGCTATATTACTACCTTTCCTCAAGCAGTGACTATTTTTTGAACTCGTACATCTCACGAGGGTACAAGAACGTCCAATGACTTCACTAAACCATGTGTTAACTTCAGATTTATAACTCTGTACTTCATATCTGACCCAAATAAATTTATTAAAAAAATGTCAATATTTACACATACTGCCGCACTTCAGGACAGATTCTGCATAGGAGAGAAAAATCATACAGATCCTACTCAAGCAGTCAACTCAAAGTCAAAAATAGAATGCGTTCAGTTGGTCTTATTTATTAAAGAAGGTAAAAAAAAAAATCCTCACTTCAGGACAGTTCTTCAATTTGTTTGGTCAAAGGGGCCTTTTTGCAAGCTTTTAATGAAAGATAAAATTCTAAGATTTCTGCCCTCGATAGTTTCATTTAAGCACTACGACTTATACTAAGCACAAAGGTGTACGATCTTATTATGTAATTTACCATTTATTGCCTAGGCAAAAAAACTACAACAGTTAATTGTTGTGCTCAATAAGGAGCTAAAATGTGTGAACATTGATTCCAATATGTGCACAGATTACAAGGCACCCTGAATAATATTTACTAGCACCAGAATTTTACGAAGAGAAATAGAATATTCACATTGAGTTCAATATGTGCACATATTTGAGAAGGGAAAACAAATCTCTTCATCACATGTGAGCATTAGCTAATTTTTCCCACAAACAAAATATTTATTCATATTTCTTTGCATACTTACCTAATCCACTAAAACAAGCAACGGTCTGGCAATCTCATGTATATATACATACACATACATATAAATGTGTGTGTGTGTGTGTGTGCGTGCGTGTATTGAAATTGAGTACGTAAGTAGAAGTACGTAGTTGTACAACGTCTTAGATAGTATATAACATACTGCAAGCCATGTCCACTGGTTCGAATCACGCTACGCAGGACTCGAATCTGTGACCTCACGTACCAAAGCCGGAGAACATAACCGTAGGGACAGTGGTGCTGGATGTATGTGTGTGCCCCCTTTTCATTTCAATTTTGAAGGAAAAGAGTTATATAATTTATAAATCAAAAAAAGCACCCAAAGGTGGCAATCATATATTTTTCATTACTTGGACATTTTGAAGGTGGCCAATGTCCATATACTCCAAGGAAACAGGACATAATATACACTGATCAGTTCATATAAGTTTGGCCTTTTTTTCCCCTCATTAGATATTCATATTGCGCATTTAGCTTCTACCAATCAATTAAAATAAAATATTTCACTTGATAATCCAATTTTGATCTTTTCTAAAGACTCTGAGATTCCTCCCATTATATATGCTCTATCTAGAAAAGTATTAATGGTATATTTGAGGAGACTTTCATTGAGAATAATCAGGAAAAATAATAAATTTAATTTACTTGCAGGGGAAAGATGGATCTTTAATTCATCTTTATTAATAGTTAGAATAAAACACAATCTTTTGGTCCGACTGTGAAGTTCCAAAAAATACCCTTACACGCAAATAAAAGGTTATGAGTTCGAATTGCACAAAGAACAAATATTTGCAAATGGAAATTTTGAGATGTAAATAAGGTTAAGTTTGAAACTCTGTTCCAACAAAAAATATACAATTTTTTGTTTATATTTTTCAATTTATTTTTATCGAAACTACGTAGAAATTTTATATTTTAAATTTTTACAAGAATTTCCTATATGCACGTACGTTGCACGTGCTATAAAATCTCGTAGAATATTAGTCATGTATTCTTTGTGAAATACTGAACCAATATTAGAGATCAAGTGATTGGTCTTAGATTCAAAAGGAGAACAGTAGTGGATTAGTAGCGAATGATTGCAGAAAAGGCATATCCACCAAAAGGGATTGCAATGATGAGTATTGTGTAAAACATAAGCAAAGAACTTAAGGAGAAGGCATACATCAAACTTTTAAATTTATCCGCGTGTCCACATTACATGTTAATATTGATAATTGTGTACTCAGGCTAGCAAACAAGTGTATTGCCATTAACAATCTTGAATAAAAGTTGAAATTAGTTTTAAATTGTCCTTAATCCTTTCCATTCTCCTCTTTCCGTGTTTGCAATACTGTGCTACTGCATTATAATGGACAAAACAATTTTGCAAATTGAAAATGTAATATAACACGAAGAAAAAAGAGCAAACCTTTGTCCATAGATATCCAATTCTTCGTTTGAATTACATGCAGAATCCCTCTGAACAGAAATATGCAACTTAGTTTTCGAAAGTGGTGACTCTATGGACATAACTTCTTTCTCTAAATCAATAGATGTTAGAATGTAGCACATTTCAGGAACCTGCAGCTAACAATGATAGGCTTTTAAAAAGAAATATATTTTTATATGTTGAGAGAAAAAAACACATTATCATGCCAACTAATCGGTAGATATACTTAGCACTGTTTGATATATTTCATCATTTATGGGATGATGGAGGGCATGGAGACTCCCTCAAACACGTTATCATACCAACTAATCGGTGGATATACTTAACACTGTTTGATATATTTCATCATTTATGGTATGATGGAGGGCATGGAGACTCCCTCAGAGACATACTTAACACTATTTTTTTAGCCTGGAAACTTGAAAATTATGTAACAGAAACACTTCACCTTTTTCTGGGTCAGAATTTCCCCACTTGAATCTTTAAGTAGCCATTCACGGTCATACAATAGGCCTGCTTTAGCATTATTATGTAAGGTTAAGAATAAAAACCACCAAAACCAGAGCTCATTAATTCGAATTACATTTTTGGTAAATTTTCAAATATGTACAGAAACAAGCATAATATGTCATGGTACAATACGCTACTTCTAAAACATAAAAGCCGAAGAGAAAAATTGTTCTAAACGACATTTAGATAAATATTTGAGCATGAGATAAATACACAACACTTAGGACTGGGAGAGTAAATCATGAGAAAAACAGAAAAGATTGCTGTCAGCTGCAAAGATGCATTTATTGCAATATTTAAACATTTGCTTTGTTATTACACACAACACTCTCTCTCCCTCTATCTCAATATACATATGTGTACACACACACATACACATACATATACATATACATATACATATATGAGCAAGGATCGGCTACACCTCACTTTTGCTACACATCAAATCTCTCTTAATTTCAACCACATGTTCTGAATTAAATAATATACCTTCTATCTCCTGATATAATTTGACCACAAAATAAAACATAAAATGTGACAATAGATCTTGACCGTTGGATCTCATTGAGTTTACATCAATGGTTGAAACAATGAGCAATCTAATGGTTGAGTACCATTGCGTCATCAATTATGTTACACACACAAACATACATATATAGCATATACACATAGAGAGAGGAAGGTTCAACGGCACCCCTATTTTGTAGCACTCCTACTTTCCACCAAAGTTTTTATTTAAATAATTGTATGATGTGGAAAAAAGCTAAATCACTAATATTTAAACAAAATCTTATGATGGAGAATATGATACTACAAAAGAGGGATGTCATTGAACATTCCTTGTGTACACACACAAATATATACACATACACATACATATATGTGTGCGCGCGCGCGTGTGCTTATGTGTATTTATATGTATGTGTACACACACAAAAGCTTTGATGGAAAATATGATGCGACAAAAAAGGGTCTCATTGAACCTTCCTCGTGTGTGTGCACACACAAATATGTACATACACACACATACATATATATGTGTGTGTGTATGTGTGTGTGTGCGTGCTCATGTGTATTTATATGTATATGTATGTATATATGCACATGTGTGCAAATAACCATTGGTTAAGTGGTGAGGTTGTTGTCAAAGTGATCAAAGAGCTAGAGTTTTAGACCTAGATTGCATCAATTACTGGTTGTCGATAAGCGCGTGGGGGAGGAGGGGGCGTGCTATGAGTGTGAATGCACGTGATAAACACATTAACGTGTATATTTTAACATTCATATTTTCTTATTTATTCATGAATGAATGTTAAGTTGAATATTGATTAGTGTTTCTACATCTTTATTGGGGGAGACAAGAAAACTCAAACTAAATTGAAGAGGATCCAATTTTGAGGAAGAGTTCTACATCTGTTAACAAAGTTGTGTTTGATGTAGTTGGTGTGGTGTATTGTAACTATTGTTCTAATCGAAAGTGGTGGGAGACCTAGAAAAGTTGGGCAATACCATGACCTTATCTTATATCTTATATCTGCCTACAATCAAAACCTCTTGAATGATAGTGAATTATCATATAGTGAAAACGCATGCAACAAATCAATTAATGGAAACACATGCAGCAATTAACGAAAACGCACGTGCATGCATACATCATTTAATTGAAAGCAATTCTCATTCCAATTTGATAAATTTCATCATCAAGCAATCCTTCCCTCAACCTATGTGTTAACCCATGAATTCTAATTTATGAATTCATGCAATAAAATTATATGCCATCTCATGAATTAATTCAACATGGGCCTGCACCTGCACTTTTAAGAAGCAATACACATTATTTCTTTACCAACTTGTACGTTATGGCACATTGCATGAATTATAAATAACCTATCATTGTATTGTGAAAACAATTCGGATTTTGTGTGAATTCTCTTGAATAAAATTTCATTTTCTTCTATCTCATGTTTCTGTTTTAAATCTTTTTTTTAGTTGTTTATTCTATTATCTATAGTTGAATCCCAACAGTATGGTATATGATTACACTTTTATTTTATTTCGTTTAAGCTTGAAAAAATGATTTTGAAAATTTGTGAACTAATGTTGATATTTGATAGTGTATTGCACTTGATTTGAGACACAAGCTATGCTTATATCCATAAATAACTTCATTATCTTTATCAAATAGATAAAATTACCCTTATCAAATAGATTAAATATAAATAAATTACAAATTTTGATTGAAGTTAATAGTCTAAGATGTTCGATCTGAAATAGCATATGGGTTATCCTTGTATTCTAATTTATTAACTTTGTTCTAAAATTGATATTTTTGGATAAGTGTGGATTTGATTTATTTAACATGATATTGAAATTTGATGGTGTATGTTGCTTGATTTCAGATTGCATGTATCCATGTTTAAAATAAATTGCCAAAATTATGTTAATTTGTATAATTCCAATCGAAAGATTTTAACACGTGTATATTTTAAACTCCATAATATGTGTTTATACATAGATGTTTTTAAATCAAAATATATTGGATTAATTTGATTGAATAAGTTAAAATTTGTTGTTTTTCTTTTGGTTCTACACTCGTATTTGCATACTTAGTATAACTGTATGTCTTGCGTTTACGACTATGTTATTATAAAATGCAATATTTGATTTGATTGAAAATATGGAAATAAGTTTCTGGTATTATAACTGGGGATCTATGTCATGGGTTATTTTCCTTGAAATATGAATGCAAATATAATGAGAAGTGTCGAGCAAAACATAAATGATACAAACTTATATTTTAAAGATCATATGCCTTTTGTGTTGATTTATATAAATTTCGTAGCGGATTCATCTTTAAATCGTATTTAATCTTAAATAATAAAAAATTATAACTGTTTGTCTTGCATTTACGACTATGTTATTATAAAATGCAATGTTTGATTTAATTGAAAGAATGAAAATAAGTTTTTGGCATTATAACTGGAGAGCTATACTACATGTTTTGCCTGAAATATGAATGCAAATATAATGATAAGTGTCGAGGAAAACATAAGTGATACAAACTTACACTTTAAAGATCAAATGTTTTTTGTGTTGATTTACATAAATTTTGTAGTGGGTTCATCTCTATATCGTATTTAATCTTAAATAATAAAAAATTGTATCAATTTAGCCTTCTAGAACAAAAACAATTGTTCGGGTTTCATTTGATTAAGTAGATTAATAAATTATTTTTCCTCTAGATACATGCTTGCATAAGTAGCACTATTGTACATATTGCATTGTATTAGTTTGATTGATCTCAACCTGATATATGGATCGGTATATCAATCCAAGATTTAAAAGCTTGGATAATATAATAAGAACAATCGTATAAACAATGCGAATTTCCCACCTCGTAACCATCCAAGATGTTGAACAAGTGACAAGTCTTAAAAAAATACATAAACTTTGCTTGAAGCTAGCACACAACTTGTTCAAACAACACATAATTTGCTAAATTCATATTTGTATGAATCAAAAATTTCAATATAATGCACTTACGCTAAACTCATGTTCTTTATTTTGTTTCATTTAGCTATTCTGGTGCATGTGCCTTAACACCTGTTTTCATATTCATTTATACATGTGGCATGGCCCACAATAAATGCCGACCAGCTTTGCTAAAAAGATTAAAATAAAAATTCAATATAATCAAAGTTACAATTTCCTTCAAAACTCGAATAGCTTTGGTTATAATCCAAGTTAAAACATTTTTAAGGTTCATCAAATCAAAATGGAAATGCTAATCAAATTTCAAATAATTTTGACTTTTTAAGGTTCATCGAATCAAAATGGAAATGCTAATCAAATTTCAAATAATTTTGACTATTAAAATAATTTTCATTATGGTTAATATTATGACTTTCGGTAAAATCAAATCAAGAAATAAATAGTTGAAAATTTTGAAGAACTAAATGATATTGGAAGTCATTGTGGTTCAAATTTAAAAGTAATGAAAAAGAAATAAATGATGCAGAAAATTTCTAGCAAAAATTGACGAACTAGACGAAGATCAAATGGAAACATTTTGTAATTCAACTAAACTCAATTTTGCGAGATACGGAGGCAAAATAAACCATGGTTTTTAAATGAATATCTAAAACTTACATCGTTCGATAAGACATTAGATCAAGTTCATGAACTCCAAATCGAAGTAATAACAAATTTTTGGAATTAAAGTTTCCATAGTAAATAAACCAGATGTTACTACCAATTTTATTGAATTAGAAAACATTCAAAATTCAACTTCCGAATTTATAATTTAACTTAAGTTGTAACCAAATTCAATAATCGAAAATGACTTGATTGAATAAAAAAAATTGTTCTGTCATGAGTTTTTGGATAATAAATAGGATGATATGAACGATAATTTTTATTTCAAAAGGATACAACAAACCTTCAAAGAAAAGATATGATTAAGCATGAATTCCCTAAAGTGTTTAAAGATGTGTTATTAAATTCTAACATGGTTGATTTTAATTACTAATTTGACCTTAATGGGAATGGAATTAAAAAATTATCATTGATGACTAAAACTTGTAAATGGTGACAATGGGCACGATCCTCAACTAATTGCTCGACTCACCCCAAATATTATACAAATGAAAGCAACTCACGAAACATTCCACAAAAATAAAAAATAAAAAAACACCTTTGATTTTCTGAATCTATATGTCGTCATAGAATTTCATGAGATTTGGCTTTTAAAGCTTAATTGTGTCTCTCATATTTAATGAGACAAATTTATTGGTCTTTAATAGATCAATTTACTTTTAAACAGTACAATTGATCTTATGTCTTGTCAATAGTAAATTGTGTGTTTTAATGCACGCCTAGGACATTCTTTCTTATTTCTTGCTTTCTAGGACTATATCGACTATCATCACTTTTTAGGACAACTAAAATATGCGATAAAAAAATCATTGTCTAAAACCTCAACTTAGTGAAGGAAGCTTGAATTGGTGGAGGAATTGGATTTTGGTTTAGGTAAGTGATCGATTTTATTTTCTCTTTTTGATTGCCCACTATTTCTCATGTTCTTCATCTTCTAGCAACTAAAAGTATGATTTTGTGTTGATTTCGAGAAAACAACATGTTTATTCAATAAGACCAAAAAATGGAATACTTGTTGGATTCCAGTCAGATCATGACCGATACCGGTCCGGTACAAGTGGAACGGTGTGTCGAATATCGGTCAATACTTATGCTTTGAGTTTAACAGTTTATTGCATACGTTCGATGAAATCATGTTTCCAATGAAAGTGGATCTATCTTAATTTTTATCTATTTGATGATGAATAAAAGACAAGTGCGACGATATTTGATAAACATGTAAAAGTTTATGTTTTACACTATTATTTTATCATTTGTTCATAAATGCTATCCCGGATATCATTTAGTGTTTATACAAACTTATTAGGTGAGATACAAGAGACTGAAACAATATGTTCAAGAGGATTTAATTGTAAGGAAGAGTTCTACATTTTTTAACAAAATTGTGTTTGATCCGAATGATGTGGTGTATTGTTCTAGTCGAAAGATATCAAAGTCCAAAGCTAAGCAATGTCAAAACTTTTATCTTATACATTTATCGCCTATATAAGATACAACCTCTTGAAAGAATGAATGTATGCATCAATGTAAACGCTTGCAACAAATCAAACAATGAAAACTCATGCAGCAACGAATGAAACCAGAAACATATACATGTAGCAATTAATTTGAAGCAATTCTCATGCATAGGCGCGCACAATATGATAAAATTCCTCATCAAGCAAACATTTCCTCATTTACACCTGTGATCTGCCAATTAACCTGCGTGGATATTGAATCATAGTTTATTAATTCATGCAACAATCTCATGAATTAATTCAACCAGGGTTCGCACATACACTGCAAGAAGCAAAACCCACTACTTCTTTAATCAGTCGATGTACATTATGGCCCCATCACATGCTGCTTCAAATTTTGAAATTTGATTTCCTTGATTAAAGTTTGGTTTCATTTTCAAAAATGTGTGGACTGATAATAAGAAAAGGGTAATGATTATTGGAATATTATTTGATACATGTACATTTATAAATACACTAGCATTATATTGTAAAAGCTGTTCAGAATTTTATACGAAATCGCTTGAATAAAATTCATTTTTCTTCTACCTTTTGTTTTGTTTTTTATTCAACATGTGTACACCAACAATCTAGGGTCATGAAACTACAAAATAGTACATGGTTACACTTTGGTATTTTCCCCCTCGTGCTTAAAATTTTGATTTTGAAAATTCACGAAGTTATATTGATATTTGATAATGTACGGTGCTTGATTTGAAATTACACATATGCTATCCTTGAATTTGCAAATAATTTCACTTGTTTATCTTAATCAAATATATAGAATTTAATGATATTCTAAAATTTGATTTTGTTTGATGGCATATGATACTTGATCTGAGATATACATGAACCGTAAAATTTTGATCCATAATCTATTTTTAAAATTGATGTTTTTACACAAGTACACGGATTTAATTTAATATGTATTGAAATTTGATGTGGTATGATCCTTGATCTCAAATTCCTTATACCCTATGGAATTGTCCTTGCGAACTTAGAGATATAAACTGAGTACACTAGAAGAACAGCGGTTTCCTCTTGTTTCCTTTTATGAACACGGAAGGAAAGAAAATAAATTGAAACCGAAATTTAGTGGATGCGGAAATTCTATAAAATAAATACCAAAATTTTTAATTCATTTATATATCTCTATCAAAAAGATATATAAAAATTCAAGTTTTGTACATATTAATTTGTAGTGGACTTTACCCTAAGATTGCCTACTTGTAAAAATATTATTTGCATTTCTTTTATAAATCAAATACAAAAATTTCATATTTTTTCGATCGAATTAGAAAATCACAATCCGTATTAAAAATATACATGACATACAATTCTAGAACATACGCATGTACCAGTATCGAACCAAAAGTAAAAACGAAAATTTTTAATTCACCCCATCAAATTAACTCGAAATAGTTGATATAAAAAAAATGAAAAAAAATATATTACAAAACAACAAGAGATAATATCCACTAGAAATTAATAAAGACAACTTAGAAAATTCTAAAGCTTATGAGCAAGTATATGAACTGACTAACCTTCGTTACTATTTCACATATGTGGTATATGCGATCAAAGATCAACCATCGTAGCCAATAAAATTTCAATGCCATTTTAAATAAAATCAATATATTTTTTATAAAACATCAACTTTAGAATAGGATCAACATATCAAAATATTACAGTTCAAGTAAGCGTAGCCAATATGTGATATTCACATATTGGATCAAGTACCCAAATTTCAAAATATCATCAAATTATGTGTATTAGATTAAGAAGATAAACAAACTAAATTATTTGTAGATATAAGCTACGATCTTTAGATCAAACACCACATGCTATCAAACATCAACATGCAAATTTTCAAAATCAAATTCTAAAACGAAAAAAATCCAAAGTATAATCACATGCCATTTTGTAGCTTCAACATCCCCCAAATTGTAGGGGTTTAGCTGATAACTAAAAATAAAACATAAACATAAACATAAGATAGTGGAGAGTTTACATTGAAATTCTATATGTTTCACAATACGATGTTACGGTGTTAATAAGCCTACGTGTATCCTAGAATATTCCAATAACTATTCCTCTTGTGGGACGTAAGTAAAAGCAAGTGAAGAAAGTAGGTGTTGCTTCTTATAGTGTAGAGGAACTGCACGAATTGTTTTCAATCATTTGTTGCATATATGTGTTTGCATTGTCATCAATTGTTGCATGTGTTTCCATTAATTGATGCATGCATGTCTTCATTCAAGAGGTTGAAATTGTGGTATGGTAAAAAATTACGAAGTTGCTTGGTTTTGAACTTTGATTGCTTCCGACTAGAAAAATACACCACGCCAATTGGATCAAACACAAATTATAAGCAAATGTATAACTCTTCATCAAGATCGAATCCTTTTAACCAAATTACAAATTGCTTCAGTCTGAGTTTTCTTGTGTCTCACCCAATACTTTTGAAGGAATTTTAAGATCACTAAGTACAAACCAAAGATTGAATGATTGTTTTATTTAACTTAAGAAATATGAACTAATATACATGATTGAATTATAGGCGATGGTTATGAAATTTATTCTTTTTGCTGTCATTGTTTTAGAATTGGTAAGCTATAAAGCATATGGGTTCGTGTTTCTCAATATTCGAATATCGAAAATGCCAAATTGATTTTACACTGCTCTCTACCTAAAAAAAGAAGAAGAAAAGACCAAAATAAAAATATTAACTCAAGGACAATTGCTAAAATATTTAGCTTCGAAAAGCATGTCCCTCAGGCAATGCTTTATTTCCATTTAAGAGTACAAATGGACATATGTGGAGATGAAGTACTTTGACCGCATACTAAAAGTTGGATATACCAATAATAACAGAACTACCTAGAAATAAGAAATATCTAATATATGCTTAGAATCTTAGTGTCGGTGTATGTACATTAATCAATAGATGTCTCACCTACAACTAGATGACAAAACTGGCAATGTATAAGGTGAAATATCTGTCTCATTCAATATTTCGGATTTCAAATAAAATCTCAAACTGGCATCTTGGTCCATATTTTGGGTTGACATCTTAACATCCCGAGTGAGACGAGTGTCCAACAAGATTAAAAAAATTTGAAGTTTCATCTCGTTCAAGTGTGAAACGACTTATAATGAGAAATATTGAAGATGCAGAAGATCAAAAACTCTGGTCTCATTGTATGATTTAAGTATGTCAATAATAATTTGATGCTGTAAAGAGAGAATAAATAATTGAAATTTTAGCATATGTCTATGTTTTATCGATCGACAATTATTATATAATCAAAAATAGAAACCCTACTTTACAAATAACCGATTATCTAAGAGAATTTAATTCATTGTTGCACTACATGAAAATTGAAACAATCAAAGACCTTGAGTTGGTTATATAATGAACTTAAGTTTGATTTGAGATTTTTATTTTAGTTGATGAACTTAATGTCTAGATTTTTATTATACATTTTAGGACATCGTTAAACTTTATGATATTTACATCACAATTTGATCATGTTCTTGTTTAACCGATTTAGTAATGCATGCATGCCATGTAGTTGCATTTTGCTGAAGGATTTCATGGGTAGTTCCCGTTGAAACTTTCATAAGATGACACTCATTTACTGCATGTTGTTTAGTTCTTATTTTGTTCAAGAATTGATAAAAAGATGTGTGTGGAGGTATTTGATTAACATGTAAATTTGTAAAAAAAAATCGTGTGTTAGAGAGATGGAATGAGACGCAAATTGGAGCAACTTGTTTACAAAGTTCTATTTTGACAAAGGGTTCTACAAGTATTAACAATCTATACTTGACTTTGTTAGTGGTATATGTGGCATTGGTTGTAAGCAATCAAAGTCCAATCACTATGTCACTGTTTTTATCTCACACTTCCTAGCATCTTATCGGCCTACTTGAAGTGAATGATGCTATCTTGCTACATAGATGTACACTTAAAGCCCATATGATGATGGATCTAACTAAAGATCGCTTGGAGAGCACATAACTCAAAGGTAATTTTAGGTAGCACCCAAAATACATTTGGGATTGTATCATGTATGGAACCCCAACATGTAAAGTTGTAATGGAAGCCTGGAAGTGAATCATACATAAAAGAATCACTCTCTTGTATTCACTTTTCTCATTTGTTCTTTTGTTGTTTCTGTTTTTCTTTTCTTTTTCATTGCAATTTTCGATTTTATTTCATTTTAATATTCAATTCCATTAGTGTTGATTTGAATTTTGATATGAATATCCAAAAACCCCTTCACTCTAAGGTTGATGAAACTACCGTAGATTCATATATAATCAACAAAACTTGAATTTTCACGATCAATTTTGATTTTAATGTTTATGTAGATATAGATAAAATTTTGAAGTTCGTAGATGAATGCTGATAGCTTATGTTGTGATTCTTACCAAAAAGAGTATGCTTAAATCAATAATAAACTCAAATGTTATATCTTAATCAAATCTAGCTGATTTTTGACTGATACAGAATTTTTTTTTGAAGGAAATGGTTTATGTTGTTTGACCTATGATCACAAATAAACCAAGCTCCAAAAATTTTTAATTCATTAATCAATTTTCAAGATCTTGCATCAAATTAATCATTAAAATTTATTGATATACGTAGCTTGAATTAATAGCGCATATTTCATGTTAAAATAAATACATGAATTAATACTAACTTATATTTTAGAGATCATGTTTTTCATGTGTTCGTTTATATTAGTTTCATAGTGAATTCATCTTTAGATTGTATTTAATCTTAAACAGGTTCTTTAAATGTTAATTTAGCCTTGAAGAACAAAAAACGTTTTCTTTGGGTTTAACTTGATAGAGTAAATTTAAAATAATAATAAAATTTACTGGAACAAATCGTACTTTCCTGCATGTTACCTTATACACGGTGCACTTGAGATTATTTTATAACAATTTTGCAACTTTCTCATTCGATAGGGAAAAAAGCAAACCGCACGCAAGTATGTGTATTGACCCTATTTGGACGATATGAACACAATTTTATGAATTTTGTGGTACATTGTGTATAAATGAACATGTCATCGTCCATAGGTGTAAAAATAAATAGCATCATTGACACCATACAAAAAAGAGAAGAGAACAAAACTTTTCACAAGATCATAATGTTGAGATCCAACGCGTTGTAACTCTCTTTTCTTTGTGCAGCATAAAGAATTTCTAGCATACAATAGAGGAATAAATTGAGAACTTTAGCATGTTATATACTCACATCCACTTACGAAATCAATAAATACATATTCTTTTTGATGAAGGTTCAAAATTTTGATTTTCGGTTTTGTTCTGTTGATTTGATATTTGTGAAATTTCGATTTTGTCATGGATTTTTGGAAGTTCCACTTCAATTTCCATCCTGGCTTTGGTTACTTTTCGATATTGTTTGTCAACATAAATAAATTAATATGTACTATCAAATATCTATATTTTACCATTATGATTTCTGAATCCCTAAAATCTAATATTTACCAAATATCCTAATCCATCCTTCAATTCAATATCTTATTTCATCTCTTTGCCAAAAGCAATATTCATTTTTTATTCTTTCATTAGGCCTACTGCAATTGTAATTTTTATTTCATACGCCCAATTTTTCGTTTCATCTTTCTGGAGCCTAGCTTTCTAGAACTGTCTTCTTCGCTCCCTAAGTTTATTTCGAATTCCCAAAAGAGGGGAAATTTCAGATTAAAAGATGCCACAACTATTGTATTTGGATTCGATTTACATAGCAGCTCGAAATTGCTATGCTTCTTTGTTTAATTTTATGATTTATGATGGAATCTTTCACGATTTCGCATTTTATACCATGAAAAAAAAATTGCTGTTTGATCCGAAACCAGTTTCGAATTTTTTTGGGAAACAAGCAGGAATGGACAGAATCCGGCGTGCCGGATGAAATCTCGAACCTTGCTTTCGATATGAAGGGTGCATCATTTCAACTTCCTCGACACTAAAGTCATTTTTCAATTGATACACATACCTGACAGTCTGGCATCAAAATGAATGTACATGCATGTTTTTTAATCAAGTTATGTGTCGGTATCCATTTCAGCTAGTTGCAATACAAGACACCTTTATTTTGCATAGAATTCCAGCTGTATTGACAAGTTATATTCAACTCATAACTGCATATACACCCTAGATCACTTGTTTACTCGGACATACCCACTTCATAAAAACGGAGTATTTTCAGTGAGTTGAGGATGTATAAGTGCAATTCAAGGTAAACTGGAGAGAGTTTTCTGAGATTATCCCTTTTCAATTGTCTTAAGCATTTTAACTCAGAGAGAAACGAGACTGAAGATCCAAAATACAGTTGACATATGAGATGAGTGTGTTTGAATATTTAGGTAATAACAGTATTATCAAAATAATATTCTAGTTCCAAATGTCTTAGCAGAAATCATATATGATATATATATATATATATAAAAGATTACCTGTATCACTTAAGGGCCAGCTTTCTATGCTGAATCCTGAACATGATTTTATTGGGTATATTATGATGGATTTTAGATATATTCCACCAGTCAAATGTCCACCTGATACATAAAAAAGATCACAATAAAAAGTCATGTAAACTTTTTTTTTCAATGGCTGGTATTATCATTCAGAAAGTGGTCTGCTGAAGTGGTTCAGTATAAGAATTTCGTAAATGCAGCAAATTTACAGCTCCTGCTATTTTTTAACAACATACTGTGATTTTGCTTTCAAATTGATATTGCACTCTTCACAAAATGTATTTAAAGATTTCCAGAAATAAGTTGTAATTTTATCCTTTTCTAATATAAGTAATCACTAATCACAATTGGTGCTTGCAGCTAAGCACTGAGCCATGTCTTAATAAATCGGCTACATTTTCATATCTGAATAATTGTTCGTTGCTAGATACCGGAAAAGAAGATGACTGAATTTGAATTTTATAATATGGAACGCCAAACTAGTGTAACGTAATTAATGGCTATTGAGCTTGACCACAGGATTGATATTGAGAAGTAAACGACGATTGCATCTAAATTATTCGACTCGTTTACAAAATCTAGTTTATGGACGAGATGTCTTTCTAAAAGAAGAGCCATTGGTGTTCGATGAAGAACTTTAAAAAGAGAGAGAGAGATCGACTATTCTGATTATTACAGATATACGCTGTTTTAACAAAGGTTTTTTTTTTGGATCAGTTTGCTCCAAAGTTGGAGTCTTGACGCAACGGTTAAGTCACCCGCATGGTGATCTGAACGCCTAGGTTCGAGTCTGAAAACAGCCCCTTCGCAATGCGAGAGAAAAGCTGCGTACATTATCGACCTTCTCAGAACCTGCTATCGTGCGGACGCTTCGTGCACTGGGTTCCACCACTTTGCCCCACTCTACAACAAGTTTAGGTATGTTTCAAAACATATTATAGTTACATATTTGTTTTTGGCACGTTGGCGTTGATTCAGCATTCTCACGACAATCTGAACCTTCATCCATATAATATTTTTTCAATGAAATTCAAGGTGCATCTTCAAATGAAACCCTAAGGGAACGAAATTATTTGAGAATGCCTTTTTAAAAAAATAAAAACTTCTTGGTTTATTTCTAAATAAGCTGAGAGGAAACTCTTGAATCAACGCCAATGCGGTGAATTTCTGCCTATATGTGGGATCAGAGTTTTAGAACGCGGGAAGCGTACACGAGGCGTTATTCTGCTCGCAAGGTGAGACGTAAGCCTCAAAACATTGAGGTGTAAGTTTTTCGTATAAACATTAAGGCATAAGTAATTATTGCGTTATTATTTACTTTTTATTAATGCATAAAAGTTATTTTAAGGTGAAATCTTGACGCAACGGTTGAGTCATCCACATAGTGATCTGGACGTCCAGGTTTGAGTCCAGAAATAGCCTCTTCGCAATGCGAGAGAAAGACTGCATACATTATCGACCTCCTCAGAGCCCGCTACCGTGTGGAAGCCTCGTGCACTAGGTTTCACCTTGTTTTACATAAAAGTTAACAATTAATCGAAAATTGTAAATATATACAATGTAGACACTTAACCTTAAAGAGTTCAACCCTGCTGATTCTTTATTATTCATTCATAAAACTATACAAATAAATTTAAGCATTTTATACATACATACATACGTATATGATTCAATCTTTTGACGAATTGGTATTTACTTTTCAGCTCCGCGATGATATTTTTTTTCTCTTCCTCTTCTGTTTGTCTTCAATTTTTTTCTAGATTTAGAAAAGGATCTTTGATCGATTCTAATGGAATCGATCTCAATTATAAACAGTAGGAAATACTGTAAGTTAATATTTTATTATTTTTCTTCTACTAATTCAAATCGATCGGCAAAATTTATTCAAAGATTCGGTGATATTTATTCAGAAATTTCCTTTAAATAGTAATGAAAAAATCCATTATACAGCTTTCGATCATTTTTTTTAAAAGAATCTAACTTAATCATGTCGATATTGTAATTAAAAAGTAAATAAAAAACTTCCTTCTATTTTCTTAAATTTTGTTCTTTTGTTTTCCATCAAATAATTGAAGTTTAACAGCTTTTGTTAGTGTCAATATTTACAACTAGAGGTAAAAAAATCTTGAGTCGCATGCCTCGACGGTTTGAGGAGTGCGAGACGTAACATTTCTTATACCTCAAATTGTTGAGGTGTAATCTCTAGAGGTAAAAAGCCTTTTGAGGAAAGCTTCACGACATTTTATCTCCCATTTCCTCGAGACTAGGATGTTAATTTTGTACGAGCGTCCGATGTTCATTCGAGCCCGTGGCCGGAAAAAAATTCATCCGAGTCCGTTCGATTTTCATTTAAGACATGAATTAGGATAACAAAATTTGTACGAGGAAAAATCTTGTCCGGTCCGTGTTCGTTTAAATTCATCTGAATTTCTTATAACTCGGTATATCCATTGTGTTCTTCACAATATTTATGACAATTGTTTGGTTGGTTGATTGAGTAAAGATCCATAAAATGTTTATACTTCAATGCATACGGTAAAAATAATATAGTCGATAAAAACTCTATTAAAAAGCATAAAATCTTATGTAAATAGCAATGTTCGTCTGTGTCCGTTCGAGTCCGTGGTCCAAAAACATATGTTCGTGTCCATCAGATTTCATTTAGGACATGAATTATGACAGAAAATTTTGTATGAGCTTAAATTTCGTTCGGTCCATGTCCGGTCCGATTTCATTTAGGACAGAAACTAAACACATCTTCATCCGGTCTAGTTCAACTGATTTACATCCCTACTCAAGACGAGTATTGAGACGGGTTTTTTTAAAACAATGCATGAGATGTGTTTTGAAATGGATCTAAATTTGTCATATGTTTTGAAAAATGAGCTAAATGATTAGAATAAAAGTTAATAAAGCAATGTGTTATGATGTTTCTAGAATAGAATATATACTGTAATTATTTAGTATGAAATGTTATCGTGAGACCTATTTAATATGTCACCATGAAGAAAATTATGATTTTGTTATGGATAACATCTGCAACTCACGGTACTATTTACATCTTATATGCATAAATTATATAACCTAAAACAATATTATGTTATAGTAATATACATAAATAGTATTTAGTTTCAACCAGAAGGTGCAAATCCATAAGTCGTCTCCAAAAGTCATGAGTCTCATGAACCCCATGAAAATTTTAAATACTGATCACTACTTCGTAAATCTTTAGCATGCTATATTGATATATAGAAAATCTTGTCGGTAATTGAACAATTTAGTAGTCTTTCATCCTCCTAAAATCACTCACATTATAACTTAAAGGACTGGAGCTTGATTTATTTCCTCTAAAAAAAAGAAAATACCAACTTCTTTGTCTTATCAAGTTTACCACATTGACTGTTCCTCCTACCTACCACAATTCACTTCTACAATCAAAATTCACAAGATAATTCTTTTGGTTAATTAGAATTCTCCATTTAGGTAAATTCTGATACATCTATGACAATTAATTAGAGAATTCTAAAGGATGTATTTTCCACATAAGCTGATCGGACAAATTAACAACTAGTGTATACTATTTTATAGCTTACTGTCAATAAAATTCATTTCACATTGTTGGTTTTTCATTAGTTTTTCCTTTTTCATGAAAATGAAGTGGCGCAATCCATATTTGTGATTTATATAAAACAACGAAAAAACCAGATTAACAAAAACACTATATTGATAAAGGAGATAAACGTAGCATAAAATGATGATTAGATTTTAAGATTAGCTTACATTTGGATTTAATAAGTTTTATAAATTGATGTGTGGATCTGACTTATATATGGTATATCATTTTACAGTTATTTATGGTTAATGCATGGAAATACTTCATTAAAATCCTTTTACAAGTCTTAAACGTGGAATCATTTGAAACTTAAAGATTTAAGTTTAAGAAGTCCAAAGATTATTTGTTCATTTATGTATACAATCTTAAATTATACGCACAAATGAAGTTTGCTGCCATTTATATGTCTGTGCAATCATCTTTAAGTATCTAATATTAAAGTCGTCCTGTAGTTATGTTAGAGTCAGGTTCAATAAAACCCATAATATGTAACATTCTTTTTCAGGGACATATAATCTATCAGATTTATTTCATCAATATCACCAATAATGCAGACATGATCATAATTGATAATGAGAACTAATTATATAGTGAATAACAGTCATAGTCATTGGTTACGTGAATCCAATGAACAAAAATGAGAAGCAAAATAGATGCTGGATTTAGATTGTCGCTGAATCAAGCTCATTGTGTAATACAATAATTTGGTTTGAACATCTAAAATATTGTATCCCCTCAAGCATGGATCCCTGCCCCGGTAACTAAAAATGTGAAATTAAACCTAAAATTTGTGCAACGTCGTCGCATTATTTTGTGCTCTATCAAAGGAAACATCACTTCAGTAGGAATTGCTACATACTTTATGTAACATATTTCACCCAAATTTTCAGAAGTATGATCCCATATTTATTTCAATAGCAGTAACACCTCATGGCAAGAAACTAAAGTAGAGGGCAGGAATAAATTACCATAAGATATTTTTGTTCCCAATTTGGACGGATATGATACTCTGGGTAAGGTTGGCTTTTCTACAAAAGAAGTTATTACAAACTTCAAGAATCTCTGCAATAGCAAAAATAACTTAATTGCTAAGAAATTCATCAAAAGTGTACTATACCAAAAGAAATGTTGAAAATGCATATTTCAAAGAGTGATTTTGAAGTAGAGCATGCAATACAAGAAGAAAAGGAACAGCATATGATTTCTCAATGGAAAAACCATAAAACATATACAGAAATGAAAGTGTAACCGATCATCTAAGAGGGAAGATACAATAGTACTAGTGTACCCCCAAAATACCCTTACAGTTAGGCCTGCCAACGGATATTTTCGGATGCGGATAGTGCCATATCCGCATCCGCATCTGAAATGATTTTCGGATATCCGCATCCGTGGATACGGACGGATATTGGATAATTATCCTATCCGCTAATGACCGATAAATCAAGAAATATAAATATAAATTTTAAGTTTAACATGCATTTTTTTCAATCCAATTGATTATAAAATTGTTAAATATAAACAAATATGGCGATAATAAATAGTTTTGAGCAGTTAACAAGCATTAAGTGCATATAATATAAACTACTAACTTAATAAAACAATAAATAAATATCTTTTATTATACTAAAATACACATAATTTATATTATAATCTTGACACAGACCGGACGGATAATTTTCGGATACGGATGTCTTCATATCCGTGTCCGCATCCGTTTTTCCGGATATCAGATATTATCCACTTTTCGGATACGGATGCGGACGGATTTCGGATTTTTCGGGTATCCATTGACAGCCCTACTTACAGTTGGACTGAAAAACACATATTGCATAAGAATACGCAAGTAATAATTGAATAAAATCAATGGGCGCCTTTTAGAATATCACTTTTTTTAAGAGTAGACAACAGAAATTGTTTTACATGTGGATGTGAGAAATAAAAGATATGGTAAACAGTTCTTACATAGTATAGACCTTTGACGTAATACAACCTCCACCGCATAAAAATTGTGTTGCGACTTTTGAGTTTAAAATAATGGCGTTTTAGAAGTAGCTGATACTACTTCCAAAGCATGTTAGAAAACAATGCTAATTGTTGTTATTCTCCTGAAAGTTGGATTCCTTAAATAGAACACTTAATCTAAAAATGGATTTCTTTATATGGGATAGGAACAAAACAAGAACTCGGTGGAGGTGTTCTATGAAGTTTCTATAAATTGAACAACTATAAACCATAACTATCAATTGCAGAACGTTAAGATTTTCTCACATAATAAACAAAATTATATGTTACCTCGGCATCCTCAAATGTTGACATGTAACCAAACGAGATCCGAACAGCGCCTGTTGGCTTCCCATTTATTATGTCATTATCATCCCAGCAAACATGCCCTGCCTAGTATGAACATGCTTATAAGCAATTAATTTATGGTTTCACTTTCCATACTTGGGTTAATCGAACAAGATCACACTGTACCTCAATATTGGATAGCAGATCGGAATGAGATAAAAGAAGATATTTAGCACATGCACCAGGATTACAGAAACAGCCTGTCTACATAAAAAATATATTGAAGAAAAGTGTATCAGAATATCATCATATGAAAATATAACGATCAATCTTTGAAGGCGTAACCTTCTAAAAAGCTGACATTTCGTAGTTAAATCGTGTTTTGGCGGTTTTGGCCATTTTTTCTTGAAAACTTGATGCAAACTCATTTCGATGCAGATTGGGATTCTGGAACATGTTTTAAATAGTTGAAAATGTGTTTATACAGGATGTTCGGATGATATGACCAACTTTTTTTCGAACTTGCGTATATTGTATGCCTTGGGTATCCACCCCGTCTTACCATTATTGCTAGAGGTTACTGACATATGACCAATACATTAAAGTAGAGCACTTTTTAGAAAGAAAATTGGAACTGGGGTGGGGGTGGGTGTGTGTGTTTTAGTGATCAATTTAAAGTAAAACATTTTTTGAACTAATTTTAGTAATAATGTTTAACTAAAAAAACTACCATCTGTTACTGGAAGCAACAAAAAAGTAAGTTGGAGATGGTCGCCAACAGTAGACCAAAAAAGCAATTTATAAAATACTCTAACTAATAACACATTAATCATAATGACTTTTTTTAGATTTCAACATTTTATGACATTAAGACACGGTGCGCATCTTCTAAAGCTAGTTTATCAGTTTTGAGCTATCGGTTGTTAACACAAGTGGTTCACATTTATGAAATACTATAAACTCACTAATGTACAGACTAAAAAATGAATACATAATCAAGAATACTGCCAGTTATCATTGGTATTTTAAATACTCAAAGCCCCTATACGATGTAATAATTTTTTGTTGGAGAAACATGTATTTTATTGGTAGCTATAAGAATGTACCAATACAAAAGGTTAAATAAGCATGTGTGTGTTATGTGTAGGGGTGGCTGTGTGGGTGTACGGATTGGTTTCTGAAGGGTGGGAGCAGACAAATCCTAATATAGTCACTAAAAATGCAGTTGCAACTGAAGAGGAACTTACCCGCAGATGGATTCCAGATAATGAAGCTACTTTTTCCACCTCACGGTACCCGAACCATGTACCATCTGATCTTTTCAAATTAAATGCAATTGTAGGTCCCATATTTTCAGCCTTCGGAAAAAGAAATTAGGTGTAAAATAACTATGATGATGAATTTACAGATCCAAGTTATTAGGTGAAAAATATTGCCATACAATATAAATATTATTATATTATTATAATAACAAAAACTACAATGAAGGACATATTTGTTTGTGTGTGTGTGTACGTATAGGTATATATATATATATATACCCCACACACACGCATGCACGCGCGCGTGCACACACACACGCATATAAGTAATGTAGCTTCAGCTCTGTAAGTTAAACTCACCTTGTTGTATGTGTACTTGCTGAATAAAAAAGGAGGTCTGATTGTAAGGGAAAGTCTAATAAATTAGTGGAAATAGGGATTAGTCCCTTATTTTAAAATTTAATAGGTCAAAACCCCATCGCAATCAAACTTTGTAAATTACCCCCCTAAACATTTTTTTTCGATTGAAATCTGCAAAGAATCGCGATTATTTCTGAGCAAAAATTTCATAAAAAAATTACAAAAATTTACAGTTTTGCTGCAAATATTTGCAAAAAGCTGCAATGCATTTTTGTTCATCCATTTGATCATTTTTTTATAATGTTTAATTGAAGTGTGTGTGAAGAGAAAAACGAACTGAAGGAATCGGTGGTATTGCATGTTGATTTTCGCCCTTTTTTTTCATGACTTAGGCAAGTTTTAGAAAATAGGGGCGTAATTTAAAAGTTAATTGAAAGAAAGATTTTTCCTATTTTGAAGCTTTTTTTGGGTGTTTGCCAAAGTCCCCAATAACTATTTACACCTAGTCAAAATGAAGTTATGCAACCCAATCAAACATACAAGCAACAAATTTCAAAGGTTGATTTAGAACGAATTAGCAACAAGGTAGTGCTCAGTCAAATTGAGTTTTTTAAGATTGGTAATTCAAAATTGGTAGATGATTCCATTTTATTTTTTCCAATACTTCTTTCAAAGGTAGCTTCTATTAATAAGAATCTGTTTAGCTGATTAAATGGAAGGAAACATTTCATATAGGGTTGGGTTGTCTATCTTACTGGCCATGCAAATATAATCAAGTGAGTGAATGCACGTTACATAACCAATCTAGTAAATGTCACTGAATCCACAGTATCTCATAAAAAGACGAGCATGCTTACAATTGTTCATGCATGCTTCAAAATTTTCACATGTATTCTTTCCTATACATTTTTAGATAGGTGTGGAGGTTTTTTCCGATGTATAACACTAATGTAACAGTCTTTTTACCGAAGAAGACAACTCCAAAATAAGTTCATAATGCTCTCATATCAGACATGTCGCTTAAATAGTTTGGCATTTAAGGGAAGACATGATCAGATTATGACTTAATACTACAAGATTACAGCATGTCAATACAAAGAGTCTTTTCATGATATCCATTGCCAAGAATAATTGACATGGTTTAAACGATTATTAACTAAAATACCCTAGTGCCACCTTTAATGAGGATTGAATCACTATATCCCATACTTATAACAGCTAAATATACATATAAAAAAATATTGCCCTAACTCATACATAAACTTATATTCAATCATTTGTACAAATAATTGACAAAAACCCAGATTCCCATATAACTGGATGATCTAACCTTTGATATGTCCCTTCCATATAGTGTGCAGACAGCTGCTCCATTTTCATGCTTCAAGCTTACCATCACATGTCTCACATAGGTAGCAAGTGATCTTGTATGCCTGCAATGGAAGAATGGCACTTTCCATCAATTTGATATTTTTATTTTTATTTTCTGATTAGAAGGTAAAACAGAAGAAGTTTTTTTTTAACATCGTAGATCAGAAACTGCAGGAATACATAATAAAAAGTACAAACACAAATCACAAAAATTTCCCTCGCATGAAATATTATTGATAATGCACAATCTGCTCTTTCTGAACCATTCAATGACTGTATTAGCCAAAATAGCGTATACAAACGCAGATTATGCATGGTTCCTTCAGGCATTGTTCAACTGGAATTAGCGAAACAGGCATATTAAGCCCTGTTGGTCACAACTAGAATTTGTCAAAAGGGATTACAGCTTCTGTGTGCATAATTATTCAATAGAGCTTTTTGTACAAAATGAATTCTTCTAGTGGGATTTCAAACAAATGGAATTGTTCCTGAAACTAAAAGTTGGAGTACCATGGATCTTTCATATATGATTCAGCTCTCATTTTCTCAGGAATCAAACTTACCCTGATTATTCATTATTAAGAGTACATATATAGGAACTTCATAGTCTTTAAGAATTCAATATATTGATGATAAATTTTGCAACATTCCTGTAATCTATGTGTATGATTTCTTTTTTCTTGTTATGGATTTTCTGTAGCCTATTCTAACTGACCTTACATACTAAACACACGTGTCTGAAGTGCATAACATGAATATAGGACTATGCAGTACGAACTCAAATTTACATTTAGAGATCAAATCAGGAAGGAAAAACTACACAACATAAAGTTGCATTGAAGCTCTAAACTCATAGTATTGGTTCTGCTTAAGTTTGGTGAGTTATTTGAGATTTTATTTTTCTTTTTTTCTTCGAAACAGTCAAACAAGTATTTAGAATTTGAATCCCTAGTTCTAATTTTAGTTCCACTGGTAGGTCTTAGGAGAGAGGTGTTTGTTTTTTTACTTTATTAATGACACAAGTGTTATCTAGAAATGCAGAAGATTTTTCTTAGTAATTTATGAGCACACTTGTAAATATTATCAATTTTCTTTTCTTGTGTTCTAGTATTTTAAATCATGTCGTATTTGAACTTTGTTTTCTAGCTTAAACTTATCTTTTTCTCAAAATAATGATTGCATATGCTAAAGAAAAAAAGCACATGACAAAAGCTTAGCTTTCTGCACCTTTTTAATGTAAAAAAGGACAATAATAGCTTATAACTTGCAAGTGCAAAAGTGAAAATAAAACCTATTGTTCATCCCACTTTTTGCACTTATAAGGTCACAATTTTTATTACTAGCAATAAAATTCAAAGCATGTGCTAAAATAAGTTCATGGTTGGAGCTTAATTTTTCAACGCTAACTTTGACAAAGTTCAGAAATAAGCACTTATAATATTAAAATTATAGTTCCAAATTTCAGTTTATTATATTTAAAAAAAAACAATGTGATAATTATAGTCCTTGAAGAATTGAACCAAGACCTTATTGTTACTGGGGTTATTGGCGAGCACAGTTTCAATCTTTTTCTTTTTAAGAAAAAAAGATGCATACACGCATGCTTGCTCGTGTGTGTGCATGTATGTGGGCAAGGAGCGGCTACACCTCATTTTGGCTACACCTCAAATCCCTCTGATTTCAACCACATGTTCCCATTTAAAAAATTATAGTTTCTCTCTCTTGTCACTTCATCGTATTATTTAAATGGGAACATGTGGATATATATATATATATATATATATATAACAAGTCCCGACCATTTTTGTAAGCCATAATATTATGAGGATATGAAAATTCAAAAAACATGCTCAAGCAGGTCTCTCAAACATACCGAGCAATAGCAGACATTGTGATTGTATCTATTATTTTGAAACCATGGCGAATAGAAGCTATGCTCAAAAAAGACACTGTGCCATCTTCAAGCAATTGCTCTATATTTTCTCTTCGTTTAACAAGGTCGACATCAGCGATTGAAGCAGATACTGTACCTGCAAAATTAGAGTTAATTATATCATGAAAATAAAATAAAATTAATTAAAATTAAAACAGTTGATTGTTATAACCTCCACTGAAATATTTCTTATTCAGAATCTTGGCTGCTTCTGTAAAAGAATGAGAAGGAAATAAGTATGAGCTATCAAATGTGAACTGAGTTAAACAGGAGAGGAAAAAGAAAGATTAATACTATAATTCAATGTGTATCAGACAAGAATGAAACAATTATGAGTTACTTATATTTGTTTATATTCGTATTCTTCCGATTTTAGTTAGGACGGAGACATGCTAATCTCTATGAAGACTTTCTGAATATCAAATGCTGACAAAACCAAATTATATTATCTCTCTGTTACTAATCTCCTAATTAATAAAGATCATTTTGGCATCAGTCATTTAATTCAAATTCAAAAAGAAAACGTATAAAATAATATAAAAATCGCATACCATTACGAACAACAAGAGCTCCAAGCCCAGTTGGATAGCCAAATATCTGACGAGAAATGAAACCATTAGATGAATTTATAAGGATATCGGAGTAATTAAAAAGCACTTGAACATGCTTCACATTATTACATGTATATACCTTATAGAAAGAGAAGACAACAAAATCAGCAGGATACCTAGATAAATTGGGTGGTTCAGTCGCGCATCCTTTTGCAGCATCAATCAAGGTAAACCACCTACCTCTGCTTCCCAAATGATAATAAACATAAATGATTAATATTGCATTATGATTCGAAGTATGTTACTCAGAGTTACACAATTCATACAAGGTTGCTGAAACAAATTTGAATGTATGTGGGCTGGTGAGCATGCTAAGATCATATGACATGAATACATGGGAGAAGAGGAGAAGAAGCACTAAGAGGGAGGAGGAGAGAGCATGAAGGAAAAAAGGACCAGAAGCGACAACAGCTTTGTAATCAGCCACTCAAAGCTCTCCGGAAGAGAGGGAAGGGGGGGGGGGGGGGAAGCAAACTGAGAGAGCAGTCGACGGCTTGTAATGCAAACTTATGCCAGATTATGCCAGAAGGTTACAAGCAGTGGAGCACACCGCATAAGCAGTCATTCATTGGTGGTTGTTAAGGAGAGATTAGTAATATGCTAGCATTAATATTAAATCAAAATCATGGTGGTCTCATAGAGTGTTTTTTCGTACATCTTCCAATGTTATGGTTCTCCACTTTATCAGTTGTAACTTTGTAATTCAATTAATTCTTATTACCTCTCTAGCATGCAAAAAGGAGTTGTTGGATCCTAGGATAAAGATCGACTTGAAAGAACGTCAATAAATTCATGTTGCTATTTTATAGTTCTTCGGTTGTGTTTGACCTGAAAACTTGTATTGTTGAGGTGAGGCGAGGAAGAAACGATGTTTGATGTTAACATGTTCCTGGGTATACATTATTAACATTAGCACCCCCCCCCCCCCCTCACAACCAAACCCCACAGAGGAAAAAGGGAAGAAAAAAAAAAGCTTGATGCTTCCAAAATAACTGCCATTGTGTACCACCATCAGTCACCAATCTTATTGCTAACCTACCCATAACATGTTAAATAAACACCATTGAATATGATTGATAGTTCATAATATATAAACTTAACTTGACTGGAGAGCAGTTGTGTTCTTATTAGCAATCTATTCACATGAAAAATATCAACCGAGAATAAAGTTAAAATTAGAATTTCTCTAAAATAGCAAATTTTTCATTACCTCGTCAACATATAAAAAATTGGACAAAAATGTATAATGTTTAAAATTTACCTAAATTGAGGCAAGCCTTCTATAATTGTTCCACCACCTTTAATTGCGCCTACCAAATCAAGAGGATATTTTACACCAGAAAAGTTGCACTCCAAGGGAAAGGCAAACAGATTTTCACCGGTTCCTATAACAATTTGCAACATGAATATAACTCATCATTCAAACATAGGTGATTTACTCAACAACAAAAATGAAATTTTCGGTCAATGGTATGCTTAAGGAAATTGTGTTAAGCTAATAATGATTGCACAGTCGGTCTATTGAGTACTACGCCAATCGTAACGCGAGTGAAATTACACAAGACTGAACCATAATCAGTTATAGGGCCGTTATGGTAATGGTTACCGTTACCATTCAACAAATACCGTTACCGTACCATTTTTACTGGTAAGCGAAAATTATTTACCGTTACCGATAGACTGATATATCAAAGACTAGTATACCGATAATCTGGTAACTGTTACACTGGTAATGGTAAATTACCGTTTGTCTAAAAAAAGTTAGTAACATAACACGTATTCACACCATAACGGTGTTTCATTATACAATTTATAGTGTTACTTAATAAAAGACATAAATGATAAAAAAGTGAAGTGTATTTAACATTATTTTACCTGGTTAATAAACTAAGTTTAATCATTTGCTTGGTTCTAAATGTCTATTATAAAGCATGTTACATGAACATACATGTATTATAAATTGACTGATAAAATTACCGTTACCGTTGGTATTGAAGAAATGTTACCAATGATTTACCGTAGAAAATAATAAATTTACCGTTACCATACCGATTAAACTGGTATACTGATTTCACTCGAATGGTAACCGATTGGCTGGTAATGGTATGATAATGGTAAATTTACCGTTACCATAACAGCCCTAATCAGTTATCAACAGAAGAAGTATATTTTCCATATCCCTAATAATGGTGTAACTTGTTTGAAGAAGCCAAAAAATGTATTGCATATCTCTACTATTAATAACTAAAACATACAATTTCAATTTTTTCCTGTGAAATGACATCAACATCCCTACACATCTTTACCATTAATATATATAAATATTAATAAAGGAAATTGATTGTATAGCATTCGTAGGTGTTTGTTGTATCAACCAACATCAAAGTTATATTAACACTCTCCCTTTTAATGTATAGTATTTTAACGCATATCTAACTCTTTTGCATGTGTGCACACTTCGTGTATGTCATCTCCTAGTCTTAATAAATTAATTGTCACTCAGGCCCTATGCAGTTAAAGCTTTTAGCGATTCGGTAGCGATGTAGGTGCAAAAGTTATAGCGGTGATAAAGCAAGAATATAGCAGAAAATAACGGAGGTGCAAAAAGCTTCATTCCTTATAAAACCAAATAAATTTATTCTCATATCATTCGAGTAGGAAAAATAAATATTGATTAATTTTATATAACAAAACCGAAGGATATCATGATTTATGCATACTAGATTTGGTGACTACAATAGATTTCTAACTTATATTAAACATTAATGCCTTAAAATTTGGCCTTTACTCTAATTTATTGATTTGGTTTAAAAGAGAATTAATCAAATCAACCTTTTTATATTAATATTTCTAAAGCGGGTGCTAAAAAGCTTTAATTTAGCGGATGTAACGGAAAATAGCGGGGCTTAAAGTGGATCAACTATTTAATAGCGCTAAATTGAAATAGCGTAGCGGTCGAAGAGCGCCATACGCTGTAGCGAGGATTTTGCGAGGCTTTAACTGCACAGCTCAGGCCCAATGCTGACTTTTGAGTCTGGGATTTGGGACTGCTAACCTTAGGAGGCCACATATTGGAAAGAATGAAGCTCCAAAATAGAATATAAGTGGCATATGTGTTATTTAACCCAAGATCACACATAAGAGCCAATTAAAACATTTGCCATTGAAACTACATGGTCATCATGATAGTTATGTCGAAGTACAAGCATTGTATACTATGAAATAGGTAAAACCTAAATCTAGAAACTATGATGCCTTGATATGACAAAGACCAAAGAGCACAGCCACAGCAGCCTATGGTAAGTACCTTCGCTGACTGAGGCACATGACAAAAGAGACAGGTTTTGTGTCAACCGTAAGATGAATCTATGTATTCCTATAAGATGCAAGTTTGAATCCTAGAGATGACCTTTTGGAATATATATTGTGTATAATGGTTCCACCCTTGGCTGAGGCAATAGGAAGGTTTACATACATACATAAATATATTGTTTTAGATAGTTTACCCTTAAAAAATGCACTTGAATAAAATATCGAACCATATTCATATGAACTGAATGTTTCCTGGGTGCTTTAGGAACACTTTCTTTGAATTAATAGGAGAAAAAATACTGCTTGACACTAAAAACTAGGCAAAAGGACAAGAGACTTGTACTGAGGATCAAAATTTTGCATATAGTAACGATAACATCAAGATTTGTTGTTATTAAAAAGTTAACCAAACACTAAATTACACTGCCAGCTAGAAATTTACCATCAAGATCTATGCCAATAAGCTCGTCGGATTTAGTTTTAGATCTTTTAATTACTGATTGCTTTACCATTCGAATGGATGATAATTTATCTTTATTCTGATCACCATAGTACTCATTCTCTTCAATATCAACCACAACAGCAGTTGCCCCTTGATTAAGAGCATATCTAACAATTTATAAGGATCAAATAAAGTGCCATGGTGTGCAAGTAAAAATGAATTCATAAAAACAGAAGGCTTTGTTTATTAGGGTCACTTGGGGATGTCGTTCGATTATGCCTAAGGATACATAACTTCAACATGGTGAAAAAGGGGATATAATAGTAAAATGCAAGACAAAAGCATGATGGCACATTCACTATTTATATGTATATTGTCCTTGGTCAATGGTAAAATGCCTACATTAATGACATTCCTACAGACGGGATTAGAAATCAAATCACTTGCAGACATCAGCATTATCATCTCATTTATCCATGCTTTATGACAGACAATACGTATGCATACATGTGTGTGTTAATACAATATGTAAATATATACATGATTCTTGAAAATGCACGGTTTAAATCATGTGCATCCAGCACCAGATAAGAGATCGGAAGGAAAAAACAAGAAGGAGGTTTATTGTGTTGGTAGGATACTCTCTAATGCCAAGAACACTGTTATGATTTTCCATGGTGTACATAAAACAGCTTTCTTTACTCCAAGGAAAACATTCCCCAACGAGTTTTAAAGCAGCAGTAGCTCCGGAAGTAAATATGCATTTGTATTCTTCCGGTGATGCATTCATGTATTCCAAAACCTATATGGAAAAAAAATGTCATTGCTATGAAGAAAAGAAGCTAAGAAACAACCAATTAAAAAAGGCTAGTTTGCAGGAGACAAACGGATTTCAAAATTTTGCTGTAAGATGGATTTAGGAACTTATGAAGGGGTGAAAAGCAAAAAGTGAATAATAATGGGGGACAAATTTGAGGTACATGATAGTTTCCCATAGAATTAGTACTGGCAAAAAGGTGAATAAATTGATTCATGCCAAAAATTAAGCTCTTCCATACTTGAGCGCAGTTTTAATAACATAGATATAAGCAAATACAAAATCAACTAAACTTAAATATCATTGTACCATCAAGCAAGTAATATATGGAACTTCTATCAAATAGTCAAAATTAATATACTTCTGTTTGCAAAGTTACCTGACGTCTTGCTGCACTCATTATGTCTGAAGAAGTCATGCTGGACTCGCTCTGGCTGTCTATTTTACTTGGTTAAAAAAATCACAAATATCCCATGTCTAAATATCACGAATGCAAAATATCTGTGTCATATATTCTTATAAACCAAATTTTTCTGTTTGCAACTATATTGATGACATTTGTCTAGCATTTTCATATAAGAAAAGAGAAACAGATTAATTTCCCCTCCACTATGGATTAAGTGTTGACTGTATAAAAAAAAAAGAGTCCAGACTGTATAGTTGCCTTAAAAAAGTTATGATCTGATAAATTTTGGTAACCATTCAGGCATGAACTATAGACCTATGGAAGCATATTAATATTTCAATTTTCAAGTAAATAAATAACTTTATCTCACATTCTTCGAACAAAATTGCATAAAACTATAAAAGTTAACTGGAGTACAAAATGAGTGTTAAAATTCACATCATGAAAAAACACCAGAAATTACTCAGAATTCAATCGGCAATGGAATGCCGTAGACTCTTCATTACGGGCTGCAACCTATTGTCGTCCGTAATGAAGAGCATACATACTTTCCACAGCCGATTGAACATTTCCTTGTAGTTTTTAAAGTCAAATGAGAGTCAATGCCAAATGCAAAGAAGATCATACAGCATTCGATTCCCGACTGAAATCGGGTAAAAAAAAATTAAGTGGACATTATGGTGCGAATAGTATCACTCTATCAAATATGAACTCAAACTCTGCCTATGTACGTCCTACTTAAAATGTAAATCTGAGTAAACAGATACAATAGATTTTAGAGTAATACACACGCTCAAATGATTAACTTCTAAATCAATATTGTAGCAAGCAAAATAATTAGTAACAACGCCTTAAAATTCATGATATGTTGATTGCTACCAAATCAGTTCTTGAAAAGCAAATGCTAAGTGAAATCTCTTTAACAAATATCCAACTACCTGGTGAGCTAAATGAAACTTCATTGGCAATTTGATGCTAAAGAGGTTAAAGAGCACACGCAGTAGGATTTGCTTTAGCTAAACCGACTGAAACCTTTATTAAGTACATTCACTCGCAGAATTTCCTAAAGAGAACTAAAGGTTAGTTAATTAAGTGAGATGACATATGGTAGTGTGGAATCAGCGACTATTTGTAATTGATAGTGTCAGATGCAATAATCAGGGAAAACCGAAGACAAAACTGCAAGGCGTTTTCACCATAAAGTTGCAACTAAGCATCAAATGCTGAAATTAAGCACCAAAACACCATATTTCAAGCATTTTCTAGTACATAAAAAAGTTAGATGAAGAAGAATATATTAACACTCAAAAGCACATGGCAATACGATACCAAAATCAGAGGATACGAGGATTTCCAAAAACGCTAGAATTAAGATCGCTAATCACAGACTTCATCTGAGTTTCAGAATACAAAGTAGCTCCAGCGTGGTCCAGATAAACTAATCCTGCGAGTAATAAACAGTCATGTTGCACTATGAGCCAAAAAAACAATCAAGAAGAAAATCAGAAAAATCTTGGTAAAAAAGGTATTATAATATTTAAGAAATGCCTTCTAATCTCTTGAATTCAGTGGCTCTAATTTCATCTATATTGTTCGGAGCATTGGGATAACCATAATCTTCTGCAAAGTTTTGGAGAAATTTCGCTTTCGACATTTCCATATTTTTCGTTGCTTAATTTTGTTCTCGGGAGGAAAAGATAAAGGCGGTTCTGAGTCAGAGAGCTATGCGAAGTTTTGTACTCTTTTTAAAGTTTACGTCTAAATCCAAACTATCTTTAAGAGCACAACAGAGCAGCATTGGTTAAACCATGTAAACCGATCATATTTTGAATATTTTGGTTTGGTTTTCAAACCTCGGTCCGTCAAAAATTTAGTTCAGTTGTTTAGTTCAGTTGTCGGTTTAACTAAATTAACCAAACTTTTATTATATTATCAAAATTACATATGTTGTAATTGTTTTTTAAATTAGTTTAATGGTCTAAATAAAATTTATTTACCATATACGTGTCGAAATTATTATTGAAACGTACGAGAATACCAAATAAGAATACTTTAATAATATATTTATGTTATAATTTAAAGTACAACCAATATTCCAAACATATAATGTGAATCATTTTTAGTTTGGTTAAATCGGATAACCAACCAATTTTAATTCGGTTGATTTGGTTTTGTTTTCATCCTTATTGGTTTTACTTTAGTTTAACAATTTTCATTATCAGACAAACCAAACCAACCAATCTCTCACTCCTCGGTGACACCCAACTAAGTGTCATTTATTGGTTAAAACCGAATAAACAAACCAAACCAATTAAGTTTGGCTGGTTTGGTTCGATTTTGTTAGTTAATTGGTTGGTTTTTGTTTATGTTTTTGTATTTCTTTGGCTTATTAGTCGGGTTTGGTTTTCAATATTTGAAAACCGAACCAACCAATTAAACCAAATTAAGAAATTAAGTTATTTTAAAATAAAAAATTATTACAAACAACATTATATTTACAATATTTTCATAACAATATTATTTTTCTTCAATTTATATTAACATTTCTATGAGAGGAGTTTGTTTTTCAAAATGTTTGCATCATATTGTAACGACCCGCTATTTTAATACTTTACCTTATTGTAGACACTATTATAATAGCGTATTGTACTAGGTATGTAGATAGTTTAACGGATCCTTAGGAGATGTAATCCCGAACATCCCTTAAGTTATTGCACTCACGTTAGACACTAGATAGGAGATGTCAAACCCCGTAAACATCTCTAACATCGTTACACTCATATTTATTTACTATTAATTTAACTTACATAAGATCTTTTAGTTCTGACTCGAGTGTTTTGTCTTTTCAATTCGCTCGGGTCAGTCTGAGCTTTTCAGTGCATCGAAGACTGCTTTTCTGGAGGACGAAGACGAAGATTTATTAATATTGCTATTTATTATATTCATACTACTACACATGTTATTCCGCTGCATTGTTATTTATTTTCGTTGTATGTAACTCTGATTCTGTATTATAAAAGTTTAATCAAATGTTATTTGTAAAACAGCTTCATGAACTGTTTATTTGATTATTATATTTGTCATTCCGCTGTGAGATTCTGTGTTTGTTTTTCTTTCTTTCTCTGCTTTTTCTTATTTACTGTAACGACCCGTATTTTTACGGATCGAAAAGTTCGTCAAAATCTGGAATTCTTAGCGTTGTTAAGTCATTTCAGATTTTAGGCAAAATTTTGTTCAAGTCCTAGGTCGTAAACGACCTAAGTGATAAGTCGTGACCGACTTTAAGTGGTTTAGGCGACCTAAGGAAGTGTAGTTGGCGACCTAAGTATTCTGGGGTTAGGTCGTGGGGTAGAGTTAGGTCGGCAACGACCTAAGGAAACTAGGCGAGTTAGCAACCTTAGGAGGATAGGTCGGCAACGACCTAAGGAACTGTTGTGAGCGACCTAAGTGTGGGTGTTGGATAGTTAAGTCGTCTAGACGACTTAGTAGTTAGGTCGCATCCCAGTTGTTTGCGACTTATGATAGGTCGCGTGGAAGCTTAAGGGATTAGGTCGTAGCCTACCTGTTAAGTCGTAGGTCTCTAGGTTTTGGCTTAGTGTTAGGTCGTAACCTATGTGTTAAGTCGTGAGCGACCTAGGAGTTATAATAGATAAGTCGTGGGGTTTTTAGGTCGCAAGGTTTTATAAGTCGTAGATCGTATCCCAGTTGACTCGTTAAGGCGGTATTGTTGCTGAGTCGAGTGTGCTGAGTCGTTAGGTCGTATAAGCACACATGAGCTTAGGTCGTAGGTTGCTGGGTACGTTAAGTCGTAGACGACTTAGGAGTTGAGTCATAACCCGGTTAAGTCTTATCTTGATAGGTCGTAACCCTGATAGATCGGCAAAGTTGCTAAGTTGTTTAGGTCGTATGGGGGTTAAGTCGTAACCTAGTTATCTGTTAAGTCGGAGGTCCTGCTAAGTTATAAGTCGTAGACTAGTGGGTTTTGATAAGTCATAGGTTGGCATAGCAGTTAAGTCGTAGGTTGTCTGGGGTGTTAAGTCGGAGAGGGAGTTAAGTCGGAGACGACTTATAGAGGCAGACGACCTAAGATTTCAGCTATAAATACTCGTCCATTTCTCACTTTTTGGGATCCGGATTTCGAAGCGACGAAGTGCTGCCATTTTGAGAGCTCGACTTCTACACTTCTTCACTTCTTTTCTCCACTCTAATCTAGTGATTCCTTCCATCCATATTGAAGATCAAATCGAAGATCGAAGAGCTTAGATTGAAGATCTACATTCTTCGAAGAGAGATTTCATCGTTGGAAGCGGATTTGTGGTAGATCAAGCTAGATCCTTCGCTGTCCAGATCTGAAGTGTGTTGATTTGGGGTTGTTTAGGTGATTTGGTGAGTGGTGATTATCTCTCACACGGATCCAAAGGAGTATATCGGATCGTTGGCTTGATTTGGTGTTAAAATAGTGATTTCCATGCATTTTCTTCATCCTAAGTATAGATCCACGTAGATTCGTTGTTCATGATGATTTGACATCCATTTTACTACATGTTAACCTATGAAAGTTCATTCATCAAGATTGTAGAGACATTGCTCATGTTTTCATGCTTTTTGGACTTTTGACTCTTTAATTACGAAATTGCCATTATTGTTATAATTGTCTTTTTAGATCATATTTGAATGCTTGTTTACTTGGGTTAATGTTTGATTTGATTGATTGCAATGAATTAGATGATTGATGATTTGATTTAGACCGAAGATGATTCAAAAGCTAAGGGAAAGGCTCTTGAATTGGAAAAGCTGCTTGTGGCATATGTAGCGGATGGTGAAGCGCTTATGCATAGATTCGATGATGATGATGTTGAGATGTGGCTTTGCGAGGATGTGATGAAGCGAAGCATGATATGAGATAGTCTTGGTCTAATCCGGACGGGATCATTCCAAGCAGGTTGATAACTCGGTGATATGGTTCGAGTTTGAGGATAATGGATGCTCGAGGGGCGCTTGAGCTAGTATGGAAATAGTCGTCGAGGAGGATGACTAGAAGGCTGAGATCCAATCGTTGTTGAAGGTTCTAGCATGCTTAAAGCAAGAGTACGTTGGGCAGATTCGATAGTCCCTGAAGGCTACGGATTGGTAGTCGAGTACTTTGGGCAGATTCGATAGTCCTAGGCACGGGTCACGATGACGTGCGGGAGTTATGTCTAGAACCGGGGTTTCCATTAGCCCTTGACGGACGGCTGAAAGAATGTGCCGGTCATTCAATTAACGGTGATATCGAAGCAATGATAACAGTGATAGCCAGAGTCATGGATGTTTGGTTGTATCGTCATTCGGTCTCAAGAGCGGTATTTTCTGGGTGCTTATCTGATCTTGGTTTAGGCCTTGGGGGTTTGTGCTTGGAAAACATCGCCCTTGACTCGAGTGATAATTGCTTTACCTTAAATTGTATGTTCTGCTATGTTTGCTTCTGCTTAGTGTGTGTTTGGGGGCTATCACTGTAGAAAGAGGTTGGAGTGGGAGGGTTGTATTCCTATTCCTATTCCTTTTCCTTTATGCTCTTTTGGTATGTTGTTAGTTAATTTACTGCTCACTAAGACTGTTGTCTGACCCAAGGCTTTATGTTTTTAATTCTTATTTCCTTGGGCTGTTCGTCCATTTTGGGACGGGCAGACTAGGTAGCAGGTGACAGGTGCTGTTCTTGCTTCTTACGATGTTGATATCGAAGACGAGCTGGAGGGTTGCATATTATCTTCTTATATGTACTGGATGTTCCGCTGTTTGTATATTCTCTGAGAGTTATGTAGTGAGGCTTGATGTATTGACTATTCTGATGATTGTACTCAACTATTATGAAGTTTTATTGATGAGATTCTATTTTGTGAAGCTTCACTATATATATGTTCTATTGTATTTTGTCCATGCACTGTGAGTAATACGATAGATTCTATTATTTTAATTTACCCTGGCAATCGTCCATGGTCGCCTGACACACTTTACAGCGCACTATCTCTAGGTTCAGTGCAGGGGTCATGGGCGGTCGTCACATTTGGTATCAAAGCCTTGGTTAATCGATTTTACCCAACGCTCGCTGACGTAACTACGTATGAGAGACGTAATTGTATTTTGATGGATGATTACTATATATAATATAGTAGCTTAGTAGAGTTTGAGTCCTTTATGCAGTTGTTTCTCTAGATGTGCTAATCATTCCTTTTTATAGATATTGAGAATGAGTCGAAGAGGGAGACCAGCTGCTAGGGAAGGCCGTGCTACTGAGGGGACTGCTGATTACGCTGCCATGTTCGAAGCTATAATGACTTCGATCATGAGAAGGATTCCAGCTCCGGGGCCATCGGTGGATGTTGGAGTTCAAGTTCAAACTCCAAGACCGGTGGATTTTGCTAAGTTGTGTAAGGACTACACTGCTCTTGGAGGAAAGGTTTTTTTGGGAACAAAATCAACTATTGAGGTCCAGAGGTGGATAGATGCTTGTAGAAGGATCTTTAGTGATTTGGGAATTGAGGATGCAACTAAGAGGAAGTTGGCATCAAGGCAGCTTCAAGGGAGAGCCTTTGATTGGTGGAACTCTATTACCATCAATACTCCGGAGGAAGAGATTACTTGGGAGCAATTCCAAACCAGATTTGAAGCTAAGTTCATTTCTACAGCTCAGAAGTCTGTTCTGTTCAAGAAGTTTGTGGAGCTCAAGCAGGGAGGGAGACCAGTTCTTGAGTATGTTTCTGAGTTTGAAGCTTTGTCCAAGTATGCCCGGTCGTATATTGAATCTGCATATCAGAAGAATGAGAAGTTTGTGACAGGCTTGGACAGTTATCTTAGGAGGCAGTTGGTGGATCATTTGGACGATTCATTTGAGAAGCTTGTGGAGAAAGCTCTCAGGCATGAGAGTCTGTTTCCTAAGGAAGGATCTGTTGTTGCTGTGACCAGGGGAGAGACTAAACCACAGCAGGGTGGAAACAAGAAGAGGAAGCAGCAGCAGCAGAAGGGTAAGGATGTCCAGAAGAAGCCGAAGGGCGAAGTGACTTGCTACAATTGTCAGCAGAAGGGCCATTTCTCCAAGGATTGTAAGAATCCGAAGGTGCCGATGAAGTGTCACAACTGTGACAAGCCAGGGCATATCAGGAAGAATTGTCCAGAACCGAGGAAGGACAAACAGATTGTGCAAGCTTATGCTTTGGGAGATGTTCCATCGTCTTCGAAAGCTCCTACCGCTGAAGAGAAAGGAAAGAGTGTGGTTGTTCAAGGTACTCTTTCCATATGTGGTGTTCCAATTAGAGTGTTGTTTGATACTGGGGCGTCGCATTCGTTTGTTTGTAGTGATCTTGTAGACCGGTTAGGTTTGGAACCGGATATCGTTGATAGGCCATTGGTTGTGACTAATCCAGTTGGGGGTTCGTCTTGTTTGAGTATGTTATGTCGTGGTCTGGTTGTGTCGAGTCATGGTTGCTCTTTTGTTTGTGATTGTTTTGTTCTGAACTTTGCGGGGTTCGGAATTATTTTGGGTATGGACTGGCTTAGGAAGTATGCGGCAAAGGTTGATTGTGAAAGGTTGGAGGTGACAGCTGAGAATGTGGAAGGGCGAAAGATAGTGATACGATGTAAGCATGAAGAAGGCGTCTTCATGAGCTTCATGTATTCGCTAGTTGTTCCAAGGGATGAACTGTCATTGGTGCCAATCGCTAATGGATTTGAGGATGTCTTTGATGAGGTCAAAGGGTTGCCGCCGCATAAAGAGATCGAGTTTCGTATAGATCTAGTTGAAGGAGCCAGACCTGTTATGATGCCTCTTAGGCGGATGGTGCCTAGGGAACAGCAGGAGTTGAGGGTGCAGGTTGATGACCTTTTACAAAAAGGATTCATTCGGCGTAGTGTGTCCGAATGGGGTGCACCAGTTGTGTTCGCAACCAAAGCGGATGGATCGCTGAGGTTATGTGTGGATTATCGTGAGCTGAATAAAGTGACTAAGAAGAACAAGTATCCATTACCGAGAATAGATGACTTGTTTGATCAGCTTCACGAAGCTAAGGTGTTTTCTCAGATGGATTTGGCAACGGGATTTCACCAGTTGAGAGTGGCTAAGGATAGTGTGCCGAAGACTACTTTCAGGACACCATCCGGTTTCTTTGAGTGGCTGGTAATGCCGTTTGGATTGACTAACGCGCCAGCATATTTTGTGGATCTTATGAATAGAGTGTTCAGAGATCAGTTGAACAAGTTCGTGCTTATGTTCGTGGATGATATTCTGATTTATTCCAGAACTGAAGAAGAGCACAAGACGCACTTGCGTATTGTTTTGGAAATCTTGCGGAAACATCAACTGAAGGCTAAGTTTTCGAAGTGTCACTTCTGGAAGAGTGAAGTGAGGTTCTTAGGCCATGTTATCTCTGGAAATGGAATAGCGGTTGATCCCGCTAAGGTGGCAGCAATCTAAGATTGGGTTAGACCTAAGAATGCAACGGATGTGAGAAGTTTTCTTGGATTAGCAGGATATTATCGACGGTTTATCAAAGACTTCTCCAAGGTGGCTGCACCATTGACAGGATTGACGAAAAAGAACCAAGTGTTCAGATGGGATGCTAAGTGTGAGCAAGCTTTCGGAATCCTGAAAGAGCGACTGACAAGTGCTCCTGTTTTGACTATTCCAAGTGGGAATGATGAGATGGTGGTTTACACCGACGCATGTGGTACTGGACTTGGAGCAGTGCTGATGCAGAGGGATAAAGTTGTTGCGTATGCAAGTCGACAACTGAAGCCGCATGAAAGGAATTACCCGACTCATGATTTGGAGTTAGCGGAGATTGTTTTTGCTCTGAAGATGTGGAGACATTATCTATTGGGAGTTCGATTCGAGTTGTTTACAGATCATAAGTCGTTGAAGTATCTTTTCTCCCAAAAAGATTTGAATCTTCGGCAGCAACGGTGGCTAGAGTTTTTGGCATCATATGATTTTGGTATAGCTTATACTCTGGGAAAAGGTAACGCAGTGGCAGATGCGTTAAGTCGAAGACATGCAGGATTGGGAGCTATGTTTTCAGAATGGAAGAGTCTCGAGTATTTGGCTGGATTTGACTTCAGGCCTAGATGTGAATTGGAACCTGAGATGTTGGCAAACTTATCGATAAGACCTACTCTTGTGGAAAGGATTGGCGAGAGCCAAAAGCAAGACGATAAACTTGTCAAGATTATCCGTGATTTGGAATCTAGATTGGACCCAGAAAAGGATAAAGGATTCGAGGTCGATCGAGAGGGTTGGCTTCGGAAGCAAGGACGACTAGTTGTTCCCGATATAGATGAATTGAGGAGTGAAGTTCTGAAGGAAAGTCATCACTCGAAGTTGACAATTCATCCAGGTGGAAATAAGATGTATCGGGATATGAAGAGAACCTACTACTGGGAAGGTATGAAGAAGGATGTTGGAAATTTTATTTCCATATGTATGAACTGCCAGTTGGTAAAAGCTGAACAGAAGAAGCCAAGTGGATTGCTTCAGCCATTAGAAGTTCCTACATGGAAGTGGGAGCAAATATCGATGGATTTTATTGATGGGTTACCTAGGACAAGAACAAGAAATGAAGGGATTTGGGTCATCGTAGATCGCCTGACTAAGAGTGCAAGATTCATTCCTGTTCGATCAACTAGGACTGCATCAAAGTTGGCTGAGTTGTATGTTAAGTGGATAGTTCGATTCCATGGTATTCCGAAGAGTATAGTGAGCGATCGAGATCCGTTGTTCACTAGCGGATTTTGGAAGAGCTTCGAGGAAGTTTTGGGAACCGAGTTGTGTTTGAGTACAGCTTATCACCCTCAAACAGATGGTCAGACCGAGAGAGTCAACCGAGTTTTGGAAGATCTCCTCAGAGCTTGTGTTTTAGATTTTGAAGGATCATGGGAAGATCACCTTCATTTGGTGGAATTTGCGTACAACAACAGTTACCAGTCGAGCATTGGTATGGCACCGTATGAGGCATTGTATGGAATACCGTGTAACTCTCCGACATGTTGGTTAGAGGCCGGAGAAAAGCTGATGCTTGGGCCAGAGATGATTCGACAGACTTCAGATTGTATAGAGATCATTCGGCAACGAATGAAGGCAGCCCAAGACCGTCAGAAAAGTTATGCTGATAAGCGTCGTAAGGATTTGGAATTCGACGTAGGTGGTATTGTTTTTGTGAAGATTTCTCCACTAAAGAATGTTATTCGATTCGGGAAGAAAGGAAAATTGACTCCGAGATTTGTTGGACCATTCCCGATCATCGAGCGAATTGGAAAGCTCGCCTACAGATTGGAGTTACCAGAGAAGATGTCGAGCGTGCACAATGTTTTTCACGTATCGTATCTACGGAAGTATGTGCACGACTCGAATACAGTGGTTTCTGCTGATAGCTGTGAAGATTTCGAAGTTGATCCAGTCGATAGAAGACCTCGTAAACCGCTTCGTGTTGTGGAAACTGACACGAAACAGCTTAGGAGGAAGATAGTTAAGTTGCTCAAGATACAATGGAGTGATGATGATAACGACTGTACGTGGGAGGTGGAAGAGAGGATGAAGGCAGCTCATCCTGAACTCTTCAAGGTATGGCCCTAAGGTGTCGTGTCATCTAACGAAATTGTAACTTGTTCTAGTTTTAGAATTCTGTATGCTAAGCTAGAATTGGATGCATGGTTTGTTGATTGCTATGGATGGTAGGCGTGCAGAATAGTCTTTGATTGCTTTGTTTGTTTGGAATTTCGGGGGCGAAATTCCTAAGGGGGAGAGAATGTAACGACCCGTATTTTACGGATCGAAAAGTTCGTCAAAATCTGGAATTCTTAGCGTTGTTAAGTCATTTCAGATTTTAGGCAAAATTTTGTTCAAGTCCTAGGTCGTAAACGACCTAAGTGATAAGTCGTGACCGACTTAAGTGGTTTAGGCGACCTAAGGAAGTGTAGTTGGTGACCTAAGTATTTTGGGGTTAGGTCGTGGGGTAGAGTTAGGTCGGCAACGACCTAAGGAAACTAGGCGAGTTAGCAACCTTAGGAGGATAGGTCGGCAACGACCTAAGGAACTGTTGTGAGCGACCTAAGTGTGGGTGTTGGATAGTTAAGTCGTCTAGACGACTTAGTAGTTAGGTCGCATCCCAGTTGTTCGCGACTTATGATAGGTCGCGTGGAAGCTTAAGGGATTAGGTCGTAGCCTACCTGTTAAGTCGTAGGTCTCTAGGTTTTGGCTTAGTGTTAGGTCGTAACCTATGTGTTAAGTCGCGAGCGACCTAGGAGTTAGAATAGATAAGTCGTGGGGTTTTTAGGTCGCAAGGTTTTATAAGTCGTAGATTGTATCCCAGTTGACTCGTTAAGGCGGTATTGTTGCTGAGTCGAGTGTGCTGAGTCGTTAGGTCGTATAAGCACACATGAGCTTAGGTCGTAGGTTGCTGGGTACGTTAAGTCGTAGACGACTTAGGAGTTGAGTCATAACTCGGTTAAGTCTTATCTTGATAGGTCGTAACCCTGATAGATCGGCAAAGTTGCTAAGTTGTTTAGGTCGTATGGGGGTTAAGTCGTAACCTAGTTATCTGTTAAGTCGGAGGCCCTGCTAAGTTATAAGTCGTAGACTAGTGGGTTTTGATAAGTCATAGGTTGGCATAGCAGTTAAGTCGTAGGTTGTCTGGGGTGTTAAGTCGGAGAGGGAGTTAAGTCGGAGATGACTTATAGAGGCAGACGACCTAAGATTTCAGCTATAAATACTCGTCCATTTCTCACTTTTTGGGATCCGGATTTCGAAGCGACGAAGTGCTGCCATTTTGAGAGCTCGACTTCTACACTTCTTCACTTCTTTTCTCCACTCTAATCTAGTGATTCCTTCCATCCATATTGAAGATCAAATCGAAGATCGAAGAGCTTAGATTGAAGATCTACATTCTTCGAAGAGAGATTTCATCGTTGGAAGCGGATTTGTGGTAGATCAAGCTAGATCCTTCGCTGTCCAGATCTGAAGTGTGTTGATTTGGGGTTGTTTAGGTGATTTGGTGAGTGGTGATTATCTCTCACACGGATCCAAAGGAGTATATCGGATCGTTGGCTTGATTTGGTGTTAAAATAGTGATTTCCATGCATTTTCTTCATCCTAAGTATAGATCCACGTAGATTCGTTGTTCATGATGATTTGACATCCATTTTACTACATGTTAACCTATGAAAGTTCATTCATCAAGATTGTAGAGACATTGCTCATGTTTTCATGCTTTTTGGACTTTTGACTCTTTAATTACGAAATTGTCATTATTGTTATAATTGTCTTTTTAGATCATATTTGAATGCTTGTTTACTTGGGTTAATGTTTGATTTGATTGATTGCAATGAATTAGATGATTGATGATTTGATTTAGACCGAAGATGATTCAAAAGCTAAGGGAAAGGCTCTTGAATTGGAAAAGCTGCTTGTGGCATATGTAGCGGATGGTGAAGCGCTTATGCATAGATTCGATGATGATGATGTTGAGATGTGGCTTTGCGAGGATGTGATGAAGCGAAGCATGATATGAGATAGTCTTGGTCTAATCCGGACGGGATCATTCCAAGCAGGTTGATAACTCGGTGATATGGTTCGAGTTTGAGGATAATGGATGCTCGAGGGGCGCTTGAGCTAGTATGGAAATAGTCGTCGAGGAGGATGACTAGAAGGCTGAGATCCCATCGTTGTTGAAGGTTCTAGCATGCTCAAAGCAAGAGTACGTTGGGCAGATTTGATAGTCCCTGAAGGCTACGGATTGGTAGTCGAGTACTCTGGGCAGATTCGATAGTCCTAGGCACGGGTCACGATGACGTGCGGGAGTTATGTCTAGAACCGGGGTTTCCATTAGCTCTTGACGGACGGCTGAAAGAATGTGCCGGTCATTCAATTAACGGTGATATCGAAGCAATGATAACAGTGATAGCCAGAGTCATGGATGTTTGGTTGTATCGTCATTCGGTCTCAAGAGCGGTATTTTCTGGGTGCTTATCTGATCTTAGTTTAGGCCTTGGGGGTTTGTGCTTGGAAAACATCGCCCTTGACTCGAGTGATAATTGCTTTACCTTAAATTGTATGCTCTGCTATGTTTGCTTCTGCTTAGTGTGTGTCTGGGGGCTATCACTGTAGAAATAGGTTGGAGTGGGAGGGTTGTATTCCTATTCCTTTTCCTTTATGCTCTTTTGGTATGTTGTTAGTTAATTTACTGCTCACTAAGACTGTTGTCTGACCCAAGGCTTTATGTTTTTAATTCTTATTGCCTTGGGCTGTTCGTCCATTTTGGGACGGGCAGACTAGGTAGCAGGTGACAGGTGTTGTTCTTGCTTCTTACGATGTTGATATCGAAGACGAGCTGGAGGGTTGCATATTATCTTCTTATATGTACTGGATGTTCCGCTGTTTGTATATTCTCTGAGAGTTATGTAGTGAGGCTTGATGTATTGACTATTCTGATGATTGTACTCAACTATTATGAAGTTTTATTGATGAGATTCTATTCTGTGAAGCTTCACTATATATATGTTCTATTGTATTTTGTCCATGCGCTGTGAGTAATACGATAGATTCTGTTATTTTAATTTACCCTGGCAATCGTCCATGGTCGCCTGGCACACTTTACAGCGCACTATCTCTAGGTTCAGTGCAGGGGTCATGGGCGGTCGTCACATTTACCCCATAACAATCCTCCATTTTGAATGGTTTGAGTCTGACGTGTGTGGTTTATCGTCGATTTAAACCGTCCAAAAAGGTGGGTCATTACATTTGGTATCAGAGCGACGTTTAGCGATAACCTTAGCTTTGTGGGGTCTGACTTATTAGAAATAGGGTAGTAATACCCTAGAATGAGTCGTTGAGTGTATATATATGATAAAGCGTATTTGTTAGTGTTATAAAAGGTTTTATATTGTGTTAATTTGTTCTGTTTTGTTTTTATAAATTCTGGTCGGTACATAGGATGCTATGGCATCGATAGGGATTTCTAAACACTTAATAGGGCAAACCGACACAATATTGTTTTGAAATATGGGTAAATGATATAATTTTAACTAGCATTAGATTTTGTATATAAAAGAATAATTTTTATAAATGATATAGTTGGTTGTGATATATTTGTTTGTTAGGAAGTGAAATTTATAAATATTGGTTGCAAAATGAGATTATAAATAAAATGAATATAAATTGGAATTTGAGAACTAAAGTTCCGGGATTTTGAAAATTTCTTTCGAAAGATTTTGGAATATAATATTAGTATTATTAGGAAGTATTTTCTGATATAAATATTTCAATATGATTTGGAAGAAATGTCTTAAAGGAATTTTGGAAGGAAATAAGTTCTGTACTCCCCTCTCCGTCGTTGGAAAATAATTTCGGTGATGAGTGCACGCATCATCGATGTTCATTTTCGAGTTTCAAAGTGGGAAGACCATTGTAGTAGTTTACTACACATTTGTTTTGATAAAAAAAATCTTAATTTTAATTTCCAAATATGATTTGATATATATATATATATAAGATATGATTATATATATATTATTTTAAATTAATTGAAATGGAACCCGGTATTTAGTTCTTAAGTTTCTGTAAATTAGAGATTTTAATTATTATATTGAATGAAATCTTGACTATATTAATAGTCGGAAACTTCCAAAATGAGAAAATAAGGAAATAGATGCTAACTGATTAATGAAAATTTAAGAAATTGAAAATTTGTAAACTGTAAATCAAAAGGACATGAAAATAAGAAATGGTAACTATTGAACATTTTGTTAACTAAATAACCAAGATAAACTTGTGTAGCATTTTATTGCATCCTAAAAGACATATATATAACTTACTAAAATGTTAAAAGTTGAAATGTTAATAGAAATATGTAATGGAATATTATACAAGTAAAAGTTAAATAATGAGAGTATTCAATAGAATTTCTTCTATAAATAAGAATTCTGATGTTAAAAAAATGTTATAAACTTAAGTTAATAATTTGAAATGCTACTAATTAAATGTAATAAAAAAAGTTAATACTATAAGTAAATGATTATAAACTTAAATGATGTTTGAAGTCAATTATAATCAAAGTAAATAGTAAAGGTGAATACTATATAGAAGAAATAAACATGAGTATATATATATATTATATATATATATAAGTATGAGTTACTTCACAAATGAATATTGATGTAAAAGGAAATCAAAGTAAATAATAAATGTGAAGTAAACTGAAATAAAATGCATGTAAAACTTAAATAATGAATTCATTGATTATTTTAAATAATTGAATGGAAATAATTGATTATGTAAGTAAATGGAATGTAAGTCGATGGAAATTTGCATTATATAGGTGAACGAGAAATAAATTTTTGTAAGTAATGAATGTAAATTAATGAAATAAGCATTGTATGAATGAATGAAACTAAAGAACAATAAATAATATGAAAGGAAATTAATAAGAATAAACGTAGATAGTGTTTGAAATTATTGTTTGTTTTGGCTTATGGGATGATTGGAAAAGGATACTTCCAACTGTATAAAGATGTGTAAATAATCTATTGAGTTTCATCTAAGACTGTTGAGTGTATGGTATACTTAGTAGTTTACTTATCATCTTATATGATTAAAAGTTTCTGAACCCGAACAAACCATTTATTTGGTTGTTATGGATGAATGGTTGATTACTTTGATTGCATGTGATGATTGTATGGTTTTGATTGCAAGTGACTATTGTATGTTGTGATGATTTGTTTGTTATAAATTGAAAACAACTTATATTTCTCTTTTGCATAAATCTAACTCTATTGGGTTATATAAGTGAAGTATAGGTTTATGGAAGCAATAACTACTACTTTTGATTTCATAAATAAGCGTTGTTTGCCCGACAAATAGGTACTTTTTCAGATTACGGTTCTATAGCGATATTATATTATTTTCACGTGATTTGGGATATTTATTTTTGAAATATGGTGTGTGTGTATATATATGGTTATTATTGATATTATTATGTCTTCCGGACCTCTCTGTACAAAGGAGACTCTGCCGAAATTTTCCATGAATTTTGGACTTAGAAATTTTTTGTGAAAGTAGAAATGTTTTTTTTCAAACTTTTATTAAACTTGAATATGAAAGGATTTAATTGTTTTATAAATTGATATATTTTATTTAAATTATTAAATTATGTAAATTAATTGTTTATAAATTGAATGCTTTGAATAAGATATATTAATTCCTTAATTCCTTCTTTTCCTTTCTTTTTCCTTTTCGAGGACAAAAAGTTTTGAGTGGGGGAGAGCGTAACGACCCGCAATTTTCGATAATTAAATTTATTAATTAAATAAGTTTGGGAATTTAATGTTGTGGAAAAATTCAAAATCTAAGGTTTAATAATGAGAGAAATAACTAGAATGTAATGTTAGTAATGTTAATTTAAGGCAATCGATGACTATTTAAGGCCATTTCAATTAACTGAAGTGATTGTAAACGTAAAAATTTGGCTATAAGTTGTAAATGAGTAAATAAATCAAATGTTGTATTTAATGGTAAAATTGCACGTAGTTAATTTGAATTAGTTAATATAGGATAATAATCAGTATGTGAATTCATTTGTTCTGTTTGTTAACAATAAACATAGAAATGCGTTTGAAATGGGTAAGTTATAACAATGGTTTAATTATAAATTCACTATTTAATTCATCGAAATCAATTAGAAATAAATTACAATAAGTGTAATTAAATATTGTAGAGTATTAAGATGATAATTGTATAGTATAAACAAATGCTAGCTAGGTCCATAGAGTAGTGATTGATTGAATAAAAAGATTGAAATCAAATTAAATCAATTTATTGGAATTAAAATATAATTAATAGGATTTTATGTACAGTTGAAACTGAACACTTTAATTAGTGTAATATATAACACTGAATTGATATGTAAATTTGTTTTAAATTATTGTAAATGTTTAAGTAATCAAAAATGATAAAAATTGGTTAGTTATTAAATCCGAAATTAAAAAGTGATTTAACCAATTTAATAATAATTTATTTAATTAACGTGAAAATAGCCATTTTGGCAACTCTCTCGGATTTTGACGAAACCAGTTTCATCGGATCTGTAACGGTGAATTATTGTAGTATGTCAAGTTTAGTAGCGATCAGACTTATCGTTTGATCATACGGGCTTGAAATGCGTAGAAATCAATTTAATTGAATTCAATTTGAAATAAACTGATTTTAAAGCTAACTTCTTTATACGATGGAATTAGGACTTGAAACATGTTCCATTGGATTTAAAATTATCAAAAACATCTATTTTGATATATGGGATGACCCACTTTCGTTTCAGAGGCAGAACGGGATTTTCGGGTCGTTATTGTCAATTCAAATCAATTCGGGTGTTATCCATTGTTATCGGACTTTGTTCATATAAATAGATCTTTCTAAACCCTAGTAGCCTTTATATTTCTTATCTCAGTACGTACAATTTCATATGTCTGCTTCTTCTTCTCAATGGCAGAAACATATTCCAATTTCAAAACCCTATTCCAATTTCAAATTCAATTTCAAAATCAAACTTCTCCAAACCCTAACATATTATATACTTTCGAAGCTCTCAACGAGCGCAGCTAGATCTACGGGTTTTTTTCAATTTGGGTCTCTGTGTGTCCAGAATTTGATGGTTTAATCTCGACCGTTCATTGGGGTTTATCAATTGTGACGGATCGTCGAATCAAGGATACCGTTGCGTGGAGAATGTCTTACGGAGTGCATCGGTGGTGTTCTTATTGTCGTGTGATAGTCAGATCATTGGGAAAATTCGCCTAGGGTTCGTAGACATGGGGCGGCGGCTGGATGGTGATTGGGTGATCGAGTCGAACGCAAGGGGTCGCGAGGCTCAGGCGAGGTCGGCCAAGGGTGGGGGTGTGGTCAGCGAGGCCGGGTGGGTGATCGATCGTCTCTGACGATCGTGCGTTTGAACGAGGGCATGCGGCGACGGGTACGCGTGCGTTTTTGATTACAGGCTAGGGTTTCTATTGCGTAATGGACACAATGACGTGGCTTCTTCTCATAAGTCTTTTACTTATTAATTTATTCATTTAATTTAAATTTCAAATCATTCTAATGTTAATATCTGTTGCATATGAGGTCGGATTCACGCACGGTTTGTTCCGTGGGGATCGTATTGAAATTCCGGACGTTATGACACTTGTTTGAATTAATTTTGAGACTGTTGAAATTTGGGCCTTGTTTTGGATTTCAAATCGATTTGAAATTAAAGATGAGTGTTTTAACCCACTCACAACTACTAGATTATCTTATGTTAGTTAAATTGAATTTATGATGCGATTAGAAAATCGATTGGTTGATGTTTGGTATATTTAAATTGTCATTCAAGTTAAATCTGACTTTTATTGAATATTATCGCCATTAATTTATTATTAAATTCTAAATTGCCAGTTAATACCTGTTATTGATAATCAGTCACTTGTTATTGTTTATTTATTAGATTGAATGATGATTGTGATGGATGCTTGATTGTTGATATTGGATGACTGGATGTTATATTTATATTGTTATAACACTGCAAGTTCCCTATGGATTGAAAATGATACATACCCGAATGATCTGATAGATTAGGGAGAAATCATTATGGGTTGAAATGATAGACTCGAGTGATTTCATAGTTTTGAAATAAAATTTGGGATAACGGGTTGAAATAATATATACCCGTAAAATTTAAAATATTTGCGGATTGAAATGATAAATATCTGTGTCACTTGACCATAGGGTAGAAAATTATATACGGACACCGGATTGGTTAAATTAAATGATTTTAAATCTTTAAATTCTGAATTCAGCTAAATGATATTTTGAAATAGAATTTGATTTATATAAACTGAATTGTTTTAAATGTATTGTTTAAAGGATTAAATTTGAAAATTTTGAATTGTTTTAAGTGAATTTCTTAAGGATTTAAATTGAAATTATAAAATTGAATTTGAAGTATAAACGAAATTTATCGAAATTGAGCTATTGAAACGTTTGAAATTTGTAACTTTGAAATCTATTGAAATTGGAATAACTTAAATTGATACTTCAAGATTTGAAATTTGGTTTTGATTTGAAATGTGGATATGGTCCAGATTTGTTGAAATGGAAGAAATAGTTAAATTTGATGTTAATTTCAAATTTATAATTTTAATATAAACTGTTTAAAAATATATCAATTTTAAAGGTCCTGATTTTTAAGATTCTTAAACTAGTTAACTAATTTAATTTTTTTAAACTATTTTAAACTATTTTAATCAATTTAAACTATTTTAATTTATTTTAATCTCTTTTAATCTACTTAATCCAATTTAATCTATTCTAACCTATTTTAAACTAATTAACCCATTTTAATCCATTTTAAATCTATTTAATCTATTTTAAATCAATTTAATCTATTTTAAATCGATTTGATCTATTTTAAATCGATTTAAACTATCTCAAATCTATTTAAACTATTTTAATCTATTATAAACCATTTAAACTATTTTAATTTAAATTAAGCTATTTTAATATAATTTAAACTACTTAAACCATTTAAACTATTTTTAAAAGTAATTTAAACTATTTTAAAGTAATTTAAACTATTTAAAGTAATTTAAACTATTTTAAAGTAATTTAAACTATTTAAAATAATTTTAAACTATTTAACGTATGTTAAACTATTTATAACCATCTAAAATATTTTCTAAATTTCAGATGGTGTAAAGTGGAAGTGTTATAATTAAATCTTTGATTTTTAAAGCGACTATGGTTAAATGATGTTATAACATAAGTTGGTACTTGAAATGATATTTGCTAGTCAAATGACATATTTGAGTAAATATGATGATTTTGAATAAGGATTTAATTAACCTATCTTATCGATATGATTTCGAAGTGAATATGATTTTGAAAGTGAATATGACTTCGAAAGTGATATGGTTTGAATTGAATATGATATTTTGATATCAATTATGAAACAGTTTTGGAAATTTAAAAAAAACCATCCGGTGTGAAATAAGCGTTTGGTTGTTAAAGAGACCGAGATCGGATATTGTCATACTCTCTGCCAATACTGAAAACCACTTTAACAACTGTGTACGTGGTCGAGATTCTAAAATGAAGTAGGATGGTTTGGCGAACGATTCTATATGAGGTATTTACGTAGCTCTGACTCCCATGAGTCAGCTTGATGTGGCTAAAACAGGAGTTATATCGAGCCAAGTGAGGTCGCTCCTCCCATCGGGCACATTTCTTCGATACCATACTATTACTTTGTGGTTGATTTGGTGGCCACCCCTCGATTTTGATTTTGGGAGCGTGTTCCGAGGTGGGCGGTAGTAGCTGCTATGCGTTACCACTAGTCCGGGAGTGCAAATGGTAGAATCCTACCCTGGCATTGCCTCGCGTGCCGTGTCACATGCCTTATCGCGCCTTCTACGAATTTGTTTTGTACCGTACCTATGGAGTGCTACCTGAGTAAACCACCGGTTTGGTGGAGCTTACAGTATCTGTATAGACTACGGGAATATATAAAATGTGTTAAGGGGGATATGGGTAACGCCTTAACGCTATTTTAATACTTTACTTTATTGTAGACACTGTTATAATAGCATATTGTACTATGTATGTAGATAGTTTAACGGATCCTTAGGAGATGTAATCCCGAACATCTCTTAAGTTATTGCACTCACGTTAGACACTGAATAAGAGATGTCAAACCCCGTAAACATCTCCGACGCCATTACACTCATATTTATTTACTATTGATTTAAATTACATACGATCTTTTAATTCTGACTCGAATGTTTTGTCTTTTCAATTCGCTCGGGTCAGTCTGAGCTTTTCAGTGTATCGAAGACTGCTTTTCTGGAAGACGAAGACGGAGATTTATTAATATTACTATTTATTATATTCATATTACTACATCATGGTATTCCGTTGCATTGTTATTTATTTCTATTGTATGTAACTCTGATTCTGTATTGTAAAAGTTTAATCAAATGTTATTTGTAAAACAGCTTCATGAACTATTTATTTGATTATTATATTTGTCATTCCGCTGTGAGATTCTGTGTTTGTTTTTCTTTCTTTATCTGCTTTTTCTTATTTACCCCATAACAACCCTCCCTTTTGAATGGTTTGAGTCTGACGTGTGTGGTTTATCGTCGATTTAAACCGTCCAAAAAGGTGGGTCGTTACATATATAGACTCAATTAATTGTTTTAATCTTAGATTATGTCAACAACCAGAATATCTAATTCATTTTAAGATAAAACAAAATAAACCAACCAAACCAAACAAAATATTATCGGTTCGATTTGGTTCGGTTTATGTTTCTTGAATGATTATTTTTGTTTCAAAATTTTTTATCGGTTTCAAACCGAACCAACTATTTTCTCATCCCTACACCAAACAGCATGTGAGTGAGCCCAAATTTGGGCTACAATGATCGTTTGGTTGACCATATGGGTTGCTTATTTATCCAGCATTTATAATGTCATATAAGTATGTGTGACCAGAATTAATTGCTCATCCCGTGTACTACAATCATGACCACACATAATTACCCGGCATTATAAATGTAATTTGAAATTCCAAAAGAGCAACTAAAGAAAGCAAATAAATTTCCATTATTTACTCTTATTTGTAACCAACTTAAACCTTTATGAAATAAAGATTTTTATCAAGTTCCCTTTAATTCTATTTTTTTTATCGAAAATAGTAAGAGTGGGAGGATTTGATTAGATTTAATGAGAAATTTAATGGGGAATGTCTTAAAGGAGAAAACTGGAAGTGTAACAACCCGATATTTTGGATCATTCAAATCGACAATAAATCCACACATGCCGGACTTGAATAATTCAAAACATTGGATTGTAAATAAAATTTGGCAAAACTCAGCATATACAGTAAATAGATATAATCACAGATCACAGATACAGAGTAATATAACAACAATGCAGCGGAAACAAAAGAATAGTAGTTCATGAAGCTACTATATATATAACAGATTTAAACAAGTTACAATAGAAGTCTCGAATACAATAGTCAAATACAATATCAGAATACATCACTGGAATCAACTGAATATCTGAAAGCTGGATAGATAGCTGGATCTCCAAGCGAAGCTCCAACTCCAAAGGTGAGTCTCGAATACTGGTACACTCAGTCTGACCCGAGCGTAAAGAAAACACAAAACACTCGAGTCAGGATTAACATTCTTATATCAATAAATCCAACTCAAGTGAATTAACGACTGAAATACAAGTAACTCAAAGGATGTTTGGGATAACCATCCTCTAAGGATCCATTAAACTATCTACTATGTAGTAGTGTACACTAAGTAGATAATGCCTATCAGTAATATAAAGTATCAAAATAGTGTTAAGGCGTTACTATTATCCCCCTTAACACATTTTATATAAGCGTCATAGTCTATACAGCACTGTAAACTCCACCGTAAACTAGTGGGCTATCAGGGAGTACTCCATAGGTATAACACAAAACAAATCGTAGTGGTTGCGCATAGGGATATGAGTATGACAAGGCACATGAGGCAATACCCAAAGTAGTGAAACTACCGTTTGCCTGATCCTGACTGGTGAGAACGCATCGCCGCAACGATCGCAACACCGCGAAACAACACTCCCAATCACGGGTGCGCACCAATCAAAAACAAGTAATGAGTAGTTTACGAAGAAGTGTGTCCGCTAGAGGTAGCTAACCTCACTGGCCCGGCACGGCTCCTGTTTAAGTCATTTCCAATTTGACACAAGTGTTAAGGTCATCCATTATCGTTCTCTTTCTTCAAATCCAGCAACGTCATCATTCCAATCACTTCATTCTAGATCACACTCCGCGTATAATAGTTATTAAAGTGGTTTTCGGTTTGGACAGAGAGTATGTCCTTAACCGATCCCGGACTCTTCAATAACTACGTAATTATTACACCGATTGGTCATTTAATAAACTTCCAAAATAGTTTATATTTCAAAACCGAAATATCCTTGCCATTTCAAAACCATATCCATACGATATCATTTTCACTTCAAATAAATCCATTTTCAAAATCATATCACTTCCCAAAGTTATATCGCTTTCGAAATCGTAAGTCTTTTAAAAATCAAAACACTTTGGAAATCAAAACCTTGAAATTCATAACACTTTGAAACTATAGTTTGAAATCATAACATTTTGGAATTCATAACACTTTCCTCTTAAACAGTTTAGATATTAAAATTTGTGTATATAATAAAATAGTTTATAAAATAAAAAATAGTTTATATATAGTAGTTATAAGTTAAAATAGTTTATAATGAAATAATATATTTTGAAAATGATTTATATAAAATAGTTTATATTAAAATAATTTATAAAGTAAGATATAAGTAGTTGTAGATATAGTTAAAAAATAATTTATAAAATAAAATAGCTTCCACAAATTCACAAATCGATTCAAATTAACTCGACTTCCAAATTCAACTTAATTCAATCTCAATTCATAAATTTCAACTCAATTCAATTTCTCAATGAATCATTTCGAATTATAACGATTTCAAATACAGATTTGAAACACAAAATAAACCATTAAATTTCAATATATTTCAAAGCTTTAAATATTCCACATTTCAAAAACTAAATTTGATAATTCCATTTATATCTTAGTTTGATTTCATTATATTTAGTTTCTGAGATATTTCTTTAATCATTTCAATACATCTAAATACAACTTCAATTTACAAATTTATATAAACAAAATATCCCATTTAAATTCATATAAGTTTGAAATATTCATTTAAGTCACTTTTAATCAAATTCAAGTTATAAAACATATCTTTTCAAATTTCAAATTTAATAAATTTCAAATCAACCTTATTTAAGTATAATTCTTAAATAATTAAAAATTCCAAATCAAATTCAAATTTTATCTTTCAACCTGAAACATTATAAATTCTATATTTGAAAATATAACTTTTACATAAATACTTAAACATATTTTATATTGATTCAAATCAACTTTATTAAATCAACTTGGATAAATCTTTAAAATCAATATTTATTAAAACCATATATTTCTTTTCAAAACCATAGAAATCAATTTCAAAATATTTATATATATAGACCCACGGTGTCTGTATAAAATTTTCTACCATATGGTCAAGTGATACGGATATTTATCATTTCAATCCGTAATTTAAATATATACGGGTATATATATATCATTTCAACCCGTAATCCCAAATTCAATTCAATTGAAAATCACTTGGGTTTATCATTTCAACCCATAACGATTTTCTCCTATTCTACAGATTGTTCGGATATGTATCATTTCAACCCATAGTGAATTCTATACTAACAGGGAACTTGTAGAGTGATAACAGATATGATAATAATATAATAGACATATATCATCAATATAGATAACAAATAATGGTGTCGGGTGTCACAGGTGAACAAATACAAATAATGACATATATATAGCAATATAAATAACAGATGCTGGTGTCAGATGTCACAGGTGAATAGATACAGATAATGGCATATGTATAGCAATGTAAATAACTAGCAGCAGCGTATTTCAATTGTCGTTTCAATTGAAATCAAATTTAATAAATAAAAGAACGTTAATCGTGAGTGATTGCTCACCTTTCGAGGCTAGAGATATTCGACAAACGAGTTACGAATTCCAAAGCAAAGCTAGATGGGCACGATTCGATGGAGAACAGGCATGACAGACAAGCTGATAAATAGGAATTAACGAAATCAAATCAGAATGGCATCGATGAAGATAAATGGTATGAATGAACTTATATGTATAACTATATATATATACTATTTATAAAAATCATATTTTTAAATTTCAAACACGTATTAAATTAAATATGTATATGTATTCAAAATTATTGTTTTAAATTAAAACACATGTCAAAACCATTTCTTTATCTCTATTAATATCAATATTTAATTCAAATCTATCTACGGAAAAATCTATATGTATTATATTACAATGTCATTACTTGGTTCATACATATAATTTAAATCAGAACGAATATACCCATATTTTTAAATAAAGGGTCAGTATTAAAGTATTTAAAATCAAAACATAGTCATATATATTTTACATCAATACTATTACAACATGTAAACTGACTAAAATGTAACTTGCGTAAATATTTCTTTTTTATAGAACATAATATAAATATATAAAACTCCTACTTTACAAACAACAGATTCAACATATATAATTATATACACTTTAATACATATACAGTAACTTGTTTAAAATCTCAAGTATGAACAGATCATATAACTATAGATCAACTAAGCAATGAATATATAAACTATATCCCTAAACTTATACAATATAAAACAACTGTACATATAAATTATAAAACTAATAGTCGAGAAAATTTGTAAACAAATATACTTAAAGTTCGCAGCCATTCCCCTGATATAAACATTATATAAACAATTTATATAGCTTACATGTATAAGCTAACCCATCATAAAAGTTATATAACATATATATTAACTCAAACCGATAGTACAATCTTATACAAACTTATATATAAACGTATCATATATATATATTCGTATATCATTATTTAATAAAACCCCTGTACAAAAATTACAACTTCTATATATATAAAAGAATCTACATTAGTCCGCGGGTGCGGCGCAGTGGAAAGGAGGCTTGGGTTATGGTAAAAAGACTCAGGTTCGATTCCTACCATGTGCTTCCCTATCCTATATAAATTTACCCGGGGGTATGGGGGCTTGGATCAGCGGACGGCTTTACTATACCCTCCTCAGGAGTTTACCGGCTCGACGGGTTCTCCTGGGTTTTCAAAAAAAAAAGTATCTACCTCAATAATATACATAACAAAACCCAAGCTAGTCGAAGGAAAGATGTACGGCAAGACGTGGGGATGCTAGGAAGGAGGGGTCGGGTGCTCTGTTGTTCCGTGGGCTGCAAGGTCAGAGGTGGAAGGCGGCTCTTATGGAGGAGCTTTCGGCCGAGGTGGTTGCAGAGGTGGAGGAATGACAGGGGTAGGCGAACAGTTAGGTGATGGAGTCGGTGCACTCGGCTGTGGAGGCGGGGACATGCTGCTCTCGGCCTGGGAATGGGGTGGCACTGGGTCGGCTCCAGCGCTGCATGGGTTCGCTTGGTTGCTCGAGTGGCTGTGGCATGCGTGGGCATGTACAGTTGATGAGGTGGTGTTTGAGTAGTGAAAATGAGGTTGCCTGTGTACATATGTTTTCGCATATATCAAAAATTTTCAGAGCAAAGTTTATTTTAATATATATTCTCGAATGACAACACAGAAGGAAAAGAAGAGAATGAGAATGAGAACCAAGTTGAAAATAGAAATTATATCGAACGGTTGGAAGAGTAGTAGTCAGAATTAAATTTTCTGGAAAACATAAAAAGACAACCGGCTGTTGGTTGCACAGCAATCAAACGTACACAGAATCCCAAAAGCTCAAATATGGAGCAGATACGGCTAACCGTATCGCGGTTTCGCCGCGTACCGGACACCAAAACACAAATATGAATATACTATAGAGATCAGCACGATGAGACGATCAAAATGGCATACAGATATCAGTGGTATGATTGAATTATAAAAATTCGAATTTTCTACTAGCGGAAAATGCAGCACAAACGCAGAAAAATAAGATCGACGGAGCTAAAGAAGTCCGAATTTGGAAAAATGAAAAATGACGTCTTGCTCAGAAGATGATTTACAATTTTTCTATATAAAAATATTCAGGTTTGGAAAACATTTTATTATCATCGATTTTAACTGATATAAATTGGAATAAAATTACACTAGAAAATAAACTTCCAAATTATCTGATGAAAATTTACCAGTTGCTATGATTAATTAGACGCATTCCAAGTATCAAATTTTTATTTCAAAATTGTATCGTTTAAAATTTCACAAAATTTTAACTAATTACGTTATTAAAACAGTTAAAATTTACGGGTCGTTACACTCTCCCCCACTCAAAACTTTTCGTCTCCGAAAAGGAAGGAGGTAGGAGAATAGAAACAACCAGAAAGAAAATAGATTGGAATACAAGTAAAACAATTAATTTAAACTATATAAATTTCAATTTAAATTAATTAATATTTAACAATTTGGTTAAATCCCTTTGAGTTCACTTAAGTTAAATCAATCTATCTATTTCTAAATTCATTATCTTATTATCTAGTCATCCTCAATTAACAATTTCTAGATCATCAATTTGTATAATCATTTATTGTACTCATATTTTATTCAACAAATTTAATTCTTTTATTCCAAATTATTATTAAGTTTATTCCACTTAATATATCTTATTACATATATTTAAACCATATAAATTAATTTAAACCATATAAATTTCAATTTAAATTAATTTATATTCAATAATTGGTTTAAATTTAAGGTATTTCCATAAGTTGATCTAATTTCAATTTGTTAATTCTTTCAGAACAAAATTTATTATATTCATCTCATTCAATTAACTTATTATTCTATCATCTTTATTAGCATTTTTTTATAATTAAAATCTAAGTGTATAACATTTATAATAAACACTCAAATTTTATTTATAAAATCATTTTATATTGTATATTATCCAATTACATTTTAACTTCTGAATAATTTAGGTAAGTTATATTGAAATGCAATTTAGTACTATACAAATAAAATTTTCAAATTCAATTATTTCAAGTTTAAATATTTATCCAAAAATTTCGACTTCAGTTTATAATTGAAATCATCTTTAAATCATAAACTTAAGAATTTAAATCTCTAATTTACTTCAAACAATTTTGAGATGAATATATATAGTATATATCGGATCAAAATTAAATCTTTATATATATAATAAATCAGGTCATACCATAGAAATTCAAATCAAATTAAATTTCCGAACAAAGTGTAGCAAAGCTACTGAATGGTCTCTTTCTCTTCGAAACTCGAAAACGAATGTCGATAATGCGGCCGTCATCACCGAAATTATTTTCCAGCGACAAAAGAGAAGAGTACTGATTTAAACATTAAAATTCTTTGAAAATCATTTATATTCGAAAACACTTTATATAATATACATTTTAAGACTTTAAAACAAAGTTTGAAATCACCAGAAATTAAATTCTTAAATTCTCAATTTAAAGTCATTTCAATTCCAAATCAATTTATAAACCATGTTTATAAATTCATCTGTAGAACAATAAATGATAATCAAATATTATCATTTCAATCAACCAATTTAATTAACTTATTAAATTCCAGAAACTTTTACTTATATATTTATAATATAATCATACAAATTTATTTCATTTACCAAATTTGAAAATATTATTGTGTCAGTTTGCTCTGTTCAAGTGTTTTGGAAATCCTATCGATAGCGTTGATCAGACGAATCGATCGAAAACCCAAATCAACATCAACAACTCAAACAACACAATATAAAATATTTTTAATGTAAATTTACAAATACACACCTTCACTTGATGATACAAGAAGGAATTTCAAGGCAAGGATAGAGATCCGAATTAAAGGGACTTAAATCAAAGAATTCAAATTCGAAGATAGGCTCGATGGGGCGATAAGATGATTGAATTTCAAACAGGAAGATGGATAAACTTATACAAATCGCAGGCAACCTTAACCAGGTCAACCGAGACTTCAAGAATAAGATTGATGCAGAATCCAGAGGCAAATCGACATTTGATCACCAGAGATAGAATTCGGGTATAACGAAAGATAACAGCATCGTAGACCGACGATATAAATCTCCGGTGAATCAATGCTTATTGTGAAGGAGTTTCACCCCTCTACAAATCATTCAGAGATTAGCGAGACCGCCAATTTATTATAAAGGTCATTCGAAGTGGAGTTATGGGATACTCCAGAATCAAAAGATACAAATAGGGGAGACACGAATGGACTTTGGAACCGAAGGGAACGTCCCAAAATTCAAAGAAACCGAGTCAAAGAAGAAGGAATTCAAGCTCGAACGAACGTGATTATGTAATTCAATTTACTCTATATGCTGAGTTTTGCCTAAAACCAGAGCTCTGATACCAACTGTAACAACCCGCTATTGTGGATCATTCAAATCGACAATAAATCCACACATGCCGGACTTGAATAATTCAAAACATTGGATTATAAATAAAATTTGGCAAAACTCAGCATATACAGTAAATAGATATAATCATAGATCACAGACACAGAGTAATATAACAACAATGCAGCGGAAACAAAAGAATAGTAGTTCATGAAGCTACTATATATATATAACAGAGTTAAACAAGTTAAAATAGAAGTCTCAAATACAATAGTCAAATACAATATCAGAATACATCACTGGAATCAACTGAATATCTGAAAGCTGGATAGATAGTTGGATCTCCAAGCGAAGCTCCAACTCCAAAGATGAGTCTCGAATACTGGTACACTCAGTCTAACCCGAGCGTAAAGAAAACACAAAACACTTGAGTCAGGATTAACATTCTTATATCAATAAATCCAACTCAAGTGAAATAACGACTGAAATACAAGTAACTCAAAGGATGTTTGGGATAACCATCCTCTAAGGATCCATTAAACTATCTACTATGTAGTAGTGTATGCTAAGTAGATAATGCCTATTAGTAATATAAAGTATAAAAATAGTGTTAAGGCGTTACCATTATCCCCCTTAACACATTTTATATAAGCGTCATAGTCTATACAGCACTGTAAACTCCACCGTAAACTAGTGGGCTATCAGGGAGTACTCCATAGGTATAACACAAAACAAATCGTAGTGGTCGCACATAGGGATACGAGTATGACAAGGCACATGAGGCAATATCCAAAGTAGTGAAACTACCATTTGCCTGATCCGGACTGGTGAGAACGCATCGCCGCAACGATCGCAACACCGCGAAACAACACTCCCAATCACGGGTGCGCACCAATCAAAAACAAGTAATGAGTAGTTTACGAAGAAGTGTGTCCGCTAGAGGTAGCTAACCTCACTGGCCCGGCACGGCTCCTGTTTAAGTCATTTCCAATTTGACACAAGTGTCAAGGTCATCCATTATCGTTCTCTTTCTTCAAATCCAGCAACGTCATCATTCCAACCACTTCATTCTGGATCACACTCCGCGTATAATAGTTATTAAAGTGGTTTTCGGTTTGGACAGAGAGTATGTCCCTAACCAATCCCGGACTCTTCAATAACTACGTAATTATTACACCGATTGGTCATTTAATAAACTTCCAAAATAGTTTATATTTCAAAACCGAAATATCATTGCCATTTCAAAACCATATCCATACGATACCATTTTCACTTCAAATAAATCCATTTCCAAAATCATATCACTTCCCAAAGTTATATCGCTTTCGAAATCGTAAGTCTTTTAAAAATCAAAACACTTTGGAAATCGAAACCTTGAAATTCATAACACTTTGAAACTATAGTTTGAAATCATAACATTTTGGAATTCATAACACTTTCCTCTTAAACAGTTTAGATATTAAAATTTGTGTATATAATAAAATAGTTTATAAAATAAAAAAATAGTTTATATACAGTAGTTTAAGTTAAAATAGTTTATAATAAAATAATATATTTTGAAAATGATTTATATAAAATAGTTTATATTAAAATAATTTATAAAGTAAGATATAAGTAGTTGTAGATATAGTTTAAAAATACTTTATAAAATAAAATAGCTTCCACAAATTCACAAATCGATTCAAATTAACTCGACTTCCAAATTCAACTTAATTCAATCTCAATTCATAAATTTCAACTCAATTCAATTTCTCAATGAATCATTTCGAATTATAATGATTTCAAATACAAATTTGAAACACAAAATAAACCATTAAATTTCAATATATTTCAAAGCTTTAAATATTCCACATTTCAAAAACTAAATTTGATAATTCCATTTATATCTTAGTTTAATTTCATTATATTTAGTTTCTGAGATATTTCTTTAATCATTTCAATACATCTAAATACAACTTCAATTTACAAATTTATATAAACAAAATATCCCATTTAAATTCATATAAGTTTGAAATTTCATTTAAGTCACTTTTAATCAAATTCAAGTTATAAAACATATCTTTTCAAATTTCAAATTTAATAAATTTCAAATCAACCTTATTTAAGTATAATTCTTAAATAATTAAAAATTCCAAATCAAATTCAAATTTTATCTTTCAACCTGAAACATTATAAATTCTATATTTGAAAATATAACTTTTACATAAATACTTAAACATATTTTATATTGATTCAAATCAACTTTATTAAATCAACTTGGATAAATCTTTAAAATCAATATTTATTAAAACCATATATTTCTTTTCAAAACCATAGAAATCAATTTCAAAATATTTATATATATAGACCCACGGTGTCTGTATAAAATTTTCTACCCTATGGTCAAGTGATACGGATATTTATCATTTCAATCCGTAATTTAAATATATACGGGTATATATATATATCTCATTTCAACCCGTAATCCCAAATTCAATTCAATTGAAAATCGCTTGGGTTTATCATTTCAACCCATAAACGATTTTCTCCTATTCTACAGATCGTTCGGATATGTATCATTTCAACCCATAGTGAATTCTATACTAACAGGGAACTTGCAGAGTGATAACAGATATGATAATAATATAACAGACATATATCATCAATATAGATAATAGATAATGGTGTCGGGTGTCACAGGTGAACAGATACAGATAATGGTGTCAGATGTCACAGGTGAACAGATACAGATAATGGCATATGTATAGCAATGTAAATAACTAGCAGCAGCATATTTCAATTGTCGTTTCAATTGAAATCAAATTTAATAAATAAAAGAACGTTAATCGTGAGTGATTGCTCACCTTTCGAGGCTAGAGATATTCGAAAAACGAGTTATGTGACGCCCCACCTCTATACCCACGCTAGACAAGAACACTACGGTGTAATGCTGTCGACTAGCACGGAGAATAAGGATGTTGAGGAGCGACCATCCATGTAACTTCTTTGAGCGAGCACCGATATGTCAGATAGTATAGAATGCATATCGTTTAAGGAGGAAATCCGACATACCAAATCAAACTCAAAGCTATCACACAGTGGCTATATATAATCTTCGGAAACAAACATAGAAGTAAACATAACATAAATCAGTCACAGACATCCATATCACAAAGGCGGAAAAAGATATGAATATATATATAACACATGAAAGTGTACATCAGAGTAGTGGTCGGAAAGATCCACGATAATACAAAAGAATAGCAGCACGTGCTATACAAAAGAATAAGTACACAATATAGAGTCTATATCTCAAATGTGTACATCCAAAAACTACTAATCTAAGTAGTTAGCCAAAAGTCAAAATAATCTTGAAGAGAAGTCAAGCAGAAGCACCTGTAACATCTCGGCCTGACCCGAGTATTATTTATAAGAAAATAATAAACGGATCAGTCTAGCTATAAATATCTGATGATATGGTATAAAGTAAAAGACATGGCATGAACATGTAATAACTATAATGGCATACTACTATAAGTATGTAAATGATAATCAACAAGAGATTAATCAATATCACAAGAATCTTCTCAAAGATAAAATAGGGTATCATACCCTAAACTTGTATTCATAACAAGTCAATGACACACGAATTCACCAATGCACAAAAACTGATATCATATCAGTGAAAATCATGAAAATTGGTGAAGCACAAATTCCAGAAATCATCACAAGAAATCCAGAAATCACATAAAAAAAGGGGGAGGCCTATCACAAGAACGGGAGCATGAAAACTCACCAACGCGCGTAACACATGAACAAGAAGCTATCTCATGGAAGCTATCCATTAAATTTTGACACACGAACGGCCCGAAGACCATGGGGCGCTACCCCATATATGTGATGGCGAAACATCACAAAAGCGGGGTCTAGTCTCCCTCGCAGACAAAGAGACATCGCTCAATCGCTAGTCTAAATTACAAAAATGATCGTCATGATCATAAGGAAGTGTCAATTACACTAAGCCAGTAAATATAAGAGTTTAGCTTCATGTCCCATAACCACTAGCTTAACTCAAATATTTACGAACAAACTGTAGATCTTCACTAGAAAATTGTCACAAAAGGGTTCAATCGAACAAGTCCAAGAGCTAACCGACGAAGTGAACGCAAGCGTTTCATACCACTCGTTTTACTAAGTCATTTAATTCGATTTCTCATCCGAGTGAAGTAAAGGCTTGTATATACTAATAGGTTGGAAAACGGTTTAGGAAAAAGAGCTTTGTAATAAAATAGAGTTGAAATCGCTTTGATGAAAGAGTTTTTATATTTACTACTAGTATTGAAACCTTCATATTTTTAAAGTGACAAATCACAAAAATGATTGTAGAAACAATCTTTCACAAAAATTCACATTTGAAGACGTGAACAAAATCCAAGGAAATCAGCTCAAAATGCATCAAAGTGGAAGTCTTGATGAATGTTTTTCAGATAAGATCGCCTACGGAGGGGGGTCCAGGGGGGTGGCAACGCCCCTGCTACGGTGTTCGACCTGCCCGTTCAGGTCACGGGGGTCCAGGGGGCAACGCCCCCGGCGGGGTGCGGGGCAACGCCCCGTCCAAAACGGTACGTCTTAATGAACGGCCTAAAAGGTTGCGTGCTACTTATCGGTATAAGGCCTAACGACCTAGAGGGAATCCAGGTCAAGCGACCTAAGTGGGTTCGCGACCTAAAGAGGGTAAGGACCTCATGACCTAACGGTTTAAAGGGTATGCGACCTAACGAGGTGCGCGACCTAAACCCTGAACGACCTAGGGGTTAGAAGCACTAAAACAGGTGCGAGTTAAATAGGCCGAGCGACTTAGGGTAGGCAGCGACCTAACGATTTAAAAGCCAACGACCTACGACCTAAGGGTCATACGACCTAAACCCCTGCCGACCTAGCAACCTAAAGGCCATACGATCTACGACCTAAGGCTCATACGACCTACGACTTAAGGCCTGGAACGACCTAGTGAAGTTAGGTCGGGGACGACCTACGACTTAAGGCCTGGAACGACCTAGTGAAGTTAGGTCGGGGACGACCTACGACTTAAGGCCTAAACCGCGCACGACTTAACTCCAGACGCGCAATAATGGCCATACGAGCTAAGGCCTAACGACCTAACCCCGAACGAGCTAAATAGGTGGGCAGGCCAACCTATAGGCGAACGACCTAAAGGCGTTAACTCGTGGACGACCTAAGGCGTTAACTCGCGGACGACCTAAGGCATGCAAACGAAAATATGAAGGCCGTGACTTTTCAACGCGCGCGAGCTAGCAGTCTGGACGACCTAACCTGGGCAGAACGACCTAAAGGCTGGAATTCACCAAAAACACTAAAAATTGGAGTTTTTCGCCAATCCAATCCAAACCAAATGCAAATGTGCATGCTAAAGTGATAGGGAACCATTCCCAACAGTCCAAGATAGATATAGACAAGAATGTGAGATAAAAAATCTCACTTTTTCCACGAAATTGATGTTGGAGAGCTTAAGAGCAAAGCAAGAATCAACCACAAGCTTGAATCTATGTTCTTCACCTTGAATTCGGAGTTTGATGTTGAATTTACTAGAGATCTTGAGCTTGGAATTTTAATTTCCCTTTCCCTCCACCATTTTTGAAGAAGCTTGAAGTATTTGATGAAGTGATGAAGAGAAGAGGGGGTTGGGCTGAGTTAGTGTGTGTTCAGCCCAAACCAAAGTCCTAAGCCAAAAAGTGACGAAAATTTCACTATCTCCAAACATATCAAAGTTTACACTCAAAAAGATCGCAAACGTCATTTTGAACTCAATGAAGGTGGTCTCGAGTCCTAATTTGACTGTATGCAAAAATTAGCTTTTTGGACTAACATCCGACTAACGATAAAATATTTAAATGATAAATTGATAAATATGCGGGTTGTTACAAGTTACGAATTCCAAAGCAAAGCTAGATGGGCACGATTCGATGGAGAACAGGCACGACGGACAAGCTGATAAATAGGAATTAACGAAATCAAATCAGAATGGCATCGATGAAGATAAATGGTATGAATGAACTTATATGTATAACTATATATATACTATTTATAAAAATCATATTTTTAAATTTCAAACACGTATTAAATTAAATATGTATATGTATTCAAAATTATTGTTTTAAATTAAAACACATGTCAAAACCATTTCTTTATCTCTATTAATATCAATATTTAATTCAAATCTATCTACGGAAAAATCTATATGTATTATATTACAATGTCATTACTTGGTTCATACATATAATTTAAATCAGAATGAATATACCCATATTTTTAAATAAAGGGTCAGTATTAAAGTATTTAAAATCAAAACATAGTCATATATATTTTACATCAATACTATTACAACATGTACACTGACTAAAATGTAACTTGCGCAAATATATTTTTTATAGAACATAATATAAATATATAAAACTCCTACTTTACAAACAACAGATTCAACATATATACTTATATACACTTTAATACATATACAGTAACTTGTTTAAAATCTCAAGTATGAACAGATCATATAACTATAGACCAACTAAGCAATGAATATATAAACTATATCCCTAAACTTATACAATATAAAACAACTGTACATATAAATTATAAAACTAATAGTCGAGAAAATTTGTAAACAAATATACTTAAAGTTCGCAGCCATTCCCCTGATATAAACATTATATAAACGATTTATATAGCTTACATGTATAAGGTAACCCATCATAAAAGTTATATAACATATATATTAACTCAAACCGATAGTACAAACTTATATATAAACATATCATATATATATATATATATATATTTGTATATCATTTTTTAATAAAACCTCTGTACTAAAATTACAACTTCTATATATATAAAAGAACCTACCTCAATAATATACATAACAAAACCCAAGCTAGTCGAAGGAAAGATGTACGGCAAGACGTAGGGATGCTAGGAAGGAGGGGTCAGGTGCTCTGTTGTTCCGTGGGCTGCAAGGTCAGAGGTGGAAGGCGGCTCTTATGAAGGAGCTTTCGGCCGAGGTGGTTGCAGAGGCGGAGGAATGACAAGGGTAGGCGAATAGTTAGGTGATGGAGTCGGTGCACGCGGCTGTGGAGGCGGGGACAGGCTACTCTCGGCCTGGGAATGGGGTGGCACTGGGTCGGCTCCGGCGCTGCATGGGTTCGCTTGGTTGCTCGAGTGGCTGTGGCATGCGTGGGCATGAACAATTGATGTGGTGGTGTTTGAGGAGTGAAAATGAGGTTGCTTGTGTACATATGTTTTCGCATATATCAAAATTTTTCAGAGCAAAGTTTATTTTAATATATATTCTCGAATGACAACACAGAAGGAAAAGAAGAGAATGAGAATGAGAACCAAGTTGAAAATAGAAATTATATGGAACGATTGGAAGAGTAGTAGTCAGAATTAAATTTTATGGAAAACATAAAAAGACAACCGGCTGTTGGCTGCACAACAATCAAACGTACACAAAATCCCAAAAGCTCAAATATGGAGCCGATACGGCTAACCGTATCGCGGTTTCGCCGCGTACCGGACACCGAAACACAAATATGAATATACTATAGAGATCAGCACGACGAGACGATCAAAACGGCATACAGATATCAGTGGTATGATTGAATTATAAAAATTTGAATTTTCTACTAGCGGAAAATGCAACACAAACGCAGAAAAATAAGATCGACGGAGCTAAAGAAGTCCGAATTTGGAAAAATGAAAAATGACGTCTTGCTCAGAAGATGATTTACAATTTTTCTATATAAAAATATTCAGGTTTGGAAAACATTTTATTATCATCGATTTTAACTGATATAAATTGGAATAAAATTACACTAGAAAATAAACTTCCAAATTATCTGATGAAAATTTACCAGTTGCTATGATTAATTAGACGCATTCCAAATATCAAATTTTTATTTCAAAATTGTATCGTTTAAAATTTCATAAAATTTCAACTAATTACGTTATTAAAACAGTTAAAATTTACGGGTCGTTACAGGAAGGTTTCAATGTTTTCTTTAGAACAAATTCTCTTTCATTCAATCCAGAATTATTCTTCCTCCTCTTCTTCTTTAATTGTCGAATTCACCATGGCCTCCACGGCTTAAAATAAAAAAAAACGATGGTTGTTATCTCCTGATTCTTTCAAAATTAGAGATCGATTCTATTGAATCTAGGAGCATCGATTCATCGTTCAAGGTGAAACTTTTGGCTACATTCTAAAGCACTATTCTAATTTGATTTATTTATGTGTTTCTCTTGTTCGTGTGTTTCAAACTATATATATCTCTTCTTATCTATTTGATTATTCATATTGTAATATGTAATTCAAACTTTTTTGTCCATCTTAATTAAAAGTATGTTTATTGTGTTGATTTGATTCAGATCCAATTTTGAGCTTTATTTTCACAGTTCATGTTCATCTTGATTGATACACTTTAGATCATCTGTCTTATTTGATAATTTGTCGTTATGCTTTTTATAATTTAAATCTGAATGTTTGTATCATGACTTAACATGTGTCTAAGTTGTCTAATTCTCGTTTTTTTTGTTTTGGAAACTTTTATTTAGTATAAAAAAATAATTTTAATTGAAAACTATTTTCACCACAAGAAAAACAGTCTTTTATAGCGGCATATAGCCGCTATTAAACACAACTATAGCGGTTTGATAAACGCTGTATATTGACATGTTATAAAAAATAATTGCACATTTATAACACACAAAAAACCGCTATAAAAGAGCATGATTTCATAGCATAAAGTAGCCGCTATGTTACATAAAGATGGTAGCTCACTATTGCCGCTATAAAATGTGTAGATACAAAACACCTATTTGCTGCTATCCTTTGACGGTAACCTCATACATTACATTATCTTTTTATAGCACTTATGTTATATAGTTATAACGCTTTTTAGGAGCTATGCTTTATTTTACTATATATTTGATGCACCCCACTATTACATTTTAATAATAACAATCAAAATGAATCTTCTTTAAATAGATAACAATTTGAACAATGTATGAACGAAAAAAATATAATAATTAGCAAATGTAATGCATATTCATGATAACAAAATAAAGTATCAACTGACAAAAAATAAGTTCAATACATGAGTTACCAAATTCAATACATATTCATGATAACAAATGAAAACATAGTTCAAAGTTAACGTCTACAAGTACCAAATGCATCACTAAGAACTTGAACTGCTCAAAGCCTTTCTTCATGCATGTCTTCAGTCATTGGTAGTACTTCCTGAAAATTCAAAACAATTTGAAAATAATTATATAAAGAAATTTTTAAAATGATTTTAAAGTGCTTAAATCATGTGTATATGTAATACAGATGTGTATGTGAATGTTAAAACATGTTAGGAAAATAAGGATGACAAATCTAAAAGTGGCAAAGAGCTAAATGTGAACAATCATACTCCATACAGTCAGGACCGGTCTGGGTCAAATAGCCATGTAGATGATCAAGACATTAATATGATCGTTGACTATAACACTCAAAGTAATGATAAAGATATGAATGTGAACAATAACACGTTAGAGACACAACAAGCTTCATTAGTAACTCATACCAAAAGAAACTAGAACCCTGAAAGAGGTAGGCAAGACAAAATTCTTTTCGAATTCACAGATTCTCTTTTAGACGATGTTATAAACAACGCTAAATGGAATAATTTAATTCAACAAGTCAAGGCAAAGACACTTGAATTGAAGAGAACAAAAACAGCTAGTGGGATTTCTCCCTCCCTAGCAAGCTCACCCACTAGTTTCAATTTTCAAATATCATGCACCTTCAGTCTTGCTTCCTATTAGCAACAACACTTCAGGCTTCAAAAACTAACGCATGCAAACGCTCTAGCACACGAAGATCCTATTCTATGCACTTCGATCCATCAAAGAATGTTTTTAGTTAAAACCCTTGTATAATAACAATAAACATTCACTTCCTATTTGTTTTTCTTTTTTATTCTTTTCTTGTATTTTGATCATCCATGTGATGATCCCTAAGTTCCATTTGTATAATTTGTTGTACCATATATTATTATTATTATTATTATTATTATTACAACATAAACTTAATTATATTGTATAAAACTTAGTAAACTTGATTCATATATTATAATTTTCAATTTATTACCTACTACATGAAAAATATTTCAGTGACAATATGTAATCTATTTTATATTTTCATTTCCAGTTGTGCTATGGTTGACAGGTACTTGGTATTGGTAATATGATGCGGCATATTTGAACAATATTTCTATTATTAACTTAGTTTATTTATTGTTATTATTATCGTCATCGTCATCGTTGTTAGTATTACTATTATGAACTTAATTAATTTTTATAAACTTAGTTCATCATCATCATTATTATTATTATTATTATAAACTTAATTAATTATTATAAACTTAGTTAATTATATTACTATTATTAATATATATAAGCTTAGTTATTTTTTTAAAAACTTGGTTATTTTTATAAAATATGCCGATCTTCATCTATAAACTTAGTTATTTTTTATGAAATTAAGAATTTTATAAAATGAATTAGATGTAAAGATGTTGAATACTTTATAATTTATTACCGGTGTTATCATTATAAACTTAGTTAATTTTCTTAAACTTAGTTAATCTATTATTGTAAACTTAGTTAATTTTGTAAACTTTTTTAACTCTTATTAAAATTAATTAATGAAGTTAATTTTTATAAACTTAGTTGATTTTTTAATAATATTAATATTATTATTATCATATAAATTTAGTTAAATTTTTGTAAAACTTAGTTAAATTGGTTAATACTTTATCATTTATCGTTGTTGTTGTTCTAAACTTAGTTAATTTTTTTATACTTAGCTTGTTTGTTATTATTATTACTATTATGACTATTTTTGTCGTTTTTGTTAGTATTATTATTATAAACTTTGCTATTATACTATTATTTAATTTATTATTGTTATTATATAAATTTTGTTAATATTGTAAAACTTAGTTAAATTGTTTAATATTTTATCATTTACCATTGTTGTTGCAGATCAGGTCAAAAGGAATCATAATTTTTCTTTGTTTATGTTATAATCCTTGAATACTCGACAACATTTGCTAGTTATATTTATAGTTCTCTACTTGTATATTATTTTTTATGAATGACAAAATTAATTGTGCAGTATGTTTCCCTTCAATGCAACTTTTGAGTACTAGAATATTGCATAGCTATAATTAAAGGGAGAAAGATGGTTTATCTGGTAAAAATATGCAAAATGCGGATAGCAAATGACAGAAAATAGTTCAAATCACTAAAGTAAGAGATTAAGTCTGACCATACAGACAAATCAAAGAAAGCTTGGCCATTGATCCTTACTAATTGCCTTGTTATCCCTTTGCATCTGCAAAATGCATGTACCGTGAAAATTCAAATTAAAGGTTGACAAAAATCTAATTTTGTTATGTTCTGCAGATATAATCAAATAAAGCTCGTCCACTAAAAGAAAATATTATCGTATTATGTTCTGCAAACTGAAGCATATCATATGCATGAGCACAACCGAAAATTATCCTATGTACTGCTACCCAAAAATAAAAGAATAATGTTAATATATCCTGTTGAAAACAATACCAAGTTTGGTTTTCATATAAAGTGAACCTTAATAATGATTGCAATCTCTACACATATATTTTTGAAGGAAACAGGGCAAAACATAACAAGTACTACAATTCCACATATCAAGTTGCAATCAAATTCAATACAGCTGTAGTATAAAATTTTGTAGCAAAAGTTTGAAATCAAATGTTTCTATATAAACTTTGTAAAACACATTAACAAGGATGGAACAAACCTGTTGGGGTATTTATTCTCATAAACAGGACAAATCCAACACTCAAATTCAGAATGTGAATGATACCAGACATCTATGTTTGTATGCACGCGCGTTTAGTTTGAAAAAGATATGGTTTAGAAAGGAAAAAAGAAGAAGAACGGATTAGAGTTGAGGGCTACAGATAAAATGTAGATCACGCCTACAAAGTCATGTAGTTTTAATACTGTAGGTACCTAGGGAGAAACTAATGGAAGTATATATATACTATATACACACGTACGCATCTATGTGTGTATGTATGCATGTGCTTACTTTCCAGATTTTACACGCAGTTGATGGAAATGATTTTAGTTTTGAAAAGCTTGCACACTATGTAATACATAGACACGTAGTTCTTATATCCTACTCCAGATTAGCAGGTATACTTACAGAAATAGCTGAAAATGTGTTTATTTAAAGAAATACTTAAATTGTGTTTATTTAAAGAAATACCCGGAAATGTGAAGCAACAGCCAAAGCGTTTATTTGAAGAAATACCTAAAATGCAAAGCAACTCATATCACATATACTGTTGGTGAACTATTATTATAGGAAGATTTAAATTGTGAATCTTTCTTCCTAGTATGCAACATAATAGATGATGACACACAACTAAGGTGACAGAAGAAGATAGTTCTTTGACTCAGCAAAAACAGAGTACTGTTTCTTTCAACTATTCCTTGCAAATAATTGACATTGAGTAAAGTTACTGTAACCTAAACTCCCCTCACATATCCACAAATTGGTTGGTTTTTGCGTATTTACTTAAATCTCAATGTAAAACAAATGATTAGATAAATTATTGTTCATGTAATTATTGGAAGAATTTTTAATGCCTGATATCTTATGGCACATGTGGCATCAAATTTGAGAACTGAGGTGAAAAGGTAGCACAGCCTCGTTACAAAAGCTAGAAGCTTTTAGCTTAGTTCCTAAGCCAGATTTATCCAACTTCATGAAGTCGGTTCATAACTAATGAACCGACACGAAGTGGTACATGAAGAACCTGAGACCGTTTTGAAAAGTATGTTAAGCAGAGCACTGCTACAATGATCGAAAATGAAGACAAAAGGGTTTTGCTTTGTAGATGTGTATTTTTTTTGCTCAATTTACTGCCAAACACCTCATACAAATGAGGTAGAACTATTGATTTTGAGTATCAGTAGTTGTTATATGCATGGATTTTACCTCTAGATCTAACCATATATAATAACATAAACACCCAAAAAATGGTAAATTCAATATATTATAAATCTTAAACTAAATAAAATGAACACAGATTTTGCTAAATCAAGCAACTAAGCAAGTTATAGAAAAGTCCACTTTTGCTAAATCAACTAGATAAGCAAATTCTTGGATGAATCTGGAGAGCATCTTCCTATAATAATATTTATGTTCAATTGTGAATCTTTCTTCCTAAAATGCAATGACTAATTCCCAACGACATATCACCCCCACATTGTCAGATTATTAATATGTGGGTTCCCGTCATTTCCATTAATAATACTAACACATATACTTAAAATATCAAATTGTTACAAACATCTCTAATAATTATGGGTACAGAATCAATTTTTGTTTTTCATTCTCAAAAAAGATCTCACATAAACAAAGTTAATGCTTAAATGTAAATTAAAGCTCAGTGGAACAAAAGTACAGGTTGTCATACCATTATAAGCTGCTACCAAACATGATAGAACTGTTGGTGAACTATTATTGATATTATAAGAACCATTTATTTTAATCATTGCAACAATTTAATGTGAGCAAAATAGCATGATAAAGATAATATATGGAAATACCTGAACGATACCAAGAGGAAGTGGTCTTGAATTCCTCTTCTTAAAACTCCTAGTCACAAAAGGAAACTTCCTCTCCAAATGAAAAAGTCGAGCAACTTAGAAATTATTTATTTCTTATTGCGCACTGCTTCGTCTAGTGGAGTTTGGTGCCCCGTCTCTGTTCTCCTGCAGTTGCAAGCTTGCTTGCCACTACAAACAAGAAAACTTGAAGTTGCAAGCTGATGAAAGGGCCATAAATGCGTAAACATGTTGATATTCTTTTACGAATTTCCCTAGATGGTTTTTAAGAGAATACTGCTAACATAAATAATTAAACAACCAAACTATTTCATGAATACTGTTTTCAAGGAATAAGAACTACTATATAACTACTGAATCATGGAAGATGGTGAATCGAATTGTACAGCTTACGGGTTAATAAATTATGAAATTATGTATGCCAAATTAAAACTAGAATATGCTAAATAAGAAAGTAGCACCTTTTCAACAAATAAGAATCGATCATTGGACTGCCTGAAAGTAAATTCACATTTTCTTAGAGTGGGAGTCGTCGTTAGATCGGAGACCTAGAGCTACTGCCGAGTCACTGCCCTCTGATGGAGATAAAGTCTGTAACCACCTTCTCCTAACGCCGCTCCTAGTCGCATTGTCGCCTCCTCCAAACGCCGCTCTCTTCACTGTGCATAAGTCAACTAAGCCGCACATCCTCCTATCGCCATGGTTCCGTCGCCTTCCCAATCACAAGTGAGCATTCAATCTTTTGTTTGCCTTTTCTTTCAGTGGGGAACTTATATCCAAACTAGGGTTTTTTAATTTGGGCTATGGCGGTTTGGGATAAGAAGAGGGGAAGATAATTTGGGGAATTGGCGGCCACAAAAATAATTAGCGGTTTGGGATAAGAAGAGGGGAAATAATTTGGGGAATTGGCGGCCACGAAAATAAGACCGCTTACAATGCGTTACACAACAAAATATTCTTCAAATCAAACAAATTAGAATATGCAATAACACTATAAAATAAAGCGGTATCAATTGGCGCTATAAAAATCCACTTTTCTTGTAGTGTTTATTATTTTATAATATTTGCATACACAAATTTAAATAAGGGGTTTTTAGGTTTAAGGAAAAAGTTAGAGAAAAATTTAGTTTCAGGGACAGGAAGTTTGTTTTTTAGGCTGAAGGACACTTTTTAGTGTAAATCACGGAATGATAGTTGTAACTATCATTTTCAGTTTACACTGAAAAGTGTCCTTCAGACTAAAAAGCAAACTTGTTGTCCCTAAGACACATTTTTTTTGCAACTTCTTCCTTGTGACTATTTACCTGTTTAAATAAACTGTTAATTATTTAATTTTCCCTAAAAATTAATTTCTTATGTTATATGGTTATTGTTTTGAATACGATTATTTTGGATATTGCTTTCATACAAATAAAAGTTTATCAATATAGAATTCATGAGTGAGCTTTTGTGTAAAATCCAAAGCCTTTTGATTCCTTTCTAAATTTAAAGTTTTGAGTAAAATCCTATATCTTTTGTTTCCTTTCTAAATTAAAAGTTTGATTTAAATTGTTAGCTTTAACTTGTTATACACACATTGTAAATTATAATCTTCACATACATATAAGTAATTTTAAATATAAAACATTACTTGTAATATCCATATGTATAGAAATATATGTGTATATGTTGCCTTAACTCAAATTCATTAGATTTTTGGTACAAAACTTCAACGTTTAACGTCAAATTCTTCCTTAATTGAAATCAATCCATTATTGAGGACTCGGTTCCCTAAACTATGGTATACCGAGGACTCAGCTCCCCGGACTATCGAGTATTGAGGACTCGGCTCCTCGGACCATTGTATATTGAGGACCCGGCTCCTTTGACTCTCGTGTATTAATGAATCAACTCCTCAAATTATCGCATATTGAGGATTTGATGGAGTAGGGGACATACATTAGGGGTAATTATGTAATTTGTTACATATATCTAACTCGATAACCAATCTTGTTCAAAATAAAAGGTGTTTTCTTTCTATTATATTTCTGATATAATGTGTTATATTAATTATTTATTTAATTAAAAGTATATTTAATATAGAAAATCCATAAATGGTATGTTTTGTGATAGTAGTTACAACGTATTGTAATCATAAGTGATTTATCATAATAAAATAAACATACTGTTTTAAATATTCCTAGTCAAGATGTATCGAGACTGGTTATCGATACATCCGTTGTGACTATAATATGTAACGTTCTCCAAATATTGGGCGGTGTATTACTCGTGGCTGTTGGAGACACGAAGGGGTTACGTACTGATAGTTATTGTATAACTATGGAATGACTCACTCGAGAGTTCTCTGTTGTTTAATATAACCATGGTCAAATAAGAAATCTCGAAGTGACGATGTTACCCAGTTCCCTAGACTTGAGAATACTGTAAACTTCAATATGGCCACTCCACTTTGATTATAGTTAAACCGTGGCATGGCATCCATCAAATGACTATAGTTGGGTTTAAGTGGAAGCACAAGAAGCGAAACACTATTCAATAAAGAATTCATCTCCTCGGTTGTATGGGGTTCGTATCACGGTCAACTGTAGTCAACTCAAAATCAAAGTCTTTGGCCAAAGTAATACGGTTAATAATAATTGTTATTATTGAACCAAGGATTTTGTATTTGTACTTGCAATGTTGAGTATTGACGATATTGGAATTTTAACTGAACCAAATTCCATTAGTCCTAATGTGATATAGTTTTGACAAAGAGAATGGTACAAATAATCATTACTATCAGGTACCACTTATAATAAGTAAAACTAGATATTACCAAAAAGACGTGTAAGCCAAAATGTCAAACCACTATTTAAGGCAACGTGTGAACATTAATATTCGAATTGTTCGATAATAATCCCTAACCAAATTTACACCTTTGAGTCGCACAACCATAATGATGAATTCTCCAAAAAACCACATGATTTAATTGATTCATAAAATGTTGTAAATTAATTAAATTAATTTTTATTTAAGAAATATTAATTATTATTTTATTTAATTGATGTTTGGGAGATATTTGTAATTATTTGAATGCATTTATAAAAGTAATATTTGCACGCATCAATATACGATATTAGTGTCATTTTAAATGAGTTTAAATAAAAGATAATTGCATAAAGGGATTTGTGGGAATTTTATTCATTTCATGGCATGTAATTTCAGCAATACCGTGTGAAAAGAGAGGAGTGAAGAAAGAGAGATAATTAAGGGAATTGATTAGGAAAGTTTTAACTAAAGCATAGGAAATGTTTCATTCTTTCAATTAGAATAAATCTACTAATTCATTTCCTGCAGACGTTCATTCTTTTTCATTCTTTTTCTCTCTTCTCTCCTCCTAACCTTCCACGACAGAAATCCAAATAAAGATTTCCAAATATTTATCAACTCCAAATCAAATTCAAATAAAAAATGAAACATAAGTGGTTCATCCATCTCTCGCAAGGATTGGGTGTGGACCTTGATGATCTGAGGAGATATCTTCATTCAATGTGTGTTTCTTAGACTACTTCTTACGGTAATTATCTAATCTCAACTTCAATTATACGTCACATCTTTTTAGTGTAGATTATATCCCTCGTATTTTAAAGCAATTTATATGTGCAAACGCTGTCACCTATAACCATTTAAATCTACATATATATTGTAAATATTATTGTTGGAGTTATGCATTAAAAATAATTTGGGATACACACACACATATTGTCGACGCCAAAAATGGACATCAACACCCAATAGAATCTAGTAGAGATTAAATGAAGAATGAAATTAAAATAGAGCAAATATCATAAATAAACACACAGATTTTTATAGTGGTTCGGCAATCTTAGCCTACGTCCACTTCATATTTTTATTGATCTTGCACTTGATTATATTTTAAGAATGTTTGGATCAATTAGGATCCATTAGTACAAGAATGAAGAATAAAAATGGAAGAGCCTTTTTAGGAGAAAGAAGGATCCCTTTTCTGACGCCATGCCTGCTGTATTATAGGGGAAGACGGGCACAGATCAGATTGAAATTTTGGCAGAAGGTTCGGGAGACCAAGATGAGGGAAACTAAAAATTTCGAGACCCATCGGAGCCCACAATAGGGATTGGTACCCATCCCTATTAGTGTGTATAAATGGGCTACGATCCTTATGAGGAGTGTCCCATGATGTTAGCTACTTACTCCCCGAATTTCAAGCAATTCGGACATACGGTTTGTGAGATACCGCATTTTTCGTGAAGTAGTGTTGCTTGAATTTTGATTTCTGCCGATCCCTCCAAAGTGAGTTACACTAATCCCTCCCACTTCCTCCAATTGGACTGAAATCTCTAGGGGGTGTTCCACATGTTGTAGTAAACTTGTAGTCCAAGTTTCATGTTGATGACATGTGTATATTTTGAGTTATTAACCGATCATCGCTACAAAATTGAGTTGTGGAATCGATACGATCCATAGTGTTGAATATGGATCGTACCTGATCCATCTTCGGGGAGTAGTGAGCTTTCATGCTTTTGCTTTATATTATCATCTATGCTTGATTTTTGGACCTCACAACCATTACTCTCGGCTACTGGCCCTGATGACAGTCGAGTCTAACTTGTCCAATCAGTTCAGAAATAGCTGGGTCAAAATGCCTGATAACACTTGGCCCCCAAAGTACGTCTTGTTGCGTACATGACGTGCTTTTAATTGAAGCAAGTTATATGCACTGGAAAGAAACCCATCCAGTTTCATGAATAGTCATTATCCTTCCATTGAATTATCTTCCCAAAGTGTCGTATCCCTCTTTGATCGTCATGACGCTTAGTCGATTTCCAATAGCATAAATTCAGGATTGTATTCCATTAGTTGTTATCTGTGTCTGGTTCTATAGGGCTAGTAAGCTTTGGCTATCTAATCTAGTCGTTTCTTTAATAACTCCAGGTGAAAATTCAATTTGTGTCAATTTCAAGAAATCGAATTTTTTGAATATACACATGCATGTTCAGGTACACGTTCTTGTCATTGGCTCCCGGATGCGCTTGTATGCTCAGGAGTCGTCACCAGTTCCTTCTAGTTTAATTGCAATTAGATTGCAATTCCTTGTTTATATATTATTTTACAATGAAATAAGGGTTGTAATAAGTCATTCGATGAGAGGTGACTTCAAGTTTTACAAGGGTGACGGCCTTAGAGCCGTAAGTAAGGGCGAATGGAGTATGGCCAGTCGCGGACTTGTGGTTGGTTTTGTAAGCCCATAATGCTGTTGAGAGTTCATACTCCCACTTGCCTCTAGCCTTTTCCAAAAGTTTCTTCAGAATGGGCTTTATGATTTTGTTCATAGCTTCAACCTGCCCATTTGCTTGAGGGCGAGCTACTGCTGCAAATCTCTTTTCAACATGATGCCGACGGTAGAAGTCTTTAAATTTAGCGCCTTCGAATTGGGTTCCATTACAGTTATAATGGTTCGTGGAAGGCCAAAATGACATATGATGTTCCGGACAATGGAATTGATTATTTTCTTCATCGTGATCGTGGTAAAAAGTTCTGTTTTAGCCCATTTGGTGAAGTAATCAACTACTACGATGGCATATTTCACACCACCTTCAGAATCAGTAAGAAGCTGATGATGTCAATACCCCAAGTGGCAAACGACTATGGACTATCCATTTGAGTAATTTCCATCGGTGGGGCTCTCGGAATTTTTGCAAACATCTAGCACTCGTCGCATTGTCTAGCGCGATCAGCTGCATCTCGATTGACAGTTAGCTAGTAATACCCGTAGCGGAGTATTTTCTTTATCAAGGTTTGTCCTTGGGTGTGATCACTGTATTCTTCTTCGAGGACTTCTCTCAAGGCTCATTTGATTTCATCATGGGCGATACACCGAAGCAGGGGAACAAAGAAACCCTTTCTATACATGACTCCTTCTTGGATGATGCAACATGAAGCTTTGGGGAGGATGTGTTGTTTTTCATTTCTCCATCTAAGAAGGATCCCCTATTGTAGATAGTCTTTAATAGGAGTCATCCATGACTCCTTTTCTGACTCCGTCTCCAAGATCTAGCCGATCTCCATCTATCGATGTTTGGAATGTTAAGTACTTCAACCGAAACAAAGTCTATTTGTTGCGCATCCCCAAAACTGGCCAACATGGCCAATGACTCAGCCTTATTATTTTGTTCTCTAAGGATGTGTGTAATGGTGTAATACTCGAAGTCGGCTAGTAGCTCTTGGACCTGGCCGAGATAAGGAGCAAGACGCTGCCCCCTAACAAGATAATCTTCCCCGACTTGGCATACCACTAATCAGGAATCACAAAAGATATGTAAAGTTTCCACTCCCAGTTTTCTAGCAAGCTTGAGCCTGGCAATCAAGGCTTCATACTTAGCTTCATTATTTGTTGCAGAGAAGTCAAGTTTTAGGGCGTAGTAGATCGATCGTTCCTCAGGAGCCATTAACACTACTCCGACGCCGAAACATCGATCATTTGAAGCTCCATCCGTGTACATTTTCCATCGGTTGGTCGGTTTTCCACTGCTCTTCGGATAGTCGTCTGATGTAGTGAATTCAGATATGAAGTCTACTAATGTTTTCCCTGAATATCTCTTCGAGGGAGATAAGTGATATCGAATTGACTTAGCTTAATATTCCATTTGAGCAACCTTCCAGACGTCTAAGGTTGCTGTAAGACCTGTCGTAACGGCCGGTCAGTGTAAACGTTGATGAGGCGATCCTTAAAGTAATGGAGAATCTTTTGTGACGCAATCAACAGGCGGTACAGAAGCTTTTCCAACTTTGGGTACTTTCTGTCTGCACATGTCAATCGCTTGCTAACATAATATACAGGCCTCTGGATCTGATTCTCTTCACGTAACAGTGTGGCACTTATGGCATGTACCGACACCGCTAAGTAAATGTATAAGTCTTCACGATCTAATGGCTTAGATAGGATGGGAGGTCTCTCTAAGTAATCTACTAGAGCTTGAAACACATCTATGCAATCTTGCATCTATTCAAAGTTCCTTTTCCCTCTTCTGATCAAGTCGAAGAAAGGAATACACTTGTCGGTGTCACTGGAGATGAAGCGACTTAGGGCGGCAACCTTCTCATTTAAGCTCTGTACCTGCTTAATCGTCTTCAGTACCTAGATGTTTCGAATTGCTTGAATCTTCTAGGAAGTGGCTTTGATTTTGCGAGAGTTGACGGTGAAACCCCAAAATTTCCTTGACGTAATGCCGAAAGAGCATTTCAAGGGATTTAGTTTCATTCCATATTTTTGTAGAACACTGAACATCTCCGCTAAGTCATCGATGTGGTCGTTTGATCGTCGTGACTTCACAGCATATCAGCCACATGTACTTCCGTCGATCGCCAGATCTGGTCTGTGAACATCATGTTGACCAGTCTTTGGTAAGTAGCTTCAGCATTATTCAGTTTAAACGACATCACAACATAACGATATAGCCCTAGATCGGTAATGAAGTTGGTGTGCTCCTGGTCGAGGACGTGCATCACGATTTGGTTTTATTTGGAGTACACATCCATAAATGAAAGCAGTTCATATCCAGCGGTTGAGTCTACCAGCTGGTCGATCCTCGAAAGTGGAAAGCTATCTTTCGGGTATGCTTTATTCAGGTAAGAGTAGTTGACACATGTCCGCTGCTTTCCATTAGCTTTTCTCACAAGAACTGGATTGGATACCCATTTTGGGTAAAGGATATTATGGGTAAACCTATTGTTTTTGAGTTTATCCACCTCCTTTTTAAGTGCAGCAAATCCCTCTAGATCCATGCCGCGTTACTTTTGTCTCACCAGGACATGCCACAGGTCGATATTCAATGCATGGCTCATGATAGTCGGTGAGATCACACACATGTCAAAATGGGTCCAAGCAAACACATCAAGGATCATTTGGAGAAAGCCAGCTAATTCCTTCATCATTGTTGCACTAGGTTGTGATCCGATCTTTAATACCCGTGACGGGTTGCCATGGCTAACTGTAACGTCGACTGTCAGCTCATCGGGTGCAGTTTTGGATTCTTTGAGTTCAAATGTAACTATTTCACGTAACAATCAAAGTGAAATCTGGTTGAGACGGTCAATGATGATGGTTACTCCGGTCGAATCCTAGAGTCTTGTCATGAGTTATTGAGTCTGATAGTGAAGGGCTCTAAATGCTTTAAGCGATTATCTGCAAATGGCCGAAGATCGGGCTTAGAAGAACGTTGAATCAAATGTCGAGTATGGTTCAGCCTCATGTTGCGCGCAACTACATGCTTTGAGTTTGAATCTGCTTGTATATTTGAGTAACGCGCTTTCCATTCAACGTACTCATGATCCGTTACTCATCGTTCGAGTTGGAGTAATGATCAATTACCCATGAGCTTGGGCATTGATTCGATGATTCTTTCCCTAGGCATCCTTTTGGTCGTAGCCTCAAGTCATTGTAAACACCGATATGAATCATAGTACTGAGCTATCGTAGTCGGTTTTTGGATGATCACACTTCCACCCCCAGTCTCAGGTTGATAAATGTACTGCACAAATGGTCGAGTCTCATCGTAGTCGTGTTTATACTCCCACCTAAGCTCCAAAAACTTAGAGTTGATCGATGAATGGTCAGTTCACATTCATCTTGTTTCTCGGTCATGCCCCCAAGTCTGGGGCATACGTCGATAAGTAGGAAGGCAAGTCATGTCCAATCAGTGATTGATGCTCTCCCTGCCGGACCAAGGGAGAGGATCAGTGTGCGGGCAGTCAAGCCACGTCCGTTTCATATTGCTCTTCTAGTCATATCATTGTAAGAGTCAACGAATGAACGATCGCGTCGCATTCATTCAGAGTTGGATAGTCAGTCACATCCATTTTAATTCATATTCTTCCACCAGATCTAGGGATAGAGTTGGCTCAGGTGCAGTCGGGTCATGCTCATCTGGTTTCATAATCCTGCCGACGGATCAAAGGAGGGTGTTGGAGAATTAATGATCAAGTCACACTCATTCGTGGTTTATTCTCCTACCCATGCTCCGGTGACCAGAGTTATTTGATGGATGTTTGGGTCACTTCCATTTATGGTTAGTGCATATCGATATTGACCATCGATCTGATGGTAGGATATAGTTGGTCACCCATAACTTTGGATGTCGTTCCGATTGGTTTTGTATTGAGGCCTCCTTGTAGTCGTTGCCTTAAGTTTTAAAGATCACCCAGCCGGAGCTATAGTAAGATGCCGTACTCAGCTTGTAGTAGTTTTTACTCTCGTTTCCATTATTAGGTTAGCAGAATTAGTTCGTGGACAGTCGAATTCCATCCGTAGTGAGCTTACACTCCTCCTGTCAAGTTCAGGTCGGATTTTATGTAATATTGAGTGGTCGAACTGCACTCATCGATTTGTTTATACTCATATCCACACTTTGGGGATAAGAGTTTGTTGGCAGATGGCCGTACTGCACCCAATTTGTGTTTATACTCCAATCCACACCGGGGGACCAGAGTTATTTGCTGGATGGTCGAACCGTGTCCATGTCTTGGTTTGGATTTTAGGCATGCCTTGTCTAGGCAAGGCTTGGATAGTTTGCCATACCTCAGGCACAAACAAGGTCGTGTGTTCGCCCCCAAGTCAAGGGCAAGAGTTGAGGAGAAAGCAATCGAACCGTGTCCACTTTTATGGTATTTAGACTCTAGATTGCATTAATGGGCCAGAGTTGATCAATAGACGGTCGAACCGCTTCCATCTTTTTGTGTTTATACACCAGTCCACGCTTCGGGGACCAGAATTTTATAATGGGTGGTCAGTCACACCCATTTTATGTTTCTACTCTAGTCCACGCTTTGGGGACCAGAGTTGGTCGATGGGTGGTCAGTCACACCCAGTTGATGTTTATACTCCAGTCCACGCTCTGGGGACCAAAGTTGGTCGATGGGTGGTCAGTCACACCCATTTGATATTTATAATCCAGTCCGCGCTCTAGGGACAAGAGTTGGTCGATGGGTGGTCAATCACACTCATTTGATGTTTATACTCCAGTCTGCGCTCTGGGGACTAGAGTTGGTCGATGGGATGTCAATCACACCCATTTGATGTTTATACTCCGGTCCGCGCTCCGGGGACCAGAGTTGGTCGATGGACGGTCGTACCGCATCCATCTTTTTGGTATTTATATTCCAGTCCACACTCTGGGGACCAGATTTTGTCAATGGTGGTCAGTCATAACCATTTTTGATTTATACTCCAATTGTCAGGTCGAGGTAAGAGTTGTCAAATGAATGGTCGAACCACGTTCATCCATAGAATGGAATTCTACCGCCAGCATCAACGGAAAAACTTAACAAATGGACAGTCGATTCACGTCCACTTGGTGATTGTAGCTCCTCCAATCAAGTCGAGGAAGGGAGTGAGTGATGGAAGGCTAGATCACTTCCATACCTGTGTTGGATGGTAAGGTCTCATCCAATTTGCTTAGTACTCCTTCCAGCAAATCGAAGAGACTGTTTTCTATTTCCAGGACAGGAGTTAATGTGTGGACGGTCAAATCGCGTCCACTTTAGTTGGACCTTGGTCGTGCTGAGCTTCGGGAGAGGCATAAGTATTTTGGTGAACTTCAAGTATGAGCTAGGAGTGGATGATTGGGTTGCATCCACTCAAGTGTTTTTTCGGTCTTTAAGTTAAGCGTGGAAGTTGATGAGTGGACGGTTAGTCGTGTCCACTCTGTAGTAGATTCTGACCTTGTTGGGCTCTGAGTAAGGCATATATGTTGTGTCAGAATTGAAGCACGGAGTAGGAAGTGGATGGTCGAGTCACACCCACTTTCCATTTCAAGTCCTTACCCCCAAGTCAGGGGTATATGGTAGTTGATGAGCAATTGAATCACGATCGTCTTAATGATCCTCCAAAGGTCGATCATGATCCGTGGAGGTTGGTTGGCACCCAAATCTAATTACTTGGTCACCTGCATCGTTAGGAAGTAGTTTAGTTCAAGTTAGTCATTGTGCACAACATAACTGAAAATGAAATAAATCTTATTAATAAGTGAAGCAGAGTCAAATACTCGCTATTCCACTTTGCCCTAGCCCTCCTTAGTTGGAAGTCGACCGTAGGTGGTCCAATTAATAACCAAAGGTCATTGTTGGTAAGGGTCGGATGTTCCCTGCCCGCCATTCTGTGGGGCTTGCACATATTATTGAAGCTTTCTTTTCCGGACCTGCTTTTCGATCACATCTCGGAGGTGTTTGCAATTGCTGGTGTTATGACCGTGTGTATCTTGAAATATACAACATTTTCCGGATTTCTTCTAGGTTTTGTGGACTCTCTCGAGGCTGGTTTCTAGTACTACTTCGAGTCATGAGTCACAAGTAGATGTTTTTGATTGAATCATTTAAAGGAGCATATGAGTCGGATTTTAGGATTCTAGGTCATCTCCTAGAATCTGAGTCCTCATCTAAGGCCTCAGTGTTGCCCTCGCTTTGACTTCCTCCAGCCAATGGGCCTGCATCGTTCTTTCTCCTAGTCTGCTCTACCTCCTCCTTGCTTAGGTTCTGGTTCACTTTGACAAAATGATTCAAGGTCATATGAGGCTCTCTAGGTAACCAATCGCCAAAGTGTATCTCGGGGTCGATTCCCCATACCAACGTCGTCAGTATGATATTCATGAAGGAATTGCTCACTTTAGTGACAGCGGTGTTAAATCTCTACCGAAAGTCTTTGAGGGGCTCGCCTAACGCTTAGGCTAAGTTAGATAACAACATCGCATCCTTGGGGCGAGTCACATGCATTTTGAATTGCTCAGTGAAATCCTTAGCCAACTGATTAAACGAGGAGATGGACCTGGGCGGTGATCGCGTAAATCACATGATCGATCGCTACTCCCCCAAGGAACATGGGAAAGAATCAGCATTTAATTGCGTTCGTCACTCTGGCGGAATTCATGTGCCCTTCATATTTCATGAGATGCACTTGGGGGTTTGTGTTTCCAGAATACGCCGGCATAGTTGGCATATTAAATCTCTTGGGATATTCTGCATACTGAATGGCTTCAGTGAATGGGCTTCGACTGGGGGAAATGCTCTAGTCGTCGTTAGTCCGGTCCATTTTCAAGTTACAGCTGTTTGTAATGCTTGTGAATGTTGTATGCATAATTATCCAACGTGTGACAGATTGGTGATAATTTACTTGGAGTCCGACCCAAGAAAATTTTCCATTTGCATAGAGTCAGCCCCTGGTTCGCTAGGAGTTGCTGAATTTGAAGTGCTAGGTTGGTGATGAACGGTGCTTAGAGTCATACTGGTATTTGCTTGGAGAAAATCTTGGTTTTGCTCGAGTTTGACCTTGGGCCAGAACTTCCTAGGTTCACTTCGAGTCGAATGGGTGACTACTTCAGGTTCGACTTTGATGATGGATAACTATACTTTGAAATGGCATAATAAGCGGCATAGGGTGGTTGTCACATAAGACGTCATATCATAGCTGGCAAGTCAGGCATTTGGAAGCTGGTCAGTTGAGAGTAGTCGTAATCTACCCTAGAAACCTAATCCAGTAACCAATCCCAGTTCGCTTCATATCATCTTGGTTCTCCGGCTTTTGGGTGTACAGTTTGAGTAGCAGTTCCTTTTCCATTCTTTGGCTGCAATTCAGCAGCTGCCGCTTGATTCCTTGTGCCCCGGTCAGTCACATGATGTAAGGGAAGCGGATAGAACGCACCGTCTTTAAGTTGAGTTCCGAATCCATAATGCGGGGGCATTGCGCTGTGGCATGGGTTCAGTGCATGGCACCTAAAAAAAAATTAGAGCTATTTTTTTAAAAATGGATCGTACCCAATCCATATAAGGATTGGATGAATTGCTACGGTGAGGGATCGATGGTAGAGGGATCAGTTGTAGTTGAGTGTGGTGCAGGGATCGGTTGAATAAGGGTTTGGTTCTGGACAAACGCGACATAGGGATCGGTAGTGGGTAGACCGATCGGCCATGACATGTCTGATCCCTTAGCAATGGTAATACAGAATACTGAGGGATCGGTAGTATGAAGGGATCGGTGGTATAGGGATTGGTATATAAACCTTGTAGAGGGATCAGTATATATACTTTAGAGAGGGATCGGTATATACACTTGGAGAGGGATCGATATAGATACCTTGTAGAGGGATCGGTATATACACCTTATAGAAAGATCAATATGTATATTGGAGGGATCAGTATACATATATGTTGAAGGGATCGGCATAGTTATTTCGGAGGGATCGGTATTGATGTCTTTGGAGGGATCGGTATTGAGCATGTATATGTATTTAGGGGTTGGTCATGAAGGGATCGGTGCTAGACTCCAAGAAGGAGGGATCGGTCATGATGGCCTTGATGGTGTTAGAACCTTGTATTTTGATATTTTGATCTTGAAAACTATATAAGTAAATATTATGTGAACTAGCCATATTTGCAGGAGAAGATACTATTTTACTCGACAATAGGTTGAAGACCAAGAATTCAGAGAGAAGTTTCAAAATTTATTAATGGTTTGTCTATAGTCTAGTTTTATAGTTAATCATTGTTAATGTCTCTCCTAGGTGGTATATGCACGCACACAAGTATTTAAAATTATTTTTAAATCATATACACACAACGTATTTCGTTATTTGCAAATTACCTTAATAAAAAGTTTTTACAAATACTTTAATATGGCAGAAACTCTAAATTTAGTCGACTGAATGAAGAGCTTCAGTCGACTGAATACCAGTGAAGTGTACTTGAAGGTTCAGTCGACTGAACCACCTCATTCAGTCGACTGAACTATGTGTCCTTTCAATATTAATATTTAAAATTTGAATTTTTGAATATTCAGAAGACTGAAATTTTTTCCTCAGTCAACTGAATATTCATAAAGACTATTTTTCTAAACAGTCCTTCCATTTAACGAACACAAACAACCCTTGATTCAAGAGTTGTTTACATATCTTTTGACCGTAACTCTTCACGAACAATTGCATCACTTAAACTCTATATATAGCCTTGAATTAAGTTGTTCTAACACCTTAATTTTTTGATTCTATTCTGATATTCTCATTATCTAAAATATTCTGTCATTTGCTTTCAAATCTCGTTCTAATCACTTGCACATTCAAGCATAAATTCATTTGTGATAAATTAACTTCCAATCTTCACGAACTACACTATATACCACAAAGAAGAAGATTATAGAAAGGGTGTACTCTAGAGACTTATCCGTGCTATCAAAAGAGCACAATCAGTCAAAAAAAACCTCTGTATTGTAGAAGTCATGTTATGTTGCTCAGATGGTAGAAATCCTATTTAGTTGTCTAGGCGGTAGAAGTCCTGTTCGATTGCTTAGGCGGTGTAATACCTATTCCTCCGGGTTAAGAGAGAGTTGATAGTTAAATTCCAGAAGGAGTTTGGGACTGGACGTAAAATGAGAGTTCGAACTATTATAAAAATCCCTAGTGTTATTTATTTTACTATTTTTATTTTATTTCACATTAGTAGATAACTTAGTTACTATTCCATAGTACGATCCTTAGCAGCACTTTCATTTGGTATCAGAGCCAACATCTTCTTTTTCACCCAACCATTTCCTTCTTCAGCACGCAAAAAAACCCTAGACTCCATTTTTCTTCAAATCAATTATTCTTCTCAAATACATTCAATCCCACGGCCCCAAGAACAAAGAGAGCTAGAGATTCTTCCACCGGACCATCAGAGAGTCAAATAAGATCATGGCTTCACAACGACGTTGCTGTTACTCGATTCTGTGAGGAATGCGGAATATGGATCTTAAGGCTAGAATGAACACTAGAGAGGGGTGAATAGTGTTTATAAGAAATTACTAAATCTTTTTGAGTTATTGTTGATTTGTACACAAATGTATGCAATATTCAGACACAGATATAATCACAGAATCAAACACAGATGCAAAAATAAAGTAAATGCAGTAAAGGAAAGAACACACCGGATTTTATACTGGTTCGGAGTTACCCAACATCCAGTACCGCACAACTAAGTACGGATTTCCTTTCAAAAGCAATTCAACAATTACAACCCTCGATTTCAAGGCCACGAGGTACACCTTCCAGAATCACAATCCTCTGGGCAGGGATACTTGATTTCCGGGCAACAACTTCACCCAATTGATTTCTTAAGGCTACAATCACACCTTTTTTCACTTGATTGATTTCCAAGGCTACAATCACACCTTTTCTCGCTAGATAGATTACAAAGAAGCCTATAACTCTGAATAGCACTGGGATCTTGTTGAGATAGTGTTATAGAATCAAACCAGAGATGATCTAGTTAGATTCAATGTTGATTTCGGCAGAGTGATGATAAGAATATGTATAAAGAAATGTGGAAGAAGAAGAGAAGTGAAAAACCAGAAAATCTATTCTCAAATTCGTTGAAACTAACCCCTATTTATAGAAGAACAACAGCCATGTCCATTCGTGAAAGGTTATGGCGAATAAACACTTCTTTTGAAATTCAAATTTTTGAATCTAACTGTCACTATGTCGACATGGGGTAGTAGGGCATGTCGACATCCCAAAGCATTTTTTTGAAGATTTGATTTTCTTTGAAAATAACCTTTATCTTATATTAAAAACTATTTAAACTTTATAAATATACTTGACTATAGATAAAATACATAGATAAATATAGAGAATAATATATATAAAATTTTACTATAATTTTATATTTAAATCTAAATATAAATATATTATAATTAAAAGATAGTTTAAAACAAACGAAGTTTAAAACAAGATTTTATTAAAAACAAAAACAAAGAATATTTTAAGGCTAAAACATCTTTTTGAAAATCATTTGAAAATATAATTTTTAAGGCTAAAACATTTTGAAAAGCAGTTTTGAAAATCATTCTGAAGTAGTTTTGAAAATCATTTTGAAGTAGTTTTGCAAACTTCTTCCTGCAGAATATCTCATCATATCAGGACTCGAGAACTTGTACAAAACCAGGATGTTCGTGGGTTTGTAAGCCACTTGTCGTAGGTTTGTAAGCTACTTGTCGTGGGTTTGTAAGCCACTAAAAAGGTAGAAATGGGTTCCATCCCAAAAGAAAAATGGAGTGAAGATTTCAGTGCTATTATGAAGTTTTAACATAATTCAAGACTCAATACTTATCTTGAAATCTTGAACTCTTGATAATCTTGATACTCATGGGTCTTCAATCTTGATATCTTGAATCTCTATACTGTACAGTCTTCATTCTTTGTACCTGCATGGTTAAATCCTGCATATACATATATATCCAAAATATAATGTTAGTATTTATATTTTATAATCTTATTCTAAGGTTGTTGTCATCAAAACCATCATCTCAAGGACTAACAGATTCGATGCCATAAAGAGCTCAAGGATCTTTGATGGTTCCTACGTCAAATTTTACGATTTCAATGCTTATACCATTCGTGAAATTGCCGAAGCTAGCGGCCTTGATAGCTTGATTGGGTTCAATGCTAATAATGTCAAGATCTACCCTCTCCTCATCAAATTATTCTTTAACTTGGATCACCAAAATCCAAGAAACAAAGATGACTGTATTTGGACGTTAGTTTGCGGCGTCCGCATCTATCTCCCACTTCAACGAATCGACCATATTCTCCGTTGTCCATCTGATGGAGCTAACATCAACGATATTGATATGGACATGGACAATAGAGATGAAGTCTCTGATAGATTTCTCTCTAATGACATGGCCGCTCTGAAATCCATTGCCTTGCAACCAAAGGCGCACATTCTTCATCGTTCTCTAATCTGAATCTATTCAACCTTGTACCGGGAGTTATGAGAAGGTCTACAAAAGAGACTTCCAAGCACTCTACGCCATTTACTCCTCCTAACAAGTGATTTGGGCTAAAGTCTTTCCTGACGAATTTCTAACCGTCAATCCCAAGAGGAGTTACAAAACCATCTTCTACGGAGCCTATATTATGGGCATTCTTTGAATTTCGGAGTCACCATACCCGTTGCCGACTTCATCACCGTTGGAGAGCTAAATTCTAAGACTTTAAGTCTTATGAATTTGCCCAAATGCCCTCCACCTCCAGAAATCATTAGCACCAACAATGGGCGGCAAATCGATCACAAGGGATTCCGCAACCCCACGAAACACACATTGGATCCTCCTCCTCTTTCCATCAAATAAGGAAGAAGAAGACGATGAAGAAATACAAGAGCTTCAAGGAGATTTTAATGCAAAGCAAGGCGTTGTCACTCTCTCCCGAAATCAAAGCAAGCTTAATCAACGAGTCTTCGTCGACAAGAACGTCTTCAAGACCAACAAGAAGCTTAACTACATCAAGGACTTATTAAACAAAATATGGGAGAAAATTTCATGCATCGGCTCTACTTCTACAAGTATTGCCGAAAATCCCGCTCCTTTCACTTGGTCCACATCCGAAGAAGAAGAAGAGGAGGAAGAGTCGGAGAGTGAAGAAGTTTAGTTTTCTTTATCCTTTTCATATCGATTTTCATTAAATTATGTTGTTCCTTATGTTAATGTACACTTGATGTGTTTGTTTGATGTTGTTTAATGTTTCTTGTTTGTTGATATATAATATTGTTCTTATGCTACTTTTGTTTATCATTTCTCATATATGCTTATCTTTGATACTATTTTTATGCTATCCATATATTCCTTTTTGTCGATAACAAAGGGGGGGAAATATAAATGTTCGGTCAATATTTAGCATGTAGATCATTGATTCAAAGGGAGTAACAATCAATTTTAAAATTTTAAACTTACATAGTTGTCATCATTAAAAAGAGGGAGAATGTTAGAACCTTGTATTTTGATGTTTTGATCTTTACAACTATATAAGTAAATATTATGTGAACTAACCATATTTGCAGGAGAAGATACTATTCTACTCGATAATAGATTGAAGACCAAGAATTCAGAGAGAAGTTTCAAAATTTATTAATGGTTTGTCTACAATCTAGTTTTGTGGTTAATCATTGTTAAAATCTCTTCTAGGTGGTACACGCATGCACACAAGTATTTAAAATTATTTTTAAATCATATACACACAAAGTATTTCATTATTTGCAAATTAGCTTAACAAATACTTTAATATAACAGAAACTCTAAATTCAGTCACCTGAATGAGGAGCTTAAGTCGACTGAATACATATGCATGTGCACAGTGCACTTGAAGGTTCAGTCGACCGAACCACCTCATTTAGTCGACTGAACTATGTGTCTTTTCAATATTAAAATTTAAAATTTGAATTTTTGAATATTCAGAAGACTGAATTTTTTTTCTCAATCGACCGAATATTCATAACGACTATTTTTCTAAAAGGTCACTTCCATTTAATGAACAGAAACAACCCTTGATTCATGAGTTGTTTCCATATCTTTTGACCATAACTCTTCACTAACAATTGCATCACTTAAACTCTATATATAGCCTTGAATTCAGTTGTTTTAATAACTTAATTTTCTGATTCTATTTTGATATTCTCATTATCTAAAATATTCTGCCATTTGCTTTCAAATCTCGTTCTGATAACTTGCACATTCAAGCACAAATTCATTTGTGATTAAATCAACTTCCAATCATCACGAACTACACTGTATACCACAAAGGAGAAGATTATAGGAATGGTGTACTCTAAAGACTTATCCGTGCTATCAAAAGAGCACAATCAGTCAAGAAAAATCTTTGTATTGTAGAAGTCATGTTCGGTTGCTCAGGCGGTAGAAGTCCTATTCAGTTGTCTAGATGGTAGAAGTCCTATTTGGTTGCTCAGGCGGTGTAATATCGATTCCTTCGGGTTAAGAGAGGGTTGATAGTTAAATTCCAGAAGGAGTCTGGGACTGGACGTAGAATGGGAGTTCGAACCAGTATAAAAATCCCTGGTGTTATTTATTTTACTATTTTTTTATTCTGCATTAGTAGATAACTTAGTTACTATTCCATATTACGATCCTTAGCAGCACTTTCAGATGGAGGGATCGACCATTCTAGCCTTGAGAGGAGGATCAGCCATTTTGGCCTTGAGAGAGGGATCGACCATTTTGACCTTGAGAAAGGGATCGACCTTTAGCTGACTTGCGTGCAAACTTCAGCATCTGATCCCAAGAACCTGCGTATATGAGTGAATCTGATCCCTTCCAAATGGACATGAACACATGAACAACTCCAAACAAGAACACTAATATCATCATTTCTTTCAGCTTTGTGGGAAGTTGATTTAATTCTTCTAACCATGGCAATCAGCTTCCTTTAGATTTCCCTCAAATCTGAGTAGAATAGGAAGTTTGTTGGTAGAATGCTAGATCTAACTTGCAAATATGGGAATCCATAAGTAGACGATGGGATCTAATCAAGCTGAGAATTTGATTCTCAGTGAAAGCACCAATACGTTGACACTAAAAATGGGCATCAACACATAATATATCTAGTAGAGATTAAATAAAGAATGAAATTTAAACAAAGCAAATATCATAAATGAACATACAGATTTTTATAGTGGTTCGGCAATCTAGGCCTACGTCTACTTCATATTTTTATTGATCCTGCACTCAATTATGATTACAAGCATGCTTGGATCAGCTAGGATCCATTAATACAAGAATGAAGAATAAAAATGGATGAGCCTTTTCAGCACAAAAGAAGGATCCATTTTCTGATGTCATGTCTGCTGTATTTATAAGGGAAGACGTGCACGGATCGGGCTGATATTTTGGTAGAAGGTTTGAGGGACCAAGACGAGGCCAACTAAAAATTTCCAGACCCACTAGGGCCCATAATAAGGATCAGTACTGATCCATACTAGTGTGTCTAAATGGGCTGCGATCCCTATGAGGGGTGTCCCATGATGTTAGCTACTTCCTCTCCAAATTTCGTGCAATTCCGACGTACTGTTTGTGACATATCGCATTTTCCGTGAAGTAGTGTTACTTGAATTCTGATTTCTACCAATCCCACCAACTTCCTCCAATTTGAATGAGATATCTAGGGGGTGTTCCACATGTTGTAGTAAGCTTGTACTCCAAGTTTCATATTGACAGCATGTGTAGATTTTGAGTTATTGATCGGTCATCGCTACAAAATTGAGTTTGGAATCGATACGATACGATCCGTAGTGTTGAATATGGATTGTACCTTATCCATCTTCGGGGAGTAGTGAGCTTTCATGCTTCTTCTTTATATTATCATCTATGCTTGATTTTTGGACCCCATAATCATCGCTCTGGGCTATCGGCCCTAATGACAGTCAACTTTAACTTGTCCAGTCGGTTCAGATATAGCAAGATCAAAATGTTGGATAACACACACACACATATATATGTATGTATGTATGTATGTATATGTATGTATATATATATTAAACATAGAAACTTTATTACTATATGTATATTTCACACACAATGTAATTTTAAATAGTTTGGGGTTTTAAAATAATAATGGCATTATTTAAGCTACCTTTATGTTACAAAATTAGACACACACACACACACATATATGTCTATGTGTGTATGTGTGTGTGTATATATATACATATACACACACAGATATATATATATATATATTAATTTTGCAAATTTTAATTTTCTTTAACTATTTTATTGTTTTTAATTTGATACTTAAAATTATTTACATAGTAAAGCTAGTGTTTTGGATTTTAAATTTTATTTTATTTTATCGACTTAGTCAAATCTGTTCAAATAGTTTAAATGGTTTATTTCAATTAATATATAAATTAATTTTGATACACACACTCACACATACATATAACTTTAAAATGTTTTGAAAACAAGCTAACGAAAAATCAAAAGAAGGCTAAACAATTTCCATCTTTACATCTCCTTAATTGCCATTTAAATGTCTTTTACTCTTTCTTTAATGCTACTTAAATACACCACTACTCATTCAATTGGACCTTTTGTTTCAAACCCGTTCAAACAAAAAATTATTCATTTCATTTAATACATAAGTTAATTTTGATATATGTATATATAAATATTTCAATATAAGTTTAAATTATTTTTGCGACAATTGTTGCTCATATAAATGGATAATGTATACGTTATAGATGCAAATCCCAACATCTATATACGTATATATTAACTATGTACATTTTTTTCTATGTTGCACTTACGCATTTTATACTAGAGTATATTTTGATATAACTCACAATCTATCTTAAGTAGAATATTGGTTATTATCTCATTTAATGAATCAATGGACCAATTTAATTAAAGACAGAGAAATAAAAGGATTCTCCCTCCAAATAAAACCAAATCTCCCTCATATATTGAATAGGCTAAGAGAGAGAAACAAAAAGTTTTCTTTTAAAAAAAATTGATAGAAGAGTGGTCCTCAAAAAGGAGGAGAGCACTCACATTTTATTCAATCAAAACAATACATAGTCGTACAAATGTTCCGTATAGTCAAACATATGCAAAAAGATCATCCCAAAGATGATCGGTTAGTAAAAAAAGAAACTGAGAGAATTATGTACATAATTAAGCATAAGGAAAGGTGCTTTATATCAAAAAAGAAAGGAATTGGTACTTGCAATTGAGGAGCTGCACGTGGAAGGATTGCAAACAAGATTGAGAAGTTGTAGTTTGTAGGTTGACACAATGTGAAGCTGATGGTGGGCTTTAGTGCGTGAGATCTGCAGGCGTGTACGTATGTTAAAGTGTGCATGGAATGAATTCCCAGACTGAGCAAGGAACAGGTGGCAAAATGCGAAGCAGGGGATAGGTAAAGGACCCAAACTACATATAGGCGGACAATCATAAAGCAAACTGCACATGTATGCGATAAGAGTGTCTGATGGTTGCCAACAAGGTTGCCGCTACTGTGGTAAATATATAAGCATTTGAACCAGATGTTATGCTAAGTAATGATCTGTCAGTATTAATGGAGAGAGGTGTAGCGTATTCTTAATTCCAATCCATTTCTCTTGGACTCCAGTTAGATGCGTGCGTGTAGAGGATCGTGAGCTGCAACAAATGACTTGGTGGTGCAATACGAGGATGTAATAACGAGCTTAGGCTTTCTAGTTTCCGGTGCTGTGATCGAACATAAGAAGGGGGAAGCCTGAATAAATTGTGAAGCATTCCTTGATCTCATCTAAGCGCGCCTTCTAATTTGATTGACCTATCCAATCACCTGATCAAAGAGAGATTTGCCAAGCAATAAAATACATGATGCCAACGAAATTATTATAAGAGCTATTAAATATCCTTTGATTACTTCCATACCAAAGACCCCTGCATGTGGTTGAATATGAAGTGTCTAGAATTTTCTAGTGATTTTATTATATTTGAATCTAAAGCTCATCCAATATTCATATGGAGATGGTATAGTGCTATTTGTATCTAGTTTAAAAATATAAAAGATTTTACGGATAATGTATCGAGCGAAATGACAATCGTAAAAGAGTTGTATCTTAGTTTCAAGGGCTGTGTTGCAAAAATAGCAAGAATTTAAAAAAAAATTAAACAAAATAAAGATTTTGTTTAAAATATTTTAGATTGGATCTAGATTCCCATTTAGACTTCATAGACCCAATAAATCCAAAATAGGAGAATTTTTGAAATTTACCTATATCGTCCGCTTCTGACTGGCCTGGTTTCAACAATGGTATCAAAGCCAAATAGTCTATGTGGTCTAAATTAGTCATGATAGGGTTGACCAATTAAGCTTACCAATTTAGTAGGTTGTCTAGAAAAGTACTGTTTAGCTTGGGTTTAGGTAATCAAGTACCCTGCCCTCCTTGGCTACCAGTTTAGCCCAAAAAGTAAAGTAAGCACAAAGGTTGCCCCTAATAGAAAAGACCTTATTTAAATTGGGCCTTAGACTATTTTTCAAAGCAGAAAAATAGGTTGGAGGACAAACAATTCAATTTATTTGGGCTAAAAAACGTGCGTGGAATTTTTGGGCTGAGGTCCAAGCATCTTTATTTTATTTGTCGAGCAAACATTATTTCTTCCTCTTTACTTTCTTCTTGCTTTCCCTTATTTCTTTATCTTTTCAAATCGTCATGCAAATTATAATTCTGAAATGTCATTGACTAACCAATAATGATTTGTATTTCTTGCCTATTTTTGTTCTTTTGTTCTCACTGTATAGTATCAAAGGTAATTTTAACCTAATTTTTCGATCTCGATTTGAATTTTTTCTTGATTTGGCTACTTTTCTTTTCTTAATATTTTACTACCGTTTTGAAATTTTTAGACTATTTGCGTGCAATATGTCTGATTGGGTTCAAGCTTGATAGACGAGTGCGGGTATGATATCATTATGCTTGATGCTATGTCCATTTAGCATTTTCGAACTATTTGATGTTATAACAATATTTTATATGCGTATTTACCATTTTCTGCTGTTGTTATTTCGTAGTGCTTACATATTCTATTTTATGTCTAATAACGTTTATATTTAACTGCATGTGTATTCTTTTACATTTTAGTTACCTTTTGCCTTTCTTAATCACTCTTTTTTTGGCAGGAATGTTGATGATAGTATTCTTGTATTGTTTTTACTTGATGAAAATAGCTACACTATTCGACTTGACATGACTTGTTCTTTGATTGGTGTTAAAAATAGTATATGCGAACATTGGCCACATCTTACTCCTTGTTCTATTGGTATATATATAGTTTGGAAAATAAGGTTACCATAGTTGATACTGATTCGGGTTTGCATACTATACTATGCTTTCAAATGTGCAAGAAAAGTTCTTATTTTGTTTTTACTATTAAGTCAAGCATTTGTGCACTAGAGTTTAATTTTGGTAATAGTTTATCAATTATTTCTGATCATTAGAGTAGTTCAGTTTCTAGTGGTTCTTTGAATATTAAGTCTTGTGGTGAGTCAAATTATTATTTAAAGGATATTATAAAGAAAGGATATTAGTAAAATCTTGTGGACTTAATTGGTTATTGTTTCAATGGTGCTGAAGATTTTAGAGAGTTTCTAATGGCTTATCAAATAAAAGAAGGGCATGAACTGATTTTTGTTGAGAATTGTCGAGAAAGAATATCTATTATTTGTTCGTGGTTTAAGGAAGGTTGTAAGTTCACCATGTATGCTTCTTCAGATCGTGGACATCTTATTCGTTTTTTATTAGAACTTACAAGTTTGAACATTCATGTGGTGCTGGGTTAAGGGATGTTAAGAAAGTTCATATAACTAGTAGATTTGTGAAATCTCTAATTATTGATCAAATTAGAGATGTCCCGATGAAAAAACCGAGAGACATTATTAATGACTTTAGAAGAGAATTTAATTTTGCTCCTTCTTATTATGCATACACCGGGAAACAATTGGCATTGAAGCAAATTTATGGAGATGATGCAATGTCGTATAATAATTTGAATTGGTATCTAGAGGCTGTACAAAAAACTAATCTGAGAAGTTATGTTGCTTTGGATGTGGATTCATCAACTAATCAATTTGAAAGAATTTTCATTGGGTAGTGCTTGTTTACTTGGATTTAGGCATTGCCATCCCATGATATTTTTAGATGTGGCATTTTTGAAGGGCCGACAAGGTGTTTTATTAGCTGCTACAACAAAGAATGACAATCAAGGTTTGACTTTTGATTTTTGTTCTATTTTTTCTTCCATGTGTTATTTAGTATATTGTTTAACTTATATAGTATGGAAACATTTGGTGGATGTTGATATATTTTAGCACTCCATTGTCATTTTAACAATTATATATTGACTATATTGTTACTCTATATGAAATTATAATACTACATGAATTTAAAATTTGATATTGTATTATATGTGATAGTGCTAGTACTTTTTAGCATTTATTATTCTGTACATTATATGACTATCAAACACATAATGTTATATTAGTTTAGGATTAATCATATATATTCTTTTTCACTCCTGCGGTCATGTAAATCTCTGAAATTTTATGCTGTGACAGTAATATACTTCACTAATATCACTATATTATTTTAATGTATTAGCGTTTGAAAAAAACTAATGTTTTTTAAGGTTTCTTTCCACTTTCTATGGGAGTTGTTTCACATGAGAATGAGTCGAACTGGTCTAGGTTTTTGGATCATTTAAAAGAGACGCTCAATGAAGATCGCAAATTGGTTTTCATATCTGATCGCCAGTGGGGTTTTCTTTTAGGTGTTCCAAAAGTGTTTTCGTCTCATAGCTATTGCACATTTCATATGGAGCAAAACATTGGTTCAGTAGTTAAAGCTTGCAAGGGCGATACTTCTATTGTTGAGTTGTTTAAACTTTTGACTCGAGCTTCAAATCCATATGATTTTGATCCCTATGTGTTAAAGTTTAAAGAAATTGGTGGTGTTGCTGCAATTAACTTTTTAAATGATAAACCTCTTGAACATTGGACTGATTTGTTTTTTCAAGGCAAGAGATATGGAGAATATTCATCTAATGTGGCTTAAAGGTTTAACTCTTGGATTGTGGATGATAGATTTAGGCCTATTACGTCTTGTGTAGATGGAATCCAGGTTAAAATAATGGAACAAATGGCAAAGAGGAGAGACGAATGTCATCACTGGATTACTGCATTATGTCCAGTTATGGAGCAATAGTCGTTGCAATTAGTTAATGAAGGTTTTGGATGGGATACGTATAGGTCTTCGGAAAATGTTTTTGAAGATAGATCTCCAATATCACACCATGTTGACCTTGAAAAAAGATTGTGTACTTGTAATCAGTGGAAAGTTATCGGTTTTCCATGTGCACATGCCATCAAGTGTATGAATAGGTCAAGGCAATCAGTATATGACTATGTGGATTATTATTTTATAGCTGATGCTTTTAGATCCAGTTATGCACATGCTATTAATCCAATTCCTAATGTTGGTAAACCAATTGTTAGTGAAGATGAAGTCACAATTAAACCGCCTAAAGAAATTCGAGGTGTTGGAAGACCTTCTACTAAAAGACATGGCGGCTTTTCTTATTTTAGAGTAAGCGGAATAAATGTAGTAATTGCAATCAAGTTGGACATAACAAGAGGAATTGTCAAGCTTCAATGAAGATTTAAATTTGAATTTTATTTTTTATTTTATTTCTGTCATTTTATTCATTGTATTTATTTATTGTTTACTTATTTGCTATAGTCATACTTTTATTTTTTGATATTGGTACATGTACTATGATGATTGGTTGTTTTAATAAAAAGTTTGCTTTTTTGTGTGGATTTTATGTGATTGTTATTTGTTTGTGGAGCATATTATTTTCATTTGTATATCGTCCATTTTTTAACTATAACATTGTGTTTGTGAGGAAAAAATATTGATATGTTATTATCAGATGTTTTATGTTAATTTAACGATTCATCAGAATAATGTTATTTGTATTTAGCATATTTTATTTAGTATAGACTAAAAAGGTTGGCAAACTTGGTTATTAGTTATATATTAATAAACTCTGTGATGCTGCTTTTGGTAAAATAACAGCAATAGATTTCAATAAAGTCTAGTTGTGAGCATTGGCATTCAGATCAAATAAATAAGTCTTCTTCTTTGTCTATGTTGGAAGCTGATGTATGGATGGTGTTTATCTTCTGTCATTTTTCTTCTATCTTTTTCCTTCGTTTTGTTTTCTTTCTTCTAATTCGACGTTTATAATTTACAGAGGTTCTTCCTTTGAATTTAATATCAAGCAGTTAAGAGAAAATAGTGAGCCCTCAACCTTTGTGTACAAGATATAATCAAAAGCATGTACAGTCAATCAAATAAATTTGTGGCATGTCATAGCATGGAATGCAAATTCAAAGTGCTGAAATAAAGGGATAGTAATATACAGATGATTATCAACAATCATTATGTACAGAAATAGTTATGTTTATAGATTAGTTGGCTCTAGTTCTTCAAATTATAGATTAGTTGTTATTTCTTGTACATTTGAAAGAATTAGCTGTGCTGTTTTCTTATAAACGTGGTATAATTCAAGTAGAAAAAATTGATTTCAAATACAATATAGCATTTTCCAACATTGATGCTAATTCATTATAGCATTTCAATGCAGTTTTATTGTCAGCAATCATTATGTATAGAAATATTCCAATGCAGTTCTATACTTAGCAATTGTGATATACAAAAATAGCAAGCATAAAACTTTCAAAGCAAAATAGAGATTAACTAGTTACATTTTTTTTAAGTAACAACACAAGACAACTTTAGCAAAAGAAGGAAACCTTTAAAACGACATACATAGAACAAATTATAGTTTTGCAAGTAGTAACACAATTCCACCTGAATTAGAACTACAGTAAAATATAAGTTTCAATTCAACTACAGTTAGCACTTCATCTTCACTTCAGCTAATTCATATTCAATTTCAGTTAGCACTTCAATTTTAATTAAGCTAATTCAAATTTAACTACAATTAGCACTTCTTCTAATTTTCTAATTCTTCAACATTTCTTTTTACTTGAGTTCTTTCTTTGTCACTGCTTTTTCAGCTTGTTCAAGAGATGCGTTTGTAAAGAAAGTCATCACATTCCAACTTCTGTATGGATCGTTTAGTACGTCGTACACTATTTCAGTTCGCATGTGGTCGATATCTTTTTTCATGTATTCAATAGGAAGGTTTGAGTCTTTGTCCAAATTTTGGATGAATTTCATGACAAATAGAGAGCAGTCGTTCCTGCTGATTTAAAAAGGAAAAAAAACACGAAAAATTGTTTATTAACTAGCAATCAATTTATGCTAATAATTTTATCATTACACACAGACTAAAAATATTTGTACATGGTAAATATTTAATAATTATGATCTATTAAGAGAATCGTACATCAGCTTGAGTAACATAGGCTGGATACATAAGGACTTATATGGGTATTTATGATGGAGCTTTCAGATTAATAGAGTAAAAGAGCCATGGTATAAAAAATATAATGCTACAACCATTTAGTATTTCTCTTAACATATAAAATTGGGCTTCATATAGGAATTTATGAAGAATTTTTCACATTAGCAGACTAAAAGGGTAGTGGTGTAATATTATAATGGTATGGTCATTTAACATTTAGATAAAAATATATAGTATAACATATTATACATTTTTACTGCTATTACCATTTAGCATTTTGTTAACACTATATGCATATCAATAACCATACATGTCCTATTATACAATCATAATGCAACCAGTCACTTTTTTTGGTTTATTGAACACTGTAACATTGCAATGCTATGATCGTTTAGCATTTACATGAAAATACACATTGTAATAAATTATACATTTTTACTGCTATTACCATTTATCTCTTTTTTAACATACAGTGTAACCTGTCTTTTTTTTTATGCATTAAACATTATGGCATTGCAATTGTTAATATAATACATATGCAGTTTATTTGAAGAAAATTAACAACTTAATAATGCTTACGAGGAAACTTCTTGTTGTGGACATTGTGGTTGCTTTATCTACTTCGTACCAATTTCCTTATTTAAGATTCTGTTTTGTCTCCATTTTTCTTGTAAAAAAATTTCCACCTTTTTCTTCTGTTAAAAAGATAGAGTTAGATTTTTTCACATTTTTTTGGTTATAAAATATAGTCTTACAAGTAGCTGAGCTTGTTTATAATGTTGATTTGATGCCGCTATTGATCTTCTGGGCCTTAAAGAATCATAATGGCACCATTGCATTTGGTTGTAATCCAAGGTCAGCAATGTCCAATGATTGATGTAATGCAAGGGGAAAAATATTAGCTCTGTAAATGAATCCATGACTATATTTTGTACCGTAGGGTACACCAATGATCAGACTACATTTTCAGTGTCTGTTTGTAAAGCATGCTGCAAATGAAAATTGGATATTAGTTTGTTTTTCCATTATATTAAATTTCAAAGCAAAATAATATTGTTTACCATCATGATTGTACTGAAAGTGTTGTTATGTTCATATATTGGTATATTTTCAACGATAATCTGCATTAGAAAAAGAAAATTGGTTTAGCATATGGTAATAAAGGATTTTGAATTTTTATAAACATTTTATAATAATTATGCACTATGAGACACACACACACACACACAAAATGATAGTATATATTACTATCTTTTAATAATTTCATATAATGTTAGGAAAAGTTAGCATTTTATAAGGAGTATGTTGTGTAATCAAAATATTTATAGCCATTCAACATTTTTAGGCTATTATTATAGAGTTGGTATTAAAAAAATTAATGATACTGTTTTTTTTAAATGGTATTTTATATACAACAAATCACTGTGACAACATATTATATGTCAATAAACGTTTGAATCACGCTACGTAAGTTTCGAACTTGTAACCTCTCGCACCAAAGCCAAATCACTTAACCACAGGAACAATGGTGCTTGTCTTATTGATACTTTTATTACTAACAAAAAAACAAAATTATATCAGTGGCGTGTTGTTATAATTCAAATATCAAAATGCTAGTGCTATTTAGCATTTTCTAACAACTATATATATGTTGCTCTGGTAAATAATTTTTTTTGTATTTTTTTATATGTAGCATTTTAGTACTTTATTTTTTTTGTAAATATGTTGTATTCAAAAAGATAATTTATAATAAATGCACATAATAAGAGTCAAATCATGAATTTACTATATACATATGTAGAAGTGTTATTTTGTATTTATCTGTCCATCTGTAAATTCTTCAAATAGTAAAGCTTCAAGCATGGATTGAACCACTGTTATCCCTCCTCTCCTACCATCATCTTTGTGCCATGCTACCGTGCTATATAATTTGTTAATTTCAAATTATTATAAAATTACAACTCTTACTAAATTATTTAAGTTTTTACTGCGTATGAACTACTTACTTCGATGTGAACTCACATGCAAAGAAAGCTCTTATTATATCCTTCTTCTGTGTTTCTAGGATTTGAAAATTGTGGCTCTTTATTATGTTTCTTTGAAGATATTGCTTTCTTTCAGATGAGTAATTATCAACATCCACAAATTCTTCCTCTTCATCTTCATCAACCGCGTCAGTTTTTTCTTCATTATGTTCATTCTCATTTCCATATTCTCCTTCATACTGTTCATTTTCTTTACTGTCTTCTTTAGTCTGATTGTTTTCTTCACTCGTTTCTTCTTCATTTTCTTTGTTGTCATTTTCACTCTCTTCATCATTTTCTTTACTCTCTTCTCTTTCATTTTTTTCCTGTCTTCATTTTTTACTTGTTCGGTTTCTTCATTGTCGCCATCTTCTTCTTCTCCTTTTTCGTCCTCATTTTTTGTTTTACCTTCCTTTTTTCTTTTGCTTTTCATTGTCTTCTTCACTTTTCACTCTTTTCTTGTGGTACACTACCTCAAACTAATAATGAGGATCTACTTTTGGCTTTTTTTTTATTTAGTCTTTGAATCATTGAAGGTTGTGATATATTTCTTCAATCGCTGACTTCTTCTTTCATTCTTATCGTCTTGTCTATCTTCTTCTTTGTTTTCTTATTCATGTACTACAAAATCCTGTGTGTTAAACAGGTTGAACGATGGAGGGATAATACTTTCAAAAGCTTCCTTCGCTTTTCTTTTTTGTTCCTCTTTCTCATATTGTTGAAGTTTTGATTTCAAAAATTCAATTTTTTCTCCATTACACTTAACTCATTTTCCCTCTGTTTTCTTAGTTCTTTTTCCTTCCCCAAATCTCTTTTCACTTGATCCAAATCATTTTCCAACTTCTTAATGTGGTAGATATGTCTCTAAATTTGTTTTTCTTTATCATACAATTCTGATTCTCCTTCAGTATATGTTTCATTTTTTTTGTTTTGTTTCCATAATTGCCATTTGCAATTTTGAACAATCAAGCAGTAGCCTTAGTTTGACTGTTGTATTTTAACTCCATTTGAGATCTGTATTCAATGAGCATCACAGATTTTATTAATGCAAAAATTATGTAGCATTTTCTATTAATGATTCTGTTTCAGTAACATGTGAATATTTTTTGAAAGTAAAAAATGAGAATATAAAATCATTCAAGAGAACATTAACATCTTCCATAATTAACTGTGATAAACTAAGTAACAATTTCATAAAAATTATATGCAAAAATATTATAAATGAATATGTAGAAAGAAATATTTTCTATATTCTAACTTTGTATACTGGATATTATGCTATAATGCTATCATCATCTAGCATTTTTTTCTATTTATATGTATGTTTGCATAATCTAATGTGCCAAAAAATTGCTAGTACTATATAGTATTTTTTTGTAATGCTCTCATCATCTAGCATTTTTTTGCTGTTTATATGTATGTATTATATATATATAATCTAAAAAAATAAGTAACAATCAGTAGTAGATGTATATACCTTCTTGCTTTCCACATTCTTTAAATAGTCTTTTGAGACTATGTTCTTCATCCCATTTAGTGACCATTTAGCAAATCTTGCTAAGTCCTTAGACCATTCCTTTCTTGGCTTCATCATGTCCACGTGTTCACATAAAAAATACTGATACATAAAAAAAGTTATTTCACAATTTATTATAATACAATAGAATGTAAAATTATTTCCTTACCAATGGTATCATCGAGCAACCTGACATATTCCTTGGTTATTGCTTGAAAAAGTTTAATGCTTTAATCAAAGAATAGTGAATGCTTAAAGGCCATGAAACTTAATTCATTTTTTTAAATCAATTGCATATTGGAGATATCCCCAACTTAATATTCTTTGATTGTCAGGAAAAAAATGTCATGAAAGAAAGAATAATGATAAATTTTGGCAAATCATTTTCTTCTTCTTGAATTTATTTGTCTAATTCTTTATTTATCTTTTGAATGATAATGTCTCTTGTTATATGATTAATTATGCCAAAGTTTCTTAAAACAATCTGTTGGTAGTTTTCAAGGGTGCTTTGGAAAGAAACCTTAGGAAGTGGAAAAATGTTTTTTCCCTCAATTGGTAAACCAAAAATTAAATAAATGTTTGTTGTTGTTATTTTTAATTTTTTTCCTCCTATAATAAAATACTCTTCTTCAACACAATAACATTCTGTTAAATCATCTAAATTTTTTGAACATTTTCTAATGTTTTTGCTTCCTATATTACCCTAACAAAGCATTAATAAAATTATAGAAAGGTGTTTGTTTTAAAAAATTCAATTGAGTTTCAGTAAAACCTTTTCTTTGTTGAACTTTTTCAAGCATTTTAACCAAGGCAGAAAGACTACACCTATATTGCATAGTTTTCTTATCTGTTCTCTTTCTTTTACTTTTTGTTGTCCTCTGCTTGCAGTGGATTTTGTATCCTACAAACACAAATAATGAAACAGTGTTAGCTATATTTGTGCAAAATAATTTTCTAGACTTGCATAGTAGATAAATCATGATGCTACAATTACTTAATATTTTTTTGAAGTATAACATGTGTACTCAATGCAATTAAATGATAACTACACTTAGCATTTCTACTAAGTGGTGTATTATTTAATAGCGAGAATTATATAATATATTTAACATCAATAAAAAATACATAAACCATAATGCTACAGTGATTTAGCATTTTTTGTAACAGTGGAATATGTTTACCAAAGTAAATTAAGATGATAACTAGTGTTAGCATTTTACTAGATGCTAATTTCTTTAGCCTTATTGGAAATGATTGTAATTTATACAATACCTAAACTATAATGCTACAGTGATTTAGCATTTTTTGTAACGGTGGAATCTATTTCCAAATTAAATTAAGATGATAAGTAGTCTTAGCATTTTTACTAGATGCTGATTTCTTTAGCATAATTAGAAATGATTTTAATTCATAAAATACCTAAATCATAATGCTACAGTGATTTAGCATTTTTTGTAACAGTGGAATCTGTTTCCAATTAAGATGATAAGTAGCCTTAGCATTTTTACTAGATTCTAATTTATTTAGCATAATTAGAAATGATTTTAATTCATAAAATATCTAAATCATAATGCTACAGTGATTTATCATTTTTTGTAACAGTGGAATTTGTTTTCAAATTATTAAGATGATAAGTAGTCTTAGCATTTTTACTAGATGTTAATTTCGTTAGCATTATTTGAAATGATTTTAATTCATACAATACCTAAACCATAATGCTACAGTGAGTTAGCCTTTTTTTTGTAACAGCGGAATTTGCTTACCAAATTAAATTAAGATGATAACTAGTCTTAGCATTTTTACTAAATGCTAATTTCTTTAGCATTATTGGAAATGATTATAACTAGTCTTAGCATTTTTAATGGATGGTAATCTTTTTAGCATTATTAGAAATAATTTTAATTCATACAATACGTAAACCATAATGTTACAGTGATTTAGCATTTTTTGTAACGTTGGAATATGTTTACCCAATTGAATTAATATGATAACTAGTTTTAGCATTTTTATTAAATCAATGAGTAAAATCTAATAATTTACTCTAATGCAACTAATAGAAAACAAAACAAGTTTAAAGTGATGAAAGATAACAACAATAACCTTGACCGATCTGATTTGGTTACTAAAATACAATGATTCCACTAATCTGAATTCAGCTCAAATGAGTCATAACATACTGCAATAGTGACATAATCATTGTTGCTGAAGTTAGAAAACAATGATAAACTGAATTATCCAACTAAAGGCAAAAGATCCAAAAATATTCATATCCAAGAGGTTCAACAAAATTATTCAACAACACTACAGATTTCGACAATAAAGATAAAACCACAGCACAAAACGTTCGCTAGAAAACACGATGAAAAATAATTTAGCATTTCTTATAAAGTAATTCTAACTCAGTAATATAAACAGAATAATTCAGTATTATACCTGTTTCTGCTTTTTCTTCTCCGTTTCAATCGTCTTCCTAGCCTTTGCTGCCACTAAAGATAATTTTGAAGACACGATTTGGGTTTTTGATTGTAGTGAAGAACTAGGAGACTGATTATTGATCGATAGAGAAGATTTCGACCGAGTTTCCATTAGAATGTACGATCGATTTGAATGAGTTTGTTGATTTGGATGAAGAATTTGAAATGATTTCAGATGAATACGACTTGATTTGGCAAAACCCTAGAGACGAAAACGATAGAACGTGGTTAGTTTGAAAACGCGGGTCCTTCGGTCCAAATAATAAAACTTGCGGTCCGGTAACGAATTTTTTTAATAAGTTTGTCCTTTTAGCTAATTTCCTCTTTTCAAAATTGTTTTGAAAATTAAAAATGAAATTTTAAACCTAAATGTTACAATTAAAATAAGAAATACGTTATAAATGTTATAATGTGATTTCAAAATTATTTTGAAAATAAAATAAGATTTTCAATTTAAAAGTTACATCTAAAATAAGAATTACATTATAAATGTTATAATATGATTTTCAAAGTTGAAAACAATGTATATTATAAATGTTATAGTATAGTTTTCAAAAGTGCTTTGAAAATATAATAAACAAATTTCAAAACATTCAATATTTATTAATATGATTAGTAAATCAAATACTTAATCAAATAGTTAATTAGTTAAAGTATAAAGATATATGTTACATTATCTTGAGTTGTTTAAGATGATGCAAGTATATATGTGTACACATAAGAAATTTTCAAAATTAATATTTAACTAAATTGTCTAATTAAATAAGTTAATTAACAAATAATAAAATATTGTATATGTGTGTGTATAAACATAAATGTTATGGTATACATATTCAATTAAAATGTTTAATTGAATAACATAAAATTAATTAAAATGCTAATTAATTAATTAATTTAATTTAATAAGATTTAATTAATTTAATGTACTAGTATATAACTTAATTAAATTATAAAAGTTATATAATGATTAATCTTACATAATATAAATGTATAAAATCAAGTGGAATAAGAAAAATAACTTAAATATATTTAAGGGATAAATACATGCATATAGTACATATACAGTGATTTCTGATGCATTTGGAACTTGAATCACGATGGTATTTCATAAGAGTATCTCCAACCAATTTTTGCTTCAATATTACATTTACATGGTTACAAAATGTAACCCCATGAATTTTCCAAGAGAAATAGAACCAAACGCATGTTCAACAAGCGCTTGGTGTTTAGGCGCTTGTTCAACAAGCGTTTGAAGGTCAGGCGCGTGTATCATACTTAGGTCATCTCGAGTTTAGAATCCCACGAGTTAGGAGTTGTATTTGATATAATCGGTAAAGTGTTATCCATCACTTGTGGGTCAATGATTTCTTGATATTCCTCAAGGTTAGAATCCCAAGGCAAGCGAATCCTTATACCTACCCGAGAAATCAAATGATTATATGTTTTTCTTAGGGTTTTGATAAACATAAAAAACCTAGTGGGAGCCTTATTAAAAAATGAAATGGTAATATTTAACATTTATGATATTATAAGAACATGTACTATATAAAGTTATAATAGTCTACACTGATAAATTTGTGTAATTAATATAATTGATAAAATGTTTATCAATTAAGATATACAAATGAATTAAATTAAAGATTGATAAAAGATATATAAAATATACTTACTAATAAATATTTTCTGTATGTTATTATTTTAATACCCATGTATGTGCCTAATTTTACAACTACTAAATACATTCGTAATTGGTTACTTATGTGTTTATTTGCCTAAGATTGTGTGCTGTCCTTTATGAGTTACGAACTCTAAAGAAATACTTGAATATGGATATTTGATTCATGTACAATAACATATTAATGTTATTTAGTGAACCGTCACAATTCATAATGTATGAAACCCCGATGAAATTGGTTCATTCGAAATAAGTAAGTAAACCATAATGTGGGATCATATATTGATCGATATGATTGATTACAATAGTGATCTTGTCATGTTAAATGTAACACTAGACCAAAAGCTATAAGATAGGGATAAGAACTCGATCGCTAAAGTGACTCCTTGACCAATTTACAATATTCGATATTCTTATATATTAGGGATGATCAAATACAGTTTTGTAAGAGGTTCATTATAATATTGTAGTAAGGGTTTTCTTTTGAATGGTACGACCATTTAGAAAGGAAAACGTATGTACGAGGGTAGTTGTAACTTAAGGAGGATGAAGAGAGCGAATAGTCACTTCTGCTTCATAAAGAAACATCGAAAATGAGAATTGTAAGATTAATTGATACTTAACATTGGAATGAAAAATATGATTTATATTCCAAAATATATTTTTTATAGAAAATTATTTTCTTTAAATTTAAGATACTTGATCAGAAAATTTGCCACTATAAACCGGTTACAGTAAATGAAATAAATAACCTATATTAAGTAGTCGAATGGAGCTTCATATTTCATATGTTATCACAATAATGGTGGAAATAGTGAGAGCATGTCATATAACACTTATTGGTCGCATTAAGTTAAGAAAATTATTTTCGTAAAACGTGCCAAACATTATTTATAAAATAATAATTATTTTTCATTATTGATTGAAAAATAGACATAGTTTTATTTCAATATTAATGTTATGAATATTCGTTATAAAATAAAACTATAATAATGGTGTTTGTGATGTATTGGAAAATACATAAGTATCTAAATTTGTTTGCAATTATTTTATAATTATGGACTAAGCCACGGTTTTGATAAATAATTTGTAATTATATGATTATGAATCATATGGTACCAGTAAATTATATCTCGAACAATTAATGGCAAAGCACTCATTCAATGAGAGAATTATAAGAGTAGATAAACTTACAGATTGATACATATAGATGTATGCAATAAAAAGTTCCAAAATAGTTCACATACTTTATTGTGTTCACCGATGATTATCACTAACAGGAACACATTATATGATACACATGTGATATGTTAATGATGAGTTCATAGAATATAAAATAGAAGTAAATAAAATAATGTACGATAGAATATAAAATGATTCAAATTGATGAATATATTGGAAAAAGTTCTGAATGTATCTAAAATGAACAAAATTCAATCTCAAAAATCACTCCTCTCTATGATACATAGTGATGTATCGTAAGGAGTAATCATAATTTGTTGAATTGATGAACGAGGTATGATTAATTGTGAGTGAAGTTGAGTTAACTTCTTTCTGCAAGGTCATGTACTTAGCAATAGTAAACAAGGTTAAAATTAATTTCATCTAAAGAATGGTTTACAAAATCTTACGAGATAAGGGTCTATAAGAAACCCCAACATATTTTAGGCTAAAGGAGTTGGCAGGTTGTGCAAGTTGAAAGACTGCACGTAATAATTGTACGTGAGGGATCTTATATGAATCATTCTAAAAGGAGTTTGAAAACGATTGTCACTGGATGACCAATTTATATTTTGAACATAATTTTTGTAAACTAAAATCAGATTAGTTTAATATAAGGCAATTCATAAAATGTTTATGTATACCTATTCCGTTGCACTGAGAAACAATTACTATTCAAGAAATACCAACTTGGCAGTGAAGAAACTTCTTCTAGAAATTATTGGTAGTAAAATGGATTTGGATACGATCCAAGGATAAAAATAATTACGAGGAATGAAATGAAATTAACAAAACCTAAATGAACACTATGCATTAGAATGTCTAATAGATATTCTTGCACATTAAAGAGAAACTATAAGTTTTTTTTATTAATGTCGAGAATAAATAATCCTTAGCAGTCAGTTAAACCATTAAGAGTATTGACTCTGTCATATGGTATGGTGCACAAATCTGAATGGATTCCAAGTTCATTATCAAAATGTGATTTGGTGGTTGTACTGGAAGGAATATAATTCATTGACCGCAGATGTGTATTCAAGAGAAAGACTAATATAGTTGGAATATAGTGAGTAACATTTGTAAGAATAAAATCATAATTTTCAATCATTGAAATTAACGGAATAGATTCATCGTTCAATATGCTGAAGATGATTCAGTTTTCACTTATAAAATTATCGCTGGTATGACTTTGTGTTTTGATACACATATATTGAAGTGGAAAATTATAAATAATGATTTGGAATAGACTGTTTGCATATAACAACCAAAGTTTCTCGAAGTAAGTGGGAGCGATACTAAGTTTGTGGGTTTTTGGATATGATCCAAGAAATGATATGAAAATATAATTCTATAAGCATTAAAATTAAATAATAATTTTGATAGAAACATCAAATGGTTTGGTTTTTAGTCAAAATATAGAGGAAGCTTGTGTTCACTAGAAAGAACATTAAAGGATATATAGGTATTTCCAAAAGTATAAGTAAACAACACACTGTTGATTATTAATGATGTATTTATGTTAAAATTGATAATAGTTTGGTTTTTTGGTACTCGATATTAGATTAGTAAATTATGTCTTTTATAATAAGTATAAAGGATGTTGGGAATGTCCCAAACAATATGCGAAGATACCATATTAAAATGTTTAAAATGGAACATGTAAGATGGATTCCTTATGTATTGACAATAAGAATTCTCATACATGTTGTATTGTTTACAACATTATATATTGCTTATGTACTTAATACATGAAACAAATATCAAATCCAAATTAAGATCACTAAATGGTGGTTTTTAATGTTCTCGAGTATTTATAAAATACTATATAATTATTAACAAAGACAATGAACTCCTTATGAAAGAGCGTTTGGACTCGAACATCATAAGTGCTATCGAGTATAATATGTCAATATTAACTTCATGTTCAAATGTTAGTTAAGAAGTTTTAAGTTGGAATTATTCCAAACAATAAGTTGCAGCTAATTCAACCAAAGGTTACTACAATGTTAAAAGTATAAATAAATGCGCAAATTTATAACTGAGCTAAGGGTGGTTTCAAAAATTGAGAATCTCGTGACATTGTTATATGATAATTGTGCCGCTATACAGTTCGTTAAAGAATCTAAAGCTCATTAGAAGTCAAGCGATACACACTGAATAGTTCCATATGATAAAGGCAGTTTTATCAGCATCAGAGAGAGTTGATTGACAGAGTAGATAATTAAAACAACATGGCATGCCCATTCACTAAGGGACTGACCTTATTATTTTTAAGAATACTGATCGATGAAGTTGGAAGAAGATTCCATAATTGACCCAAAGTGCAAGTGGGAGATTGATAGAGTTAGGGGTATACTCTAGGGGTAATTATGTAATTTGTTACATATATCTAACTTGATAACCAATCTTGTTCAAAGTAAAATGTGTTTTCTTTCTAATATATACTTGATATAATGTGTTATATTGATTATTTGTTTAATAAAAATATATTTAATATAGAAAATCCAATAGTAGTTAAAATGTGTTTTAACCGTGAGGGATTTTTCACAATAAAATAAACATACCGTTTTAAATATTCCCAATCAAGATGTATCGAGACCGTATATTGATACATCCATTGAGACTGGAGTATATAACGCTCTCCAAACGTTCATCAATGTATTACTTATTACTACTGGGGGCACCAAGGGGTTACATATTGATAGTTATTGGATAACTATGGAATGACTCACGCAATGTTCTTTGTTGGTTAATATAACTAAGGCCAAATAGATAATCTTGAATTGACGATGTTACACAGCTCCCTGGACTTGAGAATACTATGGAACTTCATTGTGGACATTCCACTTCAATTATAGTTAAATCATGGCATAACGTCTATCGAACGACAATAGTTAGGTATGAGTTGAAGCATTGGAAGTGAAACGTTATTCAATATAGAATTCATCTCCTCGATTTTATGGGGTTAGTATCACGATCAACTATACTCAACTCAAAATTAAAGTCTCTAGCCAAAGCAGTGTGGTTAATAATAATTGTAATTATTGAACTAAGGATTTTGTGTTTGTACTTACAATGTTGAATGTGGACGATGTTGGAATTTTGACCAAAACCAAATTCCATAAGTCATAATGTGATATAGTTTGACGAAAAGAATTGGTGTGAATAATCATCACTACCAAGTACTGCTTATAATAAGTAAAACTGAATTTTACCAAAAAGATGCATAAGCGATAAATTCAACCAGAATGTCACACCACTAGCTAGGGTGACATGTGAACGTTAATATTCAAATTGTTTGATATTAATCGCTAACTGAATTTACACCTTTGAGTCGCACAACTATAATGATGAATTCTTCAAAAAACCATATTATTTAATTGATTTATAAAATGTTATAAATTAATCAAATTAATTAATATTTAAGAAATATTAATTATTATTTTATTTAATTGATGTTTGGGAGTTGTTTGTAATTATTTGAATGCATTTATAAAAGTAACATTTGCAAGCATCAATGTACGCTATCGGTGTAATTTTAAATGAGTTTAAATTAAAGATAATTTCATGAAGGGATTTATGCAAATTTTATGCCATTTGATGGCATGTAATTTTTGCCATACCGTGTGAAAAGAGAGGAGCGAAGAGGAAGAGATAATAAAGGGAATTGATTAAGGAAGGTTTTAATTGAAGAATGAAAAAAGTTTCATTCTTTCAACTAGAACAAATCCATTAATTCATTTCCTACATACATTCATTCATTTTCATTCATTCATTCTAAAGTTTTATCAGCTCCAAATCAAATTAAAACATAAAAAAATGAAACATAAGTGGTTTATTCATCTCTTGCAAGGACTGGGTGTGGATCTTGAGGATCTCAGGATATATCTTCATTCAAGGTGTGTTTCTTGGGCAACTTCTTACAGTAATTATCTAATCTCAACTTTAATTATACATCCTTTTAGTGTAGGTTATTTCCCTCGTACTTTAAAATGATTTTATATGTGCAAATATTGTCATCTATAACCGTTTGAATATGCATATATAAATATATAATTGAATCTTTTATGTGTTGTAAATATTATTGTTGGAGTTTTGCATCAAAAAATATAGGGCCAAAATGTTTTAGATGTGTGTGTGTGTATTATAACCATAGATAAATTTATTGCTATATGTATATTTCACACACAATGTAATTTTAAACAGTTTGTGCTTTTAAATAACAATGACATTATTTAGGCTACATTTATGTTATAAAATTATATAAATACGAGATTATATGGCACGCGAAACGCACGTGCATGTAAAAAATTCTTATAAAATTTAAAATTTCTACATAGTTTTAATAAAAACATATTATAAAATTTCTATCAAAAATAAAAATAAACTATAAAATACAAAGAAAAAATTATATTTTTTTGTTGGAATAGAGTTCCGAACTTGTAACCCTAGTTATAGTTTAAAATCTCTATTTGAAAATATATGTTAATTTCTGTTCTTTGTAGGATTCGAACTTACTTCTGATATATTATTTGCATATAAGAGTATTTTTGGAACTTTGAGGTCGGACCAAAAGATTGTGTTTCTATTCCAACTATTAAAAAAGATTTTCTACATAGTTTTAATAAAACAAATTATAAAATTTCTATCAAAAATAAATTATAAATTATAAATAAAAAATTATGATTTTTTTGCTGGAACAGAGCTTTGAACTCCTAGGTAGTCCGTTAACAAAATTCTTAGAAATGTGCTCTCACTTCTACTGTGGAATATTCAATGGAATCAATAACCGACTAGGCTTCTTTTGTTCCGCCTTCACCCTTTGACACGTTATATATTCTGCCACTTGCCTCTTCATCTTCGGCTAATTGAAAACTCTTTTCATATCCCGATTCATCTTATCACCACCCGGGTGAATGGTTATCCTGGAACAATGACATTCACTAAAAATCTCATATATTACTTTACCAACTATTGGCACATGTAACCTTCCGTCCCACCTAATCCTACATTTGCCATCAATGGAATAATAGTCCAAATGAGTAGATCGCTTGCCTCTCTCCAACTGCTGAAAGGTACTAAGCGGCTCTGCATTTTCCCACTTCCTAGACCCACTAGGTTAATGAGCACTGGCTTAAGTTCAAAAGCTGCCAATGAATTCGACAATCACCCTACTGAAGGTCAAAAATAAAATCTAGCAGTATACTCCAACTACTTCCACTCCGTAAACATGAAGCCCAACGTAGCATGCCTCCCACTCAAGGCACCTACCACCACATTGCCTTTCCCCGACGTGTAAGAAATATCAAAATCATACGAGGCTAAAAACTCCATCCATCTCCCCTAACTTTGATTTAAGTCTTTATGACAGATTAAATATTTGAGGGACTTGTGATTCGTAAATAATTCACACCTTTTGCCTAACAAATAATGTCTCTACTTTAACTCAAAAACAATAGCTGCTAACTCGAGATCGTGCCTTGGATAGTTCCTCTCATGGATCTTCAACTATGTACTAGCGCATGCCATTACCCTTCCTTCTTGCATAAGAACAACTCCTAGCTCGATGCCACAAGTGTCAATATAAATGGAAAAAGACTTAATACTGTCAGGGATGACCAGGACACGCACACTCGTCAACAACTCCTTCATGCATATGAGCGCATGTTCGCACATCGTGCTCTAAGAGAAAACAAGATTTTTGGGTGTGGAAACCCTTTGCAAAGTTCTTAATGAACTTTCGATAAAAATCTACCAAACCAAGAAAGCTCCTAACTTCGGTGGCATTTTTCGGCACCTTCAAGTCTCGTACCATGACCACTTTGCTTAGATCGACTGCTAATCCATGCTTTGACACAACATGTTTGAGAAAATGTACCTCCTTTCTCCAAAAATGGTACTTAGAGAGTTATGCCTTTAATTAGTGCTTTCTCAAGGTAGCAAGCACCTCCTCTAAATGCGCTTTGTGCTCCCCCTCGACCTTGGAATAAACGAGGATGTTATCCACAAACATCACTGCAAATCAGTTCAACTACTTCTAAAAAACACGATTCATAAGATCCACGAAATAAGTTGGGGTGTTGGTTAGTCCAAAAGGCATGACTAACCACTCATAAGAATCCTATGGTGTGCAAAAAGTATTTTTCGGTATGCTCTCCATTGCCACTCTCAACTGGTGAAAACCTATGGTGAGATCCAACCGTAAAAATACACCAACTCCAACCAATTAATCAAACAAATCATCAATGCATGGTAATGGATATTTATTACTTCTTGTCATGTTATTCAACTCGCGATAATTGAGACACAACCGTAAAGTTACATCCATCTTAGTGGCGAACACAACCAGTGCTCCCCATTTTAACGTGCTCCTCTTTATAAACCCCTTTTGTAAGAGTCTGAAAACTTGGGGGCCCAACTCTTTCCTTTCCTTAGGCGCCATTCGGCTAATAGGCAATATAACTAACTCTACTTCTTCAGCCGAATCAGTACAAAATTATATTTCTCATCGGAGAGGAAGACTCGTAATCTCCATGAGTACATATAGGAATTTATGTATGATAGGAATGAATGCTAACTCATCTTAGGATAGGTCTAACGAATATAGGTAATTCTGTAAGAATCTCGATTTTAATCGTTTTGATTGCGACAACTATGTAAATCAATATTTGTGTATACTAATCACTTATGCAAGAGATTCGTTGCAGATTCGTATTCAGAATATTTTGAAGCTGATAGTCTTTTGTTTAGAGTCTGTATACTATTTAGAAATATGTTAAAATCTCTCCTGAATGGTATATATATAAACATATACACACATGCTCAAACATGCACAAAAGGCCGAAAACAGCTGGCTGAATGGACTCATTCAGCCGTTTGTTTGCTGAAACATTTTTATTGTTTCACAATATCCAGCCAGCTGTTTTAGGCCAAAATATGCATATTTCTTTGCTGTTTTCGAAATTAAAAAAATTCAGAAGGTTGAATTATATTTTCAGCCGGCTGAATATTTATAACGGCTATTTTTTTTGAAAAGACAATTCTCTTCATCAAGGAGAAACATCTTCAAATCAGCAGTTGAACCTGTTTCTTTTCAATGTTATCTTTCATGAATGATTGCAACTTTTTACTCTCTATAAATAGATTTCAGAATTCAACAAACAATTAACAATGATTGATTTTAATATTCTTGAATTCTTATATCTTATTCTCTATTTTCAAACTACACTCAAACTACATACATTCTCTGATCGTTGATCATTCTATCTTCCACAATTCTCAAGCACATTCACTATATATCATAAAGGAGAAGATTATAGGAAGACTGTACTTAATTGACTTATCAGTGCTATTTAAAGAGCACGCTACAGTCGGATATTTCTGTCTAGTTGTAAAGAAGTCCTATTCGGTTGCTTAGGCGGTAGAAGTTCTGTTAGGTTGCTCAGGCGGTGTAAACCTATTCCTCCGGGTTAAGTGAGGGTTGCTAGTTTAATTCTAGAAGGAGTCTGGGACTGGACGTAGAACGGGAGTTCGAACCAGTATAAAAATCTCTGGTGTCATTTACTTTACCGCTTTAATTATTTACTTACTTATTCCGCACAAGTAGTTTGTCTATATTACACGATCATATAGCACAGTCACTTTCATTTGGTATTAGAGCTTGGTAATCATATAACCGTAACATAGTTATCTGATATATTTTTTAATATGGAAAACAACACCAGCACTGTAACTAACACTACCTTTCTAGAAGGTCAATCTACTGCATGACCACCTCTATTTAATGGAATGAACTATAACTATTGGGCTACTAGAATGAGAATCTATATACAAGCAAGTAGTTATGAAACCTGGAACATTATGCAATCTAAATATACTATGCCTACTACTGAATATTCAACATGGTCTAACACACCAAAATTAGACGCTACTGCAAATGCTAAAGCTATGAATATGTTACATTGTGCATTAGATAAAAATGAGTTTAATAGAATAAGAATGTGTAAAACTGCTCATGAAATTTGGCGTACACTTAAAATTACACATGAGGGTACTAACAAAGTCAAGCAGAGTAAAATTCTATGCTCAAAAATCAGTTCCAGAATTTTAAAATGAAGCAAGATAAGACCATAAATGAAATGTACTCTAGATTTCAAGATATATATCATTCTTTGATAGCATTAGGAGAAACTTATACAAATTTTGATATTGTTTCAAAAATTCTCAACTCACTAACGGATGAGTGGGAACGAAAAGTCTTAGCAATCGAAGAAGCTAACGACATTTCAACCATAAAACCAGAGGAGTTAATAGGAAATCTAATGTCTTATGAAGTTAATCTCCAGGCAAAACGAGTACAGGCTCATGGTAAGAAGAATATAGCATCCCAGGCAGAAAAGGATGAATTAGATTCAGATGAAGAAGATATGGCATTCATTGCTAAGAATTTCAAAAAGTTTTTGAAATTCAGAAAGAGCAACAAATTCAGAAATAACAAGAACAACTCCAGCAACAATAATAACACCAACAAACCATCATCATCTGCTCTAGAATGTTATGAATGTCACAAGAAAAGCCACATCAAGAAAGACTATCCTGAGAAAAAGAAAGACAAAAATAAGCACAAGAAAGAAAGATTCAAGAAGAAAGCTTTCTCTGTCACTTGGGACGATTCAGAATCATCTACATCATCAGACAATGACTCGGACAATGATACAGAACAAGCCAACGTATGTTTTATGGCCATAAAAGAGGAGGTAAGTGATCTAACTTTTGATGATCTATTAGAAATAAACAAAGAATTACTTGATAAGCTAAAGGACATCAAAAGAAAATATAAAGAATCTCTTGAAAAACTGAATAGAACTGAAATTGAAGTAGATATGCTAAGAGATGAGAAACAAATCTTAGAAGAAGAACTTGAAGTTAATTAAGAATCTTGTTCTAATATGACATCTCAACTCTCTATGTTAAGTCAAGAGATAGAAACATAAAAAGAAAAGAACGATGCTCTATTAATTGAAAATCATGATCTTAAAGCAAATATCAAGATTTTAGAATTAGATAACTCTAGCCTTAAATAAAAGTTAGATGATATTACTAAAAATGTCTCTAATTTTAATAAAGGCAGAGAAAATCTTTCCAAAATTAGAGAAAATTCTCAAACTGCTTCAAATAAAAGAGGACTAGGATATAAACAATCCTCTAAAATTATTCCAAAGAAAAAGAATTCTTCATATAAAAGGAATAATAAAGTTGAAAAACCTAGTTCTAAAGTTTCAAATTTTACTAAATCAATTAAAATTTGGGTTCCTAAAACAAATAATTCTTCGATTTGAAATAAGTATATAAAATCTTTTATAAAAACTGTTCATAAAAACAAATATTTTATTTTCAAAAGGAATTTTGAACCCTCTTAGGTTTGGCTTCCTAAGACCTAACTCTTAGGACCCAAAATAAAATGGTGGGTACAAATGTTAATTCTGTATTTTGTAGGTACCACCTAAAAAGATAGGAAAATGGATACTAGACAGCGGTTGCTCAAAACACATGACAGGAAACAAAGGGATGCTAACAAACATTAACTACTCAGATGGAGGTTCTGTTACATTTGGAGACAATTCCAAAAGATATGTCATCGGCAAAGGAAATGTGAGCAATAACGGTATACCTAATTTACCTCTTATTACATATGTTTTATTAGTTAAAAATTTGAAGCACAATTTACTTAGTATCAGCCAACTATGTGACAAAGGATTCGATATTTCTTTTTTTGAAAATAAGTGTAGCATTTTTGATCAAAATAAAAATTTTATTTTTGAAGGTTTTAGAGATAAAAATATTTATGTTTTAAATATGAATGTAAATTACAATACAAATATGTGTTTAATAGCCAAAGAAAATTGTAACATCCCGAAATTTTCGACTTTCGAAAATTCAACATCGATACTCACTTTATCGACTGCTGAGCCATCGAATGCCGGAAACCCGGAAAGTTATGGTTTTAAGAAAGAAAGAAAAGGTAGAAGAAGAAGATAGAAGAACAACAACAGAACAGAAAACAATATTCAGAATCTCACATATCGCAGCGGAACAATATATAATAGATAAATGAATATCATTTAAAAACAAAAGAATTATATCTGTTATTACATTACATCACATCATATCATCAGAGTCAATAAACAACAATGGACAGTTATATACTTGTCCTCATACAGAATACACAGCGGAATAAATATATCAGATACAAATACTACGTCTCGTCATCCAGCTTATCTCCAAGCTCCAGAATATCCAGAATATCCTGATAATATAACTCTAGGCTGCCCGTGTGGAAATTGGTGGGCACCCAGAGTTTAGAAGGGAACAATAAACTCCGAGTCAGTCATGGTGACTGGTGTGAGATCGTAAAACAGTTATTCTTTAAAATAAACAACAGGATAATTTTAAAGTCAATTCGAAATGCTTTTGGAAAATGAAACTACCATAAGACCTCCCACCACACACACAATGCAAACGCAGAATTGGAGGAGATTTCTTCTTATGATAGTCAAAGATGCTTACTACGCAAAATCAAATTCTTTTTGATATTATTATTAGTGCATAGTGTAGAAAACATTTCGAAAGTATAATATTAATCTTAGCCAACATACGACCAGTATCGTATGCCTACTATAGCTACCATCTAAACAGTGGTGACCACCGTACGTAAATGGCAGGTTCTACAACTAATACCGTACAAAGTTCGTATTGGAGTTTGGATTTCCAACAAATGGTCAGGCTAAGGAACTTCCTATCCACGATGGGTACGTCCCTGGAATAGACGACCCGAGAACCTAACCGGATCTCTGCCAACACAAGGCCGGGTTACCTCTGCAAAAATAGGTAACTACTAACACGCGTATGCCATCCCCCGATCGTCACCGATCTTCCCGAGGATCCCCGATTCGCAACAAACCACATAGAAAAAATAATGCAGTAACCACAGAGGTTAAGTATCTGGGCTCCATACCATGATACCACCTTTATCCAAAAGGAATGACATACACTAAGGGGCGCTACTCCCTAGAACCTTGCTGCATCCTTCCTGTTTCGACCATTTCCGGGGTGTGAGGCTCGACGAAGTCTCATCCACAAAGCTACGCTTTCTACAAAAAAGCCCTGCTTCGGGTCAAACAAAAATGATCAACCTATGATCACAAAGATATAAGATCAAACAAATGATCATATCACAAATGATCAAACACTGATCATTTCACAGCAACACTCAGTATGCCACGTTACCAAATTGGGATATATCGCTGATGAATTTCAACTACATAACCTCTGAGCTCGTACGTCTCAGAGAAGGGTGTTAAGCTAAGAGAATAAATTCTCCGCCACCAACAGAAATGTATTTGAAAGAAATTGGCTTTATATCTCAAATTGTAACGTCAGACACACAATCCATACAAGTCTGTTCCGGGATCGAACAGAACCGAAGGCACTTCTCACGAAGCCCTTGCATTTCCGGATAATTTTCTAATCACGTCCGGACTTTCCATCACTAAGGGTGATAAAACCTCTAAACCGAAGATCAGTCGGTGTAGAGTAACTCGACGGTAATCCTTCCGTTTTCAAAAATATCTGGTCTTCAACACCGGTCTTCAAATGCGATTCATAACGACGTATCACATATTCGGAATGGGTTATACGACCCCATGGTCCTTTCCCGGCTAACCCGAACAGTGAGCGATTATTTAAAAACAAGTGTGGCATTCAAATTCATCCAATTCACAACAAATTCCTATCTAAAGGGAATTATTGATAGTCGGTTATTTAACTATCAATAAAGATGCGCAACATCATCAGATTCCAAATAATTTTCCCAAATTATTTATTCTTCAAAAATATCTTTATAAGATATAAAATTTCCACACTTAACCATTTGAAAACAATTTCAAATATTCACTTTTCAATTTATCTTTAAAAGATAAAAACTCAAACAGTTCATTTCACATTGGAAAAGCATTTCCATATTTATTTAAAAATAAGTAATTCACAAATCATTTATTTTCAACACTTAGAAAATATTCGATATACTTAAAATCAAAATTAAGTATATATCTCATTCTTTAAGGAAATCATTCTTAAATCACATTTATTTGAGTCAAAACGAATGTTGCGTAAGACATCGTTACGACGACTCGAAATCACTAGTATAGGGATTCAGAATTAAGATAGATATATAAATCCCAATATTATATAAAATATTTCCTTTCGGAAATCATTTACTATAACAACAGTGTTATAGTCCACCATTTCCTTATTTTTCGAAAATGTCTATTTCAACAATAAATGTTGAAATCTATGATTTCGATAGTTCACACGTTTTAAAACATCATTTAAAACAATTAACTTCATTTCATAATATCGCTTTCCCAAAACCCTATCCATTTTACTTAAAAATATATTCACTGTCCAAAATCGTGAATATACTTCACTAACCACATTTCAGTCTTTTCTACACATTTTATTTCAAAAAAAATTCGCTATTTAAAATCGCGAATATATCTTCTTTAATGTCCTTCTATATTTAATTTATCCAATTCAGTCTATTTCGAATTTATAAAACAACGTTTATAAATTCTATTTTCTATTCTATAACAACTTCGATTTTATAAATTTCCTTTAATGACCCATTCAATTTTATAACTCAACGTATACATCAAAAATCCATATTATAAGTTAAATACTTATAATTTATTTATTTTAAAAGAAATCGTTCTTTTAAACTTTACTAACTGTAAATAAACCCATTTTAACATCATTTCCATTTTTAAAACCACATTCCCAAATATTCACTTTTAACCCCAAAATCAAATCCCAAATTGATTTCTAATTTTACTTATCACTACTAAGTGAATTCCTTATTTTTCTCAAATCATTCAATATTCGGTTTTAAAATGGATTCTTCAAATTAAAATCATTTTACATTGATTTCACAACTTATTTCAATTTACCAATTAAATCTCTAATTGGATTTCCAACTTATCTTCTTTTAAATAAATTCCTTTTTAAGAAAATAAATTTTAATCGTTTCTTTCAATCTATTTAAAAATCCAAATTTTAAATTAAATTCTTCAATTTATAATCACTATTTTACGAAATCCATTTATTTAACATTTTCACTTGATTCTGGAATTCATTCGATAAGATTATAAAAATTAACTTTTTATACTTTAAAAATTCCTTTCTTCAAAATTCCTTCAATTTCAAAAATTGATTCACTTAGAAATTTTCTACTTGAATTTCAAAAATTCAATTTCGTTTATCTTTGGAATCCAATGATGTCAAAACATCCATTCAGCTAAATTTTAGCTTTCAAACAATTTCCAGATATCAATATGATTAATAGCATCACTATAATCATTCACAGATTCACATCACAGTATAAATAAATTCAATCAATGTGAGGGGTCCAGTTGGATCCCTCCAACCTGTTTCCCTGCATCCAAAGATGTTAGCACAATACCAATTCCGCTCCAGTACGGAATTATCGCGGTATATAGGTTTTTATAAATCCGCTTACTAACGGCGCAATAGGGTCTCATCCGCTATACGAGGCGGGAATCAATCAATCCAATATATACATATGCCAATATGTATATATTGCTATATATAGATATATCCTATAATATCTAATATCAACAATCCAAACAGACAATCACATAATAACTGAAAATTCCACTTCAAATTTGAGTGAGAAGATCTCACCTTAGCTTTAAAATTGCCATCCATTTTCCAATCCAATTTGTTTTTCTCCATTTATACCTTGTATAAATAAATTATACAGTTTGTAAATATTCGAGATAATCGAATAACCAATTTTCATTTGGTAATTTTTTTATTATCCAATAAATTAAATTTCTGACAAATCTCCTTTTAAATAAATAATTTCCATTTGAAACTAAAATTTTAATTCAATTAATAATTTAGTTTTAAACAAATTTTCCTTGCTGTAAACTGCAGAAAAAATGAAATTTACTTTACGGTTATTATTTCTAACCTATATTTTATTTTGTTCAACTGTAAATCTTTTGTACATATATATTTTCAAAACTGCAAATATCTCACGGTATATCTTCACGTATAAATTTAAATTTGAAAATAAATTATACCTTTATATTTATATTTTCTTCTCTATAAAAGAAAGTACAGAAATTCTTTTACTGTAAAAATTATATCTTTCTATATATGTATATACCAAAAATGTGAAAACTGTATAATATTTCTCTGATAAAAAGCACTTTAAATTACAGTTAAATTTAACAACAGAAATGTATACCTCACTTGACAAAATCGAACGAACCCAAGCAAGCCCTCGATCATCGATCGGACTTGCAGCCACCAAAACGACCACATTATTGACTGTGCTGCCATCGCGAGTTCACATCTGACACTTCCACTCGCTCGAACTCAGAGACGCCACCTCCACGCCTTGACTTCGAACTGTGACATCCCAGACCCGATTCGAACTCATGGAGGCTGCCTTCATGCTTAGCCGAGCCTCCTCGTCGACTACGCAACACTGAGATTTCCCCTCTGACCTTCTAACGCGCGAGCCTCCCACCACCATTGCTATCGCGAAGTCCTCCACGACTGTTGCTCGACGAGCCACTACAAACGCCGCTCCCAAGCTTCCGCCACCACGCCGTGCCCTAGCTCGCGTAACCCCTGAACTCGCGGTCGCGACTTTGACTTTATTTGAAACCGAACGAGATGATTTTCCCCCTTGAAGAAATCGAACGGCGAAGGATGGTTCGATTTTTTTAAATGGTGAGGAGAAAGAGTTCGAATTCAAACTGGAACGAGGAAGAGATTTTTGATTTCATTTGGGAAGGGGAGTTGCGATTTCTTTTGAACGAGACTTCTGCCATTTATTTTCTTCGTTTGATTTTTTTGTTTTCAAAACTGTTTTGCGTGATGATTTAAAAAGAGATGGAGGGAGACAGAAGTACGCGATAAACAGAGAATAGGTCGACGCAAATCAGATAATAGGGTGTCTGTTGATTTGAGTGTATAAATTAATATTTTAAATTAAATCGATTAATTATTGTCCAGATGTTTTTATCTCGTACGATCACAGATTAACTCCAAAAAAATATGAAATTTGAAATTTTACAATAATATCACATTACGGATCCGATGAAACTGGTTTCGTCGAAATCCGAGACTGTTCGAAAAATGACTATTTTAACTCGACGATTAAAAATTAAAATGATATCGATGCGTTTCGAGCTGCCACGGTCAAACGACAACTCCGATTGCTACGAAAATTGAAATCCGATAATAACTAACTATTACGGATCCAATGGAACTGGTCTCGTCGAAATCCGAGACCGTTTAAGAAAATGACTATTCTATAAATATCGGTTCGAACGATTTATTCAAAACGGATCAAATCGATTTCAATTTCGATTCTGAAGCTTCAATTATCTTCAGTATTATCATTACGAAATTTAAAAGCTTTTGAAATATTTTTCTTCAACAATAAATTGAAGATACAAATTTTTACTCAACTCCAATCGATTAAATCTTATAATTTAATCGCCAAATTCAAATTTAAATCGGGGGTTCAAATTAAATTATCGATTTAATTTACCAAATTAAATCCAATATCCTTTAAATAAATTATTCGACTTATTAAATTCATTTATTAATATTTAAAATTAATTAAATATTCGAATTTTAATTATCAAAAATTCTGGGTCGTTACAGACTTCCCCCCTTAAAAGAATTTCGTCCTCGAAATTACAAGTTAGGGAAAAAGGTCCTTAACTCGTCTACTATTTTCCACAATCTAAATAGTTTTATCAATTCATCAAGACAAATCTTTCTACTAAAGATTCGTTATCATTTCTACTAACTTTCCAACTCCAATTAAAGTTTCAAACAACATTGTTTATGTAACGTCCCAGATTTTCGCGCTCGAAAATCGACATCCATACTTTACATCGTACTCGAATGCCGTAGATTCGACCGTTCAAATCCGGTTCGCCGGAGCTTATAACAACATTAAGTAAATAACACAGCGGAATAAATGAATAATACATTGATATACAATATCTGATACAACAGAGTGATACAATGAATGTCAATATACATCAGAGATATGATACAACAAATAGCAGCGGAAAAGAAAAACGATAATATCAGCAGCGGAACAAATAACTCTAAGATAGTCTTCAAGAGAGAACTCCAGCAGTAGCTCGAACTCCCAATAACGATACACCAAGAATAAGCAAGTGCAGTCCGATCCAAAGACTGAACTAGCTCCAGAAAATCTACTGAACCTGACTATCTGAAAAACCCAACTCTAGACTGCTCGTGTAGAAAATTATGAGCACCCAGAGTTTAGGAAATGAACAATAAACTCCGGATCAGTCATGGGACTGGTGTGAGCAACAAAAACAGTTTATCTTTAAATAACACAAAGGAATTTAAACATTGAAAACCGCAATGCTTTTGGAAAATGAAACTACCATAAGACCTCCCACCACACACACAATGCAAACGCAGAATTGGAGGAGATTTCTTCTTATGATAGTCAAAGATGCTTACTACGCAAAATCAAATCATTTGATATTATTACTAGTGCATAGTGTAGAAAACATTTCGAAAGTATAATATTAATCTTAGCCAGCATAGGCATTCCGCACTTATGCCTACTATAGCTACCATCCAAACAGTGGTGACCACCATAAGTGAATGATAGGTTCTACAACTAAAACCGTACAAGATCGTATTGTTTCTTTGGATTTCCAACAAATGGTCAGGCTAAGGAACTTCCTATCCACGATGGGTACGTCCCTGGAATAGACGACCCGAGAACCTAACGTTACGGTTAGATCTCTGCCAACACAAGGCCAGGTTACCTCTGCAAAAATAGGTAACTACTGACACGCGTATGCCATCCCCCGATCGTCACCGATCTTCCCGAGGATCCCCGATTTCCAACAACCACAAAGTAATAAATTTGCAGCAACCACAGAGGTTAAGTATCTGGGCTCCATACCATGATACCACCTTTATCCAGAAGGAATGACATACACTAAGGGGCGCTACTCCCTAGAACCTTGCTGCATCCTTCCTGTTTTGACCATTTCCGGGGTGTGAGGCTCGACGAAGTCTCGTCCACAAAGCTACGCTTTGTCACAAAGCCATGCTTCGGGTCAAACAAATGATCAACCTATGATCACAAAGATATAAGATCAAATAAATGATCATATCGCAAATGATCAAACACTGATCATCACACAGCAACACTCAGCATGCCACATTACCAAATTGGGATATATCGCTGATAAATTTCAACTACATAACCTCTGAGCTCGTACGTCTCAGAGAAGGGTGTTAAGCTAAGAGAATAAATTCTCCGCCACCAACAGAAATGTATTTGAAAGAAATCGGCTTTATATCTCAAAGTGTAATGTCAGACATGTATCCATACAAGTCTGTTCCGGGTTCGAACAGAACCGAAGGCACTTCTCACGAAGCCCTTGCAAATCCGGATAATTTTCAAATCACGTCCAGACTTCCCATCACAAAAGAGTGATATAAATCTCTATACCGGGAGCTACCCAGTGCAGAGACATTCGACAGGTTGTCCTTTCATTTTCGAAAATATCCGGTCTTCAACACCGGTCTTCAAATGCTATCCATATACGACGTATCACTATTCGGAATGGGTTATATGACACAGATGTCTTTTCCCGGCTAACCCGAATAGTGGGCGCAATATTCAAAAACAAATGGATAATGGGATTTCAATTAAGTCACAATTTAAACCCAAACTTTCTCTTTCAAATGGTTAAACAAATTTCCATTTTAATCTTTTTTTAAACAAAAAGATTTAATTCACAAAGTTCACTTAATTTCACAAAGATTCATTTACAGATTTTCCAAATCGATTTCCATTTCAATTTAATTAATTCGTTGAATCTTTAAATCAAAGATTTAACAAATAGCTTTCAAACAATTTCATTTCGAATGGGTTAAACAAAACATCATTTTAAATCTGTTAAAAATAGGCAGATTTAATTCATAGCTTTCGAAAAGAATTCATTTATAACTTGGAAAACCATTTTTCAATTAAATCTTGAAATTCCTTTACCTAACTTGGAATTTCATTTCTTATCTAAAAGCTTTTATTCTTTGAAAACAAACAGTTTTCATTCTGGAAATCTGATTCATTTATACGAATTAAGGTTCTTTGGGTTAAATATCCAAATTCTCAAAATTTTACTTTTAAATGGTTTAAATTCATATAAACACATTTATATCATCTTTACTCCCTAGTTTCCAAATCATAGCTTAATTTCAAACTTGAATCCCAATTTAAATCTAACTATTTAAATTTTCAAAACTCGGTTAAGTTATTTAAAATAACTTTTATCTTTGAAATTCCATTTCAAAAGCTTTTCACATTTAAACCCAAATTCCTAATTTCAAAATCAATTGAAATAAAAATTTCAATTTCAGAAATATCAATTTTAAATTGTCTGTGACTTAACCAATTTCCTCGTGAAATCCATATTTATGGGTGTAAAAGTGTAGTCCAGGGGTTTAACACAATAGTGCAACACGATGAATCATCACAGATCAAAATACAGGATATAGTTGATAAACGATATAAACTATATCGCTCATCTTTTATTCACAGATCACAGATATATATATCACAGGTAAGTAAACTACAGATCACAACATAAATCAGGGTGTATCACAAAGCATCATATATCAGGGATATCAAACAATTCGACAATCATTCAATAGAATTCAAACATCAATAAGTAAGATCAGTTAATTGTCTGATTAATTCAAATCAGATTTATTTCTTATGAATTTCCAATCTGGGTTAATTAATATTACAAATCATTTTGGTTAATTATTCTTTAATCATTTACAAATTAACCATTTATAATAAATTAATTAACCTTTAACTATTTGACTCTCATTTAATTAATTATCTTTAATTTATTAATTAGATTAATTTATCCTTAATAAATTTACTCAAAATAATTATTCCTTAATTAATCACAAAAATTAATTAGTCCTCAAATAATTATCTTTGAATAATTGTCTTTTAATCATAGATTAATTGATCTTAAATTAATCATCACTCTTAACTGATAAACTAATCAATTACTTCCCATATCACATTTGAAAATACTTAAAGATTTTAAAACAATCAACCCAACATATGGTTATTTATAAACAAAATGATTTCAAAATATTTACTTTAACATTTAAAACTTTGAAACTTGTTTTAAAATTTGGAACTTTATTTATTTCCCTTTAGAAACTTGTTTAGTTTAAATATGGTTTGAACTTTGTTAACTTAAGAATTTACTTTTATAACCAAAAGAACTGTTGCATTTTAAAGCCTGAAACATACTTTTCTTTTAAACTTGAAACCTGTTAAAGACCAATATTCCAGAAAACCCGAGACAACCCCTATTTTTCTCGAGCAAGGCTTCGAGTCTCCCTTCGTTTCCATGTGCTTCGAGCAGAACTTCATTTACCTCGTGATCGACTCGAGACCAACCCTTCTTCCCAAAAACGCAACCACCCAGATGAACCAGCGTGCACGTGCACGTGCACAGATCGTCAACGACGATCTCGCCTCCAGCGACTCCACGAACAAGTCGCCTATCACCCCCTTCATCAACACGATAGCCCAGAATCTCGAGTTTATCCTCAGAACGAAATCGAGGCATCTCGATTAAACGAACCCAACAGCCACCACCAGAAATCAACCCCGCGGCGCCTCCTCTGGCCATCAGAGATCACGAAACTTCGGCCAACCCTTCGTCTCCATCCAATCTTCCATTTCCCCAAATCCTCATCATACTCGATCACTCAGAGATGACGAAATCACCTCGATCCCAGACCACAACAAAACTCGAGCTAAAACCCTATTCTTGCCTCGTTCTCTCATCTCTTGCAATGGATAATTTTCCTAAACTCCATGGTGTTCAAACCTGCTTCAACCCAAATCTTAGCATCCAAAGATGATTCGATCACCAGAAAAATGTAAAAGTCCATTTCCTGGGCAACTCAACATTTCTCAATAACCCCATTATTAAAAATCGAGATACTTATACTAAAATTCATTAATTTCCAAGTTAAAACTATTCAAGTGATCGAATTTTGAAATTAAAACATTTAATTCTGGGCAAATTTTAAATCATCACTGTATATTTTCATTTTCTAAATGAATATTCAAATTAAACACTTGGAATTAAATTTTCCTTTCCTTAGAATGATATCACCTATAAACAACTATTTTTCATTCAGAGTTTATAGCCCAAAATCATTTGGGTGTGGTGCTTTGAAATTCTTTTAACAGGATTTAATAAACCTGTAAGCAATGAACAAAAATGATCACCTTATACAGGCAAGCACATACAATTTTTTTCACACATATTCATACAAGTATGCTGGCATAATTATCAACCAACAATCACTTTTCACAATCTATTTCAAACATTAACCCAGACATCAAAATATATAGATGGGTTTTAAATAAGTTTGCTCACCGTTTGAGAAGATGAAGAACAGAGGACTTCTGTTGTTTGAAGACTGCAGTTGATTTTTTTCTTGAATTCTATTTTGTTCCCCTTTGAGTTGAATGTTGTCTAGATTGACTATGCAGATCTATTTGTTGATGAGATATGGTTTTTATATTTTCCTTTTTCTGGTTTGTTTAATTGAAAGATGTTTTCAGTTTGAAAACGAACGAATGGAATGAAGTGGTGATGTATATAAAAGAGAAGATGTACAGAGTGATGTTTTGTTTTTGTTTTAAAAATACTAGGCAAGCCATGCTGAAATGATCTTTGCCATGCTGAAAGGTAGATAGCATTTAATGCTTCATGCTTCCCATCCCTGTTTCTTCATTTTTTTCAAGTGTACATATTTAACTTGCCTTTGTTCATTTACATACTTGAGTATATTTATTCCTTTTCTTTCGGCTGGGAAGATGATTTTGAGTGCTAACATTTACTTACTTTGACTTGTTCACATGGGAATGTATTTTTATTCCTATGCTTTTGTTTTGTTTTCTATTTTATTTTAAATTCTACATACTTTATTTATTTTGTACAAAGATATGTTATATTATCTTTACTTTCGGCTGAGCAAGTGTGTACATTTGTTTTGTATGTATTTTATTTTATTTTTCATTTTGTTTACAGCAAACCACTTTTGTACTTCTTTTGTTTGAGTTTGAACTTAGATGAATTTGTTTCATTTGCAGGCTATTTCCTTTATACATAATTACATATATATTTTCTTCATCTCATTTTGCAAGTGTACATAAATGAATTTGTTTCATTTTCCTGGCAGCTTTCATGCTTACATATATACTTACATATATATATATATATATATATATTTACTTTATCTTATTCTTCAAGCTTGTAGATATTTTGTTTTATCATCTTCTTTTATAATTTGTTATATCGTTTTGTAATATACATGAGATTTATTTTTAATATGTTGTTAATTTCTAACGATTGTATTTACTTAATATTTTTCTTGTATTTTCCTATATATATATATATATTTATTTTAAAAATCCATTTACTTGAAATTCAAATGACATTCTAAAATAATACGTTGTTATAATTTATTTTATACTTATGCTTTAATATTTATAAGGTTTATCCTATTTCAAACATTTACTTCTATTTTAACTTAAATTATTTATTAAACCATTTATCAAAGATTCAAATCACCTATATATACAAATATATATTATTTCAAATTTACTCACATATACACTATTTACAATATTTTAATCTCAAATGATTTATACAGAATATACTTGGATATCGGGGAAACTCGCTCTCAATTTATCAATTAAATTTACAAATTTTTATCTAAAATTTATTTTAATCATAAATTTAACTCAAGAATTCTTTTAATTATAAATTTAAATAAATTTAAATTTCGGGGTCGTGACAAATTTCCCCCCTTAAAAGAATTTCGTCCTCGAAATTCGCAGGCACGAAAACAAAGACAGAGATAGACAGATTCGATCTCTTATAATTCCTCGAACACAAGATACGAATTCCAAACTCAAGTCGGAATATCACAAAATACATACCGATTTGTCCCTCTTCGACTTTGGTATTCACAAGAATTTAGAATAGAATTTCAAATTTGGTTTTAAACGAAATCATTTTATCGATTCAATTCAATTTAGCCTTCATATTCTATTAATCAATTTAACTCAATTTAAAATTCCAATTTCAAATTCATTAAGGCTTAAATTAAAAAAGCTGATAAGAAACCGATGAAATATGAAGTAACGACCTTCTATAACTTCGTCTTGTAGCTGGTACGAAGCAGTCAAAAGAATATGGAAAGACGAATCAAAGAAGATTGATAGGAAAGTTTGTTTCCACTGTTGCAGGGTATTGACCATTTTTAGTTGTATTTCCTTGTCCCCTATCTCGCCTTCTTCTTGCACTCATACTCACTATCAGTGGATAGTAAGAGAATTTACTGAGACGTTCAGACGGATATCTTAAGGATTACTCATTCTAGAGTTTACTTCACTCTATCTCTAATGAGCTACTTAACGTGTTATACTCCTGAGCTAAAGTTCAACCTTAGCTCTGATACCAAATGTAACGTCCCAGATTTTCGCGCTCGAAAATCGACATCCATACTTTACATCGTACTCGAATGCCGTAGATTCGACCGTTCAAATCCGGTTCGCCGGAGCTTATAACAACATTAAGTAAATAACACAGCGGAATAAATGAATAATACATTGATATACAATATCTGATACAACAGAGTGATACAATGAATGTCAATATACATCAGAGATATGATACAACAAATAGCAGCGGAAAAGAAAAACGATAATATCAGCAGCGGAACAAATAACTCTAAGATAGTCTTCAAGAGAGAACTCCAGCAGTAGCTCGAACTCCCAATAACGATACACCAAGAATAAGCAAGTGCAGTCCGATCCAAAGACTGAACTAGCTCCAGAAAATCTACTGAACCTGACTATCTGAAAAACCCAACTCTAGACTGCTCGTGTAGAAAATTATGAGCACCCAGAGTTTAGGAAATGAACAATAAACTCCGGATCAGTCATGGGACTGGTGTGAGCAACAAAAACAGTTTATCTTTAAATAACACAAAGGAATTTAAACATTGAAAACCGCAATGCTTTTGGAAAATGAAACTACCATAAGACCTCCCACCACACACACAATGCAAACGCAGAATTGGAGGAGATTTCTTCTTATGATAGTCAAAGATGCTTACTACGCAAAATCAAATCATTTGATATTATTACTAGTGCATAGTGTAGAAAACATTTCGAAAGTATAATATTAATCTTAGCCAGCATAGGCATTCCGCACTTATGCCTACTATAGCTACCATCCAAACAGTGGTGACCACCATAAGTGAATGATAGGTTCTACAACTAAAACCGTACAAGATCGTATTGTTTCTTTGGATTTCCAACAAATGGTCAGGCTAAGGAACTTCCTATCCACGATGGGTACGTCCCTGGAATAGACGACCCGAGAACCTAACGTTACGGTTAGATCTCTGCCAACACAAGGCCGGGTTACCTCTGCAAAAATAGGTAACTACTGACACGCGTATGCCATCCCCCGATCGTCACCGATCTTCCCGAGGATCCCCGATTTCCAACAACCACAAAGTAATAAATTTGCAGCAACCACAGAGGTTAAGTATCTGGGCTCCATACCATGATACCACCTTTATCCAGAAGGAATGACATACACTAAGGGGCGCTACTCCCTAGAACCTTGCTGCATCCTTCCTGTTTTGACCATTTCCGGGGTGTGAGGCTCGACGAAGTCTCGTCCACAAAGCTACGCTTTGTCACAAAGCCATGCTTCGGGTCAAACAAATGATCAACCTATGATCACAAAGATATAAGATCAAATAAATGATCATATCGCAAATGATCAAACACTGATCATCACACAGCAACACTCAGCATGCCACATTACCAAATTGGGATATATCGCTGATAAATTTCAACTACATAACCTCTGAGCTCGTACGTCTCAGAGAAGGGTGTTAAGCTAAGAGAATAAATTCTCCGCCACCAACAGAAATGTATTTGAAAGAAATCGGCTTTATATCTCAAAGTGTAATGTCAGACATGTATCCATACAAGTCTGTTCCGGGTTCGAACAGAACCGAAGGCACTTCTCACGAAGCCCTTGCAAATCCGGATAATTTTCAAATCACGTCCAGACTTCCCATCACAAAAGAGTGATATAAATCTCTATACCGGGAGCTACCCAATGCAGAGACATTCGACAGGTTGTCCTTTCATTTTCGAAAATATCCGGTCTTCAACACCGGTCTTCAAATGCTATCCATATACGACGTATCACTATTCGGAATGGGTTATATGACACAGATGTCTTTTCCCGGCTAACCCGAATAGTGGGCGCAATATTCAAAAACAAATGGATAATGGGATTTCAATTAAGTCACAATTTAAACCCAAACTTTCTCTTTCAAATGGTTAAACAAATTTCCATTTTAATCTTTTTTTAAACAAAAAGATTTAATTCACAAAGTTCACTTAATTTCACAAAGATTCATTTACAGATTTTCCAAATCGATTTCCATTTCAATTTAATTAATTCGTTGAATCTTTAAATCAAAGATTTAACAAATAGCTTTCAAACAATTTCATTTCGAATGGGTTAAACAAAACATCATTTTAAATCTGTTAAAAATAGGCAGATTTAATTCATAGCTTTCGAAAAGAATTCATTTATAACTTGGAAAACCATTTTTCAATTAAATCTTGAAATTCCTTTACCTAACTTGGAATTTCATTTCTTATCTAAAAGCTTTTATTCTTTGAAAACAAACAGTTTTCATTCTGGAAATCTGATTCATTTATACGAATTAAGGTTCTTTGGGTTAAATATCCAAATTCTCAAAATTTTACTTTTAAATGGTTTAAATTCATATAAACACATTTATATCATCTTTACTCCCTAGTTTCCAAATCATAGCTTAATTTCAAACTTGAATCCCAATTTAAATCTAACTATTTAAATTTTCAAAACTCGGTTAAGTTATTTAAAATAACTTTTATCTTTGAAATTCCATTTCAAAAGCTTTTCACATTTAAACCCAAATTCCTAATTTCAAAATCAATTGAAATAAAAATTTCAATTTCAGAAATATCAATTTTAAATTGTCTGTGACTTAACCAATTTCCTCGTGAAATCCATATTTATGGGTGTAAAAGTGTAGTCCAGGGGTTTAACACAATAGTGCAACACGATGAATCATCACAGATCAAAATACAGGATATAGTTGATAAACGATATAAACTATATCGCTCATCTTTTATTCACAGATCACAGATATATATATCACAGGTAAGTAAACTACAGATCACAACATAAATCAGGGTGTATCACAAAGCATCATATATCAGGGATATCAAACAATTCGACAATCATTCAATAGAATTCAAACATCAATAAGTAAGATCAGTTAATTGTCTGATTAATTCAAATCAGATTTATTTCTTATGAATTTCCAATCTGGGTTAATTAATATTACAAATCATTTTGGTTAATTATTCTTTAATCATTTACAAATTAACCATTTATAATAAATTAATTAACCTTTAACTATTTGACTCTCATTTAATTAATTATCTTTAATTTATTAATTAGATTAATTTATCCTTAATAAATTTACTCAAAATAATTATTCCTTAATTAATCACAAAAATTAATTAGTCCTCAAATAATTATCTTTGAATAATTGTCTTTTAATCATAGATTAATTGATCTTAAATTAATCATCACTCTTAACTGATAAACTAATCAATTACTTCCCATATCACATTTGAAAATACTTAAAGATTTTAAAACAATCAACCCAACATATGGTTATTTATAAACAAAATGATTTCAAAATATTTACTTTAACATTTAAAACTTTGAAACTTGTTTTAAAATTTGGAACTTTATTTATTTCCCTTTAGAAACTTGTTTAGTTTAAATATGGTTTGAACTTTGTTAACTTAAGAATTTACTTTTATAACCAAAAGAACTGTTGCATTTTAAAGCCTGAAACATACTTTTCTTTTAAACTTGAAACCTGTTAAAGACCAATATTCCAGAAAACCCGAGACAACCCCTATTTTTCTCGAGCAAGGCTTCGAGTCTCCCTTCGTTTCCCTGTGCTTCGAGCAGAACTTCATTTACCTCGTGATCGACTCGAGACCAACCCTTCTTCCCAAAAACGCAACCACCCAGATGAACCAGCGTGCACGTGCACGTGCACAGATCGTCAACGACGATCTCGCCTCCAGCGACTCCACGAACAAGTCGCCTATCACCCCCTTCATCAACACGATAGCCCAGAATCTCGAGTTTATCCTCAGAACGAAATCGAGGCATCTCGATTAAACGAACCCAACAGCCACCACCAGAAATCAACCCCGCGGCGCCTCCTCTGGCCATCAGAGATCACGAAACTTCGGCCAACCCTTCGTCTCCATCCAATCTTCCATTTCCCCAAATCCTCATCATACTCGATCACTCAGAGATGACGAAATCACCTCGATCCCAGACCACAACAAAACTCGAGCTAAAACCCTATTCTTGCCTCGTTCTCTCATCTCTTGCAATGGATAATTTTTTCGACAATTTTCCTAAACTCCATGGTGTTCAAACCTGCTTCAACCCAAATCTTAGCATCCAAAGATGATTCGATCACCAGAAAAATGTAAAAGTCCATTTCCTGGGCAACTCAACATTTCTCAATAACCCCATTATTAAAAATCGAGATACTTATACTAAAATTCATTAATTTCCAAGTTAAAACTATTCAAGTGATCGAATTTTGAAATTAAAACATTTAATTCTGGGCAAATTTTAAATCATCACTGTATATTTTCATTTTCTAAATGAATATTCAAATTAAACACTTGGAATTAAATTTTCCTTTCCTTAGAATGATATCACCTATAAACAACTATTTTTCATTCAGAGTTTATAGCCCAAAATCATTTGGGTGTGGTGCTTTGAAATTCTTTTAACAGGATTTAATAAACCTGTAAGCAATGAACAAAAATGATCACCTTATACAGGCAAGCACATACAATTTTTTTCACACATATTCATACAAGTATACTGGCATAATTATCAACCAACAATCACTTTTCACAATCTATTTCAAACATTAACCCAGACATCAAAATATATAGATGGGTTTTAAATAAGTTTGCTCACCGTTTGAGAAGATGAAGAACAGAGGACTTCTGTTGTTTGAAGACTGCAGTTGATTTTTTTCTTGAATTCTATTTTGTTCCCCTTTGAGTTGAATGTTGTCTAGATTGACTATGCAGATCTATTTGTTGATGAGATATGGTTTTTATATTTTCCTTTTTCTGGTTTGTTTAATTGAAAGATGTTTTCAGTTTGAAAACGAACGAATGGAATGAAGTGGTGATGTATATAAAAGAGAAGATGTACAGAGTGATGTTTTGTTTTAGTTTTAAAAATACTAGGCAAGCCATGCTGAAATGATCTTTGCCATGCTGAAAGGTAGATAGCATTTAATGCTTCATGCTTCCCATCCCTGTTTCTTCATTTTTTTCAAGTGTACATATTTAACTTGCCTTTGTTCATTTACATACTTGAGTATATTTATTCCTTTTCTTTCGGCTGGGAAGATGATTTTGAGTGCTAACATTTACTTACTTTGACTTGTTCACATGGGAATGTATTTTTATTCCTATGCTTTTGTTTTGTTTTCTATTTTATTTTAAATTCTACATACTTTATTTATTTTGTACAAAGATATGTTATATTATCTTTACTTTCGGCTGAGCAAGTGTGTACATTTGTTTTGTATGTATTTTATTTTATTTTTCATTTTGTTTACAGCAAACCACTTTTGTACTTCTTTTGTTTGAGTTTGAACTTAGATGAATTTGTTTCATTTGCAGGCTATTTCCTTTATACATAATTACATATATATTTGCTTCATCTCATTTTGCAAGTGTACATAAATGAATTTGTTTCATTTTCCTGGCAGCTTTCATGCTTACATATATACTTACATATATATATATATATATTTACTTTATCTTATTCTTCAAGCTTGTAGATATTTTGTTTTATCATCTTCTTTTATAATTTGTTATATCGTTTTGTAATATACATGAGATTTATTTTTAATATGTTGTTAATTTCTAACGATTGTATTTACTTAATATTTTTCTTGTATTTTCCTATATATATATATATATATTTATTTTAAAAATCCATTTACTTGAAATTCAAATGACATTCTAAAATAATACGTTGTTATAATTTATTTTATACTTATGCTTTAATATTTATAAGGTTTATCCTATTTCAAACATTTACTTCTATTTTAACTTAAATTATTTATTAAACCATTTATCAAAGATTCAAATCACCTATATATACAAATATATATTATTTCAAATTTACTCACATATACACTATTTACAATATTTTAATCTCAAATGATTTATACAGAATATACTTGGATATCGGGGAAACTCGCTCTCAATTTATCAATTAAATTTACAAATTTTTATCTAAAATTTATTTTAATCATAAATTTAACTCAAGAATTCTTTTAATTATAAATTTAAATAAATTTAAATTTCGGGGTCGTGACAGTTTAACTTCTAAATTTAAATTCGGGTTTAAATTCAAATTTTAACTTCAAAATTTCTCAAAAATTTTCTAACGCCCTAAATTTCCGAAAAATTTCGCCAGCGTCTCCTTTGCGCGGCTAATACGGTACAACTACAAAACGTCCCTACGGACCCTCAGATTTCAAAAAGAAAAAGAAAAAGCCAAGCGGCTAGAGAGAAATCATCAAAAACTCATATTATAATTCAAATACATACCTTTTTCGAGCAATTCAAATTTATCTGTGAAATAAATTTCCCAATCCCTTTATACACCTGTATATCCTACTAGCCATTATATCTAGTTACAGCATTCAAATCATTTTGCAAATTCGATTACAAAATTTCAATATATACTTCTTATATTCTCTTTAAATTCGCTATTGAAGTTACATATTCAATTCCGTTCAAATTTTATTTGAATTCAATTTCACATTTCAATTTCTCATTTGAGTTCAATTCACAATTCCAATCTAATTTGGATTCAATTCACTTTCAATTCTGAAATATTGAATTTTTATCGGATTTCTTTTGTTCACTTCAAACTAATCTCAAAACTTTATTTTATTTCACACAATTCAAATTCGTCTCAATATTCAGTTTTAACTCCAGTTTTATTTACTGACAAATTCAAAATGAATTTTAACATTCAACTTCATTTGCTTGTACTTGCAATTGCAAATTTATTTATTCATTCTCAAATTCTTTCATTTTCAATTGAATCTCATCTCTATCAAATTTGCAAATATTTATAAGTTATCAACTTATTTACATTTCGATTTATAATCACTTATATATTCATATTACAAATTCATTTCATTAATGAATTTTAATTTTTTCCAATATCTATCTGGAATTCCATTTTCATTTATAAATCACATTTACACTTCATATTTACCGTTTTATTTATATATGAATTCGTTTCCTTATACTTTCAATTCACATTTATAGATTTCACTTGTTAATGAACTTTAATTCCAATCACAATTTCATATTTCACATTAACAATTTCTATTCGTATAAGTTATCAATTCAATAATATTCCGTAAATATTCTTTATAGTATTCCAGAGTCTTTTTCAACCTTTTCAAAACCATTTTGAAAACAAGTCAAATCATCCTTTGAACTTTCAAAACAAAACCCAACTTTTTCAAACAACTTCCATTTAAAACAGTTTGGCAGCAATTTCTCTTTTGGAAACCCGAAAATGAACACCGGTGATGTCGCGATCATCATCGGAATTATTTTCCAGCGACCGAAAAGAGTTTAGAGCTTTCAATTCTCCAAAATACTTTTCAAAACCTTTGAAATTCATTTTCAAATCAAAAATGATTTAAACTTCCAAATTTCCAAAATTTTCAAATCCTTTTCAAAACATTTCCAAAACTTCTCTGGAATTCTGTTTTAAATTACAAATCACATTTATAATTTATATTCTCAAATTTCATTTGTATATGGATTTTATTTCTTAACTTTGGAGTTACAATTTCAATTTCTTATTCAATTTCAATGATAATAGATTAATATTATCACCTCTAACAACCATGCAACCATATACTATTATAATTTACAGAAAATCTTTTCTTTTCTATACAGAAATAGATTTGGGTAAAATTATTTCATTTACCCTATTCAAAACAATACTGTGCCGAATTGTTCTATTCAAGTGTTTAGAAACCCCTTCGATACAGTTTTGCAAGACTGTGCCGACGAAGGTTCATATACCACTCAATAAACCAATCATCACAATATAAAACAATTTTATATTCAAATAACAAATACGCGCTCATATCTATTATTACACTCAAACTCATTCTAGAGTACTGCTGACTCTATCTCTAATGAGTAACACCCAACAGAGCAGGGTTGTCGCTTAACCATATGCTCTGATACCACTTGTAACATCCCGAAATTTTCGACTTTCGAAAATTCAACATCGATACTCACTTTATCGACTGCTGAGCCATCGAATGCCGGAAACCCGGAAAGTTATGGTTTTAAGAAAGAAAGAAAAGGTAGAAGAAGAAGATAGAAGAACAACAACAGAACAGAAAACAATATTCAGAATCTCACATATCGCAGCGGAACAATATATAATAGATAAATGAATATCATTTAAAAACAAAAGAATTATATCTGTTATTACATTACATCACATCATATCATCAGAGTCAATAAACAACAATGGACAGTTATATACTTGTCCTCATACAGAATACACAGCGGAATAAATATATCAGATACAAATACTACGTCTCGTCATCCAGCTTATCTCCAAGCTCCAGAATATCCAGAATATCCTGATAATATAACTCTAGGCTGCCCGTGTGGAAATTGGTGGGCACCCAGAGTTTAGAAGGGAACAATAAACTCCGAGTCAGTCATGGTGACTGGTGTGAGATCGTAAAACAGTTATTCTTTAAAATAAACAACAGGATAATTTTAAAGTCAATTCGAAATGCTTTTGGAAAATGAAACTACCATAAGACCTCCCACCACACACACAATGCAAACGCAGAATTGGAGGAGATTTCTTCTTATGATAGTCAAAGATGCTTACTACGCAAAATCAAATTCTTTTTGATATTATTATTAGTGCATAGTGTAGAAAACATTTCGAAAGTATAATATTAATCTTAGCCAACATACGACCAGTATCGTATGCCTACTATAGCTACCATCTAAACAGTGGTGACCACCGTACGTAAATGGCAGGTTCTACAACTAATACCGTACAAAGTTCGTATTGGAGTTTGGATTTCCAACAAATGGTCAGGCTAAGGAACTTCCTATCCACGATGGGTACGTCCCTGGAATAGACGACCCGAGAACCTAACCGGATCTCTGCCAAAACAAGGCCGGGTTACCTCTGCAAAAATAGGTAACTACTGACACGCGTATGCCATCCCCCGATCGTCACCGATCTTCCCGAGGATCCTCGATTCGCAACAAACCACATAGAAAAAATAATGCAGTAACCACAGAGGTTAAGTATCTGGGCTCCATACCATGATACCACCTTTATCCAGAAGGAATGACATACACTAAGGGGCGCTACTCCCTAGAACCTTGCTGCATCCTTCCTGTTTCGACCATTTCCGGGGTGTGAGGCTCGACGAAGTCTCGTCCACAAAGCTACGCTTTCTACAAAAAAGCCCTGCTTCGGGTCAAACAAAAATGATCAACCTATGATCACAAAGATATAAGATCAAACAAATGATCATATCACAAATGATCAAACACTGATCATTTCACAGCAACACTCAGTATGCCACGTTACCAAATTGGGATATATCGCTGATGAATTTCAACTACATAACCTCTGAGCTCGTACGTCTCAGAGAAGGGTGTTAAGCTAAGAGAATAAATTCTCCGCCACCAACAGAAATGTATTTGAAAGAAATCAGCTTTATATCTCAAATTGTAACGTCAGACACACAATCCATACAAGTCTGTTCCGGGATCGAACAGAACCGAAGGCACTTCTCACGAAGCCCTTGCATTTCCGGATAATTTTCTAATCACGTCCGGACTTTCCGTCACTAAGGGTGATAAAACCTCTAAACCGAAGATCAGTCGGTGTAGAGTAACTCGACGGTAATCCTTCCGTTTTCAAAAATATCCGGTCTTCAACACCGGTCTTCAAATGCGATTCATAACGACGTATCACATATTCGGAATGGGTTATACGACCCCATGGTCCTTTCCCGGCTAACCCGAACAGTGAGCGATTATTTAAAAACAAGTGTGGCATTCAAATTCATCCAATTCACAACAAATTCCTATCTAAAGGGAATTATTGATAGTCGGTTATTTAACTATCAATAAAGATGCGCAACATCATCAGATTCCAAATAATTTTCCCAAATTATTTATTCTTCAAAAATATCTTTATAAGATATAAAATTTCCACACTTAACCATTTGAAAACAATTTCAAATATTCACTTTTCAATTTATCTTTAAAAGATAAAAACTCAAACAGTTCATTTCACATTGGAAAAGCATTTCCATATTTATTTAAAAATAAGTAATTCACAAATCATTTATTTTCAACACTTAGAAAATATTCGATATACTTAAAATCAAAATTAAGTATATATCTCATTCTTTAAGGAAATCATTCTTAAATCACATTTATTTGAGTCAAAACGAATGTTGCGTAAGACATCGTTACGACGACTCGAAATCACTAGTATAGGGATTCAGAATTAAGATAGATATATAAATCCCAATATTATATAAAATATTTCCTTTCGGAAATCATTTACTATAACAACAGTGTTATAGTCCACCATTTCCTTATTTTTCGAAAACGTCTATTTCAACAATAAATGTTGAAATCTATGATTTCGATAGTTCACACGTTTTAAAACATCTTTTAAAACAATTAACTTCATTTCATAATATCGCTTTCCCAAAACCCTATCCATTTTACTTAAAAATATATTCACTGTCCAAAATCGTGAATATACTTCACTAACCACATTTCAGTCTTTTCTACACATTTTATTTCAATAAAAATTCGCTATTTAAAATCGCGAATATATCTTCTTTAATGTCCTTCTATATTTAATTTATCCAATTCAGTCTATTTCGAATTTATAAAACAACGTTTATAAATTCTATTTTCTATTCTATAACAACTTCGATTTTATAAATTTCCTTTAATGACCCATTCAATTTTATAACTCAACGTATACATCAAAAATCCATATTATAAGTTAAATACTTATAATTTATTTATTTTAAAAGAAATCGTTCTTTTAAACTTTACTAACTGTAAATAAACCCATTTTAACATCATTTCCATTTTTAAAACCACATTCCCAAATATTCACTTTTAACCCCAAAATCAAATCCCAAATTGATTTCTAATTTTACTTATCACTACTAAGTGAATTCCTTATTTTTCTCAAATCATTCAATATTCGGTTTTAAAATGGATTCTTCGAATTAAAATCATTTTACATTGATTTCACAACTTATTTCAATTTACCAATTAAATCTCTAATTGGATTTCCAACTTATCTTCTTTTAAATAAATTCCTTTTTAAGAAAATAAATTTTAATCGTTTCTTTCAATCTATTTAAAAATCCAAATTTTAAATTAAATTCTTCAATTTATAATCACTATTTTACGAAATCCATTTATTTAACATTTTCACTTGATTCTGGAATTCATTCGATAAGATTATAAAAATTAACTTTTTATACTTTAAAAATTCCTTTCTTCAAAATTCCTTCAATTTCAAAAATTGATTCACTTAGAAATTTTCTACTTGAATTTCAAAAATTCAATTTCGTTTATCTTTGGAATCCAATGATGTCAAAACATCCATTCAGCTAAATTTTAGCTTTCAAACAATTTCCAGATATCAATATGATTAATAGCATCACTATAATCATTCACAGATTCACATCACAGTATAAATAAATTCAATCAATGTGAGGGGTCCAGTTGGATCCCTCCAACCTGTTTCCCTGCATCCAAAGATGTTAGCACAATACCAATTCCGCTCCAGTACGGAATTATCGCGGTATATAGGTTTTTATAAATCCGCTTACTAACGGCGCAATAGGGTCTCATCCGCTATACGAGGCGGGAATCAATCAATCCAATATATACATATGCCAATATGTATATATTGCTATATATAGATATATCCTATAATATCTAATATCAACAATCCAAACAGACAATCACATAATAACTGAAAATTCCACTTCAAATTTGAGTGAGAAGATCTCACCTTAGCTTTAAAATTGCCATCCATTTTCCAATCCAATTTGTTTTTCTCCATTTATACCTTGTATAAATAAATTATACAGTTTGTAAATATTCGAGATAATCGAATAACCAATTTTCGTTTGGTAATTTTTTTATTATCCAATAAATTAAATTTCTGACAAATCTCCTTTTAAATAAATAATTTCCATTTGAAACTAAAATTTTAATTCAATTAATAATTTAGTTTTAAACAAATTTTCCTTGCTGTAAACTGCAGAAAAAATGAAATTTACTTTACGGTTATTATTTCTAACCTATATTTTATTTTGTTCAACTGTAAATCTTTTGTACATATATATTTTCAAAACTGCAAATATCTCATGGTATATCTTCACGTATAAATTTAAATTTGAAAATAAATTATACCTTTATATTTATATTTTCTTCTCTATAAAAGAAAGTACAGAAATTCTTTTACTGTAAAAATTATATCTTTCTATATATGTATATACCAAAAATGTGAAAACTGTATAATATTTCTCTGATAAAAAGCACTTTAAATTACAGTTAAATTTAACAACAGAAATGTATACCTCACTTGACAAAATCGAACGAACCCAAGCAAGCCCTCGACCATCGATCGGACTTGCAGCCACCAAAACGACCACATTATTGACTGTGCTGCCATCGCGAGTTCACATCTGACACTTCCACTCGCTCGAACTCAGAGACGCCACCTCCACGCCTTGACTTCGAACTGTGACATCCCAGACCCGATTCGAACTCATGGAGGCTGCCTTCATGCTTAGCCGAGCCTCCTCGTCGACTACGCGACACTGCGATTTCCCCTCTGACCTTCTAACGCGCGAGCCTCCCACCACCATTGCTATCGCGAAGTCCTCCACGACTGTTGCTCGACGAGCCACTACAAACGCCGCTCCCAAGCTTCCGCCACCACGCCGTGCCCTAGCTCGCGTAACCCCTGAACTCGCGGTCGCGACTTTGACTTTATTTAAAACCGAACGAGATGATTTTCCCCCTTGAAGAAATCGAACGGCGAAGGATGGTTCGATTTTTTTAAATGGTGAGGAGAAAGAGTTCGAATTCAAACTGGAACGAGGAAGAGATTTTTGATTTCATTTGGGAAGGGGAGTTGCGATTTCTTTTGAACGAGACTTCTGCCATTTATTTTCTTCGTTTGATTTTTTTGTTTTCAAAACTGTTTTGCGTGATGATTTAAAAAGAGATGGAGGGAGACAGAAGTACGCGATAAACAAAGAATAGGTCGACGCAAATCAGATAATAGGGTGTCTGTTGATTTGAGTGTATAAATTAATATTTTAAATTAAATCGATTAATTATTGTCCAGATGTTTTTATCTCGTACGATCACAGATTAACTCCAAAAAAATACGAAATTTGAAATTTTACAATAATATCACATTACGGATCCGATGAAACTGGTTTCGTCTAAATCCGAGACTGTTCGAAAAATGACTATTTTAACTCGACGATTAAAAATTAAAATGATATCGATGCGTTTCGAGCTGCCACGGTCAAACGACAACTCCGATTGCTACGAAAATTGAAATCCGATAATAACTAACTATTACGGATCCAATGGAACTGGTCTCGTCGAAATCCGAGACCGTTTAAAAAAATGACTATTCTATAAATATCGGTTCGAACGATTTATTCAAAACGGATCAAATCGATTTCAATTTCGATTCTGAAGCTTCAATTATCTTCAGTATTATCATTACGAAATTTAAAAGCTTTTGAAATATTTTTCTTCAACAATAAATTGAAGATACAAATTTTTACTCAACTCCAATCGATTAAATCTTATAATTTAATCGCCAAATTCAAATTTAAATCGGGGGTTCAAATTAAATTATCGATTTAATTTACCAAATTAAATCCAATATCCTTTAAATAAATTATTCGACTTATTAAATTCATTTATTAATATTTAAAATTAATTAAATATTCGAATTTTAATTATCAAAAATTCTGGGTCGTTACAAAAATGATCCTTGGTTATTGCATAAAAGATTTGTCATATTAATTTCAAAGCTATAAATAAGTTATCTAAAAATGATTTAGTAAAAGGTTTACCAAAAATGAATTTTAAAGTAAACAATATTTGTGATGCTTGTCAATTAGGAAAATTATCAAAATCATCCTTTAAATCAAAGAAAAATATTTCTACTATACAACCACTAGAACTATTGCATTTGGATCTCTTTGGTCCAACTCAAGTTCAATCTATAAACCATAGTAAATATGTATTTTTTATAGTGGATGATTTCTCTAGATATACTCGGACTATTTTTCTGAAAAATAAAAAGTGATACTTTTGAAAATTTCAAGATTTTTGCAAAGAGAATTCAAAATCTCAAAAATTATAAAATTTAAAATATTAGAAGTGATTATGGAGGTGAATTTGAAAATGAAGTTTTTGAACATTTTTGTAATAAAAAGGGAATTTTTCATAAATTTTCTTTTCCTAGAACACCACAACAAAATGGAGTTGTAGAAAGGGAAAATAGAACGTTACAAGAATGTGCAAGAACTTTATTAAATGGAAGCACATTACCAAAACATTTCTGGGCAGAAGCTGTAGCAACTGCTTGCTATGTTCTAAATCGTGTTTCCATCCGAACTTTAACAAAACACACTCCATATGAACTTTTTCATCAAAGAAAACCAAACATTTCTTATTTTAAAACTTTTGGTTCAAAATGTTTTATCCTAAACACAAAAGATCAGCTTGGAAAAATCGATCCAGAATCCGATGAAGGAATCTTTGTAGGATATTCGAAACGAAGCAAAGCTTATCAAATTTTCAATAAAAGAACAAAAACAATCGAAGAAACACTTCATGTTTCATTCGACGAAAATTTCAAACTTAATAAAATTTTTGAGGATGATGAAAAATACCTAAGACGGTCACAAATACGGTTACTCAAAATAATTTTGAAGAAGATGAAAACATTGTTCATAATTTTGAAGAAGATGAAAACATTATTCATAGTGAAAATGGATTAAGATCTCCTCCTAGGATTTTACGAGATCACCCAGTAGAAAATGTCATAGGAGAAATTGATTCACATGTTAGAACTAGAAATCAACTTACTCAAATGGGCCATATAGCTTTTCTTTCTAAAATTGAACCTAAAAATTCAAAATAAGCCTCTACTGATGACTATTGGATTATAGCTATGCAAGAAGAGCTAAACCAATTCGAACGAAACGAAGTTTGGGAACTAGTTCCTAGACCAAGTGATCAAACAGTCATTGGTACTAAATGGGTTTTCAAAAATAAAGCAGATGAACAAGGTAATATAACTAGGAATAAAGCTAGATTAGTTGCACAAGGATATAATCAAGAAGAAGGAATTGACTATGAAGAAACATTTGCTCCAGTTGCACGACTTGAAGCAATACGTATCTTACTGGCTTTTGCATGTTTTCATAATTTCAAACTTTATCAAATGGATGTTAAAAGTGCTTTTTTAAATGGTTATATTAAAGAAAATGTTTTTGTTGAACAACCTCCTTTATTCACACATGAAAAATTTCCAAACCATGTCTATAAACTTAAGAAAGCCTTATATGGTCTAAAACAAGCGCCCCGTGCTTGGTATGAACGTCTTAAAAGCTATCTAATAGATTCTGATTTTGAAATTGGGAAGGTTGATCAAACTCTTTTTATTAAAAGAACTAAAAAGGATATTTTAAATATTCAAATTTATGTAGATGATATTATTTTTGGTTCTGCGAATGAAAATTTATGTCAGGAATCCTCAAAAATAATGACCAAAGAATTTGAAATGTCACATATGGGGGAATTATCTTATTTTCTTGGTTTACAGATTAAACAATTAGAAAATGGAATTTTTATTGATCAAGAAAAATATTGTAATAATCTAATTAAACGCTTTAGTATGGAAAATACTTCTGCTAAACCAACTCCAATGAGTACAGCGATTCATCTCGATAGAGATGAAGATGGCAAAAGTGTTGACCAAAAATTATATCGAAGTATAATTGGATCATTACTTTATCTAACATCTAGTAGACCTGACATAATGATGAGTGTTTGTTTATGTGCTCGATTTCAAGCAAATCCTAAAGAATCACATATGCGAGCAGTAAAACGCATATTGCGTTATCTAAAAAAAACCAAAGATTTTGGACTTTTCTATCCGAAAGAATGTCCTTTTGAGTTAGTTTCATATAGTGACGTTGACTTTAGAGGATATCGGACGGATCCAAAAAGTACTAGTGGGACTTGTCACTTCATTGGACAATCCTTAGTCTCTTGGTTTAGCAAGAAACAAAATTGTGTTTCACTTTCAACTTGTGAGGCAGAATATATTTCTACTGCCTTAGCTTGTGCTCAAGTTATTTAAATGCAACAAACACTTCAAGATTTTGGTATAAATTTATCTAAATCAACTTTTTTCTATGATAATACTAGTGCTATAAACTTATTCAAAAATCCTATCAATTACTCACGAACTAAACATATTGACATACGTCATCATTCTCTTCGTGATAATATTGAAAAGGATTTAGTCAGATTGAAATTTGTATCCTCTGAAAATCAACTGGCTGATATATTTACAAAACCTTTAAATGAAAGTATCTTCATAAAATTATGAAGAGAATTAGGAATTGTATCAATAAAAGATTTATAATTTTTTAAAATAAAAATTTTAAAAAAAAGTTGAAATTTTCCTAGACTTGAACTCGAGATCTCTTACTTGAAAATCTGGTGCTCTACCATTACACTACACTTTACTTTTCAACTAAACTTGATTTACATTCTATTTTCATTTGTTTATTTTTTTCCACCTTATCTTTTCAACTTCTTTACAACCTATCTTTTTTTCTATGGTTCTTAGCAACCTAACCATTAATCTTGTTTCTATTTATATAATCTTCTTTACAACCTCTTCTCCTTTTTTTGCAAATCAAAACAAAAGGAAAAACTAGTTTCAACTCTCTTAATCAAAAATGTCTTCCCAACACAACTCTGAATCCTCCTCACTTTCATATACTTCTCCTAGTTCGGGATCAGTAAATTTACCTACTCCCACACTAATTTATGAACCGGTCCCGATTATTCCTCCTTCTACTCACACGGGTTACACTTCACCCGGGAAAAGAACAAGACGCTCTCTATTTTTCGGTTCACCATCTACCAAAGAAAAGATAGATGACATTCACCACTGCCAAAAAAAATGCTGGAATTACAGCGTGAACTTTATTACGAACAAAAAGTTAACGCCAAGCATTTAAACTTTTTGGAGCAAGTTGCCTTGAAATTCTACGGTTCCTCATCCAAGAGCACGGTTCATCAACCGTCTCCTATTTGTTCTCCATCCCGACGTAATCCTTGGAAATCATCATCGCAACGTCCACCAGTATCTCCAAACTCGTGGGAACGCGGCAATAGATGTTCGCCACTCAGGCCACTACAAGAGAACATAAAAATAGAGCCGGATGAATATCACACTCCAAGCTCCTCATCAAAATCTATTTAAAAGTATTTAATATGTAATCTACTTTGTTTATACAAATATGTATATGCTGTTCTTTTTCTTATAATATTTGTTATAAAAGAGGAAGGCAGCCATACTTTTACAAACAATTCAGCCGGCTGTTTTCACTGAAACAGACGGCTGAATATTGTCCAAAAAGAAAAGATTTTCCAGATTCAGAGGGCTAAATCACTGAAAATAGCCGTCTGAATCAGTTTAAAAATAGACTATTTCCTTGCGGGAAGGAATTCAGACGGTTGTTTACAGTACAACAGCCGGCTGAATCCTTCATGAAGTTTTTTTTAAACTAGGCCCTACATCTCCACTACCAATTTTACCCTTACTTTTCACCTACCTATAAATTCATCTTTTCACCTTTTACCTCTTCACTTCAGAACCCTAGCTCAATTATTTCAAATTCTCAACTTTTACTCTTAAATTTTTAACTCTAATAGCTCCTAGATCAAAATGCACAATGGAATCCGCCTCCGGTCCTTCCGAAGACCACATTCATTGATGGCTTTGGAATGATGTTTCTGTCTCTTGCTACAATTCTATGAAAAATTCCAACATTTTTGAAGGGGCTTTCATGAAGTTCCCGGATTTCGTAGCTTATCGAATTAGAGAAATGGCCAAGCAATTCCACTTTGATAATCACATAGGGTATGCTCCCAATAATGTTAGAATTAACCATCTTTTGATTAAACTTTTTCTTGCAAATCTGAATCTAGACCACCATAATCCTAAAAATCGATAAGATTGTGTTTGGTCAATAGTTTGTGGTACTAAAATCTTTTTGCCTTTGCAAAGATTAGGCAATATTTTAAATTGTCGCTATCAAGGTGTTGATATAGATGATATAGAAGTTGATATGGATCATAGAGATGAAGTTTCACATCGTTTCTTGTCCGATCACCTTACCAATTTAAGTGCATCGAAATCTAGCGCCTTAAGGCCACAAGCACGCCTTATTCACCGTGCTTTCATTCGCTCCTTACAACCTCGAACGGGAAGTTATAAAAAAGTTTATAAGAGATATTTTCAAGCCCTCTATTCAATCTACTCCAACCGACAAGTAAATTGGGGCACAATCATTTTAGATGAATTTCAAGACATCACAATCTTAAGGAAATATAAGACCATCCATTATGGCGCTTATATTATGCGTATCCTTCTCAACTTCGGCATTCCAATGCCCGACTCTGAGTATTCAAGCATTAGCGAGTTAGGCGCAAAAACCTTAGGATTGATGGATCTTCCTCCCCGGCCTCCTCCACAACAAATCATTTCATTTCAAGAATGGTCTTACAATGTTCAACGAGGTGTTCCACAACCTCGTGAAACTAGTATTGCCTCCTCTTCGCATACCCAACATGAAGAAGAAGAAGATGATGACTCCATTCAAATTGTTGGCCCAGAAACTTCCTCCAAACAAGCTATCATCACCCTCTCCCAAAATCAATCAAAACTTCATCGGGAAATTAAATCTCTTTAAAAGAAGACGGAGAAGAAATTCAACTCCATAAAAGGATTTCTTAATAGGATATGGGATAAAATCTCTTGTTCGGGTTCTACATCCACCGAAGCTTACAACTCATCTCCCTTCCAATGGTCGTCTTTGAGTTCCGATAATGATGATGATGAGCCCTCTACCTCTATCTTGTTTTATTATAATCTATGAACTTTATTTTTCGGTTTGTAATAGTGTTTCAAAACTTCTATGGTTCTCTTTTAGTTATCTATATAATGTTGTATGGATATTGTGATTTTATTTTCGTAATGACATCTCGAGTATGTGTTTTAATCTTTGCTCTGCAATGTTTACTTTATTTTATATCCTTCTTTTTGTCGATGACAAAGGGGGAGAAAGTTAGCTTAAATTATTGTACATATTGACAGGGGGAGTAGTAGTGTTCATGTAAGTATTTATGTAAATATATTATTTATACTTATATAGTTGTCATCATCAAAAGGGGGGAGAATGTTAGAATTTCAATTTTAATCGTTTTGATTGCGACAACTATATAAATTAATATTTGTGTGTACTAATCACTTATGCAGGAGATTCGCTGCAGATTCGTATTCAGAATATTTTAAAGCTGATAATCTTTTGTTTAGAGTCTGTATACTATTTAAAAATATGTTAAAATCTCTCCTGAATGGTGTATATATATAAAAATACACACACATGCTCAAACATGCACAAAAGGCTGAAAACAGCTGGCTGAATGAGTTAATTCAGCCGGCTGTTTTAGACCAAAATATGCCTATTTCTTTGTTGTTTTCGAAATTAACAAATTCAGAAGGCTGAATTATATTTTCAGCCGGTTGAATATTTATAACGGCTATTTTTATGAAAAGACACTTCTCTTCATCGAAGAGAAACATCTTCAAATCAGTAGTTGCATCTGTTTCTTTTCAATGTTATCTTTCATGAATGATTGCAACTTTTTAATCTCTATAAATAGATTTCAGAATTCAACAAACAATTAATAATAACCGATTTTAATATTCTTGAATTCTTATCTCTTATTCTCTATTTTCAAATTGCACTCAAACTGCATACATTCTCTGATCGTTGATCATTCTATCTTCCACAATTCTCAAGCACATTACACTATATATCATAAAGGAGAAGATTATAGGAAGACTGTACTTTATTGACTTGTCAGTGCTATTTAAAGAGCACACCACGGTCAGATATTTTTGTCTAGTTGTAAAGAAGTCCTGTTCGGTGGCTCAGGCGGTAGAAGTCTTATTCGGTTGCTTAGGCGGTAGAAGTCCTGTTCGGTTGCTTAGGCGGTGTAAACCTATTCCTCTGGGTTAAGTGAGGGTTGCTAGTTTAATTCCGGAAGGAGTCTGGGACTAGACGTAGAACGGGAGTTCAAACCAGTATAAAAATCTCTGGTGTCATTTACTTTACTGCTTTAGTTATTTACTTACTTATTCCGCACAAGTAGTTTATCTATATTACACGATCCTATAGCACAGTCACTTTCAAATTCAACATCATCGATCCACTAGGCTTACAATAAACAACTAGGTTACACCATGTGTCACTCCTCATACGAATCGCACTTCTATCAATCCAGTGCTGCCCCACAGCATCACATCGCATCGTTATTAAACCATACCCCAAAAATACGAGCACAAAAACATTACATGTGAATTCTACACCATAAATTAATAATTTAACTCCTAGAAAATCATAAATAAGTGGGTCGATCCCCCAACGGAATTTGACATCACCATAGGATTAGGCACAATGTGAGTTTCTAATTCTAGCCTATCAACCATACTTCTAGAAATAAAAGAGTGCGGTGCTCACGAATAGGACAATAAGAAATATGTAACACACCTTCCATGGTGGATCTAGAAGTTGTGTTTCCAATTCCTCTGATTGGAGGTGCCCTAACACTAAGAACTGCTTTTAGTGCATAAGCCTTCATAATTTAACTATTTGTGGTGCTTGGCCCTCATCTTCCCAAAACTGGGCATCTCTTCTTCATGTGTCCATAATAGTGGCAAATATAGCATTGTATCTTAGTTAAATCCATTTTGCACTCCTTAGCAATGTCACCTTTCCTTCGACAATGGTCGCAAATGACATCCCGCTTCTTCCCTTTATCATGCCAATCCTTCACTACTCCATTCTTACGCTTCTCCTTCGAATATGCTTGCCCACCCTCTTTCTTAGGCTTTTCCTTGGTATCCTTTTTTGTGATTCTAATTGAGCAATGCCATTTCCACTAATTCCTCGTAAGTGGTCCCCATCGGAACATGACTAGGTGCTACATCCTTCAATAGTTGGTTCAAGGCGTTTGAAAACCTCTTGGTCTTCTTTGTTGGTGTATTGATCAACTCCATCCCATATGCTGCAAGCGTGTTGAATTGATTCAAATACTTCTTCACAGCCATGCTAGCCTATTGTAAATGAATGAACATATCAATTGGGAATCCCTTCTTAGCCTCCAAGATAAACTTGGCCTCAAACCCTTTCTTGAAATTTCCCCAAGTGATTTCATCCTCGTTTGCCTTAGGAACTACCATCTCCCACTAGTTTAAGGCCTTTCTTTATAAGTGCCAGGCAGCAAGCTGTGGCCTCATAGCATTCCTAAGGCCTAAAAGTCCAAAGATATGCTCACTTGTGCGAAGCCACGCCCTCATATCCACAAAAGACTCGGTTCCCACAAAAGGTTTTCCACTCATACTCCTAAAACCTATACACAGCTTTGGTAAGCTAGTGAAGGGTGGGTGATCGGGAATAACTATAGGCGTATGTGATATGGGTGTAGCGAGGTTGACGTGGGCTTGGCCAGTAGCTTGTAAAAACCTATGGAATCATATGGGTTTGTTCATGCCAGGACCTTTGGCAACACATACTCAGAGCCCATTCTAGTCTAGTTACTCATCTCTATTGTTAGTAAAAAGGATTATTAGCAACTATTCCTTAAAGATAGCGAACTAGACAGGAATAGATATGGCGTGTGCATTTGTACTATATTCATATATATCCATTACAAGCACGTTCTCTCGGTACGTCCTAATATTGTAGGAATAGCTTAACCTAAGCTTGATACAACCTGTAAAAACCCACCATCTACGATGTCCCAATCCATGTCTAAAAGTGGCATTGGCATCGTGGGTGCCATTGATGGTGAATCGTATTGAGGTAAAATATATAAAGTGGATCACAAAGTATATACAAAGATCTACACTTTCTGAAACTCACAGCGGAAGGGAATAAATATAATACTGAAAAATACCATGATCCTAAATAAATAAATCATTAGTCTCTAGTTATAAATACCCGTAAATGCTAAAAATAAATAAACAATCTGAATGTTTGGGAAAAATATCGAATAAGTAGTAGATAACTAACAAGTGGATGCGCATCTCCATCATACTACTACATCTCCAAGATCAAATGTAACGACCGGGATTTTCGACCCTTAAAAATCGACACTAGTACGTCTACTGTATTGCGTGCCAAGCAATCAAATGTCGGAAAACTCGAAAGTTAGGGGAAAAGAAAAAGGAAAGAAGATAGGAGGAAAAACTAACAACATAGAATCTCACAGCGGAACAAATAATCTATAATACACAACAAATCTTTACACCAAAGCAAATTTGCAATATGTATATATACAAAAATCAATCAGAGTATACTAACTTATTTCAGCATGGACAGTTATGACAACCTGTCCTTACAATTGCTGATAGATACAACAATGAATACAGTGGAAAATAACCATCTATGTGAATACGTCTCTGGGCCTCCAACTCGTCTCCTGAAGCTTCAAAGCATCCAAACTAAATCTGTAATATGCTCGGTCTGACCTGAGCATTATAATAAAATAACACCCGAATCAGTCTGGAAAACCAGTGTGAGAAAACACACCGAATTGGATTTTAAAGTTATAAGAAAAATCTTTGAAATCAAAAGTATCTCGTAAGATCACGCCGCACATAAACACTGATGGGTTTTTAACTTACGATAACGATAAAAATTCAGTGATATTAATGTCTATGGTTTCAAATAATATCAAAATAGCCGAAATTGTTACCATATTAAATTCCATCATACTAGACTCTACAATCAAAGCCGTAAAGGCACGTATTGGAGATTGGATTCCATACTAAGGCAAGGTAAGGGTGCCTTCTGATGGTACACCCCTAGAAAATGCACCGAAGTCTGACAAGAACTTCTTGTACGCCTGCTACATAGAGCCAGATGCCCCTTTAACATGACAAGCCGGATTACTCTATCCCTTTTTGACACCGAGGCCTTATACTACCATAGTGTATGTGCGCCAAACAATTCGAATATGGATAATCTAGAATGGGATGGCAGCTCCTAATGGTAGCTAACCACATAGCTCTGCTGCATACCCTGTTTTTTCCATTTCTCGGTTTGTGGGGCTCGCGAGGTCAAGTCTTTACCTTCTTCCTTCTAGCAGACCATCTTGGAATGCTAACACTGCCATCTAGGCAATAATGCAATACCAACATTCATCCATACAAGTTCATTCTAGGACTGAACGAAACACTTAAGAGCTCCGTCTCCAATTCCATCACCTTCAAGTTGTCTTCACTTCGAAACACATTTGTTAGATCAAAGTGGTTTTCAGGTAACATACATGATCCCGGTCTCTTCGAAACAATTTTTCAATAATTCCCAGTAAACTCAACCCCGGTTCTTTAGGAAATAAACAGTCAAAAATAAGATTGGAAATCACCTCCTAACCGTTAGTGGACGGGTTTCCTTATCATTGTCCTAGGAGAACGAAACGAGATTTATATGCACAGTACAACATCATCGAAGATGACTGTGCCATATGACTCACATGTTTCTCCTAGATATTTCCAAAGTTACGTTTGAGTCCAAATTCAATAGTCCGTTATTTAACTATCGAATAACAATCATTCAATCAGGGATTTATTCCATAGGGAAAACCAACATTGGTTAAGCATATAAGCAACTACTAACCGCCTTTAATAAACCTTTCATTCATTTAAAATCACTTCATAAACTACTTGTATAAAAATAGTATTACAAAGGTATATCCGCAAATCCCTATATTTCAATACTTAGAAAATATTCATATACCTATCTCAACGGTATAGGTATATCCACAATATTGAGAAAGTTTTTCTTTTTATTCGATTCAAAAATCATTTATAAAACTCCTTATAATTCTCTAAAACCATTTATAAACCATTGTATAATCTCTGAGAATCATTTATAATCCCTTTTATAAATCTCAATCATTTATAAACCCTCTTTCTACATTTCTAAAACTCATTTATAAATCCTTTATAAATCTCTAAAACCATTTATAAAACTTCTTTTATAAATCTATAAACCTGTTTCTTAAGTCCGTTTATAAATATCTAACCATTTATAAAACTCTTTCACTTTGTAAATAATCTTCCCTTAGGTCTCAAACCATTTTATAACTTCCCTCATAAAATCCAAGTCTGTTTATAAAATTCAACTTATGAGTCGTGAACACATTTATAAATGAATAAGGATCATTTACTTCTAAAACAGTATTATATAAGATAATTATTAAAATTAAATTATGAATAAATAAATATTTATTATTAATATTAAACATCCTAAAATAATAATTAATTGTTTCAGAAATTATAACAATTAATATTTACCCTTATTATAAATAGTAATATTTTATTTTCAAACCCATATTAATAAATCCTTATTATTAATTTCAAACCATAATCATTCTTGAAATAATTAACCTTTCAAATATTAACATTTTGATAAATTCTTTAAAACAATATTGACTATAAACAAATAACTTTAAAACAATCCTAATATAATTAAATAACCTTACAATAATACTACTATAACTAAATAACTTTAAAATAATATTACTATAATTAAATAACTTTAAAATAATTCTAATATAATTTAATAACTTAAAAACGACAGTAATATAATTAAATACTTTATGACAATATTAATATAATTAAATACTTTAAACAAATATATTTCCGAAACCCGATTTCGGATTTAAAAATCATTTCTTGTCTCAAAACCAACTCTAACTCAATGACGATTTATAGTATTTTAAAATACTAATTTAAGACCAATAGCTACCCAACGCTTAACCAATATCGATATTGATTTTCTATCACTACTGGTTTTTAGTTTTTCAAACATATAATAATGTTATAGCCATAGTGTTCACAATCAGATCCATTTTCAATAATCCATATAAAAGAAATATTACTGAAATAATTCAACAATAGCGAGGAATCCCGTTGGATCCCTCCAACCCGTCCTCCTGCATCACAGCTCATATATATCAGCACATATATATGTAAATAAAATCAACATTGGTGAGGAATCATGTTGGATCCCTCCAACATGTTTCCCCTGCATCACAAATGTTATATAATCATAAAATATAAATGAACAGCTTCTAGGCAGGATTCGTATACAAAGGGTCATCTTCTCTTACACGGTAACGTAACAGGGTCTCATCCGCTCCAGGGACGGGAATATATCCAAACCAACTAATAAATATAGTAATTCATCTAAACAATCATTGAACAATTTTATCAACTATATATTATACTAGTTAAACAAAAAGGTGAGTTTAACTCAGTGAAATTTTCTGTTGTCGCCGAGGCATTCCAGTTTGGAACTAAAATCAAACGACACCCGATTTTAGCCTAAATTTTAACTGTTTCCAAATTCATCCAAACTAATTCCCTCGCGAAGCTAGCATCCATACGAGCGCAACACAACAAACGGCGCTTCGATTGGACCTTGTATGCAAAAGTTATTCGACTTATAAGTTATCAAATTTAATATAATAATTAACTTTACCTAATTACAATTTAATTACATTTTAAACTAATAACCTTCTCCCTCTCACAATGTTCGAACCAACCCAGCACACTCAATGTCAACTTCACCACCTTGCCGCCGTCACTCTGCCATTACAGTCGTCGCTGCCTCTTCACTGAAGCACCTCACGACCCAGATAAGCTCAAAGACGCCAGCGTCATCGCCCACATCGCCGCCATTGGTGAGAAAATCCCCAAAAATCATGCGCCGTTCAACTGCCGCCGCCACGATCATCCATTCGCCGCCAATTTTTGGCCGAAGCTAGCTCTCGCCCACCTATATACTTTCTCTTCAGACCCCATCGACTAAAGCCCAACGACGACACCGCAGTTTGCCCCCATAGATTCGATGATCAACTCAAAATTTTGCCCACCACGATGATCATTAAACCCATCCAACCATCCAACCATCCAATGAATTCCCCTCCTCCTTGTGACTAAGTTCGTTGTTAGGGGCTTTGCCTGAAATGGCGTCGATGGCTTCGATGATTCATGGCCATTCGATTAGGCTATTATTCGATTTTCAAAATTCTGAACGATTTCTCTGATACACATCTTGTTAAATAAGAGAAAAAGAGGTATGGTAGAACGTGATGGAAGTATGGACGAATAGACATGGGTATGGGCTGGTTTGAAAGGTAAGGGCTGATATATTATATATTATATATATATATATATTTAAATTTAAATTATCAAGCTATAAAACGTCCAAAAATCTTAAACTCCAAACGAGGCATGCCCCGTGGTGTTCTATATGTTATAACCCTATTCCGAACACAATGGAACTTATTTCGAGACTTAATTCGACCGTATGTAGAAGATATCTTATTAAACCCAATTATTATATAAATTTTTGAAATTAGTTTTTGCGCGTTTCGATATTGTACGTCCAATGATACGTTCGATCACCATGAATTTCGTTATCATACAATAATATACTATTATGGATCCAATGAAACTTGTTTCGTCAAAATCCAAGACAGTTCCTCGGAGGGCTATTTTTACACGTTAATTAAAACGAATTATTTTAAAAACCAAATTAATCACTTTTAAATTTTATTAAAAGTTTTATTATCTTCATTCTTATTAAATAGAATTTAAACAAGCTTTGAAATCATTTTTATCCAACTTGAAACCCAAGACTCAATTATTTAAACAATTTCAACTATTAATTCAATAATTTAATTATCAAATAAATTGCTATATTTGAAACTCAAGTTATTTAACTTATAAAATTAACTTTTCAATATTCAAATTGACTAAATATTCCAAATAAATTTACTAAAATTTTGGATCGTTACACCATCCATCCACTTTACCTACATATCGGCAAAAAGAAGAAAGGAAAAAAGGGAGTCAGACATATGTCTGGTGAGTGATACACATCATATAAGTGTACAATATTAATAAGCTAGTAAAAATACACTTATGCTCGAGAACCCTACCTTGACTCGTGTCACCTGCACCCAATAAGTCAGCTTCACACAATATAATGATTTGGCGACATCATATGCTAAGGTCTCATTAAAATCTATCCCATGCATAATCACATGCCCACAATTGCACCAAAGTCTTAAACCACTATTGCCAAATAGTATTTTAAGGACTCAGCACATCTAACCATGTTTTGATGCCAAATTTACTAAGGGCTCGGCTCCTCGAAGTATGGCATATTGAGGACTAAGCTCTCCGGATTATTGCATATTGAGAACTCAACTTCTCAGACTATCGTTTATTTAGGACTTAGCTCCTTGGACTCTCGTATGTTGAGGACTCAGCTTCTCGGACTTTCACATATTGAGGACTCATCTCCTTGGACTCTCGTATATTAAGGACTCGGCTCCTCGGACTATAACATTTTAAGGACTTGGCTTCTTGACCTATTGCATATGGAGGACTCAACTCCTCGGACCATCCTATCGCCAAATATGAACCAAGCACAATGAACTTTCCTAACAAAGAAAATTTTCTAAAGTATCTCAAAATAATACAAATAGTGTACCAAAATGTTCCTTCTCTCGCCTTGATCCCGATGCCATGAATCGCATATGAAACGGAGGTCCTATGCGAGAGTTATAATCGTTTAAAGGTAGGGGTATTATTGTAGCTATTTAGTTTATAATTTAATTACTATTATATTTTTATTTTATTTATATTTCTTTTTGTATACGCTATAATAAACCAAAATCCCTCAACATCATCCCAGCTGTCGATTTCCATCACTGTTGCCATGCACCACAGGTCAAGTTTCAACCATCCGATGCCAACGGCCGCTTCCCCAAGCTAAGCCGAGCAGTTCACCACTGGTCCCATCACCTCTGACTACCCTATATGAACGTCATTACCGCCACTTCTATCATCGATTATGGAGGATTCCAACCATCTTCGATTGATCCAAGCCCATTATGACCACCTACTCGACCTCCTCTTTACATCCATGGTTCCTGATTGTAACAACCCGCATATTTTACGATTATATATTTAAATATTTTATTTAAATATAGCATCGTTAGTTGAATTTGAAGTCCGAAATGTGACTTTCTGTAGACGATCAAATCCGGACTCAGGACCACTTCCATTGAGTCCAAAACGGCGTTTGCGACCTTTTTGAGTATAAACATCGATATGTTTGGAGTTGATTAGAATTTTGATATTTTCATTTGGGGCTTTGGGTTTGGGTTTCAGCCCACTAACCCAACAAGAGAACCCAACTCCTCTACCTAATAACTCTCACTCCACTCCTCTTCATTCATTCATAACATTTCCTAACACTCTCAAGCCCTAGAAAGAATGGTGGGAAGAGGAAATTAAAATTCCTAAGCCCTAGTTTCTCTTAGGAATTCAAATTCAAGTTCTAGAAATCAAAGAGAAGCTTAGGTAAGCATCCTCTTCATCTTCTCCATCTCAATCTCTCTTCAATTTTCAGAAATTCCTAAACCCTAACTTAGAAAATATTTGCTTATGAGCTTAGATTGGAGCTTCTTGAGTTGAAGTTGGAGAGTGGTTGATCTTTCCTTTGTTTTAAAGCTTCTCACTTGTTGTTTTGGGTTTAAAGGTGAGTTCTTGAACTCACATCTATGTCTATAGCTTTCATTTGTTGTTAGGTATGAATTCCTAACATCTATTTCATGTTCAATTGCTTTTGATTTGAATTGATTTGGTGAATTTTCCAATTTTGGTATTTTGAAGTCAAAATCTTTAAAGATCCTATCTTGGATGTTTTGACATGTTTTTGGTGGTGTATCGAAGAGCCTATAGGGCTGGGTTGTCGATTGGCATAAATCCCTAGCATCCATCGCTCGTTCGATCACTTCCGGTTTGGAATTTTTGCCCTTTTTGGGCTAGGCTGATTTTTGCCTAGCAGGAAAATCCAGACGTCTGGAAGAAAATCCAGACGTCTGGAAGGAAATCCAGACGTCTGGAAGGGGGTCCCAAAAAGGCAGAGACAAAATCCAGACGTCTGGAAGGAAATCCAGACGTCTGGTTGAAAAATCCAGACGTTTGGAAGGGGTTCCTGGAAAAAGAAAAAAAGGCAGAGACAAAATCTAGACGTCTGATTCCCCAACCAGACGTCTGGTTCTGTGCATTTTTGGCTATTTTTGAGTGGATTTCCAATTTTTATCGATTTTTGTTGATTCGGTTAGTTGTTGTCAATTATTATCGACTTTGATGACTTCATTTATGGATTTTTGGGAATATCCATTTGATTGGGATTTGATATCGATTTTTATGGTTGGAATTCACGTCGTCGAATGTGGATTTTTGGTGAAAGGTTGTTTCTACAATCATTTCTATGATTTGTCACTTTTAAATACAAAGGTTTCTATACTAGTAGCAAATACTCAAACTCTTTCACAAAACTGATTTCAATGTTACTTTTAATACAAAGTTCGTTTTTAAAACCATTTTCCAATCTATTAGTATATACAAACCTTTACCTCATTCGTATGAGAAATCTAATTAAACGACTTAGCAAAACAAGTGGTATGAAACGCTTGTGTTTACTTCGTCGGTTAATTCTTGGACTTGTTCGATTGAAATCTCGTGACAATTTTCGAGTGGAAATCTACAATCTGCTCGTAAATATTTAAGTTAAGCCAGTGGTTATGGGACATCAAGCTAAACTCATTTATTTACTAGCTTAGAGTAATTTACACTTATCGATCAATGATGATCATTTTCTGATTTAGACTAGCGATGTGCGATGTCTCTTTGTTTGTGTGGGGGACTAAACCCCGTTTCAGTGGAGCTTCGACTCAAATTAGTGGGGTAGCGACCCATGGCCTTCAGGCCATTTGTGGAGCCTCATCTCAAACTTGATGGTTAGCGACCATGGAATAGCGTTCCGTTTGTGATACACGTGTTGGTGAGTTTTCATGCTCCCGTTTGTGATAGGCATCCCCCTTTGTGTTTTTTGGATTTCTAATTGTTGATTTCTGGAATTTGTGTTTCACCAATTTTTGCGATTGACATTGATATGTTTTGTCAATATTTGGGTTTTGGTGAATAAGCTAAAGAATGTGATATTCTTTTTGGATATTTGACGAGATTTGAGATATTGTATGATTTTTATTGTTATCGAATGTATACTTGTCACGGTATGACATTATTGTTATCATACGTTTTTGTGGTAGCTCTTATCCTTTCTCATCTCATATGATATTTATAGCTAGACTGATCTGTTTATTATTTTTCTTCTTAAATAATACTCGGGTCAGACCGAGGTGTTACAGGTGCTTCCACTTGAAATGCAAGTCATATTATCTGACATATTGGTATTCGCACAAAGCAATTACACAGATGGTCGCTCCTCAACAGCCTTATTCTTCGTGCTAATTGACGGCATTACCCAGTAGTGTCCTTGGTTAGTGTGAGTATAGAGGTGGGGCGTCACAGCTTGGTATCGGAGCCAGACTTCGGAACAATGTAGAATAATCTAGCAAGGATCATTGTCCTAAATCTTTCTTAGGAGTCGTGCCTTAGGATTTAATTCGAGTCATTGGACCCGTTCTATCCTATTTTTTTGTGATGCCTTATTTTATCAATCAAGTTTGTTTGATATTCATTCTGAGAATAACCATTTTTCTTTTCTTTCTTTCTTTCTTTCTTAAAGAAGAGAAATGGTTAGACCAGGCCATCTCAGCGCCGATCAATCCAGTGCTACTCCTCAAGAAAGCGTATTCGTGTCTGCCCAACAGCTTTTGGATCTTGTAAAGAATGCCCAAGCTGCCGGACCCATTCCAGAGCCTACTCACCCTAAATCCAGGTTTGCACGCTTGTGCAGAGATTATACCGATTTGGGTGGAAGGCCATTCAAGGGTTCCGAAAGCGTTATAGAAATCCAAGCTTGGCTTAGAACATGCGATCGCATCTTTTCTCGCATGAATCTTGTGGATCTATATCGAGTCCAAGTGGCTTCTAGCATGCTCCAGGAGAAAGCATTAGATTGGTATGAGCTTTTGATTTCGGAAATTATTGAAGTTGATCTTACTTGGGAGCAATTCCAGGAAAGGTTCGAGTTAAAGTTTGTGCCGGAAGCTGAAAAAGTATCTTTAGCTCGACGCTTTATTGACCTTGTTCAAGGTGAATCTTCTATGATAGATTATGTTGCATCTTTTGAGTCCCTCTCTAAATATGGGGTCGAGTACATTAATACCCCATTGAAGAAAAATCAGAGGTTTGTCTATGAGTTGAATAAGAATCTCAAAAAGCCTTTACTTCTGAAACTAGAAGTTTCTTTCAATCAGCTTGTAGATATCGCTCTTCGACTTGAAGAGGCCGATAAAGAAAGTGATGGTAATGTTGGGGGTGCCAAACAGAACTTCAATAACAACAAGAAGAGGCATCCCAATAATAAGTTCAAACCTAATCCTAACAAGAAAGGGAAGCAAGCAACTTCGGAAACAAAGACTCCTACCTCTAATCGTGGAGAATGCTACAATTGTGGATCTAAGGACCACTATGCAAATAAGTGTCTGAAGTCCCTTACTTGTCGTTATTGCAAAAGTTCTGGTCATCCTATATCTTCATGTCCCATACTTTAAAGCAAGAAAGAGGGAAAGCTGAACGTTGTGCAAGCCTCTAGTAACCCTTCTCTTGGTCAAGATATTTCTCATTCTGTCCTTGATGGCATTATTTTGTTTCATGATTATCCTATTCGAATTCTTTTGATACGGGTGCATCTCCTTCTTTTATATCAAAAGAACTTGTTGATACTTTTTCTTTAAATATTATGGGCTTGATGACTTCATTGAGAATTGTGAATCCGGTTGGTGGATCTGCAACACTCAGTTTACTTTGTAAAAATATCGAGATTATTTTATGCGATTATGCTTTCCGATCTGATTTGCAAGTTATGCGCTACTTAGGTTTCGGAATTGATTTTGGGAAAGGGTTGGCTTAATCGTTATGAAGCCCACATCCTATGTCCCGTGAGGACTATCCATCTTTGACATCCTAAATCTGTTAAGCAGATTTCTATTGTTCTTAATGATTTCGATTTCAATTTGGTGGCATCATTTTATTCCTTAAACCCACATGATGAGGAAGATGTTATTTCCCTCATTCAAGTAGTTCGTGAATTTCCCGATATCTTTGAGCCTGTCTTAATATTACCACCTAAGCGATCATTTGAGTGGTGCTAAGGTCTTTTCAGCTCGACCTTGCCACCAGTTTTCATCAGCTACGAGTTGCGGAGGATAACGTTCTACTTACCGCATTCCGCACTTGTTATGATTCTTATGAGTGGCTCGTTATGTCATTCGGTTTGACGAACCTTCCAGCTTATTTCATCCATCTTATGAATCGAGTATTCTGCGAATATTTCGATGAGTCCGTCCTTGTATTCATTAATTATGGGTGAAAATGTCAATTTAAAAAAGCAAATCTTTCTAATAAGATATATTTATAAGTATAATTGGATTTTGTTCTTAAAACGAGCAAAGAATATTCGTAAAATTTTAAGAGACATGTTTATCAAATAGAAGATGATTTTTTGTTGTATTGCCCATTGAGTGCTTTAAGAATTCTGGTCGATGCGCTTGATCAACGTTATCGATAGGAATCTCCTAAACGCTATGATGAGACAGTCAGACACAGTAAATTGACCTGTAATAAGTAAATTTTTCTAAAAAGATGATTACATAAAGTTAATTATAATTTTGAATGTCTTAGCTTTTCGAGAAAGAGGATCATGAAATAAATAATTTAGCATAGAAGCTGCTTTTCAAAAATTAAAAGAACTCTTTTCCGATGCTTCTATTCTTGAGATTCCCGAAGGGAACCAGGACTTGAATTGTTTATACCGATGCTAGTCGTATTGGTTTGGGTGTCGTTCTCATGCAAGAGGGAATGTGTTATTGCTTAAGCTTCTAGACAATTAAAGCTTACCGAGACTAGATATGCCACTCATGATCTGGTGCTTGCGGCCATTGTTTTCGCTCTTAGAGTTTGGCGTCATTTTCTTTTGGGGGAAAAATTTGTTCTGTACACCGATCGTAAATTTATGAAGTATTTGTTCTGTCAAAAGGAACTTAATTTGCGTCAACAACGTTGGCTCGAATTTCTTGCATCTTATGATCTTGATATTCTCTATACTTCCGGAAAAGGAAATCGTTTTGTCGATGCCCTTAGTCGTAAGCAATAAGCGGTTGTTTCCATGATGATGTCCGAATGAATGATCTTGAGACTTTGTCCACTTGTGAGATTTGAGATCGTGAATCTGATTCATGTTCATCCCTTGTTTTATGTAGCCTTGATGCTCATCCTTCTCTTTTAGCACCGCTTATCATCCTCAGTCCGATGGACAAACTGAGCGTGTGAATCAAACTCTTGAAGATCTTCTTCATGCATGTGTTCTTAATTTTTGGTGGAAGTTGGGAAGATCATATTTCTCTTGTTGAGTATTCTTACAATAATAGCTTCCAATCTAGTATTGGTATGGCACCTTTCGAGGCACTCCACAGAAGGCCCTACCGATCTCCTTCGTGTTGGCTTGAAGCTGGTTTTAGGTCTAGATTTTATTCATGATGCCACAAAAAAGACTGACCTTATTCGTCATAGGATGAAAGAAGCTCAAATTAGACAGAAATCCTATGCCGATAACCGAAGAAGGAAATTAGAATTTTCTGTGGGAGATTTGGTATTTATTCGTGTTTCACCTATGAAGGGTGTTGTGCGTTTCAGTCGATCGGGAAAGTTAGCACCTCGATATATTGGTGCATTTCCCATCACCGAACGCATTGGTTTGGTGGTTTATCGCCTTTTATTACCAGCTCAATTTTCTGCTCTTCATGACATATTCCACATCTCTCAACTACGGATTAGAGATTCTGATTATATTCTTAAGCCCGGTGTTGTTGAATAAATTGAAGTTTCACCTAATTTGACTTATGAGCAACATCCTATTCGTATAATTGCTACGAAGGTTAAACGCCTTCGAAATAAAGATGTTCCGCTTGTGAAAGTTCAATGGTCCTCAAATCCTAAGGATTGCTCTTGGAAATCCAGAGAATTCATCGAGCGAACACATCCAGACTTACTCTCTCGTGCTCCTTAAGGTGAACTTCTCACTCAACATTTTCTTTTGTGTTGTTATGCCTTAGAGTGGTTGTTACTCTTTATTTTCTTCTTAAGTATTGCGAGGATGCAATTTCTTAAGGAGGGGAGTCTGTAACAACCCGCATATTTTACGATTATATATTTAAATGTTATTTAAATATAGCATCGTTAGTTAAATTTGAAGTCCGAAATGTGACTTTCTGTAAACGATCGAATCCGGACTCAGGACCACTTCCATTGAGTCCAAAACGGCGTTTGCGACCTTTTTGAGTATAAACATCGATATGTTTGTAGTTGATTAGAATTTTGATATTTTCATTTGGGGCTTTGGGTTTGGGTTTCAGCCCACTAACCCAACAAAAGAACCCAACTCCTCTACCAAATAACTCCCACTCCACTCCTCTTCATTCATTCATAACATTTCCTAACACTCTTAAGCCCTAGAAAGAATGGTGGAAAGAGGAAATTAAAATTCCTAAGCCCTAGTTTCTCTTAGGAATTCAAATTCAAGTTCTAGAAATCAAAGAGAAGCTTAGGTAAGCATCCTCTTCATCTTCTCCATCTCAATCTCTCTTCAATTTTCAAAAATTCCTAAACCCTAACTTAGAAAATATTTGCTTATGAGCTTAGATTGGAGCTTCTTGAGTTGAAGTTGGAGAGTGGTTGATCTTTCCTTTGTTTTAAAGCTTCTCACTTGTTGTTTTGGGTTTAGATGTGAGTTCTTGAACTCACATCTATGTCTATAGCTTTCATTTGTTGTTAGGTATGAATTCCTAACATCTATTTCATGTTCAATTACTTTTGATTTGAATTGATTTGGTGAATTTTCCAATTTTGGTATTTTGAAGTCAAAATCTTTAAAGATCCTATCTTGGATGTTTTGACATGTTATTGGTGGTGTATCGAAGAGCCTATAGGGCTGGGTTGTCGATTGGCATAAATCCCTAGCATCCATCGCTTGTTCGATCGCTTCCGGTTTGGATTTTTTGCCCCTTTTGGGCTAAGCTGATTTTTGCCTAGCAGGAAAATCCAGACGTCTGGAAGAAAATCCAGACGTCAGGAAGGAAATCCAGACTCCTGGTTGAAAAACCAGACGTCTGGAAGGGGGTCCCTGGAAAAAGAAAAGGGCAGAGACAAAATCCAGACGTCTGGAAGAAAATACAGACGTTTGGAAGGAAATCCAGATGTCTGGTTGAAAAATCCAGACGTTTGGAAGGGGTTCCTGGAAAAAGAAAAAAAAGGCAGAGACAAAATCCAGACATCTGGTTCCCCAACCAGACGTCTGGTTCTGTGCAGTTTTGCCTATTTTGGCTGTTTTTGAGTGGATTTCCAATTTTTATCGATTTTTGTTGATCCGGTTAGTTGTTGTCAATTATTATCGACTTTGATGACTTTATTTATGGATTTTTGGAAATATCCATTTGATTGGGAATTGATATCGATTTTTATGGTTGGAATTCACGTCGTCGAATGTGGATTTTTGGTGATAGATTGTTTCTACAATCATTTCTATGATTTGTCACTTTTAAATACAAAGGTTTCTATACTAGTAGTAAATACTCAAACTCTTTCACAGAACCGATTTCAACGTTACTTTTAATACAAAGTTCGTTTTTAAAACCATTTTCCAATCTATTAGTATATACAAACCTTTACCTCATTCGTATGAGAAATCTAATTAAACGACTTAGCAAAACAAGTGGTATGAAACGCTTGCGTTTACTTCATCGGCTAATTCTTGGACTTGTTCGACTGAAATCTCATGACAATTTTCGAGTGGAAATCTACAATCTGTTCGTAAATATTTAAGTTAAGCCAGTGGTTATGGGACATGAAGCTAAACTCATTTATTTACTAGCTTAGAGTAATTTACACTTACCGATCAATGATGATCATTTTGTGATTTAGACTAGCGATGTGCGATGTCTCTTTGTTTGTGTAGGGGACTAAACCCCGTTTCAGTGGAGCTTCGGCTCAAATTGGTGGGGTAGCGACCCATGGCCTTTAGGCCGTTTGTGGAGCCTCGTCTCAAACTTGATGGTTAGCGACCATGGAATAGCGATCCGTTTGTGATACACGTGTTGGTGAGTTTTCATGCTCCCGTTTGTGATAGGCCTCCCCCTTTCTGTTTTCTAGATTTCTAATTGTTGATTTCTGGAATTTTTGTTTCACCAATTTTTGCGATTGACATTGATATGTTTTGTCAATATTTGAGGTTTGGTGAATAAGCTAAAGAATGTGATATTCTTTTTGGATATTTGACGAGATTTGAGATATTGTATGATTTTTATTGTTATCGAATGTATACTTGTTACAGTATGGCATTATTGTTATCATACGTTTTTGTGGTATCTCTTATCCTTTCTCATCTCATATGATATTTATAGCTAGACTGATCCGTTTATTATTTTTCTTCTTAAATAATACTCGGGTCAGACCGAGGTGTTACAGGTGCTTCCACTTGACTTCTTAGCAAGGGCTAGCTTCTGACTTTTGGCTAACTACTTTAGCTTAGTAGTTTTTGCTTTTATACATTTGAGTTAGAGACTCCTTGATGTATACATATTCTTTTGCTTAGCACTTGGACCCATTCTTTTGTGATGTAGTGGATCTTGTATGACCACTATTTTGATGTACACTTTTATGTGTTATATTCATATCTGTTTCCGCCTTGTGATATGAATATCTGTGACTGATTTGTGTTATGCTAATTTCTATATTTGTTTCCGAAGCCCACATAGCCACTGTGTATTAGCTTTGAGTTTGTATTTGATATGTCGGATTTCCTCTTGAAATGAAATGCAAGTCATATTATCTGACATATTGGTACTCTCACAAAGCAATTACACAGATGGTCGCTCCTCAACAGCCTTATTCTTCATGCTAATTGATGGCATTACCCAGTAGTGTCCTTGGTTAGTGTGAGTATAGAGGTGGGGCGTCACACTGATTGTCATATCGTTGTCGTTTTACCATTGGACCAAAATGGATGGTCCATGTCTACTGAACTTACGATGCGTTTTCTAACTAACCCATACACCCAATTGATGAACGAACACCACCAGTGAATTCATGTCGTCGAGAACTACAATTTGGATATAAAATATGTATAATTTAGAGCACTTTTGTATTTCACACTTTTTAATTAAGGGGTGATTAACCTTTGCTAATTACAATCAATAAAAACTCATTTTTATAATCATATAGCCATGGTATAATACATCATAATCAGATGTATATAAATAATCACTTTTAAATTATCAATGACATCATATGTATTTTGATTAACAGCCACAAGAGGTGAATTACCATGTCTTATCAATATATACACAAATAGAAAGAGTCGCATTCATTGGTCAGCCATGTATCTTCTTCAATTCGATTGTAATCCTCCTCTTTCCTCACCAGCCTAAAGTGTTTCCCTCCCAATTCGCCTTGATATTCTTTAAACTTGCTCTCTCTGTAATATTCTATTATGGCCTTTTGATTTGATGTTGTGTTGATTTGGTTTTGTTTAGAGATTAGATGAAGAAGATGGTAGGAATTAGTGACATGATGTTTAGGCTAAAGTAGAATTAAAAAACAGAATTTACATTTCTATTTATAGGCTGGAATTGTTATAGGCTGGAATTAACACGTGTTTAGTCTAAAATCTCTAAATCGCTATATTATGAAAATGCCACTGTGTTTAATTTCTTCTAATTTCTAGCCCGTTTATGTAAAATCAACAAGTTACATATGTTTTCTGACTTTAGGTGACATTTAGAATGTAATGGAATAGGCCTTGAGGCGTAATTCCAGCTCCTATAAAAATTAACCATTTTTCCATATATGTAAATTATAATTTCCCCTTCTAATTTAATTGTTTAATTTCATAAAATCACTGGGTGTTACACCATATGTCAACATAGTGATAGTTGGAGAGTTTTTCAGATTTAAACGAATGGAAGTGTCTCTTTTCCTTTCATCAAAAATCATGTCTCTTCATCATCTATATAAAGGCCCTAGAAAATGAATTTTAACAATTGATTTTATCATCTTCTCTTAATATTTCATTTCTATACTTTTGTAAGAAATATCCATTAATATCATCAATTCTCTTTGCTAATCCATACTCTTACACTTCTATCCTTCAAGGATTTGCATACCACACAAGATTGGAGAGTTTGTACTTGAATTCTCAACCTTTCTCTCCCTAGTCTCATTTTATTCCTCATTGGTTTCAAAGATATATTGCTATTGGAGGTCTATAGGATCATGGTACTTAATCTGCAAGAATTCGTATTAAAGACACAACTACTTGCCAAACCCTACCGCTTTTACTTGACACCCATAGAAAGGTGTATCTTGCCACCTGAGGAATTACAAGATTGTAAAGGTGACTTGATACCCATGGAAAGCAAATTGTGATAGTAAAATTCCATATGAGGAATACATGACTGGATGTAGGATTAAGAATCCAAACCAGTATAAATTTTTTCAATGTCATTTACTTTATTGTTTTTACTTTATATTTACTCTTTAATTATCTGCTTTGTTTGTGTTTGGTTATTGATCTAAGTAGATAAACTTTAATTTTATAAGTTAACTTTTAAATTGTTATATGTAATATTCGCCCTCCCTCTAGCTTATTAGAATCCTTAAGATCCTTTTAGCATTAGTGTGTTAGGGTAACTCACATGTCCCACAATGATGATTAAGGTTGGAAGAAGGGTGGCTTTGATGGTGGCGACATCTTGGAAGATCTCAATTAGTATTTTGGAGATGGATGTGTCGATTGTTGTTTCGAATATGAAGCAAAGATAGAAGAAGCGATGTATAGGTTTTGATGTGATGTATGGGTGGTTGTTAAGGGTAATTATGGGTGTTATGGAGCAACATCAAATTGGGGTAGAAGAAGATGTTTATAACATTATTATCCAATATCATTCTACTACTGTATTTATATTATAGTATAAATTTTATTATAGTTCCATTTAATTATGGATTTGTAGTTATATGTTTATTTTTCTCTATCATAAATTTGTAACCATGGTTGACTATTATGATGAATTTTTCTATTCGAATATTATATAGTTTTTGGAAAAGTTTTTGTATCACAATAACGCTAATTTTATATATCATTTAATTTTAAATGGAATTGCAATTCATTGTTTTGTTGGATCTTATATTTTTAGGTTATGTACGGTATCATTACATGCGTAATGAAGGCAGTTATAGTATTTCAATGCTAACATTTAAAATCATTTCAATATTTGTAATGGTTTTTATTATTCATTAGTTCATTACATACGTTTTAAATTTAAAGATTATTGTGTTTTATCATGTAACATTTCACGTTGTTATGCTGCTCATAATAGCATTTTATGAATTGGAATACTGAATATAGCACTCATATTTATATACTACCATACAATATTATTACATATGTTATTTGTTATAAATTTTTTTGAACCAGATAACAAAGCTTTGATTATAAACTCTAAATAACAATGCATTAAATCCGATAGTTAAGGGTGTGCCTTATGGGCAATTATGTAATTTGATTATATAACTCAACTCTCATAGCTAATACTATTAGAAATAAAGTATGCTTTTGAGTTTATTTTATATTTTATGCATTGTTATATTGGGATGTAATTAATTTTTTAAATACATTAAATATATACAAGTAGAAAATCCTTAAGAAAATATTTAATCGATTGCAGTTACAAATGCATTCGTAACCATAAGTATTGAATCTGATAAAATAAACACTTGTCATTAAATGTTCCTAGTAAATATGCATTGAGAATGGGATATCACTATATCAGTTGAGACTAGTGTATGTAACACTTCCCATATGATGGACGGTGACTTACTCACGATCGTTGAGGGAGTTACATATATGTACTTGTTTGGAACAATTGTAGAACTACCCACTAAGAGTCTTCTATAGGTTAACAAGTCAAATAGAAGATCTCATGTGACGATATGCAATAACGCAATAAAATAACCTTATTACAACTTTTTGTTTACAACGTTCGCTGACTAACATTTGTAATAAGAGTTTTTTACCAACCCTTCTTTACCGTCATTTGAAATAAAGTTGTTTTTAACAACTGTTTGTATACTGCAGTTGTAATAGGTTTCTTTAACAGCTTTTTCTACATGATCATTGTAAATATTAATTTATAACAACTTTAATTTATAGTTGTCTTCATCTTTTGAGGAAATATTGTTAACAACCAATGAAAATTCTTAGTCAACATAATAGTATTAATGACCATTAATAAATAATTTATAAACAATAATTATAATTTTTTTTATAATTAAAATTTATTATTATAACTAATAAGTAATAATTACTATTAATAACAAGTATAAACCGCACGTATGTGCATCTAATAGCTAGAGATATTTACTTGTTATGTGATAAAAAAATGTGTGGACGGTTATGTGTTGTAAGTGCAAAAGTTTTGGTAGTCACAACACTTTTATTTGAAGTTGTTTTGTTGGTGGTGTTGATGGCAAATTGGTAGCAAAATTCCGTTGATGTGTAGTTGAAAAGGAAATGGTAGCGGAGGTTGCAAACCGGTGGTGAGATTCTGTTGATGGATGTGGGTATTTTTGAAATTTCAAAATGACACTATGGAAATTCTATTCATTGAATTCTCTTTATTAATAGTAGATATTAATAATATTTACATAATAATTAAAATTTAATAATTAATATTCAATTATAATTAAGAAGTAATAATTAATAAATAGGAAGTAATATTTAATAATTACTATTAGATAATTCTATTAAATAATTAGTAATTAAGAATAATATTTGATAGACTATAATTAATAAGTAATATTTATTAATTAAGAAGCAATATTTATTATTTAGTATCTAATATTTGATAATCATATTTAATAATAATATTTAATTTTTCAAAAAAATTAAAATTATTAAATTTTCTAAAATAAATTTAAAAAATTCACAAAATTTAAAAACAAAATTTTGAGATTTTCCTAAAATTCAAAAGTAAAAACTTATAATAATGTTTGTTATTCCTCTCAATTTGGTCCTAAATTAGTGATTAGCGCAATAGTTTCCCTCCCTCATTTCCTCAGTAATTTTTCATTTCCTACTTATGTCATTTTTCTTGAACCTTAAATTTGCAATCTCACTGGCTAAATCCTAATAAAAAAAAATTGTATCCCTTTACTCCATCACAATCATCCTCTTCCTCCTTATGGGGTTCCCTTTCTCCACATCCGATATCCCAGTGAAAACAGTGGTTGTCCTCGTCGTAATGGAGAAACGCTCCTTCGACCGCTTGGTCGACTAGATGAAATCCCTCAACCCGCCCATCAACAGTGTCGTGAAAGGGTCTGAAACCAACCCGGTATCCCATCCGACCCAAAATCTCCCTTAATTAACTTCAAAGATAGAGCATACTACATGAAGCAAAAGAAATGTTTTACTTATACTTTGTTTTCAGAACAATATCCCTCACTCCCTCAATTTCGAATCCAAGTGAAATTACTCATCAGACCCTTACTTCTTTAAATTTACAAATCTAGCCGCCTATGAAACATGATGATTGAGCTCGACTTTACAAAACTCAAAGACCCATTTCATGAATCATCTTTATTCTCACTTCTTCCTAAAACCCTAGGTGACCATTCTAGTTTCAGTCTTCTAGCCACAGTTGAGAATCTCTTTAAATCCTCGGTAATTTTGTCTTTTGTAGATTAATACTTGGTTTTAAATCAAGAGTCTTACTGGTAGAATTCTACAATACGATCATAATATTCAACGTGGAATCGATAGAATGTGTGTTTTTGGAAATATGTAGGGTTGTTAAGTTTTATATTATGATTTATTAGCTCCAATTTAGTTTTATTTTATTATTTAAACATGTGTGAAAGCTTGCTGTTGTTTTAATGATATTAGGTAGCAAGAGGATCACCAAAGATTATGCAACTGGCACAAATAATATCATAGTGTTAGTGTTATTGATAGTCTTTATAAAGAAGATGAAACTATTGGTGCTAGTTGTAAGACTCGCGGGTAAAAGAGAAGACCTGCGTTGGGACGAAAGTGAGGTAGTTTTTCTATTAAGCTCAATGGTCCAAGGTAGTTATTTTCCATGTATTTTTTGGCACTGATTTGTAATTTTAAGTGGCCAAAATTCATTGCTCATAGGGGAACTTTGCTCATACCAGTCTAATGAATTATATCATTGTAATTCAGGGATTTCTATTAAATTCATTTTACGATAACAAAGCAATTTTCATTATTATATTGTGATAATTAATGTTAACGAATAAATTTATCAACACTAAAAGTATATAAAAGATGGGTTAATCAAAGAGAAGCCACTTCGAAGCTAGTTGAAGTCATAGGTTGATTCATGCATGGTCCCAAGTTCGTAAATCATTCTTGTATTAAAGACTTTGCTACTTCGAATGTCATGAATAGTATGAATCAATATACTATGGGCACAGTAACATTTAGGTCAATTTGTACGAAGAGATTCAAGTCAATATGCACAGCTATGTTCAAGTCTAAGTTTGATATCAATCGAGTATGAAATCACGAATTCGAATCGTGTTAATTGGCTATGCAATAGTTTGATATTCGAATTCTTATATGTACAAGGTCTAAGTATTACAACCAACAAAGATCCCCAATTCAATTTAGGGTTTACAAAGTTAAAGATGTATGAGATTGGAGAGAATGAGAATCGTCCTCTAGAATGGCACCCATAGGGTCATATTTATAGAGGAAGAGCGGAAGGGTCTTCGATGTAGATAAGCTCCGACGATGGAGTCGGTATGGACTTTGATGTTGCTATGTGTTAGGTCTCCGCTTTGCTCCTTTAGTAAAAGCATGTGAAAAATACAATCTTTGCTAGCGGCGGTCTTCAGCATGACGGCCGATGCCCTTTGAAAGCGGGCAATGACTTCGACAATGATAACCATAAAGCGGTATTAAGGTCTTCGTAGATATTGATAGTGTCCACATCAATACTGCTTCGTATAGATACGCGATGTCCTCCGAATGATGATAAAACATGCTGACGAAGTGCTGTGCTGAGCATTAATGAAGAGCGGCGTAACTCTGTATTCCTTTAATATCATCGGTGAGCAATACCTTCAAAGTGCTTATAAAGTGTGGCACTACTTTAATGTAGTATTGATTGCCTTCAGGGTTATAATCAGTAAGCCAGCTTTGGTAATGATAAATGAGTAGTGGCACCTCCAATACATTGATGGTAGAATGTCTTCGAGAGTGATGACGATTGTGTTCGAAGTGAAGCTCCTTATCATGCAAGGAGGTGTCAGTAGGGCTTAACATCAATGAGTTGCATTATGGATCACTTCGACACTCATTGATGGCTTTCGAAGTTGCTTATACTCGATTTCCTTAGCCTTATTGGTTACACACAACACTATATGTATGCGGTCATTGATAAAGTGTGGTATTCCACTCCGGTTTTGTTGACATGCGACACTGCTTGCATGGTATTTACGCTCAAAGTGAGTGAGGGGTCATCGCATGTCAACAAAGGTAGGTGACATGGTGGATCTCGATGTGAATGAGGTTTAATATAAAAACCTGGTAGACAGACGGAGGGTTAGGCAAAAAGCTCTTCGAGAGGACTAGTATGAGCTCCGAAGCTTTTATTCCCAGGCTAATTCTTCTTTGGTTATCGGAGATTGCCCTTCAACATTGAATTGCTTATGGACTTTAAAGTCAAATTTCCTTGTCGTTCAACTTCTTGTTCCTTCTCATTGTAATTTTATTTCCAAACCTAAAACTTACTTTAATGATGGATTAGTAATTTAATATATTGATAATTTATTTGACGAAAAATCAAAAAATTAGGAAATATCTGGTAATAATTTTGAAGAAAAACTTAGGAAACCATTTGATAATAAAGAAGCCGGGGATTTAGTATATCATCTGATGATAAGAAACCTAAAATACCATCTTCGAGTAATAAGAAATTTAGGATAATATCTAGTAATAAGATGACCCGAAAACCATTTGATAATAAGAAATCCAGAATTCCATCTAATACTAAGTAGACCAGAAATCTGTTTAGTAATAAGAAGACCAGAAATCCAAAATTCCATCTGATAATAAGAAGACCAGAAATCCAGAATTTCATCTGATATTAAGAAGACCATAAATTCATCTAGTAGTAATAGAAGGCTAGAAACGCAATCCAATAATATGAAAACTTGAATTCCGCAAGAAAACCATAAATTCAATAGGAAATCCAAAAATCAGCAAAAAAACCATAAATTCAATACGAAATCCAAAAATCACAAAGAAAGCCAACAAAAAAACCAGGAATTCAATCGTCAAGAAATCATAAATTCAATCAAAATAAACTCAATCAAACGCTTGTCAGAATTTCATTTGATAATAAGAAACTCAGAATTACATTCAATAGTAATAGAAATTTAGAAACTCATCTAGCAATAGCAAAAGATTTGTGATTTCACCTAATACTAACTTTGCAACCTTACCTAAAATGCTAGATCGAATGTTTTACCATGGACTAATGTTTCGAATAGTAACGAAGACTCTTGTTGTCTAACAGAATGCTTCTTATTAGGAGATATTAAGTTAATGAGGTTTTTGTTATTTATTATTGTTATTACTATTATTATATTGGAGCCAAGCAGCTCTGTTCAATCATTCAGCCATTCAGAAAAGTAGTTCTGTTTAGCTATTCAACCATTCAGTAAGTAGTTCCATTCGACCATTTAACCATTCAGTAGGTAGTTCCATTCAGCCGTTCAGCTTTTTAGTTGTTTAGCTTTTCATCCATTCAGCCGTTCAACGGGTAGTTCCGTTCGATTGTTTAGCTGTTCAGTAGGTAGTTCCGTTCAATTGTTTAGTCGTTCAGCAGGTAGTTCCATTCGGCTGTTTGGTTGTTCATAGGGCCCAATTAGTTTATTAATACTTATTATATATAGACCTTCCCTTGAAGGTTTCTTTATTTCTATGTCTAAACTGGTTTTATTAGAAACTTGTTTTGATCTATTTCCTTGAATTAAATTATTCTTATCCTTTTAGTAAGGATTTACTCTTTTCTTAATTCCCTTTGCCTCTTCATTGGTCTTTGGATTCCATCGTATCTTTTATCTTTGCTTCTTTTTGGGTTTTGGACATATTAATCTCATTTTCTTTTTGCCACTTCTTCGGCTTTACCCTTGCTTTGGGTTGTGGAAATCTTCGTTCATTTACTTGTTTGTGCCCCTTCTTAGGCTTTGCCTTTGCTTTGGGTTGTGGACATCTTCGTCCTTTTCCTTTTTCCCCTTCTTAGGCCTTGCTTTTGATTCGGGATGTGGACATCTTCGTCCTTTTCCTTTTGCCCCTTCTTGGGCCTTGCCTTTGATTCGGGCTGTGGACATCTTCGTCCTTTTACTTGTTTGTGCCCCTTCTTGGGCTTTGCCTTTGCTTTGGGTTGTGGACATCTTCATCCTTTTCCTTTTGCCCATTCTTCGGCCTTGCTTTTGATTCGGGCAGTGGACATCTTTGTCCTTTTACTTATTTATGCCCCTTCTTGGGCTTTGCCTTTGCTTTGGGTTGTGGACATCTTCATCCTTTTGCCCCTTTTTGGGTCTTGCCTTTGATTCGGGCTGTTGACATCTTCATCCATTTATTGGTTCGTTGAAATCACTCGGAAATTCATCGGGGGCTTTGTTGGGTGTTGGACCCTCCTCCCTCTAAGAGGTACTCCAGACTGGCCGAAGGCTTTTTTGGTGCTTCAGAGTGGACATCGAAGGCTTTGGTGCTCCGGAGTGGACATAGGAGGCTTTAAAGAAGTTTTTCTTTTGAAAATTTTGTTTGTGAAAATAACTTTTAGCCAATTATAATATTTGTGAAAACCCATTTCTTTTTAACATCGAATTTTCTATCATGAAACTTCTTTCTATAAGAAATAATTTTTCTTAAAAAAAATCTCTTTGATAAATCAAGAAATTATTCCCTAAAATTGGTCTTTCTTTCGAAAAGGTTTTGGATATTTAGACTTTCTAATGCAGAAGTCCTTTCCTAGCATTTCCACCAAGAAGGGTTTTTAAGTCACTCTCGTGGTAGAAATGCAAACTATAATAGGAGACTGAGTGGTCATGATCCATGAACCAATAGTCTTTTAGTTGAGAGTTTACTATTCTAATTAGAGTTTTTGCTAATGAATCTGGGTAGTTCTAAAATCTTTTCCTGAGAGAATATGTATAGGTCCTTCTTTGTCAATAATTTCGGAAAGCTTTGAAAACGCTTTTGTCAGGATGGGGTTAGCCAAAATCTTTAGTAGGCATTTACCAATGCTAAGTAATACTTTTTCGAAGACTGTATAAATCTTTCTTGAAATAGATAAACATTTGTCTTCCCCGATCCTTAGGGTGGTTTAAAATAATCCTTCTTGATTTTTGAAAGTAATTTTTCTTGAAAACATGCTTAGAAAATCATTTTTAGCAATAAAATGACTTGTTGAAAATAAGGTTGGTGTATCTACTTCCACCTTTATATGATATATATAATTGTACCTCTTCAGATTTTGCTTACCAAAAAAGAATGCCTTTTTTCTAAGTCCGAAAAGTCATGATTTACGAACTAATAGACTTTTACAGACAATAGCATGCTTGTTCCTAAGAATTTCTTCTTTTGGAAAGACTTTGGATGTTTGCCTCTCCCTAGAAACTGGTTTATGATGGAAGGTTGATGGTAATGCATTGATTCAAGTGTTGAGATAGAGAGTTATTTCATCCTGGATATTTGATTTATCTTTTCTTCAAAGAGGACGAGACATTGGCTACGTTTTGATAGGGAAATTCAAATCCTTCCATGTGCAGTGGATTGGTTTTGTTTTAACCTGAAAGACACTCGAATTTTATGTTAATACTTGATCAATTTCAAGTGCAAATCAATTAAGAAATTTTTATGAGTAAAGATAATCCGTGGTAGGCATCCGCTATAAAACTTCACAGTTTGACTAGAACTAGAATTTGAAGTTGCTAAGTTGTTTTTTCGGTATAGAAAAGGTTAAGCTTCAGAGGCTTTTACTATTCTCTTCAAAGTGGAAGAATCCTTCAAGCTTCCCTAATGAACTCTTTTAGAAACCCTGACTTGATTATATTTTGAATTATTCTTTCTAACGTGCGACATTTGTCAGTTTTATGTACGTTTACTTTATGATAATCAAAATAATCTTTTCCTTTATTCGACTAAGGATGGCCCGATATTTTGTAGGAAGTGGAGAAATTTTCATCATCTTTTGTCGCGCCGAAAGTGTTGGAAAGCGATTTGTTTAAATTTACATAGTTGGATTCAGAAATCTCCCTCTACCTCCTTCTTCTACTCTTATTCCCTTTGTGCCTTTTGCTAGGATGTTCGGAGTTGGACTGTCCATCTCTTTGGTTTTGTCAAGATTTCTTCATGGCATAGTACATCTCGCTCATTTGAATCAATTTTTTGGCATGAATATAGAAGTGTTATAGATCTTTATATCCATGAATATAAAGTTCCTCCCAAAAAGGAGTTTGTTCGATTAAACCTTAACGAACTGCCATCAACATTTCTCTATTGGTTACATCTTCTGCTTTTAATGCTTCTGTATTAAATCTCTTTAGGTATTTGCCAAACAAATCTCCTGGCCTTTGCTTGATATTAGCTAACATGCTGGAATCCATGGTTAGGTCTTTGTATATGTAAAAATGTGTCAAAAATTCATAGGAAAGTTGCTCCCAAGAATAGACGGTCTTTCCTCGGCAATTCTTATACCATTTGATAGCTACTCCATGAGAAGTTACTGGAAAAAGCTTGCAATGAATTGCTCCTGAAGCGTTATACAAATCCATATGGTTTTCGAAAGCTACAAGGTGATCAACTAGATTAGTAGTTCCATCATACTTTAGTGGAGAAATATTGACGTGAGAGGAATTAAAACAGTCATTATTTCTTCTAAAAATAGAGTTTTTCAAAAGTTATTATTTTTCTTTAGGTCAAGGGTTCTCTCCTCCTTAAGCATACCCTTTGTTATTTGGTTGAGAGTGTCATTTTGGTTGGTTTCATCATCATGGTGGTCACTATTATATCCTTCTATTGAGCCATCGAATTATTCGAGGAGCATTCTTGCTTGACTTTCTTGATTTTCATTTTGTTGGCTTGTCATAATCCCTTTGCTTTCTTTTGTTTGCAACTTTGGTAAGTATGTGCCAACCACCTCATTTTGGACCTTACTTGGAGATTTACTTCTTCGACCATATTGCTTGTGAGTTTTGTTAGAATTGAAGGTTGTCCAACTTCCATATTCTCTAGATTGAAGCTCATGAAGATATTGTCTTCCAAAGTTGTTTGTAATGTAGCTTCTTTATTCGGGATGTTGTCACTGTTTCCTTTGGTTCTCACCATTTTCTCTAAGATGAGAGAATGTTATATAATTAGTTTATGGATAGGGTTATAAGGAATTAGAGGTTCGGGCCCTTCTTTTAGCGCTAAAATGTTAACGAATAAATTTGTCAACACCCAAAATATAAAAGATGGACTAATCAAAGAGAAGCCTCTTCGAAGCTAGTCGAACATCTCCTCTTTGAGGTTAGTCGAAGTCATAGGTTGGTGCATGCATGGTCCCAAGTTCGTAAATCATTCTTGTATTGAAGACTTTGCTACATCGAATGTCATAAATAATATGAATAAATATACTATGGGCAAAGTAACGTACATGTCAATCTGTGTGAAGAGATTCAAGTCAATATGCACAACTACGTTCAAGTCTAAGTTCGAAATCAATCAAGTATGCAAGTCACGAATTCGAATCGTGTCAATAGGCTATGCAATAGTTTGATACTCGAATTCTCATATGTACAAGGTCTAAGTATTTCAATCAACAAAGATTCCCAATTCAATTAGGGTTTACAAAGTTAAAATATATAAGATCGGAGAGAATGAGAATGTCTTCTAGAATGGCACCCCTAGGGTCATATTTATAGAAGAAGAGCGGTAGTGTCTTCGACATGGATATTTATAGCACAACCCCTTTTCTGGTTTTTTATTCTACAATTAGTATATAAGACACTATTCATCTGTCCAATCACTCATGAACCTTATTTTTGAATTACTTAGGCAGCTATAGTTATTCTCGTTGATTTGTTGATAATTTTGAATTAACTTAATATATCATTTGACAACTATTATGAACCAGATGCAAACTTTAGTTTGAGCATCAATAACGTTGATGACCTAGATGAATATTTAATAACCTTCGACCAAATGCAAAGTAATCTTTATATTCTTATTCACATGCACACACAAAGTGGTGACTGAAAAAATATGCATAAAACTTATGGATATACCTCTACTTGATTCAATAATAGATGCTGAAAAGGAGATACAGAAATTAAGGGGTGGAGTTCTTAAATGTTGCATAGTAGGATCATGGTATAAAGACTAATAAATGCCGTTCTTGATTATTAGGGTATGCATTTTCCGTCCTTTTAACCGAGAAATGTCAATGCATTGAAACACATTTTAGGCTAAATTGTAACTTTATTTAATCCAAAACCCGGTCCTATTGTTGTTGTATAGTATGGATTTTCACACATACTCAAATATTCATTGACTATTGAAACATGCACTTACACTTAAATAGCTAAATATAAATGTTTTATACACTAAATAACATTTACGTAGTTATAATATAGTTAATGTCCAATGGGGAATATAGTGAGACGATGAAAGGAAAATTTTAGCTACATAGTTTGAACAATTAATACCTAAAATTTCATACATCCCATCCTTCCTAAAATGTATTTACATTAATAGTGGGATAAAAAGTATATATATAGTACCTAGGTTCTTGAAAACATAAATAGTAGAAATACACGGTTATGATTGCTAACTTCAGTATGTCTTTTATGTTAAGCGTTAATTACTGTAATGTTTAACATAATATATAAAAGATTACCCTTCTAAAGGACCTCATATTAGTGTTGATATATTGCATGCATGATTCATTGCATTGTATGTTAAATATAAAAAGAGTAATATTAACATTTTTGGATATATTTGTAAATAAAAAATTGGAAAAGTTATGGATAGTGCCTCACTGGTAGCCAATTTTTCTACAAGTTTATCCCACAACATATAGTACAACATGTGCAACATTTCTTTTACTTCTATTTTGTTTTAAGAACAGCTTCCCTCTTTCACACGAACAGATGCAGGTAAGTAGCAAAAAAAGACCACAACTTTTGAGACTGAAAATAAGTGTAACGATCAGTAAATTTTAAAGGTTTTAATAACGTAATTAACTGAAATTTTGTGAAATTTTAAATAATAAAATTTGGAAATGGAAATTTAATATTTGGAATACATCTACTCAAACATAGTAAGTGGTAAATTTTCATCAGATAATTTGAAAGTTTATTTTGTTGTGTAATTTTATTTCAATTAAAATCAGTTAAAAGTTGATGTAAATAAAATATTTTCAAACCTGAATATTTTATATAATAAATTTGTAAATCATTTTCTGAGTAAGACGTCATATTTCGTTTTGTCAAAATTGGACTCCTCTAGCTCCGTTTATCTTATTTTCTGCAATTTTGCAGCATTTCCGGTAACGGAAATTTGAATTTTTATAATTCGATCATATCACTGATATCTGTGTACCGTTCTATTCGCCTCATCGTGCTGATCTCCGCAGTATATTTATTTCTATATTTTGAGGTCCGGTACGCGACGGAAACGATAAAACGGTACGTCGTATCGGTATCATAAATTGTGACTTTTAATTTACGGTGCCTTTTCAAATTTGAACGTGCAGCTCAAGGAATCAAATTCATTGCTTTAATATTTTTTCCGGAATCAAAGCTTCTGACCGTTGCTATTTCATTACTTCTATATATATTGCTGGTGACTTTTCATTTGGCTGCACCGTTCATTTCAGAGAAAAAAAATATAAGGGTCTGTTTGCTTTCATTTTGTATTTTGAGTTTTGTGTTTTCAACTTGTACTAAGAAATACCAAGAAATAAGAGAAGAAAGTTTACAATTCTTAGCCATTACGACGACCAACGGACGACGAAGGAGTTAGATTGTTCTTCGTGTTTTTGTCATCTTTCAAAACACGAAAAACATAATAAACTTGTTTTCTATTTTACATGTTAATTTCATTTTTCAAAATTATTTGTTTTTCAACAATACATACGACGAATGCACTTTTGTATAGATGAAAATACAAAACTAAAAACGATAAGAAAAATGGGACCTAAGTTTGTTTAGTGTAGCTTTCTCTCTCTCCTCCAGTTTGCCTTTATAACCTTTCTTTTTTTGCAAAGCTTGATATTATTTGTTGTCGCCTAGCTTACTTCCAGATCTCCATCACAAAACTTCTCCACCCCGAGCTTTCCACCTTCGCCTCTCCCCGCATCATTCAGCTTTCCCTTCCACCGTTCCTCTCCCTCCTGTTCACCATCCAACGCAGGCCGACCAAGTGCCAAATCCATCAAGCACCCTTTAAGACCCGCCTTGCAGCAGCCAAACGCTAGTCCCTCTCCGCCTCACTGACAAACCGAACCTGACCGACTTCCGCCACCGAACTTCGAGCAGCAGCCACGCAGCGACTTACCTTCCCCCTGCCATCTTCCACGTGTAGCATCTCCGCCCCTAGCCCACGCCAACCACAGAACTCGACCACCGCCTACCTCGCGCCCCATCACTTCTTCCCTCCGCTTAGCCTGCGACCCGCTCCACTGCATCACAACCTCGGCTTCTCCGACCACCCACGTATGCCCATTCACTCCTGACCAAACACTCCAGACCGCCATTCACCTTAGCCTCCTCCGACCCAGACCTGCCCTCAAGAACAAACACGACCAGATCACACCCACTCTCCTCCGCCGAAGCCTCCCCTCTCATAGTCGCGCTGTTGCCAAACCCGAGCAAACCCTATAGCCACTGCCGAACTGCCAACGCATGGCCATCTTGAAATTTCAGTGAGTATCTTTTGTTTTCTCTCCTGTGCTTGTTTTCTATATTTTACTGTGTAATTTTAAAAAGTATATCGTGTCTATATCTTGATTTGGAAATTTAGAAAGAAATATAAGATAAGTTGTATTGTTATAGTTTATGTTAGTATGATATATATATATATATACATATATATTATTATTTGTTATGTAAGTTTATATATATAGAATTGTTTGTTTATTTATATATATATGCTTTGTTATTTATAAAAGCATATAAGTTATTTGGTTTATTTTATATATGTTTGTTTATTAAGAGAATCTGCACATAACTATAAACAATCTGATTTGTATATATATGTTATACTGTTAAAGTAACTCCAACAGTTCGGAGTGCGGAAATTGGATTTTCTGCACTCCGAAATGTTGGAGGCCTCATTCCTACAATGAAAATGGAGCCAGGCGCCTGTTGAATAGACGCCTGGGCATCAGGCGCCTGTTCAACAGGCGCCCGTGTTTTTTAAACATCGGGCGCCTGTTCAACAAGCGCCTGTTCAACAGGCGCTTGGTGATTGCGCCTATAACAGGCGCTTTCAGCCCCTCCCCCCTCATTTTTACTTCTTCTAACCTCTTCTCTGTTAAATTTTTTTATTCTACTTTGCGTCCAAATGCCGCCACGTCCGGTCAAAACTGGTAGACGCACCATTTGATATGCGACCGATGCCAATATCGGACCAGCTCATGTCCCTCCTGATGCTACCGTGACTCCAGACGATCTTCGATCCTTACACGACTTGCCCTCTACTGTTTCGCATCGACTTACTGCAGCTATAGCGACGCCACAGGTATACGTTTATTTCTTTATTGCTTGATGAACAACCGTGTAACTATATATGGATGATAATTGTTTGTTTATTTTAACACTAAAGAATCAAATTTTTAGGTTCGTCACGTAGCGATGCGAGGTAGTTGGTATAGGTTTATGTCTGAGTATTTTGATCAGTTACCACAGCCGATTTTGGATAGGCTACATGCGTCACCATTTGGTGAATTTCTAGATTTACCTAGATTTGCACATGTAGATTGTTGCCTGGTAGAGGCCCTCACCAAGAGATGGTGGCCTAGCACTCACACATTTCATTTCCCTGATTTTGAGCTAGGATTGACTCCTCTAGATTTTTATATGCTCACCGGCATAGAGGTTGGTCGACCGGACCGTCTCCCTGTTCCATTTGATAGTTCCTTTGAGGAGTTCGAGTCATATTCAGCTTATTTACCGACTTTGGCCGATGAGGAGGTTAGAGGAGGAGTTGTTACTCTCCCTTGTTTGCAGCGTTATATAGTAGAGTACATGGCCATTGAGGATATGCACACTCCGGTTATCCGTGCATTCATATTATACCTTTTTGGGTCTACATTTTTTAGTAACAATAAGGGTACTATTAGACTTGGTTTTCTGCCTGGGTTAGTAGATGTGGATGGACTACATATATATGATTACGGTACCGCTATTATTGGTTATTTGTACGTAGCATTAGACACTTATGCGCTTCAGCAGTCTAGACAGATGTATGGATTTTGGTACATTCTTCTATTTTGGTACTACGAGTATACTGCCAATATGCACCTACGACTTATTGTAGAGGTGAATGCCACACCTTATATTTACTTTCCTAGATTGCGTCGTTGGGGTCCTCCTATGCATTTGTCCCGTGTTGCACAAGGGGTGCACAATGAGCTGATGGAGGCTAGACAGCAGATGGATATGAGGCGGCGTGGTAACATTATCATTCGTCCATGGGATCAGTACTTACAGTTCCTAGAGCCCGGTCCAGATCATCCACTCACTTTACAGTTTTCCATGTCGCGATGCAGGATTTGCTTTCAGGTTCCTACATGTCCATTCATATGGTATTTAGGGGATCAGTGTTGGCTATAGTTGTACGGTATAGTTCGCATTCCATTAGACCGCTACCATGGGATGATATGTATGGTGATATTAGAGTTGGACCAGCTTATATTCTTGCGATGAGGGGTGCAGGATGGGTGGATGGTGAGCCATTACAGTTCTGGGAGACTTTGATTCATATTGGGCTCGAGTAGCCCCACGTGCTTACGCGTTGCCTGATTATATTTGGGGTTTGAACTCCGATCATATTGGTCCGCGTACCTCTTCTGGTAGAGTTCCACTACCGCCTGCCACCTTTGAGCCTACATCATCTCAGTACACGCAGCCTCCTACTTTCGACCCCCCCTCATTCGTTTAGAGCGTATGATGTACACGGTCAGGTGGTGGAGTATCCCTTGTAGTATCCTACAGACGACGCTATTACGGGTATACCATCTGCCGGATTGTATCAGCCTCATCAGGTTTGTATGAGTTTTAAATTTTCTTTAAACTACTTGTCATTATATTATCCACCTATGTATAATTTTTCTTGTGCGCATATCAGTTTTCTCAGTACATGGATTATGATAGACGAATGATTGCTGCATTTGAGCGTATGACGCTCGATTATACAGGGAAGATGTATCAGAGTTACCAGACTGCGGTCCAACAGCAGCAGACTCAGTATGATGCGCAGATACAGGGATTACAGACCCAGATTCAGCAGCTTCAGGAGCAACTCCATGCCGGACCTCAGCCTCACGACTTTGATGACGTCAACGACGACAGTGACGATGATAGTGGAGACGATGAGGAGATTGATAGCGGTTCTGATCACATAGACTAATGTGCTGCATTTAGATGTTTTAGACTGTGTTATTATTTTTCACACCTTACATTAGTTGGTTGCGTATTATGTTGGTAATGATGCTACTGTTATATGTTATATTTTATGTTGAGTATTGCATTGTGTTGATTTTAATTTATGCTTGTTTATTATTGAGCGTATATGTATTGGAAGTGTGGCGATTTTGAAGTAACAAACACAGTTGTGTTTGTTTGTCAAATTTTTTTATGGATGTTTGACACGTGGACGTTAATCTCATGCTTCATTTTATTGATGTGGATCACAACCTCTTTATTTAAGAGAAAGTTTTATACTCTAATGTCACAACATTTAAAAGTTCGGTAAATTCAATCAATGTGTAACATAATATTTTCGGCTACAGAATTGAAACAGTTAGTAAATTGTTTTATACAAACTGATCAGATGTGCGACGATGAAGAGATAATGGCAAATCAGTTTTGGGACACTATTGTTGAACTTTACAATAGCAATGTTGAGTGTAGAAGTAGACGTACGAAGGTAGAGTTGAGGACTGCTTATGGGAACTTCTACAACGCCTGTACGCGGTACAGTACAGTTATCAATGAGGTTATATTTGAAAATTTGTTCGAACCAACCCGTTCCACATTTGAAGGTCGTTACTTTCTCAAATATCACAGCACATTCACTGGACATGAGGCTTATATCATACGTCAAAATTGGCTAGAACGATATGGATATCCATAATTTGAGTGTATTCTCGTTGAGTTTCTTAGTGTCAGTTCTAATTCCTATTCGGGGTATTTTTTGTTGGTTGTATTATTGTGGAGTGTATTATTGTGGAGTGTATTATTGTGGAGTGTATTATTGTGGAGTGTATGCATTGTCGTTGATTGTATTAATGTTTGGGTGTTTCAGTAACATTGACTTGTTTCTTTCTGTATTATTGCGTTAAGAACATGGCTACAGTTGTATGATGGGATGATACACTACATCAACAGTCAGTAGTGTATGGAGGGGACAAGATAGTGCAGACGTGACACTACAGCCAAGACACTGCTTCAACAGTAAATGTTAAGAACATGGCTACAGTTGTATGTTAAGAACATGGCTATAGTTGTATGATGGGACGAGACACTACTTCAACAGTAAATAGTGTTTAGATGTTTGTTTGTTTTGTTAAGAAAGCCAACATGTGATTTAAGCTATAAAAGGCTTGCAAGATGCTGAGAAGTATTATCGCTCATTATTATTTCATACAATTTCAAATATAACAAATGGCGGCAGAAGATTATATTTTTTTTGATGATAGCGACGACGAAATTGATCAAATGATGGAAGATCATTTTCGCCGCGAAAAGGAACTACTAAGTATGGCTGCACTACAGGTTGGTCAATCGAGCAGGCAACACGGTGGATCAGTTATTGGTTGTCGGTATAAAAATCGTAGACATTCATGGCACAACGACAGACTGATGGAAGACTACTTTGTTCCAAATCCTACTTACACAGATGCTGATTTTAGAAGAAGATTCTGCATGCGGCGTCCTCTATTTCTTCGAATCCTACACTGTATCAAGCAGCATGACAAATATTTTATCTTCAAACCCAATGCATCTCGTACAATGGGATTGACTGGAATTCAAAAAATGACAGCTGCACTCAGAATGCTTGCATATGCAGGACCGGCGGACGCGCTTGATGAAAATTTGAAAGTGGCGGAAAGCACGGTATTAGAGTGTTTGGAAAATTTATGTCAAGCTATCGTGGACATTTACGGTGATCAATACTTACGCCGACCAAACGAGGCGGATATAGTTAAGTTATTAAATATGCATGGTAGTAGAGGTTGGCCTGGAATGTTAGGCAGTATAGACTGCATGCATTGGGAGTGGAAGAATTGTCCAAAGGCGTATGCTGGAGCTTATCAGGGTAAGTCTCGTAGGTCCTCTATTATTCTTGAAGCCATAGCATCATATGACTTATGGATATGGCATGCATTTTTTGGAATGCCAGGTTCGAACAATGATCTTAACGTAGTCGAATGATCTACATTGTTCAATGATTTAGCAAATGGTAGATCAACTCCTTGTACCTTTACTTTAGGAGGTAACACGTACGATCACGGATATTATCTTGGTGATGGTATATATCCTAAATGTAGTACCATTGTCAAGACAATTCCTAACCCACAAAACAATAAACAATCAAAGTTTGCAGCGATGCAAGAAGGCCAGAGGAAGGATGTTGAAAGAGCATTTGGGGTTCTTCAGTCTAGATTTGCCATAGTCAGTAATCCATGCAGACTTTGGTCACCAGTTAAAATGACCAAAATAATATACACTTGTATTATTTTACATAATATGATTATAGAGGATGAAAGAGACATGGAGGAAGATTACTTTTACGAGGGTGCTCCTACACCACCGCATGTTTGGCGCAACGATATGATTGGAAGCGCACTAGAACTCAAGTTTCATGTAGAAAGCCAAATGTCATACCATAGTGTTCAACTTCATCGAAGACTACAAAATGATCTCATAGATCATCTTTGGAGGTTTTCTGGAAATCAGTGAAACTATATTTCTGTTCTTACTTTTCCTATTGTTGTTTATGTTGTTGTTACTTATTACTGTTATTGTAATCTGTTTATGTATAATTAACCTAATGTTGTTAAAATCTTTTTTCAATGTAATGCAATTTCAATGAAAATATTTATATTAATAATTGCTTGCATTCAGAACACAATACAAATAACGGTAACTAAAAGATACAAAGGTTGTAAAAACGGTAATTCATTTAATTGTGAGGAATGCGGATTAAGGATCTTAAGGCTAGAATTAACACTAGAGGGGGGTGAATAGTGTTTTAAGAAATTTGTTAATCTTTTTGAGTTTATCTTAATTTGTTAACAATGTATACACTAATCAGACACAGATATGAACACAGAATCAAACACAGATGCAAATATAAAGTAAAAGCGGTAAAGGAAAGAACACACCGGATTTTATACTGGTTCGGAGTTACCCTACATCCAGTCCCGCAACACAAATACGGATTTTCGTTCAAAAACAATTCTTACAAATACAACCCTCGGTTTCAAGGCTACGAGGTACACCCTCCAGAATCACAATCCTCTGGGTAGAGATACTTGATTTACCGGGCAACAAGTTCACCCAATTGATTTCCAGGGCTACAATCACACCTTCTCTCGCTCAATTGATTACAAAAAGTCTATAACTCAGATTAGCACTTGGATCTTGTAGAGATAGTGGAGAGAATCAAAACCAGAAATTATCTAGTTAGATTCGATATTGATTTCGGCAGAGTAATGGTGTAATTTGTAAATAAGAAAGTGGAGAAGAAGAAGAGAAGTTAAATCAGAGAAAAAAAGTAATTAAAATTCGTTAAAAACACCCTTTATTTATAGTAGATCAATAGCCATGTCCATTGGTTAAGGGATGTGGCGAATAGACACTTCTTTTTAAAAAACAATTTAACTGTCACCATGTCGACAGGGGTACATGTGACCATGTCGACATGCCCTTGTATTTTTTGGTGATTTGTTTTTCTTTGAAAATAATTTCTATATTATATTATATTTATATTTAAACTTTAAAATATACTTATATATAGTTATAATACATAAATAACTATAGAGAACAATATTAAAATATATATAATAATTTTCTATACTTTTATATTTAAATCTTAAGTATAAATATATAAAACAGCTAAATATATTAATATCAGAATTATAGTTTAAAAACTTAGGATAATAATTTAAAATCAAAGATATTTAAAATTAAGGATATTTAAAACCAAGGATATTTTTGAGGCTAAAATATATTGAAAAACCAGGACAGATTATTTTGGTTTTTAAACAGGAATATTTAAAATCATTTTGAAAAACAAGCTATATATTTTGAAAGTCATTTTGAAATAAAAGTAAGTGGATACAAAAAGATGTTCCACTAGATTTTTCGTAGGTTCCATCCCTTTAACGAGCACGAAGTGGATTCCATTCCACAAATAAAATAGATTTTAAGATGTCAGTGCCTTTCTATGAGTTTAACAATATTCCTAACTATATAACTTATCTTGGAAACTTGAACTCTTGAAATTCTTGATACTCATGAGTCTTGAATCTTGATATCTTCAATCTTTGATCTTGAATCTTTATACTGTACAGTTCTTCATTCTTTAGTACCTGCAAACATATCTATATATATCTACACAATAATGTTAGTATTATATATTTTATAATCTAATTCTAAGTAAGGTTGTTGTCATCAAAACCACTCCTCAGGGACTAACAATCTCCCCCTTTTTGATGATGACAACCTTTGTTTATAAAATATCACTTCTATCCTAATACTTCTAATAACTCCCCCTTAATCTATGCCTAACTATCCTATTTTATACTTCTCCCCCTTTGTCATCAACAAAAACCATATAACTCCATAATTATAATACTATATAATTCTATATAACTCTATATAACTCTATATAACTCTATATAACTTTATATAACTCCCCCTGAAACTAAGACTACATTACTTGTGATTATAATGATAGTGTTATCATACATAATCAATACTTAACTTTAAAATAAACTCTTAATAACTACTTTTCCTAACTACTAAACTATTTATTCAAAAGATAAGAGAATATACGAATAAGAGAACACAATTTATTTATTCATAATGGAGTTTTTTTTAATATAAAAATAGATAATTAAACTGATAATCATGATAACTTAAAAGATCATATATTATTAATACTAATCATATGTATATTATATTTTACACACGTAATATCAATCCATACTAAGTCAAATTCAAGCAAATCAAACCAAATCCTAATTAAGCAAGCAAACAAATAAAAATTAAACAAAGTTAATCAAATATTATGAGGAACATCAACCCATCCTTCTTCTCCAAAGATAGGGTCTTGTTTGATGGCATCCCAATTCTCATTATCAACAAAGAGAGAAACGGGAGGATGTGCTTCATTATCATCCTTGTGCAGGGAGAAAATCATCCATCGAATTACTTCGAAATGCCTTTCTTGCTCCTTGATCATCTGCATTTGACTCAATTCTAAGTGACGCTGATTACGGAGAATGATAGAGAGAATATTCTTGAAGGATTTAAGAGTTTATTCTAGATTTTCAGATAAATTGTGAATAGGATCGGCCATTTTTGTGAAAAAGAGAAGAAATATAGATAGAATAGATAAGTAATGATTTTGAGTAAAGATTTCTGGAAGAGAACAGGTATTTATAGGTGTAAATTTCGTTTGAAATGAATAGATACAAGTTAGTTATTTAAAATTCAAAAATTAAAATGAAACGACACTTCAGATTTTAAGCATGTCGACAGGGTGCCTTTGGGGGTTGTCGACAGGGTCATCTGTGTTTTGAAGACTTGTTTTTGATTTTGAATAAATGTGTGTGTATATATATTTATATATATCATATTAACAGTTATTCTTGAGATGAAATAAGCTAGATAACAGAAAGAACTTCAACATTAATTCAAACCAGAATGATACATGGATTAAACAACATGAAATACAATAACATTCAAACTTAAAACAAATTTAAACAACTACGACATGGTATAAAAAGATAGATCTAATTGGAGGATGATGAGGATGATGAAAGGTTAAACTTCTTGCTGACTTTTGAAAAGAACTTGTTCATCTTAGAAGACATTTTATCCACTTTTTACTAACGGATCTCTTAAGTGTCCGTTGATTTTCCACAATTATCTTTTGGTTTTGGATAATCATCTTGTTGGTTGGTTTGGAGGTGTAATCAATACTTTCAAGAGATGTTTCACCTTCCTCTTCTTCTTCTTGAATATCCATTTCATCCCCTTCTTCTTCTTCTTCCTCTCCTTCTTCCATTTCTTCGTGAGCTAAACGCTCTTCCTTTTCCACAAGGGATTCATAAGGTTGAAATATGTATGGAATTTTCATAAGTGAGATATTGGAATGATTGAAAACTTTCCTAGAAATGAATTCCTCTCCTTTAAAATTCACTCCAAAATAGTTGAAAATTCTAGTAAGGTAAATTCCATGATATAAAATCTTTTCTCCCATTTCCAAGTTTTTAGGCCGAAATTCATCCAAAATAACTTGAGCCCAATTAATATCATAGTTTCCAAAAAGAGCGAAAAGAGCTTTACAAACTTTTGAAGTAGGATTATTAAAACTTCCCGATCTCGGGGTCAAAGTGTGTTGCAAAAGAAGGCTCACAATTTTTGCTTTTGGACGAAAATTGCGGTTTATAAAATCAAAGTTTTCGTCACTTTCAAAAATATGGTGGAAAGTCTCACAATCACTTTCATTAAAATTGAAATTTGAAAGATCCATACCCGTAAACTTACAATTTAGAATCGCTCCCAAAACATCACAATTTAAAACAATTTGAGTGCCTTTTACACTACTCCAAATTTCATCATCGTTTCCTCGATAAAAGCCACGATTAAGATTTGCATAAAACATTTTCACAAGATTTAGGTAGCATACAAAATCATTTTGAGAATCGTCAACAAGACTTAAAATGTTGTTGCTAACACAAAGAGAATCGATTTCATAAGAAGCGAAATCGTGGAAAATTGCAAACTTTTCGGGATGAACTTTTCCATAATTAGCATAACCAATATAGGCTTTGATTGCTTCCGGATCATATAAGAGGTGTTCTTTTAAGGTTTTGGAAAGTCTCATAGTTGATGGAGTACTTGAGGAGGCCATTGATGTAGAGAGAAGAGAGCTTGAGTTATGAAGAAAGAGTTTGAATTTGAAAAGTTAAGTGAAAAGATGAGATAAATGATAGTAAATAAATATAAATTAAATGGACAGTTTCTCTGGTCAAAAAGTGTCCTTTCAGAGTCTCGAATGGTGTGAAAGAGTGAAGGAAAATACAAGCATTTGAATTCAAAATTTGAATTTCAAATTTTCTATACCATGTCAATAGGTAGGGATGGACCCATGTCGACAGGTATCTGTAAATTTTGATGACTAGATACTTTTATATAATGTAATATTTATATATATATATATATACCTATTATTTTAATGTCTATATAATATCTAGAATATTACTAAGACTCATAAAATATTATAATATTATTAAAAAAAAATAATAAAAAAAATTAAAATTCAAACGACACATCAATTCAAAAACAACCAATCAATCAATCAATTCAAGCATGCAATTTCAGCCAATGTATTGTAAACGTGTACCTTTTTTAGAGTTCGTGTCTTTGGTATCGACTAAATCGAGAATTGCTGTGAAACACAGATTTGAATTATCTTTCTTCTGTTCATCGTCGCTGGAGGATGAGTTAGAGTCATCTAGAGTAGCAGTGAATGCACGTTTCCGTTTCTTTGCAGAATCATTGTTTGTAAGAGGGTTTTTCTTATCTGGATGTGGACAGTCTCTTTTGATATGACCTGGTTCGTCACAATTGAAGCATTTGATAAAGTTTGGTACTGTAGTCTGATTACCGGAATTCTTAAAGTTGTTTCTCTTGGAACTATTCAATTTTCTGTACTTCAGGAATTTCCAAAAATTCCTGGTCATAAATGCTATCTCTTCATCATTATCACTGTTTGAGTCTGATCCGTCGATTAATGCATTGAATGCCATTGATTTCTTTTCAGATGCTTTGCTTTCTCTTCTCCCGATCATTTGAACTTCAAACGACATTAGATTTCCAATCAATTCTTCTATCTTTAAAGTACTGATGTCATTTGCCTCTTCAATTGCAAGTGTCTTTTGATCCCATTCTGGAGTGAGAGAATTTAAAATTTTTCTGACTTGATCTTCTTCCGAAAATTCCTTTCCCAAAGATATTAAAGAATGCACAATATCTTGAAATCGACTATACATATCTGAAATAGACTCATTAGTATTCATTTTAAATAACTAAAACTGATTTGTGAGCATGGAAATTTTGGTCTGTTAAACTTTGCTTGTTCCTTCGTGAGTTACTTGCAAAGTTTTCCAGATTTCATATGCAGACTTACAAACTGACACTCTATTAAATTCATTTCTTTCAAGTGAACAAAACAGAATATTCATTGCTTTAGAATTATTTTGTGCAACAGTCTTTTGCTCAGTGGTCCACTGTGCAAAATTAGTTGTGGGTTCAGAATATTCAGTTTGTGTGATATTCCAAGTATCTAATCCTACAGATTGTAAATATATTTTCATCCTACATGCCCAATATGCATAGTTACTGCCATTAAAAAGTGGTGGTCTGGCAGTAGACTGACCTTCTACAAATGAACTAGTGACAGGGATACTAGTGTTAATAACAATATCGGTGTTGGTAGCCATTTTGAAAAAAAATCAAAAATCAGATTATTAAACTTTTGAAAACCTCGCTCTGATACCAAATGTGAGGAATGCGGATTAAGTATCTTAAGGCTAGAATTAACACTAGAGAGGGGTGAATAGTGTTTTAAGAAATTTGTTAATCTTTTTGAGTTTATCTTAATTTGTTAACAATGCATACACTAATCAGACACAGATATGAACGCAGAATCAAACACAGATGCAAATATAAAGTAAAAGCGGTAAAGGAAAGAACACACCGGATTTTATACGGGTTCGGAGTTACCCTACATCCAGTCCCGCAACACAAGTACGAATTTCCTTTCAAAAACAATTCTTACAAATACAACCCTCGGTTTCAAGGCTACGAGGTACACCCTCCAGAATCACAATCCTCTGGGTAGAGATACTTGATTTACCAGGCAACAAGTTCACCCAATTGATTTCCAGGGCTACAATCACACCTTCTCTCGCTCAATTGATTACAAAAAGTCTATAACTCAGATTAGCACTTGGATCTTGTAGAGATAGTGAAGAGAATCAAAACCAGAAATTATCTAGTTAGATTCGATTATTGATTTCGGCAGAGTAATGGTGTAATTTGTAAATAAGAAAGTGGAGAAGAAGAAGAGAAGTTAAATCAAAGAAAAAAAGTAATTAAAATTCATTGAAAACACCCTTTATTTATAGTAGATCAATAGCCATGTCCATTGGTGAAGGGATGTGGCGAATAGACACTTCTTTTTAAAAAACAATTTAACTGTCACCATGTCGACAGGGGTACATGTGACCATGTCGACATGCCCTTGTATTTTTTGGTGATTTGTTTTTCTTTGAAAATAATTTCTATATTATATTATATTTATATTTAAACTTTAAAATATACTTATATATAGTTATAATACATAAATAACTATAGAGAACAATATTAAAATATATATAATAATTTTCTATATATTTATATTTAAATCTTAAGTATAAATATATAAAACAGCTAAATATATTAATATTAGAATTATAGTTTAAAAACTTAGGATAATAATTTAAAATTAAAGATATTTAAAATTAAGGATATTTAAAACTAAGGATATTTTTTAGGCTAAAATATATTGAAAAACCAGGACAGATTATTTTTGTTTTTAAACAGGAATATTTAAAATCATTTTGAAAAACAAGCTATATATTTTGAAAGTCATTTTGAAATAAAAGTAAGTGGATACAAAAAGATGTTCCACTAGATTTTTCGTAGGTTCCATCCTACTTAGGGTTCCATCCTACTTAGGGTTCCATCCTACTTAGGGTTCCATCCCTTTAACGAGCACGAAGTGAATTCCATTCCACAAATAAAATAGATTTTAAGATGTCAGTGCCTTTCTATGAGTTTAACAATATTCCTAACTATATAACTTATCTTGGAAACTTGAACTCTTGAAATTCTTGATACTCATGAGTCTTGAATCTTGATATCTTCAATCTTTGATCTTGAATCTTTATACTGTACAGTTCTTCATTCTTTAGTACCCGCAAACATATCTATATATATCTACACAATAATGTTAGTATTATATATTTTATAATCTAATTCTAAGTAAGGTTGTTGTCATCAAAACCAACTCCTCAGGGACTAACATTAATGACCCTCTTCAAGTCTACGCCTCATAATTTCTCTCCTTCTTTGCTCCGTATACTGCAGTTGTTCTGCAGATATGTGTGACATATCCATGAACATTATTGCATCTTCATCTCTTTGCCGGTTTCCAGCAATAAGTTGATCCATTCTTGATAATTTTTCTTGGTGTTGCATTGCTCGAGTGTCCATTGCCCGGTTAAATCTATCTTCAGATTCAAGCATGAGTTTTTTAATTTCCTCTTCATCCGCTGCAGCCGTCTGCTTCTTTTTGGCCGCTTTTGCTCCCTGTGGCCTAACAAAATGATCTTCGGTTGGGGATGGGCCTTCTTCTGATCCTAAACCGTAGCTTCCTTGGGATTCCCTAGGACTAGAGCTTTCTCCAACTCTAGGCGTTTTACCCCGACCACTATTTGATTGAACTTGTTGAACGGTTTTCTGAAGCGATGATTTCCATTTAACGTGCTCGACCAACATGTCATAAACATGCATGAACTGATAAAAATGTGGTGCTTGTTTACTATCAGGTTTATAGATTTGTTTGAACAACTTGTTTGCGGCCATTCTCTGTTAAAAAATAACTAGCACACTTAAAGAACTATGATAAAAAATAAAACAATGAAATTATATTAAAGCTTACTAAATGAGTTTCATTCCCAAATGCACTAGGATTCGTTTGCTTTAGCTTGAACATTTGAGAATCGAACGTTTGCGTTTGACGATTTATTTTTCCATAATGTCCTTTGACTGAAGATAGCGTTCTTTTCCGATCGATGTTCTTCCGATTGTAGCAATTAGTAATTTTGCCCCAAAAAGACTCACCACTTTGATCGGTCCCTCGAATAGGATCGACTGAGAGTGCACAGTAAATGTAGCAAAGATCGTAGTCTTCCGCAGCGCTCCAACTTGCATTAGTTACTTCTCCACCAATCGGAATCGTAACGTCTTGTAAGTCGTATTCTTCAAAACTGGACCTTGCAGCATCGACGTCGAAATCGGAGTACATTTTCAGTTGAGATTAGGGGCAGCAAAAAATTGTAATGGAGGAAGAAAATTGGTTGGGAATGGAAGAAGAGGGGAGAGCTATATTTGAAGGGGAAAAAATGGCCGTAGGAGATAACCGTTGGGCTGAGTGGGCGCCTGTTTAACAGGCGCCTGGTTGCAACAGGAGCTCTGTTGCCAGGCGCCTGTTGAACAGGCGCCTCAGCCAATATCAAATTCTCGAGCCGAAGCCCCACCTTTCTGCACTATCCTGTATTCTCGCGCTCTGTTGGGCTGAATTCTGGGTGCAGATTCGAGAATATTGTACCTGTTGGAGTTGCTCTTACATATTTACAGTAATAGATAGTTTTAATTTTTCAAAGACAATATATATAAGTTTTGCTGGGTGCATGTATTCCTTGTCTCAGCCACATATATTAACAATGAAGTTTATACAGTAGGTTTATATATATGTTGTTTATTTATATGTATCTACATGTTACAACATTGGTCTATATATCTAAAAGTTATACAGTATACAGTTTAAAATATATAGCATGCATAAAGGTACATTTATAAATATATTATCTGTTACATAAAGGTTTATAAACTGTAAATGATTTTGTATATATGTACAAGCTTATAATTGTATTATATTATCTGTTGTTATACTTGATATGCGTGTAAAACCATATTAGTATTGTATATTATCTGTTTGTATAAAATTGTAGTATTATATATATGTCTACTACACATATGTACACTTGAGTTTGATTTTTAAATATACTATATATGTGTTTAATTTAAAACAATGAGTTTGAAATGTATATATATTTAAATTTAAAATGTGTTTAAAATGTAAGGATTTGAAATAATATATATATATTTATATTTATTTTATTAATAGTGTTTTAAATTAAATATTGATTTTAATAATAATAATAACAATATATATATTCTGTTATATCAAGTTGATTTGATTTGTTCTCATCGATTTTTATCTTTCAGCTTCGTCTGTCAAATCTGTGTCAGCTTACTTCGTTTGAGATTCGTTGTTTGGATCGATCGATTGTCGAATTCGTGATTTATCTCGTGTGTTGTCCTATCTTCTCTAGCCTCGAAAGGTGAGCAATCACTCACGATTAACATTCTTATATTTATTAAATTTGATTTCAATTGAAACGACAATTGAAATATACTGCTGTCAGTTATTTACATTGCTATATATATATGCTATTATCTGTATCTGTTCACCTGTGACATCTGACACCATTTTTTGTTATTTATATTGATGATGTACGCCTGTTATATTATTATCATATCTGTTATCACTCTGCAAGTTCCCTGTTAGTATAGAATTCTCTATGGGTTGAAATGATACATACCCGAATGATCTTGTGGAATAGGAGAAAATTGTTATGGGTCGAAATGATAACCCAAGCGATTTTCATTGAATTGAATTTGGGATTGCGAATTGAAAAGATATATACCCGTATATATTCACTACAAGGAAAAAGGCATTTTTCGATGGTAGAAAACCATCGGCGGCCGTCGGAAGCCATCGGAAGCCATCGGAAAATGCCGTAGGAAAATAAGGCGTCGGGGTGTAGTGTTTCCAACGGCTTCCGAAACATATAACCTGAAAGCTGTCGAAAGCCGTCGAAAATCTGCTGCATTTTTTTTATATTTCTGCTGCAATATAGCCTTCCATCCACATTTCCCATACAAACACTATTCTGTAGAATCCAATATATAATATTCAAACCAAATATCAAAAACCAAACCATACACAATTCACCAAACAAAAAAATACATAAAATTAAGTCAAAACACATAATCATCACCCAACATCCCAACATCCAGATAATTATAGAACAAAACAGCTAAGTGTATCATAACATAGTACATAAATCAACAACTACCTCCACCATCTACCAAATCATACAAAACAGAAATAAACATATCGACCAAACCAATCAATCAATCTCCTCCAGAACCAGAGCCAGTAGAGGAAGGGAAGCGGCCACCATACTGCTGCATGTACTCGGCGATACGCTGGTCTAGCAACTGTGTGGTCTCTATGGCCTGCCGACGGTTCTGCTCCTCCAGCTGCGCCACTCTAAACCGCAAATCTTCGATCTCTGCTAGATCGATCTAAGCTCTAGTCTGCCTACCCCGTCTCTGACTGCTGGCCTGTAATAAATATTTAATTTAGCTCTATGATCTCTGTAAGTGTATGTGCAGGTATGTGAATGATTAGCAGTGTGATAATGTTATTTAATTTAGTTTATGCATGTTTATGTAAGTGTATGTGCATGTATGTGAATGATTAGTAGTGTGATAACGAATTAATATATTTTGGTAATGCATAATGCTTTCATAACGAAGTGACTCAAAACCAATGTACTGAATTTGAAAACTTATATGATACCCAATATATTATTTACTTACCACTTGATTGCCAAATCCGTATCGTCTGCCATGCTCCGATGGATCCATAACTGACTCAAAAATAGCATTCTCCTCATCTGTCGTCAGATGATCTCAACCTGTATCAGCAAGGAGTTTCTGGCGCTGCTCCTTAAACTTTTCCTGCATTAACAAATTAATATCATAATATCTTATTTCATTATATTTTAACAAGTAGAACAATTACTAATACTGCATAAAATGAAATATGCTTACATGGTTCTTGCTGGATTTATCGTCCTACCATGTATACGAAACTGTCCCATCCGGATTTACATTCTCGACAACGTGCGTACGAGTAAACACATCCATATAGCCCACGAGACCATACGCCTCAACTTCCTGAAATTGATTTTTACATACAATTATTGTACATTTAAAATTATATAGCACAAACTATTTACAATTTGCATTCAATAAATTTACCAACTCCTGCCGATACTGCTGAAATGACTTCGACCCTCCGTGATGAGTAACAGTTTCTGTTTGTAGAGTTTCTTTCCGACTCTGCCTGTACATTCAAAATTTGATACATTATTTATCGATCAGGTATTTTTTGATATTTACTACCAGTCAAATAATTTAAAAAAAAATTAGTATACTTGCCTTCGCCTCGTCAGTTTCCCAGTATCCCAACCATGCTTGCATACGCTCTCCCCATCCAACGTGGTTTCTTACCTGATTTCTTAATTTTGGATATCGAGTCCCTATAGTTTTTACGCATCTTCTTCATCCAGTATTATCGTGCCAACTGCATATTGTCTGTCTGAATGTCTATCTCAGCCTGTGTTTCACGATAAAAAGCAAAAAGAATATTAAACTGTAAACGATAAACAGTAAAAAAATGACAAAAGCGAATTAAAAATGGAAAACAGAAAAATATACTTACTAGGACATCCTGCCAAATACACTCTACGATGTGGGGTGGGATGTTATCCCACTTCGGCCAACACGCACTCATCCTACTGCTGTAAGAAGCTGTAACGACCCGCCTTTCTCTCCATAGAAAGACGCATCATTATTAAGAAAGAAAGGGATAGAAAAGAGGAAAGATAGAAAAGAAAGAACGAAACAACATCAGAATCTCACAGCGGAACGAATAAATTATATTAATCACATAAGTATTACATAGTATACAATATCTATCAGAGTTACACAACTTATACATCACATACTAGACAGTTATAACACTTTTCCAATCAATACAACTCAAATACAATACAAAGATACAAACACAGCGGAAAACTATATATCTACAAACGCTGAAGCCTCCTGCTCCAATTCTCCTCCAGAATTCATCAAAGCTAACCTGAATCCCTTGGCTACTCGTAAAAATTTGAGTACCCAAGAGTTTAATAAAACATAAAATAAACTCCGGGTCAGACATGGGTCTGGTGTGAGTAACAGGTTAAAGTTTCTTAACTTTGAAAACCTTTGAAAACAAAAGGTATCTCGTAAGACTTCCCACACATAACCATGGAAAAGTTTTTACCTTACGATAACCAAAACATTGATAGGAAATCCAATAATATTATAATAGTGTCTAGGGTTTTCAAATAAATATTCACACAACTGAAATTGTTACATGATTAAATTCCAGCATACTAACCACAAAGTGGATTATACAACCAAATCCGAGATCACTTATTGGAGATTGGATTCCATACAATGGCAGGGCTACTGGGGTACCGCCCGTCACAGTACGTGGCCTAGATCAACGTACCGAGGATCACTCCCAACCCCCTGCAACACAAAGTCGGAACCATCCCTTACTGGATAGTCCCGAACAAGACAACCCGGGCAGTTGGAGCTCACAACCGCCCACACAGCCGAAATAAAAGGGACATCTAGACAGGGGAAAATCTCGTCCTACTTGGGTGCTACCCACTTCGCCTTGCTGCACCTCCCCTGTTTTAGCCATTCCCTGTTGATGAGGCTTGAGGCTACAACTACCTTATCAGAACACATCACTTAGAATGCTCATCGTCCACCTTACGATGTTCTGAAAGCATTCAATCCATACAAGTTCGTTCCGGGTTCGAACGAAACCGAAGGCATTATCTCGTTACACTCATATTGGAATCACCCTCAGAGTTAACGACAATAACCCTTGCACTCTGAATCTTCATCTTCACTTGAGATTCACGACCTATCATTAATTTGGATCGATGTGGTTTTCGGATATCCAAATCTGGAAACCCGATCCCGGTCTCATTGAAATCCACAACGTATCTTTTAGGTCCAAGTTGTTTAAAGTTAAAACAATTCAATTCTATTATCTATATACACACAGATAGATAATTCACAATATCACAATAGATAATCTACATTATCATCACAAATAGACAATTCACATTATCATCATACTTCAACCAAAGCATCCATATCACACAGCATCACTTATCTCATATCTGAGATCTCAGACCATTCAAGGCAAATCAATATCATTTAACATCCATAAGAAATGATTTATTAATCACCAACTATAATTAATTTAAAATGAATTAAATTAATTACTTCATCTCTAATTAATTTAAAATAAAATAAAATTAACTACTTCATTCTATAAATCCTGCTTATAACCATTAATTAATTACAAATCAATTAATTAATTATCCTCTAATTATCCACTTTTATTAATCATCCTGGATTAATTATTCTTTAATTACATTCAAGTAATTATCCTTTAATTACTTCATAAATTAAATAACTAAAATTAATTACATTAATCCTTAATTAATTACATTAATTAATTCCTCTTTAATCACTTATTTTTGATTAATTAGTTTTAATTAATCAATCCTTAATTTCATCATTAATTATATTAATTAATGATCCCTAATTACTCTTAATTAATTATCCTATTTAAATTAATTACATTAAGTAATTAATCTTTAATTAAACCATAATTATTAATCACCCTTGATTAATCCCATTCAGTAATTAACTACCCTTAATTACTTCATTTAAAAAAATATACTTTAAACCTTTAAACTTGTTTAAACATTTTGATTTTATAAAACTTTATTTATTTCAAAACTAGGATACAAAAATTTATTTTCAACCCATACTTAAAAACTTGATTTAAAACTCCATCAAGCTAAATACTAAAATCTAGAAATCATTATACTTCACAAAAACATATTCATACTTAGTTTTGAAACCTGAATTCTGTTTTTAATTTAAATTTAAAAACCTGAACAACGTTTTCTTCAAAAATCTTAAAAACTGGAACAAACCAAATGACCGAGCTCAAACCCTCCAAACCCCGAGCCAAAACTCACAAATCTTCGAGCATCTCACACAAATGACTCGAGAAAAAACTCGAGTACCATTCTTCTCTGATCCCAAACTTCACCAGATACAAAAATGCATCGTGCACATGCACAGTGGCTCCGACCACCTCTGGTCAACGTTGCGACCTTCCCAAAGTCGGCTAGCACATCCTCTGATGATCCAACCCCAAACTTCTTCGATCCTCACTCAAAATCGAATTCGAGCATCCTAGCACAATCCTGGAACAAGAACCAAAACCTGGAAAACACTTGAACTCGCCATGCTGATCATCGGAGCTCCTGCACTTCCATCCACGCCTTCGCCAACACCCCCGCTTCCAATTCCCAAAACCTGGTAGAACTCGATCCACCTGAGATGTCGTGGCAAACAAGATTTCCGACATAGCAAAAACTAGGGTTACAGACTTAAAACGATTACCGCCGCCATCATAGAGCTTTGATCACCTTCCTTACATTTTTCCCAATGTCTCCGATCACTCCACTATCACCAGCGAAGACCACGACCATTCCGATTACATAGATCACCAGAGACAACCCAAAACACCAAATCTGATCAACCTCGAACTGCTCCCTCATCCCAATACTAAAATTTGTGATTTTATTTTTAAAAATCATGTTTTTGGTTAAGGATTCAGATCATATGCCTGAATCAATGAATTAAGATGTTTGAATTTTTAACATAACTTAAGTTTGCCTGTTCTTTTTTTGGTTTCCAGAGAAATTTCAAATTTATTTTAACTTAAATATAATTTTAAAACATACTCTGTGATTAAACAAACAAATTTTGTTTAGAACCTAAGTCCTAACAGAGATTAGATCAAGAGATAATGAATTTTGATCAAAAACTTGAGCTTGAAAACTAAGAACAGAGATGTCACAGGAATATCAGTCATGCACCCATCTATACATCCATATATATATAGAAAATTCACCAATATATACACACACAAAGCATACTTATTTCTAGTAATCCACATGCAACCAGATATTCAAATACTTAAGCTTTTAGAAAAGATGTTACTCACCTGTTTAGAAAAGGAAGAACAGAGCATCTTGATTTTGAAAACAGCTTTTGATACTTTAAAACTTGAGTTGCTTGTTGTTTAAAAGCTTGAATTGCTGATTAAATTTGGAATGCTTTCTTTAGTTTGAAAAGATGCAGGCATTTGAAAATCTCAGGTTTGCATGCAGGCTTGATATACCAGGTTGAAGATGAATGCAGCTGGTTTTTGAAAAAATGCAGGCATGCTTTTGAAAATGATTTTACAGATTTATGATTTTGATCTTCATTTCTAGTTTGAGGAAGATGTTTGTAGATTTTTTTTTGATCTTTGAAAATGAATTACAGATCTTGTTTCTGGTTTGAGAGGAGGATTGATTTCAGATTTGCTTTTGAAAATGAAGATTAGAAAAGAAATGAAGATGAGGAAAACATGCTTTTATAAGTAAAAATGATTTATTAAAAATAAAAAGAAAAATCAAAAACAAAATATGACACTTGTCATATACATTAGTTATTTAAATTACACATGTTTTATTAAGCTTTAATATGATGACATTTGTTCTTTAAGTATTTTATTTTAATTTAAAATGTTAAATAAAGCTTTTAACTTAAGTTATTAATTCTTATGTAAATACATATATGAATTTCTTTTTAAAGAAAATGTAATAAAAGCTTATCCAAATATTTTTAAGATCTAAAACATTTTAAATATTTATATTTTGAATTTCGAAATAAATTTTCCAAATTAAATATTTATTTAATTAGATTATTAAATCAATTCAAATTTTATTAACAAAGATTATCAAATCAATTTAATTTTTAATAAAGATTATTAAATTGATATTGCTCAAAATTCCGGGATATCACATTCATATCCCCTTAAAAGAATTTCGTCCCCGAAATTTAAAACAAAGATAATTTAACAATCCATCAAAGATTTTAATTTTAATTCGCAAGCATATATTATCAATCATATGCTAACAACCATAGCAAACAAATTCACACAATCAAACAAATCTAAATATCCAGACAAAATTCTGGATAGAATTTCCTAGAGTTTCCAAGGTATAAATACCGGAATACTCGCTTTACAGAATCCAAACTATCTATACTACTAAGCTACATAGCTCCTACTCATCTAGATCTACAACTGAACAGGATATCAGACCAAAGTCAAGTCCTGCTCAATCAACCAAATCCTCTAGAACTACTGGTTCCAAAACCAGAGATGGATCATACACGTACTCCCTCAGAGATATGTGAAATACATCGAATCCCAGTTATCCAAACTGAAAATTCAATCCTGAAGACCAACGCACTTATCCTTACAAACATAGAAAAGATCCAAGATACCTCGGAGCTGACTTCCTAGTCTTACCAAACTTAAAGCTCCTTCGATCGGAGAAAACTTACTCAAAACCAAATCCCCGACTTCGAAATCCAAATTCCTCTATCTCTTATCCACAAAACTCATCTGACGATCCTGGGCTATTTACATCCTTACAGATCATCTCAACCTTCGCTGATGCCTCAAAAACAACTCATCAAAATGATCCACTCACAATCAATCCAAGAACACAAACTCTACTCCTCAAACATCAGAAGACTGAACTTACTTTTCCTATCCGAAAAGATAAAACAGATGCACTCCCAAACTGCTTCCGCTGCACAACTCTGATCTGGAGTAGATGAAAAAATCCGATAACTCAAGAGAACACTCAAACTATCACAAGTCACTTTTGCGATCAACCCAACCTAATTCTAAAGAAAAACTACTCTCTCTATACCAATCAGAACAGCTTATGCTTATCTAGCCAATCCATCGAAGAAATGGATCCACTCTGCTGCTTTTGAACTTCACCTCTAGAATACTGTTTAGCCAGAAGACCTCCATGCCGGCACACAGAACACTCTGAGCTGCACTGTTGACACAGATGCCAAGGACTTCCTAATCCAAAGCTCTTCGAGAAACTCGGGCCTCAAAGCCAAACACAAACACCCTGCTGAACTCAGCCACAATACCGAAGCAGACACACTCCTAAAACTTGTTCCAAAGAAATATCTTCGGAAACATCCATAGTCACTACGTCTCATCACAAAGCTACTTCTTTCAGAAGTTACCAAGACACCATCACTCGCTTCTGCCATCCGACAGATCCAAACTCTACTCATCCAAACTTCAAAGATGGACTCCGAACCTTTGGTAGTCCTGTTACACACACCACTACCCTATCTACCTTTATAACACATATTGGAAAACCCGAACAGGTAACCCAACAAATAGGTAGAAATAATACATACATATATATATATATATATATCAAAATTACAAGTACGCTCTCTCAAGAAAAGAAATCACTCCAAAGCCTAGGTATTCACTCAACCTAGCGCTATGATACCAACTGTAACGACCCGCCTTTCTCTCTACAGAAAGACGCATCATTATTAAGAAAGAAAGGGATAGAAAAGAGGAAAGATAGAAAAGAAAGAACGAAACAACATCAGAATCTCACAGCGGAACGAATAAATTATATTAATCACATAAGTATTACATAGTATACAATATCTATCAGAGTTACACAACTTATACATCACATACTAGACAGTTATAACACATGTCCAGTCAATACAACTCAAATACAATACAGAGATACCAACACAGTGGAAAACTATATATCTACAAACGCCGAAGCCACCAGCTCCAATTCTCCTTCATAATTCATCAAAGCTAACCTGAATCCCTTGGCTACTCGTAAAAATTTGAGTACCCAAGAGTTTAATAAAACATAAAATAAACTTCGGGTCAGACATGGGTCTGGTGTGAGTAATAGGTTAAAGTTGCTTAGCTTTGAAAACCTTTGAAAACAAAAGGTATCTCGTAAGACTTCCCACACATAACCATGGAAAAGTTTTTACCTTACGATAACCAAAACATTGATAGGAAATCCAGTAATATTATAATAGTGTCTAGGGTTTTCAAATAAATATTCACATAGCTGAAATTGATACATGATTAAATTCCAGCATACTAACCACAAAGTGGATTATACAATCAAATCCGAGATCACTTATTGGAGATTGGATTCCATACAATGGCAGGGCTACTGGGGTACCGCCTGTCACAGTACGTGGCTTAGATCAACGTACCGAGGATCACTCCCAACCCCCTGCAACACAAAGTCGGAACCATCCCTTACTGGATAGTCCCGAACATGACAACCCCGGCAGTTGGAGCTCACAACCGCCCACACAGCCGAAATAAAAGGGATATCTAGACAGGGGAAAAGCTCGTCCTACTTGGGTGCTACCCACTTAGCCTTGCTGCACCTCCCCTGTTTTAGTCATTCCCCGTTGATGAGGCTTGAGGCTACGACTACCTTATCCGAACACATCACTTAGAATGCTCATCGTCCACCTGATGATGATCTGAAAGCATTCAATCCATACAAGTTCGTTCCGGGTTCGAACGAAACCGAAGGCATTATCTCGTTACACTCATATTGGAATCACCCTCAGAGTTAACGACAATAACCCTTGCACTCTGAATCTTCATCTTCACTTGAGATTCACGACCTATCGTTAATTTTGATCGATGTGGTTTTCAGATATCCAAATCTGGAAACCCGATCCCAGTCTCATCGAAATCCAAAACGTATCTTTTAGGTCCAAGTTGTTTAAAGTTAAAACAATTCAATTCTATTATCTATATACACATAGATAGATAATTCACAATATCACAATAGATAATCTACATTATCATCACAAATAGATAATTCACATTATCATCATACTTCAACCAAAGCATCCATATCATACGGCATCACTTATCTCATATCTGAGATCTCAAACCATTCAAGGCAAATCAATATCATTTAACATCCATAAGCAATGATTTATTAATCACCAACTATAATTAATTTAAAATGAATTAAATTAATTACTTCATCTCTAATTAATTTAAAATAAAATAAAATTAATTACTTCATTCTATAAATCCTGCTTATAACCATTAATTAATTACAAATCAATTAATTAATTATCCTCTAATTATCCACTTTTATTAATCATCCTGGATTAATTATTCTTTAATTACATTCAAGTAATTATCCTTTAATTACTTCATAAATTAAATAACTAAAATTAATTACATTAATCCTTAATTAATTACATTAATTAATTCCTTTTTAATCACTTATTTTTGATTAATTAGTTTTAATTAATCAATCCTTAATTTCATCATTAATTATATTAATTAATGATCCCTAATTACTCTTAATTAATTATCCTATTTAAATTAATTACATTAAGTAATTAATCTTTAATTAAACCATAATTATTAATCACCCTTGATTAATCCCATTCAGTAATTAACTACCCTTAATTACTTCATTTAAAAAAAATATACTTTAAACCTTTAAACTTGTTTAAACATTTTGATTTTATAAAACTTTATTTATTTCAAAACTAGGATACAAAAATTTAATTTCAACCCATACTTAAAAACTTGATTTAAAACTCCATCAAGCCAAATACTAAAATCTGGAAATCACAAAAACATATTCATACTTAGTTTTGAAACCTGAATTCTGTTTTTAATTTAAATTTAAAAACCTGAACAAAGTTTTCTTCAAAAATCTTAAAAACTGGAACAAACCAAATGACCGAGCCCAAACCCTCCAAACCCCGAGCCAAAACTCACAAATCTTCGAGCATCTCACACAAATGACTCGAGAAAAAACTCGAGTACCCTTCTTCTCTGATCCCAAACTTCACCAGATACAAAAATGCACCGTGCACATGCACGGTGGCTCCGACCACCTCTGGTCAACGTCGTGACCTTCCCAAAGTCGGCTACCACATCCTCTGATGATCCAACCCCAAACTTCTTCGATCCTCACTCAAAATCGAATTCGAGCATCCTAGCACAAACCTGGAACAAGAACCAAAACCTGGAAAACTCTCGAACTCGCCATGCCGATCATCGAGCTCCTGCACTTCCAGCTACGCCTTCGCCAACACCCCTACTTCCAATTCCCAAAACCCGGTGGAACTCGATCCACCCGAGATGTCGTGGCAAACAAGATTTACGACCTAGCAAAAACTAGGGTTACAGACTTAAAACGATTACCGCCGCCATCATAGAGCTTTGATCACCTTCCTTACATTTTTCCCAATGTCTCCGATCACTCCACTATCACCAGCGAAGACCACGACCATTTCGATTACATAGATCACCAGAGACAACCCAAAACACCAAATCTGATCAACCTCGAACTGCTCCCTCATCCCAATACTAAAATTTGTGATTTTATTTTTAAAATTCATGTTTTTGGTTAAGGATTCAGATCATATGCCTGAATCAATGAATTAGGATGTTTGAATTTTTAACATAACTTAAGTTTGCCTGTTCTTTTTTTGGTTTCCATAGAAATTTCAAATTTATTTTAACTTAAATATAATTTTAAAACATACTCTATGATTAAACAAACAAATTTTATTTAGAACCTAAGTCCTAACAGAGATTAGATCAAGAGATAATGAATTTTGATCAAAAACTTGAGCTTGAAAACTAAGAACATAGATGTCACAGGAATATCAGTCATGCACCCATCTATACATCCATATATATATAGAAAATTCACTAATATATACACACACAAAGCATACTTATTTCCAGTAATCCACATGCAACCAGCTATTTAAATACTTAAGCTTTTAGAAAAGATGTTACTCACCTGTTTAGAAAAGGAAGAACAGAGCATCTTGATTTTGAAAACAGCTTTTGATACTTTAAAACTTGAGTTGCTTGTTGTTTAAAAGCTTGAATTGCTGATTAAATTTGGAATGCTTGCTTTTGTTTGAAAAGATGCAGGCATTTGAAAATCTCAGGTTTGCATGCAGGCTTGATATACCAGGTTGAAGATGAATGCAGCAGGTTTTTGAAAAAATGCAGGCAGGCTTTTGAAAATGATTTTACAGATTTATGATTTTGATCTTCATTTCTGGTTTGAGGAAGATGTTTGTAGATTTATTTTTTATCTTTGAAAATGAATTACAGATCTTGTTTCTGGTTTGAGAGGAGGATTGATTTCAGATTTGCTTTTGAAAATGAAGATTAGAAAAGAAATAAAGATGAGGAAAACATGTTTTTATAAGTAAAAATGATTTATTTAAAAATCAAAAGAAAAATCAAAAACAAAATATGACACTTGTCATATACATTAGTTATTTAATTACACATGTTTTATTAAGCTATAATATGATGACATTTGTCCTTTAAGTATTTTATTTTAATTTAAAATGTTAAATAAAGCTTTTAAATTAATTTATTAATTCTTATGTAAATACATATATGAATTTCTTTTTAAAGAAAATGTAATAATAACAAATTATATATATACAAATAAAAGCTTATCCAAATATTTTTAAGATCCAAAACATTTTAAATATTTATCTTTTGAATTTCAAAATAAATTTTCCAAATTAAATATTTATTTAATTAGATTATTAAATCAATTCAAATTTTATTAACAAAGATTATCAAATCAATTTAATTTTTAATAAAGATTATTAAATTGATATTGCTCAAAATTTCGGGATATCACAGAAGCTCCAGAAACATCCAACACAACCTTCGAGGGAAGTAGGTCGAACCCTTTGTTTTTAAATATGATACAGATAAGTACGTACGTATATTAAAAAAAATAAGATGCTGAATAAAATTTAATTCTTACCCCTCTGCTCTAGGTACTAAAGAAACTACAGGACGTTGTGATGCTTGCGATGGACCACTACCATCGCCTCCTGAAGATCGGGAAGAGCTCCTACCTCTAGATGACATTACGATAAACCTGTGACATATATACACATCATTTCAAAAGAGAATAATAACATGATAATGAAATATGTTTTATACGTAAATGACATCAACGGTATAAATTGCTAAATTAATGACTGAAATGGAAATAGAAATGGAAGTGTGTTATACCTGATTCATAATGGGTCTCATGTTCCGACGATAAGCAGATTACATTGCATTTTTAATAAAAATTGCTAAATAAATGACAAATGGAAATGACATAAAACATGTAAATAATGGTAAGCGTACATACTTGGTTTCATAGTTACATCAATTCCATAATACATCAAGAATTCAACATAGTTACATCAATTGCAAAAAAATCAGATTCGGATTTTTATCAATCGTCGTCGTCTTCTGATTCAGATTCGGTCTCGTTTTCTACGATATTTTCCTCTGCACTGTCAAACGCTTGTACCAAAACATTTGATTCATCGATCAAAGGACCAAAATCTGTATGATCGTCTGTAATTAATATTTCGTTATTTTCCTCAAGATTTGCCTGATAAGCTTGTTCGTTTGGAATATTCTTCCCATCGAATGTAAATCTGGCCTTTGTTTTAAAAACTGCAAACCAATCTGCTTTATCTCCTTTTAGAGACGGATAAGGAGCATAATAAACTTGCAATGCTTGTTTGGCTAGTACAAAGGATCGTACTTGTGATAGTGCGATGTATGCTTTATTTCGATAAGATTATAATCCTTGTGCACATTAATTCCAGAACCTGGAACATTGCTAAACCAATTGCATCTAAATAGAAACACCTTCTCCGCGGGTCGTGAGAAATATGTCAGTTTCAAAATTTGTGTTAGAACGCTATAAAAATCATTTATGTGATTTTCTGGATCGTCACTACCTTTAACAAATACACCAGTATTATTTGTTAATTTTTCCGCACCGTATTCTTTGGTGTTAAATTTATATCCATTGACGAAATATATTGGATATGTCTTGAGCACTCTTTTTGGTCCCATCGCAAGATGTTTCAACCCTTCGTCAACAACACAATTTCTCGGCTCATAAACGTAATTTGAAAACCAACCGGAAAATTCTTTACTGAGATCTCCGTTCGGATGTTCACGTTCATAAACACTGTATATATAAACAAATTATTACATTAGGTTATACACGTGCATGCATTATAGAAAAGAATAAAACACAAATTATTATTTCAGATTACCTAACAAATGGTGCAACCTCGACACAATTTAGAAGAATATAAGTGTGTGCTACATGAAGATCTCTATCGTCTAGCCATATTTCTACACATTTTCCAGAAGGCCGACCATGTTGTCTAAAAATAGATAACATTGCTTGAGTGGACTCTTGTTCGTCGCCTTCGTCATTACGAGGAACACTTTCAAATGATATATTCACATGGTTACTGAAATAGCAAGAGAAAAAGAACGAAGCTTCTTCTTCGATGTAAGATTTACATATCGAACCTTCAACTCGTGCTTTTTGCCGCACTTTTTTCTTCAGATGATTTAGATATCTATGCAAAATTAATTTACATTAACTTCATCTTTCAAATGCAATTAAATTACGTGATAACATATTGCGTACCTCTCAAATGGATACATCCATCCATATTGGACAGGACCTCAAAGTCGTGCTTCAGATGGGAGATGAACAGGTAAATGTTCCATTACATTAAAAAAATCTGGCGGAAATATTTTCTCTAATTTGCAGAGCAATATAGGAATATCTACTTCGAGTTTACGTAAACGTTGCACTTTTAAAGTAGTCGAACAAAGTTCTTTGTAAAACATACTAAGCTCCGTTACTACCTTTCAAACTTTTAACGGCAGTAGTTCTTTGAACATAACGGGAAATAATTTTTCCATCATTTTGTGACAGTCGTGGCTTTTCATTTCGCTCAATCTACCGTTTTTAAAGTCAACACATCAACGAAGATTTGATGATATCCCATAAGGAAATCTTAACCCTTCCACCCATTTTAACACAACTTTAACTTGATTATTATCTAATTCGTAACATGCTTTGTATTTTTTACTGTCATTTGGTTTCATATGAAGCTCAGGACATTTGCATAATTCTTCTATATCGCGTCTTGATTTCAAATCATCCTTCGTCTTCCCTTTCACATTCAAAATTGTGTTAAAAACATTATCAAATACATTTTTCTCATTGTGCATCACGTCTATATTATGACGAAGCAGAAGATGTTTCCAATACGGCAACTCCCAAAAAATAGTTTGTTTGCACCAGTTATGAACAATCGATTTGCCTTCAATTTCTGTTTGCACTCCAGTTTCATATATCTTTGGATAGTCCCTAACAAGTTCATATATGTCTTCGCTTGACCATATCGTCGGTGGTTGTCTGGTTTCTACTCTATTAGCTAAAAAGTTTTTCTTATCTCCTCTGAAGGGATGATTTACATGGAGAAAATATCGATGACAGTCAAACCATGAAATTTTCTTACCATGAGGTAAAGAAAACGCTCGTGTTTCATCCATGCAATATGGACATGCTAGACGACCGACAGTACTCCATCCTGAAAGCATTGCATAGGCAGAAAAATCACTTATAGTCCACAACAAAGAAGCAAACATACGAAAAATTTTCTTCTTGGACACATCGTATGTTTCTACTCCTTCGTTCCACAGTATTTTTAACTCCTCAATCAATGGTTGTAAATATACATCGATTCCTTGTGTCGGATCGTCGGGGCCAGGAACGACAATAGTAAGAAATATATATTGCGTTTTCATACACATCCATGGAGGTAAATTATACGGTGTGACGATAATGGCCAGGATGAATATTTAGAACCAAATGGAGAAAATGGCGAAAAACCATCCGTACATAATCCTAATCTAACATTTCGACTCTCCGCTGCAAAATTTGGATACGTTTTATCGGAATGCTTCCATGCTTCTCCATCGGCCGGATGTGTCAACGTACCCTCTTCCTCCATTCTCACACTATGCCATCTCATATTAGGTGCAGTTACAAAAGATGCATATAATTTTTGAAGCCTTGGAGTGATGGGTAAGTAATGCATACGCTTGTACGGAACTTTCTTCCCCTTCTTTTTTCTTGGTTTTATCTCTCCTGGTTACAAATTTTACAATTTCTAAGGTTTGCGTCTTCTTTCCAAAACAACATGCAGCCTTTTAAACATGTATCTATTTTTTGATAAGGTAAACCAAAAGCCGACATAAGTTTTTTAACTTCATAGTGATTTTCACACATTAGATTATCGGGCGGCATATGTCTTTTTGCAGCTTGTACAATAGCCGTAAACCCAGCTTCAGTGATGTTGTATTTTGACTTCATCGCAATGTATTCTGTGATTGCTGACAGCTGAATGCCGCTTTTACAACCATCCCAAATAGGTTTCTTAGCAGCATCTAGTAAATCATAATTTTTTTTTCTTCAATATTTGGTCCTTCAACATTTCCATCATCGTCGTCAACTTCAACCATAGGAAACATTGATCATGCTGCATCTTCGACCATATTTTCTATACGGGTCGTCGTAACTACTTCGTTAACGACACTTTCAGACTCTACAGAAGTATTTACTACAACTTCTCCATGCCGATCTCAAACATAATACTCGGGTACGAAACCGTTTCATCAAAAATGAACTTTCACAATATCTGGTAACAAATACTTCAAATGTCTACACCTACTACACGGACAACGAATTTCTGGATCGTTTCCGTTATTACTTAAAGCGAATTCAACAAATACGTTTATACCGTTATAAAAATCTTCTTTTATTGAGCCTCTCAGTCCTTTTCTTTAGTACATCCATCTCCTACGATCAACAAAATAATCAATCATTTTTCCTATTTGAGAAAATGAGTCACAAGTTCAAATTTTAATATTTATTTTCAAGAATACAAATTCGAAAAAGATTATTTTCATGGTCGTATAATATTTGAATTTAAAGAACTATTTCACAAATTAAAAAATATTTTCAAATATGACACATTTTATTTTTTAACGTATCGATACAAAATTTTGTACAAAAAGATATTTTTTTCCATGGTCAGGCATTCTACTTCCCATTACAAACACAGTAAGCATTTACATTTCGTATATTACTTCGTCTCAAACGATTCAACAAAATTTCGGCAGCATTTCCCTTTTGTTCCCTGCATTGTACACAAATGCGTGTACGCAGGAAACAAAAAAGAAAAGTTAGGTCAAAATTTTATAAACCGTTTGAGACGAAGTAGTATACAAAATGTAAATGCTTACTGTGTTCATATCTTGTCCAATACATGGAAAATCCAACAAACATTGCACCAGATGAATATAAATGGTCGTTTTTTGAAAAAAACGACTATTTATATAACGATCATGTACAACACTCGTCAGACGGGGCCAAAAACTCTCTAAGGGACATTAGTTAATTAAATGTGCGCATTTTACGAAAAAATACAGTTTTACTAACTGTTCACATTTACAAAAATATATTTTAATTTAACACATTTATTCGACGTATTACATCAACTTAAGGCTGGTTTTATATTTTTGTCATTTTTCAATACACACAATTATAATTTAGACTCATGCATTTTTTTGTTGCATAAGTCAATACGTGCACAATATAATACTCCTAGCTCGTGCATTCATTTTATCTTATTCCAACTAACACAATACAATGATAGCAGCGCTACACACATATACAATCGTAGAATCAAGGCATAGATAATGATTTACATATACACGAACAACCACAAATTATATATGTTTTTCACAATTTCACGATAAAAGATGAAATAAATATACCATGGAATGCTAGAAACTATTATAACACTATTGGAAACAATTTCAATCACCAATTAGCCCTAATTTATCAACTTATGCAAATCTAGAAATAGGGTAAAAATTGAATTTTTCGCGAAAATAAGAGATTATACCTGAGCTAGAAAGCAAGAGAGGTTGAATTGGTAGCCGGGGAGGATGCAAAAATACGAAATTAGTGATTGGAGGCTTGGGGAGTGAATTTGGGAATTTGTAATTAGGTTTTGGGTATTATGAAATGAGGAAGAAGAGGCTCGGCTGGAGCCAGTATTACGCGATTTTCCGACGGCTTCCGACGGCCGCCGACGTCCCGTCGGAAGTCGTCGGAAAATGGCCGTCGAAAGCCGTCGCCCCCCTGTTGCTATTTAACCCTTTTCTAGTAGTGATTTAAATTACGGATTGAAATGATAGATATCCGTATCACTTGACCATAGGATAGAAAATTATATACAGACACTGTTGGTCTATATATATATATATATTGAAATGATTTCCATAGTTTTAAAAATGATATATATGGTTTTACATAAATATTAATTTTAAAATATTATATATATATATATATGTTATTTTATACAGGTTTAAATTTAAATTTTTAAAATTTTTGTTGTGAATTATAAAGGTTTAAAATTTTAGATTTTGATTTAAAGTGATTAAATGAATATTTCAGGTTTAAATAAATTGAAGAAAATAATTAGTTTATTTGTAATTTGAGGCTTGTTTAAATGATATTGGATTTTATTAAGTGAATATTTCAAAACTAAATAATAATGAAGTTAAATTGAGATATATGAAATTATCAAATTTAGTTTTGAAAATGTTGAATATTTAAAGCTTTGAAATCGATTGAAGTTGAAATGGTTTAATTTATAGTTTATATTTGAAATCGATATAAAATGGTTTATCGAGACTTGAATTGAATTGAAATGAAGAACTGAGATTTGATTTAAATGGGATTTGGAATTTGAGTTAATTCGAATTGATTTGTGAATTTTGAGGAAACTATTTTATTATATAAAGTATTTTTAATATGTATATAAATATTTTACTTTATAAATGATTTTGATATAAAGCTATTATTAATATACTAATTATTTTAATATAAACTATTTTATTATATATACTATTTTATTTTATTAAATATTTTAATTATATAAACTATTTTATTTTATTAACTATTTTATTATATATATACTATTTTCTATATCAAACTATTTAAGTGGGAAGTTTTACGATTTCAAAGTGTTATGATTTCCAAAGTGTTATGATTTCAAAGTATTATGATTCCAAAGTGTTATGATTTCCAAAGTGTATAATTTCTAAGTGTTATAATTTCGAAGTGTTAAAATTTTGGAAAGTGTTATGATTTTGGAATGGATATATTTGAAGTGAAAAATGATATCGTATTGATATGGTTTTGAAATGGATATGATATTTTGGTTTTGAAGTATGATATTTTGAAATGACCGCGGTGTTATAATAATGTTTGGTTGTTAAAGAGACCGGGATCAGATACTGTCATACTCTCTGCCAATACTGAAAACCACTTTAACAACTGTGTACGTGGTGGAGATTCCAGAAATGAAGTAGGATGGTTTGGCGACGATTCTATATGGTATGACGTGACCCTGACTCCCGTGAGTCAGCTTAGATGTGACTAAAACAGGAGCTATACCGGGCCAAGTGAGGTCATTCCTCATATCGGACACATTTCTTCGATACCATTCTATTGGTTTTGTGATTTGATTGGGTGCCCCTTTGATTTGGGAGTGTGTCACGAGTTGGGCGGTAGTAGCTGCTATGCGTTACCACCAGTCCGGGAGTGCAATTGGTATATCTACCCTACCATTGCCTCGAGTGCCGTGTTCACATGCCCTAGCGCGCCTTCTACGAGTTTGTTTTATACCATACCTATGGAGTGCTCTCTGATAGCCCTCCAGTTTATGGAGGAATTACGGTACTGTATAGACTATGGGAATGTATAAAAATGTGTTAAGGGAGATATGGGTAACGCCTTAACGCTATTTTAATAGTTTACTTTACTATAGACATAACATATTATAATAACGTATATTACTACATAGTAGATAGTTCCACGGATCCTTAGAGGATGGAAATCCCAAACATCCATTAAGTTACTTGTATTTCAGTTGACATTTCACTTGAGTTGAATTTATTACTATAAGAATGTTAATCCTGACTCGAGTGTTTTGTGTTTTGCTTTACGCTCAGGTCAGACTGAGTGTTACAGCATTTGAGACTCACCTTTGGAGTTGGAGCTTCACTTGAAGATCCATCTGTATTTATTCAGCTTTCAACTATCCAGTGGTTTTGTTCAGACTTGTCATCTGTTTGTATTCGAGACTACATTGTATTTGAGATATTCTGTTGTATTTTATTTCAAACTCTGATGTTTATATGGTAGCTTTATGAACTACTATTTATCTATTCCGCTGCTTAATTTTTGTAATACTCTATGTCTGTGATTCTGTGATTTATTTATTTATCGTATATGCTGGGTTTTGCCAAATAAAAATTAAAAATCTGATATTTTGAGCAATTCAAGTCCGACATGTGCGGATGCGAATGACACGAAATAGCGGGTCGTTACAATAGTATCATTTATATATTCATTTGTGATGTTCAGTACCTTTCTTAGGCATCTCAAGAATAGTTGTTGCCATGAGTGTGGCTGCTTTTGTATCTTAAGAAATGGGTGTCAAACTTAGGCACAAGGTTTGTTTACTTACTAGACAACATATTCAAAAAACAAGACAATCATCACTTGTATTGTTGCAAATATAGTCAATCTATATGCACACACATAGGTAATTAATTAATATAGTCAGAATGTATCATATTTGTTATCCGTTTATTCCAAGTTTCAAAAACTATAATGCAATTGTATTGTACTATTTTTTTAATGTTGGTTTACACTTGATGACTTGTATCCATGTTAAGATTTAAGACTATGAATGATGTGAATATATTATTCGTTTTGGCTTTTTGGTATGTGATTCTTTCAAGCTATTTTTAGTAAATGTGAATGATTTTGATTGTTATTAGTAAAATGTTGGTTTTAATTGAGAAATGATATTAAATCTATAGGTGTACGCTGCAGCGATGTATAGAGTTTTTCTTTTTAATTTGCATTTTTTAACAACGGGCAAGAAAAGTTGTAAAAGATCTATTACAATTGGAAAAAATTGTTGCAAATGACCTATTATAACAGGCAAAAACAATTATAAAAGGCTTTATTACAACCATAACTGCAATGGTCCAAAACAGTTGTAAAATGCTTCAACCCTATTACAATTTCGCATATTAAGACTTTTGGCTGACCTTTGTAATAGGCCTATTATAATGGGCATTTCCAATTACGAAATAGGTATTTTGTTTTTAACTTGAGAATATTGTGAACCTTAAGTATGTAAACTATACTTTGATAATGGTCAATCACATAACAATCTGGTCGTCTTAAGGCCATACTTGGGGTATGAGTTGTACCACTTGAAGTGAAACACTATTCAAAAGAGGATTCATCTCCTTGAAATAGAAAGTTAGTAACACAATAATTGGTAGTCAACATATAGTTAAAGTCTTTGGCCAAAGAGAACCGGTTAATTGATAATTATTATCAGATTGAACTGTGGAATTTAACGTTGGACTTCACAAATAAATACATATATTAATAAAGTTTTGACCATTGACCGAGCTCTAGATATATAAGTGGTAGAGTGATAAAGAATAAAAAACATTCACAATATATCGTTGTTTAAGGTCATTGCTTTAAAAATATAAGAAATTGGATTTCACCTAGATAATTTATACACAACTGAACTCATGTCCACTACCGTGCTTCAGTAAAGTCCGTTCATGCTTTAATATTTAAATTATTTAAATATTATCGAAAAGTACCGTAAATGACCAATATAAACTCAAAAATGCTTTGGAAGACACTAGGGGTAACTACCCAATTGTACCTTTGCACAAACTGGTATGGAGTAGATCAAATAATCCTAAGATGGTGCATACACTCTACAAAACTTTGATGGACAAACTACCTACGAAAGACCGTCTTCACAATTGGGGGATACTAGAAGTCACACTTATAACTTATGTAATGTGACGACAGAAGCACATGAACACTTATTTTTTGACTGTCCTTTTAGTGAAAGAGTCTGGAGCATCCAAAAACTCATATGTATTCAAACTGATGATGTTAGATCATAAAGGAGGAGGTGAATTACCCTAACAAGTGGTGTCACATATCAAACTTAATGCAAGAATTGGCCAAAATTGGCCTCACAACCACTGTATGGTACCTCTGGAGAGAGTGAACTGAACGGGCTTTTAACAACAAAACAAACGAAGTGTTAGCTCTTACCACTCGAATTTATCGAGACATCAGTAAAATAATTGGGAGAATTTCAAGAAGAAGACTTACCAGCTTAATGGTACAAGAAGCACAAGCACTAGAGAGGATGAGCTGGATGGCAGGGAGCGGAGAAGATTAATCAAAGAATTGGGAGCCGCCATAGCTTGATTTTTTGAACCCTAAAGAAGGAATGTTTGAGTTAAAGTATGTCTTTAACTTAAAGTTTTTCTTTGTATTTATCTGGAATGTACTTTCGGTTGTATTCGCTTTTGGCCGTACTGCTCATTTGAGGATGCAATAAAATTAACTAAGTTTCAAATATATATACATATATAATGAAACTGTATAGTTAATGTTCTTCTTAAATACTTTAAGATGGATAAATAAAATTTAAGAAATTTTAAATTATATTCAATTAATATGTTAATTAAATTAAAAATTAAGGTTAATTAAAACTATTTTGATTAATAAGCTACATATAAATATTATATAAGTTGATTAAATTAAAATAGTTATAAATAAATTGAACTTATATATTTATATGTATAAACTAAATATAATGGAACCGAAATAAAGCAAAAATACGTTTTTGGAATAAAAACATACGTATGGTATGTATACCATGATATCATATGTGTTCGACACTTGTATTACGAGGTATTTCATAAGAATATATTATTCCTTAAATAAATATCACTCAAAAGTATTAAAGATTATAAATCTATAATATAATTGTTCTTTATCATTTATATATTAATAGATTACTTGCATACGCACTGGTTATTGAGCAAACTCAAGCTATGACCATTTTGTGTAGTATTGTTATTATATTGCTAAACGAGGTAAGATAAATGCTTGTTTTTGTTGAGCAAACTCAATGTATGAGCATTTATACTTAAGCCATCAAGAAATGATATGCAAGACTGAATAATCTCTTTTGATTTATTAAGCAAACTCAAGATCGAGATCGATATTAGGGCAAAGACTATGGTTATGAGTTATATAGCCGATAAAGAGTTATCCATCGCTTGCGGGGCTGTGATTTGTTAAGCAAACTCAAGGTCAGAATCTCATGGCAAGCGAGTCTTAACACTCATTAGAGAAATCGAAAGGTTTCTATATTTTTTCTTAGGGTTTTGAGAAATATATAAGTCTAATGTGAGAGCCTTGTTAGAAAAGTGAAATGACTACATATAACCATTCTAGTATTGTGAGAACATATGCTATATAAAATCACACTAATCTACTTGACAATAAAGTTGTAGAAAAATGACCAACCTAAAATTATTTTTTGAAAACATCAAGATCACCAGACCTAATTATACCGATTGACTAAAAGCAGTAAAGATAGCACTAACTTATGAACGTTTATGGTATGCTATAACTGATCCTTTAAAAACCAAACTGGTTAAAGGTATGGTGGATCTTGAAACAGTAAAATCTTATAACACTTGTGTAGTTGATTGTGACATAGCCCAAGCTTATGTGTTGTCTAGTTTAGACAAATTGTTGCAAAGATAGCAAAAAAACACGACTTCCACAAAATTTTTGATACCCTTAAATCTTTGTTTGGGGAGTGATCTCGTTTCGTAAGGTATGAGATAGCTCAGAAGTTGTTCAATACGAAGATGAGTAAGAACAGTAGTATGGAGGACTATGTCATAATGATGAAAAGCTACATACCCTTTTTGATCTCGGTGTTAAGATTGTTGATGAACTACAAGTAGAATTGATTCTAGGCTCGCTAACTCCGTAGTTTGAGCCATTCATATTGAATTTCAATATTAACCAGATGAACGTGAACCTTATTGAGCTACCTAATATGCTGAGATCAGCCGAAGCTACTCAATATGTTTTGTTTTGATTTATTTATCTTTACGTAGTAAGTAATTGAGTTTGCTCAACAACTGATATGTATTATTTGTTGTATCTTACCTCGTCTAGCAATATAATAATAGTGCTAGTAGGGGAATCCTAAGGATTGCATCGATAAATTGAGCTCGATATGCATTATTTATTGTGTCAGTTATTTGTTGTGTGGTAAAATCATAGGTAATTCATCGATAATTATTTGTTGGTAAATGTCCTACGAGCTTGTAGGGATTGCGTCGGTAAATTTTGTAGGCAACCCTTATCAAATTCATAAGGAATTCATTTCCAACTCCTAGGGAATGCATTGGTAAATGCAAGGCGAGGGGTACATAAATTTTTCAGCAATGCCTCGTAGGCAGTTCGTAAGTAAATCTCCTATGGGAATAGTAGGGGAGTTGATTTTTTTTTCCTCAATGCTTGTTTTTCGATCGGGCAAATAAACATTGAGAAACGATTTTTCAATACCCAACAACGCTTATTCGATGATGAAATAGAAACCAAGACCCCGTTTGGTTTGTCATTTTTAATTCTGTGTTTTCGTCAAAAAAACGTGCATATGATGCATGTATTTTTGAAAAAACGATCAATTTGAAAAACAACGTTAACATATAAAAATAAATTTGCGTGTCTTGAGAAATAACAAAAGAATGAAAAATAATTTATCTCCTCCACCATCCCCATCCCCATCCCTCCACTGTCCCCCCATCGTCATCGTAATGGTCTAAAATTATAAATTTCTCTTCCGTTATTCTTATATTTTGTTATGAATATTAAAAAGGCAAAATGCAAAACACAACGAAACCAACGAGAGTCTAAGGGTCTGTTTGGTTTCGTTTTTAGTTTCGCGTTTTGTGTTTTCAACATACAATACAAAATACAAGAAAATGAGGGAAATCCTTTTATAATTCTTAACCATTACGACGATCGACGGGAAATGGAGGTGATGAATTGTTTTCCGTCCTTTTGTTATGCCTCAAAACACGGAAAATCAAATAAACTTGTTTTTTTTTTCTATGTTAATTTCATTTTTCAAAATTGCGTGTTTTCCAACAATGTATAAGAAATGTGCATTTTTTTTTAGACGAAAACACAAAACTAAAAACAGCAAACCAAACGGGACCTAAGTTTTGTAGGGCTTGCTCACCTAATTAAAATGTAATTGTTCTCGTTTGTCTTTTCTAGTATATGAAGTTTAAAATTTGTTAAATACATGTTTTTATAATATCATATATGTACTTACTGTTTTCTAGATTTTCAACCAAAAAAAAAATCATTTCAGAATATAATAAACCAAAAGTTAGGCAAAATTGATTTGAATTAACTGTAATTTTAAATGTATGATTGAATATGTTTAATCATGCTTTAGAGAGGTTAGAAATCAGGCAATCATATCATAGTACCATGTTAGCAATATAAATAAATAAGTTAGCATCTTAGGATGTATAAAAATAGACGTCAAAGAATGAAATTCTCTCCTTTAAATGAACAAGCAAACATTTTTATCAGCGAATGAATATGGATCAGCGCTGTATCATATGTGTGTTCCGTTTATATTCGCTTTATGTGTGAAATTGGGAAATGCTTCACTACTTGATAGAGATAATTAAAAAGGTTGACAAAACCACGCCACCACTCCATTGTAGTCCAGCCCGGTTAGGATACCTGGCTTTCACCCAGGCGACCCGGGTTCAAATCCCGGCAATGGAATTTATTTTGATTTGCTAACTTTGTTTATTTCTGTGCCCAGGCGACCAATTTAACTTTCATTCTTTTGCTTTCGTTATGTTCAAAAAAATGTTAATATTCATTTCCCAGATGATTGATTTAATCTGAATATTAAATATTATTCTTTGATATGTATTCATTTATTTTAATTATTTATAAGCATTTCATTAACACGTTAAGGACCTTAATATTTAATTTCCAGTTAATATCAATAAGCCCTGTACAAATAGTTGAAAACATTTTTTCATATGACCTTTATTTTTCCCAAAAAAAAATCCATTTTCATTGTTTTTCATACCATCATCTACACAGACCCAAGAGTTCAGATACAAAAGAGAAATAACACAATACAAAATTAAACAACAAAAATAAGGAGAATCGTTATGTTTTATTACTAACCAAAGCCAATACAATAACATAATTATACTAGAAAATAAAATAAAAATATTATTATGCTTTAATAATAAGAATAGTCATTACAGTAATAAAAACTTATCATCGAAAAAATTATTCAACGAAGACAAGGGAAGTTCCATTTGCAAGTGCAAGTATTGACGGCAGAGCAATAAGAATAATTATGTTATGATTAAAACATTATCAGTTAATTTTAGACAGTAGCACAATATATGTATTCATGTGCTTAAGTTCAAAGTTTTGTACTTAAAAGCAACCATTTCATAAACATTACATAAGAACCCAAAAGCTCCAAAAAAAGTGATACAACTTCATGATACATAATTGAATTACAAAGATTTTACCACCTAAGTGTTTGTCCGGTACATTGCCCAGTTGAATGACTATCAACATACAAAGGTGCCAAATGATCAAACACTTCAGTACAATCATCAAACCTGACAACAACAAGTTCATCTCTTGCAGCTTTCATTGCCTTTGAGAATGCAATGCAGAAAACTTTATAAGGCCATAGTTTGCATTTTCGGGCACTCCAAAAATTCAAGAAAAACTGGTAGGGCAATCCTATTAAAACACCATTAGCTTCTAGTAGAATCTCCTTGACCTTACTGTAATGCTTCGGTGAATTCAAACAAACAATGCTTATAAGTACAACTACCCTCTGCACCATAGTTCGAAAAAAGTTAAAAACTTTTGCTTTGTCATGTGTATGAGATGAACGCAGCATTTCACGAGCAATGGAGAGAATGAAATCGTAGGTACGACAGAGATATCTGCAATTTGCAGGAATTTTGCTTCGTAGGTCTTGAAATTGATAGGAGTAAACAGTTTGTTTCTTTGAGAATTTGGAAAGACTAGAACTGGTAGTGATAAACCAGCCTTTACTAGTTTCAAACAACAATGTGTTAAAAAGAACATCTTCAACAAGCGATAACTGGCTTTCAAGATTCAAATTTGATATAGTCAAGAACTTCTCTAGCACTAAAGTGCTATGATGAAACTTATCTGATTTATATTTCAAAAGTTGATGAAAGAAATCTTTCCATCTAAAGTCTCTACGCACTATTTCTGAAATAATAGTGTACACGTTACCAGTAGTTTCACGAGCAAGCAGATACACTAGAACTTTAGCTGTTTTCATAGGCTCAAACCGATCAAAGATTGATTTAAAAGTTCTATCTAGAACAGTAGGGACCAAGGCAGTGACTGAATCCTCTAATGAAGAGTCCAAGTACTTCAAAGTTGTTTCCACATCAGTGTTGAGTGGAAAGAATGTATGAAACAAGATGGAATTGAACTGAATTAAACTGTTTTGCATTTTCGGAAGCTGAGATGATCCGCTTTTGATATATTTATTTTGTTTGCAAAATCTCACAGCTTTGGCAAAGTGATGAGCAACTATGCATTGATATATGACAGTTGATCTCTTGTGTGTTAAGTATTCGTGAAGTTTTTCCAACTTCCGTATTAGCAATTCTCCGATATATGAAATTTCAGATAAGCAATGACATTTGGCAAGGGAGTTGAATTCTGAACTGCTAATGTAAGAAGAGTTGCCTATCGTATAACCTTTGCTTGTGCCATCACTATTCATCCATGATGGTTTGGAGTGTTATGGAAATTTCCAATCCGAGACCGCTCGAACACAATTCCCAAACGCAGCGGAAAAGCTAGATCGCGATAGACGATGCAAAACAACCAATCGATAACTCAAATCAATCTCAACCAAAACCAAGATACGATCACAACACCGAGATAGGCAATATATAAGAGCAATAACAATAAGTAAATCACACACCGATTTATAGTGGTTCCACTAACAACTTGTTAGTGTACGTCCACTTTGAGAGAGAGCTTTTATTATTACCAATGAAAAGAGTACAAGAGATTGTTTACAATGATCAACTAATCACTCTAGAATATATTTGTGGAGAATAGGATTGAAGAGATTAGGATTCACCAAAAAACCCTAATAGAAGAATTAAACCCTAGATTAGAAGTGATTAGCATATCTCCCAAAAGGCAGCTGAAAATAACATTTATAATAGGGTAGAGATCAAAACCGAATGACCAAAATACCCCCCCAATATCAGCACAAGCAAAATAAAAGACCCATGCCCGAAACTGGAAAACTGCCGAAAAACGGTCGACTGGTCATTTTTGGACCAGTCGACTGGTCCAGAGACCCTTGCTCTCTGGACAAAACCGGTCGACCGGTAGAAATGAACCGGTCGACCGGTTTTGGGCAGCAGTGCACAATAGTGCACTGTTTGCACCCGGAACTCCCCCCCGAGCTCCGCTACTCCGGCCGCTTCCTCCTACGCCTCGCTACTCCACTCCTCTTCAACTCCAACATATCGTGTCGCCAAAATTTAACACTCCACCTCGACACTATATCCATCTCCATCACCAATGGTACCATACCATCATCAACACCGATAGCTCCAACTATCGCCACTTCTACCTTCACCAAACATGAATGCTTCCTCAATGGGTTCCGGCAAGGCCACCCCCCATTGCACTTCACCAACGAGTTCAGGCACAAAGCCCCCACCCGCTAATGAAGTGTTGGAAACACCCAAAACCAAAACGATCTCACCAAAGACCCGAACACTTAGGAGTGTAAACTAGTGTTCGCCAAGAAAATAGAACCACAATCTCACCCCAATACTCTTCTTCATCTACCAACCAAAATCCTCTCTCACCCGTGCCACCCCGTGGCATCTAGCACTCCTCTAAGCAAATCAAGTTCGAGCAATGCTCGAACTTCCCAAACGGCAATGCTTTAGTAAACATATCCGCCGCATTATCCTTTGTGTGCACTTTCCGAAGATATACTTGCTTATCCTCATCCATGGCTACCAAGAATGACTCCCTCACTTCAATATGCTTAGTACGTGAGCTAAACGCCAAATTCTCCGCCAAATGGATAGCGCTTTGGCTATCACAATGAACATCGATACTATCGTGTCCAACACCCAAATCACACAACAATCGCTTCAAATAGAGTGCCTCCTTAGCCGCCTCCACCGCGGCTATCAACTCCGCCTCCGTAGTGGATAAAGCTACTACGGTTTGCAATCTCGATCTCCAACTTATGGTCGTGCCACCAAGTGTGAAGACATACCCGGAAGTTGACTTTCTCCTATCTCTATCACCGGCGTAGTCCGAATCACAATAACCAACCAACTTGCAATTCATTCTCCCACTACCGCCAAAGACAAGGCCATGAGATGACGTACCTTTGAGATATCTCAAAATTAGCTTTACGGTTTCCCAATGCGATTTCCCCGGATTAGCCATGAACCGACTAACCACCCCGACGGCATTTGCAATATCGGGCCTTGTACACACCATGGCATACATCAAACTACCAACCGCACTTGCATATGGCACCGTTGCCATATAAGCCTTGTCCTTCTCCAAGATAGGTGAACCTTTACTCGAAAGCTTGACATGCAAAGGTAAAGGTGTAGTTGTCGCCTTTGCATTCTCCATGCTAAACCGGCTAAGCACTTTCTTGATATAATCCTTTTGAGTTAATTTCAACTCAAAACGCTTCCGATTCCTTTCAATCTCCATGCCCAAAATTTTCTTTGCTTCTCCAAGATCCTTCATCTCGAACTCCGATTTCAATTGTAATTTCAACTTGTTGATTTCATTCTTGTCCTTGGAAGCAATGAGCATGTCATCCACATACAAGAGTAAATACACCCAACAATCATTTCCCAACTTCTTGAAATAAACACAAGCATCTTTGATGCTTCTATCAAAACCATTTTCAAGCATAAAATGATCAAACCTCTTGTACCATTGCCTAGGTGATTGCTTCAACCCATATAGTGATTTCTTCAACTTGCACACCATATTTGACTTCCCATTTACCTCAAAACCTTCCGGTTGCTCCATGTAAATGTCTTCATCCAAGTCACCATGCAAGAAGGCGGTCTTCACATCAAGTTGCTCCAACTCCAAGTCGTGAATAGCAACTATGGCAAGTAATATCCGGATAGAAGTATGCCGCACAACCGGTGCGAATATCTCATCATACTCCTTTCCCTTCCTTTGTGCAAACCCCTTAGCCACTAGCCTAGCTTTGTATCTCCCATCGTCCTTCACCTTGTAAATCCATTTGCACCCAATAGCACGGTTTTCTTTAGGAAGTGGAACCAAATCCCAAGTTTGATTCTTCATTAACGATTGCATCTCTTCCTCCATGGCACAAACCCATTTCGAGCTATCACTCGAATTCATGACGTCATCAAGGTCCATCGGCTCATCTTGGACTACTATAAGCGCATAGTCCATATTATCACAAAAGCTAAGATAATTCCAATCACCATATCTCTCGGGTGGTCTTATAAGACGACGACCCACCCGAGTAGCAATACCATCACCCGGACTCCTTTCGGCTCCACCTTGAGTCGAATCTTCTCTAGAATCGTGCACATCACCTACACTACTAGAGGCACCTTGTGGACTATGTGATGTACCATCAACCGCTCCCTCCTCACAAGCATCTTCTACTACTCTACTCTCTCTAACCCTTGGACAAAATGTGGGAATAACTTCCTTCTCCTTCGATTCACCATGAACCAAATCCGGAACATCCGATGAGCTCTCATTCTCCTTGAACATTGCCGACTCATCAAAAGTAACATGACGAGAGTTTATTACTTTCTTCGTTTCCGGATTCCAAACCCGATAGCCTTTCACTCCTTCCGTATAACCAAGCAAAACCCCTTTGAAAGCTCTAGGTTCAAGCTTATCATTTCCCGGATCATGCACATAAACGGGACTTCCAAAAACACGAAGATAGCTCAAGTCAATACTCTTACCTCTCCACACTTCCTCCGGAATTTTGTTATCAATAGCCGAGCACGGAATTCGATTAATAATGTGAACCGCGGTTGACATAGCTTCGGCCCAAAATCCCTTAGACAAACCCGATGTCAATCTCAAGCATCGAGCTTTCTCTAGTAGAGTACGGTTCATCCTCTCCGCAACTCCATTTGATTGCGGATCTCCCGGTGTAGTAAAATGTCTCCGAATGCCATGATGCTTGCAATAATCTAAGAATTCTCCGGAAACATACTCCCCGCCATTATCGGACCTAAGAACCTTCAAAAATTTACCACTCTCATTCTCAACAAGAGCCTTCCATACTTTGAACTTAGCAAATGCCTCCGACTTGGCCTTCATTACATACACCCAAACTTTGTGAGAAAAATCATCAATAAAGGAAATGTAATACTTTGCTCCACCCAAGGAAGCAACCGGTGCCGGTCCCCAAACATCCGTGTGCACATACTCAAGAACGCTTCTTGAATCATGTTTCCCTTCACCGAATGAAACCTTTGTTTGCTTCCCCATGACACACTCTTCGCAAAACTCTAGCTTGTTGAAACTCTCTCCACCAATCATCTCCCTTTTCCGAAGAATCTCCAAACCCTTCTCCGAGACATGACCCAATCTCAAATGCCACAACCTAGTCGCATCCAAGTCACGAGAACTATCAACGCCAACACAAGTTTCACCTTCTATGGTCACTCCTTGAAGCAAATAAACACCATGAACTTTAGCACCTTTCATAACCACAAGCGCCCCCTTCGAAACCCTCAAGCAATCTCTCTCAATAGTGATCTTGCACCCCAAAGAATCCAATTGCCCCAAAGAGATAAGGGACTTCCTAAGTCCCGGAACATAGCGTACATTAGTGAGAGTACGAACTACTCCGTCAAACATCCTAATTTGCACGGAACCGATGCCCTTCGACTTACACATAGCACCATTACCCATAACAATCGAATTTCCCTCTCTAGCTTCGAAAGAAGAAAAACAATTCCTATTAGGCGTCATATGATAAGACGCCCCCGAATCGAGCACCCATTCGCTACCCGAAACATCCGATGCCACCGCCGTCAATACATCAACTTCTCCCTCACTATCAACACTCTCCACCGCAACCGATGAAGACGCCACTTCCTTCTTTCCTTTCTCCTTGTCCGGACACTCATTCTTCCAATGACCGGGCTTCTTACAAATATAGCACTTGCCTTTCTTTTCCTTCGACTTTCCTCTCCAACCGGGATTCCTAGATTTGGAACGACCCCGGTTATCCTTCTTCCAATGTTCCTTCTCCACAAACAAACCTTGACCATTCCCGGCACTACTACTTCCTACACTCAACTCCTTCATTTGATCTCGCAACTCCTCACTAAGAAGACCCGTCTTGACATCATCCAACGTCAATGTATCACGGCTATAGATCAAACTATTTGAGAAACCCGTATAACGGTCCGGCAACGAACATAACAATATCATCGCCTTTTGCTCTTCCTCAATCTTCAAATCTACCGCCTTCATCTTCATTAGCAAATCATCAAACACATTCAAGTGTGCCTTAAGCGAACTCCCCTCTTTCATCTTATACGTGAAAAACGTTCGCAACAAGATCAAACGATTAGTTAGAGACTTCTTCATATACAACTCCTCTAACTTATCCCAAATTCCCTTAGCGGTCGTCTCACCACTAATTTCGGAGATAACATTCTCTCCCATAGCAAGTTGAAGTGTAGTAAATGCCCACTCTTCCATTTCATCTCTCTCAACCTCCGATATGTCCGCCGGCAACAAATGTGTATCAAACACCACCCTATGAACCCGATTCCTCCTTAGAACCGCTTTCATCTTCCATTGCCATTTTTCAAAATCATTATCGCCATTCCACTTATCAATAACCAATTGCGATCCCGAAGCCGCATACGAACCACGTACATACGACGCTACACCACTTGGACTAACCATTGAGGGAACACTAGAGTTATTATCTGATTCCGGCATTTCAACAGACACCTACCGACTCCAAAGCTCTGATACCAAATGTTATGGAAATTTCCAATCCGAGACCGCTCGAACACAATTCCCAAACGCAGCGGAAAAGCTAGATCGCGATAGACGATGCAAAACAACCAATCGATAACTCAAATCAATCTCAACCAAAACCAAGATACGATCACAACACCGAGATAGGCAATATATAAGAGCAATAACAATAAGTAAATCACACACCGATTTATAGTGGTTCCACTAACAACTTGTTAGTGTACGTCCACTTTGAGAGAGAGCTTTTATTATTACCAATGAAAAGAGTACAAGAGATTGTTTACAATGATCAACTAATCACTCTAGAATATATTTGTGGAGAATAGGATTGAAGAGATTAGGATTCACCAAAAAACCCTAATAGAAGAATTAAACCCTAGATTAGAAGTGATTAGCATATCTCCCAAAAGGCAGCTGAAAATAACATTTATAATAGGGTAGAGATCAAAACCGAATGACCAAAATACCCCCCCAATATCAGCACAAGCAAAATAAAAGACCCATGCCCGAAACTGGAAAACTGCCGAAAAACGGTCGACTGGTCATTTTTGGACCAGTCGACTGGTCCAGAGACCCTTGCTCTCTGGACAAAACCGGTCGACCGGTAGAAATGAACCGGTCGACCGGTTTTGGGCAGCAGTGCACAATAGTGCACTGTTTGCACCCGGAACTCCCCCCCGAGCTCCGCTACTCCGGCCGCTTCCTCCTACGCCTCGCTACTCCACTCCTCTTCAACTCCAACATATCGTGTCGCCAAAATTTAACATGGAGATGTAACAAACATAGACTCCCTTCAGGTCTAATTTAAGAACACCAAAGTATTTCAGACACAATTCTTCATATTTTGTATATTTGGTAACCTCAGATGTCCCACAGGACCCTATATAACACAATATCCCTTCGAGGTGTTTCTTCCAAAGATTCCATGCGAACATAAGTGTTTGAATGGAAACATGACCTTCAACCAACATATCTTGGATAATACTTCGTTGATGAATAGAAAAATCTCTTTCTTGGTAAAATCTTGAAACTTCTGTTTGCAGACAGATTTCTAGAACCTTTCGACATGCAACAAATTCTGCACAAATATTTTTGATAGGTTTGGAATTATAAATATGGCGAGCCAAAGTAGAAAGGTTAGCAGTATGGTCTAGTAGAAATTTGGCTTCAGAACAAATCAAATTCTTCATAATATCATCATTTGAAACCAGTTCAGCTACTGATATAGCATTTTCCAAGATGTCGTTTAGATCACTAGATGACTTAAGAGGCCAACCTTTTCTGCCATCCATCCAAAGCATTTTGCTAAGAGCGTATGAAAGCATCAAATTTGATGAGTTTACATAAAGCTGAGCTTTTTGTAAAACATCAACTTCTCGAAGAACATTTCCGTTTAATCTATGAATAGCGGCAGCTTCCACAAAATTTCCACTTTCGAGCAGTAAAGATGTCAAGTCATATGGAAATGACTTCACAAATTTCATTAGAGAACCTATAGTTTCTAGCTTGTAATAAGATTTTACAGTGGCTTTGGTAAAGTCGATCCATTCAATATTTGATACATACATCGGCCAGCTTTTAAGGAAATGAAATCCCAAATCAAAATGTAGGCCTTCTAGACACGCCATCAAGCACTTGGAAAGATATCTACCTTGAGCATAAGTTTTTGCAGCAGACAACCAATCACCAGCTAGTGCAAAACAATCGCCTGCATCTTCAAACCTTGGTTCATCAAAATTTTTTAAGTACAACATCCCTGCCATTGAAATATTACATCAAACGTTATGTTATATGGAAATTATAGACAAACTGGATACGTAGAGGCATGATAAGGTGTCATACTTATTTTATTAGCGATGGCATGATAGTATACGGATAAAAATTATCAAACATCAAAACAGCTAGGTAAAGAGAAAGAAACAAATGAAAAATCACCTGCTTTCTTATACTTCTTTGCCTTCATATAGCAAGCAGCCGCTAGTTCTACTTTCCCAATATCTAGATATATATCGGCAGCATTGACTAGAGTATCAGCAGCAGTATCGAAGTTTAAATGAAGATTATGTGATCCTTCCGCATGAAGTGATGAAGCTTTAGCCCAGTTGGACATGTAAACATCTCCAGCTTTCTTAAAGCACACAATCGCCATCTCATAATTACCCTCATTAAAAAACTGTGAGTATTTTATACAAATTAGTAGTAGAATGCAAATGTTACCAACAGAACTATATAAATTGAAACCAAATGATACCTTTTTCCCACGAATTGCCCAGTCCTCTTTCTTACATTCAACTTCCATTCTCTCGACAAATATAGAATTCAGCTTTTGTACATGTACAAGTCCTAATGATATCCAGTAGTCAAAAATAGGTTTAGCAAACATGCCATCAGATTCACATATCCATAACCTATTCCTCATTCTTGTTAGAGCAACATACAGTTGTTTCAATTCAAAGCAAAGAACTTGATGCTTATCCATGTCAAAATCTCTAAAAGTATTAGTCGATGAAGAGGCAATATTTTTATGATTCACAAATTTATAAACAGTCCTCCATTCATTCTTAAGAGAAGAAGAACTAAAGAAATTGTATAAAAGGACATCCTGCAATGAAAAATATTCCAAATGGAAATTATAGCATTAAGCAAGAAACTGTATAAAAGAACATCCTGCAATGAAGAATATTCCAAATGAGACAGAAAGTAACCAAAGCATTTGTGTATTACCTGAAACTCTAAGCCTTTGCACTCTTTGATAGTCAGTACAAGAGCTTTACTCCCTATCTGCGAGATCACTTTTTCTTTATCAGATACACGGCGAACCAAAATTACTTGTTCAGATCCTAATTCCAGCCCACTTTCTTTGGAAATATTGAAAATAGTTTGCAGCACTTTTTCTTCATTGGCAGATTCAAGGATGATAGGAATTTCACCTTGTGTTTCGCTCTTTTCAGAAGCAAGATGATCAAGTGAAAAAGGAAAGAAATGGTATAACAAATTCAAAACACTTTCAGCTAATTCGAGAATTCCTGAATGAGTCCGGAAATTAGTGGTTAACTGGAAAAGGTTAGGTTTGCTTAAATTTCCAGATAAAAATTCTTGGTAGAACCAGCACTTGGTATCTTCAAATCTAAAATCATTTATAAGGGTTTGTGCCGTGTCACCAGCAAACAAGTATCCGCTTTGAAAATTGTTACATGTATACTTAAAAAGGGATATTTGTTTCATTGAAAAGTCTTGAATTTCATCAATGTACATGTAATCCATCTTCGGGCCCTCATATCCATATATCGACAGTCGAAAGTGAAGATTATTTACCAAGTCCGCTAGGTCATATTCCCCATTTCTTTTCTTAAGGTATTCATAACTGATGAAGATTTTATAGATCATTGCTCGCTTTTCTTGGTTATACATAGAGCTACGTTTTTTGGACAATTCAAGATATTCCTCCAAGCTCATGTTTCTATGGATAGCTGTTTTAGGTGATCCATTTTCACCTTTTATACAGTAAACAATTTGGGCAAATACCATAGTTGGATCCAATTTCCTAGTCAAATTTATATCAAAACGAGGCCAATAGCGGGAAACAAACTGGTCATGATCAACCTCCTTACTTAAAATAAGCTGTTCCATAACATGGCTCACTTTGCCTTGCCCTTTTCCATCATGTATTAGTTGAATATCCGAAAATGAACTGAAAAACGAATCCTTGATGGATCCATCAAGCATTACTAAAAATTTAAGTAATGAAACCACAAGGGGAAAATTATGATGTGGAATTTCAGTGAGGCTATTCGGAATTTCTGAGAATATTGATAAATTATCAACGACGTCATATGCTTTGATGACATTCAACTTTTCTGGAGCACCTCCACCAGAAGCATACCTAGAATCAGATGAATAAAACATTGAATGTCTTAATATTTGAGAAACTTATATGGTCATTTAGCAGTCAGTGAGCAAAACAAAGGACATAATCAGCAGTAATAATCAATTTCGAGCTTCAACCATCCATTGCAGAAGCCTAATTTATCAACAACGATGAAAAATAAGCAAACAAGCAAAACAAAGCATGTTAAGTTGTCAAACTTTCAAAAAGAACAACATGATCAGGTGCTTGCAACATTCAATAATTAGAAAAATACAAGAGGATACTAGACTAAAAAAAATCACCTTCATGTTCAAAAAAAAAAAAAAAAAACTTCACCTTCTAAGTCGATCAATGTAATCTTTAACAGAAGAGCATAGGATTGGGTTGACTGTTAGAAAAATTTGAAAAAATGAGTTCTTTCTTATATCAGCCGAACAATCTTCTTCTTCAGAATGATCGCAAACGATATGCGTTTCAATCTTACATGAAGATGAACCCTCCATAGCCAACATATGTTGTTGCTCTCTTTGTACCAATTTTGTGAGAAGCACCAATGTTTTCCCAGTACCAGATCTTCCAAGTATAAAGGCACTCTCAGGAAATGAAATTATTTCAGCTTCAAGGGCACTAACTTCGAAAGGAAGTTCAATTTCTCGACCATCGCAAGCAGTTAATAAATGCTTTATGTTGCGAGAAGATAAGGAATAGAATTTCAAGAACCTAAGACCTGCTGTTTGCACATCAGTAAAGTCATCGACAACTGACTTTATATTTGATTTACATTGAGGCCCATGCTCAGATGCTACTTCACGAAAAATTGTTTCAGGCAGTGTGTCCCAGCTCATTGGGACAACAAGGCCCCTAAGAAGTAAGAAGGGTAAATTTAGTACAGTAACTATTAAGGATGGTCAATGTAAATATATAGAAAGAAGACGCAAATAATTATTACCCCTCAAGCATTTCAGCCTTGCAAAGTTTTAAATAACATTCGCTGAAAGAAGATACCATGGTCTCAAGGTATTTAACAAGTTTTTGAGACTCCAATGAAGTTAACACATCCCAAATCTTTATTGTTTGAATAAACTTAGACTCCTTAATGATGTCAGTCGTACATATAAGGGTTAACCCATGGACCCTGAATTGTTTAATGGCCTTTGAGAAATAAAGGCTTTTACACCTGGGTCGCCATCCAGAAGCTAGCCTCCATATGTATGCAATTATTATCTTTTTGGTCAATGTGCTGTGTACAGCAGCAAATGACTTTTTAAAATTATTGCTAAAAAGAACCTGCAAAGAACATGATAGATTAATATATTGAGCTGTTCAAATCAACAAATTTTATATAAAAGTAACAGTGTATATAAAATATAGTTGAGATGAAGACATGCAGCTGCATCATGGGTGGAAATCAGGGGGTTTGGTGTAATTTTACAAGTTGCATGACCTTTGCACAAAACTGCCTGATTTGCACACCCATGGTGCAACTAAGAGCCTGCACCATGCTGAAGACTCCTTTTTCTGAATATCATTTATAGTTCATGAGAAAAGTGGAATTTCTAAAAAGAACATAAATGATGAAGTTGTTGGGACACTGGTCTTATGAATAAGACCAGCCCAAAGGACGGCTCATCAAACCCATGGGCTGAGGCAAGCGACCAGGTCAAGGGCAATAATACAGTTGTAGTATTTTTATATAGTTAGTATGAATAGGTATTTCAAATACAAAGTAATTTAGATGGTTATTGTGTTCTCTTTGATGAAGAGCACCCTAGCGGGGACAATGTTTTAAATGTTTTATCGACTATTAGTTTTTCAGAATCTAAAACCCAAGGGAAAAATATGGGTTGGGACACCCAAATTATTGGGTTAGCCCTGCTTATAACGATAACAACATATTGTGGTTTAAACCTTCCCAGCATAAAATTAGTGAAAAAACCAAGGGTAGATATTCAATACAAACCTTCCATTTCGTCCCATCAAAATGGGCACCTCCGGAATCAAGCAAGTGATCAAGCTGGTTCATTTCACTTTTCAACTTGATTATGGTACTTGAAAGAAACTTATCTCTACTCGCTGCAAAAAATGAACCACGTTCCTCGGCATCAAGAACAACTTCTTGCCAAATAGAAGAGCTTTTCTTCATGATTTCTCCATTTCCCACTATCCACAGATACTTTCTGCAAAAGAGAAGTAGAAATTGTCGACTGTCGAATAAGAAATGGATCAAAATTTGTTCAAAATTACTATTACGAAGGAAATATTATAAAGAGTGTTTTTATTCTTCTTTACCTAGCCCTTGTCAGACAATATATCATAGTCTGAGTTTTAGAGAGCAATCTTAGGCAGCTGCTATGGTGACTACTGCTTACAGTTGATAAAATTAGTATATCTTCTTCACTAGAATAGAATTCATCGATAGACTTTATCCACAACCGAGAACCGTTAAGATTAACTTTGTCTTTCACCATTGTGTGTATGGTAGAGACCTGGGCAGGACTTGGGGAAATCACGCCAATCCCTAAAGTCTTGCCAGCAAAAGAGCAAGCTACAGGTTTCACAATATATCCCACTAGTCACTACGACAAGTTATTTGATCTTAAAAACATAAATGTCAATGTAAAAAAAGATTACCAGAACTTGATAATGTTGGTTAGAGTGGGACGTTAGTAAGTGGGGGATTACACAGGTCTGATTTTTTTTTCCTCTCCTTATATTCTCTTGATGTTTAAACTTTTAAAACCATATATTACTATACCATTTGATTTCTTGCAAGTAAATTTTCATTGGTTCAATTAGTGTGTTATTAGGCAAGATGAACTATTATAGCAAATATCGTATGTGAATTCAAGAAAGTAATGAAATACTAGGTTAAAGAAATTTGGATATTTTAGCCATTAGCTTAATTTTTAGAATGAATACATTAAACTTGTCCTTCCTTTGCTGATATGATGAGTTACAATAGATATATTTGGGGAAATTTAAAGGAGGGTGATGGAGTGAAAGATAGGTGCTTTAATGTTATAGTATATAAATTGTCACCGCAAACTCCTATCAACAAATATTAGTTTTCCCTAATTGAGTAAATCTTGTTTGGTGTTCCAATTTACATAGCTATGAAGGTTCACTTTTCTTGGAACTTCAAAGCAAGGTTTTCAATTTTAACATAACCTTTTTTCTTTCGATAGGATGGCATACATTTATAATTCTTAAAAAATGAGGAAATAGTTCCTGGAGTCAGTAGGATATTACATTAAATTGCCAGCTACGTTATTAGCATCCTACCCACAAGAATGTTTACAAAATAATCAATGAGGGACAGTGTAACATGAATAGTCATTACTGTAGTTAGAGCACACATTGACATTTTAGACCGTGTGTCCACGAATATATAATGCACTCGTAAAATATCAACCGATATGGTCTTTGGAGTGTGGATTCAAATCAACCTACGTATTTACAAGTACATGTACATGTACATACATACATATACATATCTGCGTATATGTATGATATACATATGTATATGTATGTGTGCATGTAAATGTGTGCATACACATACATACATGTGTGTGTGAAAAAAGGATGCCAATCACATAAGAAGGGCTACTATAAATTCTAGAAAAACATTCAGCCACCGATTATGAATGCAGAACAGTTCGACCCACAGGCTTTAGCGTGATGGTAAAGTTATGAATAACAAAATATGCACAAGGTAGTTGTGAATCTCAATTTTTTGAATATTTACCCTCTAGAGTTTTCAAAGCAATTTTGCAAATAACTGCAGCTTCCAACAAATTTTTAGGCTGCATATCTTGCTCATCAGTTATCTCTTTTCCATCTGAAACATCAAGAAACCTGTACGCTCCAGAAATACACTCAGGCAGATGAGGTTTGACAAGTTCGTGTTTGAACATGCTATTGATAAGTTCATGTTTGAAGAATTTCTTATTTGGGAAATGACTTATATCTGGATGCATTCTATACTGCCTAACAAGATTATACTCTGGACTGCTACTGAGATTTAATCTTCCAAATAAGCTTCGATAGAAACCAGTTGGCGCAGAATCCTGAAAAGAGGTTTATTTTTAAGTTTCAAGTAACCAATAATAAGGAAGATGGCAAATACATAAGGAAGATGGCAAACACATAACCTTGCTTATTTTAGCTGCTGACAAACCACTTCCTCCAAATAAAAAAGCATGATGTGAACCATTAAGTTGAAGTAATGGAAGAACATCACACTCTTTTACCTCAGATGCCCTATCAACCAAGATAGTCAGTCCACAATTGGCACCAAATGTTTTCAATTTCCCTGCATCACTTACTGGGCAGAAAATTACATGAGCATGCTCAAGAAGAAGATTCTCAATAGACGTGCTATTTGCCATTACAGGAATATTGGTTGTATCTATTAGCTCATGGACTAAAGTAACACATGAATATCCTAAAGTGCAAAACTCATTTGGATATACTGACACCTTCATTTCTTTTAAAGTATCACAACATAATTCACACATTTCAACTGTTGTGGCATGAAGAGAACTCAAGCAAATCATTTCATCTACTGAGAGCACAGAATGAGGAAAATACTGCAAAATCAGCTGAATGTAATAACTGACTTTAGCAGCAGATGCACGAAGTGCCTCCACTGACACCCTCATTTCTTCTAAATTACGACACTTCATTTCACCGCCTAGAATTTTGCCAAGAATATCTAACAATGTACTCATGACCTGCTTCCATCCATTAGTTTCTGAAAATAAAGGTTCTAAAAGAGCAATAAGATCATCCAAAAACGCAAATGGTGATTCCTTTAATAAATTAGGCCAGTTGTTGTAAGAACCAACTAGAACAATATCTGATGCATGGAAGGCATTCTTCCCTGCCAGCTTCATCATTCGTGATACTATCTCTAGTACCGAAAATGAGTTAGGTGCAGAAATAACAAGTTTATTCTGTTGCATTTGTAAAGCCATCAAAGAAACAATAGCAATTATTTCAGTCTTCCCAGTACCAGGAAAACCTGATATTCTTTGTAGAGAAGTATGTGTACAGTCCATGATTGAAACAATTTTGTACACCAACTTAATCTGAATATCATTCAAGGCCGGTAAATTTGGAATATTCAGCAGCTTTTCTTTGATGCTAATTTCAGAACGCAACGGACAAGAACAATTATGATGTACCTGGGACCAAAACAAACAGGGAACCTAATCATGTATTGTTAACTTATATAAACTCAGTTTAAGTAAGACTGACACATAGTTCCATGAATCATTCACTTGCAATTACAGGATTCTAGTGAAGTATTTTAAACTGTTACAATAACAGTGCTTAACTTTACTTTCACAATATTTACTTGAATTAACTTCAAATGAAGTGTGTATATTGTAATTAAGAATTAGACAAATACACTTAACAACGACTAAACAGTAAAAAAAACATGAATAGGGCATATAGTAATAATCTATAGTTTTTACCAAACAGTCAGCATGAAGTGTTTGTCTGATCAAAGCCAGATTAGAACAAGGATCGTCAATATTTACATTCAGTGCATTCCATATGTGACTTTTAGCTGCAGTTCTGAGGAGAAACACAGCAGCATATGATAGCTCCCGCTTTTTCCTTCTGCTCCCAACAGGCTTACATAATTTAACTTTCAACTGTTTCTCCTTGCATTTTAGAACATCCGTGATAAAAGCAAAAGAACTGAATGCTCCCGTGTTTTTCAATTCCATTACATTGCTTGGTACCAAAGTGGACAGACATATCATATCACCTACCTCCGGATGGTAAATATTTTGATCAATCACATTACCATCCGACCACTCTAAGAGAATGAAAGGTTCATCGTCCTCTAAAATGCAGACATCAAAGCGGGGACTACTGCCAATTTTGTTTAAGCAAGATGCCAATTCAGCTCTTACCTCTTCAAGAAAAGGACTACGGAAAGCCTTAAAATATTGAGCCAGAGACAGAAATGTTTTTGGAATCTCCCTGACCTATATATGTGAAAACCATTATTAATCCATATAATGTTGGATACAATATGCTTAACAAACTCATCTGCAGTACCATTAAAATGACCGATGACCATTTAACCCTGCTTGTCTTGCTAAAAAGTTAACATTGTTTTTACATGCATGATATGTCAATAGCATGTTGTTTCAATATCCATTTAAACAACTTAAAGTAGTTCAATTCTCCAAGCATTAAGTTAAATTTGTGCATTGTCAGACAACTCAAATATGCAGTTCTCAGCATACTGACATGCTACTTTTAATGTAAATAAATGAATTCAGAAATGATTTTCAATTGAAATTTTATAGCAAACAACTAATGAACAGAGTGAATAACAAGTTAAAATTATACCTGATTCATAAATAGGTCTTCGTTAAGAATATCATCAGCTGTCCACTTGCTAATAATTTCAGCAAGCTCCTCATTGTTCCTCTTAGCTCCTGAATCCATTTGCTATCTTCGCAAAATAATTGATTGAAATCAATTTTCGGTGTGATACTGTTTTAGTGAAGTTTTATTTTTTTCCTCTCCTTTCAGGATTGAAATCAGAGTAATTTATTTCCTCTTTTTTCTAGGTTTATAGTAATGATATATAATCTCCAAAATGACAGAAAAGAAAGTGTCAGGGAACATCATCATTGTTGAAGACGAAGCGACAATCGGAATTGGAAAAGACATGATCACAAGCCGCCGATTAATCCCGCCAATGCAAGCTTTCGGGATAATACCCAGCTTTATTTATATTTTATTTTTGCTCTATTGGCTTGTTGATCCAGGTTTATCCAAATCAATTTTATATCAGGGCTCCAAATGACCGGTAATCACGGACAAAAGATTCATTCGAATTTGGATCTTTTGAACGTGCAGTTGCAATGAAGCAAGAGCAAACTAAGAAAGAATAGGATTTTGCTACGGTCAATTTAATAGTAATGTGAAGATTTTGACGAAATGAAACAAGATAAATCAATCAACCTCAATTTTAAGTTTTTTTCCATATTGTTTCTTTTTTCTTTTTGAAAGAAAAAACTTTTGCCGGAAATTTATCATAGTACCATGGCTCATGAGTAGATTATAACTCCAAATTAAATCTCATAAATTTAATGATCTTTGCAGGTTTTTTGATGATAATGCTAGGTTGCTTTATAGCTATTTGTACCAAAAATCTTGGAGTTTCATTCATTTCTTTAAGGTTACCTTTAGCAAAAGTTCTTAAACTTTCATCCATTTTCTCTATGCTATGATGAATCCAGTAACATTATATTATCAGCTTCAGATGTTATTATATTGGCTTTGGTTAACGTTGCTCCAAATAATAATAAAATGCATTGAACTGTAAATTTGATTAGTATGTGTCTATGTACATACGCACACACTTAAATTAAGTTTTGCTTTAAATTTGTACTTAATAACACACACGTTGTTTTTCTGATAATGTGCATGTTCTGAAACTTTGTAGATGCTTGCAACTATATGTTCACAGATAATCGAAAATTGCTACTTAGAAGTAGAAGATGATGGGATTGCTATCCAAAGTGTATTTTTTATTATTTCAAAAATACAGTGATGTAATTTCTTTTAGAAAGGATCATTAAAAGATCATGTGCTTCATATCATACTGCACTTTATTAATTAATGTATCAAAAAATTCAAGATAGTATAATTTGCTCCAATTTCAATGGTGTAGAATATGATGTTATAAATACATATATTGGATTTCAAATAATGTTCTATGTTTGGTTGAGCAGGACTAATTTTATAAAGTTTCAGTTATTTCATCACTGGTCTAAAATGAAATGCAATGAACAATAATACCTGCATATTTACTTTGTTTAAAATTGAAAATCGACACTTATGTTATCACGGTGTAAACCAAATTAAAAAATATCCAAGAAGCACTAACTTCAAACTAGACAACTAAAGTTGTGAAACTAATTTCCTACCACAAATAACCATTGACACTATAAATCCATCAACCGTCCGTGTGCGAAGCACGAGTTCCATTCTAGTAAAATATAACGTCTAGCACTTTATCCCATTTGCATACAGCAATTTATTCTGTATCATTATAATATCCAATAATGATACCAAGCAATTTGTCTTATACCGTGATACAATTTAAATATAGGTAAATTGATTTAATGATATTATTCAAATCTAGTTTTGTCAAGGAACTCCACCTCAAGTGGTTAGATGTATGACGCTTAAGACAAATATTTTAAAGATCACGGACCTTGAGATATTATAATGAGTGCTCTATTTAAGATTGTCAACGGATACCCGAAAAATCCGAAATCCGTCTACATTCATATTACGAAAATGGAAAAATATTTGATATTCGAAAAAATGGATACAGATAAAGATATGAAAGCATGCGCATGCCAAAATCATTTGCAGGTTTAAACAAAAAATTATAGTTTATATTAGAGATTTTTAGGCTCAGGAAAAATGTTAGAGAAAAATTTAAATTCAGGGACAAGAAGTTTGCTTTTTAGGCTGAAAAACAATTTTTAGTGTAAATCATATAATAATAGTTGCAACTATCATTTTCCGTTTACACTATAAAACGTTGTTCAGACTAAAAAACAAACTTATTGTTCTTGAGACAAAAATTTTTTACAACTTTCATGTGCCTATTTTCCTGTTTATATTATATGTATTTTAATACAATGAAAGGTATTTATTTATTATTTTATTAAATTGGTAGTTTATATTATATGCATTTTAAGCATGTTAACCGTTCAAAACTATTTGTTATCATCATATGTGATTATTTTTGTTACACTTTTATGATTAATAAGATTGAAAAAGGGTTAAAGTGAAACAAAAATTTTATGTTTATAACGGATATGATAATTATCCGATATCCATCTGTATCCGCGGATGCGGATATCCGATTTTCAAAAATAATTTCGAATGCGGATATGGCATTATCCGCATCCGAAACTATCCATTGACAGTACTCGAGTAAAGTATCATTTTTGTTATAAAAAAAGTTTATCCAAATCTAGTGTTTATCATTTAAATGTTAGCTAATTAAAATCTATAATGTGTTAAGTTACCTTTTATTTGTAAATAATGAGTAACTTGTTGCATAATGATCCAACTAAAAGACATGCTTCCAATACCAAAACAATAGCCCAAAACCAAGAAAAGAAAGAGACATAGATTACTTATTCAATGTTTATAATGCTAGACGTAAAAATACTACATAATTTGGAACACGATTGAGAATATCTCAGATACAACATGAATAGTTTCAAAGACAATGGCATATTCCTACTTATAAATTATGCATGGTATCACGAGTGGTAGGAATATGTATGATATATCCATAGATACAAATACCTACCAAAACAAACGAGAGATATGATGTTAGTATTTGCACCTAATTTCTTACGTTTTTTGATTCTACGTTTGGCTTCCTTAGTTATTAATTTGTACCAGTTTTTTGGTAGGAAGAGGTCATACATTTACGTTGCAAATATCTTACTCCATAATGGCAACATTTACATATGTCAACTTTGTACGTAAATAAAAATATACACACTCGACAAATTTAGAAGTATAACGTAATGTTAAGCACGCAGGGTTAAATATCAGGAAGGTCGTTCCAACCATTAAATTTAATTTGGAATAACAATTTTAAGTGACAGGTATGGCTCTTCAGCTACCCCAAGTGTTAAAATGCTACCAGAACTTGCCCCTTGTTCAGAACATTAATGGTCGGTTAGCCCAAAAGAACGTCTAACTGACAGGTTAACGGTGCGACCACTTCTTATTATTTGGTACAACGCCAAAAACCCGTGGAGGCGAAAAAACTATAAAAAAGTAAAGAGAACACCAGAATTTTATAGCGGTCCGGCAATATCTACGTCGACTGTAATTTATTATTAAGTGGAAAATAGGCACAAGGACAAATTTTTATAAAAATTTTGGCTGAAGGACAACAAGTTTCATTTTTAGGCTGAAGGACAAACTAGGACAATGCTAATACAACTAGCATTTTGTACAATGTAAAACTGGATATAATGCTAGTTATAATTAGTATTTTGTACAATGTTTGCACTGTAAAAAATGCTAACTATATTTAGCATTGTCCTTCAGCCTAATTTTCTTTCAAAGTTTGTCCTTCAGCCCAAAAATAAAACTTTGTGTCCTTCAGCCTAAATTTTTTTCAAAGTTTGTCCTTGTGCCTAATTCCCTCTATTATTAATTATTTGATTGAAAGTCGCTAGTATAGAAGATTGACAAGTTCATAAAACCTAGAACAACTAATAATGTCTGCCTTAGTGACTATAGAGAAGAGAGATAGGGGATGAAGAAAACAAAAGAACCCAAAAAGTCCTTTTCTAGTAGTCATTGAGTCTGTATGTAACGACTCGTATTTTTGATAATTAAAACTGTTAAATTAAAAATGATTTTGGAATTTAATAATGTGAGAAATTAAAATTTGTGATTTATTAATGAGAACAATAATTAGAATTTGATTTAATAATGTTGTTTGAATGTTATTGACAACTATTTTAATGTAATTTCAATTAATTGAAATAACTGTAAAGTTAATTTGGTTATAATTGTAAACAAGGAATAAATTAAATGTTGGATTTAATATTGAAATTATATGTTATAAATTGAAATATATTTATTATGGAATATGAAATCAATTAATTAGTATGTAAGTTTATTAGCTTCTGTTTGTAAACAATAAATTTAGAAATGTGTTTGAATTAGTAATGTGTAATAATTGTTTTAATTATTATTTTATTATTTAATCCGCTTGAAATTAATTTAGAAATTAATAAAATTAATATATTGAAATATTGCAATTAATACGGTAAAAGACGTTAACTGTTGAGTGATGAGAATAATAGGGGTTTTGGACCAAAGGTCCCTATTCTCAAAGCTCATGTACAAAAAGTCCCTGCTAATAAACCCAAGTAAATTAGGTCCCTGTTTTGTTATTTTTTACCAAATTGTCCCTTTCTAGAAAATCAGTCTAGCATTAAAATCAGGGGCAAAAGTGGCATAAATTAGTCAAAAACTAAAAATAGGGACCAAATTTTCATAATTTTTTTAGAAGGGACTTTTCTTACACCATCTTCCAATTCTAGGGACTTGGCAGGCGTTCCTTTAAGATGGAAACTTATGTTAAATTAATTCATCAGGTAATAGTGATTTAATATAAAAATTTAAATCTAAATAAAAGATTTTGTTTGAAATTTAAATTATAATGAATGGATTTATTATAATTGTAATTGAACGGTGAAATTTGTGCAATATTTAAATATTGGATTTAATATGGAAAATTGTATTTTAAAAGATTATAAATTCCTGGTTAACCAAGAATGATGAAAATTGTAAACTTTTAATCTAGAATTTTAAAAGTGATTAAATTTATTTTAAAATAATAATCAAATGGTACAACATCCAAAAACCTGTGGAGGCAAAAAAAACTATAAGAAAAGTAAAGAAAATGCTAGAATTTTATAGTAGTTCAGCAATATCTGGCCTATGTCCACTGTAGTTTATTAATTATTTGATTGTAAGTCACTAGTATAGGGGATTGACAAGTTCTTAAAGCCTAGAACAGCTAATAATGTTTGCCTTGGTGACTATAAAGAAGAGAGATATGAGATGAAAAAAACAAAAGAACCCAAAAAGTCCTTTTCTAGTAGTCATTGAGTATGTATGTAACGACCCGTATTTTTGATAATTACAACTGTTAAATTAAATAAGATTTTGGAATTTAATAATGTGAGAAATTAAAATTTATGATTTATTAATGAGAAAAATAATTAGAATATGATTTAATAATGTTGTTTGAATGTTATTGACAACTATTTTAATGTAATTTCAATTAATTGAAATAACTGTAAAGTTAATTTGGTTATAATTGTAAATAAGAAATAAATTAAATGTTGGATTTAATGTTGAAATTATATGTTATAAATTGGAATAGGTTTATTATGGAATATGAAATCAATTAATTAGTGCGTAAATTTATTAGCTTTTGTTTGTAAACAATAAATTAGAAATGTGTTTGAATTACTAATGTGTAATAATTGTTTTAATTATTATTTTATTATTTAATTCGTTTGAAATTAATTTAGAAATCAATTAAATTAATATATTGAAATATTACAATTAATATGGTAAAAGATGTTAACTGTTGAGTGATGAGAATAGTAAGATGGAAACTTATGTTAAATTAATTCATCGGGTAATAGTGATTTAATATAAAAATTTAAATCTAAATAAAAGATTTTGTTTGAAATTTAAATTATAATGAATGGATTTATTATAGTTGTAATTGAACGCTGAAATCAGTGCAATATTTAAATATTGGATTTAATATGGAAAATTGTATTTTAAAAGATTATAAATTCCTGGTTAATCAATAACCCGTAAATGCTGCGTCTCTTCCAAGACCAGGACCTTTTATCATAACTTTTGCTCGTTGCATACCTTGATCTACTACAATACGAATAACATCTAAAGCAGTGAGATTTTGAATAAGTGTTTACAGTATCTTCTTATGTCCGAAGAAATTATTCATCGAAATAACGAGTCACCCGTTCCAAGAATGATGAAAATTGTTATTTTTTAATATAGAATTTTAAAAGTGATTAAATTTATTTTAAAATAATAATCGGATCCAGTTTGGACCCGATCCGATTATTAGTTTTCTGTATTTTCTAAACATGAGTATATATGTTATTTTTGATCATTTTGTTTGTTTGCATGTGGATGTTTTTCATACTATTATTGTGAACTTGGCTGCGTCATCACCTAATTTGTATGTTAACAATTATTTGTCCATAATTTGTATAAAAATTGTAATTTTAGGATATGCTTTTAATATAAATATTTTGGGTGAGGTATCTGGGTATTACCCGACGGTCTTGAAAAGTCGATGGGTCGGGCTCGGGTATTGACTTTGAAATACCCAACGGGTTCGGGTTGGGCTCGAGTTTTGATTATTGTAACCGGGCTCGGGTCCAGATTTTAAAATACCCGGATTGAAACCCAACCATTAACGGGCTACACATAAGCACATTATCCACCCTGAATATGACCTTATAGAGTTTCTTCTTCATTTTACTTTTATCTTTTCTAATTCGCATCTATTTTTTACGTATTATATCATCAATTCAAATCCTAAATTTGGCGCACCCTTTGTTGATGCCAAAAATGGTACAACATCCAAAAACCCGTGGAAGCAAAAAAACTATAAGAAAAGTAAAGAGAATACCAAAATTTTATAGTGGTTCAGCAATATCTGGCCTATGTCAACTGTAGTTTATTAATTATTTGATTGGAAGTCGTATAGGGGATCGACAAGTTCTTAAAGCCTAGAGTAGCCAACAATGTCTGCCTTAGTGACTATGGAGAAGAGAGATAGAAGATGAAGAAAACAAAAGAACTCAAAAAGTCCTTTTCTAGTAGTCATTGAGTCTGTATTTATATGGCGATTAACCAGTAGAACCGAGGGCCTATGAAGTATTAGGTCTAGATCCGATTCCACGCATGTAGAAGGGTGAAACATGGTCCAAACTCTAACGAAAACCACTCAGTACCTACCGGTTTTTATAGGGGAATCTCCCTTACTTCTTCGTAACAACCCACAAATTTATCGATTTGATAAATTATATTCATTTTTATATATTCAAATATATGCTTTTTTAAAATATAGATTATGATGTTTTGAACAAGAATGATGGTAATCTTAATTTTTAATGAGTATTTATAAAAATATATACTTTGCAAAAATATCGAAAAATGGTCGAAAATCGTTTTCTCAATAAATAGCTCTACAATTATCAGAAGTCCCGCATGGAGCTTGATACATACACTTATTTTTCCATTTAAACAAGAATATGAAATAAAATTATTTATTTTATTTTTGGGAAATAAAATGTATTTATAACATCCACTACTAGAAAAGCCCTGAATTCCGACAGCGAGGACCGACGGCTTCCGACGGCTTTCGACGGGCCGTCGGAAGCCGTCGGAAAACTGTGATTATAGGGCTCAGCCGAGCCCTCTTCTTCTTCCTCAATTCATAGGAAAATTATATCAAAAAATCCCCAAATTCGTTCTCCAAGCTTCCAATCCCTAATTTCGAGCTTCCGGATCCTCCACGGCTGCCTAATCAACATCCGTTACTCTTAATCTCAGGTATAATCTCTTATTTTTGTGAAAAATTCAGTTTTTATCATAATTTTAGATTTGCATAAATTGATAAATTAGGACGAATTAGGGATTGCAATTATTTCCAATAGTGTAATAACGATTTATAGCATCACATGGTATACGTATTTCATCTTTTATCGTGAAATTGTGAAAAACACGTATAATTTGTGGTTGTTCATGTATATGTAAATTGTTGTGTATGTCTTGATTCGACGATTGTATACGTTATTTGGAATAAGATAAATTGATTGAATGAACTAGGAGTATTATATTGTGCGCGTATTTACTTATGAAACAAAAAAATGCATTACTCTAAATTATAATTGTGTGTATTGAAAAATGACAAAAATGTTAAAACAGCGTTAAGTTGATGTAATACGTTGAATAAATGTGTTAAATTAGTATATATTTTTGTAAATGTGAACAGTGAGTAAAACTGTATTTTTTTGTAAAATGCGCGCATGTAACTGACAAATGTCCCTTAGAGAGTTTTTGGCCCCGTCTGACGAGTGTTGTACATGATCGTTGTATAAATAGTCGTTTTTTCCGAAAAACGACCATTTATATTCATCTGGTACAATGTTTGTCTGATTTGTCCCTGTATTGGACAAGTTATGAACACAGTAAGCATTTACATTTTGTATACTACTTCGTCTCAAGTGGTTCATAAAATTTCGGCCTAACTTTTCTTTTTTGTTTCCTGCGTACACGCATTTGTGTACAATGCAGGGAACAAAAGGGAAATGCTGCCGAAATTTTGTTGAATCGTTTGAGACGAAGTAATATACGAAATGTAAATGCTTACTGTGTTTGTAATGGGAAGTAGGATGATTGACCAATGAAAAATATATATATATATATATTTTTAAATCGTTACGTTAAAAAATAAAATGTGCCCTATTTGAAAATATTTTTAAATTTGTGAAGTTGTTCTTTAAATTCAAGATATTATACGACCATGAAAATAATCTTTTTCGAATTTGTATTCTTCAAAATAAATATTAAATTTTGAACTTCTCATTTTGTCAAATAGGAAAAATGATTGATTATTTTGTTGATCGGAGGAGATGGATGTACCAAAGAAAGGGACTGAGGGGCTCAATAAAAGAAGATTTTTATAATGGTATAAACGTGTTTGTTGAATTCGCTTTAAGTAATAACGAAAACGATCTAGAAATTCATTGTCCGTGTAGTAGGTGTAGACATTTGAAGTATTTGTTACTAGATATTGTGAAAGTTCATTTGTGCAAACACGGTTTCGCACCCGAATATTATGTTTGGGATCGGCATGGAGAAGTTGTAGCAAATACTTCTGTAGAGTCTGAAAGTGTCGTTAACGAAATAGTTTCAACGACCCGTATAGAAAATATGGTCGAAGATGCAACACGATCAATGTTTCCTTTGGTTGAAGTTGACGACGATGATGGAAATGTTGAAGAACCAAATATTGAAGCTAAATTTTTTTATGATTTACTAGATGCAGCTAAGAAACCTATTTGGGATGGTTGTAAAAGCGGCACTCAGCTGTCAGTAATCGCAGAATACATTGCGATGAAATCAAAATACAACATCACTGAAGCTGGGTTTACGGCTGTTGTACAAGCTGCAAAAAGACATATGCCGCCCGATAATCTAATGTGTGAAAATCACTACGAAGTTAAAAAACTTATGTCGGCTTTTGGTTTATCGTATCAGAAAATAGATACATGTTTAAAAGGATGCATGTTGTTTTGGAAAGAAGACGCAAACATTAGAAATTGTAAAGTTTGTAACCAGGAGAGATACAAACCAAGAAAAAAGAAGGGGAAGGAAGTTCCGTACAAGCGTATGCACTACTTACCCATAACTCCAAGACTTCAAAGATTATATGCATCTTCTGTAACTGCGTCTAATATGAGGTGGCATAGCGTGAGAACGGAGGAAGAGGGTACGTTGACACATCCGGCCGATGGAGAAGCATGGAAGCATTTCGATAAAACGTATCCAAATTTTGCAGCGGAGAGTCGAAATGTTAGATTAGGATTATGTACGGACGGTTTTTCTCCATTTTCTCAATTTGGTCCTAAATATTCATCCTGGCCCATTATCGTCACACCGTATAATTTACCTCCATGGATGTGTATGAAAGCGCAATATATGTTTCTTACTGTTGTCGTTCCTGGGCCCGACGATCCGACACAAGGAATCGATGTATATTTACAACCGTTGATTGAGGAGTTAAAAATATTGTGGAACGAAGGAGTAGAAACATACGATGTGTCCAAGAAGAAATTTTTTCGTATGTTTGCTTCTTTGTTGTGGACTATAAGTGATTTTCCTGCCTATGCAATGCTTTCGGGATGGAGTACTGCCGGTCGTCTAGCATGTCCATATTGCATGGATGAAACACGAGCGTTTTCTTTACCTCATGGTAAGAAAATTTCATGGTTTGACTGTCGTCGATATTTTCTCCATGTAAATCATCCCTTCAGAGGAGACAAGAAAAACTTTTTAGCTAATAGAGTAGAAACCAGACAACTACCGACGATATGGTCGAGCGAAGACATATATGAACTTGTTAAGGACTATCCAAAGATATATGAAATTGGCAAGCAAACAGAAATTGAAGGCAAATCAGTTGTTCATAACTGGTGCAAACAAACTATTTTTTGGGAGTTGCCGTATTGGAAACATCTTCTGCTTCGCCATAACATAGATGTGATGCACAATGATAAAAATGTATTTGATAATGTTTTTAACACAATTTTGAATGTGAAAGGGAAGACGAAGGATGATTTGAAATCAAGACGTGATATAGAAGAATTATGCAAACGTCCTGAGCTTCATATGAAACCAAATGACAGTAAAAAAACCCAAAGCATGTTATGAATTAGATAATAATCAAGTTAAAACTGTGTTAAAATGGGTGGAAGGGTTAAGATTTCCTGATGGGATATCATCAAATCTTCGTAGATGTCACAGGTTTATTAATATGTCATGTAGAGGTAGGAGCATTTCCCGATCGTCAGGAGGCGATGGCAGTGGCCCATCGCAAGAGCCACAACGTGCTGTTGTATTGTTAGTCCCTAGAGCAGATGGGTAAGAATTAAATTTTATTCAGCATCTTATTTTTTCTATGATATACGTACGTACTTATCTATATCGTACTTAAAACAGGGGGTTCGATCTACTTCCCTCTAAGGTTGTGTTGGACGTCTCTAGAGCTTCTTATCACAGTAGGATGAGTGCTTGCTGGCCGAAGTGGGATAACATCCCTCCTCACATCATAGAGTGCATATGGCAGGATTTCCTAGTATGCATATTTTTCTGTTTTCCATTTTTAATTCGTTTTTGTCGTTTTTTTACTGTTTATGTCATTTAAAGTGTAATTTTTTTTAACACAGGCTGAGATAGACATCCAGACAGATGATATGATGCTGGCACGAGCATACTGGATGAAGAAGATGCGCAAGAACTACAGGGATACGATATCTGAGATTAAGAAATCTGGTAAGAAACCACGGTGCATGGGAGAGAGCGTGTGGCAAGCTTGGTTGAGATACTGGGAGACGGACGAGGCGAAGGCAAGTATACTAATTTTTTTTGAATTATTAATTTGACGTGATCGAAAAATAATGTATCAAATTTTGAATGTACAGGTAGAGTCGGATAGAAAATCTTCAAATAGAAATAAGAATCCTGTCACTCATCGCGGAGGATCGAAGTCGTTTCAGCAGTATCGGCAGGAGTTGGTAAATTTACTGAATAATAAATGTAAATAGTTTATACTATATGATTTTAAATGTATAATAATTGTATGTAACAATCAACTTCAGGAAGCCGAGTCACATGGTCCTGTCAGCTATATGGACGTGTTCACCCGTACGCATGCTGTCGAGCATGTTAATCCAGACGGGACTGTTTCGTACACATGGCAGGACGATAAATCCAGCAAAAGCCATGTAAGCATATTTCATTTTATTCAGTATTAGTAATTGTTAAACTATGATGACATAAGTTATGATATTATTAATTTGTTAATACAGGAGAAGTTTATGGAGCAGCGGCAGAAACTCCTTGCTGACACGGGTCGAGATCAGCTGACGACCAATGAGGAGGACGTTATTTTTGTGTCCGTTATGGATCCAGCAGAGCATGGTCGACGATACAGATTTGGCAAATTAGCGGTAAATAATTTACTTTTTCTTAAAATACTTAAAATATGATATTTTGACCTTTTCAAAACAATAAACTTGGATTTTATTTATTTTTTAATTATTGTAGTCCAGTAGTCAGAGTAGGGGACGGCGGAGTAGACCTCAGAGCGATCTAGCAGATATAGAAGAATTGCGGACTAGAGTTTCCTAGTTGGAGGAGCAGAACCGCCAACAGGCCATGCAGACCGCACAGTTGTTAGAGTACATGCAGCAGTTTGGTGGTCGCTTTCCTTCCTCAGCTGGCTCTGGATCTGGAGGAAATTGATTCATTGCTTGTTTGCTTGCTTGTTCGTTCAGGTATGTGTTGTTTTACTTTAGAATGATTTGGTAGACGGCGTAGGCAATTGTTGATTTATGTATAATTATGTTTGATACACTTGATTCTATGGTTGTATGAGGACGTGTATGAGAATATTGATGAATTTGTGTATTAACAACATGGTAGAAAAGTTATTGTTAGGATTATTGTTAATGTTGGAATGGTTATGTATATTTTGATGTAATTTTATTTATTTGTGTGTTTATTGAATATTTTGTAGTTTGGGTTTGGATATTTGGTTGGATTATAGTATATTGGATTGTGCAGTATTGATATTTTAGTGTTTGGAAGAGAAATGTGGTTGGAAGGCTCTATTTGCAGCAAATTTAAAAAAAATAGCAGATTTCCGACGTCTTCCGACGACTTTTAGGTCAAAATTTCCGACGGCTTACGACGAATACCGGCGACCTGTAACTTAACATTTCCGACGGCTTCCGACGGTTACCGACGTCCGTCGGAATCCGTCGGAAAACGTCGAAAGTCGTCGGGATCCGTCGGAATCGTTTACGACAGCTTCCATCGGAAGCCGTCGGAATTACTGCTTCCCGACATAGTCATTTCCGACGGCTTTTTCCGACGACTTCCGACGGCCGCCGACGGTTTCTGGCCGTCAGAAAACGTGTTTCCCCTTGTAGTGATCATCAATGATGACATCATATTTAATAATTGATTTATGAATTTAAATTGAGATTTAGTGATTTAATCATTATTATAATTATTTAAATAATTGTTTTAAATGTTAATAATTCATTTTAATTAGTTATGAAGTGATAATAAATCATTTATAATAGTTTTATAAAGGTATATACTTGATTTGAAAAAATATGAAAATTCGTATCGCTTTATCGATATAACATAATTATTTAATATTAATTTGTATGGTTTTATAAATCAAATGTGATCATTTTAATTAGTTAAAAATGATCAGAAATTAGTTTTCAAATTTTATTTACATTTATATGTAAATTAATTTATAAGTGAAAATGTGATCGGGAATCAACTTCCCGATTTTCAGCGGTTTAACGAACGAAAGTTGTTCAAAGTTGCTGCAACCTTGTTTAAATGTCTTGTGCACATACATAACATACACATGCACATCCTAACATATACATAAACACATATATACATACAAATATACATATACATTTATATACATACATACACATTACAAAAGATCTAAGATATTTCTACATAAACATCATCCTTAAGCTAACCAAAGTCAAACTCTTACACACATCAACTCACACATGGAGGCACAAGGGGGTGGCATCGCCGTGTGCCTTGAGGTGATCCGGGGGGGAGGGGGGAGGGCAAGGGAATTTTGGTCCATACACATTTGGATATTTATTTCCAAAAAAATTTCCTATAAAAAACTCATCCATTCTTTTATAATTTTAACACTATTATTCATCTTCTTCTTCCTCCTTCTCAAGCTATTTTAATGGCTTCTCTACTTAGGAAAATTATGAAGAAACATTAGCAAAAAGAAAATAAATTTATATAAGTATATATACATTAGCAATCCACTTCAAAACCAAAGCAAATCACTCCTTCCTCCACTCAAAACCCACGGCCACCACCTCCTACCACTAAGACCAAGCCCACTCCACTTGCAAGCTTAGGTCGAGCCCATCCAAAGGCCCAAGGCTCGATTCCATAAGCTTTGATTCGATCGTAGCGAAGCTATAGCGAATTTTCGTATAGTTAGAAACCAATGAAGGTGAGAAACTATATTTATATTATGATATTTTAGATGATATATATGTTTGGTTATGCTTGGTTGTGAATCATGTTTGGATATGATAATATGTTTGTTTGGATGTGTAAACAACTCACTTTAATACACGTTGAATATCACAAAGGAAATCACTTTCCTTTAATAGATGAAATGATGTATATGATATTGTTAAACCTCTTTAAAATGGTTAATAAATGTTTCATAAACACTAAAACCCAGTTTGGTGAAGTTTGGACAAGTTAGGAAAGTTGAGCCAAAAATAGGCACGTCGCGTAACTGTAGTTCGCGATTTCGTGTTGTGGAAAGTTAAATCCATTTATATAATGAATTTAGAGTCGGAATTCTTTGTAATAAGAATTTTCCGAACTCTTATAATAATAGTTTTCAAATAAAAGAATAAGATCGAGATTTTGTTTAGTAGATTTTGAAACATGAGCAAAAAGGTTTTCAAAATAGTCGCGATTTGGCAGTTCGAAAACCAAAGCGATAAATTCTTTAAAAGTGATATTTTTAATTCTTTAAAAATATAGAATAAATTCTATAAATATTTTAAAAGGGATTTGAATTATAAAAAAGGATTTTCAAATGATAGAAAAGTTGTTTTGATCAAATAAGCCTTAAAAGCACTATTCGCAGCACTTTTTGCAGCATTTTTAATAACTTTTGAAATATGACTTTAAACTTAAATATTCTTTCCCAAATCATTTATAAATGTTTTTGAATAAATAATTAAGTATTCTGAAGATAACGTGGAGGTTTTATAATTTATTTTAAAAAGTTTAAATAAATGATTTAAAGAAAAGCAGTTATAATCAAGTGATTTAATCTTAGCTCTAAAAGCCGATGAGTAGACTGGATTTTTCTATCCATAAGATCCGAATGTGAGGGGCTTAAACTAAGGAGATGTTCAGGAGCAACCAGTGCCCTAGTTCACCTGGCCTCTTTCCTGGGCGAGGAACAGATAAGGTCGAAATGTTGGAAACGAGACAAGTATAAAAGATTTAATTTTTTCCAAATTTAATACAACTTGGACTGTATAGAAATAATCTTCTTATACTTGGTATTAAATTCCAAGGAGGGAACCCGTATTGTATGTGTGAATTTAAAAGGCGATTTCACCATTATTCGACGAATAGTAAAGGTTGAATACAGAAATTGTTGTTGAGTATAATTAGTAATTTCTATCGACCCTTTTTACTCAATAAGGTTTTGCAATATGATTTATGAGAAATGATTTATATTTGGTATTCCCAAAGTTAAAAAGAGGTTCAATGATTCCATATATACTGAAAAAGAATATGATTTAAAGATTTATATGTAAGAGTCCAAAAACTCGGCCTTCGAAAATCGGCACCCGTACTTCACGTGTACTCAAAATGCTGTAGATTCAAACGCCGAATCTGGCTTCCCGGAGCTTATAACACCATTAAGTATAACAACACAGCGGAATAAAGAAATCAATGATATCATATATATAACATTGATACAATGACAGATACAAAATCTGGTACAATATGGTACAACAGAATGATACAACAAATATCAATATACATCAGAGATATGATACAAGAAATAGCAGCGGAAAGAATGATAGATAACACCAGCAGCGGATAGAATATCTCCAATAGAATGCTCCAATCCATAGCTAGCGGAAAGCAACGTCAGTCGTCCAAGGACTAACTAGCTCCAGGTAATCTACTCAACCTGAATATCTGAGAAACCCAACTCTAGACTGCCCGTGTGGAAAATGGTGGGCACCCAGAGTTTAGGAAGGGAACAATAAACTCCGAGTCAGTCGTGGGACTGGTGTGAGCAACAAAAACAGTTTATCTTTAAAACAACACAAAAGAATTTTAAATAGTGAAACCCGCAATGCTTTTGGAAAATGAATCTACCATAAGACCTCCCACCACACACACAATGCAAACGCAGACTTGGAGGAGATTGCTTCTTATGTTAGTCAAATATGCTTACTACGCAAATCACTGGATTATTATTATTATTAGTGCATAGTGGAAAACAATTTGAAAGTATAATATTAATCTTAGCCAGCATAGGTACCATTATACTATGCCTATTATAGCTACCATATTAGATGGTAGGTTCTACAACTAAAACCGTACAAGGTTCGTATTGGAAAATGGATTTGCCAACAAATGGTCAGGCTAAGGAACTTCCTATGCCACGTAGGAAACGCCTCTGGCTGGACGCTCCGAGAGACAAACTGCTCTCTGCCAACAAGGCCGGGTTACCCCTATAATAGGTAACTCACGAATATGCCACCTCCCAGTCCTTTGGGACCTTAATCCGAGCGCTCGGTAACAACATCACACATAATAAATAAAGTGTGTCCACATGAGTAAGTATCTGGGCTCCATACCATGAGACCACCCCTTTCCAGAAGGAAATGACATACCCTAAAGGGCGCGACCCTCATAACCTTGCCGCAACATTCCTGTTTCGACCATTTTCGGGTTGTGAGGCCTTGACGAAGTCTCGTCCACAAAGCTACGCTTTGTCACAAAGCCATGCTTTGGGTCAACAGATGATCAAAGTAATGATCACAAAGATAAATGATCAAACAAATGATCATATCACAAATGATCAAACAATGATCATCACACAGCAACACTCAGCATGTCACATTACCAAATTGGGAATATATCGCTGATAACCTTCAACTACATAACCTCTGAGCTCGTACGTCTCAAAGAAGGGTGTTAAGCTAAGAGAATAAATTCTCCGCCACCAACAAAAATGTATTTGAAAGAAATCGGCTTTATATCTCAAAGTGTAATGTCAGACATACAATCCATACAAGTCTATTCCGGGTTCGAACAGAATCGAAAGCACTTCTTACGAAGCCCTTGCAAATCCGGGTATTCACAATCCCGATCGGATTTCCCATCACAAATGGAGATATCTATACCGGGGATTAGTCAGTGCAGAGACAATCGAAAAGAAACCCTTTCGTTTTCGAAAATATCCGGTCTTCACCACCGGTCTTCAAATGCCATCCATTACGACGTATCACATATTCGGAATGGGTTATACGACCAAAGGTCCTTTCCCAGCTAACCCGAATAATGAGCGAAATATTTAAAAATCATATGGATACTGGAGTCTCAATTAAGTTACAACTTAATCATTTAAAACTTTCTTTCAAATAGTTTAAACAAATTACCATTTTCAAATCTTTTAAACAAAAAGATTCAATTCACAAAGTTAACCCCATTCACAGAGATCCATTTATGGATTTCAAAACATTTCCATTTCAATTGAATTAACTCGTTAAATCTTTAAGTCAAGATTTAACTTATAGCTTTCAAAACTCGTTTCCGAAGATTCATTCATAGCCTTTCAAAACAATTTTATTTCAAGTTGGATTAACTCATTCGGTCTTTGAATCAAAGACTCATTTCATAGTTTTCAAAACAATTTTATTTCATTTTAAACTTGAAACCTTTCAACACAATTTGGAAATCCTTTCTTAAAATGAAAGTTATTATTATTTGAAAACAAGTAGTTTTCGTTTCAGAAAAATCCAGTTATATTTGCTCGAGTTAAAGCTTTTGAATTTAAATTCAAATTCCCAAATCAATACCTTTAAAATAGTTTAACCCATATATAACTTGTACATCATTTTTAATCCCTAGTTTCAAATCATAGGATTCAATTTCAAATATTGAATTCAAATTTAAATCAGATAAATTTAAATTTTCAAAACTCGATTAAGTTATTCAAAATAACTTTTATCTTTGAAATTCCTATTTCAAAAGCTTTTCACTTTAAACCGAAATTTCCCATTTCAAAATCAATTGAAATTAAAATTTCAATTTCAAAAACATTGAATTTAAATCATCTGTGACTTAATCGATTTCCACGTGAAATCCATATTTGTGTGTGTGAAAGTGTAGTCCAGGGGTTTTACACAATAGTGCAACATCATTCAATCATCACAGATTCAAATACAGAAATATAGTTGATGAGCGGTATAAGTTATATCGCTTATCGTCCATTCACAATCACAGATATATATATCACAGATAAGTAAACTACAGTACAAATCACACAATATCAGAATATATCACATAGCATCACAGATCAGGAAATATCAAAAATTCCATCATCCAATCAAATCCAAATATTCATAAGTAAGATCAGTTAATTATCAAATTAATTCAAATCAGATTTATTACTTATGAATAAACTACAAATCTTGGTTAATTAATCATTAATTAATTTCAGATTATTTGATTAAGTGTCCTTTAATCATTTATTAATTAAATTAATCCAATTAAACTCAATTAATTACAATGAGCAATTAATTTCTTAATTACTTCCATAAAGTAATTACACTTACACAATTTCATAAATGATCATCATTAATTAATTAATCTAATTAATGGTTAAAATTAATCACATTAATTAATTATTTAAATAATCTTAGTTAATGACCTTCATTAACTAATAACAATTCCTTAATTGCTTTCCTAATTAAATCTCTAATTATAAATTAATCTAAATCATTAATTTATAAATCAAATAAATAAGTCATTCCTTAATTATCTTATTCATTAAATCATTTTAATACCTTAATTATCTCTAAGGTAATCCATATTTGTATTAGTAACTTCATAAATATTAAAGTGTATTTAAAACATTACACTTCCAAATTTAGATTCAAATTTCATTTTGAATTTTAAGATTCCAAATGATTATATATTCAAAATCCTTTTTATAAAAGAACTTTATCAAAATCCAATTGAAATATTTATTTGAAAACAAATTACTTAAAAAGCTATTTGGTTTAACTTGTTTAAACATCCAGATTTTAAATAAAAACTGATTTTAATTTACAGTTTTGAATTCAAGGAAACTTGAATCCATAATTAACTTTGATTTAACTTCTTTGATTTAAACTTGCTTTTAAAACTTGATTTTAAATTCTTGATTTAAAATCCAAATTCATTTTAAAACCTTAGATTCAAAAATTTCATTTGAATCTATACTTTAACTTTATATTTAAAACATAGTTTAAATCCTGTTTCAAATTGGAATTAAATTTAAAAACTTGGAACAATCAGGCCTGCTAATGCCTGAACCAAAAATTAACTCGAGTCAACCCAGATTGCTTCGAGTCCTTCGTCCTCCTGCTTCGAGTCTTCCACTCGAAAAACTCGAGTACTTCCCGAATTGAAATACTTCTGCACACAAATAAGTTCCTCTGAACTTCACTGCACGGTGCACGTGCACCATGGCTTTGGCCACCTCCGGCCATCCACTAACGCTTCTTTCCATCACTGATCATCTCCAGATGACATCACTATCACCAGAATCCATCTCCACATCTCGAATCAAATTCGAGTTCTCCACCTCAAACCTGGAACACGAACTCAGCCAACATCCCATAACCTGTCAACAGCTCGCCTCTGCTCCTCCGACCACCAGAGAACCACCACCACCGGCCACGCATTCGCCTATGACTCCTCTTCCAATTCCCAAAGCCTCTCAACACTCGACGCACCAGAGAGCACGCGAAGCCAACAAACTTCGTCCATCCACAAACTAGGGTTCTGAACAAAAAACCCCAACCGCAACCTCCTCGATCAATGCAATCACCATCGGCCATTTTTCCTCCACTCACCAGTCATCCAACTATCACTGGAAGGAACCCCATCCCCCACTTCAAGCGTACCGACCGAGACAACCCAAACTACCCAAAATGCTCAACCCAGAAATGCCAATTCATATCATTACAAAAAAAATATGATATGAGCTTTAAAAATCCTATTTTTGATTACGAAATCAGTTTGTAAACTTGAAACAATAATTCGTGATGTTTGAATTTGCCACTTATGCTAACTTTGTACTGTTCTTATGTTCTTCCCAGAGCAGTTAAATTTTATTAGCATGAATTAAATTTTTAAAATTTACTTTATACTTACCCAACCATATTTTGTTTATATGTTGGGTCCTAACAATCAATGGTTTGAGCACACATGATTTTTGAAGCAACTCAGGCCTCTAAAATTTTTAAACAGAGCATCATCCAGATAAAAGAAAATGAACAGGCTTCATCTTATCAAAATTAAATGAAATGCATATATTCCATACAACAATATATCTGATATCCATCATAGCTAGATTTAAACTTAGGTTGTTTGAGAAAAGTGAAGTTACTCACTTGTATTTGTGAAAGAAGAACAGAACCTTCATTTGTTTGAAACAGGCTTGTAAAACAAAATAAGCTGAAACCCCCTTCTTTGATTCTTCTGGTTTTAGTTGATTGTTTGAAATCTTTGTTTTAAGTTTGAGTTGACATTATTTTCTTGAGGTATCCGGTTCAAATGAACGAACTGATGAAGATTGCTATATGTAAAGTGAGTTTACAGGGACATCACTTTGTACAAGGTGATTAATTTTCTTGTACTATAGCCAGTGATATTCCTTGTTTGTAGGCTGATGGAAATACTAAGGAGGCTAGCATTAATTAGTTTGTACAATACATTTTTTTAATATTCATATATATTTTTCTTTAGTTCGGCTGTACCAATATGAGATGATAGTTTGATGTGCTTCTTTTACAAGCTTAGACATATCTAATTTTTTCTTTCTTGCTTTATCAACTATGCAGATCATTTCTACTTGCATTGGATTTCTTTGTCTCGGCTGATATGATCTTAGGTAGTACAAATGTTTCCTTTTAAGTTTACATGAATCATTTCATTTGATCTTGTATTTATACGCAGATATTTTTCTTTTGCCTTACTTACATTCTTTTGTTTTATCTACTTCTTGCATACACTTGTTTATTTTGTTGTTTTGTTCAATTCGAATGACTCACTTGTGTTTCTCATTAATTAAAAGCTTTTAAATAAATTTTATATTACATTTTTTTCTTATTTTATAAATACATCTTTTTAATCATTATTATATATATATATATTTATTTCTATTTTTAACTTACATATTTATTTCTAACTTAAACTTTTATTATTAATCTATTTTTATTTCTAACATAACCCATTAATTTGATAAATTAAATCATTTATTTATTTTCTCGTGTCAATATATATACTTTTACATTTATTTTCAAACCATTTATATTTACAATTTAAATTCAAGTCAAATATGTATACATATATTTATAATTTCAAATTGACTCATATATACCCAAATATATATATATATACAATATGTACAATATTTTTAAATTTAAATGATTTATACAAATTTATTTGAGTTCGGGGAAACTCGCATCCATTTAATCAATTTATTTTACTATTTTTATTCAAAAATACAATTAATTATTAATTTAAATATATAGAAAATTTGGGGTCATTACAGACTTCCCCCCTTAAAAGAATTTCGTCCTTGAAATTTGCCAGGGAGACACAAAGATAGATGAAAAATATTTCATCGAATCAAACTGAACGTATATTCTGCATTTGGCTTACCAAATCAGAATATCAATAACAGATACAAGAACGAATCTGTTTAACACTTCACAAAATACTCAGGTTATCCAAATCTACAAAATATGCAGGGGCATCGGTTAGTTCGAAGGAATAACTAACCATTCGTAGAACATATCGGGACCCAAAGAATAAATAGATATATGGATACGATTTCAGAACTTTCAGTTTAAAACTAAAGTATACCTATCAACCATAGCAACCAAAGCAAACAATACATCCAAACAACAATTTCTGACTCGGTTGGAGTTTATGTCCCATATTAATATATCGAATTTCTTCCTGGATCTACCAGAAATCATTGAAGAATTGAGAAGAGATGCTGAACAAAAGAGATTGATAGAGAAAAGATTGTTTCCTTGTTGTTACAGGGTATTGACCATTTATAGTCGTATTCCCCCGTCCTCTATCTCATCCTCTTCTTGCACTCATACTCACTATCTTTAGATAGCAAGAGAATTTACTGAGGCGTTCGAATGGATATTTGAGAATTACTCATTCTAGGGTATACTTCACCCTATCTCTAATGAGCTACTTAAGGTGTTATACTCCTGAGCTAAAGTTCAACCTTAGCTCTGATACCAAATGTAAGAGTCAAAAAACTCGGCCTTCGAAAATCGGCACCCATACTTCACGTGTACTCAAAATGCCGTAGATTCAAATGCCGAATCTGGCTTCCCAGAGCTTATAACACCATTAAGTATAACAACACAACGGAATAAAGAAATCAATGATATCATATATATAACATTGATACAATGACAGATACAAAATCTGGTACAATATGATACAACAGAATGATACAACAGATATCAATATACATCAGAGATATGATACAAGAAATAGCAGCGGAAAGAATGATAGATAACACCAGCAGCGGATAGAATATCTCCAATAGAATGCTCCAATCCATAGCTAGCGGAAAGCAACGTCAGTCGTCTAAGGACTGATTAGCTCCAGGTAATCTACTCAACCTGAATATCTGAGAAACCCAACTCTAGACTGCCCGTGTGGAAAATGGTGGGCACCCAGAGTTTAGGAAGGGAACAATAAACTCCGAGTCAGTCGTGGGACTGGTGTGAGCAACAAAAACAGTTTATCTTTAAAACAACACAAAAGAATTTTAAATAGTGAAACCCGCAATGCTTTTGGGAAATGAAACTACCATAAGACCTCCCACCACACACACAATGCAAACGCAGACTTGGAGGAGATTGCTTCTTATGTTAGTCAAATATGCTTACTACGCAAATCACTGGATTATTATTATTAGTGCATAGTGGAAAACAATTTGAAAGTATAATATTAATCTTTTCCATCATAGGTACCATTATACTATGCCTAATATAGCTACCATATTAGATGGCATGTTCTACAACTAAAACCGTACAAGGTTTGTAATGGAAAATGGATTTGCCAACAAATGGTCAGGCTAAGGAACTTCCTATGCCACATAGGAAATGCCTCTGGCTGGACGCTCCGAGAGACAAACTGCTCTCTGCCAACAAGGCTGAGTTACCCCTATAACAGGTAACTCACGAATTTGCCACCTCCCGGTCCTTTGGGACCTTTATCCGAGCGCTCGGTAACAACATCACACATAATAAATAAAGTGTGTCCACATGAGTAAGTATCTGGGCTCCATACCATGATACCACCCCTTTCCAGAAGGCAATGACATACCCTAAAGGGCGCGACCCTCATAACCTTGCCGCAACATTCCTGTTTCGACCATTTCCGGGTTGTGAGGCCTTGACGAAGTCTCGTCCACAAAGCTACGCTTTGTCACAAAGCCATGCTTTGGGTCAACAGATGATCAAAGTAATGATCACAAAGATAAATGATCAAACAAATGATCATATCACAAATGATCAAACAATGATCATCACACAGCAACACTCAACATGTCACATTACCAAATTGGGAATATATCGCTGATAACCTTCAACTACATAACCTCTGAGCTCGTATGTCTCAGAGAAGGGTGTTAAGCTAAGAGGATAAATTCTCCGCCACCAACAGAAATTAATTTGAAAGAAATCGGCTTTATATCTCAAAGTGTAATGTCAGACATACAATCCATACAAGTCTGTTCCGGGTTCGAACAGAACCGAAGGCACTTCTTACGAAGCCCTTGCAAATCCGGGTATTCACAATCCCGATTGGATTTCCCATCACAAATGGAGATCTCTATACCGTGGATTAGTCAGTGCAGAGACAATCGACAAGAAACCCTTTCGTTTTCGAAAATATCCAGTCTTCACCACCGGTCTTCAAATGCCATCCATTACGACGTATCACATATTCGAAATGGGTTATACGACCCAAAGGTCCTTTCCCGACTAACCCGAATAGTGAGCGAAATATTTAAAAATCATATGGATATTGGGGTCTCAATTAAGTCACAACTTAATCATTTAAAACTTTCTTTCAAATAGTTTAAACAAATTACCATTTTCAAATCTTTTAAACAAAAAGATTCAATTCACAAAGTTAACCCCATTCACAAAGATCCATTTATGGATTTCAAAACATTTCCATTTCAATTGAATTAACTCGTTAAATCTTTAAGTCAAGATTTAACTTATAGCTTTCAAAACTCGTTTCCGAAGATTCATTCATAGCCTTTCAAAACAATTTTATTTCAAGTTGGATTAACTCATTCGGTCTTTGAATCAAAGACTCATTTCATAGTTTTCAAAACAATTTTATTTCATTTTAAACTTGAAACCTTTCAACACAATTTGGAAATCCTTTCTTAAAATGAAAGTTATTATTATTTGAAAACAAGTAGTTTTCGTTTTAGAAAAATCCATTTATATTTGCTCGAGTTAAAGCTTTTGAATTTAAATTCAAATTCCCAAATCAATACCTTTAAAATAGTTTAACCCATATATAACTTGTACATCATTTTTAATCCCTAGTTTCAAATCATAGGATTCAATTTCAAATATTGAATTCAAATTTAAATCAGATAAATTTAAATTTTCAAAACTCGATTAAGTTATTCAAAATAACTTTTATCTTTGAAATTCCTATTTCAAAAGCTTTTCACTTTAAACCGAAATTTCCCATTTCAAAATCAATTGAAATTAAAATTTCAATTTCAAAAACATTGAATTTAAATCATCTGTGACTTAACCGATTTCCACATGAAATCCATATTTGTGTGTGTAAAAGTGTAGTCCAGGTTTTTACACAGTAGTGCAACATCATTCAATCATCACAGATTCAAATACAGAAATATAGTTGATGAGCGGTATAAGTTATATCGCTTATCGTCCATTCACAATCACAAATATATATCACAGATAAGTAAACTACAGTACAGATCACACACAATCAGAATATATCACATAGCATCACAGATCAGGAAATATCAAAAATTCCATCATCCAATCAAATCCAAATATTCATAAGTAAGATCAGTTAATTATCAAATTAATTCAAATCAGATTTATTACTTATGAATAAACTACAAATCTTGGTTGATTAATCATTAATTAATTCCAGATTATTTGATTAAGTGTCCTTTAATCATTTATTAATTAAATTAATCCAATTAAACTCAATTAATTACAATGAGCAATTAATTTCTTAATTACTTCCATAAAGTAATTACACTTACACAATTTCATAAATGATCATCATTAATTAATTAATCTAATTAATGGTTAAAATTAATCACATTAATTAATTATTTAAATAATCTTAGTTAATGACCTTCATTAACTAATAACAATTCCTTAATTGCTTTCCAAATTAAATCTCTAATTATAAATTAATCTAAATCATTAATTTATAAATCAAATAAATAAGTCATTCCTTAATTATCTTATTCATTAAATCATTTTAATACCTTAATTATCTCTAAGGTAATCCATATTTGTATTAGTAACTTCATAAATATTAAAGTGTATTTAAAACATTACACTTCCAAATTTAGATTCAAATTTCATTTTGAATTTTAAGATTCCAAATGATTATATATTCAAAATCCTTTTTATAAAAGAACTTTATCAAAATCCAATTGAAATATTTATTTGAAAACAAATTACTTAAAAAGCTATTTGGTTTAACTTGTTTAAACATCCATATTTTTAAATAAAAACTGATTTTAATTTACAGTTTTGAATTCAAGGAAACTTGAATCCATAATTAACTTTGATTTAACTTCTTTGATTTAAACTTGCTTTTAAAACTTGATTTTAAATTCTTGATTTAAAATCCAAATTCATTTTAAAACCTTAGATTCAAAAATTTCATTTGAATCTATACTTTAACTTTATATTTAAAACATAGTTTAAATCCTGTTTCAAATTGGAATTAAATTTAAAAACTTGGAACAATCAGGCCTGCTAATGCCTGAACCAAAAATTAACTCGAGTCAACCCAGATTGCTTCGATTCCTTCGTCCTCCTGCTTCGAGTCTTCCACTCGAAAAACTCGAGTACTTCCCGAATTGAAATACTTCTGCACACAAATAAGTTCCTCTGAACTTCACTGCACGGTGCACGTGCACCATGGCTCTGGCCACCTCCGGCCATCCACTAACGCTTCTTTCCATCGCCGATCATCTCCAGATGACATCACTATCACCAGAATCCATCTCCACATCTCGAATCAAATTCGAGTTCTCCACCTCAAACCTGGAACACGAACTCAGCCAACATCCCATAACCTGTCAACAGCTCGCCTCTGCTCCTCCGACCACCAGAGAACCACCACCAACAGCCATGCATTCGCCTACGACTCCTCTTCCAATTCCCAAAGCCTCTCAACACTCGATGCACCAGAGAGCACGCGAAGCCAACAAACTTCGTCCATCCACAAACTAGGGTTCTGAACAAAAAACCCCAACCACAACCTCCTCGATCAATGCAATCACCATCGGCCATTTTTCCTCCACTCACCAGTCATCCAACTATCACCGGAAGGAACCCCGTCCCCCCCTTCAAGCGTACCGGCCGAGACAACCCAAACTACCCAAAATGCTCAACCCAGAAATGCCAATTCATATCATTACAAAAAAAAAATGATATGAGCTTTAAAAATCCTATTTTTGATTACGAAATCAGTTTGTAAACTTGAAACAATAATTCGTGATGTTTGAATTTGCCACTTATGCTAACTTTGTACTGTTCTTATGTTCTTCCCAGAGCAGTTAAATTTTATTAGCATGAATTAAATTTTTAAAATTTACTTTATACTTACCCAACCATATTTTGTTTATATGTTGGGTCCTAACAATCAATGGTTTGAGCACACATGATTTTTGAAGCAACTCAGGCCTCTAAAATTTTTAAACAGAGCATCATCCAGATAAAAGAAAATGAACAGGCTTCATCTTATCAAAATTAAATGAAATGCATATATTCCATACAACAATATATCTGATATCCATCATAGCTAGATTTAAACTTAGGTTGTTTGAGAAAAGTGAAGTTACTCACCTATATTTGTGAAAGAAGAACAGAGCCTTCATTTTGTTTGAAACAGGCTTGTAAAACAAAATAAGCTGAAACCCCCTTCTTTGATTCTTCTGGTTTTAGTTGATTGTTTGAAATCTTTGTTTTAAGTTTGAGTTGACATTATTTTCTTGAGGTATCCAGTTCAAATGAACGAACTGATGAAGATTGCTATATGTAAAGTGAGTTTACAGGGACATCACTTTGTACAAGGTGATTAATTTTCTTGTACTATAGCCAGTGATATTCCTTGTTTGTAGGCTGATGGAAATACTAAGGAGGCTAGCATTAATTAGTTTGTACAATACATTTTTTTAATATTCATATATATTTTTCTTTAGTTCGGTTGTACCAATATGAGATGATAGTTTGATGTGCTTCTTTTACAAGCTTAGACTTATCTAATTTTTTCTTTCTTGCTTTATCAACTATGCAGATCATTTCTACTTGCATTGGATTTCTTTGTCTCGGCTGATATGATCTTAGTTAGTACAAATGTTTCCTTTTAAGTTTACATGAATCATTTCATTTGATCTTGTATTTGTACGCAGATATTTTTCTTTTGCCTTACTTACATTCTTTTGTTTTATCTACTTCTTGCATACACTTGTTTATTTTGTTGTTTTGTTCAATTCGAATGACTCACTTGTGTTTCTCATTAATTAAAAGCTTTTAAATAAATTTTATATTACATTTTTTTCTTATTTTATAAATACATCTTCTTAATCATTATTATATATATATATATATATTTTTATTTCTATTTTTAACTTGCATATTTATTTCTAACTTAAACTTTTATTATTAATCTATTTTTATTTCTAACATAACCCATTAATTTGATAAATTAAATCATTTATTTATTTTCTCGTGTCAATGTATATACTTTTACATTTATTTTCAAACCATTTATATTTACAATTTAAATTCAAGTCAAATATGTATACATATATTTATAATTTCAAATTGACTCATATATACCCAAATATATATATATACAATATGTACAATATTTTTAAATTTAAATGATTTATACAAATTTATTTGAGTTCGGGGAAACTCGCATCCATTTAATCAATTTATTTTACTATTTTTATTCAAAAATACAATTAATTATTAATTTAAATATATAGAAAATTTGGGGTCGTTACATTATATCTCTAAAAGAGATATTTTATTTGATAAAAGATATTTACAAATGACATGATAATCACCCTCAAACTTAAAATCTTTTTATCGGTGATTAATTCGAAGGAACCGGGGTCGGATTTGGGTGATCCCTATCTGAAAATTACTTCGAACCAATTTACGCATTCGAAGGTGAAGACATGGGATGATAATACATGGAATGAAGGGCTATTCGTCCCTGACCCTCGGGGAAGATTTCCCATATCATACATATGTGGCAGTAGTATCTTCATTTGATCTTTGATGCAAGGAATACTTGCTACTAATCCTAGGGATGATTCTCGGCAGGATGTAGTAGGAGAGTTCCTTCGGTTTGTCCTATTCCTGGACAACTTGCATGGACAGATGTTTGACATTGCATTTCTAAAATGCATATACATTGACCTCTACAAACGTACATCTGTTTGGTGGTGTAAGAGGTAACCTTTCTTACACTTAACACCCTTCTTTGAGACGTACGAGTTCAGAGGTTGTACATTTATGGAAATCAATAGTGTGTGATTGAAATGGCAATGTGGTATTCAAGTGAAATATGTGTTGTGAGAAAGGTAATCGTTACCTCAAGCATCATCATCCAGGAATGACAAAACATGATAGATGCGGCAGGGCTATGTGGTTCGCACCCATTAGGATACGGTCTTCGCCTTTCTAGAGTGCCCTCTATATATCGGGTATGTTGTGTATGCTATGAGAGCTCTCAGATTGGTTGGGAACGACCAGGGTGATATCATATTCGGTATTATTTACGGTAAATATAGGCCGGTTCTATGTTGGTAGAGGAGCATTTGTTAGTGCCTCCGTGTATTTTTCTAGAGATGCATTGTTGGAAGGTAGTCCCTTACTTTATCATTGTATGGAATCCATTCTCCAATACGAGCCATTACAGTTTTAGTTATAGAACCTAGTATGTTGGAATTTAATAATGTAACAGTTTTGGCTAAGATTATATATATTTATTTGAAAGAGTTTTCAAAGAATGTCATTAAATATAAAATCTCTGATTATGCATAGCAAATGTTTTGGTTATCATAAGGTAAACACTCGCTCCGTGTTTATGAGGCGACGTGGTCTATGAGATACCCTTTGTTTTCTAATACCCGTATTTTTGAGTTTCTCACACCTGTCCAATGACCGATCTGATGTTTATTTTATTTTCCCTTAAACTCTGGATGCCCTATTTTTTCGGCCAGCCAAGTCGTCATGTTTAACTTGGAGCGTTGTGAAGGAGCCTGAAGTCTATAGCTGAAGATGTTCCTGTAGATAGTTCTCCATTTCCATTTCCACTGCATTAGTTTACTGATTGTATTCAGCATTTATAAGTACAGAGATTTATAACTATCCAAGTTGATTTATAAGTTAGACTCTGATAGATGTATTTAAAATTTCCGCTATAAAGATCATATATATTGAAATAATATATATTGTTTCATTCGTGTAAGATTCAGTTATGTCTTTATTTTCTTTTTACTCTTTACTATCCGTACTTCCGACACTTGGTTTTGCGGCATGTGAATGCCGAGGATGTATTAATGTTGATTTTCGAGGGTCGAAATAGCGGGTCATCATATTTGGTATCAGAGCTTAGGTTGATCGAACATCTGAGCCTGATAAGGGTAAAGTCTCATTATAGATAGGGTTAGTAATATCCTAGGATGAGAAACTCATTAGAGATAGGGTAAGTGACACCCTATAATGAGTTTGAGAGTATAATATAAGAGTGCATATTTGTTAATAATATACATGAATGATTTGTTTTGAAAATATGGTAAATGAAATAATTTCACCTAAGGTCATATTTTAAATATAAAGAATATATTTTAGAAAATATAGTTAGTTATGATATTAAAGTCATAAATTGGATAACTATTTTAGTTAATAAAAAATAAACATCTTGTGATTAGAATTTCACCGTTTAACTATAAGATGTTTAATAATGGTATTGAGAGGATTAAGAATAGGAAGGAAAATTTAGGATTTGGATAGTGAGAACTTTTATCTGAAAGTTTTTTCCTCAGAAAGGATTTTGAAAGTCGATGATAATAATGTTTGGAAAACATTTTAAAAGAATCAAAAGGAATTTTGGAAATAGATAAAATATTTTGATAAAGATCTCAATTTGTTTCCTAAGTATTGATCAAACCTTGATTTGAAAAAAAGTATACTTGTTAAGTCAAGATAAATACTCAGTGTCTCCTTCTAAGTATTTATGTTTATGTTTGTAGCATCCATATGGACGGAAGTATTCAAAAGGAGAGACCTCAAGAGCAAATTGAGGTAAGAAAGATGATCCAATCATTCTTTCAAGTAATAAGGAAGAGCCTATAGAAGAGGAGTATGATCTGTATACTCATAGAGACAGAGATGGTTACCCGATAGCGGTGATGTTGATACCTTCCCTAATTCCAAAACTGGTCATAATATCTAGTGACGCTAAGGCCACTCTAGCCTCAGATGGAAGGGGGATCACTGACCCTACCCGTTCGAAAGTCGAACCCGGAGAAGAACCCATGGAGGAGAGTCTGAATCAGAGAAGGACTCGAATGATATAATGCCAAATGAATCAAACCATAGTAGTGAGGGCAACAATATCATATGGGAGATGGATGGGGATCATGTTATTTGGCGCGAAGAGCCACCAAGTTCATACATTCAGTGGGATAATATGGAAGATGATGAAGTGGAAGATGATGAAGTGGAAGCTGAAGAGGAATTCGAGAATCCTGGGGAGATAGGAATACAAGGATTAGAGGAAGTTGGAGGAAGGAGAAATGCTACAGGAAGTACCAGTTGGACTTGGACATGTTCCATGGAATCAACTTTGGCTACCATATGAGGAAAATGAAGACAGGAACGAATCTGACAATGAACAAGAGAGTGAGAATGAGGATGTGAGGGAAGTTTAATTGAATTTTGGATATTGAAGTGCACCATCAACAATAGATTCGGAATGGTGATTGAGAGTGGGATTATAGACTAGTTATATCTATCTAATGTTAGTTATTAAGTAGTAGTTTATAAGTATGGCCCGTGGTAGGGTAATGTTGTGGTTGGCTAAGTAATTGTATTTGTATTAAGAACTTCGATTATGTATCCAAGTATGATTGGGATAACTTGAGGATGGCCAAGTGTGGTAGAAGGATGAATGTAAGATATAAAGATGTATAATATAACTATGATCTTTCAATTAGACTTCATTCATTGCAATTATACAAGTCACTTAATAAATTTATAAGGATTCTTGATAAAGGAAACAAAGCTTAGAATGAGAATTTTCTTTGTAAGAAAAAGTCAAAAATTAAATTTGGAAACTAAAATGGGATTTATTGACAAAGAAATTTCAAAAGAAGTTAGAAATAAAATTATAATAGTATTATTTCAAGGAAAATTGATTTCTTTTGAAAAGAAGATAGAAATAATTTGGGACAATAATTTGAAATGATTATTAATGAGTTATAGTAAAAGATGGTTATTATAAATTTTAATGGAAAATGTATTTATCTTTTGAATGAGATGTTTTCTTTGAAGAAGAAATATTTGAAAATAAATTTATATATAAAGAAATGTCTTTGTAAAAGAGTTGAATCAAAGTTAATATTTTATGAAATGTTTTCATAAAAATATTTTGGGAAAGTTAATAAGTACGTATGAGGTACATGGATTATTTCTTCGCACGTTTCTGATCTCAGATTCAAGTGTAGAACTTTGAGGTGGTTACACCAGTTCGAAAAAGGATTTATCACTCGATTCTTGACGTCGAACATTGATGAGGGTTTGTGGTTGGATACTTGAGTTTTCTATCATAATTGAAATCTATGCAAGGAAAACTAAAATTCTGATCGAAAAGTCTGATCGGAGTCCGCACTAGAGGATCGGGGATCAATATTAGTTCGAAAGTAAAGTTGTGGAGTTGAATAGTAAATCGAATCAGATATTGCGTATGGATAATCTATATACATCGTAAGGGTATAAGTTTAAAAATAAATATTTTGGGCAAACTCCTTTGGGTTTTGCGTTGTAATTTCGAGGGCGAAATTCTTTTAAGGGAGGAAGTATGTAATTACCCACAAATTTATCAATTAAATAAATTATATTTATTTTTAAATATTCAAATATAAGCTTTTTAAAAACATATATTATGATGTTTTAAACAAGAATGATGGTAATCTTATTTTTGAGAAAAAATATTAACAAAAATATATACTTTTAAAAAATATCGATAAAATGGTCTAAAATCGTTTTATCAATAAACAACTCTATAATTATCAAAAGTTGCACACAGAGCTAGATATATACACTTATTTACCTATTTAAACAAGAATATCAGAAGTTGTGTCCTGTTTGATTTAAGTGGGTGTGCTTAGTGTCCCGTTTGAACCCAACTGAGTGTGCTGGTGTCCCGTCTGAATCTAGTGAGTATACGCAAAGCTCGAAAATCTAGAGGTCTCATAGTCTTGACGCCATGATTTTATAAACTTTGATATTTGAAAATAAATTCGTACAAGAAATTATATGGCACTAAATGTAAGGTAACTCCGAACCAGTATAAAAATCCTGTCGTGATCTCTCCAACTATTTACTTTTTATTTTTACTACATTTATATCTATTTGTACTTGCATCTATGGTTGTCAATTTACATTGTTTAAACTATAATCTTAAAAGAATTCAAAATGATTCATAAAAGTTATTCAACACTATTCACCTCCCCTCTTGTGTTAAATTAACCTTAAGATCCTTACTCCGCAAACTAACATTTGGTATCAGAGCATTGGTTTTCAAAATTTCATAATTTGATTTTTGAAAAGTTTTAATGGTAAAAGTTATTAATTTATTCTTTACACTTTTAGTGAAAAATAACTTTGCAAAATCAACATGACATTGTTTCATAAATTTGCATCCATTCATTATGAAAAGCCACTTAATCTTTTGAAAAGGTATAACTTGCAGAAACAGATATGTTATGTGACGGCTCGGGTTTTGCCCGCTCGAAAATCAACATCCGTACTTCACATTGTACTAGAATGCCGCAGATTCGACCGTTCAAATCCGATTCGCCGGAGCTATAACACAATTAAGTAAATAACACAGCGGAAGAAAAGAATAATACATTGATATACAATATCTGATACAACAGAGTGATACAATGAATATCAATATACATCAGAGATATGATACAAGAAATAGCAGCGGAAAAGAAAAGATAACAATAGCAGCGGAACAATATCAATAGAAATGATAACTCCAAAATGATCTTCAGACAAGAATGAATCCACAACTCCAAGATAAGCAACTCCGATGAATGAACTAGCTCCAGATAATCTACTCAACCTGAATATCTGAAAAGAAACCCAACTCTAGACTGCCCGTGTGGAAAATGGTGGGCACCCAGAGTTTAGGAAGGGAACAATAAACTCCGGATCAGTCATGGGACTGGTGTGAGCAACAAAAACAGTTTATCTTTAAACAATAACAAAAGGATTTTAAACATTGAAATCCGCAATGCTTTTGGAAAATGAAACTACCATAAGACCTCCCACCACACACACAATGCAAACGCAGAATTGGAGGAGATTTCTTCTTATGATAGTCAAAAATGCTTACTACGCAAAATCATTGAATTATTATTATTAGTGCATAGTGGAAAACAATTCGAAAGTATAATATTAATCTTAGCCAGCATACAACCATTATTGTATGCCTACTATAGCTACTATGTTCAACAGCAGGTTACCGCCACATTCCATAGCAGGTAATACAACTAAAACCGTACAAGGTTCGTATTGTTTCTTTGGATTTTCCAACAAATGGTCAGGCTAAGGAACTTCCTTCCGCCGCATGGGATCGCCTCTGGCGGGACGTCCCGAGAGACAAACTGCTCTCTGCAAAACAAGGCCGGGTTACCCCTGTAACAGGTAACTCACGAATATGCCACCTCCCGGTCCTTTGGGACCTTTATCCGAGCGCTCGATATCCAACATCACACATCATAAAGGTGTATCCACATGAGTAAGTATCTGGGCTCCATACCATGATACCACCCCTTTCCAGAAGGAAATGACATACCCTAAAGGGCGCGACCCTCATAACCTTGCCGCAACATTCCTGTTTCGACCATTTCCGGGTAGTGAGGTCCTGACGAAGTCTCGTCCACAAAGCTACACTTTTTCAAAAAGCCATGCTTTGGGTCAACAGATGATCAACCTATGATCACAAAGATAAATGATCAAACAAATGATCATATCACAAATGATCAAACACTGATCATCACACAGCAACACTCAGCATGCCACATTACCAAATTGGGATATACCGCTGATAAATCTCAACTACATAACCTCTGAGCTCGTGCGTCTCAGAGAAGGGTGTTAAGCTAAGAGAATAAATTCTCCGCCACCAAACAGATATGTATTTGAAAGAAATCGGCTTTATATCTCAAAGTGTAATGTCAGACATACAATCCATACAAGTCTGTTCCGGGTTCGAACAGAACCGAAGGCACTTCTCACGAAGCCCTTGCAAATCCGGATAATTTCCAATCACGTCCGGACTTCCCGTCACTAAGGGTGATAAAACCTCTATATCGGGGATCAGCCGATGCAGAGTAACTCGACGGTAATCCTTCCGCTTTCAAAAATATCCGGTCTTCAACACCGGTCTTCAAATGCTATCCATATACGACGTATCACATATTCGGAATGGGTTATACGACCCAAAGGTCCTCTCCCGGCTAAACCGAATAGTGAGCGAAATATTTTAAAACATATGGATATGAGATTTCAATTAAGTCACAACTTATTAATTCAACTTCTTTTTAAATGGTTTCCATCGATTACCATTTCAAATCTTTTCAACAAAAGATTTATTTTAAACAACCTTCAACGGTTTAAACAATTTCCACATTTAAATCTTTTTAAACAGAAGATTCATTCACAGATTTTCCAAATTAATTTCCATTTCAATTTGATTAACTCGTTAAACCTTTAAATCAAGATTTAACTTATAGCTTTCAAAACAATTCCATTTCGGATGGTTTAGATAAATCATTATTTTAAATCTGTTAGAAATAAACAGATTCAATCCATAGCTTTCAAAAAGAATTCATTTATAACTTGGAAAAACCATTTTTCAATTCAATCTTGAAATTCCCTTAATTAAACTGGAATTTCATTTCTTATCTGAAAGCTTTTATCTTTTGAAACAATAGTTTTATTTTGGAAATCTGGTTCATTCATACAAGTTGAAATCTTTGGGTTAAATCTAAATTCTCAAAATTATACTTTTAAATGGTTTAAATTCATACAAACACATTTATATCATCTTTAATCCCTAGTTTCAAATCATAGGATTCAATTTCAAACTTGAATTCAAATTTAAATCAAATTATTTAAATTTTCAAAACTCGATTAAGTTATTCAAAATAACTTTTATCTTTGAAATTCTATTTCAAAAGCTTTTTACATTAAACCCAAATTTCTAATTTTCAAAATCAATTGAAATTAAAATTTCAATTTAAAAAACATCAAATTTAAATTATCTGTGACTTAACCGATTTCCACGTGAAATCCATATTTGTGTGTGTAAAGGTGTGGTCCAGGGGTTGAACACAATAGTGCAACACGATGAATCATCACATATCAGAATACAGAAATATAATTCGATAAGCGGTATAAGAACAACGCTTATCGTTCATTCACAGATCATAGATATATAAAGGTCACAGATAAGTAAATTATAGATCACAACATAAATCAGGGTATATCACAAAGCATCATATATCAGGGATATCAAACAATTTAACATTCAATGGAATCTAAACATTCACAAGTGAATTTATTAATCAACTGATTAATTTAAATCAGATGTATCAATTTATTAATCCGGGTTAATTATCATAATTTAATTACAAATTATTTGAAATAAATCTTACTTTCAAATTTATTAGTTAACCCTTAATTATTAACTAATCAGTTCTTAATTCATGAATTAGTTGATCTTTAATTATTAATTAATAAACCTTAATTATCAATTAATAAACTTGATAACAAATCACTTAATCCTTAATTAATCTCTATAGATCAATCATTTCTTATTCATTAATTAATTAATAAAACCAAGTTATTAAGCAATACACTCAATTTCACTAAGTACTTCTTAATTACAAATTAATTAACCTTAAATTTTCTTAATTAATAAATTTTCAATTTATTAATCTCTAATTTATTAGTTAATCAATTATAACAATTAATTAATTAAATTACTTAATTATCCTTAAATTAACCATTTAATTAACCTTTATCTTTAATTAATTTAATTTAACTAATTATACTTAATTTCCTAGTTTAACTTAATTAATTTCTAAGATAATAAAACTTCTTTAACTTAAGATAACATTATCTTCTAAATATATATTACTTACCATTTATATTTAAAAATCCCTTTTATCTTTTAAAATTAACTTAAACAAATTTTAGATTAAATAAATTCTAAAACTCTTTAAGAATGTTAAGAAACCATTTGATATTTAAAAAGTAATGTTATCAAGAAAGTCTTAACAAGATTTGTTTTTAAATTCCAAAAACCTTATTTTTAAAACTTTTACAAAAACTGGTTTTCCTTTCTCACTTCGGGTCCTACCCGAATACTACTCGGGACTCTCCCCGCGTTTCCTGCTCTTCTTCCCCTAGTATCAAATCTTATATAAATTTTCACAGTTTAAAAACAGCAGCCTACACTTCAATTTACTCGAGTTCGCACTCGAGTTATACCCCCAAACCCCCGACCTTAACTTCGAGTTACCCTCCAGATTCTCGAACAAAGCACGCGAGAGCAACTTCGTCTTCCCCCATCATACCAGATAGGCAGATGCACACGTCTCAGACACACACCCCCACTGATACGCCACCGCTGCCGTACACGTGCACGGCAGCACCCTCCAACTCTGGCGAACTCCGAAGTCGCAGATACATCACAAATCACCCATAGATTCGAAAACCCAACCCAGTTCATCTTCAAAAGTGCGAAATCGAATTTAAGCAGTTCGATCAAAAACGCAAAACACTATCCTGACTCAAACTCCTCGCCACCGTCGCTCACGCCACCGAGGTTGCCCACACTTTGGCCACACGACGGCAACACGCAAAACTACTAGCCTTCTAAAACTCGTGACACTCGATCACGAAGTGATGATGAACACACCATGTTTACAAACAAGACCAAAACATTGAACAAAACCCTAAATCGATCACGTTTCGAAAATTTACTCATTAGAAAATTTTTCTGATATTTTCTTACGAATCACAAGTACTTAAACTTGCTTCAACACCAATTTCAATGTTTAAAATTGATTCAATGGTTCGAAAATGGGAAAAATGTAATTTTGGTTCACATACAAACCGCTCTTAAAATCCTACACTAAAAATTCTTGTTTTAGTTTTAAAAATCATAAATTCCAGTATGTATTCAAGTTATAAACTTGAATTAGCTTTTTAAAATAATTGAATATATCAGTTCTTACCTAATTTCCTGTAAACATAGCTTCCAGTAAAAAGAATATCCCACTAATCACGTTTAAACTGTTTCGAAAATCTTGTTTTGAACTTCCCCCCTTAAAAGAATTTCGTCCTCGAAATTACCAAGGAGACAAAAAGATAGACGAAACAGGATTTATCAAATCAACTGAACATCTGTTCTGCATTTGGCTTACCAAATCAGAATATCAATAACAGATACAAGAACGAATCTGTTTAACACTTCACAGGATACTCGGGTTATCCAGATCTACGAAATATGGAGTGGCATCGGTCAGTTCGAAGTGATAACTAACCATTCGTAGAATATATCCGGACCCAAAGAATAGATAGATATATGGATACGATTTCAAAACTTTTTAGTTTAGAAACTAAATTATACCTATCAACTATAACAATCAAAGCAACCAAGGCAACCAATACATCCAAACAAACAAGTCTGGCCTATCTGGAGTTTATGTCCCATATTAATATATCGAATCTTCTTTCTGGATCCACCAGAAACTATCGAAGAATTGAGAAAAGATGACGAACAAAGAGATGGATAGACAAAAAGATTGCTTCCTTGTTGTTACAGGATATTGACCATTTATAGTCGTATTCCCTCTGTCCCCTACCTCATCCTCTTCTTGCACTCATACTCACTATCAGTGGATAGTAAGAGAATTTACTGAGGCATACGGACAGATATCTTAAGGATTACTCATTCTAGAGTTTACTTCACTCTATCTCTAATGAGTTACTTAACGTGTTACACTCCTGAGCTAAAGTACAACCTTAGCTCTGATACCACATGTGACGGCTCGGGTTTTGCCCGCTCGAAAATCAACATCCGTACTTCACATTGTACTAGAATGCCGCAGATTCGACCGTTCAAATCCGATTCGCCGGAGCTATAACACAATTAAGTAAATAACACAGCGGAAGAAAAGAATAATACATTGATATATAATATCTGATACAACAGAGTGATGCAATGAATATCAATATACATCAGAGATGATACAACAAATATCAGAGATACAAGAAATAGCAGCGGAAAAGAAAAGATAACAACAGCAGCGGAACAATATCAATAGAAGTGATAACTCCAGAATGATCTTCAGACAAGAATGAATCCACAACTCCAAGATAAGCAACTCCGATGAATGAACTAGCTCCAGATAATCTACTAAACCTGAATATCTGAAAAGAAACCCAACTCTAGACTGCTCGTGTGGAAAATTATGAGCACCCAGAGTTTAGGAAGGGAACAATAAACTCCGAGTCAGTCGTGGGACTGGTGTGAGCAACAAAAACAGTTTATCTTTAAACAACAACAAAAGGATTTTAAACATTGAAATCCGCAATGCTTTTGGAAAATGAAACTACCATAAGACCTCCCGCCACACACACAATGCAAACGCAGAATTGGAGGAGATTTCTTCTTATGATAGTCAAACATGCTTACTACGCAAATCATTGGATATTATTATTAGTGCATAGTGTAGAAAAACATTTCGAAAGTATAATATTAATCTTAGCCAACATACGACCAGTATCGTATGCCTACTATAGCTACCATGTTCAATAGCAGGTTACCGCCACATTCCATAGCAGGTAATACAACTAAAACCGTACAAGTCACGTATTGTTTCTTTGGATTTCCAACAAATGGTCAGGCTAAGGAACTTCCTTCCGCCGCATGGGAACGCCTCTGGCGGGACGTCCCGAGAGACAAACTTCTCTCTGCCAAACAAGGCCGGGTTACCCCTGTAACAGGTAACTCACGAATATGCCACCCCCCGGTCCTTTGGGACCTTTATCCGAGGCCTCGATAACCAACATCACACATAATAAAGTGTATCCACATGAGTAAGTATCTGGGCTCCATACCATGACACCACCCTTTTCCAGAAGGAAATGACATACCCTAAAGGGCGCGACCCTCATAACCTTGCTGCAACATTCCTGTTTCGACCATTTCCGGGTTGTGAGGCCCTGATGAAGTCTCGTCCACAAAGCTACGCTTTCTCAAAAAGCCACGCTTTGGGTCAACAGATGATCAACCTATGATCACAAAGATAAATGATCAAACAAATGATCATATCACAAATGATCAAACACTGATCATCACACAGCAACACTCAGCATGCCACATTACCAAATTGGGATATATTGCTGATAAATTTCAACTACATAACCTCTGAGCTCGTACGTCTCAGAGAAGGGTGTTAAGCTAAAAGAATAAATTCTCCGCCACCAACAGAAATGTATTTGAAAGAAATCGGCTTTATATCTCAAAGTGTAATGTCAGACATACAATCCATACAAGTCTGTTCCGGGTTCGAACAGAACCGAAGGCACTTCTCACGAAGCCCTTGCAATTCCGGATAATTTCCAATCACGTCCGGACTTCCCGTCACTAAGGGTGATAAAACCTCTATATCGGGGATCAGCCGATGCAGAGTAACTCGACGGTAATCCTTCCGTTTTCAAAAATATCCGGTCTTCAACACCGGTCTTCAAATGCGATCCATATACGACGTATCACATATTCGGAATGGGTTATACGACCCAAAGGTCCTCTCCCGGCTAAACCGAATAGTGATCGTAATATTTTAAAAATATATGGATATGGGATTTCAATTAAGTCACAACTTAAACCCAAACTTCCTTTTCAAATGGTTTAACAAATTACCATTTTAAATCTTTTTAAACAAAAAGATTCATTTTAAACAACCTTCAACGGTTTAAACAATTTCACCTTAATCTTTTAAACAAAAGATTCATTCACAGATTTTCCAAATTAATTTCCATTTCAATTTGATTAACTCGTTAAATCTTTAAATCAAGATTTAACTTATAGCTTTCAAAATAATCCCATTTCAAATGGTTTAAACCAATCATTATTTTTAATCTGTTAAAAATAAACAGATTCAAATCATAGCTTTTCAAAAACAATTCATTCATAACTTGGAAAACCATTTTTCAATTCAATCTTGAAATTCCTTTAATTAGACTGGAATTTCATTTCTTATCTGAAAGCTTTTATCATTTAAAAACAAACAGTTTCATTTCAGAAAATCTGATTCATTCATACGAGTGGAAATCCTTGGTTTAAATTCAAATTCCCAAATTAATACTTTAAAATGGTTTAATTCATACAAACACATTTATATCATCTTTTATCCCTAGTTTCCAAATCATAGATTTAATTTCAAACTTGAATTCAAATTTAAATCTAATTATTTAAATTTTCAAAACTCGATTAAGTTATTCAAAATAACTTTTATCTTTGAAATTCCATTCCGAAAGCTTTTCACTTTAAACCCAAATTTCTAATTTCAAAATCAATTGAAATTAAAATTTCAATTTCAAAAACATTGATTTGAATTATCTGTGACTTAACCGATTTCCCCGTGAAATCCATATTTGTGTGTGTAAAAGTGTAGTCTAGGGGTTTTACACACAATAGTGCAACATCAATCATCATAGATATATCGATAAGCGGTATAATCGATAACGCTTATCTTCATTCACATATTCATAGATAAAAGAAATTTATCGGCCACAAAGATTTACTATTACAATTCGATGTGAGTTTCGGATAACCAATTGGAATCCGACTTCCTGTCGCATCGAAATTCAAGTGCCGTTTTACGGGCAAAGGGTTTCATATTCACATAACAATATATACAACACAGATATAACAGCTCAATGCAAAGCAATTTATATCACAAAGCATCATATCACAAAGATGACAAAACAATTTCACAGCATTCAATAGAATACAATCATCTATAAATAGGGTTAATTTATCATTTGATAAATTGAAATCAGTTATATTACTAATTCTGGTTGATTTATATTGATTCATTACAGTTTATGTTCATAAATTTTCCATTGATTATTTACTAATTAACTTTTAATTACTAAATTAATTAATCCAATCATTAATTAATCAAATTAATTAATTATTAATTTTAATTAACTTATAAGTTACAAATCCTTAAATCTACACTTATTTAAAGATAAAACATTTCTTATTTATGATCAAATTTCATTTCAAATACTAGATTCAAATAAATACAACATTTAACTTGGCAAGATTCAAATTACAATTTAAAATCTACTTTAAACATTTAAAAGTTGATAAAACATTTTTTTTATAAAACTTATATTTTGAAAACCAGGATTTAAACTTATTTGAATTCAGATTTAAACTTACCTCAAGCCTTGTATTAACTTGCTCTATTTTATTTTAGGTTTGAAATTTTAAAACTGTAACAATGACAGTTCTTAAATTCCACAACAAAAATTTACCCGAGCCAACTCCCCTTTACTTCGAGTCAAACATGAATCCACCCGAGCCAAACAATAATTTACTCGAGTAACTTCGAGTTCCTAAAATTCCCCAACCCACCAACCTTTACCAGAAAATCGAAAATGCACAGTGCACGTGCACCGTGCCGCCTTCGCCTCCGGTCTCCTGCCGATCATCGAGGCAAGTCGGAAACCCTCCCCACGTCATACTCCGACCATCGAAACTTCGAACTCCCTTAAAAATCGAATTTTAACATTCGTACCCCCCTGGAACACGAACACGGCCCACCTTCAAAACCTGTCAACGCCTCCCCTTTGAAGCTCCGACCATCGTTGCCTCCGAAACTCCAGCGTCGCCTTTCTCTTCGCGACAACTACCATTACCCAAAGACTCGTCGAACTCGATCGACTCTCCTGGCCACAGTGATCGTTTATTCTTAGCTTAGTAAAATTAGGGTTAAAAATTTTAAACACTAACCGCTGTCGCCACCGTGGCCGTGGTCATCAACCACCATTTTTCCAATCACCCACATAGACTCCTCCACCCCCTCACACAACCCCGACCACCCTCGACCACGTGATCACCGGAAAAGCTCGAAAACATGATTTCCAGACAAACCCAAATAACCCATTCAATCTTACATTAAAATTTGTAAATTAAAATTTAAAAATCCTATCTTTTATATACGATTTCAGATATATAATCATATCAACAAATTACAAGATTTTATTTTTGACATATTTCAAGTTGCTCTGTGTTTTCTTCTACCAGACAATGTTTCCAATTTTAAATTATTGCAAATATTTTTAAAGCCTAGTTAAGTTTAAAACAACAATCTTTGGTTTAACAACTTAAGCCTAAAGAAGATTAGAGAAAAAAAGAATTTGAAGTTTGAAACTGAGTTTAAATCTCTGGAACTTTAAAACAGAGATGATCACAGTAGTTTATCAAAACATACACACATGTTTCCAGGGTCTTAAAACAATCATACAAACCTATTTACATACATACATCACAAGTCTACTTAAACATAAGTCATATCCATCAAAAACTAAAGGTATCTTATGTTTACAGTTTAAAGCAGGGACTTGAAACTAAGATATGAGATGTTTTAAAACCACAGATATGCACACTTATATACATTCACAAGCATTGCACATACATACATATAAACAAACATCATCACAGAAATTCTCAGGGTATTTAGGTTTTAGTTAAAAAGTTTACTCACTTGGAAAATTGAAAACAGAGAGTTTGCTCACAGTAGTTTCCAGAGGAAAGAAAGCAGTTTGAATTTGCAGGATGCAAACTTGAAACTGAAATGCTCTTGAAAACTTGAATGCATCCAAAAGATTTGAGTTGAAGTTGAATTTGTTGTTGTTTTAGTTTGAATTTTGCTTAAGGTTTAAGATGATATTACTTTAGCTTACACAGTTGAATGGACGAAACAGAAAATGATGTAGAGTAATATACATAGAGGAGTTTTACAGAGTGATGTATATTGGTTTTGTACAAAATGATATGAGTTGTTTGTACAATAATAGGCAGGGATTTTACTTGTTTGTAGGCTGAAGTATACTTGTTTTGGGGGCTGCATTAATTATCTTGCATTAATTAGTTTGTACAAATTCATATATTCCTTTCTTTACTTTCGGCTGTATGATATAGAATGGTGTACTAGACATAATGGCATGTAAAAATCTATATTTTTATATTTGTTCCTTCCTTTGCAAGCTTACATACTTGAATGTATTTTTGTTTCTTTGTTTGTTTAAGTATACATACTTATCTGGTTTACTTCATATGTTGTGTTCATATCTATCTTCATTTCGGCTGATACAATATATGTGATAAATTTGAGTGTCTTCTCTTGCAAGCTTCATTTGTATTGATATTTTATTTTACTTTGTTTCTTACTTGACTGTATAGTTTTATTTTCCTTTCTAATATTTATTATTATCATTTATTATTAAACAATTTATTTACTATTTAAATTCAAACCAAAACATATATATATATATATATATATATATCTACATATATATACAACATTTTAAATTTAAATGATTTAACGCATTTTAATTCGATTTCGGGGAAACTCGCATTACTTCATCGATTTATTTCACAATTTTAATTCAAATATTCAATAAATTATTAATTTAAATTATATTAAAATTCGGGGTCGTTACAATTCGAACCCAGTTTTGTATAGTTCGAATCAACCCAGTTATAAACTTGAATTAGCTTTTTAAAATAATTGAATATATCAGTTCTTACCTAATTTCCTGTAAACATAGCTTCCAGTAAAAAGAATATCCCACTAATCACGTTTAAACTGTTTCGAAAATCTTGTTTTGATGTTTAACATCTTGTTTGTTGAGAAAACAAAACCTAACAAGGATTTAAATAAGAATAACTTGAGTGTTTGAACTAGCTATGTAATCTGCATCAATTACAGAGAAGCAACAGAGCAATATACAAATATTCACAGAATTCTATTCAAAGATCAAACTGACTCCATACCATATAATAAATGAATCATCTTTATTGATTTTTAAATAAACTAAAATTTTAAAGCTCGATGTTTACTCACAGTTTTATGGAGAAGAAGAACAGAGACTTGTTTTTGAAATCTGTTTTGAACTTGAAAAACTGGAAACATGTTTCCACTTTGATCATTCTTCCAAATCCTTTGCTCACTGTTTTGTATTGATATGCTGGTGGTGGTTGAATGCTTGTTTTAGGTTTTTAAATGGAGTTTTATTTTGGTTTTACTTAGTTCGAAAGGAAAATGAAAAACTGATAAGGGAAAGTAATTTACAGAGTGAAGTATGAAACAGGTTGATATATACAACCAGTTACAGGGTATCATTTACTTTAGACAAAATAGTGTACAAGATGTACAAATTTTCAGAGATAGTTTATAGTTTGGTGGCCGAGATTACATTTTTATGTACTAGAAAAGATATTTGCTTTTATCTCATTTAATGCTATGTCCTTTATGTTTTTATTTTAGGCTTATCTTATTATTTTATACTTGCCTGCATCTTGATTTACAAACACATGCAAACTATATTTCTACTTTGCTTTTGATTCTTATCTTAGCACATTTTCTTCTTACCAGCCTACATACCTACTTAGACTTAGTTATACTCAAGTCTGCATACCCATACTCGAGCCATTGTTTACATACTGACCCTATGCAAGTTTATTCAGTTAAGCTCTTATACTTGAATATATATTTGTTTACAACTCTATTATTTTACTTTCTAAGTGTTCATATGTGAATGTATTTTATTTACTTTGTTTAATCATTTTGTTTACTTACTTACTTATATATATATGTTTGTTTAACTTGATTTATTGCTATTTATCTTATATTTCTAACTTAAGTATTAATCTATAACACATATTTCATTCTATACACATATTTTCTATTTGCATCGGGGAAACTTGCAATCCATTTATCGTTTTATCTCACAAATTTTATTCAAAAATCAATAAATTATTAATTTAAACTTAATCAAAATTCGGGGTCGTTACAGACTTCCTCCCTTAAAAGAATTTCGTCCTCGAAATTACCAAGGAGACACAAAGATAGATGAAGAATATTTCATTGAATCAAACTGAATATCAATTCTGCATTTGGCTCACCAAATCAGAATATCAATAACAGGTACAAGAACGAATCTGTTTAACACTTCACAAGATACTCGGGTTATCCAGATCTATGAAATATGCAGGAGCATCGGTTAGTTCGAAGGAATAACTAACCATTCATAGAATATATCCGGACCCAAAGAATAGATAGATATATGGATACGATTTCAAATTTTTTAGTTCAGAACTAAAGTATACCTATCAACCATAACAAACAAAACAACCAATTCACCCAAACAAACAATTTTGGTTCAGTTGGAGTTTATGTCCCATTTTTAATATATATCGAATTTCCTTTCTGGATCTACCAGAAATAATCGAAGAATTGAGAAAAGAGATGTTGAACAAAAGAGATCGATAGAGAAAAGATTGCTTCCTTGTTGTTACAGAGTATTGACCATTTATAGTCGTATTTCTCTGTCCCCTATCTCATCCTCTTCTTGCACTCATACTCACTATCAGTGGATAGTAAGAAAATTTACTGATGCATTCGAACGGATATCTGAGGAATACTCATTCTAGAGTATACTTCACCCTATCTCTAATGAGCTACTTAACGTGTTATACTCCTGAGCTAAAGTTCAACCTTAGCTCTGATACCACATGTGACGGCTCGGGTTTTGCCCGCTCGAAAATCAACATCCGTACTTCACATTGTACTAGAATGCCGCAGATTCGACCGTTCAAATCCGATTCGCCGGAGCTATAACACAATTAAGTAAATAACACAGCGGAAGAAAAGAATAATACATTGATATACAATATCTGATACAACAGAGTGATACAATGAATATCAATATACATCAGAGATATGATACAAGAAATAGCAGCGGAAAAGAAAAGATAACAATAGCAGCGGAACAATATCAATAGAAATGATAACTCCAAAATGATCTTCAGACAAGAATGAATCCACAACTCCAAGATAAGCAACTCCGATGAATGAACTAGCTCCAGATAATCTACTCAACCTGAATATCTGAAAAGAAACCCAACTCTAGACTGCCCGTGTGGAAAATGGTGGGCACCCAGAGTTTAGGAAGGGAACAATAAACTCCGGATCAGTCATGGGACTGGTGTGAGCAACAAAAACAGTTTATCTTTAAACAATAACAAAAGGATTTTAAACATTGAAATCCGCAATGCTTTTGGAAAATGAAACTACCATAAGACCTCCCACCACACACACAATGCAAACGCAGAATTGGAGGAGATTTCTTCTTATGATAGTCAAAAATGCTTACTACGCAAAATCATTGAATTATTATTATTAGTGCATAGTGGAAAACAATTCGAAAGTATAATATTAATCTTAGCCAGCATACAACCATTATTGTATGCCTACTATAGCTACTATGTTCAACAGCAGGTTACCGCCACATTCCATAGCAGGTAATACAACTAAAACCGTACAAGGTTCGTATTGTTTCTTTGGATTTTCCAACAAATGGTCAGGCTAAGGAACTTCCTTCCGCCGCATGGGATCGCCTCTGGCGGGACGTCCCGAGAGACAAACTGCTCTCTGCAAAACAAGGCCGGGTTACCCCTGTAACAGGTAACTCACGAATATGCCACCTCCCGGTCCTTTGGGACCTTTATCCGAGCGCTCGATATCCAACATCACACATCATAAAGGTGTATCCACATGAGTAAGTATCTGGGCTCCATACCATGATACCACCCCTTTCCAGAAGGAAATGACATACCCTAAAGGGCGCGACCCTCATAACCTTGCCGCAACATTCCTGTTTCGACCATTTCCGGGTAGTGAGGTCCTGACGAAGTCTCGTCCACAAAGCTACACTTTTTCAAAAAGCCATGCTTTGGGTCAACAGATGATCAACCTATGATCACAAAGATAAATGATCAAACAAATGATCATATCACAAATGATCAAACACTGATCATCACACAGCAACACTCAGCATGCCACATTACCAAATTGGGATATATCGCTGATAAATCTCAACTACATAACCTCTGAGCTCGTGCGTCTCAGAGAAGGGTGTTAAGCTAAGAGAATAAATTCTCCGCCACCAAACAGATATGTATTTGAAAGAAATCGGCTTTATATCTCAAAGTGTAATGTCAGACATACAATCCATACAAGTCTGTTCCGGGTTCGAACAGAACCGAAGGCACTTCTCACGAAGCCCTTGCAAATCCGGATAATTTCCAATCACGTCCGGACTTCCCGTCACTAAGGGTGATAAAACCTCTATATCGGGGATCAGCCGATGCAGAGTAACTCGACGGTAATCCTTCCGTTTTCAAAAATATCCGGTCTTCAACACCGGTCTTCAAATGCTATCCATATACGACGTATCACATATTCGGAATGGGTTATACGACCCAAAGGTCCTCTCCCGGCTAAACCGAATAGTGAGCGAAATATTTTAAAACATATGGATATGAGATTTCAATTAAGTCACAACTTATTAATTCAACTTCTTTTTAAATGGTTTCCATCGATTACCATTTCAAATCTTTTCAACAAAAGATTTATTTTAAACAACCTTCAACGGTTTAAACAATTTCCACATTTAAATCTTTTTAAACAGAAGATTCATTCACAGATTTTCCAAATTAATTTCCATTTCAATTTGATTAACTCGTTAAACCTTTAAATCAAGATTTAACTTATAGCTTTCAAAACAATTCCATTTCGGATGGTTTAGATAAATCATTATTTTAAATCTGTTAGAAATAAACAGATTCAATCCATAGCTTTCAAAAAGAATTCATTTATAACTTGGAAAAACCATTTTTCAATTCAATCTTGAAATTCCCTTAATTAAACTGGAATTTCATTTCTTATCTGAAAGCTTTTATCTTTTGAAACAACAGTTTTATTTTGGAAATCTGGTTCATTCATACAAGTTGAAATCTTTGGGTTAAATCTAAATTCTCAAAATTATACTTTTAAATGGTTTAAATTCATACAAACACATTTATATCATCTTTAATCCCTAGTTTCAAATCATAGGATTCAATTTCAAACTTGAATTCAAATTTAAATCAAATTATTTAAATTTTCAAAACTCGATTAAGTTATTCAAAATAACTTTTATCTTTGAAATTCTATTTCAAAAGCTTTTTACATTAAACCCAAATTTCTAATTTTCAAAATCAATTGAAATTAAAATTTCAATTTAAAAAAACATCAAATTTAAATTATCTGTGACTTAACCGATTTCCACGTGAAATCCATATTTGTGTGTGTAAAGGTGTGGTCCAGGGGTTGAACACAATAGTGCAACACGATGAATCATCACATATCAGAATACAGAAATATAATTCGATAAGCGGTATAAGAACAACGCTTATCGTTCATTCACAGATCATAGATATATAAAGGTCACAGATAAGTAAATTATAGATCACAACATAAATCAGGGTATATCACAAAGCATCATATATCAGGGATATCAAACAATTTAACATTCAATGGAATCTAAACATTCACAAGTGAATTTATTAATCAACTGATTAATTTAAATCAGATGTATCAATTTATTAATCCGGGTTAATTATCATAATTTAATTACAAATTATTTGAAATAAATCTTACTTTCAAATTTATTAGTTAACCCTTAATTATTAACTAATCAGTTCTTAATTCATGAATTAGTTGATCTTTAATTATTAATTAATAAACCTTAATTATCAATTAATAAACTTGATAACAAATCACTTAATCCTTAATTAATCTCTATAGATCAATCATTTCTTATTCATTAATTAATTAATAAAACCAAGTTATTAAGCAATACACTCAATTTCACTAAGTACTTCTTAATTACAAATTAATTAACCTTAAATTTTCTTAATTAATAAATTTTCAATTTATTAATCTCTAATTTATTAGTTAATCAATTATAACAATTAATTAATTAAATTACTTAATTATCCTTAAATTAACCATTTAATTAACCTTTATCTTTAATTAATTTAATTTAACTAATTATACTTAATTTCCTAGTTTAACTTAATTAATTTCTAAGATAATAAAACTTCTTTAACTTAAGATAACATTATCTTCTAAATATATATTACTTACCATTTATATTTAAAAATCCCTTTTATCTTTTAAAATTAACTTAAACAAATTTTAGATTAAATAAATTCTAAAACTCTTTAAGAATGTTAAGAAACCATTTGATATTTAAAAAGTAATGTTATCAAGAAAGTCTTAACAAGATTTGTTTTTAAATTCCAAAAACCTTATTTTTAAAACTTTTACAAAAACTGGTTTTCCTTTCTCACTTCGGGTCCTACCCGAATACTACTCGGGACTCTCCCCGCGTTTCCTGCTCTTCTTCCCCTAGTATCAAATCTTATATAAATTTTCACAGTTTAAAAACAGCAGCCTACACTTCAATTTACTCGAGTTCGCACTCGAGTTATACCCCCAAACCCCCGACCTTAACTTCGAGTTACCCTCTAGATTCTCGAACAAAGCACGCGAGAGCAACTTCGTCTTCCCCCATCATACCAGCTACGCAGATGCACACGTCTCAGACACACACCCCCACTGATACGCCACCGCTGCCGTACACGTGCACGGTAGCACCCTCCAACTCTGGCGAACTCCGAAGTCGCAGATACATCACAAATCACCCATAGATTCGAAAACCCAACCCAGTTCATCTTCAAAAGTGCGAAATCGAATTTAAGCAGTTCGATCAAAAACGCAAAACACTATCCTGACTCAAACTCCTCGCCACCGTCGCTCACGCCACCGAGGTTGCCCACACTTTGGCCACACGACGGCAACACGCAAAACTACCAGCCTTCTAAAACTCGTGACACTCGATCACGAAGTGATGATGAACACACCATGTTTACAAACAAGACCAAAACATTGAACAAAACCCTAAATCGATCACGTTTCGAAAATTTACTCATTAGAAAATTTTTCTGATATTTTCTTACGAATCACAAGTACTTAAACTTGCTTCAACACCAATTTCAATGTTTAAAATTGATTCAATGGTTCGAAAATGGGAAAAATGTAATTTTGGTTCACATACAAACCGCTCTTAAAATCCTACACTAAAAATTCTTGTTTTAGTTTTAAAAATCATAAATTCCAGTATGTATTCAAGTTATAAACTTGAATTAGCTTTTTAAAATAATTGAATATATCAGTTCTTACCTAATTTCCTGTAAACATAGCTTCCAGTAAAAAGAATATCCCACTAATCACGTTTAAACTGTTTCGAAAATCTTGTTTTGATGTTTAACATCTTGTTTGTTGAGAAAACAAAACCTAACAAGGATTTAAATAAGAATAACTTGAGTGTTTGAACTAGCTATGTAATCTGCATCAATTACAGAGAAGCAACAGAGCAATATACAAATATTCACAGAATTCTATTCAAAGATCAAACTGACTCCATACCATATAATAAATGAATCATCTTTATTGATTTTTAAATAAACTAAAATTTTAAAGCTCGATGTTTACTCACAGTTTTATGGAGAAGAAGAACAGAGACTTGTTTTTGAAATCTGTTTTGAACTTGAAAAACTGGAAACATGTTTCCACTTTGATCATTCTGCCAAATCCTTTGCTCACTGTTTTGTATTGATATGCTGGTGGTGGTTGAATGCTTGTTTTAGGTTTTTAAATGGAGTTTTATTTTGGTTTTACTTAGTTCGAAAGGAAAATGAAAAACTGATAAGGGAAAGTAATTTACGGAGTGAAGTATAAAACAGGTTGATATATACAACCAGTTACAGGGTATCATTTACTTTAGACAAAATAGTGTACAAGATGTACAAATTTTCAGAGATAGTTTATAGTTTGGTGGCCGAGATTACATTTTTATGTACTAGAAAAGATATTTGCTTTTATCTCATTTAATGCTATGTCCTTTATGTTTTTATTTTAGGCTTATCTTATTATTTTATACTTGCCTGCATCTTGATTTACAAACACATGCAAACTATATTTCTACTTTGCTTTTGATTCTTATCTTAGCACATTTTCTTCTTACCAGCCTACATACCTACTTAGACTTAGTTATACTCAAGTCTGCATACCCATACTCGAGCCATTGTTTACATACTGACCCTATGCAAGTTTATTCAGTTAAGCTCTTATACTTGAATATATATATTTGTTTACAACTCTATTATTTTACTTTCTAAGTGTTCATATGTGAATGTATTTTATTTACTTTGTTTAATCATTTTGTTTACTTACTTACTTATATATATATGTTTGTTTAACTTGATTTATTGCTATTTATCTTATATTTCTAACTTAAGTATTAATCTATAACACATATTTCATTCTATACACATATTTTCTATTTGCATCGGGGAAACTCGCAATCCATTTATCGTTTTATCTCACAAATTTTATTCAAAAATCAATAAATTATTAATTTAAACTTAATCAAAATTCGGGGTCGTTACATGTTACATGGCTAATGATGAACAGATACCTGATGGTCAAACCTTATAAATCAAAAAGGATAAGTGTTAACCCTCTTTCAGTTCATAACCTAATGAGTTAAAAGCGCGACCGACTCAAGACAAAGACCGACCTAACAGATCTGACTTAAAGCAACATGCGACCTTAGCTACAGGTCCGACTTAACAATAGCCGACTCAAGGAAGGCTCCGACTTAAGAAAGGTCTCCGGTTTAACAAGCCACGACCTAAGAAAGCTCTGATCCAACAGTTGCCGATCTAACTACTGAAAAGAGCTGCCGACTTAGGACATGTGCCGACTTAACAGGTCACGACTTAAGGTAATTTGTGACTCAAGAGCTGAGACCGAGTTAAGAAGGATTCCGAGTTAAGTAATGCTCCGACATAACAGTGTACGAGTTAAGGAGTAGTCTGACTTAACTCATTAGCAAGTTACGAAGGCCTCCGACTTAGCAGTTTGCGAGATAAGGAGGGGCTCCGACCTAAAAAAAGTCTTCGACTTAAAGACCTACGACCTATCTCTTAAGTCGTCGCCGACCTACGACTTATACTGAGTCGTATGTAATCTCAGAACACCTTACATCTTTACCTCGTCACCGACTTACCTTAAATCTTCGACGACTTAGGACTTAGGGAAATTTCCAGAGTCCAAATCAGCTCCTATAAATACCCCACCACTTCCAACATGAAGAGGACTTTTTGCCAAATCATTTCTTCAAGCGTCGTTACTCTGTCGAAGTCTCCATTCATCCAGCAATCAAAGATCCTCAAATATTCAAGACGCTACAACAATCTTCAAGAGATAATCCCTTACATCCAACATGGATTCATCGAATTTCATCGACGAAGATTGAGCTAGTAGTCAAGATTGTTTCTTTTGATCAAGTTGTACTGTTGTGATAAGAGATTTGTATTGATTTGTAACCGAATTCAGTAATAAAGAGATTCAAAGTGGACGTAGGCTTAATCTCAAGCCGAACCACTATAAATTGCTGTCTTTTACTGCTTAAATTCTATTCCCGTCACACGGGTGGTGCTTTCACGATTCTATTACACACACCGGGTGTTAGCGTTCACCTTTTATCGTTAACATTTTGGTGCTTTTCACTGAGAACCCAACTCAGGCTACCATTCACCATTGCTTCACACAAGTTTGTTGAGAAAGTTTCCTACAAAACCAGAAATTTATCAGACATAATGGCTCCTGGAAGGAAACGAAAGGCTGTCAGATCTGAAAATGTGCAAGATAATACCGCCACTTCTATTTCACCGAGTCATGCGGCTCCAAGCGTCGGGGTGACGCGAGAGGAGCTAGACGCTGCTGTATCTGGACTGTACCAACAGATTGAAACTCAAAACAATCTGATGATGGAAAAACTGAACGCTCTGCTCGGCGCCAATCAAAGACCAGTGGGTAATGAAGAAAACATCGCTGATGCTCTTCGCAACTCCGAAGGAAAAAATATTCCTCAAGGAGGATCAGGTGCTGCTGAAGGAGCACCCCTCCAAGCTGAAGGATCTAGGCCATCGCCGATTTTCCGCGAACATCTGCCCGGACAGACTTCTGAGAAAATGGCCGAGGTCTATTCCGCCAAATCTTTGAACAACAAGGAATATCTTTCTGGCATGATCAAGCAAATAATGAAGGAGAGCATGCAGAGGGATGAAGATGAGAGCGAATGGGGATTCGCACCAAGTAGAACTCCGTTTACCGAGAAAATTCTAAAGGCTGAATTTCCTAGAAAGTTTGTTCCCCCCACAATTCCTGCTTATCGGGGAACAAGTGATCCAAATCAGTTCTTGTATAAATACGACTGGCACATGACCGGCGCAAGAGCAACTGATGAAATTAAGTGCCGGTATTTCCCAGTATATTTGGAAGGAGTGGCACTCCTCTGGTTTACCAAGCTCCCTGTCCGATCAGTTGATCAGTTTTCCGATCTGACCCGAAAGTTCAAAGAGCAATTCAGGCTATACGCTTCAAAGGCAAAGGACATAATGTCATTGTCCAGTCTTGAACAGAATCCGGGAGAACCTATTAAATCATTCCTGAACCGTTTCAATATAGCTCTGGCAGAAGTTGATAACGCAGAGCCACGGATGATCTTGACCTATTTGATGCGTGCTATCGACAAATCGAGCGAATTTGGAAAATGGCTGAAGATGAAAGAGCCAAATTCTCTCGAAAAATTCTACAAGAAAGCTGATGAATTCATACGCTTGGAAAATCTTCCAGCATCGATGAAGGTGGTGGCAGCAAAGGTGGAAAATAATACTGCCGCTTCGGAAAAGAAAGATTCCGGAAGTCAGAAAAGGGAAAATCACGAGGGGAAGAAACAAAAGGATACAAAGAAACCTCGCTTCTTCAAACCCTCAGATTTCACTCCATTGACCGACACTCTGGAAAATATCTTCTTCGCCACCAAAGATGCTGTGGATTATCCCAAACCGGCTGAGATAAAACCAGGAAAGGGCGCCATGAGAAATGGAAAGTTCTGCCGTTTTCACAACCAACCCGGTCATGATACCAATGACTGTCGCAACTTAAAGAGCTTAATTGAAGAATTGTTGAGGGAAAACAAGCTACAACAGTATGTCAAGAAGAATAGAAGTGACCCATCTTCGTCAACTCAGGGGCAGCAACTCCCTACTCAGCCATCAGGTTCAGGTAAAGGCACTGCGGCACAAGAATCTGAGAGGCCCGTTATCAATGTGATTACGGGAGGCCCACACCCAGCGGGCAGAAGCTGGGGTGAAATGGAACGATATGCTCATGCTTTAAAATACATCCCAGCAGAGGAAGATGTTTTTGCTGTAGAAAATGCTGCACCCCTGAAACAGCAAAAGATTTCAGACGATGATATTATGTTCAAAGATAGGGATTCTGTTGGCATTGAAGCTCCCACCATAGATCCCTTGGTTATCTCTGCAGGAATTGGATCGGCGATTGTAAGACGAGTGCTCATTGATTGCGGTGCTTCCTGCAATATACTCTTCAAGAAAACATTTGACCAAATGAAGATCCCAATGACTGACGTTCAAGCTTCGTCGCAAAAGATTGTTGGTTTCACTGGAGAACCACAGCAACCAATCGGAACTGTCGAGTTGTTCGTGGAACTTGGAGAAGGGCAGAAAAGAGTAGTTTGCAAGCAAACCTTTGTAATTGTCGATGGATTTTCTGCCTACAATGCTTTCCTAGGCAGGCCCACTCTAGCTGCATTCAAGGCTATTTTGGCCCCGTGGTGCCTAACTAAGAAGTTTCCTACAGAAAATGGTGTTGGTGTCATCAAGGGAGATCAAAATGCTAGACGCGAATGTTATCTTATAGAGCTTCGAGAAGCCAGAAAGAGAGAAATGGGTAAAGATGCGGCAGCTTCCCTCCGCATCAAAAACCCAACCTTGTAGCAAATACAGGGTGGTCCCTGCACTGGTGAGCATAGTGGCGCAAGACGAGAAATGGACCCCAGAAAATCCAGTGCAGAGGATAATAGGGTGATGCCCGTGGAAGTTACGATACCAATACCTGTCGACTCCAAAGACCCAAACAAAGTACTTAATGTGGGTTCGCAACTAAGTACAACAGTTCAAAACACACTGATATCATTTCTAAAAGCGAATCTGGACGTGTTCGCTTGGTGTCATGCTGATATGTGCGGAATCTCTCCGACAATTGCTGTCCACACTCTGAATGTTGATCCGAAATTCACACCAGTAAAACAGAAACGAAGAACTCAAGGCCCAGAAAGGTCGGCAGCTTTAAAGGAAGAAGTAGATCGTCTCATGGAGAATAATTTCATCAAAGAATCCACTTATCCAAATTGGGTTTCAAATCCAGTACTGGTTAAGAAGGCAAATGGAAAGTGGAGAGTATGCATTGATTTCTCAGATCTAAACAGAGCCTGCCCCAAAGACTGCTTCCCGTTGCCTAGAATCGATCAACTGGTAGATGGGACGGCTGGACATGAGTTGTTGTCTTTTATGGATGCCTACTCCGGATACAATCAGATTATGATGAATGAACCAGATCAGGAAGACACAAGCTTTATCACATATGTGGGTCTCTACTGCTACAAAGTTATGCCTTTTGGATTGAAAAATGCTGGGGCAACCTACCAAAGACTCGTCAATGCAATGTTCAAGCCTCAGATTGGTAGAACCATGGAAGTTTATGTCGACGATATGTTGGTAAAATCAAAGAAAGCTGTAGATCACATGAGGCACTTGGAGGAGATGTTTACGATTCTTCGAAAGTATGGAATGAAGCTCAATCCATTGAAATGTTCATTCGGGGTAGAGTCTGGGAAATTCCTGGGTTACATCGTAAGCGCTAGGGGTATTGAGGCCAATCCTACTCAAATCACAGCTCTGAGAGAAGTTAAAGCCCCTAGAACAAAGAGAGAACTGCAAAGTCTCAATGGAAAAGTTGCCGCTCTTAGTCGCTTCATCTCCAAGGCCACAGACAAATGCATTCCCTTCTTTGATGCTTTAAAGAAAGGAAAGAAAAATTTCGAATGGACTCCCGAATGTCATAATGCTTTCGATCAACTGATCCATCATATGAGAACTCCTCCGGTCCTTTCCAAGCCTAGTGATGGCGAAGACCTCTTCATCTATTTAGCAATTTCATCCCATGCTCTAAGTGCAGCACTTGTACGAGAAGATATGAAAATACAACGTCCAGTCTACTACATCAGCAAACGATTCAGTGGGGCAGAGATGAATTATTCAAAGATAGAAAAGCTTGCTTTTTGTTTGTTAATCGCTTCCAGGAAGTTGAGGCCCTATTTTCAATCTCATCATATCAAGGTCCTAACCGATCAACCTCTAAAGCAAGTCCTGTATCGTCCTGAAACTTCGGGTCGTCTCTTGAAATGGAACATAGAACTCAGCCAATATGACATCACTTACCATCCCCGAAGAGCAATTAACGGACAAGCTTTAGCAGATTTCATTGCAGAGTCCACTGACAAAGGTGACATCAAGGAAGAAACAACTGACTGCATTCCGGTACAGTGGAAGTTGTATGTTGATGGCTCAAGAAATGATTATTGTTCTGGGGCAGGAGTTGTGCTTGAAACTCCCGAAGGACGATCATTATGTTATGCATTGAGACTAGAATTCCCTTCGACAAACAATGAAGCAGAATATGAAGCCCTTATTGCCAGTTTAAAAATCGCCAAGGAACTAAACATCAAAGCGATACAGATTTTCAGCGATTCTCAGCTTATTGTTTGCCAGGTGAAGAAAGAATTTCAAGCCAAAGGAGGAAATTTGCCTGCATATTTGACAAAAGCTTCCGAACTCCTCAATGATTTCGATCACTATTCAATAAGCCACATACCCCGAGAGGAAAATATGAAGGCGGATTCTTTAGCAAAGTACTCAAGTTCCAGAGAAGCTCAATTACTGGGATTAGTTCCTGTAGAAGTTCTGTCGGCTCCAAGCATTGATGAAATGGATGTTGATTGGATTATGACTACATCTCAAGAGCATGAATCATGGATGACTCCAATCAAAGAATACTTACTCAGTGGTTCCTTGCCAGAAGGTTCTAAGGAACGTCGAAAATTATTGAGAAAAGCGTCGAGCTATATAATTCAAGATGGTCGATTATACAGGCGGGGATTTTCAATCCCACTACTCCGATGTGTAACTAAGGAAGAAGCCAAGACAATCTTAGCAGAGGTACACGGAGGAGAATGTGGAGACCATTCAGGTGGTCAAACTTTAGCCAAGAAAGTTCTCCGATATGGGTATTTCTGGCCGGATATTAATCGAGATGCTGCAGCTTACTCCAGGAAGTGTGACAAATGCCAAAGATTTGCAAAAATCCCAAGAGCACCCTCCACCGAACTCACACAAATGGTCAGCCCATGGCCATTTGCCATTTGGGGGATAGACCTAATTGGACCATTACCGATCGCCAAATCAGGGATTAAATATGCTATTGTTGCCGTTGATTATTTCACCAAATGGGCTGAAGCTGAACCTTTGGCCACCATCACTTCTAAAAAGATGATAAATTTTGTAACGAAGAATATCATTTGCAGATATGGTGTGCCACAGAAGATAATCACAGACAACGGTACTCAGTTTGAAAGTGAAGAATTCCAGGATTTTTGCAAACGGTTCAGAATTCGAAAAAGCTTCTCAGCAGTGGCTCATCCGCAGGCAAATGGGCAAGTGGAAGCAGTTAATAAGATCATCAAGTCAACTATCAAAAAGCAACTCGAAAAAGCAAAAGGTGGTTGGGTTGATAAGCTTCCATTAGCACTATGGGCGTACAGAACTACTCACAAAACTGCGACTGGGCACACTCCATTTTCACTGGCATACGGATCAGAGGCAATGATTCCAGTGGAAGTAGAAGTTCCTTCACATAGAAGAGTTCATTTCAACGAAGCTGAAAATGAGAAACTGCAACTTGAAGCACTTGATTTTCTTGATGAGAAAAGAGAAGAAGCTAGGCTCAGAGTTTCAGCTCATCAGCAGAGAATTGCCAGGCATTTCAACTCTAAGGTTCGCCAACGCAGCTTTGAGATCGAAGACTTGGTTTTGAAAAGGATCATGACAGCAACTGGTGTGTTTGGGCCAAACTGGGAAGGACCATATGTCATAGGCACTAAACTTCTTGATGGCACTTTCAAACTCATAACTGTTGAAGGAGATCCAATTCCAAGAGCCTGGAACAGCAACCATTTACGTCCTTATTTTACTTGAAAGAAAAAGCTTGGTTCAAAATTGTACAATAATGATGAATGTATCAGTTGTATTGTGAAATATTGTAAATCAGTGTGAATGAATGAAAGCTATAAAGTGGATGTAGGCCCGATTCTTGGCCGAACCACTATAAATCTTGTGTTCCTTACTATTTCATAATGCCTGTTTTATTTCGATATGTAAATACTTTAAAATGTATTGCTAAAATGTCGATTCAAAATTGCAGGACATCAAAACAATGCTTGCTCGTCACAAAGCTAAGCGGCCTCTATAAATCAGCTGTTACACGAAAACCAAGCAACAAAAAAAAAATTTCAAACTCAAATCCCAAGCAAGGAAAACTTCACATAAAAAGTTGGCGACTCCACTGTGACAAACCTTTGTTCACTAGTTGAGATTGTCGTTATGAATAGACATCCAACTAGATACTTTGCGTTTGTCTCGTGAAGTCATTCAACAGTGAAGTCCACTCCTTCGGATGAAGCAATTTACTTGTAAGAGGAAAAGAAGAAGATGTGCTTGGGAACGATAATAAGAGATCGCTAATGGGCAGATGATGAGAGAAAATTGCCAAGCAAACAAAGAGGCAGACAAAGGGAGGTATGCATCTCAATAGGAAGGCCGGAAGATCCACTAAAGGGACACCTTCCCAAGCGGAAGGAACAGGACCCTCGCTAACTGGTCGTGATGCATCCGACCAGATAGCTTACGTCCGTCCCGTGGATCCACTCGCCCCTGAGACGCAACCTACCTGGCACACCAACCAACCAAAGCCCTCTAACGAGGCACGCCAATAAATGGGAGTGTTTTCCTCAATCAAAAAGATCGGTGGGACCACCGAAGGGGCACCTTGTTAATTGATTACGGTCGTTTGTACAAACAAACATCCAATCAAGCAACTTACGCCTGCCCCGCGGACCCATCCGACCATGAGAAAGCAACTTCCAGGCACTCACAAGCCCTCTTCGGAGGCACAAGCCATCTTCGGAGGCACAAGCCCTCTTCGGAGGCACAGGCCATCTTCGGAGGCACGCTTCACCATGCTTGAAGCACAAAATCAAAAGCCCTTTTCGGAGGCACAAGCCCTCTTCGGAGGCACAGGCCATCTTCGGAGGCACGCTTCACCATGCTTGAAGCATAAAATAAAAAGCCCTCTTCGGAGGCACATTTCACCAGGGTAGAAGTGCAAAATGCTTCTCTTCGGAGACCCACTTCACCAGAGTTGAAATATCAAAATCACTTCTCTTTAAAAAAAAAAGCTAAGAATATTGAAATGCACTTGCGGTATGGGGGCAATACTATACGATTCAGTTACATGAACAAAGTAATATACAAGCAACATACCGCGAGTTCATCACAATATCATGAAAAATAGAGGATGTGGAATAAATGCATTCTCAAACGCAGACAAAAAGTTTGCACAAGTAAGAAGAATCGTTTGTTCTACACTAAAAATAAAAGACAGATCATTCTCACATACACAAGAGTTTGTACAAGTAAAATAATTGTTTTATTTAGTACTATGAAAATTCTTTACATGTGCAGATATCTCAAAAAGCAAAAGCAGGGACCGGTACCTGCACAATCCCCGGTCGATACATGCAAAAAAGAAAAAGTAAGGAGTAAAAAATCTAGCTTGTTATCCCTTCTTCTCGCCGCCTTTGAATCCTTTCACCGGCCTAATGATTAGTTTTTAGAGCCGTTGTGGACGGGTCGGGGCAGAAGGAGAAAGAGGCGCAGCTGGATCAACTTCTGCTTCCTCCCCAGTTGAAGCACTTCTCTTCTTCTTCCTTATGCCACGCTACCCCTTCCTCTTTGAAGAAGATTTGCTCCCCGGAGTAGCAAGCAGTGTTGAAAGCTTCGTGTCATCATCAAGGGACTGCTCCGGGGTCTTCTCAACGTCTTCAAGGTCCTCCGCCTTCTGTTCCTGCGAAGCTGCCGGGTCATCCAGGCCTTGAAGGGCTTCGATTTTCTCTGCCTGTGATCCCGGTTGGGAAGCAGAAGGAGGAGTAACCTGTAAAGATGAGGGGACGGCAACTGAAGGAGTGGAAACTTGTGCAGTGCTTGGTGCCTCCGCTGTAGAAGAAAAGAAGTTAAAATCAACATCTTCCGAAAATAGAGAAGGTATCGGTTCACCAAAGTTCAAGTAACAAGTAAGAAGGTCATCAAACTCGGTTAAATCAAATAACTGGTTCGTTAGACCCGGAACTTCGCCAAAGTTACCTGGGGGAGTTGGCTTCGCAAGTTCAATTTCATATTTATCAGCCTCAGTTTCTTCCTGGCTCTTCTCTTCGATTTGGGAAAGAGGAGTCTCGGAAGTAACGAGTTTAGCTTCAGCATCTTTTGCAGCAAGTGGAGATTGAGAGCTAGAACCGATGATATCAACATCAGTCGAAGTTGAAGTATGGACAGGGGCAGGTAGTGATGTTGTCTTTTCTGGATATTCTTCTACCGCTGTCCCGGCTCTAGCTTCGGCAAGTTGCTCTTTGCCTCTAATAAGCGCATCACGTGCTTCATCGTCTAGATAAAGCGCTATAAGGTCTGCTTCCGCATAACTGGCAAATGTGTCAAGTATAGCCTCCCAAACTTCAGCAAGTGTAATCTCATATTTGGGACCCAAGAAGGAAAGGCTGCCACGGCCCAAAACGCTGTGCATATAGAAGTCAAATAGAGTAGAATCGATGCTAGCTTTAGTGGCGTCGTGAGACTCTTCGGCCGCAACTTGTCCAACGACCGCGTCATCACGCTCCTTCTCAACTTTAAGAAGCTTAGCTTTCAGCATCTCAATCTCTGCATTTTGGGACACAATTGTTCCCCGCAGCTCAGTATTTTCTGTGCGATATTTCTCAGTAATGTGCTGCTCAGCTGCAAGCTTCATTTCGGCGTCTCTTTGTGCAGCATGTGCGTCCCGCACTTGCTTCTGAAAGACTTCTTCCTTTTGGGTATGCGATGCAGAAGACGAGGCGAGATCTTCTTTAAGTTGCTTGACTTCAGATGCAAGCTTTGCGTTGTCGTCTGCGATACTCGTCATCTCCGCATCATGCTGCTTGCGCCATTTGTCCCATTCTGATTTATCATTCTCCATGGTCATCATCGCCTCAAGATTCATGTGATTAACCCTTTGGAGTTCGTCGACAAGTTTCTGCCATTGCGACATCCTCTCGATATTAAGCCTGACTGCGTCAAGACCTTTAAGCATGTCTTGCTTATCAATCGGAACCAAATCCAAATCAAAGCGCACTCCTTTTAGGCACCAATTTGGAAATCGGCTCTGAAGCATTGGAGGGCCGTCTTTAACTTGATATTGTGGTCTGTTAATGATTGTTTGAATATCAGACTTCTTTAGAGGAGGAGAGCCGGCCGGAGTATTAGAAGGGATAGGAGCGTCAGCCTTTTCAGAAATTTCAGACGCGTTCTTCTCGTCAAGTTTAACCCGTTTACTTGGGTCATCAGTAGCATGCTTCTTCCCTTTGTCATCGTGATATTTTCTTTTATGAGAGTCATCGTCTCTCCTTCTTTGCTGCTCTTCATAAGCACGCCTTTCTTGAGCTTTTCTAGCTGCACGCTCTTCGTCAGATTCTTTGCGGGAGGGAAGATAACGTCCGTAATCGTAAGAATCACGCCCTCCGTAGCGCCGAAAGTTGTCGTAGTATGAGCCGGAACGTCCCATCGGAGAATCTGAAAAACGGAAAAGAGGTAAAGTTTAGAAATTTCCAGGAAAAGAGGATAAATGCTTATAAGTGCTGAAAAATCCTAAGTGTGTGCGGCGTGCAAACTACATGCGTCAAACTACAGACCACGCTTTAGTGTGGAAACAGAGACGACTGGCGTAGTAGGCGTCAGGGTTTGTTTTAGGGTGGAAGTCGCCTCAACAGCGGGAGAAGTCACTTTTGGATTATTATCCCCGAAAAGCTCTTGAGAAGTTATCATGATATCGCTCAAGCCATCAAAAGTGTCATCACCCTGGAGCTCAGCAGGCTTCTCTTTTTCAACTTCCATATCAATGGATTTCTCAGAAACTCGAGGATTCTCTTCCTCCTCAGTAATTGGGGCAAGCGCCGACTTGCTGACTGACCCTACAACATCGATGGATGCGGAACATTTTACCAAAGCAGCTTCTACAACGGGTGCTTTTGATGCGGTTTCATCTACAGAAGTTGGGGCATTTGAGACCTCTGCTTGAGAACCCGAAGCAACTAATGTTTCCGCATCGGAACTAGAAATTTCATGAATTCGAGTCGATCTGGAAGGATGTAAAAGCCCAAATTGGTGCAAAAGCTCATCATTTAATAAAAACTGGATACTCCTCTCCTCTATCGGCACCGCCATAAGCCTTTCAAAAATCACTTTGTGACCATGATCTTTAGAGGGAAGAGGAAGGGCTGAAAAGGAAAAAAGGCAAAGTTAGCACTTGATAACTCGGACTTCAGTAAGTTTGAAAGAACATAAGAAACAGAGGCAAGTGGTCTTACTTCCTACTCTCCAAATAGCATAAAACCCCGGGGGACAGCGAACATAGAAAAACGGGCTCAGGAAACTATGAACACTTTCAGGGAGACCGGTGATCAACTTGCGATTTCTAGCACTCCTCACGACTATGATAGAGGGGTGATCTTTATTTTTGGAAAAAGTACACAGATAGCGAATTTCTCCAAAACTAGGAAAGCGGTCCAAAGTTCTCCTAAAAAGCACGCATAGTCCTAGCAGGATGGCGTAGCCATTGGGGTGTAATTGAAAAGGGGAGATAGTTAGTCGGAGAAGAAGTTCTCGAAGGCAGTCATTGAATGGGGGAATAGCTCCGCTCGAGAGCATTTGGCGGTTAACTGCGACAAAGCCATGAGGCGGCCTATCAGCAGTATCATTTATTTCAGGAAGCAAAGCGTCAGCTTCGGCAATGCCAAACTGGATGCATAATTGATGAAAGGCTTTATGGCTCAGGGTGGTAGGAGTCCTTTCTGGAGGATCATTTAGCGGGACAGCAACTGGAAATGCATCTTCAACTTGCTCCGTTCCTTCTTGTGGAGAAGACATTCTACACAATCAGCTGAATGTTCAAATGTGAAGGTGCACGTTTCCTAAAAAGTGTGAAGTGTTGTGCAAAACTAATGAAAATAGAAGACAAGCATAACTGGAATTAAATTAGTCGACAATCGATCGATTACAGAATTTCAGAACTTGTTAATGTTCAAGTATAGTGTTAATGCAGACAAATCAGTTTCATTTGACTATTACGATTTTGTTTTAATACTCCACTTGAATTGGTTATTGTACAGCATCTCATTCATATTCATTTAATTTAACTTTCTCTTTACCAACTAATCTGTCATTCGATGCGGGCAGTCAGTGACAGTATATTCGTCCCAGTACTCTGTGAATGTTGTGTTAAACAGGATTGTTAATTTGCAAATTGAAGCAATCTGTAAAAAGAAATACATGCAACACAGTTCGTAGTTCAACAGTTCAAAGTCTGGGCAAAGTTCAAAAGTCATCTGCTTAGTCGCCGAAAACCTAAGTACTAACTCGGTGACGACTTAAGGGAAATTCCCTGTGGGTCAAAGCTAGTAGTTCCCGAGTCTTGGCCGGATTAAGAAGCAAAACTGGTTCGAAGCAACATGAAATCCTCTATGTCCTAACTCGGAAGCAACTCAAAACCTGGGAAACGTGAAATTGCTAAGTTGGTTCCGACTTAAATCAGTAAAATCACTAAGTCGTGACTGAGTCAATACATCAACCCACTTTCTTCCATAGCTCTTAGCTTGCTAGCCCAATAACCTCACAGTCAATGGCGATCCTAATTCCATCACACCGTTGGATCGCCCAAGAAAACCAATTCGAATCGCCTCGGGTTTGTTGCAAATCTGATGTATTATTGCCCTATCACAACTATAACATGATTGATGGCAGTGGCAGAACAGTCGAAGGGTTATTCGTAACAAACCACGACAGACTAATGGAAGTCGAAAACTGGGGAGTCATCGATTCGACAGTGGGCATGGGTAAACTCGGATCAGATTAACTTACGATGTATAACAGAAGGTTGATCGACGATTGGATGAATGGAATTTGTCTCTGAGGGCTCTAAACTGCGTCAATGGCTGAATCAGGAAGAAGAATAAGTGAAGAAGAGGAAGGATGACTCAACTATTTATTCGCAGGAAGGTGAGGCGACTTACACGCTGCCGACCTAAGACCTCTGTTAACTCGCTTCCGACCTAATCAAAGAGCAGGTTAAGAAAATTGAAGCACACGACCTACAACTTAGGCGTAGGCTTCGAGGGGCAAATGTTAACCCTCTTTCAGTTCATAACCTAATGAGTTAAAAGCGCGACCGACTCAAGACAAAGACCGACCTAACAGATCTGACTTAAAGCAACATGCGACCTAAGCTACAGGTCCGACTTAACAATAGCCGACTCAAGGAAGGCTCCGACTTAAGAAAGGTCTCCGGTTTAACAAGCCACGACCTAAGAAAGCTCTGATCCAACAGTTGCCGATCTAACTACTGAAAAGAGCTGCCGACTTAGGACATGTGCCGACTCAACAGGTCACGACTTAAGGTAATTTGTGACTCAAGAGCTGAGACCGAGTTAAGAAGGATTCCGAGTTAAGTAATGCTCCGACATAACAGTGTACGAGTTAAGGAGTAGTCTGACTTAACTCATTAGCAAGTTACGAAGGCCTCCGACTTAGCAGTTCGCGAGATAAGGAGGGGCTCCGACCTAAAAAAAGTCTTCGACTTAAAGACCTACGACCTATCTCTTAAGTCGTCGCCGACCTACGACTTATACTGAGTCGTATGTAATCTCAGAACACCTTACATCTTTACCTCGTCACCGACTTACCTTAAATCTTCGACGACTTAGGACTTAGGGAAATTTCCAGAGTCCAAATCAGCTCCTATAAATACCCCACCACTTCCAACATGAAGAGGACTTTTTGCCAAATCATTTCTTCAAGCGTCGTTACTCTGTCGAAGTCTCCATTCATCCAGCAATCAAAGATCCTCAAATATTCAAGACGCTACAACAATCTTCAAGAGATAATCCCTTACATCCAACATGGATTCATCGAATTTCATCGACGAAGATTGAGCTAGTAGTCAAGATTGTTTCTTTTGATCAAGTTGTACTGTTGTGATAAGAGATTTGTATTGATTTGTAACCGAATTCAGTAATAAAGAGATTCAAAGTGGACGTAGGCTTAATCTCAAGCCGAACCACTATAAATTGCTGTCTTTTACTGCTTAAATTCTATTCCCGTCACACGGGTGGTGCTTTCACGATTCTATTACACACACCGGGTGTTAGCGTTCACCTTTTATCGTTAACAATAAGTGTATACTGGATAGTGGATGCTCAAGGCACATGATTGGAATTTCAGAGATCTTGAAAGATATTGTTTACAAAGATGGTGGATCAGTCAATTTTGGAGACAACTTTAAAGGATATGTGATTGGTATCGGCAATGTCGGTAATTCTAAAACTCATACTATTTTTAATGTTTTGTTAGTTAGGAATTTAAAACATAACCTGCTAAGTATTAGTTAACTATGTGATAAGGGATTAAAAAGTAAATTTGAAAATGTCACATTGAAGATAATGAGTCAAACATTATCTTTGAAGGTATTAGAAAACAAAATATCTTTATATTAAGTATGAAAGTGTCAAATGAAAATTTATGTCTTTTGGCTAAAACAATTGACCTTGAATTTGGCATAAAAGATTTGGTCATTTGGACTTCAAACACCTATCTAAAATTGCCAAATATAATCTATTTAGGGGTCTTCCTATAATAAGTTATGATGTTAATAATCTATGTGATGCATGTTAATTAGAAAAACTTAAAAAGTTTGTTTAAGTCAAAGGATATGATTTCTACCTCTAAACCCCTTGAACTTCTTCATTTAGATCTTTTCGGTCCTTTGCAAATACAATTTATCAATCATAATAGATATGTCGTTGTAATCGTAGATGATTTTTTTAGATTTACATGGACGATTTTCCTAAAACTTTAAAGTGATGCTTTTAAAATGTTTAAAATCTTTATTGAAAGAATTCAACATCAAATGTCTAATAAAATTAAAACAATTAGAAGTGATCATGGTGGAGAATTCGAAAATGAAAATTTTGAAAATTTTTATAAGACGAAAGGCATTATACATTATTTTTCATTTCCTAGAATAACATAACAAAATGGAGTAGTAGAACGTAAAAATAGAACGATTTAAGAATGCACTAGACTTATGTTAAATGATAATAATTTATCAAGAAACTTTTGGGCTGAAGCAGTTACTACACCATGTTATATACTAAATATAATTTTAATAAGACCTTTGACTAAGAAAACACCTTATGAATTATTTTATAATAAAAATCCTAAAGTATCATATTTCAAAGCTTTTGTTAGTAAATGCTTTATACTGAATACTAAAGAAAATTTAGATAAATTTTATGCTAAAGCAGATAAGGGTATTTTTATTGGATATTCAAACGTAAGTAAAGCTTATAGAGTTTTCAATATTAGAACTACCGCTATTGAAGAGATTTTACATTTTTTGTTCGATGAAAATGTTAAAACAGATAATAGCAATAGTGATGAAGAAGAAAATTGTAATAATAAAGTCACAAATAACAAAATAAATAATGATAACAATAATACTCAAAATATATTTCCAAATAAGAGAGCCAAGTTATTAAAAGATCATCTAATAGAGAATATCCTAGGAAATATATAATCTGTAGTAAGAACGAGAAATCAATTAAATAAAATGAGTAACGTCGCATTCACCTCAACAACTAAGAATCCAAAAGAAGCATCATTAGATGATTCATGGATTCTTGCTATGCAAGAAGATTGGAATCAATTCTCTAGAAATGATGTTTGGGAACATGTTGCTAGACCAAAAATAAATCTATAAATGAAAAAAAGGGTATATAGAAATAAATTAAATGAACAAGGAGAGGTCGTTAGAAATAAAGCTTGCTTAGTAGCTCAAGGATATAGTCAAGAAGAAGACATAGATTTTGATGAAACCTTTGCACCCGTAGCCAGAATAGAAGCAATATGAATCTTACTTGCCTTCGCTAATCATAATAATTTTAAATTATTTCAAAGGAAGTGATTATTTAAATGGTTTTATTAAAAAAGATGTTTTTGTAGAATAGCCCCCTCTATTTTAAGATAAAAAAAATTCCAAATCATGTTTATAAATTAAAGAAAGCTCTATATGATTTAAAACAATCTCCTAGAGCATGATATGATAGACTTAATCCATATTTATTGCAATCCAATTTTGAAATTGGGAAAGTAAATTGTACGCTATTTATTAAAAGAAATAACAATGATATTCAACTAATACAAATATATGTAGATGATATTATTTTTGGATCAACAGATGAACAACTAAATAAAGAATTTCTAATATCATGACAAAAGAATTTGAGATGAGACATGTGGGAGAACTAACATTCTTTTTAGGATTACAAATGAGACAATTAAATAATGGAATCTTTATAAGTCAATAAAAATACGCCAAAGAATTAGTTAATAAATTTGGTATGTCTAATACCAAAGGTAAACCAACTCTTATGGTAACCAATGAAAAATTAAATAAAGAAGATAACTCAAAGGATGTAGATCAAAAACTTTATAGTGGTATGATATGATCTTTACTCTATATCACTGCAAGTAGATCTGATATAATGCATAGTGTTTGTCTCTGTGCAAGATACCAATAAATATCAATCTCAACCTAAGGAAAACTCTTCTTAAATATATAAAATGAATATTAAAATATGTAAATAACACACTAGACTATGGACATTTCTACCAAAAAATATATTCCTTTGACTTAATTTTATATAGTGATGCTGATTATGCTGGTTGAAAATCAGACCAAAAAAGTACAAGTGGAACTTTTCACTTTTTAAGACACTCTCTAGTTTCCCGATTTAGCAAAATGAAAAATTCTATATCTCTGCCCATAACAGAAGTAGAATGTATTTCAGCAGCATTAGCCTTTTCACATGATTTTTATATGTAACAAACATAAAACGATTTTGGTTTAAATTTTACTAAATCAACAATATACTGTCACAATATTAGTGCAATTAATTTATCTAAAAATCCAACTCATCATGCAAGAACAAAACATATAGATATACGACATCACTTTCTAAGAGACAATGTATGTAACGACCCAAGATTTCAGTCATTTGAAATATTTAATTGATTTTATTGAAAAATTAATTTTATAAGCCAAACAACTTAAATTTCAAATATAGTGATTTATTTGATAATGTGGATTGTTAAAATTAATAATTGGAATTGTTTAGATAATTGAATCTTGAATTTAATTTGAATAAATGGATTTCAGAAGACTGTTTAAATTCAATTTTAAATAATAAATGTTTATTGTAAACTTTAATTTGTAATTTAAAGTGATTATAATGGTTTTAATAATAATTCTTTTTAATTAACGTGTGAAAATAACCTTCCGAGGCACTGTCTCCAAATTTGACCAAACCAGTGCCATTGAATCCGTAATAGTGAATTATTATATGCCATCGAATTACATAGCGATCTGACATATCGTTTACTCATGCGAGTTTGAAACCGTAGAAATTAATTAAAGGAATTTAATTTAATATAATTTGATTTTGAAAGCTAACTTCTGTAGATGATGGAATTGGGTTCCGGTACTAGTTCCATTGTATTTGGAATAGGGATATTATATATAGAATGCCAGACGGCATGCCTTGTTTGGAGTTCGAAATTTTTACAGATGAATAGTGCTTTGAAAATTTCCTATAAATGGACCTTAACTTCCTTCATTTTGCAAAACCATAGAACTAAAACCCTAGCTGCCATTGTTATCGTCCTTCATTCAACGGCCGGCGTTACTCTGGCCACTAGATGCATTTTCAAGCCTTGACCCCAACAAGAAAAGTATAGAGCTCTACTCCACGAACTCATCCATGAAAACTGACCGTTGATCGGAGGTACAAGGCGGCAACAATTCGAGTTGAACGACAAATCAAACAAATGCGATTTCAGCGATTAGCGGCTCGAGAGGAGGTCGGAACGGTGGCGATCGACGCGACAAGGCTTGGGCATTCGGTAGTGGCGACGCGGAGAGCTCTTGTGACTCGTGGGGGTGACGACGATCGATTGAGATTGAACGGTGATGAGTTTTAAAGCATGGCCTGGGTTGTAAACGTGAATAGAAGGAAGGTAATTAAGTTTAAAACTTAATTAATTAAAGTTAAATTATAATTTATTTTCTCGAAGTTCTAACGTCTGAATCTTGTCTACACGAGATCAGATTTGGACGTGGTTAGTCGCGCTGCGCTCATTACAACAAATACTACGTTATGGAATTGGATTGGATGGATTTGGAGCTTACAGGAATTTGTGTTAAAATCAAACGTCCGTTCGATTTTAATTCAAACCAGAACGCTTTGGCGATAAATGGAATTTCGGTGAGGTAAACTCACATCTCTAGCCCACTTATATCTTATATAAGATTGGATATTTTTATTGTTGCTATTTGTTGCTTGTTTGGATGATTTACTATTTATCAATTGGTTTGGATATATTCCCGCCATTGGAGCGGATGAGACCCTTTTACGTTCCCGCGTAAGAGCGGATGGCCCTTTTGTATACGGTCCCGCATCGAATTGGTTGATTTATATTATTTGATTATATACTATATGTGATGTAGGGGAAGAGATTGGAGGGATCCAACGGAATTCCTCACTACCGTTGATTTTTTTATTTACACGTATTTATATATATGCTGTAACATGTGATTTGTGATATGGGGGGATAGGTTGGAGGGATCCAACTGCATTTCTCACCCTGTTGATTTTACTTTTCATATACCGTGATATATGATGTATTGGATGCCATATTTGATGACATGGATGATTTCCCATATTTAGTGCTATAGTAGCACTGGGCCTTATTTTTAGTATTTTGAAATATTATAAAATAATGACTTTGAATTGAAATGATTTTGGAATTTTATATGTTTTTAATAATTATTATCGAATTATAAAAAGGAATGAATTTATTTTAAATACATAAAAATGTATGATTTTTGATGTTATAAAATTATAGTTTTGTGAAATACTTTAAATAAAGATTCTTTGAATGGTTTATAAAAGGAATTTATAAAAGTGATATTTTGTAAATAAAGAAATAGATTTATAACGAATTTATAAATATATATATAATGGATTTGTAACCGATATTTATAAATGGGATTTTATAAATAAAAAAGATTTATAAAGAAATGAATTTATAAATATAATTTTATAAATAAAGAGATTTTATAAAAAGAAGTTTATAAAATAAAAAGGAGATTTATAAACCTAGTTTTATAAATATAGAAATGATTTATGTTGAGATTTAAATATGGAGTTAATCATTTTAAAATTGGTTTATCTTTTAAAGGAATGTTTTGAAAGTGATATTTTCAAGTGGAGTTTAAATGGTTTTTAAAAGTGATTTAAAATTCATTAAGTGACAAAAACATGGATTTCAACATTTACTGTTGCAATAAACGTTTTCAAGGAAAGTAAGGAAGGCATGGACTATAATACTGTTGTTATCGTAAATGATTTCCGAAAGGAAATGTTTTGTATAGTATATGGAGATTATATATATATATATATATCCTATACTTGAAGTTAATATTCGAGATGTGTAACTTCTATCTAATTAGAAGTTAAGAATGTTGTTCAATCAAGGTCTGAGAGGTAATGATACCCAACTTGAATGGCTTCATTGTTAACTAATGAATAGTTGAAGTTCGACATTGAAGATTAATGTTAAGTATAATTAGTCGAATCCCTATGCTAGCATTTTTGGGTTGTCATAACGATGTTTTACGCAACATTCGTATAAACCCAATAAATTGTTTTTTGACCTTCCATTGTGGAATACATGATTTATTTCTTATGATCGTACTACAGGTTTGGTGGTATAGGGGCATTGCTTTTTATACTTAACACTCGTTTGGAGGCGTATGAACCGGGAGTTGTACGGTTATAGAAATTTATTTTGTGTATCGCCAAAATGATAATGTTATTAAATATACTTATACCATTGATATAAGTATATAGAAATGTTTTCCAAATATCGAATAGTTGAAATGGTTTTGGGAATATATATTTTTAAAGATAATTTGAAGTAAATAGTTGAAAAGTGATTTAATTAATAAATGATTAATTTAATGAGCCTAGTGACTACTTATGTGCTATATTTTATTTGTTGCTTTGATAGTTAAATAACCGACTATCAAATTTGACCATTTTTGGTTCCTTGACTTGATGTGGGAACTAATTTGTCATGCACTTAGCACGAAGACAACCGAGTAGGCTTGATTATCGTTTGGTGTTAGGAATGATGATTCAAGTAGTGCGGAGTGACTATGGTACTCCAATCTACCGAGCTTTCTTCTTGACCAAAGGATAACAAGTTGAAAATTGAAAACATGATAAGTCCATGAGACTTGGTCTGTATGAGGTTGAGGGCCGCTTTTTGTTGTTGATCCGGAGAGACCGGGATTAGATTTATTCGAAAACCACTTCGGACCAACGTATGCATTCGAAAGTGTAGATTAAAGATGATGATTTTGAAGACGAAGATCTTCATGATGTAGGGCTGCTTGCCACTAGCCCCAATGATTCCATATTATATATATATATGGTGGATGTAGTGCTCTATTATGAAAATCTTTGATGCAAGGACTGCTAGCTACTAATTCTAGGGTTGACTCTAGACAGGATGTATTAAGAGTACCTTTGGTTTGTCCTGTTCCTAGACAACTTGTATGGACGAATGTCCGACATTGCATTTCTAAGAACCACGTACATTGGTTTTTACAAATGTACAACTGTTTGGTGGTGTAGGAAGTAACTCTCTTACACTTAACACCCTTCTTTGAGACGTACGAGCTCAGAGGTTGTACTTCTATTGAAAGCAATTAGCATGTTGTTAGAATTGGCAATGTTGCATTCAAAGTGAAATATGTTCTGTGAAAGTAAATGTTACCTTAAGCCTTACAACTGGAAATGGCTGAAACAGGGTATGCTGTAAGGCTAAGTGGGTCACTCCCATTAGGATATGGTCATCACCTTTCTAGATTACCCTATATATTTCAAGTATGTCGTGTATGCTTGCGGCTACAGGTAGGTCGAGAACGACTAGGGTAGTGTCATATTCAGTTTTGTCCGCTATTAGATGGGTCTACAGGTAGGCCGGTCTTGCCAGATGCAGAGGCTTCAAAGTTGATGATCCTCGGTACATTCCTCTAGGAATATACTGTACGGAAGGTAGTTCCTTACCTGCCATTATATGGAATCCATTCTCCAATACGAGCTTTCGATTTTAGTTGTAAACCTATTATGCTAGAATTTGATAATGTAACAATTTCGCTATTATTAATATGTATTTGTATCCTAGACACTATTACGATATCAAAAGATTTGATATGAAATGTTTTGGTTATCGTAAGGTAAAAGCCCATCCGTGTTTATGTGCAGCGTGATCTTACGAGATACCTTTGTTTTAAAAAGTTTCAATAACTTTAAAATCCAATTGTGATATGGTTTCTCATGTTGATTTACCAGACTGATCCGGGCGTTCTCCCTTTTAATGCTCGGTCCAGACCGAGTATATTTACAGATTCAGTTTGGATGCTTTGGAGCTTTTGAAGACGAGATGGAGGTCTTCAAGTCTATTCACATATATGTTTATGTTTCATTGCATTGGTTGTTTAAAATCATCAACATTTGTGAGGACATGTTGCTATAACTGTCCAGGTCGATGATTAGTGATTTGTTGTTGTACTCTGATTGATGTATGTATATTATAGTTTCTCTTTTGTAAAGATTATTGACATTGTATTATATTCCGCTGCGTTGTGAGATTCTGTGTTATTTGTTTTTCTTTCTCTCTTCTCTTCAATCTTCTTTCTTTCCCCTAACTATTCGCCTTTTCATTCGATTTAAGTTGGATATGTGTGGCTTATTGTCAACTCGAATTGTGCCGATTTGCGGGTCATTACAATTTAAATAAAGGAATAATCTCACTCGATTTATAAATACTAAAAATCAAATAGCAGATATATTAACAAAACTATTAACTCAAACATCAGTTATTAAGCTAAGAAGAGAGTTAGGAGTATGTTCTTTCTCAAAAATATAAAAATAATAACATAACAAATTAAAAATTAAAAATAAAAACCAAACGTAAAAAATATACTAGATATGTCAACATATTTATCTACACCCCGCATGTCGAAATATGCCGTTATTTTCAGATTTCCCTCCTTAATTCAAAATTTGAAATGGCCTTTTATAACCATTGTATTTCAAAAATAAACTTATTTCACTGTCTTCTTCTTTCTATAAATCATCAATAAAATTAAGTTAAGGGATCCTACTAATTCCAAATGTCCAAGACATGAATTCGCTTCATTTTCCTTCGATTCTTCCACATCATGCCCTCTCCAAACCTTTACATGGGCCAAAGTAACTAAGATTGAGAGTGACCTGAAGTATCTCTCAATATGCTTTCTGAAATAGAAGCAATTCAAATGAAAACGATGAATGAATATAATCATTTAGTCGACAAAGTAGAGAGAGAAAATTATTAGTTCGAAAATGCAGTATTTACTCAACTGAACATTTCATTTAGTCAACTAAGTCTTGTAATTTTTTTATAAAAATTATAACATAGGTTTAGTCAACTGAATGTAAGGATTTAGTCGACTAAATCTATATGTTTTCCAAAATATGCAGGTTTGAACTTGAGGAAATTTTTTAACCGTGAATACTAAAACTATACCAACTTTAAACTCATTTTTGTCGAATGTTTGAAAATTCTTGAGCTCCTTGTCATGAATCAAATCTTGTAGTCCAACATTCTCCCCGTTTTGATTGATGACAACTTCATATGAGATAAATTTCAACAAAATTCTGTAGAATATAACTCCCCCTAAATTTGTGATGGTATTCTTATAAACCTACAAAATTTGTTAGTGCATTGAGATACTTCTTATCATGGTTTTAAATCTCCTATATATCGCCCGAGATCTCCTTCGAGATCTCCTTTTCACACTTAAACGAGACGAGACATCAAATCTCCTCCATATCTCCCTCGACACTCATCTCGTCCGAGATATTCAAATCTCACCCGAAATATGGATCAAAATCTCAATCTGAGATCTCACCCGAAATTATACATTTTTCTTATTTTGCATAATATTTTTTATTTTCATATTGATTCAAAAGAAGCTACTCAATCCAATTATAATTTACCAACTTCTTGAACATATTCTTTACTTTTTATCTTAATGAGTCATAGCGAAAGGTTTCACATCTTTATTATGTTCAAATAAAAGGATATTATTCAATCATTACCAAATCAATTAAGCTAGTCAAGCTACTACTCTTTTAAAAATATTTCTTTTTCCATGTAAATCGAGTATGTTACCATTTTTATTTTTACTAAGAAAGTTATAACCGCTAAATAAATTTTTGACACATCAATTTTAGACATATAAGTACATCCGAGATATTCCCGAGATGCATTATAAGACCCGAGATGTCAATCCGAGATGTACACCCGATATGTACTCATCTCGTCCGAGATCTCCCCCGATACGAGATAACTTATGTAAAAATTCTGAGACGAAACGTGACCGAAATCCGATATTTAAAACCTTGCTTCTTATACCCCTTTGTCATCGACAAAAAGGAGAGAGATATATGGGAACATATGTACACACATAAGATAACTTATAATATTAACAAAGATAAACCACACAACACATACAACAATAATAAGGATAACAAACACATAATACAAACAACAACGAACACAAAACAATTGTATGAACAAAGTTTGGGTCCTAAGAGTTGGGTCTTTGGAAACCAAACCCAAGAGGGTTCATAATTCCTTTTGTAAATAAAATCTTTATTTTTGTGAACAATTTCTATAAAAGATTTTATCTATTTGTTTCTAATCAAAGAATTGTTGGTTTTAGAACCCAAATCTTAGTAGGTTTAGCATGATTTGGAACTTTTGAAAACTAATTTTGCAATAATATCATTATTCCTTTTAAAATTATTATATAAAAAGTTTTTTTCTTAGGAATACTTTTTGATACTTGCTTATATCCTAGTCCCTTTTTATTTGAAACTGTCTGATAATTTTCTATAATTTTAGAAAGATTCTCTCTTCCTTTGTTAAAATTAAAGACATTTTTAGTAATATCATCTAATTTTGTTTTAAGACTAGAAATATTTAATTCCAATATTTTAATATTAGCTTTCAAATTATGACTTTCAACTAAAAGAGCATCATTCTTTTCTTTTTGAGTTTCAATTTCTTGACTTAACATAGACAGTTGAGAAGTTGTATTAGAACAAGATTCTTGAGAAGTTTCTTGTGACATTCATAACATTCAAGAGCAGAAGACGATGGCTTGTTGTTATTATTATTGTTGAAAATATTCTTGTTGTTTCTGAATTTGTTGCTCTTTCTGAATTTCAAAAGCTTTCTGAAATTTTTAGCGATAAACTCCATATCTTCTTCATCTGAATCTGATTCATCCTTTTCTGCTTGGAATGTTGTATTCTCCTTATTTTGCACCTGTACTCGTTTTGCCTAGAGATTAACTTCATAAGAAATTACATTTCCTATCAACTCTTCTGGTTTAATGGTTGAAATGTTGTTAGCTTCTTCGATTACTAAGACTTTTCATTCCCATTCATCCGTTAAAGAGTTGAGGATTTCTGAAACAATATCAAAGTTTGAATATTTTTCTCCTAATTCTAAGAGAGAATTATATATGTCTTGAAACCAAGAGTACATTTCATTTATTGTTTCATCTTGCTTCATTTTGAAATTCTAGAACTGATTCTTGAGCATAGAAATCTTACTCTGTTTTACTTTGTTACTATCTTCATGTGTAACTTTAAGTGTATGCCAAATTTCATAAGCAGTAGTACACATGCTAACTCTATTAAACTCATTTTTTGTCTAATGCACAAAATAACATATTCATAGCTTTGGCATTTGCAGTAGCATCTAGTTTTTCTATATTAGACCATTGTGAATATTCGGTAGTAGGTATGTGATATTCTGATTGAGTAATATTCCAGGTTTCATAACCATTGGCTTGCATATAAATTCTCATTCTAGTAGACCAATAGTTATAGTTCAACCCGTTAAATAGTTGTGGTCGTGCAGTAGGTTGACCTTCAAAGAAACTTGTGCTAGTGTTGTGTTCCATATTACTAAAATATCAGATAACTGTGTTACAGTTATATGATGACCCTGCTCTGATAGCAAATGGAAGTGACTTTACGATCGTGTAATATGAATATTACCTAAACTACTAGTGCAGGATAAAAAGCTCGTAAATATAGCAGTAAAATAAAATGACACCAGAGATTTTTATACTTGTTCAAACTCCTGTTCTACATCTAGTCCCAGACTCCTTTGGATTTAAACTAGCAACCCTCACTTAACCCAGAGGAATAGGTTTACACTGCCTGAGCAATCGAACGGGACTTTAACCACTTGAGCAACCGAACAGGATTTTCTCGCCTGAGCAATCGAATAAGACTTTGATACAAAAGAAATGTTTTCTTGACTTTGCGTGCTCTTGTTACAAACAGATTTGTCAAATGAAATACAACCTTCATATAATCTTTTCCTTAAGTAATATATATATATATATATATATATATTTGTTTGCTTGTGAAGATAAAGGAAGTAGAGATTGTTTTAGAAATGAAGAATTTTAAATTTGATTTTGCAAATTCAACAACTGAATATTCAAGATAGCAGAGAGTAGAAAGTTAAGTTGTTTGATCTTGAAAGAAATGCATATATATAATGATTGAAGAGTTACAACTGTTTGCAAATAGTTCCATTGAATTGGAAATGGTCACAACTCTTCCAAGAAGAGATTCCTCTTCAGGAAGAGATTCCTCTTCAGGAAGAAGAGACATCTCTTGGTAAAATTTGAAAATGTGACGGTTTGAACATGTTTAGTCGAAGGAATATAATCATTTAGTCGACTAAGTTGAGACAGAAAATTACTAGTTCGAAAATGTAGTATTTACTTGACTGAATATTTCATTTAGTCGACTAAGTCTTTTAATTTAAAAAAAAATTATAACATAGGTTTAGTAGACTGAATGTAAGTATTTAGTCGACTAAATCTTTATGTTTTCCAACATATGCAGGTTTGAACTTAAGGAAAGATTTTAACAGTGAATGCTAAAACTATAGCAACTTTAAACTCATTTTTGTCGAATGTTTGACAAGTCTTCAGCTCCTTATCATGAATCAAAATCTTGTAGTCCAACATTCTCCCCCTTTTTGATCGATGACAACTTCATATGAGATAAATTTCGACAAAATTCTGTAGACTATAACTCCCCCTGAATTTGTGATGGTATTCTTGTAAACCTGCAAAATTTGTTAGTGCATTGCGATACTTCTTCTCCCCCTTTGTCATCGACAAAAAGAAGAGAGATATATGGGAACATATATACACATACGATAACTTATAATATTAACAAAGATAAACCACACAACACATACAACAATTATAAGGATAACAAACACACAATACAAACAACAACGAACAAAAAACAATTGTACGAACAAAGTTAGGTATTTGGAAACAAAACCCAAGGGGGTTCAGAATTCCTTTTGTAAATAAATTTTTTATTTTTGTGAACAGTTTCTACAAAAAAATTTATGTATTTGTTTCTATTCAAAGAATTGTTGGTTTTAGGAACCCAAATCTTAATAGAATTAGCATGATTTGGAACTTTTGAAACTAATTTTGCAATAATATCATTATTCCTTTTAAAATTATTATATAAAAAGTTCTTTTTCTTAGGAATACATTTTGAACTTGCTTATATCCTAGTCCCTTTTTATTTGAAATTGTTTGAGAATTTTCTATAATTTTAGAAATATTCTCTCTTCCTTTGTTAAAATTAGAGACATTTTTAGTAATATAATTTAATTTTGTTTTAAGACTAGGAATATCCAATTCCAATATTTTAATATTAGCTTTCAAATCATGACTTTCAACTAAAAGAGAACCATTCTTTCTTTTTGAGTTTCAATTTCTTGACTTAACATAGACAGTTAAGAAGTTGTATTAGAACAAGATTCTTGAGAAGTTTCAAGTTTTTCTTCTAAAATTTCGTTCTCATTTCTTAACATATCTACCTCAATTTCAGTCCTATTCAATTTTTCAAGAGTTTCTTTTTATTTTCTTTTGATGTTTTTAGCTTATCAAGTAATTCTGAATTTATATCCTCTAAATCATCAAAAGTTAAATCACTCACCTCATCATTTGTAGCCATAAAACAAACGTTGGCTTGTTCAGAATCACTGTCTTTGTCACTGTCTGATGATGAGGATGATTCTTAGTTATCCCATGTTACCGAGAAGGCTTTCATTTTGAATCTGGCTTTCTTATTCTAAAATTTGTCTCTCTTTCGATCAGGACAGTCTTTCTTGATATGCCCTTTCTTGTGACATTATAACATTCAATAGCAGAAGACGATGGCTTGTTGTTGTTGTTATTTTTTTTGAAACTATTCTTGTTGTTTTTGAATTTGTTGCTCTTTCTGAATTTCAAAAAAAATTTGAAATTTTTAGCGATAAACGCCATATCTTCTTCATCTGAATCTGATTCATCCTTTTCTGCTTGGAATGTTATATTCTTCTTATCTTGCGCCTGTACTCATTTTTCCTGGAGATTAACTTCATAAGACATTAGATTTCCTATCAACTCTTCTGGTTTAATGGTTGAAATGTTGTTAGCTACTTCGATTGCTAAGGCTTTTCGTTCCCATTCATCCGTTAAAGAGTTGAGGATTTTTGAAACAATATCAAAGTTTGAATAATTTTCTCCTAATGCCAAGAGAGAATGATATGTGTCTTGAAATCTAAAGTACATTTCATTTATTGTTTCTTCTTTCTTCATTTTGAAATCATGGAACTGATTCTTGAGCATAGAAATCTTACTCTGTTTTACTTTGTTAGTGTTAGAGCCAAAATTGGTCACTAACACCCAAACGCCGTTGAAAACACCAATTCACAGTCATAGATAACAGATAAAGTGTATGTAGAGAGTATAAATATGGAGAACAATCAAAATAAAAAAGAATGCAGTAATAACAGAGGATTTATAGTGGTTCGGCTGACCCTGGACTACGTCCACTCCATTAATTTCCTTTTTATTGATATCAGAATCAATTACAGTTACAATCCGAAGTTTTTAAAACAATTTTGGCAGAGTAGCCTTAGTGGAGAAGATGAAGGGAAACATAATGAAGATCCCTTTTCTGAAGCCTCGCCTATTGTATTTATAGGCAAAATCCAGGTTACTGGGCTTCTTGAGTGATTCGGGCCCACCAAAACCATAGTCGGACCCATACCCTTCATCACGACCAATCCTGTGTACTTGACATGCCGACTTGAGGCGTCCCTGGTCATGACTCGAAGTGAAGCCTCATGCGACCCGAAGGAAACTACGTCTGGACTCGGAGTAAAAAACATGTCAACTCCTTTCTGGACTCACCATAGCTGACCCGAAGTCTTCATAACGTCGACCCGAAGCATGCCGATCCCATGCCCAAACTCCTACGCCGATCCCTTAACCTATTGCCGACCCGAGTTTACTGAAGCGCCGACTTGGCGGAAAATACACTACCGAAGCGAAGCGAAATGATAATGCCGACCTCTTGAGCAAATGCCGACCTCTCCCTTGACGACCCCAAGAGATACATGCCGATCCGCAGTAAAATGATAATGTCGATCTCTTGAGCAAACGCCAACCTCTCCCTTGCCGACCCTAAGAGAAACATGCCGACCCGAAGCCTGGAGGATGTCGACCCGAAGCTGGAGTGTTGACAACCCGAGGTGCTCATAACTTGCCGACCTGACAAGATGCCGACCCGAGAGCTCGGTGCCAATCCAAGTAAAAGCCCATGCCAAATCGAAGAAGATACCGACCCCTCTAAATTGTGCCGATCCCATGTGACCCGAAGAAAACTGCTAGAAAACCTGTAGCAGACCTACAAGCGACTCGAAGTAAATTCCAAACATCTCGTAGCGACTCGACTTTTGTCGAAACTCATATTTCTAGTATCCCGTGCCTTTTGTCCATCGACTATGCCAAATCACGGCTTCATAATCATGTTTATCATCTGTAATTGATCTATCCATCCAGTCGAATCAAACCCATCATATTCCAGCCTCGATAACCGAGCAATCGTTTGAGTTAAATCCGTCTGTCTATGGCCTTGCCAAAAGGTGGGTTAACATTTGCCCCCCCAAAACATGCCTTGTTGTTGGAAGGTGTGTTTTGAATAGCTCTAAATCCGACAGCCAAATCCACGACTGTTCCGAGTCGTTCTCCAATTCTAAATCCATTCCAAATCCATTAACAGAATCCATGACCTCTTCGGATCGTATTATCTAAGTCCGGGACCTCGTCGGGTATTATAATCCATAACCGGGACCTCACCGGGTCCTTATCCAAAGTCGGGACCTCACCAGGTCCTTATCCAAAGTCGGGACCTCATCGGGTCCTTATCCAGAGTCGGGATCTCAGCGGGTCCTATAATCCAAAGCTGGGACCTCGCCAGGTCCTATAATCCATATCCGTGACCTCTTCGGGTCCTACAATCCATATCCAAGACCTCGCCGGGTCCATATCCAAAACCGGGACCACTCCAGGTCCTATAATCCATATCCAGGACCTCTCCGGGTCCATATCCAAAGCCAGGACCTCACCGGGTCCTTAGCCGAATCTGTAGCTGTTCGAAGCCGCTATCCAAATCCATTTCACACCTTGGAAGTCATTAATCGAATCCTACGATCTCTTCGGATCGTTGACGGCCTCTACAGACCCTTGTTAAGCTCGATCCAAACTTAACGATTGAATAAGCAGATCCTGTCGCACTCCGGCGAAGCAACCTATCCATTGCACTCTGGTTTAGTGTCCCTGAAAATTAAGCGATGCCTTGGTCCTCCTAGACCGATATCAGCCTCTCCGGGATCTTACTGGATCCCATCCAGTCATTCTCCGGTAAAGGGGAAACAACGTTGAGTGACCCGATCTTGTCGCTCTCCGGCGAAGCATTGTCACTCCCTGCACTCCGGTTCAGTATCCCTGAACATTAAGCAATGCCATAGCCTAAGTCCTACACCGATTGTAGCCTCTCCGGGCTCTTGCTGGATCCCATCCTGTCACTCTTCGATGAAGAGGAAACAGCGACGAGCGAGCCGATCCTGTCGTTCTCCGGTGAAGCGGCGTCGCTCCTTGCACTCCGGTTCAGTATCCTTGAACATAAAGCGGTTAATTTCCAACTGACTTCCAATATCCATCCCACAACTCTCCGGTTTGGGATTTGTTTCATAAAATCCAAATTCATTTATTAAATCCGAGTTCCAAATGTCCGATAAGAAAAACAGAAAAAACTAAGTGCCGCCTCTCCGGGCAAAGCAGCCTACTATCATCTCAAAGCATGCATGGGAATCACTCTGGTTCCCTTACATGTGTAAGTGGCATAGCTGCTTTATTTTTAAAACAAAATCAGAGAAATTATTCGACGACCAAAGTCCAAATCCTAAACTCGGTCCTTGTCATCGCGATCAGTTGATGACGAGTTGTGACCCCAATCTAGGGTCGTTCCTGTTTGATGCAGGCGGTAGTTGCTCGTGTTCTACTGCTCTCGTCTGGTTCCTTACATACTGTGGCAATCTACCATTCCTAACATGTTCCTCCACCACGTCCTTCAAGTGGCGGCATTCATCCCTGGCATGGCCTTCCAGCTCATGGAAGAGGCAGTACTTCCCGTTCCTGCGTTCCCGTTTTGTGGGATTCCTCCTGGGTGGTTTCCGATAGGGGAGTTGCCCCCGTGTTTCCAAGTAAATCCATTCCAGATTATCCGTAAAGTCCGCATACGTTGCGAATTTGGGTTCCCGACCTCTCCTCCGTTTGTCAGAACCACCATATCCATCGTCCTGCTTTCGCTTTCCTTTATCCATTCCTCATCCTTCTCCGGACATTACTTCTCCTTGCATGGTGTTTATCTCCTGCCTTTTGGCGCGTGAATCCTCTAGCCAAATGAATATTTCTGCCTTATGATAGAAATCTCTAAGATCCTGTGGTGGATCCCGTGCCAATGAATCCTTGAACTCAGTGCCTTCAACAATCCCTGCCACCGCCGCCATCAAGATTATTGATGGATTCGGGTGATCTACTGAAGCTACGGCTGCATTGAACCGCATTAGAAAATCCCTCACGGACTCTTCGGTCCTCTGCTTCATTGATGCCAGTGTCATTACATTCTTGGGTTGTGTCACCTGGACCCTGAACTGTCTCATGAAGCGTTCCACCAGCTCGCCCCATGTCCTGATCGATCCACTCTCTAGCTGCCTAAACCAGAGCGCAGCCAAATCCGTCAAGTATAAAGGGAAACATCTTGCCATCACCTCCTCAGATGCCCCCGACTGACTTCTAGAGGGTTCCTTGCATTTCTGATATTTGGAGTGAACGGACTCCGACTGACTTCCTCCAATCCTTTGCTCGGTACCCCTCCTCTCATAATCCTTCTTACCAATCCAGCCATCCGCTCGTCTCCATCCGGGGGTAGTCCCCTGTTTGCATCTCCACCCTGCCACCCATGTCCTGGAAGGTACTCTGGGTAGTACTCCTTATGTGGCTCATTCACGTTCACGTTAGCCCTAGCTCGCTGAGCTTCATTCACAGTCCTTCCAGTATCTAATCCCAGGGGTCTGCCATTGGACCTTTGCTGATTTCCTTCAATCTCTCCATTCTAGTTCTGAATCTAACCTCCGGAAATTTCTACAGCTCCGATTCCTAGATCTGCATTGCCAGCAGCTGCGGTTGGTCCATTCTCTTGAATTTGCACTCCAACTTGTCCAACCTGTCGAAGTAGATTCTGTATCATGTCCTATTGCCTCTTCAACATCGTTTCCATATCGTTTCTAGTAATATAGATTAAGGCTTGATTAGCTCCAGAGGAAGCCTCCTGACTTCCCTTTTTCTGACTCCTTTCCATTCTCTGTTTCCTGGTTGATTGCTTTGCCATAGTCTCCAGAATCCGAATTCCTAAGCCTTTAAATCCAAAATCCAAGCTTCAGAGTCCCTGAGTGCTAGCTTTCTTAGTGAAAGCGCCAAAATATTAGCACTAAAATTGGTCACTAACACCCAAAAGCCGTTGAAAGCACCAATTCACAATCATAGATAACATATAGAGTGTATAAATATGAAGAACAATCAGAATTAAAAAGGAAGCAGTAATAACAGAGGATTTATAGTGGTTCGGCTGACTTTGGCCTACGTCCACTCTAGAAATTTCCTTTCTATTGATATCAGAATCAATTACTATTTCAATCCGTAGTTTTTAAAACAATAATAGCAGAGTAGCCTTAGTGGAGAAGATGAAGGGAAACAGAATGAAGATCTCTTTTCTGAAGCCCCACATGTTGTATTTATAGACAAAATCCGGGTTATTGGGCTTCTTGAGTGATTCGGGCCCACCAAAACCATAGCCGGACCCATACCCTTCATCACAATCAATCTTGTGTACACGACATGCCGACCTAAGGCGTCCCTGGTCATGACTCGAAGTGAAGCCTCACGCGACCCGAAGCAAACTATGTTTGGACTCGGAGTAAAAAACATGCCGACTCTTTTCTAGACTCACCATAGCCAACCCAAAGTCTTCACAACGTCGACCTAAAGCATGCCGATCCCATGCCCAAACTCCTACGGCGATCCCTTAACCTATTGCCGACCCGAGTTTACTGAAGCGCCGACCTGGCGAAAATACACTGCCGAACCGAAGCGAAATGATAATGCCAACCTCTTGAGCAAATGATGACTTCTCCTTTGTCGACCCCAAGAGATACATGCCGACCCGAAGTGAAATGATAATGCCGATCTCTTCAGCAAACGCCGACCTCTCCCTCGCCGACCCCAAGAGATACATGCCAACCCGAAGCTGGAGCGTTGACAACCTGAGATGCTCATAACTTGCCGACCTGACAAGATGCCGACCCGAGAGCTCGGTGTCGATCCGAGTAAAAGCCCATGCCAAACCAAAGAAGATACCGACCCCTCTGAATTGTACCAATCCCATGTGACCCGAAGAAAACTGCTTGAAAACCTGAAGCAGACCTACAAGCAACTCGAAGCAAATTCCAAACACCTCGAAGCGACTTGACTTTTGCCGAAACTCATATTTCAAGTATCCCTCGCCTTTTAACCATCGACTATGCCAAATCCCGGGTTCATAATCATGTTTATCATCCATAATTGATCGTCTATCCATCTAGTCGAATCAAACCCATCATATTCCAACCTCGATAACCGAGCAGTCGTTTGAGTTAAATCCACATGTCTACAGCCATGCCAAAAGGTGGGTTAATTGTTAGTACCTTCATGTGTCACTTTAAGTGTATGCCAATTTTCATAAGCAGCGGTACAAATTCTAACTCTATTAAACTCATTTTTGTCTAATGCACAAAATAACATATTCATAGCTTTGGCATTTGCAGTAGCATCTAGTTTTTCTATATTAGACCATTGTGAATATTCAGTAGTAGGTATGTGATATTTTGCTTGAGTAATATTCCAGATTTCATAACCATTGGCTTGCATATAAATTCTCATTCTAGTAGATCAATAGTTATAGTTCAACCCGTTAAATAGTGGTGGTCGTGCAGTAGATTGACCTTCAAAGAAACTTGTGCTAGTGTTGTGTTCCATATTACTAAAATATCAAATAACTGTGTTACAGTTATATGACGACCCTGCTCTGGTACCAAATAGAAGTGACTGTAGGATCGTGTAATATGAATATTATCTAAACTACTAGTGCAGGATAAAAAGCTGGTAAATATAGTAGTAAAATAAAATGACACCAGAAATTTTTATACTTGTTCGAACTCCCGTTCTACGTCTAGTCCCAGACTCCTTTTGGATTTAAACTAGCAACTCTCACTTAACCCGGAGGAATAGGTTTACAACGCCTGAGCAACCAAACATGACTTTAACCACCTGAGCAACCGAACAGGATTTTCTCGCCTGAGCAACCGAATAGGACTTTGATACAAAAGAACTGTTTTCTTGACTCTGCGTGCTCTTGTTACAGCACAGATTTGTCCAATAAAGTACAACCTTCCTATAACCTTTTCCTCAAGTAAGATATTTTTTTTTGCTTGTGAAGATAAAGGAAGCAGAGATTGTTTTAGAAATGAAGAATTTTAAACTTGATTTTGCAAATTCAACATCTGAATATTCAAGATAGCAGAGAGTAGAAAGTTAAGTTGTTTGATCTTGAATGAAATGCATATATATAATGATTGAAGAGTTACAACTGTTTGCAAATAGTTCTGTTGAATTGGAAATGGTCAAAACTCTTCCTGGAAAAGATTCCTCTTCATGGAGAAGAGACATCTCTTTAGAAAATTTGAAAATATGACAGTTTGAACATGTTTAGTCGACTAAGTTGAGATAGAAAATTACTTGTTCGAAAATGCAGTATTTAGTCGACTGAATATTTCATTTAGTCGACTAAGTCTTGTAATTTAAAAAAAAATTATAACATAGGTTTTGTCGACTGAATGTAAGGATTTAGTCGACTAAATCTATATGTTTTCCAAATATGCAGGTTTGAACTTGAGGAAAGATTTTAACAGTGAATACTAAAACTGTAGCAACTTTAAACTCTTTTTTGTCGAATGTTTGAAAAGTCTTGAGGTCCATGTCATAAATCAAAATCTTGTAGTCCAACAATTGTTTATTTAGAAGACTATACAGTATCAAGAGTAGACTCAAGAGGTTGATATAGAGATTCAAGAGTTAGAGATTGAAGACTCGTGAGTTTGAAGATTTAAGAATCAAGATAAGTTATGGAGTCATAGATTATTTTATTAAAGCCCTGATAGCACTTCTTTGATCTCTCTTCATTTTTCTCAAAAAAGGTATTTAAAATTTATTCTCTGATTTTACTTATTTTTCAAATATCCTGGTTTTTAAAAATAATTTTTAAGAATCCATGTTTTCTAAATGATTTTTCAAACTTCTTTTCAAAATAGCTTTCAAATGATTCCAAACCTTTTAGATATTTATTTACAAAATTATTATATTAAAATTTTAAGTATTTTATATTTTAATTTATTGTATTTAGATATAGATTTTGGTTTTATGTTTTCTAAATGTTCATGGTTTTCAAAAGTATATTTTTGACATTCATTAATACTTTGATTTAAATATATATTCACTTAAGATTTATATATTATTTTTCAAAAGAAATTCATATTTAAATCCTTTATATATTAAAATATTTCAAAATAATCTAATAATTTTTTTTATGTTTTATTATGATTAAAATGTGTGTATACTACGCTTAAATGATAACCAAAACACGAATAGGCTTTTACCTTACGATAACCAAAACATTTCAATAAAAAATGCATTGATATTATAATAATGTATAGGGCTTAAAATAAATATTAAATATAGCTAGAATGCTTGCATCTCACGTTCCAGCAACTTGGGCATAACTAAGTCCGTAAGGCACTTATTGGAGAATGGATTCCATACAATGACAAGGTAAGGGACTACCTTCCGTACAATACATCTCTAGATAATGTACCGAGGGCCTCACATGGACACCCTGCGAATCTGGACTGGTCCAACCCCTTACTGGATAGTTCCAAATATTTTATCAACCTAGTTGCTTTTTCAACCTTTTCCGAGATCTCTCATGCATGACCAAATCCATAAATGTATATATCTAGAAAAGGTAATGACAATACCCTAATGGGTGCGACCCACATAGCCCTGAATCATTCCCTATTTTATCTATTCTTGGGTTGTGAGGCTTGAGAGTACAATTACCTTTTATATAGCAATTCCACTTGGAATGCTAACATGTCCTCCAGCCAGAAATGCAAAACTGAGATTCATCCATACAAGTTCGTTCTGTATTTGAACGAAAGCAAAGGGACTACCTCTACTACATCCATTTTGGAATCACCCTCAAGATTAGTAGCAAGTAGCCCTTGCACTTCAAGAACTCTGTCTTCAATCAACTTCAATATGTCTACCATTCGAACGTGTAATGACCCGAAAATTTTTTCCTGTTTATTTAACGTAATTTACTAAATTTTTGTGAAATTTTAAATAATTGAATTTGGCAATGAAAATTTTGATATTTGGTATGCGTCTATTAAAACATAGCAAATGGTAAATTTTCATTAGAAAATATGAAAGTTGGTTTTATTGTGTAGTTTTCACTTTCAAATTTTAAATCAGCTAAATTGATGAAAAATAAATTGTTTCGAAATCTGAATATTTTTACATAATAAAATTTTAAATCATTTTCTGAGTGAGACGTCATATTTCGTTTCATCAAATTTGGACTGCTATAGCCCCGTTTATCTTATTTTCGGCGAATTTGCAAGAGTTCAGCAGCGAAATATCGACTTTTGATACGTTGACTGTATCGCCGATATTTGTGTACCATTCTATTTGTCTCATCATGCTGATCTCCACAGTATATTCATTTGTGTGTTTCGGCGTCCGGTACGCGGTGAATTTTGCATAATGACTAACCGTATCGGTACCCGTCTTATTTCAAAATGTCCGTTCGTTTACCCATCGGCTGAAACAAACAACCATTTGTTTTTATTATCCCTATAAATTAAGTTTTTACTATTTCCATTCCTATCTATTCAAATTTTTGGTTGCTCGTTTCCCCTTTTATCATATCTTTGCATTCTGTTCGAATATATATAACTGGGTTTGAATTCACTTTGCCTAACTGTTCATCTCCCACCTGTCCCTTCGGATATATTTATTTGCCTTGTCATTTCCCTTCCATCCATTGCCATGAAAAGTGAAAAAGGCTCATCTACTTTTTTTATAAAAAAATATATGCAACGCATATATAATTGTTTTGAAACGATAGTTGCATACACGTCTTCTCTAGCTCCCACTCTCGCATTTCTACCCTTAGCCTTTTTTTCTTTTGTCTCACCATGCGCCGCCTCACATCACTTCCACCGCCTGACACTTCAACACCCAACCCCCATCACCAGATCGGCAGCATCACCAACCGATCACCATGCCTCGTTCACCGTTCCTTGCCTCTCATCGCAATGCCAAACCCACCCTGACTTCCATCCCGCAGCCAGTCCACACAAGCTTCCACCATGGCCTCAACTCCAAGCCTTCCGCCCACCGTCAAGATCCTCCGCTCCTCCTCCGTTTTCTCCTTGCCTTGCCTGTGCTAACAACCGCCTTCCCACCATTGAGTTGCTCCTCCCCTCATTTTGCCTCGTCGGCCAGTCATCTTCACCGAGCAACCGACCACACCACCTTACTCCCCTCGCCGACTAACCCTCCAGTGCCGAGCTCGATTTCCCACCGCCTCATCCAAGCCCGGCACCACCTAGTTCGTTATATATGTAGTATATATAATATATTATATATATATAATATATAATATATATAATATATTATATATATAATTGTTTATATTATGGGTACTATGGTTTTACATTTTTCTTATTCATAGTTTATATATATACATAGTTATACTTTGTAATCTTGTTTTCTTTTTGCTATGAGGATATGAGTTACAATTTCTCAGTTTATATTTATGTTAAGTCTTCCTTATCTAAAAGTACTGTTATATATATATATATATATGTATATATATATATAAAGAGTGAGTTTATTATTTTATAGATATAAGTTTGCATTCATGTGCTTCCAGCCTTTATTCCATTCTTCCAGCCATGTCCTGTTTGTATGTGCCCATACCTGTATTATTGCTTGTATAAAGATATATGTTGTGTCTATTTTTGAGTGTATATATATATAGGTTGAGAATAATAATGATTTTAAGGTGTGTATATATATATTACATTTACTGTATGAAGGGTTTTATAATATGTGATTTTTGAGGAAAATATACAATAGGATGATAGTTTGATTGTAATATGTGTTCACCTATATATATGTGTGTGTTTTATGATATATCATATGTATACACATAGATATTTTGATTTTAAATGTATATATAAATACCTTTATTTTAATATATATATATATATATATATATTGATTTCTTTTGTATTCGATGTGTTTAAGAAATAATCATTTTAAAAATATATATAAAGATTTTATTTTTAATGCGTGTTTTAAAATTTTAGACTTTAATATATATATATATATATATATTTGTTTCATAAATCTCTAGTCCATCTTGACTTACATCCTCAATATCAAATTTATCGCAGCAATTCCCAGCTTGTCGATGTCCCGCTAGTCGTAACTGTGTCTGTATCCGTGTACATGTCTGTGTCATCTCCTTCACCATCGTTGTTCTCTAGCCTCGAAAGGTGAGAAATCACTCACGATTAATATTCTTATATTTAATAAAATTAATTCACATTGAAATGACAATTGAAATATGTTCTTAAATTTGAACTGTTAATTATATAATTTCTATATACGATATGCCATTATTTGTAACTGTTCACCCATGACATATGACACCATAAACTGTCATTTATATTATGATTTAAATTGTTATTGATGATATATGCCTGTTGTTGATATGTTATATTATTATCATATTTGTTTTCACTCTACAAGTTCCTTGTTAGTTTAGAAATCCCTATGGGTTGAAATGATACATACCCGAACGATTTTATAGATTAAGGGAAAATCGTTATGGGTTGAAATGATAAACCCAAGCGATTTTCATTGAATTTAATTTTGGGATTTCGGGTTGAAATGATATACACCTGTAAATATTAAATTATTGCGGATTGAAATGATAAATATCCCTATCACTTGACCATAGGATAGAAAATTATATACGAACACTGTTGGTTTATTTTGGAAAAATGATTTTTAGAGTTTTGGAAAAGAAATATATGGATTTTATTAAATATTGATTCTTAAATTATAATATAAAGAACTTATTTTAATATATGTGTAAATTTTAGATTTTTAAAATTATATGTTTTGGAAATTTTAAATTTATAAGTTAGTTTTGAAAATATAATTTTTAAGATTTTTCTTATAATTTTATTATTTTAAAAATATATAAAATAAGATTTAATACAAAATAAATTTAATAATAAGATTTAATTTAATAAAATTTAATTTAATTGGTTTATAATATGTTTAATTGTTTATTTAAATTTATATTAATATTTTAGAAAATAGATTTTCAATAACTTTAATAATAGAGGTTGGGAAGATAACTTAATGTTGACTTGGAATTTAAATTGGTTAATAATTGAATTTAAATAAGAATTGATATAAACTTATTGATTTTGGAGGTTTTGAAAGGTATGATTTATAACTAGATTTGATAAAAACGATTAAATGAATATTCTCAACTTTAAATAAAATTGAGACTGAATATTTAATATTGATTTTATATTTTAATAAATTGTTATTAAAAAATGATTAAGTGAATATTTTCCAATTTGAATAAAATTAAGGTTAAATGTTGAAATATAAATGAAACGTATATTGTAAATGCTTGGATATTTAAACTTTGGATCTTATTGGATTTGAAATGATAGTTCAAACCTAGATTTGAAATCGATAAAAATTGAAATGGTTTATTGAGAATTTGAATTGAACCTTAACCTTTTAAAATTTAAAGTGTCGAATAGGGATTGATTTAAATTGAGTTTTGGAATTTAAGCGAAATTGGAGGAAACTATTTTTATTATATAATGTATTTTTAATATATATAAACTATTTTAATATATAAAAACTATTTTAATATATAAAAACTATTTTAATATATAAATTATTTTAATATATAAACTATTTTAATTTATAACTATTTTAATATATATACTATTTCAATATCTAAACTGTTTAAGTCAAGTGTTATGATTTCAAAGTGTTATGATTTCAAAAGTGTTATGATTTCCAAAGTGTTATGATCTCGAAAATGTTAAGATTTCGAAAGTGTTATAAATTTGAAAGTGTTATGATTCTAGAAATGAATATTATTTAAAGTGAATAATAATATCGAATTGATATGGTTTTGAAATGAATATGATATTTTGATATAAAGTATGAACTATTTGAAATGAAATGACCACGGGGTGAAATAAGTGGTTGGTTGTTAAAGAGACCGGGATCAGATATTGTCATACTCTCTGCTAATACCGAAAAACGCTTTAACAACTGTGTACGTGGTGGAGATTCCAGAACGAAGTAGGATGGTTTGGCGACGATTCTATATATTTACGTAGCCCTGACTCCCATGAGTCAACTTGATGTGGCTAAAATAGGAGCCATGCCGGGCCAAGTGAGTTCATTCTTCCTATCTGACACATTTCTTCGATACCATTCTATTACTTTGTGATTTGATTGGGTGCACCTTTGATTTATGAGTGTGTCACGAGGTGGGCGGTAGTAGCTGCTATGCGTTACCACCAGTCCGGATCCGCAAACGGTATATCTACCCTGGCATTGCCTCGCGTGCCTTGTCACATGTCCAATCGCACCTTCTACGAGTTGGTTTTGTGTCGTACCTATGGAGTGCTCCCTGATAGCCCACATGCGGGTGGAGTTTACAGTACCTGTATAGACTACAACATTATATAAAATGTGTTAAGGGGGATATGGGTAACGCCTTAACGCTATTTTAATACTTTACTTTACTATAGACATATTATAATAGCGTATTGTACTACATAGTAGATAGTTCCATGGATCCTTAGAGGATGGATATCCCAAACATCCTTTGAGTTACTTGTATTTCAGTTGACATTTCACTTGAGTTAAATTTACTGATATAAGAATGTTAATCCTGACTCGAGTGTTTTGTGTTTTGCTTTATGCTCGGGTCAGACTGAGTGTCACATCATTTGAGACTCACCTTTAGAGATTGGAGCTTTGCTTGAAGATCTGTCTCATATGTTCAGCTTTTCCAGTTGTTTTGTTCAGAAATTTCATCTACTTGTATTCGAGACTACATTGTATTTGAGATATTCTGTTGTATTTTATTTCAAACTCTGATGTTTATATAGTAGCTTCATGAACTACTATTTATCTATTCCACTGCTTATTGTTGTAATACTCTGTGTCTGTGATTCTGTGATTGATTTATTTACTATACATGCTAAGTTTTGCCAAATATAAGTTAACAATCTGTCTTTTTGAGCAATTCAAGTCCGACATGTGCGGATGCGAATTGTTCGAAATACCGGGTTGTTACAGTTGGTATCATAGCCAGGTTTAGGCAAAACTTAGCATATGGAGTAAAAATTAATTACGGAATCACCTTCGTTCGAGCTTGAATTTCTCCCATTTGATTTTGATTTCCTATGAATTTTGGAACTTTCCTCTTCGTTCTGAAAATTCATTCTTGTCTTCTCCTGTTCGCATTCATTGATACTGGAGCATCCCATAGCTCAACCTCAACTGTCAACTTCATCTTTTGTGTGACTAATCCCATCGGCGGTCCCGCCAACCTAAATATGATTTGTAAAGGGGTGAAACTCCTTTACAACAAGCATCGATCCACCAAAGATTTCTACGTCCTCGGTTTAGATGCTATTATTTCTTGCAAAGCCCAAACCGTTTCTTTAGTAGACGACCAGGGTAATTCTCTTCAGATTGAATGTCGTTTGCCTCAGGATTTGCAGGCAGTTTATCTTTTTTGTCTAGTGGTCTTGACTCCACCCGATGGTCAGGGATTATCCTGATGTTTTGGTGAAGTCATTTCTCTCCTTCTTAGCGGGAAATTGAATCCCGTATCGACCTTATTTTTGGAGCTCGACCTATTGCCCTTCCTCCCGGACGAATAGTTCCTATAAATGGTTGGTCATCTCTTTGGATTAACCAATGGTTCTGCCTTCTTCGTCGATCTTTTGAATCACGTTTCCGTGATGTTCTCAACAAGTTTGTTCTAGTCTTCGTATATGATATTCTCGTTTTTTTAGTCTCGGTTGACCCGGTTAAGGTCACCCGCGATCAATATAGTCTATCCATCTTTCCTCTTTTATAATTTAATTATCTTATCTTCCTTTCAAGCCTATCTTCTTAGTTAGTAATTCTCTATGATTAGGGTCCCCCTAAATTTGAATCTCCATCCTTGTTTTGAAATCCATTCTTGAATCATCGTGTGAGGGAGTGTAATTGTAATTAATATGAAAATGTTTTATATTGGGTTGTTTGTGTTGTTAAGTTTGATTTGGGGTTTCAATCGATTCGTCTGGCCAATGTTATCGATAGGAATTCCAAAACACTTGAACAGAGCAAACTGACACAATATTGTTTTCGAAATTAAAAATGAAATAGTTATGTATAATTATATTATATATATATAAAGGTATAATTTTTCTGAAATTAGATAGTTAAATGAATTGGTTGTTAGAAGTTATAATACTAGATTATCATTTATTATTTTGTCAACATTTCCTAAACCATTAACTATTGTTGTTATAAGGAGATGACTTTGATAAAATGGTTTATAAATTTGATATTTGGTATGCGTCTATTAAAACATAGCAAATGGTAAATTTTCATTGGAAAATATGAAAGTTGGTTTTATTGTGTAGTTTTCAATTTCAAATTTTAAATCAGTTAAATTGATGAAAAATAAATTGTTTCGAAATCTGAATATTTTTATATAATAAAATTTTAAATCATTTTCTGAGTGAGACGTCATATTTCGTTTCATCAAATTTGGATTGCTATAGCCCCGTTTATCTTATTTTCGGCGAATTTGCAGTACTAACCACCGCCTTCCCACCATTGAGTTGCTCCTCCCCTCACCTTGCCTCATCGGCCAATCATCTTCACCAAGAAACAGCCACACCACCTTGCTCCCCCCACCGACCAACCCTCCAGTGTCGAGCTCGATTTCCCACCACCTCATCCAAGCCTGGCACCACCTGATTCATTATATATGTAGTATATATATAATATATTATATATATAATTGTTTATATTATGGGTTCTATGGTTTTACATTTTTCTTATTCATAGTTTATATATATATACATAGTTATACTTTGTAATCTTGTTTTCTTTTTGATGTGAGGAAAAAAAATGAGTTACAATTTCTCGGTTTATATTTATGTTAAGTCTTCCTTATCTAAAAGTACTGTTATATATATATATATATATATAGAGATTGAGTTTATTATTTTATAGATATAAGTTTGCATTCATGTGCTCCCAGCCTTTATTCCATTCTTCCAGCCATGTCCTGTTTGCACGTGCCCATACATGTATTATTGCTTGTATAAAGATATATGTTGCGTCTATTTTTGAGTGTATATATATATTTCAAAATAAAGTTGCATATTGGTTATATATAGGTTGAGTATAATATTGATTTTAAGGTATATATATATATATATTACGTTTACTGTATGAAGGGTTTTATAATATGTGATTTTTGAGGAAAAATATACAATAGGATGATAGTTTGATTGTAATATGTGTTCACCTATATATATATATATATCTATGTGTGTGTTTTATGATAATATCATATATATACACATAGATATTTGATTTTAAATGTATATATGAATATCTTGAGTTTAATATATATAGATTGATTTTTTTTGTATTCGATGTGTTTAAGAAATAATGATTTTAAAAATATATATAAAGATTATATTTTTAATACGTGTTTTAAAATTTTAGACTTTAAAATATATATCTATATATATATATTTGTTTCATCAATCTATAGTCTATCCTGACTTACATCCTCAATATCGAATTTATCACAGCAATTCCCAGCTTGTTGCTATCCCTCTAGTCATAACTATGTCTGTCATCTCCTTCACCATCGTCGTTCTCTAGCCTCGAAAGGTGAGAAATCACTCACGATTAACGTTCTTATATTTAATAAAATTAATTCACATTGAAATGACAATTGAAATATGTTGTTTAATTTTAACTGTTAATTATATGATTGCTATATACGATATGCCATTATTTGTAACTGTTCACCCATGACATATGACACCATAACCTGTCATTTATATTATGATTTAAATTGTTATTGATGATATATGCCTGTTGTTGATATGTTATATTATTAACATATTTGTTTTCACTCTACAAGTTCCTTGTTAGTTTAGAAATCCCTATGGGTTGATATGATACATACCCGAACGATTTTATAGATTAAGGGAAAATCGTTATGGGTTGAAATGAGAAACCCAAGCGATTTTCATTGAATATAATTTTGGGATTTCGGGTTGAACTGATATACATCCGTAAATATTAAATTATTGCGGATTGAAATGATAAATATCCCTATCACTTGACCATAGGATAGAAAATTATATACGAACACCGTTGGTCTATTTTGGAAAAATGATTTTTAGAGTTTTGGAAAAGAAATATATGGATTTTATTAAATATTGATTTTTAAATTATAATATAAAGAATATATTTTAATATATGTGTAAAATTTAGAATTTTAAAATTATATGTTTTGGAAAATTTAAATTTATATGTTAGTTTTGAAAATATAATTTTTAAGATTTTTCTTATAATTTTATTATTTTAAAATATATAAAATAAGATTTAATACAAAATACATTTAATAATAAGATTTAATTTAATAAAATTAATTTAATTGGTTTATAATATGTTTAAGTGTTTATTTAAATTTATATTAATATTTTAAAAAATAGATTTTCAATAACTTTAACAATAGAGGTTGGGAAGATAACTTAATGTTGACTTGGAATTTAAATTGGCTAATAATTGAATTTAAATAAGAATTGATATAAACTTATTGATTTTGGAGGTTTTGAAAGGTATGATTTATAACTTGATTTGATAAAAACAATTAAATGAATATTCTCAACTTTAAATAAAACTGAGACTGAATATTTAATACTAATTTGAGATTTAAATAAATTATTATTAAAAAAATGATTAAGTGAATATTCTACAATTTGAATAAAATTAAGGTTAAATGTTGAAATATAAATGAAACGTATATTTTAAATGCTTGGATATTTAAACTTTGGATCTTATTGGATTTGAAATGATAGTTCAAACCTGGATTTGAAATCGATAAAAATTGAAATGGTTTATTGAGACTTTGAATTGAACCTTAACCTTTTAAAATTTAAAGTGTCGAACAGAGATTGAGTTAAATTTAATGTTGGAATTTAAGCGGATTTGAATCAATTTGTGAAATTGGAGGAAACTATTTTTATTATATAAAGTATTTTTAATATATATAAACTATTTTAATATATATAAACTATTTAATATATATAAACTATTTTGATATATAAATTATTTTAATATATAAACTATTTTAATTTATAACTATTTTAATATATATACTATTTTCAATATCTAAACTGTTTAAGTCAAGTATTATGATTTCAAACTGTTATGATTTCAAAAGTGTTATGATTTCCAAAGTGTTACGATCTTGAAAATGTTATGATTTCGAAAGTGTTATAAATTTGAAAGTGTTACGATTTTAGAAATGAATATTATTTAAAGTGAATAATAATATCGAATTGATATGGTTTTGAAATGAATATGATATTTTGATATGAAGTATGAACTATTTGAAATGAAATGACCATGGTGTGAAATAAGTGGTTGGTTGTTAAAGAGGCCGGAATCAGATATTGTCATACTCTCTGCCAATACCAAAAACCACTTTAACAACTGTGTACGTGGTGGAGATTCCAGAACAAAGTAGGATGATTTGGCGACGATTCTATAGGGTATTTACGAAGCCTTGACTCCCGTGAGTCAGCTTGATGTGGCTAAAACAGGAGCCATGCCGGGCCAAGTAAGGTCATTCTTCCTATCGGACACATTTCTTCGATACCATTCTATTACTTTGTGATTTGATTGGGTGCACCTTTGATTTGGGAGTGTGTCACGAGGTGGGCGGTAGTAGCTGCTATGCGTTACCACCAGTCCGGATCCGCAAACGGTATATCTACCCTGGCATTGTCTCGCGTGCCTTGTCACATGCCCTATCGCGCCTTCTACGAGTTTGTTTTGTATCGTACCTATGGAGTGCTCCCTGATAGCCCACCTGCGGGTGGAGTTTACAATATCTGTATAGACTACGACATTATATAAAATGTGTTAATGGGGATATGGGTAACGCCTTAACGCTATTTTAATACTTTACTATAGATATATTATAATAGCGTATTGTACTACATAGTAGATAGTTCCACGGATCCTTAGAGGATGGGTATCCCAAACTTCCTTTGAGTTACTTGTATTTCAGTTGACATTTCACTTGAATTAAATTTACTGATATAAGAATGTTAATCCTAACTCAAGTGTTTTGTGTTTTGCTTTATGCTCGGGTCAGACTGAGTGTCAGAGCATTTGAGACTCACCTTTAGAGATTGGAGCTTTTCTTGAAGATCTGTCTCATCTGTTCAGCTTTTCCAGTTGTTTTGTTCAGAATTGTCATCTGTTTTTATTCGAGACTACATTGTATTTGAGATATTCTGTTGTATTTTATTTCAAACTCTGATGTTTATATAGTAGCTTCATGAACTACTATTTATCTGTTCCGTTGCTTATTGTTGTAATACTCTATGTCTGTGATTCTGTGATTGATTTATTTACTGTATATGCTAAGTTTTGCCAAATATAAATTAACAATCTTTTGTTTTGAGTAATTCAAGTTTGACATGGGCGGATGTGAATGGTTCGAAATACCGGGTTGTTACAGAACGCTTATATCGGTTCAAAGTGGTTTTCGGATAATATATCCGATCCCAGTCTCTTCGAACCGACAACGATAGTTCGAAACTGACCAAGTTTGATAGTCGGTTAATACTATCAAATAAACCACAATCTCAAGGATTTATTTCCATAGCGGAAACCAACATTGGTTAAGTACATAAGCAACCAATAACCTCTTCAATTAATCCTTTCACGAATTAAAATCACTTTGTAAATACCTGTTTCAAAATATTTTTACAAAGTTTTACTCACAAACCCTTTATATTCCTTTCAATACATGGATAAATACCCATATACATATTTCAACATATAAGTATATTCATAAAAACACTACACTATCACTACTTAGAAAATGTATTTATACAACTCCAAAACCATTTATAAAACTCCTTTTATAAATCTCCAAAACAATTTAAAATTCTTTTATAAATCTCGAAAACAATTTATAAAATTCTTTTTATTAACTTCTAAAACCATTAATAAAACTCTTTTTATAAATTTCTAGAACCATTTATAAAGCTCTTTTATAAATCCATAGAACTATTTATGAAACCTCTTTTATAAATCTATAAACCCATTTATAAAACTTTATTCTCTTATAAAAGTCTTTTATAAAGATCCTTTATAAAAATTCTTTTTAAAAATTACTTTATTAAAATCTTTTCAAAAATCCCTTTACAAAACCATTATAAAAATTCTTTAGAAATCCAAAATTCCATTTTTATTTATGAACTCTTTTCATAGATTTTCCTTGTTTAAAACCAAAGTCCTTAAATAAATCTTAATTAATAAAGTTCCTTTGATAATCTAATAATTATTTAAAACACCTTTAAATAAACAAGTTATTATTTAAAACATCCTTCGTTAAATTTATCTTTAAACTTCATTAACAAAATAATGACTTTTTTAACAATTATTTAATAAGGGTTAAATTACTTCAAAACACCTTTAATAAAATATTAATCAAACTTCAAACCATTATTATATAATAGTTAATGATTTCAACATTATTAATAAAACAATTAATAATTAATTTTCAAAACCTTATTAAAATAAATAATTAACTTCCAAATCTTTATTAATAAATAATAATTATTATCTTCAAACAATATTACATAGAAGTAAACAACTTTTAAACATTATTAAACAATAGTTAAACAACTTTAAATCATTTTTAAATAATTGTTAAACAACTTTAAAACATATCCAAATGATTTAAAAAAGACAAATAAATGGGTTAGTATAAAATAGAGAAGTTCAAAATTATCTCAAATAAAAATATTCCAGAAAACCTAAAGGTTAGATTTAAAATCATTCTCAGAATCAAAAACCAACTACAAACCAAAATGGCAATTCATAGTATTTCAAAAAAACTAAATTAAGGCCATTAGTCACTAAAACACTTAACCAGTGTTATTATTGATTTTTATCACTACAAGGTTTAAGTTTGAATATATAACATGGTCATATCCAATAAGTTAACAATCACGTTTGATATTCAATAATTCATATAACAGGAATATTATTGAAAATAATACAACAATGGCGAGGAATCCCATTAGATCCCTCATCAATTTCCTGTTCGTTATATAAATTTCCTGCAAATGATTTCATGTATCGATCGCTTTCAAAAGCAACAATTCATCAAAACCAAACAATCAACCAATATAACATCCAAGCATATAACCAATAATTTTTATCTACTAAAAAACATTACTAATTAACCAAAGATGAGTTAAACTCACTGAAATTCCAGTTATCATCGAAGCATTCTGGTTCTGTCAAAAATCGAACAACATTCGATTTTTAGTGCAACATTCTAATAATTCCGAACTCCACTACTCCAATCCCATAACATAGGCTCGTTACTATGAACGTAACGCGATGGACCGCGTTTGATTTGGACCCAGTCTGAACACGTTATGGATTTTATAAGATTTACTAATTAAATAATATAATTAACTTCTTAATTACATGATTAATCAACCTTAATCATGTCTCTAATCACAGCTGGAAATCCTCTCGTTCGAACCAAAACATGCTGCAACTTCCTTCGCACGTTGCCGTTGCTCTGCCGCTCCAACCGCTGCCACTTCTTCCCCAAAGGTGGCCCTCGACGTCCTCTACCCAACGCCACCGGAGTCGCCGCCTATCATGGCCCCACACCGGAGATTGAACCCAAAATACGATCGTCGTTCATCTCAACTTTGTCGCCGCGGTGCTCTGATCTAGTTCAATCCAACCGGTCAAACTACTCCACTCTTCGTTGTGAAACTTTTCCTAGTTAAGGCCATCACCTAATATTGGTTTTAGAGGCTCTGATCAATGTGGATCATTGGATAAGGGGAATGATAAACAGTGGCTAGAGTTTAAATTAGGGTTAGAGAAAAATGAAGGGGGTGTGGTCCTATATATGGGAAAATATCCAATACTATTCATGCTCGAAGATTCTTGAACTCCAATCGAGGCGTGCTAACTGGCGTTCCTAGCTAATTACCCCTATTCCGAACTCAATGGAACTATTTTTAGGACCTAATTCTATCATATACAGAATTTAGCTTTTAAAATAATTCTATTATTTTTAATTTTCTAAAATTAATCGCTATGCATTTCAAGCTCGCATGACCCTATAATATGTCCGATCATCACAAAACTCGTCGGCGTATAATAATTCATTATTCTGGATCCAATGACACTGTTTTCGAAAAAAATCCAAGACAGTACCCCAAAATGATAATTTCACATGTTAATTAAAACGAATTACTATTAAAACAATTTTAATCACTTTTGAATTATAAATTACAAAATTTCTATTATCATTCTTATTTAAAAATAATTTAAATAAAATTTTGTTTTTTATTCACATTAAATTCAAGATTTAGTTATTTAAATAATTCCTATATTTGAATGAATATTCCAATATTAAATTCACAATTCACATATTCAAATAAAATATATAATTCCTCTATTTGAAATTTATGTTCAAAACCTTAAAATCTAATTATTCTAATATTTAAAATTAATTAAATACTCAAATTCAATGACCGAATTCCCAGGTTGCAACACTCTTCTCCCTTAAAAGAATTTCATCCCCGAAATTCCAAAGTAAGAAAAATGTATCTAAAACTTTTTACTTTTCAAAATCCATTTGTTGAAAAGGATTGTTACTTTTTCTATGTCCTAAAATTAAGGAAAATTTCGACAGCGTCTCCTTTGTGCGGCTCGATGGGAAAAAAATAAAAATTGCCACTATGGGTTAACCAACAAAAGAAAATAAAAGCAAAGTAGCCTTCCATATTTGAGGCATGAAATCATCATACCAAACAAAAAAATAAACATGTACCTATTAGTCAGGTAGCTAAACTTTACTTATGAACCAAAACTAGCAACAAGCCTTTGCTTCCATGTATCTGAATCCCACTTACATAACATAAAAGAGAGTTAAACATGAAAATGAAACAATACTACAATTGAATCATCATATACATAAATTTAAGCATGCTAAAACATACATAACAAACATCTCAAACAATCATGCCATAAAAAATCATGAAACTTGCATTTTAAGTGATAAAAGCATACAATTACATTTAAGCCTATACGATGAACAAATTTCATCCATACGCAATATCAAATTCGGCCGCTTACGCGATCACACAATTTCACTTCCGAACTAGTATCGCTCACTCGACCACTCTAGTGCGGACTCTATTCCGGTTCCTTGATTAGAAACCTCTATTCTCCTTACATAACCATATACTTCGATAAAGAACTTTAGAATCAAATCAAAAATCCATATTATGTTCATCATCAAGAATGGAATGAAGAATTCTAACTCGGATTAGTGTACATTGCCTCGAAATCATGCACTCGAATCTGGATCAAATCAGTTATGCGAATAGAATGATCTATGTACAACTTACGTATATATTTCATTGGTTCCTACATTGTACAAATTCCTTTTATCCACGTTTAGTTTTAAATCACACATAATTTTCCCATAGTATTTCCTTCAATACTAAAATTCATTTACAAACCATTTCATAGATCATTTTATTTAACTTTACTTTACTTAAGTTATATTTCATCTCTTAGTTTAATTTTCAAATTTACTTTTCTTAGCTATACCAATTATTTCAATTCACATTTATTAATTCTTAGTATGTTCACTTTAATAATAAAATTATTTATGAACCATTTCATAAAACCTTACTTATGTTTATAAACATTTTTAAAACACAACTTAGGTTTTATCAATATTTTAAAACTTAAGTTCATATTTTTAATTAATTCCAAAATTCATTTTCTGAGTTGTTTCATAACATATTACTTTAAGCCTACAAACACTTTACAAAGACTTAACTTCATCAATAAAACATTTCCTAAGATTATAATTACCTTTTTGAGTAATCGTTATTAAGATTATAATTACCTTTTTAAGGAATGATTATTTTACTTAAGAAACATTACTTAAGTCTATTAACATTCTATAACTCAAGTTCATATTTGCAAAATACTCTTCTACTTCTTAAAAGTGTGTGTATATATATACACAAACATATACAACATTCAGAATTGTTTTACTTAACCATAATATTCAATAAATTTAAAACTTGCTTTTAAATTTCTATCTCTTCAAATTTATAAGTTACAAAAACTTAAGTTCTTATATTTTCATAAAACACTTAGCTTCAATTTCTATATCAAATTTGAAAGTCACAACTGTCCAAAATCGTCAGAATTTCCATTTCATTTCAATAAATGAAAAACCACCAAACAACATATCAAAATGAGATGTGAAACCAAAATACTCCAATGAATGGGGTAAATGTATCCATATAATGACTTAACTGAGAATTTCAAAATTTGAACCCCCTATTTATATTTTAAATCGTTTTGAAATAGTATTATTGTAACATTCCCTATCTAGAGACCCAAAACTAAGCGCTACAGATGCTGTAGTTATCTTTAGTAGTAGCTTTCGGCGACTAAATACGGCTATGTTAATGTTATCTATAATATCTGTAATGACCCACCTTTTTGGACGGCTTAAATCGACAATAAACCACACATGTCAACTCAAATAATTCAAAAGGGAGGATTGTTAATGGGGTAAATAAGAAAATAAGAGAAAGAAAAGAAAAAAACATAGAATCTCACAGCAGAATGACAAAATATAATAATCAAATAAACAGTTCATGAAGCTGTTTTACAAATACATTTGATTACACTTTTACAGTACAATCAGAGTTATATATACACATCAGGTACGATAGGATAATGCAGTGGAACAACATGATACAGTGGAATAATAATAATATAATGCTAAACTCTGTATTCGTCCTCCAGAAATAATGTCTTCAACGCTGAAAAGCTCAAGCTGACCCGAGCGTAATGAAAAGACAAAACACTCGAGTCAGAACTAAAAGAACTTATGTAAGTTAAATCAACAGTAAATAATTATAAGTGTAATGGCTTCAGAGGTGTTTACGGGATTTTACACCTCCTATCCAGTGTATAACGTGTGTACAATAACTTAAGAGATGTTTCGGGATTTCCATCTCCTATGGATCCGTTAAACTATTTATATGTAGTAATATACGCTATATAGATAGTATCTATCAGTAAGGTAAAGTATTAAAATAGCGTTAAGGCGTCACCCATATCCCCTTAACACATTTTATAAATGCAGTAGTCTATATAGTACTGTAAACTCCACCAAACCGATGGGCTATCAAGTAGCACTCTATATGTACGACACAAACCAAAATCGTAGTGGGCTCGATAAGTCATATGACAAGGCACACGAGGCAATGCTCATGGTAGGATTCTATCGTTTTACACTCCCGGACTGGTGGTAATGCGTAGCAGCTACTACCTCCCACCTCAGAACACACTCTCATAATCAAATTGAAGGTGGCCACCAAATCAATCACAAAGTAACAGATATGGTATCGAAGAAATGTGCCCGATCGGAGGAGCGACCTCACTTGGTCCGGTATAGCTCCTGTTTTAATCATATCAAGTTGGCCCGAGGGGGTCAGGGCTACATTCTTACCTCATACCAAAAGCATTCGCCAAACCATCCTACTTTATTCTGGATTCTCACCACGTGCACAGTTGTTAAAGTGGTTTCGGAATTGGCAGAGAGTATGACAATATCCGACTCCGGTCTCCTTAACAACCAAACGCTTATTTCACACCGTGGTCATTTTATAAACATTTTTAATAATAAATCCAAAGAAAAGTTTATACCTTCATATCAAGATATCCATATACTTATTCCAAAAGTATAAATATATTCATAAATACCGAGGAAGATTTCTTTCAATCAATTTTGAAAATAATTTATAAATCCCACTTAAACCATTTATAAATTATTTATATGCCCTAAAACCATTTATAAAGCTATTTATAAATTCCTAAAACAATTTACAACTCTTCCCTTTATCATAAACCTTTACAAATTCCTTTATACGCTTCCAAATCCCTTTATACAAGTTCTTTTGTAAACCCTTTATAAAATCCTTTAAACCTTAATAAACTTCTATATAAAACCGTTATAAAATCTTTTATAAAATCCTTTAAATCAGATTTAATTACAAATTCTTCTCTACTTAACTTCTTAAATTTTATTTATTAAAGTTATTATATAAATATATATATTTATTATATTAAATTAAAACTATATTTATTATATTAAAATAAATTTAAATAAATCTCTTAAAACTATATTAAATATTTTATTAAATTAAATTTTAAACTATTTAAATTATATATTTAAAAACTAAGTAAAATTATAAGTTAAAATCTTAAATTTAGATTTAAAACCATATATTAACTTATAATTTGAAACTTTAAAACATATAAATAAATTATTTTCCAAATATAACTTTTTTTAAATAAAACCATTAAAATAAATTTTAAAAATTGAATTTGTAAATCAAACATACATTCCATTTAGAAAATAATTTAAAACTGACCAACGGTGTCCGTATATAGTTTTCTACCTTATGGTCAAGCGATAGGGTATGTATCATTTCAAACTCAAAATGGTTAAATTTATCGGGTATATATCATTTCAACCCGTATCCCGAATAAACATTTCCAAATCAATAAAATCGCTCGGGTTTATCATTTCAACCCATAACGATTTTTCCTAATCTATAAGATCATTCGGGTATGTATCATTTCAACCCATAGTGATTTTTCCTAACAACATACATAATAAACATAACATCCAATCATCCAAATGTCAACAAATAAACATCCCTTATAATCAACATCCAAATCGGCCAATAAATCACAATAATTAACTGGTTATCAATATCAGGTATTTAACTATCAATTTAATTTTAATATTTATTTAAATGGCAATTTAATTCAATAAAATTCAATTTAAATTTAAAATGTCAAATTAAACTACCAAACAACAACCAAAAATATTATAATCACATAATAAATTTAATTTAACTAACATAAGACGGTTTAGTATTTGTGAGTGGGTTAAATCACTCACCTTTGATTTCTAGTCGATTTAAAATCCAAAAGAACGCCCAAATTTGAATAGTCTCCAAATGCACCCAAACCAGTTTCATGTTGTCCAGAATTTCAATACGAGTCCAATGGAAGAAACTGCACGTCAATCGAAGTTCATATGCAAAATTTATTAAGGTTAGAAGTTTCAGGGTCAAATTTCCAAATATAAAAATTACAGGAACTTTTTGCAAATTACTCTCTGGCTAGATCTAGTCAACGCCGAAACCACCTCCACCCATTCAATTTTGACCGCGATATCCCGTCACCTCGGAGCTATGTTTGCCATGAGACCACTTGCATCTGGAAGCTATCGACCTCCTCTACGCAACTGAACTGCCGACATCTCATATAGACGCTCCAATCGTCGCCAGTCGACGGTCAAAGTTGCAGCGATGATCAACTTCCAAGTCAGATCCCAGCCACACCGTTGCTCCATTCTTAAAATCAAAACTATATCTAGAATCTACTCATCGAGCTCTATAATACCCAGAAGTCGATTTCGCCAATTGATGCTCTGATCAAAAACCCCCAAATTGCCCCTCTTGACTTCGCCGTAACACCTTTGACCATGATTTCCGGTTGATACGAGCGTTGTTTCCAAAAACGAACACCACACGCTGACTCCATTCATCGACAGCTTCGAAATGGTATATTATATGATATGATTTTAAAGAATTTGAATTTTAATCACTTTATCTGTTTTGCTAATTGCCATTAGACTGCAATTAGGGTTGATTTCAAGATTAGGGATGAGAAAATGAAGTGGAGTATGCTTCTAAGGTTTTAGAAAAAACTATTTACATAGACAGATGGATAAGAATGAATGGACATATCTAATTGGGTCGAAACGATAACAATGACCCGTAAAGCCCGTTTCATCTCCGAAACGAAAATAGGTCATCCCATATATCAAAATATAGGTTTTCGATATTTTTAAACTCAATGGAACTAGTTTCAAACCCTAATTCCATTGTATACAGAAGTTAGCTTTTAAAATCAAATTATATTCATTTAAATTCTATTAATCGATTTCTACGCGTTTCGAGCTCGCCCGATCAATCGATAAGTCCGATCGCTACGAACCTTGAAATCCTACAATAATTAACCGTTACGGATCCGATGAAACTAGTTTCGTCGAAATCTGAGACGGTGGCCAAAACGACAAATTTTCACGTTAATTAAATAAATAATTATTAGATTGATTTAATCACCTTTAAATTCAAATTTAAAAGGTAACCATTTTATCATTCTTGATTAACCAAGAATTTATAATCTTTTAAACTACAAATTTCCATATAAAATCCAAGTTTTAAATATTACACAAATTTCAACGTTCAATTACAACTGTACTATAATCCTAGTTAATTATATTTTATATTCAAATAAATTCTTTTAATTCGATTTGCACTCTTATTATTGAATCAACTATTACCTTGTGAATATAATTAACATTAGTTTACATTTTATTACATTCTTATTCTACAGTTATCATTTTAACATATATTAAATGCAATATTTAAATTACATTAATTTCAATTGATTTACAAATAATTTCAAACAGATTAAATAACAAGATGATAATAAACCAATTGTTGTTCATTAATAATTTACATCTATTAACCTATTGTTTACAAACAAAGGTTGATAACTTACTTACCAAATATTGATACATTCTATATAAAAAAAATTTAGTTAATTACATATAATTTCTCTTTTTAATACAACATTGAATTTATTCCTTATTTACAATTATAACCAATTTAACTATACAATTATTTCAGTAAATTGAAATTACATTAAAATAATTGTCAATAACATTCAAACAACATTATTAAATCATAATCAAATTATTTTTCTCGTTAATAGATCATAAATTTTAATTTCTCACAATATTCAAAATCTTATTAAATTTAATATTTTTAATTATCAAAAATATGAGTCGTTACAATATCAGAAGCACTTGAATATGAAACAAAACACAGATTTCAAAACAACATTTTCTTCATTACATTCAAAACAGATGTTCCATATTCATCTTACATAATCCCAATACATTCCCAAGTACAGATAAAATATACTTATTACAAAATACGCCAAGAGTGGTATATGAATATAACCCCTTGGATTATCAGAGTCATATAGTCATAATAGACCCAATACAAACACAGTGGAAATACAACAAAACATAAAATTGCAACTCCTAAGTAGCTATCTGTTTGCCTCCTGCATGTCTCTGGTAGCCTTATTCATCATCCTACTAAAACCTGAAAAGACCTTAACCTGTAACGACCCGTAAATTTCAACGGTTTTAATAACGTAATTAGTTGAAATTTTTTGAAATTTTAAGCGATAAAATTTTGAAATAAAAATTTAATATTTGAAATACGTCTAGTTAAACATAGCAACTGGTAAATTTTCGTCCGAAAATATGGAAGTTTATTTCGCACGTAAATTTACTTCAATTTAATCAGTTAAAAAGCGTTGAAATAAAACGTTTTCAAAACCAAAATATTTTTACATAGAAAAATTCTAAACCATCTTCTGAGCAAGATTTCAGTTTGTCGTTTTTCAAAATTCGGACATCTTTGGCTCCGTCGTTCTTATTTTCTACAAAGTAGCAGTATTCTGGTATCGATATCGATTTTTATCGGATGATCGTACCACTGATTTCTATATTCCGTTTTGATCGTCTCGTCGTGCCGATCTCTACGGTATATTCGATTGTTAAATTCGGAGTTCCGGTGTACGTTGCACTTTGCGTAACGCCTACCGTGTCGGTTTCGAATTGGTCCTTTTGTCTTCCGGTGACTATTCATTTCTTAACGTTTAAGCCAAGAGCCATTGGCAATTAATATTTTGAATTCCAACAGTGACTTTCACTGTTCCCTAGCTTCAAATTAAATTTTGGTTCGTTTGCACATTATCTGGGTTCACCTTAATACCATATCGTTTGTTTTATCTTCTTCCATCTCTCTACTGTTCGAAAAAAAATAAAAATTGGAGAACATTTTCCCGCATCCATTTCCGCCTTCATCGAACATCTCAAACCCGAGTCTTCCACCTCACCGCACGTGCTCCCATGCCACACCCAGTCTTCGCCTTCCACAGCCGGCGGCACACCAGCAGCTTCGCAGACCCTCCTCCGCCTGCAACCAACTTTCCACCGTGCTCTCCTCACCTTCACCACCCTAACAGTTCATCCTCCTCCCAGATCTGCATCTCCAAACCCACGCCCTTCAACCTTGCAGCAGCTCCATTCCCTTAGCCTTTCACATCCGCTCTACACCTCCTCCTTGAATCGCTGAGACTCCTCCACGCAGCCACCTGACCGCTGTCGACCAACAGCTACCCCTCCTTCGTCCACCTCACCTGCATCTTCTCATCAGCCTTCGGTTACACTCGTTCCACCATTTTCATCTCCCTCCACCGTTTATGTAAGTATATATTGATATGAGTTATGAATGATATATTACATATAAAAGTTTATATAAGATTCATCTATATTTTTGTTTTGATATATAAAGCTTTTGCAAACTTGTATAGTGTTCTGAAAACTCTACAGTATGATATATATACCAGTGGGCATGTGTGTGTGCAGTGTATATGCGTGTGAGTTGTAAATATATCATATTTTATCTTATATAATATTAGTATGGTATATAAATTCATGTATATTATATAGTTTATGTGAATACCAAAGTGGAACCCATTATTTAAAGATGTAGCTGCTGTCCATATATGTTTTATATCTTGAAGTTGTACATATATAGATCATTGTCTGTATTATATGTTAAGTATTTTATGATTTGAAAAGTTGGCAGCATTGGCCTATATATATTATATATGTATTTATAACTAGATCTAGTTATACATTTTATTTTTGTTTTTATTTAGTCTGTCTTATAGGTTATCCATTTATAACTATACTGTCTTAAGCTTAAAAAGAAATAATGTTTTAGTAAATAAGACTAGAAAAGTTAACTGATTGTTCCAATTAAAGGCTACACCAGCCTTGGATTTATGTTTACATTTTGTTTTATCTACTATGTATTTTGAATGTGGTTTGACATTTTGTAAGATTAATAAAATGATGTTCGGCTCCTTTTCAAAACTTACGTATATCACGTGAGAGGCCTATATAATTGCATGTGAGGTTTGTTCGGCGCTCACCTTTGCTTCATATTTTGTTACTTATATATATTTGGAAAAAAAAAATGTCTTAAGAAACAACAATGTAAATATATATGCGTAAGATATATCTGCTGTGAAAGTTATACTATGGTTTTACCCGTGCATATATATCTTTATATATTGAATTTATATATCGGTTTGAAGCATTTATTTCCTGAGATGTTTTTACTTGTAACAATTATATATTGGTATACCAATGATATATTTAGTTTTAAGAAACGATTTCAGTTACTGTACATGTAATATAATAAGTGTGTGCGTAAAAAAAAAAAGTTATTGTGATTTTGAAATGTTTATAGATTTGATTTTTGACATATGTATATATGTTTAAGTTAATATCGATTTTTAAATATATATGTTGGAAAGATTTTATATATATTTAAGTAAGCTTTTGGTATTGATCATCTTGTGAAGTCTGCATATATAATAGCATGCAATTTGTACATATAAATGTTCATTTGTGTATATATATATATTCAAAGTTATTGTAGGTAAATTTAGTAAATCTGGTTTTCACTGTCTTATGTATTAGATTTTATATTAGTATATATTGATTTAAAAAAAATATAATATGTATATGTGTTTGATTTCAAGGTATATATATTTTAATCTAGGATTTATTTAAATGTATATGCATTTTGAATATTGGGTTTAAGGAAAATATTAATACAATATACATCTCGTCTAATTTTTTTTATCAAGTTAATTTGATTCGTCCCCATCAATTTCTGTTATCAGATCTACTTGCTGAATTCGTGCCAATATAGCTTTGATCTGAAATTCGTGCTTGGATTCGTAACTCAATGTCAGTGCCTGTATCAGTGCGCGTTTCCGTGTCATCTCCCGTTCGTCTCTAACCTCGAAAGGTGAGCACTCTCTCACGATTAACGTTCTTTATTTATTAGATTTGATTTCAATTGAAACGACAATTGAAATATGCAACTGTTAGTTAATTACACTGTTATATATGCTATTACCTGTATCAGTTCACCTGTGACATCTGACACCATTATCTGTTAATTATTTATGCGATGATAATACAGTTTGGCTGATAATTGATTGATTATTGATGTTTATATTGGACGTTAAATTGTTAATGTTAAAATGATATGAAATTGAACTTGATATAGGATAATTAAATGTTAAATATTGATTAACTGACATTTGTATAATATGACCCCTTTTTACTGTTGAATTTATTGACACGTAGGATTTGTTTAATTACACTTTGAACCACTGAATGTATGTTGTTAAACTGATGATGTATGAAATTGTAAATTGAATGACAAGTGAAAACCGTAATGTAATAATCTTTAATCTACATGAAATGATAGTGTAGATTCTAGAAAAAATTATATTAATTCGTACAAATAACAATGCGAATTAATACGGTTATTTCGGGATTATTTGAATTGATTATTGGATTGATATTGGTTGTTGTTGTTGCTTGTTTATTTACTTTGACACCATCCCAGTTATCACACTGCAAGTTCCCTTTGATATGTTTTGATTTTGAATTGAATTGGAATCGGGTTGAAATGATAAATACCCAAAATTGAATTTTGACCTAGGATAGAAAATTAAATAAACCCGATTGGTCAATAACTTGATTTTGAAATAAGATAAGGATTTTATTTGAATAAATAATATGGTTTTGAAATGAAGTTGAAATTTGAATTTAAGGGAAAGGAAATGTTAATGTTTAATAATCTGAAACAAATTATTAAAAATGTAATTGATGAAAGAATGTTGTTTAAGTTGAGAAACTATTGAGTTAAGTTGGAAATTATAATTAAGTTTGAAATTATTAAACTTTGAAATTATTTAATAATTAAGTTTTGAATTATTTAATAATTAAATAAGATTGAATTATTTAATGATTAAATTAAATTGAATTTTGAATAAGTGAATTTTACTTCGTAATACTTGAAATTGAGTTTCTTTATTTATAAAGTTTGGAAAATCATTTAAGTAAGTAAATAGGTGAAATTGAATTTCTTTAACAAGAAATAAAATGTGATATTTTTGGAATTAATGTAAGACTTGAAATTTAAAGAATTTGATTTGATGAATTTAATTTAATTCAAAATTGTAAGTTTTGATTTAATGAAGTTGAACTTAAGAATGGATTTAATGAATTGGAAATTTAATAGAAATTGTTTCGAATGGCAAATTTATTTAATGAATATTGAATGAAATCGATAAATGAATTTAAATTGATTTAAATGTTAAATTAAATTTATTTAAATGATTTCGGAATGAAATTTATATACGAACTTGAATCAATATTTGAATTGTTTTAAATAGAAATTGAAATTGAATTATAAGATTTTGAAACGGAAAATTGGAAGTTTTGAAATGAAAATTTGGAAATTGTTTTAGGAAGACAAATGAAATGTTGATTTACGAATTCTATTTGAAATTGAAATTGATTTGGTTTTTGAAATATATAAACGACCAATCGGTGTAATAATTACGAAAGTTATTAAAGAGACCGGGATCGGTAATGGATATACTCTCTATCTGAACCGAAACCACTTTAATAACTATACGCGGAGTGTTGATCCAGAACGAAGTGGATGGTTTTGATGAACGCGTTGACTGAAGAAAGAGAACGATTTTGGATGACCCTTGACATGACTAAAACAGGAGCCACGCCGGGCCATTGAGGATCGCCATCTCTAGCGGACACACTTCTTCGATACCATATCTATTACTTTTGTGATTCGATTTGGGTGCACCCCTCGATTTGGGAGTGTTGTTTCGCGGTGTTGGGGTAGTAGCTGCTATGCCCAACATCAGTCCGGATCAGGCAACTACTAGTATCCTAGTTGGTATCGCCTCATGTACCTTGTCATACTGATTATCCTATTCGCGACCACTACGATTTTGATTTGTACCTTTAGTATATGGATTGCCCTCTGGTGACTTCCGGTTTTGGGGAAACTACGGTCTTGTATATGCTTTTGGGAATAAACAGGTTAAGAGGTGTATGGGCCCTGCTTAACCCTACTTTGATATCTTTATATTACTGATAGACATTATCTACTTAGCGTACATTACTACCTAGTAGATAGTTTAACGGATCCTTAAAGGATGGTTATTCCAAACATCCTTTGAGTTACTTGTATTTCAATTGCTATTTCACTTGAGTTGGATTTATTAATATAAGAATGTTAATCCTGACTCGAGTGTCTTGTGTTTTTGCTTTACGCTCGGGTCAGACTGAGTAGTTCAGCTTTCGAGACTCACCTTTGGAGTTGGAGCTTCGCTTGAGATCCAGCTATCTATCCAGCTTTCAGATATTCGATGATTCCAGTGATGTATTCTGATTTGTATCTGTTACTCTTCCGTTGTATCTAGTTTAACTCTGATGTATCGTATTACTCTTCTGTTGTAAACTCTGATGTATTTTTATATATTCATATAGTAGCTTCATGAACTACTATCTCTTTTATTTCCGCTGCATTTATTACTCTGTGTCTGTGATCTGTGATTATATCTATTTACTGTATATGTTCAGTTTTGCCAAATTTAAATTAACCACGCGGTATTTTGAGCAATTCAACTCCGGCATGAGTGTCTACCTATACACTTATAATGGACGCGAATGGTCCAAAATATTGGGTCGTTACATAACCCCTCAGGCTACTCAAATCAATTTTTGAGCATGCAAGAGTTTAAGAGGAAAACATAAACTTTAAGTCAGATATAAAGCCTGGTATGAATAATACTATACATCCCGGTTTAATGTGTTAAGTGAGACCACGCTGCTTAGTTGAACAAGTTTCCTCTAACTAACATCCTTTTAAAACATATCTTTGCAAAACCTTTTCCTGTAACCAAAACTGGTTAAAATACTATAAAGCATCATTATGCAATCATACATAAATATCAGGTAATAAATGAACTATCTGTTCAAACACATAAATTTTGTTTGGCTGACTTTTAACCTTTGGCTGACTCAGGCCTACCAGATAACATATCAAAATAATCTAACATCTGATAGACATTACTGCTTCTGGACGATCTGTCCTTAACTATCTATTAAATCTTCTCTTCTAGACGATCTGTCCCTAACTTAATCATCTTCCAGGTCTTCCTGATCCCAATGGTTTTTGCGGGCTCACTAATATCCTATATGTATACAAATATATATTACTTTCTGTGTGTAACTATAATTTTAGTCTACCTGACCAAACCTACACACTGGAATTTTGGACAATAATTAGCTGGGGCCAATAGCTAATGTATAGGGCACGACCCTATACCAATCCTATTTAGTAGTCTACTATCTGAATCATTTTCACTTAGGGATACCTTCCTAAAATTTTCCTTGAAAAACCTTTTTCAAAATGATTTAAAACCTTTAAATCAACTCAATCAAGGAAAATACATATGCTTTATGCTTTACACAAAATCATCTTGCCATGCTATATATATAACTTACTCAATTCTTTGTTGATGAAAACATTTTACATTAGAAAGTACCCCTTTTGATCCCAGTGAAAGTACCCATTTCAAACCATTGAAAGTATCTCTTTCGAAAACAAGTTAAACCCTTAATTTATCTAGGCCGAATGGTCAAACCTTTCCTTTCGAAACCATTCTCTTAATCTCTTTCAAAACCTTGAAATACCTTTTCCTTCGAAAGTTAAAAACGTTAGACATCATATTTAAGGGATGGTTTCAATGATTAAAATGAAGAATTTTTTTGAATAGTTGGAGGGTTAAAATGAGAAATGGAATTTAAATAACTAGAAACAGTTGAACTGGAATAAAAATTAATTTGTATAATACTCAATTTCATTTTAAACATATATAGCTTACCTAAAATATAAAAAAAGTTAAAATGAATGTGAGTGTGTAATTGAAGATTGTACAGGAGAAAACTTAAGTAATAAGATGTTCAAACTAAATTTGATTAATAGAAATGTGTAACTAATAGGTGAATTTGTGTAGTATTTAATTACATTGGAATCATTAATAAAACCTACCTGGGAAAGGTCTGAATGTAATTGAATAGTATACAATATTAATTGTAAGTAATAAGATGTCCAAAAATGACATTTTGTTAAGGGAATTTATAAATAATAAATTGGATAATAAATTGAATAATGAAAAGAGAATAAATTTGTTGAATAATATAAGGGTTATAATAAATGTTTATACACGTAATATATGTTGCAAAATATATATTAAGTGAAATAAACTAAATAAATAAAGGAGAATGCTAGTTAAGAAAATAAATACGAACTGAAGAATAGTTATAATTGAATTTTAAGTGGAATCAACTTAACCGAAGGTAAATGGAGTAAATAAATAAGTTGAATATAATAGATTTTGTTTTGGAAGAAATTTTTTGTAACAAATGTTAATAAATTTAAATTGAAGCAATTGAATGAAAATTTATTGATTAAATAAGATGGGTGGAAACCAAATTTGTTAAATATTAATCAATTTGAAACTAATGAAATTTATGGTTTTGAATTAATTATTATATCTAACAATATATATTTTGAATCTATCTTTCCTTTGGTTTGTTCTATTCTCCTATCTTGTTCCTTTTCGAGGACGAAAAGTTTTGAGTGGGGGAGAGTGTAACGACCCGAATTTTTTTTCCGGTTTATTTAACGTAATTTACTGAATTTTTGTGAAATTTTAAATAATTGAATTTGGCAATGAAAATTTGATATTTGGTATGCGTCTATTAAAACATAGCAAATGGTAAATTTTCATTGGAAAATATGAAAGTTGGTTTTATTGTGTAGTTTTCAATTTCAAATTTTAAATCAGTTAAATTGATGAAAAATAAATTGTTTCGAAATCTGAATATTTTTATATAATAAAATTTTAAATCATTTTCTGAGTGAGACGTCATATTTCGTTTCATCAAATTTGGATTGCTATAGCCCCGTTTATCTTATTCTCGGCGAACTTGCAGCAGTTCAGCAACGAAATATCGACTTTTGATACGTTGACCGTATCGCTGATATCTGTGTACCATTCTATTTTTCTCATCATGCTGATCTTCGTAGTATATTCATCTGTGTGTTTCGTCATCCGGTACGCAGTGAATTTTGCATAACGACTAACCGTATCGGTACCCGTCTTGGTTTCAAAATGTCTGTTCGTTTACCCATCGGCTGAAAAAAACAACCATTTGATTTTATTACCCCTATAAATTCAGTTTTGACTATTTCCATTCCTATCTATTCAAATTTTTGGTAGCTCGTTTCCCCTTTTGTCATATCTTTGCATTCTGTTCGAATATATATAAAATGGGTTTGAATTCCCTTCAGATATATTTATTTGCCTTGTCATTTCCCTTCCATCCACTGCCATGAAAAGTGAAAACAGCTCATCTCCTTTTTTTTAAAATATGCAACGCATATATAATTGTTTTGAAACGATAGTTTCCTGCATGTCTTCTCTAGCTCCCACTCTCGCATTTCTTCCCTCGGCCATTTTTTTTCTTTTGCCTAACCGTGCTCCGCCTCACATCACTTCCACCGCCTGACACTTCAACACCCCTCACCAGATCGGCAGCATTACCTACCGATCACCATGCCTCGTTCACCGTTCCTTGCCTCTCATCACAACGCCAAACCCACCCAGACTTCCATCCCGCAACCAGTCCACGCAAGCATCCGCCATGGCTTCAACTCCAAGCCTTCCGCCCACCATCAAGATCCTCCGCTCCTCCTCTGTTTTCTCTTTGCCTTGCTTGTGCTAACCACCGCCTTCCCACCATTGAGTTGCTCCTCCCCTCACCTTGCCTCATCGGCCAGTCATCTTCACCGAGCAACCGGCCACACCACCTTGCTCCCCTCGCCGACCAACCCTCCAGTGCCGAGCTCGATTTCCCACCACCTCATCCAAGCCTGGCACCACCTGGTTCGTTATATATGTAGTATATATATAATATATTATATATATATAATTGTTTATATTATGGGTTCTATGGTTTTACATTTTTCTTATTCATAGTTTTTATATATACATAGTTATACTTTGTAATCTTGTTTTCTTTTTGCTGTGAGGAAAAAAAATGAGTTACAATTTCTCAGTTTATATTTATGTTAAGTATTCCTTATCTAAAAGTACTGTTATATATATATATATAAAAAGTGTGAGTTTATTATTTTATAGATATAAGTTTGCATTCATGTACTTTCAGCCTTTATTCCATTCTTCCAGCCATGTCCTATTTGCACGTGCCCATACCTGCATTATTGCTTGTATAAAGATATATGTTGCGTCTATTTTTGAGTGTATATATATATATATATTTCAAAATAAAGTTCATAGTGTTTATATATATGTTGAGAATAATAATGAATTTAAGGTATATATATATTACGTTTACTGTATGAAGGGTTTTATAATATGTGATTTTTAAGGAAAAATATATAATATGATGATAGTTTTGATTGTTATATGTTTTCACCTATATATATATATATATGTGTGTGTGTGTGTGTGTGTGTGTGTGTGTGTTTTATGATGTATCATATATATACACATAGATATTTTGATTTTAAATGTATATATGAATATCTTGATTTTAATATATATATATATATATATTTTGATTTTTTTGTATTCGATGTGTTTAAGAAATAATGATTTTAAAAATATATATAAAGAATTTATTTTTAATATGTGTTTTAAAATTTTAGACTTAAATATATATATATATATATATATATAAATATATATATTTGTTTCATCAATCTATAGTCCATCTTGACTTACATCCTCAATATCGAATTTATCGCAGCAATTCCCAGCTTGTCGCTATCCCGCTAGTCATAACTGTGTCTGTATCCATGTACGTGTCTATGTCATCTCCTTCACCATCGTCGTTCTCTAGCCTAGAAAGGTGAGAAATCACTCACGATTAACATTGTTATATTTAATAAAATTAATTCACATTGAAATGACAATTGAAATATGCTGTTAAATTTGAACTGTTAATTATATAATTGCTATATACGATATGCCATTATTTGTAACTGTTCACCCGTGACATATTACACCATAACCTGTCATTTATATTATGATTTAAATTGTTATTGATGATATATGCCTGTTGTTGATATGTTATATTATTAACATATTTGTTTTCACTCTGCAAGTTCCTTGTTAGTTTTGAAATCCCTATGGGTTGAAATGATACATACCCGAACGATTTTATAGATTAAGGGAAAATCGTTATGGGTTGAAATGAGAAACCCAAGCGATTTTCATTGAATTTAATTTTGGGATTTCGGGTTGAAATGATATACATTCGTAAATATTAAATTATTGCAGATTGAAATGATAAATATTCGTATCATTTGACCATAGAATAGAAAATTATATACGGACACCGTTGGTCTATTTTGGAAAAATGTTTTTTAGAGTTTTGGAAAAGAAATATATGGATTTTATTAAATATTGATTCTTAAATTATAATATAAAGAATTTATTTTAATATATGTGTAAAATTTAGATTTTTAAAATTATATGTTTTGGAAATTTTAAATTTATAAGTTAGTTTTGACAATATAATTTTTAAGATTTTTCTTATAATTTTATTATTTTAAAAATATATAAAATAAGATTTAATACAAAATAAATTTAATAATAAGATTTAATTTAATAATATTTAATTTAAATGGTTTATAATATGTTTAAGTGTTTATTTAAATTTATAGTAATATTTTAAAAAATAGATTTTCAATAAATTTAACAATAGAGGTTAGGAAGATAACTTAATGTTGACTTGGAATTTAAATTGGTTAATAATTGAATTTAAATAAGAATTGATATAAACTTATTGATTTTGGAGGTTTTGAAAGGTATGATTTATTGATTTGATAAAAACGATTAAATGAATATTCTCAACTTTAAATAAAACTGAGACTGAATATTTAATATCGATTTGAGATTTTAATAAATTGTTATTGAAAAATGATTAAGTGAATATTTTCCAATTTGAATAAAATTAAGGTTAAATGTTGAAATATAAATGAAACGTGTATTGTAAATGCTTGGATATATAAACTTTGGATCTTATTGGATTTGAAATGATAGTTCAAACCTGGATTTGAAATCGATAAAAATTGAAATGGTTTATTGAGAATTTGAATTGAACCTTAACCTTTTAAAATTTAAAGTGTCGAACAAGGATTGATTTAAATTGAATTTTGGAATTTAAGCCGATTTGAATCGATTTGTGAAATTGGGGAAACTATTTTTATTATATAAAGTATTTTTAATATATATAAACTATTTTAATATATATAAACTATTTTAATATACAAATTATTTTAATATATAAACTATTTTAATTTATAACTATTTTAATATATATATACTATTTTCAATATCTAAACTGTTTAAGTCAAGTGTTATGATTTCAAAGTGTTATGATTTCAAAAGTGTTATTATTTCCAAAGTGTTATGATCTCGAAAATGTTATGATTTCGAAAGTGTTATAAATTTAAAAGTGTTACGATTCTGGAAATGAATATTACTTAAAGTGAATAATAATATCGAATTGATATGGTTTTGAAATGAATATGATATTTTGATATGAAGTATGAACTATTTGAAATGATATGACCATGGTATGAAATATGCGGTTGGTTGTTAAAGAGACCGGGATCAGATATTGTCATACTCTCTGCCAATACCGAAAACCACTTTAACAACCGTGTACGTGGTGGATATTCCAGAACGAAGTAGGATGATTTGGCGACGATTCTATATGGTATTTACGTAGCCCTGACTCCCGTGAGTCAGCTTAATATGGCTAAAACAGGAGCCATGTCGGGCCAAGTGAGGTCATTCTTCCTATCGGACACATTTCTTCGATACCATTCTATTACTTTGTGATTTGATTGGGTGCACCTTTGATTTGGGAGTGTGTCACGAGGTGGCGGTAGTAGCTGCTATGCGTTACCACCAGTCCGGATCCATAAACGGTATATCTACCTTGGCATTGCCTCGCGTGCCTTGTCACATGCCCTATCGTGCCTTCTACGAGTTTTTTTTTGTGTCGTACCTATGGAGTGCTCCCTGATAGCCTACATGCGGGTGGAGTTTACAATATCTGTATAGACTACGACATTATATAAAATGTGTTAATGGGGATATGGGTAATGCCTTAACGCTATTTTAATACTTTACTTTACTATATACATATTATAATAGCGTATTGTACTATATAGTAGATAGTTCCACGGATCCTTAGAGGATGGGTATCCCAAACATCCTTTGAGTTAGTTGTATTTCAGTTGACATTTCACTTGAGTTAAATTTACTGATATAAGAATGTTAATCCTGACTCGAGTGTTTTGTGTTTTTCTTTATGCTCGGGTCAGACTGAGTGTCAAAGCATTTGAGACTCACCTTTAGAGATTGGAGCTTTTCTTGAAGATCTGTTTCATCTTTCCAGTTTTTTTGTTCAGAATTGTCATCTGTTTTTATTCGAGACTACATTGTATTCAAGATAATCTATTGTATTTTATTTCAAACTCTAATGTTTATATAGTAGCTTCATGAACTATTTATCTATTCCGCTGCTTATTGTTGTAATACTCTGTGTATGTGATTCTGTGATTGATTTATTTACTGTATATGCTAAGTTTTGCCAAATATAAATTAATAATCTGTCGTTTTGAGCAATTCAATTCTGACATGTGCGGATGTGAATGGTTCAAAATACCGGGTTGTTACAAAACGCTTATATCGGTTCAAAGTGGTTTTCGGATAATATATCTAATCCCAGTCTCTTCGAACCGACAACGATAGTTTGAAACTGGCCAAGTTTGATAGTCGGTTAATACTATCAAATAAACCACAATCTCACTGATTTATTTCCATAGCGGAAACCAACATTGGTTAAGTACATAAGTGTAACGCCCCACTCTGAGACCCACTGTAACAAAGAGTATTACGGGAGTAATACTGTCTGTTAAAGCGGAGAATAGAGTATAGTGGAAGCGACCATCTATAATCAAGCTATAACTATCTACCGAATACGTCGAAAGGTGGAATCTATTTAAATTTTTCTCAATCAGGTGGTTCGACATATTCGGTAAATACTTATAACGAAATTACAAATGGCTAAAGATCTATCAGGACAAAGCATAATAATAAATGATAAAAACATCACAGAACAGAATCACATAACAGATATAAAATCCCAGAACAATACATCATCAATACAGATCCAAATATCATAAGTGGGTACAAAGCCACTGCTCACACATGTGAGTCAAAAATATGTACATATCAAAGTCTGAATAATAAGAGAGTAGCGGAATAGTGGACAAATAAAAGCGCTATCTATCAGCATAGCAGATAATGTCCAAGCGGAAGCACAGAAGCTAAGTCCAGAGACCTAACCTGAAACAACTCGGTCTGACCCGAGCGAAAACACTCGGGTCAGGCTAGCTAAACAATCAGTAATAACTGAGATGTGTAATAATGCGGTACATAAGTAAAACAGTACTTATCCAAAGAGAAGTATATTATGAACCACATGAATATAATGACGATCCCTAATCATCAATAAACAATAAAAATCTCCAAAGAGAAATCAACACCAAAGTGTAGAATAAATAAAATCGCCTCATATCATCGGCGTAGCCAAAACTATAAAAAGATTCCCATAGGCAATAATCCCAAGAGTGACCAGAGTCTGTAATCAATGCCCAAGCAAAGATCGATGCTCCAAAGAGCAATGGGGATATACTGAAAAATCAATGAAATCAAACACTGAAAAGCAGTGTCCAGAGACACTGTGAATCCACAAGGTAATCGCACTTACATCGTATGGTTCCATAGAACCAACGCCGAATGGCGGTACTCGAATGGATATAAAAATATCAGATAATACAAGTTTTGCACGTGCACCGACCAGAGTCGTTGTTGCCAAGTACTGTAGAGTTGTGATCGATCACTCGCACCGATGCGAAACGCGCGAGACGGCGAGATCCTTCCCAGAAGGATAAAGGCCCAGAGGCACACGCCGAAAAATAAACTGCTCCATAGAGCAGGTGTCCAGAGACGGTTGCCCAGAGGCGTGGTGACCCAGAGGTCCAGTACTGGCCGCCCAGAGGCTAATGTGTCACTAACTTCTTGGAGAGGAACCCGCAAAGTGTTAACAATAAGTCCCATACCCCACGTTCGCACTAAACGGTTTCCTAACCAATAGCAAGCTCACACTCCAAACAATAAAAAGTCTACCTCATATCATCGGTAAACTAGACCCAAAGGTCAAAACGATCAATCGAATAGGTCGGGGATTAACCGGAAAGAAAATACACACGGTTTCCATAGGCCGGAGATTTCCTAACCGTTTAAGCACCTTTCCACTTCGCTCGACGTGCTAAAAGTGAGTGTGAGATTTTTATTATAGAAAATAATGGTGTAAAACGGATTTATAATTGATTTTCGGAATCACTTTTAAAACGGTCTTTTGAAAGGTCTCCTTTTATGGAGTAATTAATTTAATAATTAAAATAATATTATATAATAATTTTCAAAAGCCATTTAGGAGTGAAAAATCTTTTGAAAATGATTCATAAAACCCGTGTACGAAATCTAGAGACAAATCTCAAAGAAATCAATGAAAACCAGAAAATCATCAAAAATATTCTAAGTGTTTGTAAACATTCAAAAACAGCTGTGAACTCAAGTTCGATAATTTATTTGGACCAGCAAACTGTGTCCAAATGTCATGAAAATTTGCAGGCATGTAGTCCAACATCCCTACTTTAATATGCAAAAAGAATTTCTGGATTCCAAGTTGAGACGAAGTGGCAGCGACGTCTCAAAGTTGGACCCAGAACAAGATTTACACTGTTTACAAACAGCGACTAGAGTTCAACTTCGACACGAAATTCGAAGTACCAAACGAACTCCAATGTTGTCCAAATTTTCCTGAGATGGAGTTCGGAACTCCACCTTTCTAACGAGACCAAAAACGTTGAATTCCGACTTCCGATGCGAACGTGGAGGCATCGCGGAGTGGCGCTCAAAAGCTGGAAACAGAAGGGATATTTGATTTTCATTCTAAGTGTTTGACCATTCAAAAACTGCTGCGAACCCAAGTTCGGCAATTTATTTGGACCAGCAAACTGAATCCAAATGACATGAAAACTGGTATGAATATAGTCCAACATCCCTACTATAAGTTGCAAAAAGAATTTCTGGAATCCGAGTTGAGACGAAGTAGCAGCGACGTCTCAAAGTTGGACCCAGAACAAGATTCACACTGTTTACAAACAGCGTCAAGAGTTCAACTTCGACACGAAATTTGAAGTACCAAAAGAATGCCGATGATGCCTAAATTTTACAGAGATGGAGTTCAAAACTCCACCTTTCCAACGAGACCAAAAACGTCGAATTCCGACTTCGGATGCGATCGTGGCGGCATCGCGAAGTGGAGAAAAAAATCTGGAACAGGATTTAAAAAAAAATTATTTATTATTTTTTTTTCTTTTTTTTTCTCGGGGCAGTGGTAAGAATGTACAATTTTAAGCAAAATAACTTCGAAATTTCATGAAACTCAAAACATGAAAGTTTTAGCTCTAAATCTAAGCTTTCCAGAACATCCAAAATTATTAGATTTGGATAAGAAACGAGAGAGATACATGCAAAACAATATCAGATTGAAACTCAAGATAACTTGTTAAAGACAGAATTGGTCTTCTGTCTTTGAACGCATTTCAGGTCATCTAAATGGCAATATTACAGAAAACTCACTGAACAAAAATTGTAATATATGTTTTAAGCTTTCCGGAACATCCAAAATTATCTAATTCGGATCAAAAACGAGTAACTTATGGCCAAATCAATTTCAGGGTTTGTCAGGTCAGCGACAAACAAACGTGATTTCGACCATTGAAACCACAAAATTAGGCAAAGCTCAAAACATGAAAGTTATAGGCTATAGAATAAGCTTTCCATAACTTCAAGAAAATCTTAATTTCGATTTAAGATGAATGAGATATGCCTAATTTACTAATAGCAATAAACTAATTATAATTTCAGCTAGCATATATTACTAATCAATAGTAATTACCTTAATGAGGCAAAAGAACAAATAGTATTTGTGCACAATTAAGCAAGCCAAAAGCCTCAACCTCCAAGCAAAGATCAAGAGACTTCAAGGACCCAAAATCAACAAAAAAATAAAACAATGATTATAACATGAAGGTTGAGATAAATATGAGTTAAGAAGGAAGATTAGATAATATGAGAGATTGCATTACCTTTCTTTTTTTTTTCTAGGATTAAACTAATTTATAAAGAGAAGGAGATGGAGCTTCTAAATGGAGGCCATTAATTTTGTTTAGATCTAGGTTTTGAAGTTATGAAGAGGAGGGTTAGGGTTTGGATGGGTTTGAGATATTATAAAGGAGTGGGTTAGGCTAATGGGTAATGGTAAGGGGTTTTAGAAACCCATTAGGACTTAGTTTATTTTCTAATGTTATCATGTGAACCAAAATCCTAAGAAGCATTCTATTTTTAATTAAAACCTTATAATTGTCTTATTTAGCCCATTAACCCATAATCACTTTAAAATTCCCCTTTTAAATATTAAATTCCAAAAATATTAATTTCCCCATTTTTTAAACCCAAAATACTGTAATTTGCAAACCAATTGCAAATTTAAATTCCCAAAATTTTTGTTTAGCTCCCTTTCCACTTAAAATCATAATTTTAATTTTATTATTCGGTAATTGCAATCTCAGGGTTGTTACAGACTCCCCCCCTTAAGAAAATTGCGTCCCCGCAATTCCTTAAATATAGAAATCGTTTATAACATCTAATCCACAACGTGCAGATTCGCACGGAAAGAAAATCCACAAAGATCAATATTTATATTCTCACAGAGCATGCTAAGGGTCGTGGATCCACCCATGGGATTCACAATCCTTAGTGAAGAAACCCTACAAGTAACATGCAAAGATAAAGTATCAACTAGTTCCTTTGATACGAATGAGTGAGAGACACCCGTATCAAAAGAACTCTAATAGACTGATCGTGAAATAAAATAGAACCTTCGAGAACGGAAGGATGTGTACCTCGAGGCTGAGATGAAGATGCGAGTTAAGCACGATTTCAAAGATAGATAATTCAAATGGAATACTACGGAATATAAATGTATTCCTAAACATATTCCTAACTTATCTATCCAATGTCATGAGGAAAGGGCTTTGTAATATTCGAATCATACTAGGATGTATTGTACTAAGTGTTACTGTTCTGTGTTTATTATGCTTATTCCTGAAACCAAGCTCTGATACCAAGCTGTAACGCCCCACTCTGAGACCCACTGTAACAAAGAGTATTACGGGAGTAATACTGTCTGTTAAAGCGGAGAATATAGTATAGTGGAAGCGACCATCTATAATCAAGCTATAACTATCTACCGAATACGTCAAAAGGTGGAATCTATTTAAATTTTTCTCAATCAGGTGGTTCGACATATTCGGTAAATACTTATAACGAAATTACAAATGGCTAAAGATCTATCAGGACAAAGCATAATAATAAATGATAAAAACATCACAGAACAGAATCACATAACAGATATAAAATCCCAGAACAATACATCATCAATACAGATCCAAATATCATAAGTGGGTACAAAGCCACTGCTCACACATGTGAGTCAAAAATATGTACATATCAAAGTCTGAATAATAAGAGAGTAGCGGAATAGTGGACAAATAAAAGCGCTATCTATCAGCATAGCAGATAATGTCCAAGCGGAAGCACAGAAGCTAAGTCCAGAGACCTAACCTGAAACAACTCGGTCTGACCCGAGCGAAAACACTCGGGTCAGGCTAGCTAAACAATCAGTAATAACTGAGATGTGTAATAATGCGGTACATAAGTAAAACAGTACTTATCCAAAGAGAAGTATATTATGAACCACATGAATATAATGACGATCCCTAATCATCAATAAACAATAAAAATCTCCAAAGAGAAATCAACACCAAAGTGTAGAATAAATAAAATCGCCTCATATCATCGGCGTAGCCAAAGCTATAAAAAGATGCCCATAGGCAATAATCCCAAGAGTGACCAGAGTCTGTAATCAATGCCCAAGCAAAGATCGATGCTCCAAAGAGCAATGGGGATATACTGAAAAATCAATGAAATCAAACACTGAAAAGCAGTGTCCAGAGACACTGTGAATCCACAAGGTAATCGCACTTACATCGTATGGTTCCATAGAACCAACGCCGAATGGCGGTACTCGAATGGATATAAAAATATCAGATAATACAAGTTTTGCACGTGCACCGATCAGAGTCGTTGTTGCCAAGTACTGTAGAGTTGTGATCGATCACTCGCACCGATGCGAAACGCGCGAGACGGTGAGATCCTTCCCAGAAGGATAAAGGCCCAGAGGCACACGCCGAAAAATAAACTGCTCCATAGAGCAGGTGTCCAGAGACGGTTGCCCAGAGGCGTGGTGACCCAGAGGTCCAGTACTGGCCGCCCAGAGGCTAATGTGTCACTAACTTCTTGGAGAGGAACCCGCAAAGTGTTAACAATAAGTCCCATACCCCACGTTCGCACTAAACGGTTTCCTAACCAATAGCAAGCTCACACTCCAAACAATAAAAAGTCTACCTCATATCATCGGTAAACTAGACCCAAAGGTCAAAACGATCAATCGAATAGGTCGGGGATTAACCGGAAAGAAAATACACACGGTTTCCATAGGCCGGAGATTTCCTAACCGTTTAAGCACCTTTCCACTTCGCTCGACGTGCTAAAAGTGAGTGTGAGATTTTTATTATAGAAAATAATGGTGTAAAACGGATTTATAATTGATTTTCGGAATCACTTTTAAAACGGTCTTTTGAAAGGTCTCCTTTTATGGAGTAATTAATTTAATAATTAAAATAATATTATATAATAATTTTCAAAAGCCATTTAGGAGTGAAAAATCTTTTGAAAATGATTCATAAAACCCGTGTACGAAATCTAGAGACAAATCTCAAAGAAATCAATGAAAACCAGAAAATCATCAAAAATATTCTAAGTGTTTGTAAACATTCAAAAACAGCTGTGAACTCAAGTTCGATAATTTATTTGGACCAGCAAACTGTGTCCAAATATCATGAAAATTTGCAGGCATGTATTCCAACATCCCTACTTTAATATGCAAAAAGAATTTCTGGATTCCAAGTTGAGACGAAGTGGCAGCGACGTCTCAAAGTTGGACCCAGAACAAGATTTACACTGTTTACAAACAGCGACTAGAGTTCAACTTCGACACGAAATTCGAAGTACCAAACGAACTCCAATGTTGTCCAAATTTTCCTGAGATGGAGTTCGGAACTCCACCTTTCTAACGAGACCAAAAACGTTGAATTCCGACTTCCGATGCGAACGTGGAGGCATCGCGGAGTGGCGCTCAAAAGCTGGAAACAGAAGGGATATTTGATTTTCATTCTAAGTGTTTGACCATTCAAAAACTACTGCGAACCCAAGTTCGGCAATTTATTTGGACCAGTAAACTGAATCCAAATGACATGAAAACTGGTATGAATATAGTCCAACATCCCTACTATAAGTTGCAAAAAGAATTTCTGGAATCCGAGTTGAGACGAAGTAGCAGCGACGTCTCAAAGTTGGACCCAGAACAAGATTCACACTGTTTACAAACAGCGTCAAGAGTTCAACTTCGACACGAAATTTGAAGTACCAAAAGAATGCCGATGATGCCTAAATTTTACAGAGATGGAGTTCGAAACTCCACCTTTCCAACGAGACCAAAAACGTCGAATTCCGACTTCGGATGCGATCGTGGCGGCATCGCGAAGTGGAGAAAAAAATCTGGAACAGGGTTTAAAAAAAAATTATTTATTATTTTTTTTTCTTTTTTTTTCTCGGGGCAGTGGTAAGAATGTACAATTTTAACCAAAATAACTTCGAAATTTCATGAAACTCAAAACATGAAAGTTTTAGCTCTAAATCTAAGCTTTCCAGAACATCCAAAATTATTAGATTTGGATAAGAAACGAGAGAGATACATGCAAAACAATATCAGATTGAAACTCAAGATAACTTGTTAAAGACAGAATTGGTCTTCTGTCTTTGAACGCATTTCAGGTCATCTAAATGGCAATATTACATAAAACTCACTGAACAAAAATTGTAACATATGTTTTAAGCTTTCCGGAACATCCAAAATTATCTAATTCGGATCAAAAACGAGTAACTTATGGCCAAATCAATTTCAGGGTTTTATTTTATCAACCTTGTAGTTTGTTGTCAGGTCAGCGACAAACAAACGTGATTTCGACCATTGAAACCACAAAATTAGGCAAAGCTCAAAACATGAAAGTTATAGGCTACAGAATAAGCTTTCCAGAACTTCAAGAAAATCTTAATTCCGATTTAAGATGAATGAGATATGCCTAATTTACTAATAGCAATAAACTAATTATAATTTCAGCTAGCATATATTACTAATCAATAGTAATTACCTTAATGAGGCAAAAGAACAAATAGTATTTGTGCACAATTAAGCAAGCCAAAAGCCTCAACCTCCAAGCAAAGATCAAGAGACTTCAAGGACCCAAAATCAACAAAAAAATAAAACAATGATTATAACATGAAGGTTGAGATAAATATGAGTTAAGAAGGAAGATTAGATAATATGAGAGATTGCATTACCTTTCTTTTTTTTTCTAGGATTAAACTAATTTATGAAGAGAAGGAGATGGAGCTTCTAAATGGAGGCCATTAATTTTGTTTAGATCTAGGTTTTGAAGTTATGAAGAGGAGGGTTAGGGTTTGGATGGGTTTGAGATATTATAAAGGAGTGGGTTAGGCTAATGGGTAATGGTAAGGGGTTTTAGAAACCCATTAGGACTTAGTTTATTTTCTAATGTTATCATGTGAACCAAAATCCTAAGAAGCATTCTATTTTTAATTAAAACCTTATAATTGTCTTATTTAGCCCATTAACCCATAATCACTTTAAAATTCCCCTTTTAAATATTAAATTCCAAAAATATTAATTTCCCCATTTTTTAAACCCAAAATACTGTAATTTGCAAACCAATTGCAAATTTAAATTCCCAAAATTTTTGTTTAGCTCCCTTTCCACTTAAAATCATAATTTTAATTTTATTATTCGGTAATTGCAATCTCAGGGTTGTTACAATAAGCAACCACTTACCTCTTCAATTAATCCTTTCACGAATTTAAATCACTTTGTAAATACCTGTTTCAAAATACTTTTACAAAGTTTTACTCACAAACCCTTTATATTCCTTTCAATACATGGATAAATACCCATATACATATTTCAACATATAAGTATATTCATAAAAACACTACACTATCACTACTTAGAAAATGTATTTATACAACTCCAAAACCATTTATAAAACTCCTTTTATAAATCTCCAAAGTCCTTAAATAAATCTTAATTAATAAAGTTCCTTTGATAATCAAAGCAATTATTTAAAACACCTTTAAATAAACAAGTTATTATTTAAAACATCCTTCGTTAAATTTATCTTTAAACTTCATTAACAAAATAATTACTTTTTTAACAATTATTTAATAAGGGTTAAATTACTTCAAAACACCTTTAATAAAATATTAATCAAACTTCAAACCATTATTATATAATAATTAATGATTTTAACATTATTAATAAAATAATTAATAATTAATCTTCAAAACCTTATTAAAATAAATAATTAACTTCCAAATCATTATTAATAAATAATAATAATTACCTTCAAACAATATTACATAGAAGTAAACAACTTTTAAACATTATTAAACAATAGTTAAACAACTTTAAATAATTTCTAAATAATTGTTAAACAACTTTAAAACATATCCAAATGATTTAAAAAAGATAAATAAATGGGTTGGTATAAAATAGAGAAGTTCAAAATTAGCTCAAACAAAAATATTCCAGAAAACCCTAAGGTTAGATTTAAAATCGTTCTCAGAATCAAAAACCAACTACAAACCAAAATGGCAATTAATAGTATTTCAAAAAAACTAAATTAAGGCCAATAGTCACTAAAACACTTAACCAACGTTATTATTGATTTTTTTCACTACAAGGTTTAAGTTTGATATATAACATGGTCATATCCAATAAACTAACAATCACGTTTGATATTCAATAATTCATATAACAGGAATATTACTGAAAATAATACAACAATGGCGAGGAATCCCATAAGATCCCTCATCAATTTCCTGTTCGTCATATAATTTCCTGCAAATGATTTCATGTATCGATCGCTTTCAAAAGCAACAATTCATCAAAACCAAACAATCAACCAATATAACATCCAAGCATATAACCAATAATTTTATCTACTATAAAACATTACTGATTAACCAAAGATGAGTTAAACTCACTGAAATTCCAGTTATCATCGAAGCGTTCTGGTTCTGTCGAAAATCGAACAACATTTGATTTTTAGCGCAACATTCTAATAACTCCAAACTCCACTACTCCAATCCCATAGCATAGTCTCGTTACTATGAACATAACGCGATGGACCGCGTTTGAATTGGAACCAGTTTGAACAAGTTATGGATTTTATAAGATTTACTAATTAAATAATATAATTAACTTCTTACTTACATAATTAATCAACTTTAATCATGTCTCTAATCATAGCTGGAAATCCTCTCATTCGAACCAAAACATGCCGCAACTTCCTTCGCACGCTGTCGTTGCTCCGCCGCTACCACTTCTTCCCCAAAGTTGGCCCTCGACGTCCTCTACCCAACGCCACCGGAGTCGCCGCCTATCATGGCCCCACACCGGAGATTGAACCCAAAATACGATCGTCGTTCATCTCAACTTTGTCGCCACCGTGCTCCGATCTAGTTCAATCCAACCAGTAAAACTACTCCACTCTTCGTCGTGAAACTTTTCCTAGTCAAGGCCATCACCTAAAAATGGTTTTAGAGGCTCCGATCAATGTGGATCATTGGATGAGGGGAATGATAAACAGTGGCTAGGGTTTAATTTAGGGTTAGAGAAAAACGAAGGGGGTGCGGTCCTATATATGGGCAAATATCCAATACTATTCATGCTCGAAGATTCTTGAACTCCAATCGAGGCGTACTAACTCGCGTTCCTAGCTAATTACCCCTATTCCGAACTCAATGGAACTATTTTCAGGACCTAATTCTATCATATACAGAATTTTACTTTTAAAATAATTCTATTATTTTTAATTTTCTAAAATTAATCGCTATACATTTCGAGCTCGCATGACCCTATAGTATGTTCGATCATCACAAAACTCGTCGGCGTATAATAATTCATTATTTTTGATCCAATGACACTGTTTTCGAAAAAAATCCAAGACAGTACCCCAAAATGATAATGTCGCATGTTAATTAAAACGAATTACTATTAAAACAATTTTAATCACTTTTAAATTCTAAATTAAAAAATTTCTATTATCATTCTTATTTAAAAAGAATTTAAATAAACTTTCATTTTTTATTCACATTAAATTCAAGATTTAGTTATTTAAATAATTCCTATATTTGAATGAATATTCCAATATTAAATTCACAATTCACATATTCAAATAAAATATACAATTCCTATATTTGAAATTTATGTTTAAAACCTTAAAATCTAATTATTCTAATATTTAAAATTAATTAAATACTCAAATTCAATGACCGAATTCCCAGGTTGTTACACTCTTCTCCCTTAAAAGAATTTCATCCCCGAAATTCCAAAGTAAGAAAAATGTATCTAAACCCTTTAACTTTTCAAAATCCATTTGTTGAAAAGGATTGTTACTTTTTCTATGTCCTAAAATTGAGGAAAATTTCGACAGCGTCTCCTTTGCGCGGCTCGATGGGAATAAATACGAATTGCCACTACGGGTTAACCAACAAAAGAAAATAAAAGCAAAGTGGTCTCGCATATTTAGGGCATGAAATCAACATACCAAACCAAAAATAAACATGTACCTATTAGTCAGGTAGCTAAACTTTACTTATGAAACCAAAAGTAGCAACAAGCCTTTGCTTCCATGTATCTGAATCCCACTTACATAACACAAAAGAGAGTTAAACATGAAAATGAAACAATACTACAATTGAATCATCATATACATAAATTTAAGCATGCTGAAAAACATACATAGCAAACATCTCAAACAATCATGCCATAAAAAATCATGAAACTTGCATTTTAAGTGATAAAAGCATACATTTACATTTAAGCCTATACGATGAACAAATTTATAAGTTACAAAAACTCAAGTTCTTATATTTTCATAAAACACTTAGCTTCAATTTCTATATCAAATTTGAAAGTCCCAACTGTCCAAAATCGTCAGAATTCCATTTCATTTCAATAAATGGAAAACCACCAAACAACATATCGAAATGAGATGCGAAACAAAAATACTCCAATGAATGGGGTAAATGTATCCATATAATGACTTAACTGAGAATTTCAAAATTTGAACCCCCTATTTATATTTTAAATCGTTTTGAAATAATATTATTGTAACATTCCCAATCTAGAGACTCAAAACTAAGCGCTACGGATGCTGCAGTTATCTTTAGTAGTAGCTTCCGGCGACTAAATACGGCTATGTTAATGGTATCTATAATATCTGTAATGACCCACCTTTTTGGACGGTTTAAATCGACAATAAACCACACATGTCAACTCAAACAATTCAAAAGGGAGGATTGTTAATGGGGTAAATAAGAAAATAAGAGAAAGAAAAGAAAAAAACATAGAATCTCACAGCGGAATGACAAAATATAATAATCAAATAAACAGTTCATGAAGCTGTTTTACAAATACATTTGATTACACTTTTACAGTACAATTAGAGTTATATATACACATCAGGTACGATAGGATAATGTAGTGGAACAACATGATATAGTGGAATAATAATAATATAATGCTAAACTCTGTCTTCGTCCTCCAGAATTAATGTCTTCAACATTGAAAAGCTCAAGCTGACCCGATCGTAATGAAAAGACAAAACACTCGAGTCGGAACTAAAAGAACTTATGTAAGTTAAATCAACAGTAAATAATTATGAGTGTAATGGCTTCAGAGGTGTTTACGGGATTTTACACCTCATATCCAGTGTATAACGTGTGTACAATAACTTAAGAGATGTTTCGGGATTTCCGTCTCCTATGAATCCGTTAAACTATTTATATGTAGTAATATACGCTATATAGATAGTATCTATCAGTAAGGTAAAGTATTAAAATAGCGTTAAGGCATCACCCATATCCCCCTTAACACATTTTATAAATGTCGTAGTCTATATAGTACTGTAAACTCCACCAAACCAATGGGCTATCAAGGAGCACTCTATATGTATGACACAAACCAAAATCGCAGTGGGCTCGATAAGTCATATGACAAGGCATGCGAGGCAATGCCCAGGGGAGGATTCTATCGTTTTGCACTCCCAGACTGGTGGTAATGCGTAGCAGCTACTACCGTCCACCTCAGAACACACTCTCATAATCAAATCGAAGGTGGCCACCAAATCAATCACAAAGTAACAGATATGGTATCGAAGAAATGTGCCCGATCGGAGGAGCGACCTCACTTGGCCCGGTATAGCTCCTGTTTTAATCATATCAAGCTGGCCCGAGGGGGTTAGGGCTACATTCTTACCTCATACCAGAAGCATTCGCCAAACCATCCTACTTTATTCTGGATTCTCACCACGTGCACAGTTGTTAAAGTGGTTTCGGAATTGGCAGAGAATATGACAATATCCGACTCCGGTCTCTTTAACAACCAAACGCTTATTCCGCACCGTGGTCATTTTATAAACATTTTTAATAATAAATCTCATTGGGACTCTCATATAGTCCCTTTAATTCTAAAAGAACCGGTTGACCAAAAACTATCGATTGTTAGTTCGGAGAGACTGGGATCGGATAAGCATGAGTTATCCAAAAACTACTTTGAACTGACATAAGTGTTCGAACTAAAGACATCTTGAAGATGATGAAATCAAAGATGGAGCTCTTTGAGGTGCAAGGGCTACTTTCTACTAATACTGAAGGTGATTCCAAAAAAGCTATTGTAAAAGTAGTGCCCTTGGTTTGTTCATATCCTTAACAACTTGTATGGATGATTGTTGACATTGCATAGTCACCTGGAAGCCAATGTAGCATTCCTAGTAGGATTTGCTAAAGAGATAAAACGTAGCCTCGAGCCTCACACCCAGTGATGACTAAAATAGGGGATATGCTTTTGGGCTATGTGGATCGTACCTATTAGAATATGGTCATCACCCAATCTAGATCGATATATATATATATATTTACATATGCTAAGGCACTAGTACGGTTGTAAGATGAAACTGGGGTGATGTCACATTCAGTACTATCCGGTAAGGGGTAGGCTGGTCCTAATCTACAAGGGCCATGTGAGGCCCTCGGTACATTGTTCTAGGGGTGCACTATGGTAGACGGTACCCCGGTAGCCTTGCCATTGTATGAGATCAATTTTCCTATACATGCCTTTATGGACTTGGATGTATATTAAATATGCTGGAATGTAATTAATGTAACCATTTCGACCATGATTGAATATTTATTTTAAACCATAAACATTATTATAATATCACAAGATTTTCTATCGAATGGTTTGGTTATCGTAAGTTAAAAGCTCATCCATGTTTATGTACAACATGGCATTACGTGATATCTTTATTTTGAAAGGGTTTTATAAATATAACAATTAATATGATTTGAGTTTCTCACACTAGTTTACCAGACAGATCCGGGTGTTATTTTCTTATAATACTCGGGCCAGACCTGAGTAATTTTCTACAGTTCGCTTTGGATGCTTTGGAGCTTTAGAAGACGAGCTGGATACCTCCCAAATGTATTTTGGTACTTTTATTTTTTTGCTGCATTAGTTGTTTATATTTATCAACATTTGTATGGATAGACTGTTTAACTGTATAATAAAGTTTCTTTTTATAAAGATTATTTGGATATTATATGTTACTTGTCACAACTGTCTTTCTTTTCTTCACCCCAACAACTTGTCTTTCTGGCACTCGAATGCTCGGCACATGAATACCGTGAATGTATTAGTGTTGACTTTCGAGGATCGAAAAGGCAGATTGTTACACCTTATTAAAATGTTTAATACAAACATGTAAGATGGATTCCTTATGCATTGGCAATAGGAATTATTATCCATGTTATGTTGTCTACGATATCGTGATTTTTTCATGTATTTGACACATGAAGCAAATATCAAATTCAAATTGATATCACTAAATGGTTGTTTGAAGTGTTCTCTTTTATTTATGAAATACTAGAGATTTTCTTACAAAAACAGCAAACCGAAGGTGTATTCAAACTCAAACTTCCATAAGTGATATTGAGAATGACACGTTAATGATAAGTTCAGGTAAAGAATCTTTAAGTTAGAAATGTTCCAAATGAAAGACCATGGCTGATTTAATGAAACAGGCTAAGTATATCACCTAGAATAGTGCCGTAATAAAAACAAATTATATAAATATAAATACACCAATTTATAATTGAACCGAAGGTGATTCCAAATGTTGAGAATCCCATAACATTGTTGTATGATAACAATGTCACAATATAGTTCATAACAAACTTACAGCTCACTAAAAGTCAAGAGACATACTCTGAATTGTTCCACATGATAAAGGTAGTTTATTAATGTCGGAGAGAGTTGATTGATATAGTAGATAATTAAAACGTAATAGCATACCTTTTCACTAAGGGACGACCCAGTTGGTTTTTTTGAGGAATCCATTTGAAGAAGTTGGAATAAGATTCCATAATTACTCTCAAGTGCTAGTAGGAGATTGATAGAGTTGGGGGTATGCCCTAGGGGAAATTATGTAATTTTCTATATATATCGTACTCGATAACCGATCTTGTTCGAAATAAAAGATGTTCTCTATCTATTATATACTTAAAATAATATGTTATATTAATTGATTTACTTAAAAATATATTTAATGGATAATCCATAAATTGTATGTTCCGTGATAGTAGTTACAATGTGTTGTAACCATAAGTTATTTATCATAATAAAAATAAATATAGCATTTTAAATATTCCTAGTCAAGATGTATCGAGACTAGATATCAATACATCCGTTGAGACTAGAGTACGTAACGCTTTTCGAATGTTGGACAGTGTATTACTCAAGACTACTGGGGCACCAAAGGGTTGTGTGGTGATAGTTATTGGATAACTATGGAACGACTCACTTGATAGTTTTCTATCGGTTAATATAACAGTCAAATAGAAAATATCGATATGATAAAATTATACAGTTCTTTTGACTTCTGAATATAGCTGATCTTCAATGTGGAAGCTCTGCTTTAATTATAGTTAAATCATGGTATACAGTCCATCGAATAACATCGTTAGGTCGAGTGGAAGCATTGGATGTGAAACACTATTCAAGAAAGGAGTTGTCTCCTCATTTATATGAGGTTAGTATCACGGTTAACTAAAGTCAACTCAGTCGAAGTCTCTGGCCAGAGCATTTTGGTTAATAATAATTGTTATTATTTAACCAAGGACTTTGTGTTTGGACTATAGAGTTAAATATGGATGATATTGGAATTCTGACCATTACCAAATTCCATAAGTCCAAAATGATACAGTTTTGACAAAGAGAATTAGTGTACATAATTGTCACTAAAGGGTAACGCGTATAATAAATTAAATTGAATTTTACCAAAAGATGTTTAAACGATAAATTCAGTCAGAATGTCACACCACTAGCTAAGGTGGCGCATGAACGTTAATATTTGAATTGTTCGATATTAATTGCTCAATTAGTATACACCTATGAGTCACACGATCGAAATGATGAAGATTCCGAACGAACTACACGATTTAATTGATTTTTAATAGTTTATAATCAATTAAATTACTTAATATTTATGTAATATTAATTACTAAATTGTATTTAATTTATTTGAACACCATTAGTATTTAGTGAAGTGCGTATATAAAAGTTATAAACATGCATATCGAGATATGATATCGATAGAATATTTAAATTTGATTTAAATAAAATAAATACTGTAAAGGACTTTTAATGAATTAAGATAATTAATATTTGTGAAATATTAATTGCTTAAAAATTTCTTATTTTAATTGTTTGATTTCCATTAGTATTTAATAAAGTGTGTATATAACAGTTATAAGCACGCGTACCGGTATACGATAACGATAAGAAATATAAATTGGATTTAAATGGAATACTACTAATTGATTTTTGGAATGTTTTGGAGCCTAAATAGCCCACGTACTAGCTGAAGTTACTCTAAGGAATAAGAGTGGTCTTCTGTTTTGAATGGAAGGAAATATTATTAAGAGGCGAGGAATCATCATATATTGAATGCTACATTTGTTTCCTCCTTTGATAAAATTTTCTCTCAATTAGTTATCCCTCTAATTCTCATCTTCTCCTCAAAAATTCAAAATTTCCATGGTGGTAAGTCTCCAAAATTTCAAAAAAATATTTAATAAAACAAAGGGGGTTGTCTCTAGATTATAGTAGATCTGGAGATTAATTTGAAGAATCTAGAAATTCTTCTTCATTTAAGGTTTATTCTCTAGGCTTCGTCCTCAAATAGTTCTATATATTTACATATACATATCATTTAGTTTTTTTACATCTTCTTAATTCTCTATCTCTCCCTTTTTTCATATATATGAATCTGGATTTGGATGTCTAAAAAACCCTTGTTATGTTCACCGCTGTGCTGTTTTATTATGAAAAATGATAATAATTTTTGTCTCTGCTCTATAAGTTTACTTATCCAATTTTTTTAACCTATATCTAGATAATTTTAATTTCATTTTCTCTATTCTGCATGTTGATTCATCTATGTATAACTAAGATCTAGACCATCTTATCATGAATCCATATATGCCTATGTCGTCTGATTTACCATTTTTATCAAAAGAAATAGAACTAATTGAATTTTGGAATACTCTTATCAATAAGTTAGTTTTCATATTAGAATATACAGACTTGAATGTTAACACATAAATTGCTATGTGAATAATACTTTCAAATAACTGCATTAATTAATATTTGGTGTCAACGTAATAAGATGACTTAATTGTGTTATATATTAAATCATTCTAAAATAAACTTTGCTGATTGAAGCAAAAAGGGAAATATTAAATTAATGATTTATTCCTATTTTTACAATTGTATCCTTTACAGTACTAAATCTTTGTTTAAAAGGAAATATTCTATTTCACAAACTACTTGTATATTGTTCTAATTTATTTCAAAATTTTTTTTTGTTTGTATGTGTACATGAATTTATATATATTTTTATATAATATCATTTATGTGTTCGTGTATGTGATTGCATTTAACTCAAAGTATTCAAAAGGACTTTTGTACAAGATATAATACTAAACTTTAAAACTATTTTAATTAAGCTTTGCATTCTTTAATTTATTGCATCTAATATAAATATAGTATATTTCAATTTGAACTGCTATGCAAAATATTTATTGTGTTTCTATATTTATATATATATATGTATGTATGTATACATGTAAACATGTATATACATACATTCATACATATATACATACATACACACACACACATATATATGTATATAAATTTAAAAAATTCATGTTTTAGATGACAAAGGCAAATATAGAGGAGAAATGTGTCCATTGCGGTGTAAATCCTAACACCTAAACAACGTTCACATTACCTATGCGCACTTTTCATATGCTGCACTTACATTATACACATTGGTGCATTTGATGTGCTCACCATAATATACAATTAATTAAAAATGAACTAAACTAATTTTAAAACAATTATAATAATATGAAGAAAATTCTAAAAGGAAAATTTAGAAAAGTTCTAAATGAATTTAGACTATAAAGGCCCAACAAAAATCCAATAGGAATTTTTTTGAAATTTACCTATTTTTTCCACTACGGCTTTGCCCGACTCCTTCACCTTTTACGTCGACAATAAGAGTTATTGTATATGTTATGTTATGTATAAGATCAAAATTTGAGTATTCACTTAATGTAGTGAGAGAATGCCAAATCTCAGTTAAAATCACTAAATGGTGGTTAAGAGTATCCTCGAGTATATATTTACGACATAGAATTGTTTACGAAAATCACGAACTTCTTATGAAGAAATGTTTGGATCAAAACTTCATAAGTGGCATCGAGTATTATAAATCAATCTCAAATTCATGTTGAACCTTGATTAAGGAGCTTTGAAATGGAAAATTTCCAAATGAGAGGTTGTGGAAAATTCAACTATAAAGGATAAGTACATTGCCTTATTTAGTGCCACAATGATAGCATTATATGTGTGAAAATTTATAAGAAAGCTAGGGGTGGTCGCCACTATTGAGAATCCAAAATAATATTATGATAGCGATAATGCAATATAGATTGCAAAGGGAACCGATAGCTTGATAAGAAGTAGAATTATGTTCTCTATAATTAAAATGTGATAAAAGATTTTATCGATAACGAAGAAGTATAATCGAAAAGTAGGTACAAAATAGTAATATCACATATCCATTCACTAAGGCCCTTTACCACAGTAGTGGTAGATTGGTTGAGTTAGGTGTGTGCCCAAGGGGCAATTATGTAATTTGTTACGTAACTTAAATCTTATAAGAGAATTTTGTTCAAAATGAAGTATGCTTCCGGTTTTAATTTCTATTATATATTGTTATATTGGATGTAAGTAATGTCTTATACACATTATATATATATATATATTAAGTAGAAAATCATATGGAAAAGTATTTTACCGATTATAGCTGCGATTAAGTTTGTAACATGAGTATTAAATTAATATTTAAATACTATTCTTTAAATGTTCCTATTAAAGATGTATCGAGAAAAGGTTATTGATATGTCCATTGAGATTAGTGTACATAATGCTCTCCATATGATGAATGATGAATTACTCATTACTATTGGGAATAATAAAGGGTTACGTACTTATGGTTGTTTGGAAGGATCACATAATGACTCAACAAGAGTCTTCTATTGGTTAATACAACCAAGTTAAAATATAAGATCTGAAGTAATGACATGCAATAGTATACAGACTTGAGGGCACTGTAGATCTTAATCAAATATATTGTACTTTGATTATGGTCAATTACATGCAGCGATCGTGTTACGACCATAAGGTGAACTACTTGAAGTGACACACTACCAACGGGAGATTCATCTCCTTTATTATAGAAAGTTAATATCACCATAATTGATAATCGACTTAAAGTCAAAATCTCTAGCCAGAGTAAATCGATTAATCAATAAATCTTATCGGATTAAACCAAGGACTTTATAGTTTTCTATGTAATTAAATACAGATATTATTATATTTTTCGACCGTTGACCAAACTCTAGATATCTAAATGATATAGTGATGATAAAAAGAAACATGCATAAAATATCATTGTTAGGTGTAGCATAATATGGATTAGGAACTAGATTTTGCATAATGATCTATAAGCAATTAAACTTGTGCTTGATATTGTACTTAAGCAAAGTCAGTACAAAGTTCAGTATTTAAACTGTTTAAGTATTGATGGAGGATCGATTTCACACCGAGGAGCCAAGACAAACTGTTGTTAGATTTTTGAGTTCGATCAATTTAAAATTAATTTATAAATGTTATAAATTAATAATGAAAAATAAAAAATGCTATAATCATTTTTTGTTGCATTTTAAGTAATTATTTGAAGCCTATTAATTAATTAAACATATATAATTACTATAAGTTGATTTAATTGAAATATGAGCTTAAATGAATTAATCAAACAAGGTCATGAGCCCCCAACCCTCCAGGTCCGACCATAGACAGGAGGGATTTAATGCTAGCCCAGCTTAGAGGTTTGATGCCCCCTACCATTTATGTAGGTTTTCTAGGAGCCCACCTCCGCGCCTTGAATGGGAAACACGGCTCAATCTACCAGGACTCGAACCCGAGACCTCAAGGAACTTTGTTCCAGAGTCGCTAAGTGGCCATGACCAACTAAGCTATGTTTTTTGGTTTTTCAAAATTAAAATATACATGTATATAATGTTTCGATTTCATAAAAAACAACAACTTGATTTTGTTTGGCTATAAAAGAAAGAAAGAAAACACAAATTTTTAATCTAATATTATACACACACACACATCTATTTCACAATTTTAATTAAAATAATTATTATACATACATAGAGATAATTAGAATATGGTTTTAATTCGAAAAAATTATACCAAATGGATTTTATTTAAAAAAATTAACTTAATTAAATAAATTAAATTTCAACTAAGTGAAATATTTGCTTAAATACAAATTATACAATAAATAATTTATTTTATATATGTGTGTATACATATTTTAGTTTTCGTAGAAAGATTTTTTATTTTATATTTAGAATCAAATATATATACACACATCTAATGAATATAAAATATTATATTAAATTAACTAATGGGCCAAAAATTTGAAATCTAATTTAGATATTTGTGTGTATACATATCAGTTATTGTTTACATGTATGATCTATCTTATGCTAAATTATCACCTCTTCGCAACTTACTATAAATATAATAATCTTAGGTCCTAATGGTTTATCATTAACATGTGAGATTTACTAATTTATTTACACCCTAAATATTTTTCCATATTTAAAATATGTTTGCATTATGATCGTAAACACATATTAATTTGAAACACAAAACTAGACCAAAGAAAAATTAAATAACATTAGATTTAACATTCAGTAAACACAAATCATATTATACAAGACCAATGTTATAATATAAATAAATCAAATTAGAATTTAAAAACAAAACTCTTTCATTAAGATTTACTAAATATGATTTAGTGAAAAGTATATTGTTCATGTTAACACAAAATATAATCAAATGCAAATTAATAAAATGAGTTTTTTTTTAAATTTACCCCTTTGTGAATGCACTTGATCCAACCAACATGTCAATTGATATTAGCGTACATAACGCTCTCCGTATGATAGATGGTTATTTACTCATGACCGTTTAGGACACCAAGGATTTATGTACATATGGCTATTTGAAATAATCATAAAATGAATCAACAAGAGTCTTTTATAACTTAATATAACTAAGTCAAAATAGAATATCTCATTCTTACGATGTGTAGTAGTCTTCAGACTTGAGGGTACTATCGATCTTAAGTAGCTTGGATATACTTTGACAATGGTTAATCACATGACATAGTGATCATGTTACAACTATAGGTGGGTTGGAGTTGAACTACTTGAATTGAAATACTACTCAAGAAAGGGTTTATATAATTCATTGTAGAAGATAGTATCACCGTAATTGGTAGTCAACTTAAAGTCAAAATATCTTCAAAGTAAATCGGTTAATCGATAAATGTTATCAAATTGAACCAAGGACGTTAAAATAGTCCACGCAATTAACTACGAATATTAATAGAGTTTTTTTTAGCATTGATCAAACTCGAGATATCTTAGTGATATAGTGATGATAGAAAGAAAACGTGCATAAAATATCATTATAAAATGTAGCTTAACAATGTTTAGAAATTTGATTTTGCTTAGATTATCTATAAATGAATAAACTTGTGTCCAATATTGTACTTCAACAAGTCTGTAGAGGTTTCAGCGTTTAAACTATTTTAAATATTGACTAAGGACCGAGCTTACACCAAAGAGTCAATACACTGTGTTGTTATCTAATTTCTAAGTTCAGCCAATTTGAAACTAATTTGTAACATAATAAATTAATAAATAAATAAATTAAAATGTATTATTAACTTTTTATGGCATTTAATTATTCATTTCAGCCCTTAAAATTGATTAAAACGATGTATAATTGTAATATATCGATTTAGTTAAAGTATAGGCATAAATAAATTAATTAAATAATTAATTTAATTATTAAATTAATTATGCCCAAAGTCTAGAAGCCCAGATAAGAGGGTCGGCCAAATCAATAGGAGAAAGGGCTAGAGACTTGGTCTCTAAATCTGGGGAGAAGGGTGTAATATATTTGTTATATGGTTGGCTATAAGTAGGCATACCCTTTATAACCTCTACACATAATCAAACCTTAGCCTATAATGAGAAAAATGGTGATGCCTTATTGATGGAGTTGTAACCCATAGTCGAGGGCAGAGTTAAGAGTTCAAAGAGGAAGTAGCAAACAATCAAGGTGTAAAAATGTAATTTCTTACTTAAAAAATTTAATTAATATCTATTCATATGCATAATTTCCATTTGATATTCGTCCATAAATAGAAATAATAATATAATTTTCAAAAAAATAATATTTATTATATGTGCATATTAAACGATTAAATAATATATACATATTTAGTATAAATATATATATAATGATTTAATATGGTTTAAAAAAATTATTATTCTACGCACGCCTAATATTATATGTGTATATATATATTTCCAAATTAAATAAAAACCAAAGGGGTTTAAAGTTTATTTAAAAAAAACTAATTTGGTTTTCTTGTTTATAAAAAAGTAATTTTTTAGATTTAAATTATACATACATACATACATACATACATACATATATATATATATATCAGACTATTAAATTAAAACAAATAATTTTATATACATATATATATATATGAATTATAAATATATATTGTTTTAAAAAAATATTTTTCTGTTAGGTTTGGTTTTTCTAATTTTTTTGAATAAGTCAAATATACTAAATATCTAGTTAATCAAATACATTTAAAATTGAATTTAAAATAAAATATTATATATATATTTCGACATTTAATAAAAAATAATTTAAAACCCAAACATGAACTTATATATATATATAATTTAATAAATATAATATTATATATTAAATTAATTAATGATTGGAAAAAATAAATAAATGACATGTGTGTGTATACATGCTTATTCGTTATATATGAGACATTCCTATGATAAAATTATCGTTACCTTAATGTTATAGTTTATATATGTTAACCAAAAATCCAACAGTTAATTATACACCTATGTCATTTATTCATTGTTTATAACCTAGGTTAGTATACCATATTTTGTTATAGTTGTGATGTTTGCAGTGTAAATGAACATATTATATACTAAAATACAAAATTAAATTAAATACTAACATATGTTATATTAAAATCATAATATAAAACATAAATGTTTTAACACAAATTAATTAAATAAAAATCAAAACACCTAACTCTTTTCTTGATCACCACAAATATGATTTAGTACAAAGATAATATTCATGTAAACACAAAATAAGATTTAGTGCAAATTAATAAAAGGACTTCTTAAAATTTTCCATTTTTTATCCCGCTACCCACGCACCTGATCCAACATTGCTTATACATCGGTAATGGGAACCATCATGCGTTATGTCATGTATTAAATTGAATTTTTCTTACGCACTTCATGAAAAAAGCGAATACCAGATCCGAGTTAAAATCATCGAATGATAGTTAAGAGTATTTATGAAATACTAGAGAACTATTTAAGGAAATAACGAACCCCTAATGAAGGAGTGTTCAGACTCGAACTTTTTAAGTGACATCAAAGTAATCGGTTAATCATAAATTCATGTTTACACTTAATTAAAGTGCTTTAAGTAGGAATGCTCCATATAAGAAGTTGTGGAAGATTCAACTATGAAGGCTATGTATGTCACCATGAATAGTGCAACAATGAAAGAAGCATATGTGCATAAATTTATAAGAAAGCTAGGAATCATTCATAATATTAAGAATCCAATGATGTATTATGATAACAATGAAGTGATATAGATGCAATAGAAATAGACAGCTCGATAAGTGGTCGATATTTGTTCTTCATAATTACCATATGATAAAATAGTTTGTCGATGATGGGGAAGTACCATAAAAAACGAAGGCACAAAATAATAATAATACATATCCACTCACTAAGGCCCTTTCTCAGTTCACTCTAGGAAAATTGATCGAAAGGAAAGTTGTAAGTCATCATAGTTGGTCCTAGTTGAAAGTATGAGACTAATAGAGTTAAGGGTGTTTCGTAGGGGCAATTATGTAATTTGATTATATATCTTAATTCTTACAACGAATCTTGTTCGAAATATAGTAAGTTTTTGGTTTTATTTTCTATTGTATATATTGTTATTATTAGCCAAAGAATTGGTCCAGCGCTTACCAAAGGGTGTGCAGGGCTAGTATTCCTAGATGTAATTATTAGATGTATTTTTATAAGGAATTTTAGTCTTTTATTCACAGATCCAAGTGATTTAAATACGATATTTCAGATCAAAGAAACAAAAAATGGTAGTATTATGCAATATTATAAAGAAAGATGAAAGGAAAAGCAAGACATGGGGTTTATAGTGGTCCGGTTATGCCTACGTCCATTTTTAAGATGTTTATTGTTGTTTTACATATGATTCTAGAAGTGATTACAGTTATAATCACAAAATCAATAAAGAATCATAATGGCATCACTTCCCCTTAGATATAAAATAATAAAATGTCAAGCTTCATTTTCCATTGTGCCTAAACCCATATTGATAGATGTAGTAGGTTTTGACTGAATCTTAGAGTTGTCATCCTTCTTTGCTAACCCGCTCAGAAAAAATCATAGATCTAGATCCAAAAGAATGGGAACAAAATAGGTGAGAATTGACCAACTCTATGGATCACTACTTATCCATCCATGGATCAGTATTGATCCATGGAGTTTATCTATAACGATCTGTATTTTTAACAGTAAGATATTTAAATAATTGATTTAAATATTTAATCGTAAATTGAATGAAGACCTAAAAATATGATTCTTCGCACACGGTCAAATAAGGACTCGAGACCACTTCCGTTGAGTTCGGATTGACGTTGCGAATTAAAATGAGTATAAGGATCGCTATATTTGGGGATCGGATGATCCGATGGTCGAAATAATCTTGTAGTGCACGAAATTAGAGTCCCGGGGAGCAGTCTCAAATAGCGATAAAATTTATAACATTGGATCTGGAAAAATGAGGCGATATATGCCGATGAGTTTTGTTCCGATCGGACGCGTCATATGATTGTACGAACTTGAAACGTACGACCATTTATTTAAGAAATTAAATAAATGGAATAAAATATTATTATAAATACCATCCAAATCCTTTTCCCTCTAATTCATATCTATTGTTCCATTCACTTCTCAAAATCATGGCTGATTCATCTCAAATCTCATTCAAAAAAAAAATTCGACCAATCCGCTTTACGATAAATTACGAAACCGGATCCGTTAAGATCATATGGACAACAGCTTCATGATGGCCATGGAAGAATTTTGATCGATGGTGATTGGTGATGATGACCTTTTCATGGTCGGATCTAGGGTTTGAGATAGCTTCCAAGAGATCGTCGTTGGATTTCTCTTCGTGAATAGCACCTACTTGCAAAATCTCATTGAATCCGGTCAAGAAAATTGAAATGCGTCCTATCCTTGGCCACGACGCATGCTTCTAGGTCCTACCAAGTCAAGATTGCTAACAGTGGATCGAGCATCTCCTTCTCGAGTCTAGGGTGAAGAGATCTAAAGATGGACACGTTGCATTCGTCGGTTGTCGACTTCGTTGAGTACTCGTCGAGAAATTGAAGAGAGAATGAAGAGGAATTGGATGTACATGTCTCGATTGTGCATGTTTGCAGGAAGTTGAATGGAGGAAGAGGGATTGGATGCTAAGTGAAGTAATTAAGGAATTAATTATCATTAGTTAATTAACTGATAATCTTGATTCTTATATCGACCATATCTTCTGCATACCAGGTCCATTTTGGATGCGGTTTCTTACATTGCGCTCGTGATGGAGAGATCTACGCTTTGGCACTGATTTGGATAGATCATATGGACATGAGTGATATTGTCTCTCGCCATACTATAGCTGTATAGTATTAGATCGACGTTCTAGGATAATTTTTGGTTTTAAAATAAGATTTTCCTATATTATACACTTACTAGATTTTTATAAAAGAAAATAAAAGTATTTGAAAATGATTTATATCGAATATCACATATTTTCCATCGACGTGCCATTGTTAGGGAATTATTAGATTTTGGATATTTTTTATATGCTTTTCCCGTTGGTTGATATAGATGTATTATACATGTTGTATGTATGTTTTTTTTGGATATATTTATGGATGTTGATTGCATGGTCGCTTGTTTGGTTGTTTTTGATTGAAAACATCGATTTAGCGGTGATAGAGTGTTAGGTAATATCTTTTGTGTTAGGATTTCATACATGCGAAAGTCCAACGAATGAGATAAGTTATAGAGAAGGTTAGGATACATGCCGACAGATCTGAAAGTGGATAATGAGGCTTCAGACTTCAGGATGGATGCTGGACGTTTTCGTTTGGTTTGTACTTACCCATTTTGGTTAAGTATATGACCATGGTGGTTGGTATTGACCACTGTAGAGTGGTCAATGTCCATCACCGTTGTTGATTGGCGATTTGGCTTATCTTTGACTTGGACATTGAGGAGACATTGTAGTATGCGATGTGATGGTTTGTTCATGCGACCAACTTAGAGTCTTAATGTTATTGCTCTATGGCGAGTGATTTCATTGGCAAGGTGATGATGTGATGCTTCGGCATGAGAGCTGGTACTACGGATTATGACTCAACAGTGTATGGAGTGGGTTCTGAGGTAGATAGTTTTAGGACTCTATAGATCATGCTGGAGGTGCTGGCTCGCTTGCATCATGGGGGATGGCGATATACAACATGATGGAAAGCCTTGTAACTTCGGTTTGTGGCTCGTGGGGGTAGTGAGTACCGAAGATTAGACACTCAGTGTCTTCGTTTTTTGACTCGAGCAGGGAGTAGGTACCGAAAAGGCTTGTGGGAGAATCCGTGGAGTAGAGGAACGTGGTAGGTTCCAAATAGTGGACATTATTGAGCTAGTAGGGCTTGGATGGATATGCATGTGCTAAGGAATCATTGATGACTAGGAGTGTTTTCTGTTGTACTCGAAGTAGGGGAATTGTATAGTGGGGACACCAAGGATTGGCAGCGAGCATTCGCATACCATTATGCATCATAGGTGTAGGACGGTTGTTACATTGTCGTTCTACCTCCAATAAATTGGTATATTTCTTGTAACTTCAAATTGATCTTCCTTTATGTTCCCAAGTCAATTTCTTCAATTATTTCACTAAGAAAAATGAGATCTAATAAGATTCAATGGATCGGAACCAGTCCATCTATAGATTGATACCGATTAATCCAATTAGTCAATTTTTCTTCTTTTCCCTTTTACAATGCTTTATATTCAATTGACTATGAGTTTATCATCCAATCCTTCATCATTTTGTAGTCAAATATATTCAAATCCTCACTTGTGAGAAATCATGGATACTTGCCCATCCCCTATGTATTCTCTACCAACACAAAAGCATGCTTTGTTCGAAAACAAGTAACCAAATCCTGAATTGAACAGACGTTTCTGTTACTTAGACCATTTCCATGGAACCTCGTGATTTCAAAACACTTCATTTCCACACAATCATTTGGTCACGTCTCTTCAATAGATATAAATTCCCGAGTTTATCATCCTAGAAAACTTGTCATTCCCGGCGAAGATTTCATCGATCCATATGTAAGTCGACATCCATAATTCTTCAAACTCCATTATTTATCACTAAGAATTATTCTTGTCTGAATGAAAGAAAGATCGTGTGTATGTTTTTCACAATTTTTATGGATCGGTACAGATCCACCAATAAACCAATCGCAATCGATCCTTATAGAAGTAATTTTGTACTTAGAAGTTTTGCTTCACATATCTTTTGTTTGCCAACATTCATTGATTTCCTCAATGACCTAGGATTTCAATATCCTCCATATTTATCATTCGCATTAACATTCCTCGGTAGATCGATCAAGGTGCAATGCCTCCTTCCTATGCATGCTTCCACCTAACTCCAACTTGGCTGAGCTGATTACCACTTCCTCCTTTGACTTCAATTCGAGAATCTCTAGCCTACTTGGTTGATTTGCTGAAGAAAAGGATCAATTTTGATATGATTAAGGTCAAATTACATATGAATGACCAATAACTTCCCATTTCATTGATTTAATAATAATTTCTAATAATTTGGGATGATTGCTTAAACACTACATAGATCGATACTGATTGATGTAGGTAGAATCCATGGATTTTAAGATTTTATTGAATGTCATTATTGAAAAGTTTTAGGAATACACATTCCATTAATACTTACTTTCAGTGATTTCAAAGTCTTTGACCTCTAGAAAAATGTACTGCCTCTCCGGGGAAAGATTGGTGAGAACAAGAGTTTCAATCCAAACGGATTAGTCCGGGACTGGTACGTGGTTACTACATTAATAGCTTTTATCCAACACACAGTTCCATCAAGAGTTGGGAACTCATTTGGAAACACGAGTTGGCATTCAATTCATAAAGCGCACTTCTACATATTGTTCATAAGGCACAACTACACACATATGTAAGATATTACTTGCCCCTAGTCGATGTATAAAGTTTAACGTGTCAACTCATATTGACATTCGTTAAGCATAGTAAATCGACCATGCTAGAGCGAGATACACTAAATAAACATACATGAAACTAAAATAAAATAAATCATACCTTACAAATTCATCCATTGAGCCTTGGTTCTAGTTTAGATATGGAAAATTGTAGCTCTTTTGGACTCACTTCCTTTGCATTCGCTTCTACCTCTACTTTTCTAGCCATTGCTTCTAGTTCTATGTCAGGTTCGTCTTCAGCAGCTTGTGCTATGCCAAAGTGTCTATAGAGATCCCATATTCATTGTTTCATTGATGATCATCGAAGATCCTGCAAAGAACATAGCTTTAGATGTTACTCCCAGTTGAGTGGTCGTTAGATAACCCACCATTTCCCCACCATATCGTCTTACTACTAGATATCTTCACGGAAATTATGATAAATGCGGTATTCTTAAAGTGAGGTTAGACTTCTATAGACATTCGATCAGGATTATAATCCACCACTTAGCTGTACCACATACAATAGATTCACGTGTCTCTCAGGTGCGTTCCCATCTTTCAACCCATTCTCACATCAACCCTCCAACTCCTTTGAATCACCCCATCCTAGGTACATCCATATGTGTATGCAGTTCTACTAAGTTTCTACATGTTCTTTGTTCAATGCTTCAGACGAGGGTCGAGATTGGTAGAAATTAGATATTTGTACAACTTGAAATAAAGATCTCATTATACTTCATACATCTTCTTTAAGATGCGTCGCGCTTACCGTGTTGTAGTTGATTTGCACAATAAAAAGAAGAGAATTTAAAGATAGATAATTCAGTGCAGTCTACCTTATCGGCTTTGCCCAGAGATGGTTATCTAGATGTGTGTCCTTTACACCATATTCCAAATTTCTTGCTTCTTATTTTCCTTCCATTCGAATTTTTGTCTTACCTTCAACCCTTTGCAAATATTCCATATAGAGTCTATAATGATACCTTTCGTCATATGGTTATCAACCTCAAGGCAATCCCGAAGTCGGGACGTCGAACCACCTTCCCTCTGAAAGAGTTAAGACTTCGCATGTGCCGCCTTATACACAATACACATTTGACTTTCTATGAACATTTTGCACTAGGGAATAGAAGGGTGAAGTGCAGCCACCCGATAGGGACCAGCAATTACTGGCCAAGCTTATAGGCTCCAGTTCATGCAAGAGTCATACTATGTGAAAAAAAGAGGAAGAAGATGAGGAAGAAGAGAATGAAGAAGGAGAAACCAATAATGAAAAAGAATATTAGCAAGAGAAAGAAGGAGAAAATTACTCTATAGAAAAGTCGACGAGGCAAAACAGATTGGATTTAATGCCCCCTTTGACTCCACAGTTATTCTTTCAGCTAATTCCTTGAGTCAAGTTAGAAACGCAGTTTCTCAACTTTAAATATGAAACAAATGTCCAGTTGTACTTTTCTTGTTTTATTTCTACTTAAGTTGTAATCTTTTATTATTTATAATAAAAGAGATTTATTATTTAAATCTTGACTTTATTTTCTTTTTATTGTTTAAATAGGAGTTACAGTTATCTACAACACCACTCTCGCTAGATTCAACATCTCTCTTTATCAACATTAGAGATAGGTTGTTAGCAGATATTGAAAAGAGGAAGCTTCTTAGCGATCCTTTGTCTACTCGCTTTCAAAATAATGCCGAAGCTTTAGAATGGCACAAAATATATTTGCTTCAAAATACAATCGTTAGAATTCTCAATGATTAGATCACCAATCTAGAAGTGGACTTTAAGAGTAAGAATGAAACGATTTCCATATTGAAGCGCCAAATTAAATCAAATTATTCAATTGATTTTGACCATACGATGTCCAAACTTCTCTAGCAAATAAGTGATTTGGAGATTAAGTTAAAAGATAGTCAAGCTCAGTGTGAATCGCTTGTATTCATTATGGGGAATAACATTTCAAACATCTATTCACCAGCTTCTTCCATTGTTCCATCTATTGCAAAATTAACAAAGTCTGCTTCCCTTGCCATCCAAAAGTTTCCTGCTATGACTAATCCTTCTCCTGGCTTAGACGAGAAGGTAGTAGGAGAATGGTGCCGGAAAGTAAAATTTGAGATGATTAAATATTTTGATGAACAATAGAGTGTGAGGTACTTGCAGCGCATAAACGAGTATGCAGCTAGGATTCAAAAACTTGAACGCGAAAAGTATCTTCTTCGGAAGCACGTGCTGATTGAGAAAGGGAAAATAAAACTCTCAAAGGTGCAAACAAAGCCTTTAATCGTGCTTTAAAGACCAACATTGAATCTATTGATGATGCCGATAAGATAAGGAAAAAAGAGAAGAAGCTTAAGGAAGTTCTCTGTATTGCAATTCATCACATCGTTGACCCTTTAATTGCCAAGAATCTAGATAAGGATGTTCAGGACTTGTGAAATATGTATTTGTACCATATTCTTGTAAATAATTTTATAAATTATGTAAATTATGAAAATTTTGTAAATATCACTGGTCTGTAGTCCTTTCTTATAATGTTATTTCTAAATCAACTTTCTTATAACTTGGTACTATGACTTTTTTATTTGCTAGATCTTTCAATCATCTTTACTGATCTCCTTTCCCTGAAAAGGATGAAGTAAACAATATTCCTTATTGTTAACTTGAAATCTATATAGTAGTTTATCTAAATTATTAGCGGATGTTAACAGATCATTATGTAATCAAATGATAATAAGTGAAAAGTAATTCTAGAATTGAATACAGTGAAATGTTTTGAAATCCATCTTTGGTAATGATGGGAGAGAACCAGGAATTCAACTTCAATTATATTGGTGGCATACCAGAAATCCAATGGTAGAAAACCATAAATTCAATCAAGGATTTAATTATAGATGTTTAGAAATTCATCTTCTGGAGATAGCTAATAGAAAATTGATAATGATCATGTAATAGAAGTCCAGAAATCATTGTCTAAAAGTTTGTAGTAGAAATCCAGTGACCCAGATTCGGGCATTAATGAACGAAATTTAAAAGTTAGAAAATCCAAAACCCAGATTTGGCTATTTGTGGATGATAACCAGAAGTCCATAATAATAATATTTTTGATGTAAATCTTAAGCCCAAATTCGGGCATTAATGAGTGAAATCTAGTAATTAATAATAGCCCCGAAACCCGGATTCGGGTATGATGAAGACCATAGATTATTAGTAAAGATCTGAAACCCTGATTCGGGTATTAATAAGTGAAGTTCAGGAATTCTACTTTAATAATTAGTCGAAGGCTGTAGGTTCTTATTTAAGTCTTCTGTTCTGTACCACTCCTCGGGTTTTGACTCTTTTGACATGTGTTACCCATTAGGCTTTGTAAATTGTTGTTGATTGATTTGCTGCTTCTCGAACTTAAACATCTTAGTCCGCTGTTTGATATGCTGCTTCTCGATCTTGGAGGTCTTAGTCCGCTGTTTGATATGCTGCTTCTTGGGCTTGGATGTCTTAGTCCATTGTTTGATATGCCGCTTCTTGCGCTCAGACGTCTTAGTCCATTATTGTCTGGTGCGCTTGGTTAGCTTATCCACAAGCATGACCTAAGGAATTACCCAACCTCCCTCTAGGAGGCGCCTTGAACTGGCCATAGCATGGCATGATCAAGGTCTTATTCGGCGCGTTGGCCAGTCTATAGCGTGGCGGCACCAAAGGCTTACTTCGTCCTCCCTCCAGGAGATGCCTTGACCTGGCCATAGCATGGCGTGATCAAGGGTGTGTTCAGTGCCTTGGCCACGTCATTGCGTGGTGGGACCAAGTACTTACTCTGTCCTCCCTCCAGAAGGCACCTTGACCTGGTCATAGCGTGACGCGCTCAAGGGCTTGTTGATGCTTTCACCTGGCCATAGTGTAGCACAGATAAAGACTTACTCTAACCTCCCTACAAGAGGCGCTTTAACCTGGCCAACTCGGCGTGGACAAAGGCTTTGACCGTTTAAGGTAATGTCCAAGTGCAAGGAAAATTTTACTCCCAACCATCTAGATTTTTATTAGTAAAGTAGTCTTTTATTGACTTCCTCTAGGATCTCTTTGCAAACTCATTAATTTTTCCTTGTTTGAAAGAGTTGATTATCATTCCTTCTAGTGCTCTGCATTGATTTGTTTCATGACCATTCATCATATGGTAGTGGCAACAGGATCCTCCTAAATTCCTTTCATATTTAGGCTTTTTCTTTTGTAATGACTAATAGTTGAGCTATTCCTTGGTTAAAAGATCAACATTCTCGATTGATGTTATCAAATTGCATTCCTTAATAAGTCTTGACTTGAAGCTTGTCTTTTGAGGATGGTTTATGGATCTTTTATTACTTGGTTCTGGAGCTTCACCCTCAACGACTAGTTTTCTTTTTGAAACCTTTTGAAGTTCCTATATTGGCAGTGTCCCACTTGTTGCTTGATGCCATTTGTGTGCAAAGGTGTTGTGATCAACCATCATTCCCTATTCAAAGATTGTGCCATTGGTGTAATATTGAATTGTTTTCCTCATTTGATCAAACAAGTTGTCACTTTCAATTTTCTTTTCTCCTAATGCAAAGATAGGGTTGGAGCTAATATGGAAAGGGTTTAAACTCCATTTATTTGGATCATGGGGTTCAACTTTCTTTTTCCTTATGATACTTAAGGCTTCCATTTTTAACAATTGTTCTTCATTTAGATATGAATCATTAACTATTCCATGAGAGAATTGAATTAGATGTGGTTTTGAGGATCCTTGCTCGGATCTTTTGGCTTTGCTAAACATGGTGATGTAAAGTTTAAAGTAGGTAGGCTTGGAATAAGATCGGATTAGTGGTAAGTGGAGTTGAATGTTCAACAAGGTCGGAGGTTGGGGCCCTCCTTCTAGCTCAAAAATGTTAACAAGAAAACTTGTCAACACCCCAAAGTTGAATTCAAAGTGTAGATAACTCTTTTGAGACCTTCTTTCAAAAGGATGAAGGTAGTTGACACTTATTAATTAGGTTAAGATGGTAATAATCCATTTTGTTCCCTTCAATTTTCCTTTTCGCGTAAGTTATTGTGGTTTATACTCCTTATTGACCTTTTGATTTAGACGAAACACTGAAAACCCTTCTTGTATTACCTTTCGAACCAGTTAATCTACTTTAGTACTCTGTCGAAACCACCTTGTCAAATCAGTTGAAGAAGCTCTAAGGTTAGCTTTAATGAGTTACGGATATGGGTTGGATGGATTGGTTTCGACTTCTTTAGAAGCTAACCTTTCGACAACTTGAGTGTAGGAGTAAAGGCTCTAAGGATATTGGTTAAACTTAGTGTTTCGACTCACTCTAATGGTGACTCCTCAATCAAGTTGACACAAGAAAATTATGAACTGAATTTAACAGAGATATCAAATCAGCCAAATATCCCAAAATTCCATAATCTTGCTTTCATTAAACTCAAATAGTAAAATTAATCAAATTCTCAATATAATTTGGAAATTAGGGTTTATAACTTTTAGAAAATACAAGAGTAGAGTGAAAGAATTCCCCTCCCACCCTAGGGTCTTATTTATAGGTATGGGTTGGCACCTTTCGGCTTAGTGCTTTCGACCTGGTGGAAAGGTGGCCTTGTAGACCTTTCGTCACCTTTAACACTTGCGCATCCCTCTACATCGCATTTGAATAGATTGGAGTGCTTTCGACTTCATCGAAATGGTTTGGTGTTCTTCTCCACTTTATGCTTCTATGTTGTTGCAGGAAAGGAAAGGCAGGAGCTTTTGACTCTTTCGATAGGTTGATCTTTGAGTCAAAATGTTGAAGGTTTGCAGTGGAACATTTCTTTCTTAATTGTGAACGGTTTCGACCAATTCGAAAGGCTTGTTCATGCTTTCGAAGAGGTCATTTAGACGAAATATCCTTCAATGGAATGTGATGATGGTGAAACCTTTAGCTTCGAGAGGTTTGGCATGCATATGTTTGGTTGCACTTTGTTACCTTCGAGAGGTGTTCTTCGACTCATTCAAAACGCCTTCATGCATGCGGAAGTACCTGCTTCGAAAGGGAACCACTGAAGCAGAAGGGTGCTTTCGACCCTTTTGACCCCTTCGTAAGCTTGTAGCTCACCTGACTTTTGGCTGTAGCATCACTTCGACTCCTTCGAAAGGCTTTGTTGATGCTATCATCTCTTGGTTATCCTTCCCTTCTATTTATTTTGGTTTTGACAAGGTTGAAGTAAGAATTGATGGTAACAATACATATGTACATGATTCTGTTTAATGCATTTGTTTACCGTAGCTCTATACAAATAAGTAAACCTTTTCAACTATGCAATGTTATTATTTACTTAGTTTTATTTACTGCTAGCTAAACTTATTTTGTTCAACCATAAATAAAACCACGTTGTCTTGTTAACTTTACTTTATATGGCTTTCCACTCATGTTCATACGAACATCGTTATGTTTACTATTTTAGTACTACAATTCAAATCCATTTTATACACCGATGCTTATCTCTAAACATCTATGTCCATTAATGTCTATCTTTAGGTATCAATCCTCGATGTTGCCTTTCTCTAGGCATTAGTTAAGGAGTTAACACATGGGGATGAATTATCCAATCCACTCCAAGTTAACTTATACACCAAGGAATCTTTCTTGGTTCAATGAGCCTGTAGGTACCTATTTATGGGTACCATTAGTCATCCAGTCTACACTTAGTCACGTTATGTTTGTGTTACCGATCATGTAACTCAAACTTTAACTTAATAAATATGGTTCCATGGACAAAAATGCAAACTTGTTAAAATCTCTATGACAGATACCTTCTTATTGCATAGAATTCAACTCTAAGAACATCGAAAAGAAAAATCCCTAAGAGAGAAAATTTAGTGAAATGACGGTGCAAATACTTACTATTCCTGGTTTGGGAAATCGGGCCCATTTAAAGTTGATAGCTTGAATATGCCATCTTTAAGATTCAATTTTATCACATAGGGTCATTTCCTATTCGGGCCAATATGCCCCCAGGTTCAGAAAGACACATTTCAAAACAAAGTCGCCAATATCAAACTTTTGTTTTTGGATTTTAGAATTGAACTATCGTGTCATTAAGTGACTACCCTCAAATTTACCTCTTCATGCTTTTCCTCTAAAAATTCAAGAGATTTTAGCAATATCGCCCCATTCATCTTAGGGTCATAGTGCATGTACTGATGGGAAGAGACTTTAGCCTCATTTGGAATCATCTCCTCGATCTTATGTGCCAGTGAAAATAGTGTATGTCTAATTACAAATTTCTAGGTCATTTGATAAGCTTACAATGCAGGTGGTAACTCATCAATGCAATTTCCTTTTGCTCGTTTCAACTTTTTTTTATGATGGAATTGATGGTCTTATTCATCCTGCACCTGTCTGTTAGTTTGTGGATGTTTAACTGATGAGAAACTCTTTGTATTCGACACCGATCGCAAAATTCATCGAATTCTACACTTTTGAATTGAGTTCTATTAACAGTGGTAATCTTTTTAAGGCACTCTGAACCTATACAAAATATTCTTAACTACAAAGTTAATCACTATCACTAGCCTCAATCCACTTTGTGAAGTAGTCCAATGCAACGATAATGTATTTACCTCCACATTGTGCCAATGGTAGCACTCTAATTATGTCTATTCCTCATACCATAAATGGATGTGGGATAACCATTTGCCTAAGCTCTTTGGATGCATCCTTGGTATATTCGCAAATCTTTAGCACTTGTCACATCATTTTGAAAATTCCATTGTATCTCAGTATCTATAGCGGAGAACCTTCTTTGCCAAATTATATTCCCTAATATGATTTACGTGATTTCCCTTATGAATATCCTCAAGGATCTTCTTTTCTTCGACTTTTCCAACACACCTTAGCAAGGGTTAAGAATCCCCTATGAAACAAAATGCCATCCAGCATGATATAGAACGGTGCCATATGTAAAACCTCCTCATTTTATTTCTACTCTTTAAAAGAGTTCCCTTTGGTAAATACTCCTTAAATGGTATCATCCATGCCTCCTTTTATTTTATTTCCATGACGATATTACACACCTTTGATGCATAGAGCTTTCAACACCTCTACTGGCATGATGTCTAATAACTACGCATCTTTAGAGCTAGCTAGCTTTGGTAAAGAATATGTATTCATACTTTGTTCTTTAGGGATTCGAGTAATCATATAATGCCTAATATCATTTACTAGTTCCAGCACTTTCGACAAGTAAGGGGTCGGTCGTGCACCCTTAGTTTGAAATTCCCTCTCAATTTGACATTCCACCAACATGGAGTTACTCCTAGTTCCTTTAATATATTGAGACCAACTATCAATGTTTCATATTCTGCTTCATTATTTATAGCACAAAACTTCATTTCAATGCAAAGAACACCCTTTGACCTTCTAGAGTTAACAAACTAATTCCGCTCTAGAATTATGGTCATTAGATGCACCATTCACATATAGTCTCCATTAAGTAGTTCAACAATTTCATCTTCCATTTCTTTATCCAGGATGGTAAATTTTATAATAAAATTAGCCAATGCATGTCCACAAATCGCCATTTTGGATTGATAGGCAATTTTATACTAACTCATCTAAATGTTCAACTTCAATAATCATCTTGATGTCTTAGGGGATGCAGTACCTGCCTAAGAGGTTGATTAATCAAAGCTCTTATTGGATGAGCTTTGAAGTAAATTTGTAACTTCCTCAATGCAATCAATAAGCAATAGGCTAGCTTTTCCAATTTAAGATAATGTTTTCCTACCTATGTGAATCGCTTATTGGTATAGTATATCTTTACCTCCTCATGCACAAATGTTGTAGTTATTGCAATAGTCAATACCACTAACAGATGTACAAATATTCTTCTTTCAAATCCTTCGTTATATGGGTGAATCCAAAGAATGTTCCGACAATGGCTGAAATGCAGCTTCACATTCGTCAGTCCATTAGAACTTCCCTTTTTCCTTCTTAAATACATCAAAGAATGGTAAAAACTTGTCAGCTGCTTTTAAAATGAACATACTCAAAGCCATAACCTTTCCATTTAAGATATATCCTTCCCTCTTTGTACTTGGGCTATAACTTGCTTCAGTGTCTCAATCTGCTCAATATTGGCTTCTATGCCTCTAGAGTTCACGATGAACCCTAAAAACTTCCTCAATGTCACTCCAAAAGAAAACATCAGTGGGTTCATCTTCATCGGTATATTTGGAGTACATAAAACATTTTTTGATTAGTGCTCCACATGGTCCGATCTCCTTGACTTTACTAGCATGTCGTTCATATACACCTCCATCATCCATCCAACTTGTTCCAAAAACATTTCGTTAACCAATCTTTTGTAAGTAACTTCAAAATTCTTCAAACTGAACAACATCGCCTTATAGAAAAAAAACCCTAAATATATAGTAAAACCCGTAAGCTCCTGACCTAGGACAGTCATTGCAATTTGACTATAGCTAAAATAAGTGTCCATAGGGAGAACAACTCGTTTCTATCCATTCCATACACGAGTTGGTCTATCCATGAAATTAGAAAGTAGAACTTCGCGATTGCTTTATTCAAGTCTGAAAAATCAATGCATATCCACCAATTTCTATTTGGCTTCCCCAACCTTCATATGAGCGGCTAATATTCATGGTATACCTATTCATGGATAAAGTTGTGTGCCAACAAGTTATCCATTTCATCCTTTAGCACATTAGATCTTTTCTATCCCATACTCTGCCTTTTTCACTTTACATGAAAACTTGGATTGATACGCAATGCGTGGAACATAATTTCTAGTGAAATCTCATACATATTAGAATTACTGCATGTGAACCCATTACCGTTCTCTCTTAAAAACCCATGAACTACTTATTTACCCTTAGACCAAGATGAGAATTGATCTTGACTACCTTCGTAGGATCATCTTAATCTATATGGATTTCATCCATCAACTCTAAAAGCTCCTCTTGCCATGCCTGGCTCTTTTCATGGATTGATAACTTCATATTAGTTTCTATTGGATCCGAACTGAGATTCAAGCGGTGGTTACTATGCATTATATGACTTAATGCAAAGAGTTTTCTCTATATTATTTCCCTTCTATATAGGCTTAGCTTCTTTGAACTTAGCGACATTGCACTCTTCTGATACTCTTGTTTACTTGAACAATTCCAACTCCATTATCCGTGGGGAACTTCATAGTCATGCACCATTGAGTTAGAGAGATTCTAAAATAAGATAGGGTTAGTTACACCAGAAACACATTATACATAGATTACCCATCTGCAACCACAAACTTATCGACTTGCATAGAAATTGCACCATTAAGTTAATACATTTGGTTGGAGATGTTGCCTCTTTATTAAAAATCCTATAATTGGGAGTTACATGGTAACAAATCCTTTGCATCCAACCTCATTTCATCAAAAGCATGCTTGAACAAAATATTCACCAATCTTCTGTTGTCAACCAACCCTTGACGAATTGGAAATCACCATATCTTGGATGTTATCAACATTAGATCAAACGTAGGAGCTTTGGATCCCATTGGTATGCCTATTTCAAGAAACAATATCATCCTTTACCTTATTTAATTTCTCTATGGGAGAACCATCTTCCATGGCATAATAGTATCATGAAGGACATGTTTCAAGGATCTCGTATATCTCTCCATATTCTAGCTCTTTTCCATAGGATGAAGTCCTCTTGATATTGCATTAATAATTAAATTATCTCCGAGTGAACGGGGTCCAACCCCACTTTTCCTTTTCTGTCACCTTGAGGTAACTGCTTATGAGAATGGTTATACCTTTGCCTAACTTCCTGTGGGTATCTTGCATAATGAAGCAATTGTTTCTTCCTTGTCAAATCTACAATTGTATCCCTCAAGTGTTTTCACTTATTACTAGTATGCCAAATGCCTCATGGAAGTGACAATACTTTCCAGACCTCCAACCGTCCATGGTTCTCCTTCGATGCCACTTTTCTATACCTAACCTTGTCTTGGCTCGCTAGATAAATATTTTCCATGGAGTTTATCAATCGATATATTTCACGTTCCATGTGAACCTAAACATTTTCTGGGGTCTTCCTTCCAGCCCCATATTGATTATTTTTCCTTTTATTATTGCATTTTATTTCCTACTATTACCTTCCTTGTTCACGGCTTTAACTCTTCATCGAACTACTCGGTTCTCTAGGTCTTACGACTTTTGTAACACCCCGTAATTTTTACAATAATTAATAAAAATATTAATTAATAAGTAATAACGTCAAAAAATAGAATTTTAACAAACATCTGAATTTGTCTACGAAACTTATACCATTAGGTTTGTGGCGATTTTCTGATCAATTTTCATATATAAAATTTTCTGATCGGAGTTTAAACGGAAACGTCATTAATGTTCGAATATTTTAGGTCATAAATAATTATATATGTAATTTAGGAAATAAATAATAATTAATAAAATAAATTAGCATTAGTTAACATCAACGGTTGCTTAAGGTTTAAGTAACTTTAACACAAATAGAAATCATCTCATTTGATTTTAAAAGAAATCAAATCAACCAATTAAACATCACGTAATTAATTGACTAATTGAATCCAACCGGTCAACTGCTAGCGATCGGCCGGTAGGGGATTAGTCGTCGACTGCTGGGTGTTGTCGGCTGTAAATTTTGACATGACCAAATGGTTTGGATTTAAAATAATTTAATATAATGGCTAGCATTGATCCAAACCCTTATAAATATGGCCCCAACCTCTCACTTTTCTTCTTACATTTTCTTAAGCGACGACGAAGCTCTGCCATTTTCACTTCTCTATAAAATCCTTGATTGTAAAAGTAGTTATAGTTTATATATGTATATACAAATGGAGAATAGTGGAGTTTAATTGAGAAGACGAATAGGGGATAATCAAATTGTCAAAGCTAAGGTAAATTATAAATCCATATCCGAATTTAAATTGAATCCAATTCTCTTCGCTGATTTAGATTTCTGATATATGTATATATGCTCGTGCTATATATATTCAAATAAAAAGAATAAGGGGAGTCAAATTAGAATAACATGGATTAGATCTAGAGATTTGGAAAGCTCTACGGTGAGTGGGAAATTTGTATACTTTTATATGATATTGGATCTATTTCATTGTAAATCTGTTCCTTGTATGCCAGAACTTAGTTATTTGGAGTTGTAAGCTTAATTGTATGTGCATAATGAAATCTAAAACCCTACCTACATATTTTGTGATTGATAACTTAAATTTAGTATTGCATATACTTGAATCTGGATAGTAATGGGTAGTGGTAGTCATTAAATTTGATAAATTATGTGAAAGTTTCAGATTTGTAAATTAAATGACCTATGCAAGTAAAATGTAAATTTGAAAGTTTATCACAATAAATTATTGGGATTTAAGTAGTATTTTAATTCTTTGGAATGTTGAGTGTTGTAATGTAAATTTCTATAGATTATCAAGTTCAGATTCACAAATAAAATTTTATCATTTGAAATAACAATGAATACACCTACAGGAAAGAGATGTATAAAATATGGATATTTATCGTATTTTACTATCTATTTCGATAACTATAATGCAAAAATCAATAGGGATGAATTAAAGAACTGTAAATGTGCTAATAATAACAATTTAAATGAAAAATTAATATATATGCAATAGAGGAAGGATATAAATCAAATAATAAATAATAAAAAGGTAGGCATGCAATAATTTAAATAAAAAAGGGTATGGAAAGTCTACTAAACACGGGAGGGCGGGAAAGGTTAAAAAGGAATAGGAATAGATATTCAATAAGGCATGAAAAAGTAAATAGGAAACAAGATTTGGATCTTTTAAAGAAAGTAGTAAATGAAATGAAATTGATATAAATGGAATAAGAAGTAAATGAATGAAAAAGTAAAGGAATACTATTGATAGTTTAACATTGAAGGTGTAATAATTAAACAAGTACGAATATATATATATACATATATATATATATACATATATATATATATACATATACATATATATATATATATACATATACATATATATATATACACATATACACATAGCCTCAAGTATGTGTTTATGACGAGTGTGAATTATTAAAGTTAGTAAATAAATTATATCAGATGAGAATGACGACAATTAAAATGGGTTAGAATGCAAGGTCAGTGGTGTTACACAACAGAAGTCTGCCCACCGCAAAGGGAAACCAGCAGTTGTGTACACATTGTACTGATGTGAGACATATCCAACTGTAGAGCCCATGGAGTTATATACGTTTGTGTATAGGTGAAGGATACCCAAGTATGATGGTTCGCCTCAGTCGAGGTGTCAAAGGGCAAGTAGAGTCTGCTTCAAACTTTTAGGGGGTATTAAGTATTAAGTGGATATATTCTTGATTGTATTAGGCAATCTAAATAGGATGGTGAGCAAGGCTCAGCACTATGTCTTTATGTGTATTTGGTACCATCTTAGGGAGTAGGAGCTGTACATAGGTCGAAAACGTCATCAGTCCTGAATGATCGGTGGAAAGACAAGGGTTATGCCTAAACGACTACACCTCCTACTAGTGTAGATCATGTTTAGGTCAAACACCGCCATAGTTGTTTGCTAGATTGTTTGTTAGAGGCAAGGCTAGATGACTCTTTGTATAGGTCTCTCAAAACAGATATAATACGACTAACAATTGTGATGCTGTTATTAGGCATTACGAGAGTTCCTTGGTATGTATGACAATGAGGGCGTGATATTGCATTGACGATGAATTTTGACGAGGTGCTGGGTTATGGCTACTAGCGGGAATAGTATCATGGTCCAAAGGGGGACTGTGGTACTTATAAATATACGTTTGTTGTTATAGTCTACTTCGGGTAGATGGGGAGTATCGTGCGCATATGTGGAGTCAAGACGACTAGTTAAAATAAAAAACATAACATGTGATGGAAGGCAATCGACATAAACTAGTGTTATATATAATGTGTGTAATTTACTAGTCACTAGAATGTTGTTTTGACTCCTTCCTCACGATAGCACACCAAATAGCTTTTGAGGGACATGTATTAGTGCAAGGCGAGAACAGTGAAAGGACATATTTCCTTATGCATGCTCGACACTGAGAAGGACACTTGACCTCAAAAGTGTCAGCCTTGGTTGGTAACTATATGCTTTATTATACTTTACTATTCCGATGTGAGTTTATATTGATAGTGCTTGGATATGCAATTATTTATTTGCAGGATACCAAAATAACAATATGTTCTTTGGTGGACTTGGGTTTTTGATTTAGTGAAAATTCAGACCCACTGGGTGTGGGCTGTCATAACTTTCAATATGTCTTCCAATTCATCCTCTTCCATGTGTAGAAATTGATTGGCCTTCTAATATAAGTCCTTTAATGAACTTGACTACCTCATCAAAATTAACTTCCCAAAACTGTGTCTTAGCCGATTCCACCCACTAAAGCCATTAGCATAACATTGTCTTCTGAATTCCTCGCTCTATGATGACAACATTAAATCATTTTAAATAACTTTTCATTGATTATGTTGTTCTTTGTTTCATATTAGCTAGCAAAATCACATGCCCTTTGTTTGCTCTAAAAGCATCCTAAATTGGCTTAAAATCTTATTGGCTAATTGATCATAAGAGTCGATGGATCTTGGCTCAAGTCTACAAAAATCACATGGGAGCCAATCCTTTCAAAACTGGAGGGAAACACATACACTTCATGAAATCATTATCTCTAGCTCCTTCCATAAGCTAATCCTGCTTAAGCAGATGTTGCATATGATACATTAGCTCATTATACATTAGCATGGATGGCATGGTAAATCTCTTTGCTACTGGGATACTCTATTCTGTGTTGTAAATGGATTCAAACTAGAGGCAATCTCCAACTAGTCCTCACGATTGTCTCCTTGGAGCAATTGACTTGTCGCATCATTAGTAATTTTATTGTTTCCTTTGGTTTTCCCATGATGGTGGTCATCAATTGCTTCATCATATGCTTGGTTCAAATGATCTTGATGGTCCCTGCGTAAGCATTCATGGCTAAGGGAATGACGCCTTTGTTTCCTAATCTTAAAGAAAACCATTTGTGTTAGCCTTTGATGTCCATCATGCTATTTTGCCTGGTTGCATCCTCAGGATCGATCTCTTTCATGAGCATTTCCCTTAATATTTCCTCTAATTCTACTATTAATTGGGTTTACATGAAGATCCATATTCCTTCTAGTGCCACGATGTTGATTGTCGCAACAATTGGATTGATCGATAACAGTTGATGGTGGATCAGTACCGATCGATCCGCTTGGAGCATTTTCTCTAGGTGTTTCATTCCTTTTAGCATTTCCTCCCCCCACTCTATTTTGGCTCGTTCTATGCCTTGATATAGAAATCCCTTCATCATATTCGGCTAGAGAATTTCTTCTTCCACCATGATCTCTTGCACAAGATCCTTCTCCTTAAGGAATTGCCTCATCATATCAAATTTCCTAGCTAACTCCACCATCAACATTCGCTATGTTTCTTTCATTTATTGTTGAACTTTAGCAACACTCACTTCCAGTTCCTCTACAATAACAGGATCCGGTGGAGGTTATGAAGATTCATAGCTTCCACTTTGATTTCCCATGCTTCCTTACCCATCAGGCCCTATAGCTTGTTTTCCAAAAAAATTCATTAGGCCTAATTGATATCTTCTTATAGATTTGAATTAAATCCAAGTAGCGTAAGAAATCTAGACTGATCTTCAACTTCTTAGTGAAAGCACCAAAAAATCTTAGCCGAAAAATTGGTCTAGCTCTCTTATAGACTACGTTAAGCTAATACTTCTAGATGTAATTATTGGTTATGATTATATAAAGATGTATATTTTATGATTCACAAATCCAAGTGATTCTGACACTATATTTCAGATCAAGTAACAGAAAACAGTAGTAATATGCAGTATTATAAAGAAATATGGAAGGAAAAGTAAGACATAAGGTTTATGGTTCTATTATGCCTCCATCCACAATCAAGATGTTTTATTGAAGTTTTATATAATATTCTAGAAGTGATTACAACTATAATCTTAAAGTTCAGTAGAGAATTATAATCATAGCACTTCCCCTTAGATATAAAATAGTAAAATGTCAAGATCCCTTTTCCATTACTAGTGAACCCATATTTAAAGCTGCAATAGATTGTTAAAGGTATCATTCTTCTCTGCCAAATTGCTCAAAGAATATCAAAGATCAAAATCCAAGAGAACAGGAGGAAGGATGGGTCAAAATTGACCAACTCTATATATCAGTACCATTCTATCCAGATCGGTACCGATCCATGGCTTAACTATTCTACCTCCAATCCTTTAGTATATTTCTTGTTACTTTAAGTATTAGTCTTCCGTTAAGTTCCCAAGTCATTTTTCTATTGTTTCACTAAGAATAATGATATTTTAAGAAGATTTGACGGATCTGATCTGATCCATCTATGGCTCGGTACCGATCAATCCACTTAGTCAATTTTCTATCCTTTTTATTTTGTAATGCTTTATACTCGACCATCGTTGAACCTAGAACTTATTATTTCATCATTTTAACAATATCATCAAATCATCGCTTGTGAGAAATCATAGATAACATTTATATAGGGATATAATAAATGTTTTAAATTCATTTAATATATGCAAATAGGATATCTTTAGGTAAAATATTTAATCGATTGTAGTTAAAAAAGTGTTGGCAACCATGAGTGTTGAATCATTTTAATAAATGCTTGTCTTGAAATGTTCTGAGTTAAGATGTGCAGAGAACGAGATATCAATACATCCTTTGAGACCAGTATATGTAATACTCTATATATATTAAGCAATGAATTACTCATGACCATTGGTGGCACTGGGGGTTACATGTAATTGTTTGGAACAATTAGACAATGACTCACTGAGAGTCTTCTATAGGTCAAAAGTCAAATAGAAGGTCTCACATGATGATGTGAACTGGTCATTTGACTTGAGAATACTAAGAATCTTAACTGTCTAAACTATACTTTGATTATGGTCAATCATATGACAATAATAATTATATTAAGTTTATAATTGTGTATAAGTTGAAAAACTTGAAGTGGAACACTATTCAAGAGCTGATTCATCTCTTTTGATTAGAAGGTCAGTATTCGTGTAATGGTAGTCAACTTAAAGTCAAAGTCTTTGACAAATGATAATCAGTTAATCGATAATTATTATCGGATTAAACCATAAACTTTAATGTTGGACTTAGCAATTAAATACGGATATTATTAGAGTTTTGAACATTGATCTAGCACTAGATATCTAAGTAGTATTGTGATGAATAGAATAAATGCATAATATATCGTTTTTTAAAATGTAGCTTAAATGATTAAAAATAAGATTTCACCTAGATGATCTATAAGCAATCGAACTTGTGTAAACTACTCTACATCAGTATAGTATGTATAGATTTAATATTTAAATTGTTTAAATATTATTGAATTTTGAGTTCAAACCATGGTATCCACAATAGTACTTGACAACATATTTATAAATTTAAATAATTCCAATTAATTTATAAACGTTCAATGAGTGCTGAGTTCTCGATAGTGATAATTTAGGGTGAACGTTTATTGGTTCAATCCAAATAAAAAATCAAATCAAATAATTTTGGATGGTTTAATTTGATTATTTTATGTGGGTTGAGTTTGGTTTTCATTCATAAATGTGACCAGTGAACCAAATATATAATTATATTATTTTAGAAGAACATGATTATTCGTTGTAATATTATTTAACAATTTTTCTTTCTTTCAATTCATATTAATGTTTTTTAAAATAGGAATTTATTTTGAAAATGTTAGCTCATTCGGTCTATACATTGAGTTATAATACAATAGGTCATTGGGTTAATTTTGGTTGTTTTTTATTTTGTTATCTTTTGATGCATTCAAACCAAATCAACTATTTATCTACATTCGAATTGTTAAAACATTTTACATGTCTAGACTTATTATTTATCTTGGAACTAATTATTGTATGTTCTTTTGGTACACATGAACACCTTTTGACTCGGCTCTTTATTTAAGATGTGGAATCTCCTATCCCCTAAACTTATGTATTCCTATCCTTCAAATCACCTCCACACATTTGGTATAAATAGATTTAATTGATATGAATTATTGATAAAATAAATCATGCAGATTAGAAGGGAGCATGAGGAACACCGAATTTTAGGATAGAGAATCTCTTATGCTTTTCAATTTACCCGACTTTTGATCGATGGTCTGGTGCTGATAATTATTCGTTGTGAAGAACAAATGAGTGGCGAAAAAAATGAGAAAGAACAAAAAAATGGCATTATGTTAATGTTGTATGCATGGAAAACTCAGTTTCTCATGTGGAGCAATTGATGGTCTATCACTAGTTGAAAAAGATGGTAGAACAGAGTGTTATGGCTTTAAAAAATGGGTATCTTGCACAAAATGAAGAAACTTTTTTGAAAATACCAATGCAAGTACAATATACTTTCAAGGAAACGCAAAGTGTCCAAATGAGATATATTTACCTTTTCTATGGTTTTTATTCTTTGTTGAAATGCACCGTCTTTAAATTTTAACATTTGAAGGAAGCTAAAAATGACATAATTTTCAATTTCTCAAATATCTATCTTCAAATATAATTCCATCCAGTGCATTTATGCACATCTCATGCTAAAATAGGATATATTTCACTGCTAAACGTATGTTTTGGATTGTACATTTACATGTCGCACGATAAGAAGATGTAAATGCGGGTGAGTTAACTCGTCTTAGCTTATGCCTAGTTTGGCTAACTTGGCTTTATATGCAATTGTATATGCTTTCATGGATGCAATGGTTTAAAATCGGTCAATATTTAGACGCATAGGACATGGAGGGATTCATAATGCAAGTTGTAAACTCCATCATTCCCAAAGATCATTTGGGGAAAATAAAATAAAAAATTAACAAAAATTATCAATAATGATATCTTTACTTAAAAAAATACGATAATGGGTAATAATGATATATCATGCAAGGCTACAAAATTTGTGTTTATGCTCTATCCATTCTACTACGCACACACTCGGTATTGAAAAATAAGGAAAATTTTGCTATTTTTATTTTTTGTAAAAAGGATGTATTATATATGTAACATATACAAAGTAAAACCAGTAACATAGATATAATTAAAATAATAATTTATTTGCTTCTCTTGCTTTCTCAACTTCATTCAAATACTCCTTCCTTTGACTCCATACTTCTCAAAGAATCAATATTTATCAAGAATTCTTGACATTGGGATATATTCACACAAATTATGACTATTTAGTAAAAAATCCAATTGTCTAATATTCACATCATTTCCATAAATCGTGATAATCTAGTATTATAAAGTTGGAATGAACATTTAATTATAAACATAATTTATGGAAACTAAATTGAAACAATATATTACAAACAATTTTCAAGTTACATAATTATTATTGAGAGACGATTGAATAGTTGGGATCTCACACTTTTAACCATATTAATTAATGGTAATTTGATCATCTTTATTTCTAGTATATCTATTTTTTAGATCTCCCATTTCATATCTTTATTACAAGTATGCCGAATTATCAAAATAACTATCAACAACTTAGATAATTGTTGTACGGCTACAACTACTTTGCATTGCATGCGCTTCACTTAATTGCAATTAAAAATGATATCTTTAGATATATTCGTCATAGTCAATGAGTATGTTCATGCAATGTTGACTTTCAAAAATATCAGATTCGATGTCAATTAAAAACAATTTCACAAAACCAAATTTTATATCATTTTGAATAATTATTTTATAAATACATATTGAGGGACTAAATTCACAAATCGTGATTGATGAAGATGTCTCATTTGTAGCCATGATGCATTTCAACATTTATACTGTAAAGGTGTAGTTATCAAATCACATTGTCATCAACGGATCGTTTTATTTTTGGAAATAAGAATATTAATATTGTTTAACATATGTAAATCAAGTAATAACAATTCTATGCAAAAGTAAAGAACCTTCGTAATGTTTTTACTAGTGAAAATTTTCGTCTCACAACACCTCAGATGATCGTAGAGTAACCAAAGCTTTAATTACTTCTACAATTTCAGAATCAACAAATTTAAATGACATTAAATTTGCCTTTGAGTAGTAATTGTATCGCTGGAAGCTTATACAATCAAGTAGTTGCACTTAACTATTTGTTAAAATGTCAAATTAGATTTATATTCTACCAACGAATCAATGTTGAGAGGGATTTGAAGTAAAATAATGAAGTAATAGTGCATAAAAATAAAAGACACAAGAATTTTACGTGGTTCAGATTCTTTCAAAATCCTACATCCATGGATCAAATCTTTGTTTATATATTTCTCCTTAATACAACATTACATGGATAAGGGAAAAATAGAAGTTACAATTCTTTCAATTTTCTCAAAAAAAGAGGACCCTCTATCTCATTGCAGTGTCTCTCATATTTATAGTGTAAAGAGGCACGTGGACTGCCATAATCTCTTTCCTTTTGTTATTTTAATCTCTATCTTTGGATCCTGCCATGTGTCACCCATCTAGATTGTTATGTTGTTGTGTATGGATTGTTGGTACATCTTTGACAGGAAACTATAATTTGAGTGGCTAGATTCTGGGTATTGGGGGGAAGTTTGAAATTGAAGCTGGAACTATAATATCCCTTAATTTGAGACCTGAATGTAAATGCTATTGATGCTGCATAATCAATAGCATTATTCTCCGATGACAAAATGAGATCAGTTAATAGTATCAATAACATCAGAGACACAGGAATATGAAAATTTTCAAAACACACTCATTACATAATCCCTTTCGTTGCCCACATTCGGAGAAAATATAATAATTACTTCAATACTCCAAGAGCGACATACGGAGATGGTCATTTGGTTGATCGAAGTCTACTACTTGATAGTTATACAGTCTGCTATTACATTCATTCAAGCAAAATGAAACAACAATACCAACACATGGTAAAATAAAGCTCCTAATATAGCTAGCTTGCCCCTTGCACGTGTCTGGAAGCTTTTTCATCAAACCTAAAAACTTGAAAACCCAACTCCGGCCTACTCAAAGGAGTACCCGAGAGTTTAAGCGAAAAAACAAAAAGTTCAGTGTGAATAATAATATGCCATCTTGAAACATAATAGATATCTAGTGAGACCACGCCGCTCAGCGAAACGGGTTTTCCCCTCACTAGTTTCTTCTTAAAATATGTTAATCATAAATCGTGCTTCTACAACCACAGTAATTAGAACAAAACATAAATGATCATACGCATGCATGCAACATGGGCAAGTCCGTTTAGTCTGTCTCAATCTGTAGACTATTTGTCCATATGTCATAGTTTTCCCAAGGTTACTACAAACCTCTATAACTGACTAAGGCCTACCGGATATACCAAAATCTCGAAATACCATGAGGAAGAAATTGGACTGGCTGCCCGAAACATAATTTTCCTAGAGTCACTTTGATCCTAATGGTTTTGCAGGCCAACCAATAACCTATCCGAGCAATAAGTTCCTTTCTGTGCATAAACCTACTTTAATCTTTACCCTTAACAAAGCCCTACACACTGCAATTGGACCTTTATCAACTAGGGGCCAATAGCTAAAGCATATGGCGCAACCGTACACTAGTCCCATACTATCTGGTTTTCAAAATCCTTGAGTCAAAATATCATATCGCAATTTATCCAATGGTGACAGGAATAATAATTTCCTTATAAAACCTTGTACTAAAATACCCTTTTATTTCCTTGAAAGCTTTTGTATTTATAATTAATTTATCACTTAAAATCATATTTAGAACAAGGAAAACATAACCCATTACTTAATCAAAATCTTATGCCAAAATACAATCTTTTTTGAAATACCTTTTATATATTCGGTATCAAAAAGAAGGTTATCGAATCTATAAAATACTTGGCTATTAAGCCTTTAAGTAAAACTATTACATTTAAAAATATGTGGCACCTATTTCGCTTCTATAGGTTGTCGAGCCTCTAGATATCGGGTCTCTAAAACAAGTATTCTGATTTGTAAAACATAAGGCTATAAGCCCGAAATATATGGTTGTCGAATTTCTAAAATATATAGGTTGATGCACCTATAAAACTTAACCTTCGGTTTGTATAACATAAGGCTTTCAAGCTTATAAAATTAAGACATTGAATTTGTAAACATATGACATTTATGCTGCTGAAGTAGATATCGAAAATATAGGGGACAATGGATGTCGAGTTTAAAACAGTAGAGGATGCCGATCCTCTAAACAATAAGTGGTGTCGAATCTTTAAAATAGAATGATGTCGAGCATTTTAAAAGAACCATATAGAGTTATGAAACCCTTGGATGTCGAATCTCTACAACTAGAGATACCGAACTCCTATAAACTTGGTGTCGAACTTCTATACAAACCAATACATCACATATCTACAAGGTAGATATAGCATGTATCACTTCATATAGATGTCAGACATACAGACACGATACCGGTATCAACTTTTAACAAGAATGACAGATCTCTAAGTTGACGATATGACATTTCTGTAAATAAACACAAAACTGATTTATTGCTTTATCAAGACATTTTTTGCACCAAATATTGTCTCTTGTCAATTTCTTATTAGATAATAAAATACCTTTTACTTTCTTCATAGAAATTGGCTGAAAGGGTAGTTTACCTTTCCTAAAACAATTTGCAAACCCATTAAATAATATTATTGATTAATATTAATTAATAGCTTTTCTAGCTAAATAAATTTGTAGAAAATCATATGCACTTGGGAAAAATCCTCAAAAATCAGAATATTCTTTTAAATATAAAAATTTCAAGGCCAAAGTCATTATTTAATTATTTTGAATAATTAAAACCAGAAATCGAACGCTTTTCATCTTGGGAAATTCCTAAAATATTCATGTGAACTTGAAAAATTATGAAATTAAAAATTCATCTAAAAGATAATGTTCTATATATCATATCAAAATTTCAAGTCATTTGGAGATCATAAATTAGGTTTCTACTCTTAAAACCTGTCAAATTAATTTCATATAAATGCAATACATCATCATTTAATCATATAATAAAGCAATCAATCATATCATCGCATAACATCACAAAATAATTTGAAAATAGTCATAAATCTAAATTAAAGCATATAAATGCGAGATGGTTAACTATTATTCATCTTAGATGTGATAAAGAGATTGAGATTTGTGATAAGGAATACAACAAACATAACACAGATACAGAACATACCATCAAAACAACTCAGGATATGTGACTTTAATCCTGTCTTCCGTCTTCTAAGTACAGTCTTTCGCATTGTCACTCCACTGGATTTCACTAACTTGACTGTCTTGTTCCTTAACTTCTTTTCATCTTTAGCCACAACGTGATGGTTGCCTAACAAAATTCATATTGGATTCCAATACTAAAGCTTCTAATACAGTCGGAGTAATAGCAGTCTCCGAATCATGCATACACTTCCTAAGATGAGAAACATGAAAAACATTAGGGAATCCAACAAAACTATTTGGTAACTCTATCCAATAAGCGGGTTTCCTGATCCTCTCTATGATAGGAAACAAACCAACATATCTTGGTGTCAATTTCCCTAACTTTCCAAATCATACCACACCATTTATTAGTGATACTTTAACAAAAACATGATCTCCAATTAAGAACTCTAAGTCCTTACGTCTCTTATCTACATAACTTTTCTATTTGGACTGAGCTTCCCTTATCCTTTCTTGGATCAACTCAATCTTAACTATGGCTTCTCTCACCATATCTGGACCAAGAATCAATCTGTCTTTGGTCTCTAACCAACTTGCCGGTGATTTACATGGTTGTCCATACAGAGCTTCGAAAGGTTCCATTCCTATACTAGTTTGACAATTATTATTATAGGAAAACTCGACTAAGTGCAAATGGTCTTCCCATGACCCTCGAATGTCTAATACACAAGATCTTAACAAATATTCGGGAACTTTGTTAACTCTTTCTGTATGCCCATATGTTTGTGGATGATAAGCGATATTCATTTTCAGCTTGGTACCTAACATCTCTTACAGACTTTTTCAAAATTCACTAGTTAACAAAATATCCCTATCACTGACTATACTACTAGGGATCCGTTGTAGTTTAACAATATTCTTTATAAACAACTTTTCCAAAGTAGGTGCTGTCCTTGTCAATTTAACGGGAATAAAGTTTGCACTCTTGGTTAGTCTATCTTCCACGACACAGATACTTTCATTACCCCTATTCGACCTTGGCAACCCATCAATGAAATCCATAGATATAGAATCCCATTTCCAAACCGGTACATTAAAAGGTTGAAGCGGTTCACTTGGGTTCTGATGCTTGGTTTTGACATGCTATCAATTCAAACATTGCTTTACCCATAAGCCTACATCCCTTTTCATACATTCCCAGAAGAAACTTCATTTCATGTCTTGATACATCTTAGTTCCTCCAGGATGGATAGTAAACTACGATTGATGACAATCCCTAAGAACTTCCTTCCTTAGGTCACCAACATTTGGAACACATAACCATCCTTTCTTCCTTAACCATCCATTCTTTCAAATCATCAATCACAGTTTCATCTCTAAGTCTTCTAATTCGTTCAGCTAGTAACGGATCATCTCTTTGTTTAGAAGCAATCTTTTCGATCATCACTGGTCGAACTTCCAAACATGACAACAATACAGTTTCCTGACTAGATCTAGCTGTCGATCTTAACCACGCACCATAAGTAGTCAATGCCTTTAAGTCCATCCAATCGGCTGACATAGCTAACACCATATTCTGATGTTTCCTCCTAAGTGCATCGACAACTTTATTTCCTTCCCCTTGCATATACTCAATCCAAAATCATAGGCTACTAAAATCTCTAGCTACCTTTGATGTCTCATATTCAACTCATTCTAAGAGAATAAGTATCTCAAGGACTTATGATCCGTAAACAACTCGAATCTTTCTCTCAAAGAAAGTGTCTCCACACTTTCAAAGCAAAGGTTACTGCTGCCAACTCTAAATCATAACTCAAATACCTCACTTCATGCAGTCTTAGCTATCGAGAAGCGTAGGTAATCACTTTACCTCTTTGTGTTAACATGGTTCCTAATCCTATTCCGTATGCATCAGTATACACCACCAGATCTTGATTCCTATCCGGCACAACTAACACGGGCGCATTGGTTAATAAATGTTTCAGCTTCAACAATGTTTCCTCACATTTATCGATCCAAACATACTTTACGTCCTATCTTGTTAGTTTAGTCATAGGTGTCGCTATATGGGAGAAATTCTTGATGAATTTCCAGTAATAGTCAGCTAGCCCAAGAAAACACTTTACCTCGGTCACGGTCTCAGGTCTCTTTCAATTATTAATAGCTTCAATCTTAGCTAGATCCATAGACAACCCTTCTTTTGTGACTACAAGATCAAGAAACTTCACTTCTCTCTTCTAAAAATGACATTTTGAAAACTTTGTTGTTAGTTGATGTTGCATCAAAGTCTCTAGCACTATTCTAAGATGAGTCTCATGATCTCGCTCATTCTTAGAATATATCAGAATGTCATCTATGAATACTAACACAAATTTGTCCAAATGCTCTCGAAAGATTTGGTTCATCAAATCCACAAAGTAAGCAGGCGCATTAGTCAGTCCAAAGGGTATAACCAACCATTCATAAGAATCACACATTGTTCGAAATGCCGTCAAAGAAATATTGTCCTCCACTACTCTTAATTAATGAAACCCTGTCGCCAAATCCAATTGGAAAAATACATTGGCTCCACTCAACTGGTCAAACAATCGTCCATTCTCGACAAAGGATACCAATTCTTTATCGTCCTCTCATTCAGCTTACGATAATCAATGCACGTCCTCAACGATCCATCCGGATTCTTCATGAAGACCGTGGTCGCTCTCCAAGGCGAATTACTTAGCCTAATAAAATCCTTTCCTTCTAAGTCCATTAACTGCACTTTTAACTCTTTCATCTCAGTATGTGTCATTCTGCTAGATGATCTACTAACAGGTTCAACTCTAGGTACAAAATATATTCAAAACTCGATAGCTCTTTTTGGTGATAGTCTTGTAACTAGTTCAAAAACATCTGCAAACTCTCTTAGAACAAAAACCTGATTCAAATCGTCTTCCTCTTCTATTGCACCCAATAAAGCACAAACATCTAAACTCGAATTCTCTACTGAGTATATAATTTGATCACTTCTATTAAGGTGTCTTAATGATACCTTACTATGGTGGAAAAATTTTCTAGCATCATATCTGCTTAATCAATCCATACCAAAAATAATCCCAAAGCCCACAAAATCAAACATATGAAAATTGCAGGCAAAAGCATGACTTAATAGCTCAAATTCTAAATGGTCACATCTCATCCCAAGAGTTGCATACCCTCCTATCAGATTCGCAACCTTTAAGTAATAAAGTATGATGGTTCTAGACTTGACTTATCTACTAAACGAGATAAAAGAATACAATGCACTATTATTAAACAATACTTTAATAGGTATGCCATGAATCAAAAGCATACCTCCCATCACAGCCTTTCCTTTCTCCTTTGCAGTCGACCTAGAAGTAGATGGTTCCAAAGCAAATACTTTTCCCTTATCATCTTTGGCCGATTCTGGACATTGATTCTTGTAATGCCCCACCCGGTCAGAATTGAAACGTCTTGTATTCTTTCTTTCTATGACCTTCTTTCCATCCCCAGAACGACACTCATTTGCAAAGTGCCCATTCTTGTCATACTTAAAGCAAAGAACATTGGTTTTTCCTTTCTTGGCAGCTCCGCCCTTTTGAGCTCCCTTCTTCTGAAAGAACTACCTTTTTTGGCTTTAACCACATTGAGTCTCTACTGGCTTGTTACCACCAAACAGTGCAAGCACTTCCTCATTCCTTAATGTCGTCTCCACTACCACTTTACATGGATCCTCAAGATGCGGTAGGGTTGCCTTGGAAAGCTCCAGTTTCAACCCACGAATGAACTTCTTATTCCTCTTTATCACAGTATCCGCTATAACATATACGTATATGAACAGTTCCTCAAATCTAGTTGCATATTCCAGCACATGCATATCCCCTTGCTCTAATTCCATAAACTTACTAAGCAAAATTGGCTTAGCTATCTCAAACATAAAACTTTCCTCAAATCTCATTTTAAACTCAGTCCAAGTCAAGTTCTCCTTTGATGTTCTTATTGTCATACTGTTCCACTAGTACAAAGAAGATCCTTGCAACTATCGAGATGCCAATCTCCTCTTTTGCTCATCATCCAAGCCTACGTCAGCAAAAATCCTCTCACAATGCAATGGCCAATTTTCAAATTCAATAGCATCTTCTGTTCTAATAAATGGCTTTCCTCCCAGTCTGGCATAATCCCGTCTCAACACAGCGTAGTTATTGATAACAAGAACTTCGGGATTTGCTCCTCTAGCATTAGCAGCATTTCGCCCAGCCAATCCAGCTACCCCTCTCCCTTGCATCATGCTGATAAAGAACTGGTACATGGTCCCCATATCCACTGACGGGGTTCTAGCACCCATATTAGCAGTAGCTTGTCGACCCGGATTCCTTCTCGTATTGGGTCGAACATTTCCGTTGGTTATGGTGCTTCCTCCACCAAGATTCACTCTTTCATTTCTTGCCTCTGTGTCTTACTTTCCTTAAATCTGCATACGGACCTTTGTAAGATATGGAAGAATGGTCTAAGAGAAAGAGGAGAATAGAGATAGAATATATACTTATATATAACAAATACAAGTATGTTACTATAGCGTTATCCCATACCCCAATCTTATTCTCTAATTTATTTGGATTATATTTTCAAAACACTTTTTAAGTTCAAAATTCTATTAAGTTTTACATAAACCTTTGCTCTGATACCTAATTGTAATATCCCCTAATTTGAGGCTTGAAAATAAGTGCTATTGATGTTGTAGTCATCAATAGTACTATTCTTCGTTGACAAAGTAAGAACAATTAATAGTATCGATAACATCAGAGATACAGTAATATGAAAATTTTCAAAACGCATTTCGTTAATATATTTTCACATTCATTGCATAATCCCTTTTCGTTGCCCACGTTCAGAGAAAATTTAATAATTATAAAATACTCCAAGAGCGACATATGAAGATGGCCCCTTTATTAATCAAAGTCTACTACTTGATAGTTATACAATCTGCTAATACATTCATTCAATCAAATGAAACAACAACACAGTTTAAGGCCTACTCAAATGGGTACCCGTGAGTTTAAGGCAGAAATAAATACTTCGGATCAGACAAAAAGTCTGGTATGAATAATAATATGTCATCTCGAACCAAAATAGATATCTAGTGAGACCACTCCGTTGAGCGGAATGAACAGGTTTTCCCCTCACTGGTAACTTCTTAAAATATCTTTACCTACGTCATAGTTTTCCTAAGGTTACTACAAACCTCTATCGCCGACTTTGGCCAATCAGATATACCAAAATCTCCAAATACCGTTAGAGGGAAACTGGATCGACTGTTCGAAACATAATTTTCCTACGGTCACTTTGATCCTAATGGTTTTGCAGGACAACTAATAACCTATTCGAGCTATAAGTTCCTTTATGTGCGTAAACCTACTTTCAATCTTTACCCTTGATAAAGCCCAATGCATTCGAATTGTGGACCTTTATTAATGGAGGGCTAACGGCTGAAGCATAGGGCGTAACCCCACATTAGTCCTACACTATCTGGTTTTCTATATCCATGAGTCAAAATATCCTATCACAATTTATCCAATGGTGACAAGAATAATGATTTCCTTATAAAACCTTAGGCTAAAATACCCTTTTATTTTCTTGAAAACATTTGTATTTATAATTGATTTATCCCTTAAAATCATATTTTAAAACAAGGAAAACATAGCCCGTTACTTAATTAAAATTTTATGCCAAAATACAATCTTCTTTGAAATAGCTTTCTATACACTCCGGTATAAAAAATGAGGTTATCGAACCTCTAAACCACATGGCTATCAAGCCTTTAAGTAAAGCTACTAGATTTAAAAACATGCAGCACCTATACCGCTTCTATAAGTTGTTGAGCCTCTAGATATCGGGTCTCTAAAACAAGTATTCTAATTTGTAAAACATAAGGCTGTAAGGCTGAAATATGTGGTTGTTGAATTTCTAAAATATATAGGTTGTTGCACCTATAAAACTTAACCTTCCGTTTGTATAACATAAGGCTTTCGAGCCTATAAAATTAAGATATTGAATTTGTAAACATACGACATTTATGCCGCTAGAGTAGATATCAAAAGTATAAGGGACATGTGATGTCAAGTTTAAAACAGTAGAGGATGCCATCCTCTAAACAATAGGGTGTGTCGAATCTTTAAAATTGAATGATGTCAAGCTTTTTAAAAGAACCATGTAGAGTTATGAAAGCCTTGGATGTTGAATCTCTACAACTAGAGATACCAAACCCCTACAAACTTAGTGTCGAACTTCTATACAAAACGATACATCATATATCTACAGGGTAGATATCGCATGTATCACTTCATATAGATGTTAGATTTATAGACACGGTACCACATATCGGCTTTTAAAAGGGATGAAAGATCTCTAAGTTGACGATATGGCATTACCACAAATAAGCGCACAACTGATTTATTGCTTTATAAAGACATTTTTCCACCAACTCTTGTCCCTTGTCAATTTCTTTTTGGATAATAAGATACTTTTTATTTCTTCTCAGAAATTGATTGAAAGGGCAGTCTACCTTCCCTAAAACCATTTGGAAACACATTAAATAATATTATTAATTAATATTAATCAATAGCTTTTCTAGCTAAATAAATTTATAAAAGTCATAACCACTTGGGAAAAATCCCCAAAAATCACCAATAAACATATCCTTTTACATATAAGAATTTTAAGGTCAAAGTCGCTACTTTTTTATTTTTAGTAATTAAAACCTGAAATAAATCATTTTCCTCTTAGGAAATTCATAAAATATTCGTATAAACATGGAAAGTTATCAAATTAAAAACTCATCTTAAAAACAATGTTTTATACATCGTATCAAAATTTCAAGCCATTTAGAGATTATAAATTAGGTTTAACCTATCAAATTAATTTCATCTAAATCTAGTAAATCATCATTTAATCATATAATGAAGTAATTAATCATAACGTGACATAACATCACAAAATAGTTCGGAATCAGTTATAAATCCAAATTCAAGCATATAAAAGTGAGATGGTTAACTATTATTCAACTTAGATTATATAAAGAGATTAGAATTTTGTAGTTGATTAATTCCCCTTAGCTTTTCCCTTGAATGCTTTAGGTTTCCTCTTCTATTTCACCTTTGTAATGGTCGACCTCTTATGTTGTATTTTGATTATATGGAAATGAAATGGTAATGAGAGAGGTAGGGTTTAGGACATGAAATAAGGAACCATTCCTCTTCTACCCCTCTCATTATTCCTCTTCTTCTCTATGTTCTAAACAATCTTACTAATTAATTGCTTAAGGATCGACCAAATTAATTATCAAATCTCATTCTCCTTATCACTACGTATTATTTTGTTTAATTTATTTAATTAAATCTCTTAAATACTATTAACCAAAATTAAGGGTGTTACAGAAACCTTTGAATTTGAGCAGGAACATAGAAAATCGAAGCGAGAAACTTGAATTTGAATAGGCTTCCTGCTTTTGACCTGAGAAGTGGACGTCATCTGAGCCACCCCTGTTCAGGAATAAGGGTGTGATGAGGCGTTCCCCTCTTGTTCAGCCCTGGGTGTCTTTGATATCTTTGGGATTGACTTATGTGGTCCGCTTGTGCATTGTTGGTATGATACTGCTTTGAGAATGGAGTTGAAGTTTAAGCTGTAAGTGTGGAACATCACTCGAGCTCTATTTAAGTGGCCTCAACTTGCAATATTTGTTTGATAGTGAGCTGAGGGTAGTTGGAGTTGAGTTGTTTTGCTCTATCCTGTGGTGTTAGCCCAATATATGTATGCATGTGTTCTGAGCTGCCCCTGATATTGGTATATACAAGTTGCTCAATAAGGGCTGCTAGCATTTTTGCTATTTCCTAACATGTAAAGAACTATGATGGATCCCTGTTTGTGTAACCCTGTGTGCAGCCCTTGGAATGCTTTGGATTCCTGGTGGTACTGGTTAAAGGGTCCTTGATTAACGCAGTGCAGATCTGAGCTTGAAAGTGTTAGCATCGCATTAGATTTTAGGAGCAATAGTTGGGCTTACTAGGTTACTTGTCATGCAGATTGTTTATTTATGGCTTGCTCGGAATGGATCAAGAGCAGATTTTGGTGAAAAGCTACGGCACATTTTTTTGTCCTTTTGCTCCTATACTTGTCGTGTTCCAATGGTGGCTTGTTTCTTTATCAAATTGTTCTGATAGTAGCACCCTTTTGATGGCGGCACGTTGGGCCATTCCATTCTCTTTCAGTTGTAAGAAGAAAAGGGTGGTAGCTCATCCATATTTTCTTTTAATGCAAGATTATATAGCCTTTTTAAGTGAGGTGTGTTATGCTTTGACACCATTAATATGACTCTCTGTGCGGCAGCATGCCATTAACCTCTTATTATTGTTATTTAGGAGTTTGGTTATGCTATGGTTTCGAGCATTATAATTTTAGATTATTTACTGCATTTTGTGACAAGATTTGGGCTAAGTATCATAGTGTGAAACTGAAATTGGTGGATCGATGCAGTTTGAACCTTTTTCGTCGTACTACAGTTCCCAAGCTCGGTATTCTTTTGACTTTGCTTTATTCTTTGATTTTCCTTTTTACAGTCCAACTTTTATTATGAGGGCGTCTCGTTCTAATCTTGGTGTTACATCACCTTGCCTTCAGCTGGGTTTGGAAAATATGGGTGTAACACTGCCTCGCAAGTCTGTAGTGATCGTAAGTCGATGTAGACTTGTCATCATTTACACTAGGACTTCGCATCCCATCACTTCTGTCAATTTCTTTCTTTATTTTCAACGAAGGGAAAAGTCTAAATAGCTTTTTTGCATTTAATGCTCTTGGGTATTTGTCATTCTCTTATTGGCTCATTTTCTGAATCGTTATCACATTGCCTTTTTCGTTTTCTAGGTAAATCTGTCTCGGTCTTTGCATTTATTATCTTGTTGTTAATTAATTGACATTTCGCAAAAAAATTTATCATTTTGATTGTGTGGCAAGCATTTGAATTACGGTATGTACTTTCTTTTTATTCTTCTTATGCTCTCATTTTAAGATAGAAAAGAGAAAGAAAAGGGCGAGAAAACCTTTACCTGCAAAATCTATTTCATTCCCAAATTCATATTTTTCTTTTAAATCGAAGTAAGGATCTGATGTCTTCTTATTTTTTTAGCTTGTTGCTTTTACAGCGGAGGCACAAAATGGGAAGTCAAGTATGTTGTTACCCTTGCTTGGGTTGCCAAACTTGAAGTAGATCCTGCTTCTACTACTTCTGAGAAGATCAAAATTGCTTCAGAGAAGGTCCACCTTACTTCCGAAAAGTCCAAGATTGAGGAAGATTTTAATGTATTTCAGGAAAAGGTTGGAAAGGATTTCAAATCTATTGTGGATGCCCTTTCCTTGAAGAATTGCAAGTTGAAGGAGAACGAGAAAGAGCTGGCATTAGCGCGAGAAGAACTGGCAATGGTGCATGAAGAGCTTAAGGAGAGCACTTCTATTGTAACTTATAAACTATACGCCTCAGCTCAATGTCAATTTAAGGATGAGGTCAAGCTTGACTTCTTGGGGGATCCGACCGTAATTAGCAATGTATATGCCTATTGCCAAGCCAAATAGAAAGAAGAAGTAGCTGTGGAAAATGTCTCTCCTTTTGCCTCTGTGCAACAAATTGAGGGTGATAAGCCTTGGGATGGCGAGGTGTCTAAGGATGTCGACATGGCTAAGGAGTTTGGCTCACTTCAACTCCTTATGTAACTATTTAAAACTTCTTTGTATATGGATTTTGAGGTTCTTTAATATGTAGTGGAAGTTAGTTTGTTACCCTCACTTTGTTGTGACAAATTTCCTTTTTACCTTATTTTGTTGTTGTCTTGTGAATGACCATGTTGTCTTTGTTGTTTTTATTTTAGTCTTCTAAAGAAGTTTTGTTTACTAAACTTCTGAAGGAAAGCAAGGACAGGCTCAAGGCCTAAACTTTAGCTCATATTGGTCGTACTGCCACCGCCATCAGTAAGCTGAGAGAGTTAGACGAGTCTTTTACAAAACTTAGGGGCGAATCCCAAGAGTTGGTCTCCAGGATTGATCAAGCAATTACAGAAAAGGAGGCACTTAGTGACTTCGTACTGTGTCGATGGCAATACGCCCTAGAAAGTGGCTGTTACCCACCTAATAGCCCTCACCTCGAGTGGTTTAGGCATAGGCTCAAGAACTTACTTAGGTATTGAATTCTGTCTATTCTTGTCATTTTTATATATGTTTTTGTTGAATTTATCATATGACAATGTAATTAATAATAGATGTTACCATTTAATTCTGACATGGCGTATTTCGATTTTCCTTGAGTCAGACTTTTGATTATTATTCACTACGTTGTTCCTCATGGGTTTTCATCCAAGTTCAACAAAATTCTTGAATCCAATGCCCCTTCTACCCCAATGATTCATAGCTATAATGACACAGGTGTGCATGAGTTTGTGGCTGAAGTGAAGGCTCCTGCTGCGGTCATAGAAGAGGAGAAGGTCTGTCTTACAATTACCAATGAAAGACCAGAGAAGGGTTTAAAGAAGGTTGACATGGAGCTCAAGGAGGTGAAAGATGCATTGAACCACCAACATCAATTTAACACCACGTTGCGTACTGGCTTAATGCTGCTAAGTTAAAGTTAGGTAAGATGCAACAGTTAATGAAAGATAGGGAGAAACTTTATTGGATCATTTATGAAGAGGAGATAGAGAAATTGAATAAAACTATAGAAGACCTATCAAAACAACTTGCCTGCGTATTGAGGAAGTGAGAGATTCCAATGAAGGAAAACTAGTATGTAGGTCAAGTTTGAATTCAGTTCCTGCTCCTCCGGTAGGCGCAACTCTTTTTTTGGTAAATGCGCAGAAAAGTAGTTGGGAAGGATGGAAGATTGATGCACTTAGATACTTCGGTAGCTTCGCCAGGATTACTAAGAAAACCAAGGCTCAGCTAATTAATACCTTAGAAAACATGAGGAATGAGGTTTTACTCAAAATATATGACCTTGAGGATTCTTTAAATGTGGCTCAGGATAGGATCGCCTCCCTCTTAGAAAAACTTAGAAGAAAAACGGTTAACTACAAGACTGGGCGAGCTTTCTTGTGTCATGCTATGGAAGATTTTGAGTATTTTTTACCCTACACATAACTGGAATTTTCTGTGTAACGCTCCATCAAGGTGGTTAAAGATAGGCTAATGGACCCTTGGGTAGGTGCTTACTACAACACCCGGAAGACTTTTCCCGTCTGTTCAGCCCTGCCTTTGGCCAGTGTTTCTTAGGTATTTTTAATGTAGTACCTAAGGGACTCGTGACTACAAATGACTTTGCAACTTTGCATTGTTGGATATTTTTCGTGGGTTGTATCTTGTATGTATGTTGCATGATATTAAGGTTCTTTTGCGAATTCTGTAAATTTTCCTATGAGAGTTCTTTCTTGGTTAAGCTTTCCTTCAATTTCGCTTCGCGTGGACTCATTTGATTTCCAGCCTGCTTCATTTAATCAAGACCCTAAGGTGGCTATTTTGGAAAAGAAGCTTAATTATGCTTTGACTAGAGTTACTAAATTGGAAGGTTTACTTAAAGATGTCGAAAGCGTAAATAAGGTCATAAACATGGATGAAATTAAAGCTTTGGAATGTAAAGTTGAAGAATTAGATCAGCAGATTGCAAAGCGGATTAGTGCTAAAGATGCACCCTCCGCAGCCTTGGACCTAGGTGCTACTTCTAGATCAGATGCTGCCCCCGCACCTCCTTCTGGGGCAGATCCAAATAGTGCTCTTAAATGGAAGAATAATTTAAAAAGCTATTACGAGACTAGGTTTAACGAGTTGGAGGATCATTATAAGAAGGAATTTGGAACTTCTAGAACACACACTTTACCTTACTTTTCTTCTACACTAGAACTCTTTGGTTCTTTTTCTAGGACCACTAATAAAATAAGGGATCAACTACCACCGATAAAACAAGGGATCAACTTTTGTATGAGATTGAATGAACTAGGAGGGTTGTTTATAGGATGTGTGAATGCCCTTAAGAATAAAATATTCACCCTAGAGTGTGAAGCTCTCTTGGATTTTATCATAGTTTCTCGTGGGGGGTTAGATAGGACTTCATTGTTGGAATAACTTCACGATATAAAGGTAGGAAAAGTTAAGGCAAAGATTGGTGTGAAGCATGCAATTGACATTTTGACTTACTTCTAACCAGGGTTTGATCTGACCTTCTTATACAATCATGCAGATTATGCATTTATCCATAGGACTATGGTGACCATTAGGCCGACGATCTTTATAATCTTTATACCGCATATGGATGCGCTGCCCCCAGTCATTTATCGGTTATCATCACTAAACGAATGATCCACCTCTTGTCCTTCAACTTGAAGGTGGCTCTCCTCATCACTTCATAATACATTTCTGTATATCATACCGTCGGGGAAGGATTATAACTAGTTCTTCCTCTGAGTCCATCGTATTTGTAACACGGTTTTGTTTAATTTGGAGTGCGTATGTTTTTTTCACACTTTTAAAGTGTCTGTAGAAGTATGGGTTATGTACATACAAGCGTGGTATTTAGTATATAGTAGTAGGAATTAAATAAATATAAGAAAACCTTGTTTTTGATGTTTCCTGGCAAGCTTTGAGTAGTTTATGGAATTGTATCTAATCGGTAGGCTGTAGTACATTCCATGTATTGTTTTTCCTTGCTATTTTTTGAATTAACTTCTTATGCAATTCATCCTTCCTAAACTTGATTTTTTAGCATGCATGTTTTGCTGCATGCTTGGTATGACTTGCTCCACTGTTTGGGCATAGTTTCATATTCATGCGCTTGGCATGGTCCGCTCCGCTGTTTGGGGTCAGACTGAAATTTGAATGTGAAGTCAAGTGGCGTATTTACAACCTTTTCAAATCGTGTGCATGGTTTTTATAACTAGTTCAGGCTATTTAATATCCTTGCGTCCAGTGTGGTTATATTAATAGTATTAACATAGAGAGGATTTTATACTGGTTCGAGCCGTCCAATGTGTCTACATCCAATTCAGTAGTTTTACTAAAAAGCCGAGCTGCACTTGTGTAATTTTGTTTTGATAACTGGTTCGGGCCGTCTAATATCCTTACATCCAATTTGGCTATGTTAATATAGTTAATATAGTTATATTTTACACTTATTTGGATTGTCAAATATCCCTTCGTCCAATTAGGCTATGATAAGATCCTTAACATGGTGATTTTTTATAATGGATCGGGTCGTCCAGTATCCCTACGATGATAAGTACTTAACATAGTGAATTTTTATACTGGTGTAGGCTATCCAATATCCCTACGTCTAGTTATTTAGCTATGTTAGAGAGATTAGCACAGAGATTTTTATACTAGTTTGGGCCATCTAATATCCCTACATCTAGTTCATTGTATTACTATTTTTCATATTAATTACAATATTTATTACGTAAATAATGTAGATCATTCAGAATGAGGCTCGAGATCCTCAGCACAGTACTAAGCATTTGTATTTTAGCAGCTGCACTAGTTGCTTCACCTGTAATTCCTGCAAAAGACTTCAAATGTGTTAGGCATTCAATCTCGGTTCTTCTTCTGACATTAGCACTTATTTTGCTTGGGACTTTCAAATCGGTGTGCTTCTCAGTCACTTCGGCTCCATGTTTAGCCAGGACAAGGTTGGGGTTGAGAACACAACAATTGAATCTCCTAGTTTTTGAGCGGAAAGTGCGAACATCCTTAATAGCTTTTCCACAGTAATATTTTTCCAGATCGTTTCGTCATAATAAAGGAGGATCCTCAGATTCCAACTTCGGACTAGGCTTCAGCCTATTATCAGAATCACTATCCAGATTAAAAAATACCCATTTATTTTAGTTCAACTGGTAGTCGTTGATTAATAAAGGCGGATAATTAGGGAGGAAGAGGTGGAGACCCAGGAAGACAAGATGTCTAAGGACTCCGAGGTCTCTAAGAAAAAAAGGTTATTCCTCCTCTATTGCATTGTTATCTTAAGGACATATGGGGTCATTTGGGTTGTCGAGTCTTTGCTGCTTGTTTGCTTTTATCTTCTTGCAAGCTGGAAGCTCATATCCAAAGATACTCTAGGGATTTCTCTATTAGATGGAATAGTAAAAGGGAAAGGCAAACGAGCTTCGAATTGAAAGTAGATCGAGTCATCCTTGAAAGATAAGGTAGTGCTGTCGTTGTTGAGGGCAGATTGAACTCGTTTTTCTCTTTGCAGCAGTGGCTTAATAATGGATGACTTGGCTTTGACTCATTGGACAGCTTCCTTGTTCTCATTTCTGAGAGTGTCATTATCACCCACCTGTTGCATAGTCAACGTGCTTGGTAAGTGATGGCAGTGGGCTGTGAATGGTGGAGGTACTATTAGTTGAAGAGCAGTATCTTGAGCCATTGTTTCCTTTTTCCACTTCATCCGTTGGTCCGCCTTGGAAAAGGTCTGAATTATGGTTAGAATGGGATTTATGGGTTTCAATGGAGGCTTTCGCCTCAATCTGGGCTTTTGAAGCTATGAGTGACTGTTTTTGAGTGAAAGGAGTGAATGGATCCGTGGGATTCATGATTTATAGGGAAGATGGTCGAGCTTACTAAAAATAGAGAAATGGAGGTTCGGGCCCTCTTTCTAGCATCAAAAATATTGGTGAGATTTTTTGTCTCACAACACCTCAGATGATTGTAGAGTAATTGATGCTTTAATTACTTCTATAGTTTTGAAATTAACAAATTTAAGTGACATTGAATTTGCCTGTGAGTAGTAATTGCATCACTGGAAGCATACACAATCAAGTAGTTGCACTTTAACTGTTTGTTAAAATGTCAAATTAGGTTTTCTACTAGCAAATCAAAGTTAAGAGGAATTTGAAATAAAATAATTAAGTAATAGTGCACAAAAATAAAAGACATTAGAATTTGATGTGGTCTAGATTCTTTCAAAATCCTACGTCCATGGGTCAAATTTTCGTTTATATATTTCTCCTTGATACAACATTATATGGATGAGAGTAAAATAGAAGATACAATTCTTTCAATTTTCCCAAAAAGAGAGGATCCCTGATCTTATTACAGTGTCCTTCCTATTTATAGTGTAAAGATGCACGCGAACTACCACAAATCTTTTTTTTAATCTCCACCTTTAGATCCTGCCATGTGTCGCCCATCCGCATTATCGGTTTGCTTTGTATGGATTGCTGATGCATCTTTGGCGGGAAACTATAATTTGAGTGGCTAAACTCTGGGTATTGGTGGTAAGTTTTAAATTGAAGTAGAAACCTCTGAATTTGTGCGGGAACATCTGAAATTGGAGCGGGAAACTTGAATTTGAATAAGCTCCCTACATCTGACCTGAAGAGTGGACGGCATTTGAGCCACCCCTGTTCAGGATTAAGAGTGTAATGAGGCATTCCCCTCTTATTCAGCCCTAGGTGTCATCGATATCCTTGGGGTTGACTTGCACGGTCTGCTTGTGCATTGTTGGAATGATACTGCTTTGAGAAGGGAGGTGAAGTTTGAGCTGTAAGTGTGGATCATCGCTGGAGCTCTATTTAAGTGGCCTCAGCTTGCCATGTTTGTCTGACACTACATTGAGGGTAGTAGGAGTTGAGTTACCTTGCTCTAGCCTATGGTGTTAACCCAATATTTGTATGCATGTGTTACAAACAGCCTTTGATATTGGTATGAAAGTTGCTCGATAAGGGCTGCTTGCGTCTTTGCCATTTTCTAATAAGTAAAGAACTATGACGAAGCGTTGTTTGGGCAACCCCGTGTGTAGCCCTTGGAATGTTTTGGATTCCTCGTGGTACAACTTAAAGGGTCCTTGATAAGCGCAACATAGATATGAGCTTGAAAGCGTTAGCATCGTATTAGATTTCAGGAAAAATAGATGGGCTTACTGGGTTACTTGTCATATAGCTTGCTCGAAATGAAACAAGGGCATATTTTGGTGAAAAGCTATAGCCTGGTTTTTATCTTTCTGTTGTTGTTCTTATCATGTTCTGACGATGGCATGTTTCTTTATTGAATTATTCTAATAGCGGCTCCCTTCTAATGGTGGTGCGTTGGGCCTTTCCGTTCTCTTTCAGTTGTAAGAAGAAAACGGGGTAGCTCATCCCTATTTTGCTTCAATGTAGAATTATATAGCCTTTTTAAAGTGAAATGTGGAATATAGCAGTTTATGATTTTTGTTTGATGGTAATAAACATATATATTTTTTAAATGTGTTTGATAATGTACTATTATAAAATCACAAATAGAAGCAAACAAATAATTTTTTTATTTTGAATAGTATATTTAAATACAATTTCAGTAGTACATGATTACAAGAGCTTCCACAATATTTTAAATACAAAATTCATATACAATAATATTTCACATTATCATACACAACATTATTTTACACTCTCATATACAACACACCCTCAAATATATTCACTCTCGAATAAATTCACTCACTCAATCACTCACTCGAATTCGATTTGCTATCTACTTGTTCCAACTGTTTTTTCTCCAATCATCTGCTTTGCCTTTCGAATAGCAATGTAGTAAAAAGAAAAAAGAAACAAATTCAAATTGGAAAAATATCAATAGTTTTGATCTATACATTGCCTCGGTCCATTGGTTTTTTTCTTTTCATATAGGCACCAAAGATATCAATAGTGTACACAAGCAACCTACAATATGTACACTGTATCACTGTACATGCGATAAGACCGAGTACATACATAAAGCACATTTACACCAATTAAATTTCAAGCATAAAAGCAAAGGTCAAGCCCGGAGGCTCAACACGGTGCAACAACAAACTAATTGCGAGTACAAATATACATGAGGTCAAGTCGAAGCAAGTTCAAATTCAACACAACCGCTCAAGTGATGCATAGCTAAACTGGTCAAGTTCATCTGAACCAGCAAATAAATACACTTCGGGAGCAACAATACACATGCACAACGGACATACACACATAAGACCATATCAAGCTGAAGTAAAAGTGCAACCAGATTAGCAAACTCAAAGCACACAAGACAGATCATAGCAATAAGATTAGATACATACATGACCAATTAGTTCAGGCACATGAGCCAGTTCAGGTAAATGCAAATCAAAAAGGAGCAAGTAGAAGTGCACATACAAGTACAGTAAAGAAGTACATGCATTCAAACAGCAATACACGAGGAAAACAAATGCATACACACATGCATGCATAGGTTAGTGCACAGGACAGAACACACCAGGAAAGCATGCACGAGTTCATGAGTGCAATAAAATTAGTTCAAAAATATAAGTGTAGGAGCACTGCACACATATACAAAGAAGATTTCAAGAAGAGAGCAAATGCAGACTGGAAATAAAGAAGCATGCACATATCAGAACAAGGTCAAGCCAACAAGCAACCACAACACACTCCAATACAATTACAGGCAGTGCAACACCAAGACACTACCAAAGACTAAAAGTGCAATATTAAAGCGGACAACATTCTCTCGACAATATATACGTATATGCATATATACATTCATATATGTATATGTACATATACATACATACATACATACATACATATATAAATCAACATATGTATACAAGATCAAGAATTGATCAAGTCGAAGATAGGAATTTTCGAAATATATCAGAGCACTAATCAAGTCAAAAAATTCAGGCCAGAAACATACAATTGTACATGGTCACAAAACAACAAAAAATGCACGTTGAAGATTTCAAACCCAGAAAATTTTGTAATATATACAATAGGGATGAACAAGTCAGAGATGATAATACCATCAACTTGAAAATCGATGGCCTAGGATATTAACTAAAAAAGTCAAATCTGGTATGTATGAAATATAGGGAATCGATCCCTATAAAAACCCAATAATCATCTTCAATTTTCAAAGAGTCGAGTTTGAAAGAAAGGAAAAATAATTTGTACTAAAAATCGGTATCGACTACTCGACCCTTAAGGCTACCAAGGGTGATAATATCTGACATTCAAGCAATCGATCGACAAGAGAAGATAGTAATTAATCATCATTTGATCAAAGAACAGAGCTTCATAGCAAAACCCTAATTCGAGATAGAAAAGGATAAAGAGGATCAGCTTGAAGAAAGAAAATAGTTTGCAAAATAAAAATGATACAGGCTAATTTTTACAGTGTTTATTTTATTTTGGTTGGGCCGTACCCTTTTGTATTTGAGTTTTTAATTAGGGTTGTGTTTTTTTATTTTAATTGTAATTTGTTTTTTAATTTTATAAAACTCTAGTTTTTTAACTAGGATCGAACTACGCGGCGCAGTTTGGGAAATTCTCAACTCAGGGATAGAGTTGAGGCAGAGTTTTGATCTTAGGGTTAGAACAGTCATGTTAGCGATAGTCGTAAGTTTTCATGGTCTGTAGTCGATTGATTGTTTAATCCTAGTAGAAATCTTGGAGGCAGCAATATGCAGGTTTTTTCCGAAGCTGGGTAAATTTGTGTGTTGCTTTTATTTCCAAATTTACTATGTTATTATATGTGCTACAATTTTTAATTATTCTTTGAGTTTATTATAAACCCATTCACCCTCCCCTAGGGTTAGTTCGATCCTACAAGTGGTATCAAAGCTAGGCAGTCAAATTCACTTTTTTAATATAGCTAGTTTAATAATGCTTTTTCTAATGGACAATCTATTGATATGCCACCCATGTTTAACGATAGTGATTATTCATATTGGAAAACTAGGATGAACATTTTTCTAGATACTATAGATGCATGAGATATAGTTGAAACTGGATATAATCTGCCTACGGTAAATACAGATGGTCATGATGTTCCTAAGGCAAAAGATAAGTGGGATGCAAATGAGATTAGTTTATATCGGTCTACTGCAAAAAATAAGAATTCTATTATTTTTTCTTAGATAAAGTTGAATACAACATTGTTTGACTACGTAGGAAATTTGGCATACGCTTAAAGTGACTCATGAAGGTACATCGTAGGTCAAGGAATCTCATTTAGTCATGCTCAACAATGAATACGATAATTTCGTGATGACAAAAGACAAGAATATAGAGGTGATGTATGGATGATTTTTGAATATTGTATTCAAATCCAAAATGCTAGGAAAAGCTTACACAGAACTTGAAATGGTCCGAAAAATTCCGATAATCCTTTCGAGAAGTTTTGAAGAAAAAGTGACAGCAATTCAGGAATCCAAAGACTTGATATATCTTAAATTTAAGAAACTAATAGGAAATCTCAACACTTATGAGACATAAATAAAAGTCAAAGAAGAACATGAAAGCGCTGATTCACAAAAGAAATCTATTTCTTAAAAAAGCTCAACCGATAATGATGAAGAAGATGATGCTGCAGCTGAACTGCATTATTGATGAAGCAATTCAAAAATTGGACCCGAAAGCATGGAAATCCAACAATAAACCAACAAATAAAAACCAAAATTGTCAAAATTCTGGTTGATTATGAAGAGAAAGAAATCATATGTGATAAATGTAAGAAGCCAAGTCACATTCAGCCAAATTGTTTGGAGAATTGACTCGACAAAGCAAAGAAACAAAGAGAAGGAATTTCATAACCACTTGGGATGAGAGTGAAGAAGAAGATGAGGGGAACAACGATAGTGAAAAAGAAGAAGCCATCATATGCCTAATGGTAGAATCAAGTAGCAATGACAAGGAACCAAATGAGGTAGCTCACTTATCCATGATGATTTACTCTTGATATATCGCGAGTTAAACTCAAACACTGATAAGCTTAGACAAAGATATGATAACTAGAATCTGAGAAAAATAGTCTACTTGGTATAAATAATGAGTTAGAACTGATGATTGAAAACATTAAAAAGTTTAATTCAGAATGTGAGATGTGTCAGTCTCTAAAGCAAGAAATTAACAGGTCTAAGACTAAAAATGAAATCCTCCAAAAATGAAATTTTGATCTAAAGAACAAAGATGAAACTAAAAGAGAAAATTCCATTAAAAGATGCACCTCAATTTTAAATGAAGACAATGTTCTTAGATCTAAGGTTCAATAACTTGAATTGACAATAGGAAAATTTTCTAAGGGAGAAAAATCACTAAATATGTTGTTAGAAAGACAGACTATCATAGAAAATAGAGATGGTCTTGGATATGATAAAGCTGAACAAATTAAGAGAAAGAATTATGATAATATCAAATTTTAAAATGAATTTTCAAAATGTTTAATTTATGGAAAAATTGGGCATAAACAAAATAAATGTTGGAATAGAAACCAAAACAAAACCATTAAACAAATTTGGATTCCAAAAGGTATAAATGTATTTTTTGTAAATTTAAACAAGTTTGGATTCCCAAGGTTACAATCGTAAATGCTAATGGTTTGTTATGTAGATGAATTTGGAGACCAAAGGTTATAAATGAAAATAAGAGTGGTCCTGCATCCTTTGTTAGACCGCTTGTCTTTTCTAATATTTAGGTACAGAAACGGGCTAAGGAACAACTACGATAGAGGTAACTTCGAGTTGTTCTATATGTGGAAGAGAATAATTCTTATGTTCCTTAGCCTAGAAAATGATGTAGAGATCGACAAATAGAAATGTTGAACATGAACACGGCATTGAAGGTAAGTAAAGGTATGGTCTCTGAACCTTATTTCCTTTTCTTATTGTTAATTCTATTTTTATTAACATTGCTGTTGTATAATTGTCATACCTTGAACTTTTTAACTCTGATTCACAAATTCAAAATGTTATGGAAAATAATTTGAAAATTCAATAAGTTTTATATTCTACGTTTTTTCAAAATCTGAGCTTAAACCATTGGAAACCTACGAATCATTTGGAATATTGTTTCGAAACTGTTTCAGAACTTCTTAACACAGCTGTAGTAATTCGATCATAACTTGAAAATATCTACTCCAAATTTTGAAAATTTTAAAGTTTTGGAATGAAAACTAATAGCACTACAACTTTACTATTTTGAGTTTTTGCTGATCATTTTTTAAAATCTTGAAAAATAGCAATCATTTTGGTACATCACTTGAAAAGTATCTATGGATTATGCAAACAAGTTTAGTTCTTTAGATAACTTTTGAGCGATTCATAGTCTTGACTTGAAACCAATTTTGAAGGGCAGCAATTTTAAATATCTAAAACTGTCATATTTTATGCCGAATCAAACTATGGACTTAAAGCTTTCAAATGGATTGAATTTTCAAAACAAAACTGGTTAATTACTTTGATACGACAATTAACTTTCATTGTCTTTAATGACGACTAACATATCGATGGCTGGACAATTTTTACTATGTATGCCTTTTCTCTATATAAATGTTTTTGCATCTATTTGACATAAACGGCTTTGCTAAAAAATTTGACGCAATTTGAGTGATATTGAGGAGTACATGGTCTGCTTGTTTAATAATATATCATTTTGTGCAACTAGAGTACAAGTGGTATTAGACATCACCTTATTTGAGATCATATTTGTGTTTTCACTAGTTTTTAAATTAGCAGACATTGTTTTACAAAACCCTTGTAGAAAATAGATTTTCACAGTTTTTTGGATCTAGAAATTTTTTCAGGTAATTCAGATTTTTTTCCTTGATTTTCTTTAATAAAATACTCTTGTTTAATATGGTAAGAGATTTACTTTGAAAAGATGGTTGTTGACTACTTGAACCTTTTGAAATTTATCAATAATTATTAATAATGATTGAGAAAGCGGTGGATAGTGATTAAATTATACTTCATAACTAAAGGAAGTGTATGTTAAAAATTTCATGAAAATAGAACAAGTTCTATAATATTTTTAAAATCAGTACATATTCCATGATTATTTCTATCACTAGCATCCTTCTTGCAATCATACACAAAAATTTAACATAGTGTGCAGAAGTTGTATTTTTAAAAACAAAGAATTATACCTTTTAAGTGTAATTTATAATTCTACCATAATGTATACACCCTCAATTAAAAGTCCTCACGATTATGTATAACATCCCCTATCTTGAGGCCCAAAGCTAAGCACTATAGATGCTGCAGTCATCCATAGTATTAACTTCCGGTGACAAAATACTGCAAGGTTAATGGTATCCATAATATCAGAAGCATGAATATGAAATAAAATCAATACAGGTTTAAAAATAGATTTTATGATTACATTTCAAATCCATATTTCATTTTCAAATACAATCCCAAAATGATTCCCAAGTTTTAATCAAATATGGTTATTACAAATTACACCAAGAGCGATATATGAAGATGTCCCCTTGGATGAGCAGAGTACTAGATGGACATATCAGTCTTAATACATCACAGCAGAAGTAAAACTAAATAGCTCCTACGTATCTAACTTTGCCTCCTGCATGTCTTCGGAAGATTATTCCTCCAACCTACTAAACCTAAAAAACCTTAACTCTCAATCTACTCAAATCATATTTTGAGCACCCGAGAGTTTAAAGGGAAAACATAAACTTTGAGTCAGACATAAAGCCTGGTGTGAATAATAGTATTACATTTTGGTTTTTCGATATTAAGTGAGACCACGCCACTTAGCGGAACGGGTTTCCCCTCACTAATATCCCTTTTAAAACATATCTTTTGCAAATCAGAATCCTGCAGTCACACTGATTGAAACAATAATAACAAGTGTGTGTGTGTGCATAAAAGTCAGGAAATCAATGGACTATCTGTCCATACTACAGTTTTACTTGGCTGACTATTAACCACTGGCTGACTCAGGCCTACCAAACATAATAAAAAATCTAACTTCTGTAAGACACAATTGTAGGCTGACTGCCCTTAACTTCTAATACTGGGCCGACTGCCCTTAACTTTCTTTTTATAGGATCAACTGAAATTAATGGTTTTGCGAGCTTACCAGTAACCTATCTTTACTCTGTATATTCCTTTTGGTGTGTAACCTCAATTTAATCTCATCCGTGAGAAGCCCTACACCAGTCCTGTCTGGTCTTATTTTGGGCTTATTTTAGCTAGGGGCTAATAGCTAAAGTATAGGGTGTGATCCTACACCAGTCCTGTCTGGTCTTCTAATATCTAAGTCATAGACTTAAGGTTAACTACCCTTTTCATATTTTATTTCCTATCTTAGGGTTAACTACCCTATCAAAACTTTATTTCCTTTTAAACAACCTTTACAAATGATTTACCCCTGAAATCATACTTTTATAAAACAAGGAAATCATATACTTTGCTTTTCTCAAAACACTTAAGCCATGGTATATATATAGTTTACAAAAAACAATATTAATGGAATTTAATGGGATTATCTATCCCTCCAAAGTATGTTAAAAACCCTTTTTAACTTAAAAGATCTTAGGCCATGAAGCCAAGGTAAACCATTCGAAATCTTTGTTTAATACTTTAAACAATCCCATTCGAATCCATTGAAAGTACCCCTTTCAAAATAAGTTAACTACTATACCTTGGAACACTAGGCCAAAAGCCAAAACATACCTTTCGAAACCCTTGAAAATAGACCTTTCAAAATCCTTGAGAATAAACCTTCGAAAGCTTTATTAAAACCCCAGACATCCTCTTTTCAAAACCCTTTAAACTTTCCTTTCGAAAGCATTGGTAACCTTCCATTCAAATACTCAAAGTGAATTATATAACTTTTGAAAGCATTAAAAATCCTCACTTAAAACATACCTTTCGAAAGTATTGGGTTCAAGTAAAAATTTGTGGAACATAGCTTCGAAACCATTTAAAACCACTCCTTTTGAAACCTTTGGGTTTAACTTTTAGTAGAACTAAGGGTCTTAAAAGAACTGGGACGAAAGCATTGTTCCTAACTAAACGAAAGTGGATGGTTTCAAAACCAACCCTTTCGAAAACATTTAGAAGCGGCTTCAAAGTTTGAAGGCGAAAGCACCCTTTCGAAAGCATTGGTTCGAAGGGTTAAATGCGGCAGCATGAGTTTCGACCCCTTTCGAAAGCTTTATTTAAAAACAAAAAGGCGGCCACCTTTTCGAAAGCCCTTTTTATAAAACAAAGGCATATTGGCTAAGTCGAAATCTAATATAACTCCTTCGAAAGTATCCTTTATAAACATAAGTAATCAAAAGTTACTAAGAGTAGCATCTACCCCTTCGAAAGTATGGTTTCAACACTATACCTTCCGCCTTTCCCCAATACACTACGTACTAAAGAGTTGATACCATGCGTATTGGTTTCGACTTGGTTAGGGGTGGAAGTATGAGGTCGAAAGGTAGCTGATGGAAGTGGTGAAGCAGTAATTCCTTGCAAAGCTGATTAGTAGCGTTTTAAAGTAATTTTTTCCAACTAACTTGCCTTATTTGTCAACATATAATTGGTTGTTAATTCTTTTTCAAAATCTTTTCCTAAAAGTGCTGCCGAATTTAGTAATTAACAATTTAAAACATTTAGCAATTGAGCCCTTCTGGTTTTCAAAACATATAAAACATTTACATCTCATACCTTAAATAATTTTATATCCATAATAAAATACTTAGGAAAATCCTCCAAGAATTCCTATAAATCACTTTTAATGTGTTTTCTAACATATTTAAATTTCAAACCCAAAGCTAACATACATTTTTCGAAAATAATTTAAACCCAATTTTAGCCATTTTCTTTCCTAGAAAATTCATAATAAATCCACAATAACTTAGAAAATCATGAAACTTGAAACCCACTTCTAAAATGATGTTTTTGACCATATATCAAAAACACAAGTCATTTAGATGTCATTTAATAGGTTTTCAAATCTAAACTTATCATAAAATCCATATGAAGCAACATAATTCATCAACAAACATATATATCCATTTAAACAATCAAATCATGGCATATTATTTGCAAAATCTATCCGGATCTTATATAGAAACCAAAACAATAAAATGAGATGTAAAAATCATTATTCACCTTAGCTTGGTATTAAGAAGGTTGAGATTTGTTCTTTGCTTAATTCCTTCAAGCTTCCTACTTATTTTCTTGCTTATCTTCCTTTTGATTTCTTCTAATGGTGGCCGGCCAAGCTCTATGTATTTTAGTTTTGTTTATGAGTGTTATAAATGAAAATGGAATAAGGGTTTATGGTATAAGAACATAGCCTATTCCTATTTTTCCCTTATCTTATTCCCATTACTTCAATTTAAATTTTCATTTGTTTATACATCAATTAAGGCATGGCTACCTTGTGTTTATACAAATCTCAATCCCTTAACCACTTTAGTCTTTACATTATTATATTTAATTTATCTAATTAAATCTTCTGAATAATGTTATTTAAAATTAGGGGTGTTATATTATGCGTGAGTGAATAACTTTAATCTATAGATATGTGTTTCTATTTTCATTTAAAAGTCCTTATGGTTATTCATGGATGGAACTCGTGTACAATAGAGGGATAAATATTCAGGTAATTTTTAACCTCATTTAAAAGTCCTAAGGGTTATGCATGGTTAGAAATTGCTTGACAGTCTTTTTTAAGTAACTATTAACCTCATTTAAAAGTCCTAACAATTATGCATGGTTAGAAAGTGCTTAACATTTTTTTTTATATTTGAAAGGAGTGATCCATAAAACTTTCCTTTACTAAAAATACCACAGTTGTTGTCACTGTATAAAATTTCCTTAACCATAATCTGATCATCACTCTAAAGTGGAATTTATGTCTAATAAATAAAATATTATGATTTTTGTTTAACCGATTAGAATTTGCAACATATATATCTCTTTATATGATTTATTGTTTTTAATCATAATTCATCACTATTTCAATTATTATTATTATTATTATTTTGATGATAACAAAAGAGGGAGAGAGATTAAGATTTTGATGGTTGAGTAATAACCTTATTGATATTCAAGAGTTGTTTTTCGGTAGTTGTTTTTGCAATTATTCTGACAATCAGTTTTTTCATTAATTGCATGGATCGATGTAAGGAGAGTCTAGTTGTAAGGGGACTATGTAAATAAAGGGAGCATGATCATAGTACATCAATCACATTTGCTTCTCACAAAATCTTAATATACGTATGTTATCATCAAAAGAAGGAGATTGTAGAATATAACAGTTTATGATTTTTGTTTGATGATAACAAATATATATATATATATATATATAAGTGTGTGTGTGTGTGTTTGATATAGTACTATTATAAAATCACGGATAGAAGTAAACAAATGAAAATTTTATTTTAAATAGTTTATTTCGATATAATTTCAATAGTTTACGATTACAGGAGCTTCCATAATATTTTAAATACAACATTCATATACCACACTATTTTACACTCTTATATACAACATTATTTTACACTCTCATATACAACACACTCTCAAAATCACTCTCACATACAATCACTCACTCGAATTAGCATATCTACTTGCTCCAATTGTCTTTTCTCCAATCATCTGCTTTGCCTATCATATAAAAATGTAGTAAAAAGTAAAAAGAAACAAATTTAAACTGGAAAAATATAAATAATTTTTATCTCGACATTGCCTCGATCTATTGGTTTTTTTCTTCTTCATAATATAGGCACCAAAAATATTAATAATGTACACGAGCAACCTATGACATGCACAGCGTATCATTGTACATGGCATAAGGCTGAGAACATACACAAAACACATTTTCACCAATTAAATTTTAGGCATTAAAGCAATGGTCAAGCTCGAAGGCTCAACATAGCGTAATAAAAAATTGATGCAAGTAAAAGTGTACTCAAGGTCAAGCTGAAGCAAGTTCAGACTTAGCAGAAGTGCTCAAGTGATGCATAGGCTAAACAGGGTCAAGTTCATCAGAACCAGCAAACAAATACACATCAGAAGAAGCAATACACATGCATAAGGGACACACACACAAAAGACCATATCAGGCTGAAGTAAAAGTGCAACCAGATCAACAAACTCAAATCTTACAAGGCAGATCTCAACAATAAGAGTAAATGCATACCTGAATAATTAGTTTAGGCACACAAGCCAGGTCAAGAAAATGCAAATCGAAAAGGAGCAAGTAGAAGTGCACATACAAATACATCAAAGAAGTACATGCACTCAGACTGCAATACACAAGGAAAACAAATGCATACACACAAGCATGCAGAGGTTAGTGCACAAGCCAAAAACACACCAAGAAGTGTGCACAAGTTCAGGAATGCAATAAAATCAGTTCAAAAACATAAGTGTAGGAGCAACTACACATACATACAAAGTAGATTTCAAGAACAAAGCAAATGCAGACTGGCAATAAAGAAACACGCACATATAAGAACTAGGTCGAGCCAAAAAGCAACCACAACACACTCCAATACAGTTACAGGCAGTACAACATCAAGACACTACCAGGGACTAAAAGTGCAATATTAAAATAGATAGCAATCATTCTACAATATGTGTGTGTATATACATGTATGTATATGTGTATGTATATATACAGGATCAAGAATTGATCAAGTCAAAGACAAGAATTTTCAAAATATATTAGAGCATTAATCAAGTTGAAAAATTCATTATACTATTGTAAATGATCACAAAAAAACAAAAAAAAATACGCACGTTGAAGATTTCAAAGCCAGGAATCGATCCCTATAAAAACCCAATCACCATTAGCAATTTTTAAAGAGTCGAGTTCGAACTAAAATATCAGAAAGGGAAAACAATTCATACCAAAAATCAGCATCGATTACTCGACACTTGAAGCTACCGAAGGCAATAATCATCTGACATTCAAGAAATCGATCGACAAGGGAAGATAGGAATTAATCATCACTCGATTCAAAGAACGGAGCTCCGTATCAAAATCCTAATTCGAGAACTAAGCGAATAAAGAAGATCGACCTAAAGGAAGAAAACAACTTGCAAAATAAAAATGATACGGGCTAAGAAATATTTTACACTGTTTATTTTATTTTTGTTTGGCTGTACCCTTTTGTATTTGAACTTGTTAATTAGGTTTTTGTTTTTTTTAATTTCAATTTGTTTTTTAATTTTATATAACTCTAGTTTTTAACTAGGATCAAACTACTGGGCATAGTTTGGAAAATTCTCAACTCGGGGATAGAGTTGAGGTAGAGTTTTTAGCTTACGATTAGAACAGTCAGGTTAGCAATAGTCGTAAATTTGCATGATTTGTAGCAGTCTATTTTTTTTGATAAAAATAAATATATATAGCAAAAGGAGAAGAAAGCCTTTCTCCGGAGGCTAACAAAGAAAAGGCAAGGCATACAGAGAACATATGCCTCCCAAATCCCCGCCAACATAAGAAGAACAAGACGTTGTAAAGTAAAAGAAAACAACAACCAAACACTGAATCACAGTAGCCAGGATAAACAAACAGAAAAAGTAAAAAAAGCTAACCACCCCACTCAACCGACAACCCTGCCACGACCGAATAGGTATAGGCCAATCCACCAAAAGACGCTACCATCGCATCCCCAGCCAAAGAGAACTGAATACAGAGACAAAACCCAGCCTTAGCATCATAACAACCACGCTATCACTACCACAAACTCCACTGAACGACAAATCAAAAGGAGAAGACCACATAGAACGCCACTAGCAGAGAAGGGAAGCTACAACCCAAGCAACTCATGCTCAAACCAAGCACAACAAAGGGAAAGGATCGCCAGTCGAACAAGGCGATAGAAAACCAGAACGAGCAGCCCAAAAACCAAACACTGCCAGGACCACCCAAGCAACTATACAACCAAGAACACTCGGAGCAGGGCACAGGAGAAACCCAAAGAACAGGATGCCCACAGCAAACAGAAATCACCAGTCTTTGCCAACCAATGCGCACTCCGGGCTAGAGAAGAATCCGAAGACACCTGAATCAGGAAAACTAGCAACCACATTAAACAAAAATGGGGGGAGGAGATAAGGAGCGCTGGGTGAAGGCCAACGCCCGATCGAAAGGATTCAACCAACTCCCTGTCTAGCGGAAGTCTAAGCACACAAAATAGACAGAAGGCCCACTAACCGCTCAGAACGAGGGCCCATGGGTCCCCTGAATGATCTACCATGGAACGCCAGGAAGACGTCATTCCTCACACGCCGAATAATGGACGGAGGATCCATAGGAGAGCTATCGAAGATTGCCTTATTCCGCGCGCACCAAAGGTGCTAGCAGATGAGACAAGGAATCAAGCGGAACACGATTGAACGAAGTGATTTTCCAAATATCCCAGCCCACCAGGAACTCTGGAGATCAATAGGAGATCTGGCAATACGTCGAATACCGACAAGGTTGCAGAAGTAATTCCAGCATGATCTGGCCGAGAAACCATCAAAAAACAAATGGTTCAGGGATTCCATTTCCCCATTGCCACAACATCTACAACGGGAAACAGAGGGGATGCCGATCTTTTGGAGATTCTCGTCGAGTGGCAATCCATCATGCAGGATTCGCCACATCAAAAGAGAGACCTTGGGGGGAATACGGGAATCCCAAATGAACGAAAACACATGGCGAATGGGGCTTGGAATTCTAATCGAAGTCCAAGCTTTTAGAATGGAAAATGAAGCGCTATCCCAACCTGAAGATCCACCATTAGAGTCAGATAATGGCTTCACCGACTGCATGTGCTTCCAGGTCTCACTAGCATAGGATGGAGAACCCGTGAAATTAGAGCCCGCTAGCCTACGGTACTTTGCATGGAGGAACGATGCCCATAAAGAGTTGTTAGCACCAAACCTGTACCACAACTTACAGGCAAATGCAGCACAAAGGTCCTTAGGATTACGCAGACCTAAGCCACCTTCGTTTTTGGGACGACAAACCGCGTCCCATGACACCTAATGGTGACGACGGGCGTTGTCCTTGTTGCCCCAGAAGAAGGACGAGGCCAAAGACCGATACGACCGGAAGAAGGACGAGGTATGGGTCATAGCCGCGAAAACATGAGTTCCCATCGAGTCTAAAACAGACTTGATAAGAACCAGTCTACCAGCCTGAGAAAGAAGAGACGCATTCCAGCGTAAGATCTTACCCCTCACTTTGTCCTCCAAGGGATCGAAGAAAGCATTGAGCTTTCTACCTCGGTACAGGACAATACACAGGTAAGGGAGAGGGAGGGATGCTTCCTTGAAACCCGAGACAGTCTCGATCCAGGAAGCACGAGAGGGAGATAAGTCCTTCGCATGGACGAAGCAACTTTTGGAAGGGTTAACGAGTTGGCCCGAGGACCTCTCGTATTAATGGAGGAAACTAAGGAGCCGCCGGACAGAGGAACGACTGCCATTAGAGAAGATGACAATGTCATCTGCAAAGGATAAGAAAGAAATAAGGGGGCAAACCCTCGGAATCCCGAAGCGTTGGACCTGACCGAAGATAGTTAGGGTTTGGAGACCGCGAATGAGAGCCTCCGCCACTGTCATGAAAAGAGATGGCGAAAGTGGGTCTCCTTGACGCAAACCCCTCCCCACCCTAAAGTAACCATTAGCTGAACCATTAATGAGCATAGAGAACCAACAGTTGGAGATGAGCCTCCATACCAAGTCAATTAGGGGTTTCGGGAACCCGAAGGCTCTTAAAACCTTGATGATGAAAAACCAGGACATGCGATCGTAGGCCTTAGTCATGTCCAGTTTGAAGACAACATTAGAACCCCAAACTTTTCGATCAATCTGGGAGATCGGTTCCTGGGCGAGAAGGACGTTATCAGTAATCAAACGCCCCTTTACAAAGCCCGCTTGAGAAGGAGAAATAATACGGTCAAGGAAAGGAGCCAAGCGATTGGCCAGGATCTTAGAGATAACTTTATTCGATCGATTGTTTAATTCTAGTAGAAATTTTTGGGGCAGCAGTACGCAAGTTTTGGCCAAGCTGGGTAAATTTGCTCCACATTTACTCTGTTATTATCTGTGCGGTATTTTTTTTTATTATTCTATGAATTTATTATAAACTCATTCACCCCACCTCTAGGGTCAATTCGATCCAATATGTGTGTTATGCCTTAACACCATTAATATGGCTATTTGTGCCAAAACACGACATTAACATCTTATTATTATTATTTGGGAGTTCGGCTACGCTGTGGCTCCGAGTATTATAATTGTAGATTATTTACTACATCCTGTGACCATATCTAGTTTTGGGCTCAGTATCATAGTGTGATAATGAAATTAGGGGATCAGTGCAGTTTGAATCTTTGTCATTGCCCTACAGTTTCCAAATGTAGCATTCTTTCGACATCGCATTATTCTTTGCTTTTCCTTTTCCCAGTCCAACTTTTATTATGCGGGTATCCCATTTTGATCTTGGTGTTATGTCACCTTACCTTCAACAGGGTTCGGGGCATATGGGTGTAACAGTTTTACTTCTGCAAGGACTTATAAATACAAAATTGATCTAGATGAATAAACCTTATTCATTAGAATTATTGGATGAATTCATTCTTCACTTTTTAGATAGAGAAGCAAATCCATATCCAAATCTTAGTAGTATAATATATCTTAGTTACAATGAAAAGATATGTACTGGAAGATATAGTTCATGATTATAAGGCATAATACTAGCAACATATCATGTATCTTACTATGAGTGATGATAGTTGAGTAGTATCTTAGAATTGATTAAAATGTTGATCGTAGAACCACCTATCTAAAAGCTATGCATGTTAATTTGGAGAACGAAACTATCAAATGTACTAACATTGTTTGGCTAAAGGAAAATGTGGTGGAGAAAATTAAACGTATAAATTTGGGCAAGGATTGAACGTTTTTAATGCATTCCTTTGTCGAACACTATGTCAGAAAATAGGAAGTTAAAATTGATACTTTTTCCTTTTGATATTTTTGAAAATAGATGACCATCACATTGCCTTTTTATAGCAAAGTTAAAAAATTGCTAAACGGACGCTAGAGATGGGCATGGATTAGAAATTAATCGTGTAGGCGGGAATTATCCGAGGATTAATGAGAATTAGGCGTTTTAATAAAATTAGCTATTTTTGATATATATAAAACTTGAACTTGATTGAATTCCCACAAGGATATGTAGTTAGTAAGGAATGACAACTTGACCTTACATATAAGCTATGCATGCCTTAACAAAAACCAATTGGCAATGTGAAGAGTAGTCTCTTAGTACTTATACATGATTTATTTGTAAATTGTCCGACGTGGGACTAATCCCAATAAACCGCGCTACCCCCATGGGCTACTTAAAATTTTAAGCATTAAGAATAGAAAAGTTTATTCTCATTTAAATGTCCTAATATCCATTGAAATTATATCTTTCAGTAAGATATACGTACATGCGATCTTTTATTTCTAGTGGATTTTTATGTATTTAACATGCATTATTTATTGCTATGAATGGAGAAATAATTGTGCCAGAATACATGATAATAAACTATTTCTATATGCAAAGGATAGTATATATAAACTAAAATCCTAAAAAGGTGCTGGGAAATTCAAATTAGATGTTTAAACAAAGTAGCACCCAAAATAGATGAATCTAAACAACTCTAAAATGATTTAGACTGATGTAGGCAGGCGTAGGCGAGCTTAGGGGGACTTAGGCGATTTTAGGCAAGATTGCGTGGAACTTGAAAGGCCAAAGCAGACCAAGAAGGATTTATGCATTGCCTAGACAGCTTCAAGTGCTACCTAGTTGGTCCGGTTACTTAGATAAGCTACCTAGACCCCTAGGCGAGCAGACACCGCCTAGCACCTAATTGGCCATCTAGCCCAATTTTTACAATGGTGCTTTTTAGTTATCATCTTAGCCGAGAAAATAGGTAGAATCATGCAAGGATGCTGGTATACTTTAAAAATGGTTCATAATAATAATAATAATGAAACAACAACAAAAAATAATAATTTTATTCATATCCCTTATGGAGGACAATGATATGTTTTTAAATTGTCTGTTTATATGTTGTAAATTCAATCCCATCGATGAAAATAATCGACGTTAAAAAATGAGACAAATTTTGCATTTTTTTACATGACAGAGATGAAATATAAATTTGTTAAATAGATTATCCAAAATTTAATAAGTTAAAAAAAAGTCGACAATGATTATTTCAACTTTTATGATCAAATACTATTACAGTTTCAGCTTATCAAAAGGCTTGTATGATATATTATACGTTAAATTTATCTAAAAATAGTACTTAAAACTACTTTAGAATAATATTTCATACAAAGTAGAAGATGGGATTGAGCTGCTATATTCTACCTTCGAGCAAAAGAATCAAGTTGGAGATTTGGGATTTATATATCATATAGGGAAGAAGAGTAATTAAAGGATTTTCAATAATGCTAAAAGAAATAAATTTGAAATTTCCAAATTAATACTGGATGATGTAGAGAGCTTACGGGTAAGTCAAAAAAAGTACACAAAGGATAAAATATAATAATACAAAATGAGAAGAAAGTGGTCGGATTAAAGTACGTGCAACGCTGATTATGATGGAGTTAGACAGTTTCAGTTATAATAACCAAATCTAGTTTCATTTTAGTTTTGGTGGGAAGAGAAAGTAGAGGGAAATGTGGACTTTGTGCATTTCAAAATTCAGGAAAAAATGTCATACTGAGAAGAAAAGAAGAGGTAGTTTGAGAGAGAGAGAGAGAGAATATGATGAAGAAAGAAGAAGACAATCGCGAACTTAGATTAAGATGAGGAAATAAGATCAATGGCGACTTATGGTGATCATCAAAGAGATTTTGATAAGTAATTTGCAATCAAAGTCTCCATGTCCATGGAGTATTTTACATCTATATTGAATTATATATTATTTTGTGAATTTTATTTTGATTTAGAGAGAAAGGGAATAAAAGAAGTATCGTGATGAAGAGAATACGTGAGTAATATATCATTTTTAAGCTATATCTTAAATGATTAGAAATAAAATTTCATCTAGGTGATCCATAAGCAATCAGATTTGTGTCCACTACTTTACTTCAATAATTATACACAAACTCTAATATTTAAAATTTTTAAATATTATAGAGTGTTGAGTTCACACCATGGAGTCACACAATATTAACTATTTCTGAACTTAATCAAGTCCAATGAGTTTGTAGATGTTTAGTTAGTGCTGAATTATCAGTAATGATAATTAAGAGTGAACATTTATTGGTTCAGATTGAATAAGCAGATCAAATCAAATAATTTTGATTGGTTTAATATTTATGTGGGATGAGTTTGGTTTTTATTCATAGAGGCGATCAGTTAAGCCAAATATAGAACTTATATTATTTGAGAAGACATAATTATTAGTTGTAATATTATTACTTGTATTATTGTTTAAAATTTTTATTTTCTTTAAATTTATATTAATGTTTGTAGAATAGGAATTTATTTTTGAAATGGTAGTTCATTCGATCTAAACATTAGCCGTCACACAATTGGTTATTAGGTCAATTTCCATTGTTTTTAATTTGGTATCTTTTGACCCATTCAAAATGAATGAACTATATACCTATGTTTAAATTATTAAAACATCTTACTTGTCTTAACTTATTCTTTATCGTGGTACTAATTTATATATGTTCTTTCACTATATAAACATCTTTTAACTCGATTCCTTTTTTAAGATATGGAAATTTCATATTTCCAAAAGTTATGTTCCCCCGTCCCATTAATGCACATCCACTCATTTGGTATGAATAAAATTAATTACTTTGAAATATTGGTAAATTAAACAATGGAGGTTAGAAGTGAGCATGGAATATAGGGATAGAGAATCCCGTGTCCTTTCTAAGAAGAAAAATGAAGAAGAATATCATGCACTTTCCATCGAAGTTATTTTGATACATCACTTGTTTTTCTTAAGTAGAGCCCTAGCTAATTTTTACTACTATAATAGAAGAGCATCTAAATGCAATGTAATTCCAACTTTAATCTACCCGACTTTTAATCGATGGTCTACTACGATAACTGTTCATTGTGAAGAATAAAGGAGTGTTGGACAAAATGAGAAAGCATGAAGAAAAATAAATAAATGGCATCATGTTACCGTTGAATGCATGGAAACCTCAATTTCTCATGTGCAGTAATCATGTGCAGTAATCGACAGTCTACTGCTAGTCGAAAAACTGGGTAAAACATAGTGTTGTAACTCTAGCAAAATGGGTATCTTACATAAAATCAAGAAATTTTTTGGAAACTACCAATGCCGGTATTGTATACCTGTAAGGAAAACCAAAGCGTCCAATTGAGATATATTTACCTTTATGTGAATTTTTTTCTTCTTTATTGAAATGTACCATCTTTACCAATTTTAACATGTTGAAGGAAGTCAGAAATGACAACTTTATCAATTTCTCAAATATTTGTAGTGAAATTTGTTTTAATTTGAGCGGAAGCGAATTATTTGATCAGGATCTAGTATTGCCTATTTAGATACCAATGGAACTTAAAAAAATAAATTATGCAGTCTCATAGAAACAATAGCATAAATAAGAGGCATAGAAGATTTAACGTGGTTCGGTTATGAATATCCGACGTCCACAGAGACCCAACAACTTCTTTTATTTCATTGAAGAAAAGATTACAAAAGAGGGGGAAGAATAATGGTGGATGCCTCACACACTCACTTACACACATATGAAGATGAACTTCCTTCATTTAAATAGACTTAATGAAGGAGTTACTTAGAGATTAAGAAAATTAATTTACAGATTATGTTTGAAACCTTTCTGAATATCCATGATTTGATTTCTATGTAAATGGATAATGGTAATCTTGGTTTTCATAATTTTCCTTGTTTGAATCAATCTCCATCAGCAATCTTTTCTTTTCTCATATAACAAATTCTTTGACTAATTAATTGGTTGACTAATTAATTAGTTTCCTTCAAAATATCCTTCCATATATCAGCCAAATTAATTGATTTGAGTGAATCAATTAATCAATTTCTTTCCTCTTTAACAAATATTTGAATCGTCCAAATTTAACACTCCACCTTGATTCAAATATAACAATCTCTCTTCATCACCTTATCATCAAGCAATCAACATAGAAGTTTTTGGGTCTAGCGCCCCATGGCGCTCAAGTAACAGGAATCAAACTGATCAAGTTTGAGCAATGCTCAAACTTGTCCTTTGGAAGTGACTTTGTCATCATATCTGAAGGATTATTCGAAGTACTCACTTTCAACAATTTGATCTTGCTTCGTTCTTCCTCAAGCATAAGAAAGAAACCTCTAACATCAATGTGCTTTGTCCGTGAACTATAAGCTTGATTCTCTAAAAGATGAATCACACTCTGACTGTTTGAAAATATCTCTACTGTCCGCCGCACCATTGAAAGATCATCCAACAACTGAAGTAAGTATAATCCTTCCTTTGTTGCTTCCACAATCGATATCAACTCTACTTCGGTAGTCGATAAAGCTACGATAGATTGCAGCTTTGATCTCCATGAAATCGAGCCTATGCCAAGTGTAAAAACATAGCCCGACACTGACTTCCTAGCATCTCTATCCCCAGCATAATCAGAATCACAGTATCCTCTAAGAAAGATGTCACCATCCACTCCACCATATAACAAGCCCACCGAAGAAGTGCCTCGAAGATATCTAAGAATCCACTTCATAGCTTGCCAATGCTCTTTGCCTGGGTTAGACATATATCGACTCACAACACCCACTGCATGGGCCAAATATGGTCTTGTGCATACCATCACATACATAAGACTACCAACAGCACTAGAATAAGGTATATTAGCCATATACCTCTTATCTTCTTCCGATGAGGGAGATAAGTCTTTTGACAACTTAAAATGAGAGCCTAATGGAGTGCCAACCGGTTTGGCTTTCTCCATTCCAAATCGAGCGAGGACCTTCTCGATGTACAGCGCTTGAGTGAGCCTTAACTCTCTCCGCTTCCTATCCCTGCTTATCTCCATACCCAATATTCTTTGTGCCTTTTCCAAATCCTTCATGTCAAACTCTCTACCGAGCTCCGCTTTCAACTCCTTAATTCTGACCATACTCCGAGATGCAATCAGCATATCATCAACATATAACAACAAATAAATCATCTCACCATCACATCTCCTGAAATAAACACACTGGTCTTTGAAACTTCTGGAGTATCCCTGTGAAAGCATAAACTTATCAAACCTCTTATACCATAGTCTAGGAGTCTGCTTCAGTCCATATAGAGATTTGTTGAGTTTGCAAACATAGTCTGGTCTGCTACTATCAATGAACCCTTCCGGCTGCTTTAAATAAATCTCCTCATCCAGATCATTGTGTAAGAATGCAGTTTTGACATCTAGTTGCTTTAATTCCATATCATAATGAGCAACTAATGTCAAAAGAATATGAATAGAAGTATGCCTAACCACTGGAGCAAAGATATCATGATACTCTACCCCTTTCTTCTGAACATACCCCTTTGCGACTAATCTTGCCTTGTATCTGAGATTACCATTTTCATAGTCCTTCACTCTATAGATCCACTTGCATCCAATAGCTCTCTTGTCGGTGGGAAGAGGCACCAAATCCCAAGTATGATTTCTCTACAATTATTCAATCTCCTCCTCCATAGCAACTAACCAACTGGAACTGTTAACTAATGCGATAGCTTCTCTATAATCACAGGGCTCATCATGGACAACATTCAAAGCATATTTTTCCATATCATCGAAGTCAATGTCTTCGATGCTCAATCCAACAAACTCATCAAGCCACTTAGGCTTTCTTCTTTGTCTGACAAACATAGGTTCTGAATGAGCTCCACCTTGAGTTTGATTCTCTGTACCAACATCGATATTATCCTCATCAACCATAGTGTCATCGAAAACACCATCTGAACGTCTATGGAAAGAATCAACAGATGACTTGCTTTGTGTTTGGTATTCTTCACATGTCCTCTCATTGTCATCCGATGAGGAAGGATCCACCTTCAACATAGCCTTCTCATCAAAAGTCACATGCCTGCTCATAACGATCTTCTTGCTAATAGGACACCACAACCTATATCCCTTCACTCCTCTCCTATAACCTAGAAAGATACACTTTCGAGCTCTAGGTTCCAGCTTCCCTTTACTCTCATGCACATAAGCTGAGCAACCAAACACTCTGAGAAATGAATAGCTAACAGGCTCTCCTTTCCATACTTCTTCAGGGATTTTCATATCTATGGCAGTAGAAGGTGTGCGGTTGATAAGGAAAGCTGCCATAGATAAAGCTTCAGTCCAAAATCCCTTCTTCAATTTAGCAATCAGTCTGAGGCATCTTGTTCTCTCCAATAATGTCTGATTCATCCTTTCTGCAACTCCATTAGACTGGGGGTCACCTGGTGTAGTGTAATGACTCTTAATGCCTTCAAACTCACAATAATCGATGAATTCCTGTGATACAAATTCACCTCCATTATCTAAACGGAGAACTTTCAATTTCTTTCCTGCCTGCTTCTCAACCATAGATTTCCACTTTCGAAACTTGGTAAAGGTTTCACTCATTGACTGAAGAAAGTATACCCATACTTTACGAGAGAAATCATCTATAAATGAAACGAAATACCTGGCTCCACCTAAAGACTGACAAGGGAAGGGACCCCAGACATCTGTATGAACATACTCTAAGACAGCTTTTGCTTTATGCTCTCCTATACCAAAAGAAATCTTCGTCTGCTTTCCAAGAACACACTCTTCACAAAAACCAAGTTTTGAATGATGAACTCCATCAACCAATCCTCGTTTTCTCAACTCATCCATGCTGCGCTCACTGATGTGACCCATCCGTAAGTGTCATAATCTTGAAGAATCTGAATTAATAGATGTAACAGAAGCTGATTCACCAATTACAGTAGTGCCCTTTAATAGATAATGATTTCCTACCCTCACACCTCTCATAACAATCATGGAACCCTTCGATATCTTCATTTTCTCTCCTTCCACTACAATCTTCAAGCAAAGTCTACTTAATGCCCCAACAAAAATCAAGCTCCTCCTCAAATCAGGTACATGTCTAACATCAGTGATCGTACATATAACACCATCAAACATCCTAATCATCACGCTACCAACACCAACCATACGGCAAGAATCATCATTACCCATCAGAACTTCTCCTCCATCAATTTCATGGTAAGTGGAAAAGCAGTTCCTATCAGGTGTCATATGATAGGATGCGCCAGAATCAATCAGCCATAAGTTGCTCTTCCCAGAAGAGCCAGAAGTTGTAAATACATCGGTGTCACTTTCTGTATTTGATTTTTCTGCTATAGAAGCTGAAGCTTGCTTTGGATCTTTTCTTCTACCTTCAAGCTTGGGACATTGTGCTATAAAGTGCCCTGGTTTCTTACAATAATGACAAGTCAAATTCTTAGGCTCTCTAGACTGAGACCGTGAAGAATTCCATCCTCCACCTTTCTTCGACCTGCTTTGACCTCTACCTCTCTGAACAGATAAGCCTTCGGTATCACTATCCAAGCTAGTGCTCGCCAATCTACCTCTTAATACTTCTTTATGAAGACCAGCCTTTACATCAGACAGGCTAATTTTAATATGGTCATAAATCATGGAATTAACAAAAGCAGTATACTCCTTAGGCAAGGAACATAAGAGGATCACAGCTTGAGCCTCATCGGTAATATCAACTTCCGCTGCCTTCAAGTTCATAATCAAAGTCATCAAAGCATCTACATGCTCCATGAGATCAGCTCTAGGCTTCATCTCGAATGAATAGAGTTGTTACTGAAGAATAATCCGATTAGTGAGAGACTTGTCTTGATATGCATCTGATAATGCATCCCATAGTTCCTTCGCCGTCTTCTTCTGAGAGAATTCTCTAAGAACTTCATCTGAAAGACTCAACTGAATTATTGTGAGAGCTTCATCTTCCATCTCTTCCAAAACAGCTGCATCAATACCTTTCAATTTCTCAGGCGCAGAAACAATCTTATAAGTCTTCTCCTTCTTTAACACAGCCTCCATCTTCATCATCCAAGTAACAAAATCTCCCTTTCCGTCAAAACGTGTTACTCCATAATTGACACCAGATCTACCAACAGACTTACTAGAAGTAGCCATTAATATCCAAACAGGAACAATAACACTAGCTCTGATACCAAACTGTAGTGAAATTTGTTTTAATTTGAGCGAAAGCGAATTATTTGATCAGGATCTAGTATTACCTATTTAGATACCAATGGAGCTTAACAAAATCAATTATGCAGTCTCACAAAATCAATAGCAGAAATAAGAGACATAGAAGATTTAACGTGGTTCGGATATGAATATCCTACGTCCACGGAGACCCAACAACTTCTTTTATTTCATTGAAGAAAAGATTACAAAAGAGAGGGAAGAATAATGGTGGATGCCTCACACACTCACTTACACACATATGAAGATGAACTTCCTTCATTTAAACAGACTTAATGAAGGAGTTACTTAGAGATTAAGAAAATTAATTTACAGATTATGTTTGAAACCTTTTCGAATATCCATGATTTGATTTCTATGTAAATGGATAATGGTAATCTTGGTTTCCATAATTTTCCTTGTTTGAATCAATCTCCATCAGCAATCTTTTCTTTCTTCATATAACAAATTCTTTGACTAATTAATTGGTTGACTAATTAATTAGCTTCCTTCAAAATATCCTTCCATATATCAGCCAAATTAATTGATTTGAGTGAATCAATTAATCAATTTCTTTACTCTTTAACAAATATTTGAATCATCCAAATTTAACAATATCTACCTTCAAATATAATTCCATCCAGTACATTTATGCATGTCTCATGCTAAAATATGATATATTTCACTACTAGATGTATGTTGACTTTTGGATTGCATGTTCACATGCCACACAGTAAGAAGATGTACATGCGGGTGAGTTAACTCATCTTAGCCTATGCCAAGCTGGGTTTACTTGACTTTTTATCTAATTGTATATGCTTTTATACATACATGAATGTTTGCTGTTTAAATCGATTAATATCTGGATGCATGGGATGTAGAGGGCTTTATAATGCAAGTTGTAAGCTCCATCTACCAGAAATAATTTAGGGGAAAATGAAACAAAAAGCTAACAAAAATGATAAATAATAATACATTTATTTCCATAAAAAAATAATACTATAATGGGTAACAACAATAATCATGCAAGACTATATCTACGTTTGCGCTCTATCCATGCCTCTATACACGCTTAGTATTGGAAAATTATGCTATTTTTATCTTTTGTAAGTCAAATATATGACATATGTAACATATATCAAGTAGAACGAATACCATTGACATAATTTAAATAACAATTAATTTTCCTCCCTTATATTCTCCACTTCATTCAAATATTCCTTTCTTTGACTCCATACTTCTTAAAGAAATCAATATTTATCAAGAATTATTGACATTATGACATATATTTACACAAATCGTAACTATTTAGTAAAAATCTAAATGTCCAATATTGCATCCTTTCCACAAATTGAAATTGTAAACATTATTTATGGAAACTAAATTGAAACAATATATTACAAACATTTTTCAAAGGGGATTTTCACTCAAAGGACTTTTTGTATAGGGTAATAAGTTTCAAGGACAGCAATTCAGAAAAATTATTTTTAAGGACAATTTTTAGGAAAAGATAAATGAAGTTATCATTTTCAATTATACTAAAATAACGATAAATAAATTTATCATTTTCCTATATAACTTAAAAATATAAATGAATTTATCATTTTTCTATAAATTATCATTAAAACTAATTATTCATAATGTTGTCCTTAAAACTTATTACCTTGAAATGAGAAGCCCTTCAACATAATTTCCACTTTATCAAATTATATAATTATTGTTACGAGAGACTGTTGCATAGTTGGAATCCCACATTTTTAACCATATTAATTAATGGTAATTTGATCATCTCTATTTATGGTATATCTAATTTTTAGATCTCTCATTTCATATCTTCATCATAAGTACGTCGAATTATCAAAAATGAAACGTAAATAAATGATAGCTGATGACATTGATTTTGGTGTCAATGGGTATGGCTCGATGAAGGAAGTTCAATGGTGCTGGAGCTTGGCTGTGATCTTGCACGTGATGGTAGAAAAAATGTTTTTGAATAATGACGTCAAAATTAAGGTTCATACAGAAGCAACCAGAGAAAGTTGGACAGATGCCGTTAGATGCAGGTTTTGATGCAAAGAGTTGAATGGTGGTGGTTAGAGGTAATGGCTGTGAACATAGTGGTGGCAAAGTCGACGTTCAAATAGTGGTTAGAGGTAATTCAAGTGTTATGGTTGCAATTTTATTGTACGTTGTTGGAAAAATAACTATCAACAACTTAAATAATGGTTATATGGAAATAATTCTTTGCATTGCATGCACTTCAGTTGATTGCAATGAAGAATGAAATCTTAGATGCATTTATCATAGTTATTGAGTACGTATGTTCAACGTCGACATTCAAATAGATTTGATATTAATTAAAAAGAATTTCAAAACCAAATTTTACATCATTTTAAATAATTATTTTATAAACATAAATTGAGGGATTTAATTCACAAATCATGATTGACGAAGATGTCTCATTTGTAACCAAGATGTATTTCTATACTTATAATATAAAGGTGTAATTATCAAATCACATTGTCAACAAATCATTTTCTTTTTAGAAATATCAATATTAATATTGCTTAACATATGTAAACCAAATAATATTTAACAATATTATGCAAAAGTAAAGAATTTTGTCAATGTTTTACTTCCATGAGGACTAAGAAATAATAAATAGATCTAAATTACTAAACCTTATTCATTAGAATTATTGGATGAACTCATTCTTCGCTTTTAAGATAGAGAAGAAAATCCATATCCAAATCTCAATAGTATAATATATCTTAGTTAGAATGAAAAGATATGTACTAGAAGATATAGTTCGTGATTATAAGGCATAATACTTATGTAACGATCCGGTATTTTGGACCATTCAAATCGACAATAATCCACGCATGTCTGACTTGAATAATTCAAAATAACAGATTGTAATAAAATTTGGAGCAATTAAAATCAAATACACAGAATCACAGACACAGAACATATCAGAATAACTCGCAGCGGAATATAAAAACCATAGTAGTTCATGAAGCTACTATAACAAACTCTCAAAACAAAATACATAATATCTGTTTGAAAACATATACAATAGAAATCTCAAATACATAGAAGTTTATAATACCAGAGCTGAAATAGAACAACTGAAACTGGAATGGATAGATAACTAGATAAGCAGAATCTCCAACGATTCCTAGCTCCAGAAAGAGATCCAAATCTAAGCTGTAAATACTCAGGCTGACCCGAGCGTAAAGCAAAATACAAAACACTCGAGTCAGGACAATATATACTTATATAATGTAAACCAACTCAAGTGAACTGTAGCAGTAATGCATAATAACTTAAAGGATGCTTGGGATCGCCCATCCTCTAAGGATCAGTTAAACCATAAATTAAATACATCCCGTGGTTAAAATTTCAGAATTGGTATTTTATATTTCGAAATCAAATATCATTTCAAAATTCAATATCATTCAAAAATCCAGTTCAAAATATCATATTTCAAAATAGTTTATATTACGAAACAAATTACTTCATTTTAAATCATAAAATGAAGTTATTATATTAAATAATTAAATTATTAAATTTCCAAAATTTTAATCTTTCAAAGTTCATTCGTTCACTTAAATTAATTAAAACAATGAAAATTCAACTTTCGCAACATTTAGAAAATGCTATGGAAAGTCACATTTAAAACAGTTCAATTTAACAAAAGACAGCATTTAAAATGCTGTAATAGGGTTCCATTAGTTTCAAATAAACTTAGTTAAATTCAACCATTATAACATTTACAAAAATGCCATAATAGCCTTAAATTAAATTCAGCCATTTGGTTCATTATTATCAACTACAACATTTACAAATGTTGTATTATTATTTACATTAGAATTAATAGCATTTCAGAGATGCAGTTAATTAACTTCAAATATTCAGTATAATTTCACAATCAATTATATTTTTATATAAATCATTTTTAACTTATAAAATCATATATAATCATTCAAATACCCTTATATTCATGATTTTATAAAGTTAAACCTCCATTCAAAAATCAAAATTCATTAAATTAAATTAACTTAACACTTAATTTTAAAATTTCAAATATAACTTAATTCCATTTTTATTTACTTAACTTAAAATTCACTCTTAAGCCAAATTCACAAATTTCCAATTTTGGTTATATTTCAAAATTTCAACTTAAATATTCATTCATTTCACATTTTAACTTTATTCAAAATCATTAATATAATATAAAAATCATTTAAATTCACTTTAATCCAAATTATCATGAAGTTATCACATTTCATATTTAATTTAAATTCCAATTATCACCCAATTAAAATTTCCCAAAATAACTTACATTTCAAATTTTCTAGTTTTACCAATAATTTATTTCACTTATAAATTTTCAAAAAAATCAATAATGCTTACATAAATCATTTTTTTATTTAGTTTAAATCAAATATTATAATATTTACATTTCAAAAATATTTTTAAGATTTTTATAAAACATATTTTAACAACGGGTCTGTATTTCATTTCTAGTCTAGGTAAAGTGATACGGGTAATATATCATTTCAACCCGTAATTTACAAAGAAAACCCGGGTTTGATCATTTCAAACCCGCAATCCCAAGGAAATGAAAAAAAATTGAAAATCATTCAGGCCTATCATTTCAGCCCATAATGATTTTCTCCTATTCTAAAGTCCGTTCGGGTATGTATCATTTCAACCCATAGTGATTCTAATCTAAAGGGAACTTGCAGTGTGATAAACTGATAAAAATAATAGAACAACATAATATAACAGTAACATATAATATAATAGGTGTTTAAGCATGGGTGAACATCATAAAATCATAACATAGCAGGTGTAACATGATAATGCATTTTTTACAGATTCAAAAGGGGTCAATTCACTAGTTATATATGTACATATTGTCGGGTGAGAATAACTCACCTGTTAAGCTGGAGATTTGCCAACAAAGCACACAACACAAAGATTATGAAGGCACGACAACTCTAATACGATTTGAGTGTGGAGAGTCAACTCTAATTGCCTTGAATACATTTACACAAAACAATTCAAAATACATAAGTTTTCAAAGCAAAATTTCACTACTCAACATTAGAAATCACTGCCCAAAACAAAAACAAATGTCTTGCACTTGTTCTCAACTTCACATACTTCAGTTATGAACTGAAGTAGCATGGCCAAGGCAGGGATTAAGGTCAGGTTTGGGTCCCTATAGGGTCGGCCTAGCTTGTGTTTTATTGGTGTGAAGGTATAGGTGCAACAACTATCATCACAAGGCAATGCTACATCATCTCAAGGCTTCAAGAGGGTTCAGCCATGGGTCCTATGGGTACGGCCAGAGGTCCAGGTGGTGGTGGATGATGTGGCAGAGGGTGGTGGTCAGATCTGGGCTGGTGGTGGTGGTGGAAGTGGCGGCCAAAGGGATGTTGAAGGTGATGGAGTAAGAGGAGTTCGACTAGAGTGTAAAAAGGTGATGTTTATGTAGATTTGGTGGAGGATCATGCTATGGGTTCTCGGCCTGAAGTGGTGGTGATTTGGAGGGGGTGATGGTCAGCCTATAAGGTGGTGGAGTCAGCCTAGGTGATGGTGGAGGAGGAGCCGATCTACAAAGATGAGAACAAATGCAAATACAAGTTATAAAAATCAAGAAAATAATATAAAAGGAAGAGGAAATTACCTACAAAATTTTTGATAAAAAAATGAAGAGATGGCCGTGAGTTTTTTTGGTGGGAAGAGGAGTTTCTTTCACGTGAAAATTGAGGGGAGTACGGCAGAAATGAGAAATGAAGAGCACGGCCAAAACATGAAGAGGTGGGGTTGGGAAAATGAAAAGGTGGAAGCCAAAAAGCCAAAGGAAGATAAAAGGTTTTAAACCTTTCATATTTCCATATATATTTATATATTTTTAAATAACTGAAAATACTTATAATTTCAGTTAAAATTTCGAAAATATAACAGATAAAAAAAAATATTAATAATTAAATATTAATTAGATATGATTAAAACAAGAAAATAGCACAAAAATGAAAACTAGTCTAGAAAATTTGAAATTAAATGGAACAAACTTTGAAAAATTTATATGTAGATGAAAAATATTTATAAATAAAGATAAGAACAAAAATAAAAATGCATTCACAAAATGAATAAATAAATTTTAATTAAATATAATTTAAATGAAGAAAATAGCAGAAAATGGAAACTAGCCTTTAAAAATAGGAAATAAATGCAATAAATTTTGGAAAAATTCTATTATCACTTTAAAATATTTTAAAATAAAATATATACCTAACATGTCATATAACACATATTAGAACATGATTTGACAAATAAAAATATTATTTATATAAATTAAAATGAAGAATATTGCTAAATAATTCAATATACACACAATATTGTAAAGGGTATAACTTTCACAATTTAAATCCAATTTTAACGAAACAAAAAGCAGTATTCATGATATTAAATATATTTTCATAATAAAAGATAAAATTTAAGAATTCAAATATTTAAATTTTAAAATTAAAAGTCAAAGTTTGACCAGATTGACAAAAATCCACCTTTCAGGAAAATTATTCAATTTATACAAGTTTGAAATTAAAAGTTACATAATAATCAACATTTATATTTAAAATGAAATGTTTGAAATAAAACAAGTTTAAAATAGTTTTCAAAATATAATAAAGTCAAATAAAATATATACAAAAATCTAGGGCTGTTACACTCTCCCCCACTCAAATCTTTTCGTCCTCGAAAAGGAATGAAGTATGGAAAACACAGAAAAAGATAGAATGGAATAGGATTAAGACAAGATGACAAGAATATTAAAATTATACCTGATAACTGTTGTTATAGGTAAGTTTAACAAGGTGGAGAATAGGAATAGCAAGAAGGGAAAATAGGACGAAAGACAAGGATGAGCCATTTATTAAAAGTGTTGGTTAAAGAGGTAAAATATTTAAAACACTTTAAAATCCTTTAAAAAGGAAATAACTGATCAAAATATCCTTTATATAATATTTTATCAAAATACTTTTATAACTCGATGTTTCAACAAGTTTATCCTTGTTCCTGTAGACTCTAGTAGTGCGTTGATCAGGCGCAAAACTGGAATTCTCCAGGTACTTAGTAGACCTGTTTCAACACCTAGTGAAAATACTGGGAAAACCTTTAAAAACAGATATGGAAAGTACAATCCAAACAAAAACGAATCAAATCATGGATCGCAGATACACAATGGTTACGCCTGGGTCCCCCAGGAAACATCCGTACCTTTTAAGCATTCACTGCCTTGCGAATTTCGCCATGCAACAAAACGGTGGACCGCAGGATACATAAAAATGGTTACGCCTGGATCCCCCAGGAAACATCCATACCCCTTAAGCAATCTCTGCCTTGCGGATTACGCCACTAACACGACCATAGATCGCAGATACACAATGGTTACGCCTGGATCCCCCAGGAAACATCCGTACCTTTTAAGCAATCACTGCCTTACGAATTACGCTATGCAGTCGAGTTCGTAAGACCATGGGTAACGCCATGGAATTCGAAGGACACTCGAGTATCATATCCGGAAAACCAAAAATCAGAGAGAATAATATCGATAGAATGAATCCAAGATGTGGCCACAAATCGGATATCAAGCAGAAGGCACTTTCCATATCTTTACTTCGAAAATATGTATCATATAGTACCTTTTCAAATCACTTTCAAATATCGTACTTATATAAAATCCATTATATATAAGATTTAATTTTCAAATCAAATACTTTCCAAAATCAATAGTATATCAAATCATACTTATATAGACTTCAATTATATAAGATTTCACTTTCAAATTGAGTACCTTTTCAAATCTATAGTTTTCGAATCAATTTCATACTCATACAAATCAATTTTATATAAGTTCGACAACTCCCAAATCAAGTGTTTAGTAACATAAGGTTCTCAAATTTAAATTTGTTTCAATATCAGTTCAATTTCAAAATCATATACAATTTCACCAAATTATTTTCTTCTCAAATTAAATATCTTTAGTTTCAAAGTTTCCAAAATAATAGATTTTTGAAAATAAATCAAAATTTCCAAATCAATATAATTTAAGTCAACCAATTCATTTCCAAAATCAAATGTTTTCAAAATCATCTTATACTTACGTAAGGTCCGTCTTATATAAGGATCAAATTTTCCAAAATAAATTTCGCTGTATGAAGAGCCATATGGGATTTGAATATCTTTGCTTTTATAGGTTATATATCTTTGTAATTTAAATTGGAAAAGTAAGCAAAGATATTCTAACCCGATAGCTTTCAATTTCAGCGTCAAAATATATCACTGATATTAGAATATAAGATGTACACACGTCATCATTTCGCAAAATCACATTTGATCGCTCGCTCGATCACACAAGTTCGCTTTCAAACTAGTATTGTCCATTCGATTTCCCTAATGCGGACTTCGATATGGTTTCTCGACTAGAAGCCATCAGTCTCCTTGCATAGCCATATACTATGATAGAGAATTCTGGAATCAAGCCCAAAATCCATATCAAATATTCGCCATCAAGAATCGAATGAAAAATCCTAACACGAAATGGTGTAATCCACCTCGAACTTGTGTACTCAAACTTGGATCAAATTAATTATGCGAATAAAACAGCATACGTACAACTTATATATTTATTTCAACTTGTTAAATATATAGTTTCAACTTATTTAAATCATATTACTTCATACTTAAACATTCAAAACAAACTTATATACTTTATCAAATTACTATTCAAAATTTCTTAGCTTTGATAAGTTAACCTTGATTTGGAAGTGCTCGAACCTTTAAAATAGTTGAAGAAATCATATTTCAATCCAAGAGTTGGAAATCACAATTAAATCAGTAAATCCATTCCAAAAATAGGGTTATATCAAATCAAATCCAAAACTCAAGGACTGAACACCGGCTCATTTCAAATTTTACAAATATATATACATATATCTTTCGAATATCACATCACACTTCGGAATTTGAAATCTAAATTGGTTTCACAAATCAATCGCATAGCAATGCTATTGAAGTGGCCTCTCCCTCACTCAGAAACTCGAAAATCAATGTCGATGATGCGTGCACTCATCACCGAAATTATTTTCCAGCGACACAAGTGAGTTCTGGACTTCCATTTACTTTGAAAACTTCTTTGAAATTCCTTCAAAATCATTAAAACCCATTAAAATCATTGAAACATTACTTATTCGGAAAAATAATTTCAATCATATTATTTATTATTTCAAAATCTTAAAACCAGTTCCAAAATGCCGGAGTTCAATCACTTAAATTCAGATTCAAAACCTTCAGTTATAAATCATTTTATATGAAACCATTTCTTATAAAAATTTCACAATTTCAAATCCTTTCAAAACTTCAAATTCTCATTTTTTTTAAAAGGTATATAATCCTTATCAAAAACATTTCATCTTTATATAAAAATATGGTCATCCTTATCAAAATAAAACTACGATGAATACAAAATTTTTAAAAGACAATCAACCACAAACTTTCCAAGGGACGATTCAAGGATGGATTTCAAAGCAAAACAGAGATTCAAATTTAGGAGGACTCTAATCAAATAGAATTCTAATTCAAAGATAGGCTCAAACGAAGATAAGATAATTAAATTACCAAATACAAGATGGATAAGCCTATATGAATCGCGGGCGACCTTAACCGGTCAACCGTGATTTCAGGAATATAATCGATGCGAAAATCTAAGGAAAATCGACCTTCGATTGCCAGAGATAGAATCTAAATATAGCAGAAGATAGAAAACATCGTAAACCGAGGATACAGAAATCTCCGGTGAATCAATGCCAATTATAATCATTCAAAGATTGGCGGAATCGCCACCCTATAAAGGTCATACAAAGTGGAGTGATGCAATGCTCCAAAATCAAAAGAATACAATTAGGGGAGATAGGAATGGATTTCAGAACAAGTGAGCATTCCAAAATTCAAAGGAATCTTATTCGATAAGAATCCAAACGAAGATTAGAGAAATATAACCTATATCGATACAGAAAAATTCCCATTCAAAATTTGGAAAGACTCGAATTCATAACATACGAAAACAGAAGCATAAATATCTTTAGTTGGACAACTTTAGCTAAGCAAAAGATACAAAAGAGTTTACTCAAAGCATCCTAACAAACTACTGATTTTGCCATACCCAAAATAGATTCCTATCAACAAAGGATCTAGATCAATCAAGAGAGAAGTTCAAAATTTTAGAGGATCCTAATCAAAGAAATTACTAACAAGGTGGATACGAAAGGAATGAAGTTTAAGAAATATTTTACTTTTAAAGCAAGGAAATTTATATCAAAATAATCTTTGAAAATTCTTTAAAAATCATTTGAAAATCATTTTATACTTCGAAAATACGTTCTCTCACAAAGAAATGATTCTGAGATTGATTTCACTTATTCTAGGGTATTTCTACCCTATCTCTAATGAGTTTTTTGCTCCGCAGGCTAAGGTTTGCCTAAAACCAAAGCTCTGATACCAACTGTAACGATCCGGTATTTTGGACCATTCAAATCGACAATAATCCACGCATGTCTGACTTGAATAATTCAAAATAACAGATTGTAATAAAATTTGGAGCAATTAAAATCAAATACACAGAATCACAGACACAGAACATATCAGAATAACTCGCAGCGGAATATAAAAACCATAGTAGTTCATGAAGCTACTATAACAAACTCTCAAAACAAAATACATAATATCTGTTTGAAAACATATACAATAGAAATCTCAAATACATAGAAGTTTATAATACCAGAGCTGAAATAGAACAACTGAAACTGGAATGGATAGATAACTAGATAAGCAGAATCTCCAACGATTCCTAGCTCCAGAAAGAGATCCAAATCTAAGCTGTAAATACTCAGGCTGACCCGAGCGTAAAGCAAAATACAAAACACTCGAGTCAGGACAATATATACTTATATAATGTAAACCAACTCAAGTGAACTGTAGCAGTAATGCATAATAACTTAAAGGATGCTTGGGATCGCCCATCCTCTAAGGATCAGTTAAACCATAAATTAAATACATCCCGTGGTTAAAATTTCAGAATTGGTATTTTATATTTCGAAATCAAATATCATTTCAAAATTCAATATCATTCAAAAATCCAGTTCAAAATATCATATTTCAAAATAGTTTATATTACGAAACAAATTACTTCATTTTAAATCATAAAATGAAGTTATTATATTAAATAATTAAATTATTAAATTTCCAAAATTTTAATCTTTCAAAGTTCATTCGTTCACTTAAATTAATTAAAACAATGAAAATTCAACTTTCGCAACATTTAGAAAATGCTATGGAAAGTCACATTTAAAACAGTTCAATTTAACAAAAGACAGCATTTAAAATGCTGTAATAGGGTTCCATTAGTTTCAAATAAACTTAGTTAAATTCAACCATTATAACATTTACAAAAATGCCATAATAGCCTTAAATTAAATTCAGCCATTTGGTTCATTATTATCAACTACAACATTTACAAATGTTGTATTATTATTTACATTAGAATTAATAGCATTTCAGAGATGCAGTTAATTAACTTCAAATATTCAGTATAATTTCACAATCAATTATATTTTTATATAAATCATTTTTAACTTATAAAATCATATATAATCATTCAAATACCCTTATATTCATGATTTTATAAAGTTAAACCTCCATTCAAAAATCAAAATTCATTAAATTAAATTAACTTAACACTTAATTTTAAAATTTCAAATATAACTTAATTCCATTTTTATTTACTTAACTTAAAATTCACTCTTAAGCCAAATTCACAAATTTCCAATTTTGGTTATATTTCAAAATTTCAACTTAAATATTCATTCATTTCACATTTTAACTTTATTCAAAATCATTAATATAATATAAAAATCATTTAAATTCACTTTAATCCAAATTATCATGAAGTTATCACATTTCATATTTAATTTAAATTCCAATTATCACCCAATTAAAATTTCCCAAAATAACTTACATTTCAAATTTTCTAGTTTTACCAATAATTTATTTCACTTATAAATTTTCAAAAAAATCAATAATGCTTACATAAATCATTTTTTTATTTAGTTTAAATCAAATATTATAATATTTACATTTCAAAAATATTTTTAAGATTTTTATAAAACATATTTTAACAACGGGTCTGTATTTCATTTCTAGTCTAGGTAAAGTGATACGGGTAATATATCATTTCAACCCGTAATTTACAAAGAAAACCCGGGTTTGATCATTTCAAACCCGCAATCCCAAGGAAATGAAAAAAAATTGAAAATCATTCAGGCCTATCATTTCAGCCCATAATGATTTTCTCCTATTCTAAAGTCCGTTCGGGTATGTATCATTTCAACCCATAGTGATTCTAATCTAAAGGGAACTTGAAGTGTGATAAACTGATAAAAATAATAGAACAACATAATATAACAGTAACATATAATATAATAGGTGTTTAAGCATGGGTGAACATCATAAAATCATAACATAGCAGGTGTAACATGATAATGCATTTTTTACAGATTCAAAAGGGGTCAATTCACTAGTTATATATGTACATATTGTCGGGTGAGAATAACTCACCTGTTAAGCTGGAGATTTGCCAACAAAGCACACAACACAAAGATTATGAAGGCACGACAACTCTAATACGATTTGAGTGTGGAGAGTCAACTCTAATTGCCTTGAATACATTTACACAAAACAATTCAAAATACATAAGTTTTCAAAGCAAAATTTCACTACTCAACATTAGAAATCACTGCCCAAAACAAAAACAAATGTCTTGCACTTGTTCTCAACTTCACATACTTCAGTTATGAACTGAAGTAGCATGGCCAAGGCAGGGATTAAGGTCAGGTTTGGGTCCCTATAGGGTCGGCCTAGCTTGTGTTTTATTGGTGTGAAGGTATAGGTGCAACAACTATCATCACAAGGCAATGCTACATCATCTCAAGGCTTCAAGAGGGTTCAGCCATGGGTCCTATGGGTACGGCCAGAGGTCCAGGTGGTGGTGGATGATGTGGCAGAGGGTGGTGGTCAGATCTGGGCTGGTGGTGGTGGTGGAAGTGGCGGCCAAAGGGATGTTGAAGGTGATGGAGTAAGAGGAGTTCGACTAGAGTGTAAAAAGGTGATGTTTATGTAGATTTGGTGGAGGATCATGCTATGGGTTCTCGGCCTGAAGTGGTGGTGATTTGGAGGGGGTGATGGTCAGCCTATAAGGTGGTGGAGTCAGCCTAGGTGATGGTGGAGGAGGAGCCGATCTACAAAGATGAGAACAAATGCAAATACAAGTTATAAAAATCAAGAAAATAATATAAAAGGAAGAGGAAATTACCTACAAAATTTTTGATAAAAAAATGAAGAGATGGCCGTGAGTTTTTTTGGTGGGAAGAGGAGTTTCTTTCACGTGAAAATTGAGGGGAGTACGGCAGAAATGAGAAATGAAGAGCACGGCCAAAACATGAAGAGGTGGGGTTGGGAAAATGAAAAGGTGGAAGCCAAAAAGCCAAAGGAAGATAAAAGGTTTTAAACCTTTCATATTTCCATATATATTTATATATTTTTAAATAACTGAAAATACTTATAATTTCAGTTAAAATTTCGAAAATATAACAGATAAAAAAAAATATTAATAATTAAATATTAATTAGATATGATTAAAACAAGAAAATAGCACAAAAATGAAAACTAGTCTAGAAAATTTGAAATTAAATGGAACAAACTTTGAAAAATTTATATGTAGATGAAAAATATTTATAAATAAAGATAAGAACAAAAATAAAAATGCATTCACAAAATGAATAAATAAATTTTAATTAAATATAATTTAAATGAAGAAAATAGCAGAAAATGGAAACTAGCCTTTAAAAATAGGAAATAAATGCAATAAATTTTGGAAAAATTCTATTATCACTTTAAAATATTTTAAAATAAAATATATACCTAACATGTCATATAACACATATTAGAACATGATTTGACAAATAAAAATATTATTTATATAAATTAAAATGAAGAATATTGCTAAATAATTCAATATACACACAATATTGTAAAGGGTATAACTTTCACAATTTAAATCCAATTTTAACGAAACAAAAAGCAGTATTCATGATATTAAATATATTTTCATAATAAAAGATAAAATTTAAGAATTCAAATATTTAAATTTTAAAATTAAAAGTCAAAGTTTGACCAGATTGACAAAAATCCACCTTTCAGGAAAATTATTCAATTTATACAAGTTTGAAATTAAAAGTTACATAATAATCAACATTTATATTTAAAATGAAATGTTTGAAATAAAACAAGTTTAAAATAGTTTTCAAAATATAATAAAGTCAAATAAAATATATACAAAAATCTAGGGCTGTTACAACTTAAATAACCACTTTTCCTAAAGCTATGCATGTTAATTTTGAGAAAGCAACTACTAAATGTACTAATATTGTTTAGATGAAGGAAAATATGATGAAGAGAAAAAACAAGTAAATTTGGGCAATAATTAAATGTTTTTAATGCATTCCTTTGTCGGATCTTATGTTAGAAAATAGGAAGTTAAAGTTGATACTTTTTTTCCTTTTGAGACTTCTAAAAGAAGATGACCATCTAATTGCATTTTTAGCAAGGTTAAAAAAATCGTTAGACAGACGCTAGACGATGGGCATAAATTAGGGATTAATCATTTAACTATTTTTGATATAAAAAAGTATGAACTTGGTTAAATTCCCATATGTAGTTAGCAATGATTGATAACTCGATCTTACATTTGGGCGATGTTAGTCCTAACCAACTGCACTACCCATGTGGGCTAATTTTGATAAAATTTTAAGCATTAAACATATAAAATTTTATTCTCATTTAAATGTCCTTTTCTCTATTGATATCATATCTTTCGATAGACGTACATGTGATATTTCATTTTCTAATGAACTTTTATGTAGTTTAGCACGCATTAATTATCGCTATGAATGGAGAAATAAATGTGTTAGAATTACATGATAATAAACTATTGTTGTATACTCATGCAAAGGATAGTATATATAATCTAAGATCTTGAGAAATTCAAATTAGATGTTTAAACAAATTAGCACAAAAAATAGATGAATCTAAACAACTTTGAAAAGATTTAGACTGATGTAGGCAGACCTAGGCGAGTACGGGGGGCCTAGGCAGTTCTAGGCAGGATTAGCGAAAACTTAAAAGGCCTAAGCAAACCGAGGGTGGATTTATGCACTGTCTAGACGGCTTTAGGAGCTGCCTAGGAGGTTTGACCGCTTATAACGGCCTCCTAGGCCCCTAGGCGAGTCGTAGGCATGGCCTAACCTATCACCTAGCCCAATTTTTACAATAGTGCATTTTAGCTATTGACTTAGATGAGAAAATAGGTAGAACTATGCAAGGATGTTGCAATACTTTAAAAATGTTTCATAACAACAACAACAACAACAATAATAATGAAAACAACAATGACAAAAATAAAATAAAAACAATAACGATAGCGGTAATAATAATTTTATAGATATCCCTTCCGGGGGACAATAATATGTTTTTAAATTGTCTGTTTACCTGTTGCAAAATGAAATCCCTCCGATGACAAAAAAAATCAATGTTAAAAGAATGAAACTAATTTTGCAATTTTTGCTTGCATGATAGAGATGAAATATAAATTAGTTAAATAAATTATCCAAAACTTAACTAGTCGTGAAAATATATACCCAACGATTTATTTCAACTTTTGCGGTCAAATTATATTATAGTTTCAACGTATGCATCAAAAGGCTTGTATGGTCTACTATACATTTAAATTTATCTGAAAATAGTACCTCAAAACTTCTTTAGAATAATATTCTAAAGTAGATGACGAGATTGAGCTCCTCTATTCTACCTTCGAGCAAAAGACTCAGGTTAAAGATTTGAGATGAGCTTGTTTTATGGTTTACATATATCATACAGGAATACATGAAAGAAGAGTATTAAAAGAATTTTCAGTAATACTAAAAGAAATAAATCTAAAATTTTCAAATTAATAGCGGATGATGTAAAGATTCTTATGGGTAGGTCAAGGTGGAGTACACAAAGGATAAAAGATAATAATACAAAATTGCTAAAATTGTGCAATCTAGAATTAATGAAAGAAGAAGGTGGAGCATTTGTTGCAAATAGACTCTAAATAAATCAATTTACCAATTTAACTAAAAAGTTGTATTTATTAGATCATTTCCTCTTAAAAAAAAATCCTATGGTCATGCACCCATTTTGTAAAAATCATGCAACACAAATCAAATGATTTGATATTGCACAAATATTATGCATAATATTTGCACCACAGGGGAAATTAATTTAAAGGACAAAAATTTGTATATTTTTTGCTTCAAGGACACAACCTCAATATTTTTACCATAAGGACAAATATTCTTCTAAAAATTATTCATAAGGACAAATATTTTTCAAAATTATTCATAAGGACAACAAAACTGCTACTAAGCTAAAAACTGATACCTAAAAACTGCTACCGATAACTACAAACTGATACTATCAATGACTAAAAACTGATACCTAAAAAAAGTTGTCCTTCGGAATAAAATATTGAAGGCCTGTCCTTGAGGCAAAAATGCTGAAAATTTTTGTCCTTTACAATAATTTCCTGTGCACCATATTGCACAAATATTATGCACAATGTTTGCATAATATTATGCACAAATCAAATCATGTAACATAAAGGTTATGTATAATACGTGCACCATCAAATTTATAAGTATTGCACCCAAAAATCAAATGATTTGATAAATCGATCACATTAAACCTCGGGTAAGAGAAGATCATCAAAGGGGAAAAAAGGATAAACTCCAAAAACCATATTTCGCAAATAATTACAAGGATGGTTCTACAAAATTTGACCGGATTTTAGGCAAGGGTAGCATTTCCCATTTTATTATTCGCAGTTTGACTTTGGGATTTGACTTTGGGATTCTTTTAATATCGTACATTTCGTACAGTTTTACGGCAATATGCAGATACCGCTACAAAAATGACCCATTCACAAATGCAGTCAAATGTGAAACGAACAAAAAGAAAATCTTAATCGGGGAGAGGGAGGCTTGTACTATAAAAATGCACTAATGCATATGTTTTGGCGCTCACTCTCTCTTTTTCTTCCCTTCTTTCTAATTTAACACGTGGCATCGGCAGTCTTTCCGGTTTGGTTTTCTTCTCTTCCGATTTCCGATTATGGATCCAGAATCCGCCTCGCCTGCACCCAGATCGCTGGTTTGTTCACTGATGGCGCTTTAATTCTATCCCTAATTTTTTGAACTGCACTTTTGTTCCGATCAAAATAGCGCGTCCTTTCCCAAGTTTGAAAATTGTTCATGTGTTTTTTATGCATCCTTGTGAAAAAAGTCTAGTGATTTTATGCAATTTATTGGTTTTGAAGGTTCTTTTCCTGGATTATCGCAGAAAGTATCTACCTTTACTAGTTTTTCTTCCGGTGCTGTTCAATTCTGTTCTGTTCAAGCATTTTACCAGATGTATAGATATCTGGTCGATTTTGGTTTCGTTCGGTTTTATTTTTATGGAAATTTGCAACAAAATCATAATTTTAGACCCTTTTTCGTTTTAGAGATTTTTATATTTCTTGATCGGCGATTTTGTAAACCAATTAACTGTGGAGTCGTAAGTTTTTCTATATGCATATTAGTTACAACTAGTCGTAGGTCACTTAATAAATACATTTTCCATTTTAGTATTTTTTATATTTTATCATGTGAAGTTGAATTTGTTTTTATATTAGGTTCATGTAACTGGTTGCTAATTATTTATTATCATAAAATCAGTTGAAACTTAGAGCATCTCCTTAGCGGTGTTCACACTTTTTTTATTTAAGCAGTAAATCCAAAATTAATAGTGATCAATCGTTCCCCTTTCCTGCTCCTTTCCCATGCAGGGCTTATGTATACCCAACCACTAAAAAAAACAGTAGTTTACAGAAAAATTTAGTAGGAACAACACCGATGGAGATATCTTTGGAAAACTATTGCTTTATATTTATATGGAATTATTCTCTACACTCTTCCCATATCCCTTAATGATCTTCCCTTTATGATCTTTACTATTGTGAATTATTGATTCAGATGAAGCAATTAGTTTATTGTAATGGATGATGGTGATTGTGTGAGACATAGACATATGACACATGAATTTTGGGGACAAAGTGGGGCCAGGGGATGGTGTTTTAACTTTTAAATCAGACATATTAGTATTTATACCAGCTACAATGTAAGAATGGAAGTTAGCTTAACACATGCTTAATTATGTTAGTTTTGATACAAACACATTTTATGGCGAAATAAATTAACAATGCGTATAACGATTATTTACTTATTTGTCAAGGACCTCTACCTCAAGTGGTTGAAGGTATGACGATTTAAAAGAGGTTCTAAGGATCATGGCTTTGAGCTCTTGAGACATCATAACGAGTGCTCTACTTAAATAAAATATCACACTTATTATAAAAAAAAACAATTATTTACTTATTTATATCGGTACCTTTAATTTTAATCTACTGAATTTGGATTATTCTGAGCAATAACTAACGACATTCAGCTCAAAATAGTTGATTTGTTCAGATACAAAAAATTGACTGTTTGAAAATTTAAAAGTACCCTATGTTATGGGTGCTAGAAGATTATATTTTCTTTTTAATATAATTGCTATTGAAGAAAATTGTTAGTCTGTTCATACTTGTTTGTATTTTGCATGCAGAGAACATACAGAACCACTCTATTATTGGCATACCAGAGCTTTGGTGTTGTATTTGGAGACCTGGCGATATCTCCTATCTTTGTTTATAAAGTTACATTTTCTGGAAAATTACGTCTTCATGAAGAAGATGCTGAAATTCTTGGAGTACTGTCATTAATTTTCTGGACTCTTACTTTAATTGCTCTATTAAAGTACACCATCATTGTTTTAGGTGTGGATGATAATGGCGAAGGTAGTAGAGGCATTGTTTTTTCAATAACATAACTACCAGGAACATGTTCTTTTTTCCCCTGCATTAAATATTTTCATTAGTTGTTTCAAACATTCTGTATTACACCACTAGTCGTATTTGTAACTTAAATGAAGCACTAAGATCTTTATTTTTATTTTTTTACTTTTATTTCCTGGAAAAAAATATGATTTTTAACCAAAACTCTTAGGATCTCTTGTTGGTTTAGCTAACTCGTATTTTCAAAGAAGTTCAGAGAGTCATATTTTGGGTTTAGTTAACAAAACTTCTCAAATTTTGGTCATGTAGAAAGTATTCTTGATATCGAATCATGATACTTTGCTATTCTTCTTTTTTCCCTCAAGTTTTTGCAGTACAGCTGAATAGTAAGTCTAAAGATAAACTTAATATTTCAGAATTTATGTCTGCTATATTCCAATGCCGCAATTCGTGTACACGGAATATTAGCGCATCCTAAATCCTGATATAGGATCAGTAGTGATGGAAGTTTCTACGAATTTACGTTCCCTATGGTTATAGTCTTTGTTTCATTAGCGTAGGCTTTTTGCATCGTCATTTTACATAGCTAACATATTTAAAACTTAACAGGTGGAACCTTTGCTTTATATTCATTAATGTGTCGGAACTCTAAGATCGGTCTTTTGCATGCACAACATACAATTCCTGATCAATTAGTTGCTAATAAGACGGGAACACCAAATGAAGATACAAAAACAAGTTTACTAATAAAGAATTTCTTTGAGAAGCATAAAAGTTCTCGTATTGCTTTGTTGCTTTTCGTACTCTTGGGTACTAGCATGGTTATTGGAGATGGTGTATTGACTCCTACAATGTCAGGTAGAACATATGATTATATTTTTCTTTCACCCCGAAATGCATTTGTTTACATTTGAAAGTCCTTCAAAACATTTTGTGCATGACAATTCCATATTTGTTGCTATAAGAATTGCTGCTAGAAAGGCTTTATTGTTGCTGATAGAATAGCTTATCATTATCAAATTTCAGTTACTTGTTTTATTTGTAAGTTAAGGGCTTAATGTAATTGTTTTCTTCTTGCTATATATTTAGCAACTCTTTTGTGTTGCTATCAACGTTGCGTGCAAACTCCGATAAGTATTAATAACTAACTATATTTTTGACTGAACCTTACTTGTAATTAAAGTGTTGTTTATTGTGTTAAAGCACCAATTAGTTTCCAAAACTTCCTCTTCAGTAATTATTTATCCTTTTTTGACCAACGACTCATTTGTTTCACCTTCATCTTGTAGTTCTTTCAGCTGTGTCTGGCCTCGAAATCAAAATTCCGCAACTACATGAATGTGAGTATCTTGCCTTGATAATATAAACTATATATTTTATGATCACTATAGCTTGACCATAGTCATGTACATGACATTCTGGAATAACAAGTATTTCAACTGAAATCAGTTTTTCCTGATGTCTATTTGCAAATTTTCTTACATTAGCATAGTGAGAAACCTTGTGCCTTAAGTTTTGCCCTTTACTGCCAAAAGTAAGTTTTGCTTCTATAGTATATAACTTTATCATATCTGACAAATGAGCAGGGAATAAGTTTTTAGATATGAATGTGACATCTTTGAGTTCACACTACACTCTTTGTAGAGTGTTGATGCAAGTTTTGTTCCATTTTATTAAATACTGAAGACTTAGAGAGAATTTCAAAAATATACCTCCACTAAAGTGTCTTTAAGATTTTAATATGGGGACCATCGAATCGTCACAGATATTCTGAATGTGGCAACAGACTAGCCAAGCAGCCAATTACAAACCTAATGTTACTTGCACACACTCCTTATTAGCTTTACTGAATCTGGATTAACTTGCTGACATTTGATGTACATTTCGGTTGATGTAAAAATTCAAGTGTACTATTACAAACTATTTTAATGTTCTATATGTATATCTCTATAGTGACCATTTTCAGAAGCTAATGGACTACATATTGTTTCTCAATATACAGATTACTCGGTATTTGTTGCTTGTCTAGTTTTAGTGGTACTTTTTGCCTTGCAACACTATGGAACACATCGAGTTGGCTTTCTATTTGCTCCGGTTCTTATTGCTTGGCTTGGATGCTTGGGCAGTATAGGATTATATAACACAATAAAATGGAACCCAAGTGTGGTATATGCTCTATCTCCATATTATATTTGCAATTTCTTAAAGGATGCAGGCGTAGATGGATGGAGCTCATTAGGAGGTGTTGTTCTTTGTATCACAGGTTTGTTGAAAGTTCAATAAATGGACTCGTTGGATATAAGTATGTATCATTTGATGATTATAGTTTTTATATCATCTACTTAGGTAAATAACTGGAATAGACCATCCATTATGAACCATTTAATTACAAAGACCATTTAACCAAATTAATAGGATTCAGCAATTGAGTGTAACAATTTGATCTGGAATAAGTTCAATTACTCAGGTAATTACCTTAGTAGGCAAAGTCCACTTGTACCATAAATACTCTATTAGCATGTGATATAATTTGGACTTAATAGGATTGATCGATATGCAATTTTTGATTTTGATGCTCTCTGAAAGATACATGTTTTAAATCACCAAAGATGCATTATTTTTGGTAGATTATTTAGTATTTAAATTCCCTTACATTACCAACAGGGATTTTCATATTCATTTACCGTTTGCATTTGCGTTTACATTTGGTTTGATAACACCATATGGTTAACTAATCTACTATGTGGCTATACTTGGTTGTGGCTCAGTTCATCATATAGCCTATCTAATTAGGTTACCTAGAGTGAACCAACACACACACACACACAGACACACAGACACACACAAACAAAAACACACACACTCTCTATTTGGACAATATTTAATTACCTAAAAAGTGCAACTGATAATAACAGTTAACAAAAGGCATGAACACTAAGCATTATGATCGTAAAATTAATGAATTTTAAGAAGTAACCAAACATAGAAAATGTCTTCCTCAATCATGAGCAAGGCCTCCTAGTACGTCGACCTTCTCAGTTCTGGTTTCGTTTGTAGACATTATGTTGATTAGTTAATTTGGTGGTTTGACTAAAACTATTACAACTACTTTTGTTCTGAAAGTCTGATCCCTGCCTGTGATAATACAAGGAGTTTTATGCTGTTGTTAATTAAATCATTATATGCTTTTATATCTTTTATCGCTAAGATTTTACTAATAGGCTCCATTGCATCATTAGGTGCTGAGGCAATGTTTGCTGATCTTGGGCATTTTTCTAAGCTGCCAATCAGGGTAAGATTATCAGGATTTTCATTTTTGAGAGTGAAATATTTCAAAAATAATATTAACCTATATATCTCTCTATTGTAATATTTGGTTATTCTTTTATTGGCTTTATGAACTTTTTCTACCTATGATTAATGTGTCCATGGTTACTTATGCCTTACTTTTTGGCAGATGGCATTTATGGGGATTGTATATCCGTGTTTAGTATTTGCATATATGGGTGAAGCTGCATATCTTTCAAAGCATAAAGAGGACTTACAGAGAAGCTTCTTTAAAGCCATACCTGGTATTCAGTTATATATTAATTGCCATTCCACATATATGCTGATGATACACATTTATTAATGTCAAACATATTTTTTCATTTGCAATTTTGAGTACTTTCTTACTATTTTCAAGTTTATAGATATTGAATCATGACAATAGAAACTCCATTCATGGTTGTATGTTAGAATTTGCACATGCACCATATTTCAGCACCTCCACCTCGACTATATAATCAAAAACTAACTGTTAATAACTATTGAGAACACGATTTCAAATGTAAAGGACAATAATAATATCTGGAAACACTTCTAGTTTTGATTTACTCGTAGAATACCATATTGATCCCAGAAACTCAGCACATTTACCCTTTTCCAGGTATATATTTCTCAAAATATTCCCAGGTATAAACAAGAATAAGTGACATATGCCATATTGAGTACTTGAGATAAAAAAAGCTTGGCATAATATGAAGGGAATAATGGAAAATTTTCTCATCCAAATAAATATAATGAGTGTTAAATCCAATTTTCTTAACCATTTTTTGTTTTTTTTTCCTTTGGTGCTAATATATCTAGAAGGAGTATTCTGGCCAGTCTTTGTAATTGCTACATTAGCCACAATCATTGGTTGTCAAGCTATTATATCCGCAACATTCTCTATAATTAGTCAATGCCGTGCATTTGGTTGCTTTCCTCGAGTTAAAATCATTCACACATCAAACAATATACATGGGCAGATCTATATACCAGAGGTGAATTGGCTTCTAATGCTCCTATGTCTTGCATTGACTATTGGCTTCAGAAACACAGACACCATTGGAAACGCCTATGGTTTGTTCCCTACTCCCTCTGTTCATTTTGGTTTACGCAAATTCAAATTTTCCATTCTCTCTGTCTGTTTTTTTTTTGGGAACTTGCAACACCCTATGATTTTATCTCATTCAGAATTTTATTTTATTTTAATAACACTAACCTCTGTGTGGTGGGATCAAATCTTCTGGTTCTGAAATTCTGTCCCCATGTGCCTAACCGTGACGAGGAAGAGAGAATTTATAAAAGAGTCTTGGTATAAAATGACTTGAGTTTTTTTGCAAAATACTTGATTATGTATTAAACATTTATTGGTGGGAAACACAAGACAGAGATCGGTGGAACTAGGGATTTGCTCCCCACTTTAAATGTACTTCCAGCTTTGTGGTCTGTGATCCAAAAGCTATACATGTAACATTGAAATTTAGACAAATGCTAACATGAGGTTCTCATGTTATACATATGAGGTTAATCATCACAATAGTTTTGAGTTGTATCACAACAGTAATTAAAAATTTAAATATTTACTCATAGATTAAATTCAACATTTTTTAGGTTAGCGCAACTCTAAAAAATTAGGGGTGGGATCAGCTGTTCCAAATAGTTGTATCACAAGTGTGCACTACTCAACCATTTAAATTACTGCCAAAATACCAATTGCTTTATTTAGTTAACAAAAGGGTGTTGAGATAATTAAGGGACATGAGAAATAAGAACAGAGGATCTCATTTGTAAACATCATAGCCACAAAGCACTTAGATCATTCCCAACAATTATTCTATTCACGTCATACTTTCTGTACTAGGAAAACTGAACAAAACAACCCCTTCTGACACAAATCAACCACATAATCAGTTTTTTAATACCCATAAAATGGTAATCAAATTGCCATTTTAAGTCGTATGTATAAATATATAAAACAGTAAAGTGATTAGTGTTTTAAGTTATATGTATTAAAACAATATAAAGATTATTGTTTTAATGCAAAAAACATTAAAACGGCAATCTCTTTGTCTTTTTAATAACTAGTTCATTAAGCATCCGTAACTTGTCCGAACAAACTATATTTGAGTGCACCGTGGCTTATTTGATGCACTTTTTAAACTGAACAAGTCATCATTGGACTTGCTGTAACGTTTGCTTATCAACTGCATCCAGGTCTTGCAGTCATATCCGTAATGCTCGTCACAACATCCCTCATGTTCCTCATAATCACAACCATATGGAACAAACCTCTCATCCTAGCCCTCCTCTTCATCCTAACCTTCGGCTCCATCGAATCCTTCTACTTCACCGCATGCCTACTCAAATTCCCACACGGTGGCTGGCTTCCTTTCCTCTTCTCAATGCTAACCCTAACCACAATGTCATCTTGGTACTACGGAACCTCAAAAAAACTCAAATTCGAAATCGAAAACAAAGCCTGCCTCGACCGCATCCTCTCCTCAGGCCCTACACTTGGCTTAGTTCGTGTCCCGGGCATCGCACTTGTGTACACAAACAGCATATCGAGCGTACCTCCTATGTTTGCTCATTTCGTCACAAACTTCCCTGCATTTCATAAGATCCTCATATTCATATCGATTCAAACTTTCATGGTACCTAACATAACCGAAAACGAAAGGTTTATAATAAGGAGGGTGGGTATGAAGCAAGATATGATGTTTTGGTGTGTGGTAAGGTATGGGTACAAAGACGGTTGCATGGATAGTTACGAGTTTGAGAATAAGTTGCTATCGAAATTGAATGAGTTTCTTCGAAGTGAAAGAAGAGGGAGGAGGGTGAGGTTTGAGAATGAATGTGAAGACATGGTGGAGTTGGCTTTGGAAAGGGAGGCTGGGATTGCTTATATGATGGGGAATACTACTGTGATAGCGAGGGAGTCTTCGAGCTGGGTGAAGAAGATGGCCATTGATGGGATTTATGGGTTTTTGAGAAGGAACTCGAGAGGGGCGGCAGTTGTTAGGAGGATTCCTCCTGCTTCTTTGATTGAAGTGGGGATGGTTTATCATGTATAGATGCATGCATGCATGCACATAGAATGAATGTAAGGTTTTAGATATAGAGAGTGGAAGTGGGTGTATAGTTGAAAATGCATAGATGAAAGGAGTTGGTTTAGATTTGGTAAAAGTTTTAGCATGTAAATGTTGTAGTTAAAAAGAAAACAGTGTTTGACTGTTGGTTTACATGTATATGGATTTTCTGAATAAGGCTAGTGTATGTTATTTTTGTTTGATCTTCTACTTTAAACTCGGAAGAGCTTGCAGCTTTCTCAAATTCCTAGCATCAAATTTTTTTTAATATGTATTAACGTTGAGGAAAATGAAGTTAAAAAGACATTGATATCCCTTGAGACTCCGTTTCGAAATTTCTGTCCATCTCAAAAGTCAGTACATCTTAGTAGGGCTGTTATGGTAATGATTACCGTTATTATTTCACAAATACCGTTACCGTACTATTTTTATTGGTAAGCGAAAATTGCTTACCGTTACCGATAGGCTGGTATACCGAAGACTGGTATACCGATAATCTGGTAACCGTTACACTAGTAATGGTAAATTACCGTTTGTCTAAAATAGGTTAGCAACATAACATGTATTCACAACATAATGGTGCTTCATTATACAATTTATAGTGTTACTTAATAAAAGACATAAATGAAAAAGATGTGAAGTGTATTTAATATTATTTCACCTGGTTAGTAAACTAAATTTAATCATTTGTTTGGTTCTAAATGCCTATAATAATGCATGTTAATGAATATACATGTATTATAAATTGACTGGTAAAATTACCGTTACCGCTGGTATTGAAGAAATGTTACCGATGATTTACCGTAGAAAATGGTAAATTTACCGTTACCATACCGATTAAACTGGTATACCGATTTTACTCGAAAATGGTAACCGATTGGCTGGTAATGGTATGGTAATAATAAATTTACCGTTACCATAACAGCCCTACATCTTAGAGCTTGAGCATCACAAGCTCAAACAAGCAAACTTTTGACCCGAAACTAGTGGCAAACGGAAGATTGAAAAAGCCAACCAAGACAAAGATGATTCATATAGATCACAAATTAAAATTTTAAATTGAATCAAATGTGGCGTTGCCAACTTAAAATTCGATCTGTTCACGATGATTTATTATTAGTTCTTACCTAAAACTGTATTCATAATTTAAGTATTAACTGCATCTCACGCTTTGTTGTGTCGGCACGAAGTACCAAAACGTCATTTTACAAATATTATCAAATCTAATCTCACATGATAATAGGATATGATAAGTGAACTTTTTTAGCAAATTCGATCTTTATTAATTAATAATATAAATAAATATTCAAATTGACAAAGGGACGTAAAAATAAAAATTAATACTAAATACCCATAATTTCAATGTAAATATATGAGTAAATATTTATGCAAATCATTTTCTTTTGAATGTGTTAGACATATACAATTTATAGAAAACCAATTCATACGCAAAGTGCGTGTCGTAACACTCGTTTGCATAAGTTTATTGTTTTGATTCAATCGCAATATTGTTTGATCGGGCACATGAAGTAGCGGGGTAGAATGGGCAAATTTTTTTAAAAAAATTATTCATTATGCACTAAATATTTTTAATGTGTTATGATGAATAACAGTCTACATTAAGTAATATTTAATGTTTGATTTGATATAATAAGGTCTATTTTCAATTTAAATTAATTTTATTGTAATTATTTTAACTAAATTATATGCAATACATAATATGTTCTTTTTTATATTATATTTTTTTAAATAGAAAACCAAGCTTCACTGGTAAACTCTATGCTATAGGGCCACCAGTCCATAACCGCACACTTTTACACTCAATTCTCCTTGGACATCTACTACATTGAGTAAATTTTACTCGGATGATAGTTGCTCGGGGGTAGGGATTGAACGTACATCCTTTCATTGGAGAAGGCCCCATGTCCACTTAGCTACTACAGCAGACTCATTATATATATATATATATATATATATATATATATTTGCGCGTGCATATATATATATATACGTGTGTGTATATATATCTCTGTGTGTGTACACACATACATATATATACACACATACATAAGAGTGTGTGTGTACATGTATGTGTGTGTGCGTATAATTTGTGATTTATATGTGTGTGTATAATCAGTCTTCAATAGTATAGCTCTCCAACTATCCTTTGATCTTAATCTTGGTGAGTTCCTTTGAATTCTCTCACAAATCATGTAACAATCCAAAATTTTGGTTATTTGATTTTAAATGTTTAATTAATTTTAAATAATTGGATTTTGGAATTTAATAATTTACAATTCAAATATAGGGAATAATATTAGGTCCCTATTTTCAAAGGTCCCTATTTTCAAAGCTCACGCACAAAAAGTCCCTGCTCATAAATCCATGTAAATTAGGTCCTTATTTTGTTATTTTTTACCAAACTGCCCTCTTTCAAAAAATTGACTTAGCATTCTTTTTAGGGGAAAAAGCGGTATAAATAAGCCAAAATCTAAAAATAGGGACCTAATTTTCATAACTTATTAGGGAGGGACTTTTCTTACATCATCTTTCAATTCCAAGGAGTTGACAACCATTCCTTGTAATTAAATATTTGAATTGTGAATTAAATCTTAATTAAATGAATTTAATAATTTTACTCAATTCCTTTTAATTAATAAATAATATTGATGAATTCAATTTGTAAATTTATTCACAAATATAAATAGATCGGACAAAATATCGATGATTAAATATAAAACGACATTTAAATCTGTGAAATTGTCGTTTTGGGGCACTGTCTCGGATTTTGACGAAACCAGTTTCATTGAAACTGTAGTGAATTATATTACGCCGTCAAATTTCATGGTGATCAGACGTATCGTTTGGTTGTGCGAGATCGAAACGCATTGAAATTAATAACGAAATATTAATATAATAATTGGGTTTGAAAAGCTATCTTCTGCATACGGTCGAATTAGGTCTCGAGACTAGTTCTATTGTTTTCAGAATATGAATATAACATATAGAACGCCAGGCGGCACGTCTCGTTTGAAGTTCGAGATTTTTGGATATGTAATATCGGAATATTTTATTTAATAAAATAATACATACATATTTTTTTTCAACTTTATACCCTGTCAACTCACCCCATACCTTCACACGTCTATGCCATACCCCTCTCCTCTTTAAAATGTATATGCAGTGAAGAAATCAAGGGAGCTAATGGCTGAAAATTTTCCAAATTCAAAATAAAATAAAATAAACAACTAAAAATCATGAAATAAGTTTCATTAGGATTGTTTAAGTGAGATCTACACCTATACTTGCACATGAATGGGTTCAGCCTCACATTCATGGATTCGACCGTTTACAGTGAAGCTTTGTAAGCTACGTTTTGGGTTTTACCTAGTTTTGGTCATCGATCTTCAAGTTGGAGTTCATAAAGGGATTTAGCATCGAAACTCGCATCTCGGGTCAGATTTTAGTGGCCTCCGATCGTGTCTAGGGTGGTCCGACATTTTAGGGGCAGCGGCAAGACCCCCCAGGTCGCGTCCATCATGGGTGGCGCACGCTTCAACTTTATGGATCCGTCGTGACGTCCTTGCAAAGAGCTGATGATCGGAGGTGGTTGGTGTGTTTCCGTGGAGAGACAAGGAAGTATGGAGGGGGAGAGGGTTGGAGGATTGGGCATGCAATGTGTATGCATGTACACGTGATATAGGAGGAGGAAGAAGATGGATTATTATTTTATTAAGGGGTAATGTTGTAATTATTGTTTAATTATAATTTAAAAATCCGATAACTTATAAAATGTTTATCTCGCTCATACGAGGTCGGATTCGAACGTAGTTTTTTTACGTTGGACTCGTGTCGTCCAGATCTTCGCGATGAAATTGGTTTGGTTGAATTTGAAGCAACTGAAAATTTAGGCTAAAATCAGACGACCGTTCTGTTTTAGTCCAAAATCGGGACGTTTCGGCGAAAACGAAAATCAATGTGAGTTTAACTCACATTAATTTTATTATATCATATCTATGATGTTATAAACATTTATTGATGCTTGGATGTTAATTAAATTGTTTGATTGATTGTTTAGTTGAATTTCTGTTTGGAAAAAGGATGACATATTAATTTGATCGTTATAAACCCATATCATTATCTATATTATTCATAACCATTGTTTCACAGGGCAAAACAATAGAGAGACCCTGAGGGGTTTCTCGCTAATTATTAGTTATTTTCATCCTTATGCTATTATATTGATGGTTAATTGAAAATAAATCCTGATATTCCATTTAAATTGTTGTACCGTTATAACAAGTTCGCTACATCGTCATTTATTCAATTTCATCCCCAAAACCCTATCTTATGAACTTGAGCTTGTGTTTTCGCTAAATGGAATATTAAAATTCATTAATCATTTTGATTAATGATAATTTAAAATAATTAATCATTTTAACTAATGATTTTGAGATTAATTAACCAATTTAATAAATGATGATTAAATTGGTTTATCTTTAGATTTAATTAATCATTTTTGTTAATGATGTTTTATACTTAATTAATCATTTTAACTAATGATTATTCGAGTTTAATTAATTATTTTAATTAATGATGATTGGAATTAACAATCATTTAAATTAATTATATTTAAAAGTAACTGGTCATTTTAAATAATGATATTTGAATTTAATTAATCATTTTAATTAATGATTGTTTTAAATTTAATTAATTGTTTTAACTAATGATATTTGGAATTTAGTTAAATCATTTTAATTGATGATGTTTTATAATTAAATAAATCATTTTAACAAATGATATTTTAATTAATCGCTTTAACTAATGAGGCTTGAATTTAATTAATTCAATTAATTTATGATTCTTTGAATTTAATTAATTGTTTTAACAAATGGAATTTAAAATTACTTATCATTTTAATAAATAATGTTTTAGATGACTTATTCGTTTTAACTTACGATTATTTGAATTTAATTAATCATTGTAATTAATGATATTTAAACTTAATTAATTGATTGAATAAAAGTGATTAAAGTAAATTAATTAATATAATAAAATTGCTTTAATAAACCGATTTAAAGTTAATAAATTGATTTAATAAAGATTTTAAAGTTAATTTACCAATGTTATATAAGTGTTTGGAAATAATTATCTATTTTATTAAAGATAATGGATTTGTTTATTTAAAAGAGATTTTAAATGTGATCAATTATCTTTCAATATAATTAATATTATTTTAAAGTTATAAAATGGAATTGGAACTCGATTATTGGGATGTTAAGTTGGATAATCTTCTAGGTGTTCGGTCTGATGTTGGTTTAGGCCTTCGGGGTTGCGCACTTGGGAAAATTATTCTCTTAACGTTTTAACAATTAGGAACTAATTCTAAAAGTGTTTTACCAATATGGAAATCAAGGACAAGTTCAGTTTAAAAAAGTTAAAGTTCGATTTCAGTTATAGAACAATAGTTCCGTAATCAATATCGCTGATATGGAAAGGACCTAGTCATGCATTTAACGCTAAACTTTGAGGCTTCGACTCGTTTCTATCTCGAAACTTAAAAATGTCATCAAGGTGATGCCTAGAGGTAACACTACCTCAACTTGCCCGACTTCATTTTCAACCGAGAGATAGGACTTGTCTGGAATCAATGAGTAGTGGTAAATATATGAAATTTAATTTCCATATACGATCATTTGAATTATCCTCGATAGTTGATTTATTAATTATTAAATTCAGCTTTCTTTATGGTGTATCATCACCTTAAAAACGATTTGCTGCTCAATCGAGCTTTATTATCCTTTGTCGGAAATGACTAAACCAAAAGCGCGAGTGGGGGTCAAGCTTTGTGGTGTTGCTCCCATCAAAAGGGTATTTTCACATCTCATCTAGTTTGGATTCGGTTGTGCACTTAGATGTGGAAATATTCGGATTCTCATTAAGGTATGGCAGGGTCCTTCTTGGAGGGTCCCGAGAAGTTTTCACAGAGTAAATGGGCTTCTCATAAGTATATTACTAGAGGTATACTTCAAAGGTGGTGCACCTTCCTTGTCATTTGTTGAAAAGTTTCCTTTCCTTATTTGATTCGAATCCCTGAATCTGTTTATCTTTAAATTGCCACGAGTAAAGCCAACTCCTCATCACGACATTTAAGTATTGATTTAGTCCATTCTATCAAGTTTGATTGTTACCTTATTCAATCCATTCTATCAAGTTTGGATTGTTACCATATTGAGTCCATTCTATCAAGTTGGACTATTTTCCTTGTTCTATCCATTCTGCCCAGTTTGGATTTTACTCGGTTTATTTTCCATTCTTTCAAGTCTGGTTTTAATATTAATTAGGCATATCCCTATTTTCATTTGTTTCCTATTATTTATTTCTGCTCTTGCCTCTATGGATGTTATTCTTGTGAGGAGAAAACCCGTTCCACGTTAGCGGCGAGGTCTCACAGAACTTTATATGTTCTCCATTATTTGAGTTATCTCACGTTGGTATTTCCAGATTGATCTGGGTGTTATTTATTTATAATGCTTGAGTCAGACCGAGCATTTTCCCAAGTTGTGGTATTATGGAGGTCTTGAAGGGGAGCTGAAGAGTTGCCTATCGTAATGTTTTTATTTTTCGCTGTATTATATAGTATACCTATCGGTATTTGTAAGGTCAGAATTTTATAACTGTCCCGCTAATAAGGTTTGTTTTTAGCTCTGACATACTCTGTATGTTTGGAGTGACAGTTTCTACTGTCCTTATTATATTATATGTTGTCGGTTCCGCTGTGAGATTCTGTTTTTCTTTGTTCTTTTCTTTTTATTTACCCTAACAATCTACCCTTTTTGTCGATTGAATGCGTGACATTGAAACACAATGGTAGTGTTCGGTGTCGACTTTTGATGGTCAAAAAGGCAGGTCGTTACATTTGGTATCAGAGCTGAAGGTTAAGCGAGAACCTTGGCTTTGGTAGAGTTTGAATCATTAGAGATAGGGTAAGCGACACCCGTTTGACAGTATTATATATACGAGAGCGTATTTGTTAATGTTATAAAAACGTATTATGTTAATTGGTCTATTGAGTTTTTAAGAATTCTGGTCGAGACGTGGGATGCCACAGTATCGATAGGGGTTTCTAAACACTTGACCAATGACAACAGACATGGTATTGAATTTTTGGAAATTTGGAAAATTAAATATTTTTCTTAGGATTATATTTTTATACATAAAGGAAAAATATTCAAAACTTTATATAGTTATATATTGTGTTTGTTTAAAAATGATAATATTTACTTATTATCACTATTGTTTGTTCGGTTACGCTTAATTTAAATAAGAAGCATCGATTGTTGTTTGTTAATTGCTAAATTGTGCTCGGTTTACTTAGGAGCATTTATTGCTTTGATTTAAAAACGAACCCTTTGTGAATTAATTTTCACGATTCGACTATAAGGTGTTCGAAGAATATGTTAACTTGAAAATATCACCATTTAATAATGGTGGGTTAAGAATAATTTTAATAAAAAGTTGTTAATATAATCTAGGTGGTTTGGTTAAATTTGGAGCAAGTGAAATTTTAGGCTAAAATCGGACGACCGTTCGGTTTTAGTCCAAAATTGGGACGTTTCGGCGAAAACGAAAACCAATCTGAGTTTAACTCATATTAAATTTTATTATATCATACCTATGATGTTATAAATGTTTATTGATTGCTTGGATGTTAATTAAATTGTTTGATTGATTGTTTAGTTGAATTTCCGTTTGGAAAATGGATGACATATTAATTTGATCGTTATAAACCCATATGATTATCTATATATTATCCATAACCATTATTTTGCAGGAAAAATATGTAGAGAGACCCTGAGGGGTTTCTCGCCAATTATCGGTTATTTTCATCCTTATGCTATTATATTGATGGTTAATTAAAAATAAATCATGATATTCCATTTAAATTGTTAAGTGATGTTATAGCAATTTCACTACATCGTCATTTATTCAATTTCATCCCCAAAACCCTGTCGTATGAACTTGAGCTTGTGTCTTCGCTAAACGGAATATTAAAATTCATTACTCATTTTGATTAATGATAATTAAAATAATTAATCATTTTAACTAATGATTTTGAGATTAATTAACCAATTTAATAAATGGTGATTAAAAATTGGTTTATCTTTAGATTTAATTAATTATTTTTGCTAGTGATGTTTTATACTTAATTAATCGTTTTAACTAATGATTATTCGAGTTTAATTATTTATTTTAATTAATGATGATTGGAATTAATAATCATTTAAATTAATGATATTTAAAAGTAATTGGTCATTTTAAATAATGATATTTGAATTTAATTAATCATTTTAATTAATGATTGTCTTAAATTTAATTAATTGTTTTAACTAATGATATTTGGAATTTAGTTAAATCATTTTAATTGATGATGTTTTATAATTAAATAAATCATTTTAACAAATGATATTTTAATTAAACGTTTTAACTAATGAGGCTTGAATTTAATTAATTCAATTAATTTATGATTCTTTGAATTTAATTAATTGTTTTAATAAATGGAATTTAAAATTACTTATCATTTTAATAAATGATGTTTGAGATGACTTATTCGTTTTAACTTACGATTATTTGAATTTAATTAATCATTGTAATTAATGATATTTAAACTTAATTAATTGATTGAATAAAAGTGATTAAAGTAAATTAATTAATATAATAAAATTGCTTTAATAAACCGATTTAAAGTTAATAAATTGATTTAATAAAGATTTTAAAGTTAATTTACCAATGTTATATAAGTGTTTGGAAATAATTATCTATTTTATTAAAGATAATGGATTTGTTTATTTAAAAGAGATTTTAAATGTGATCAATTATCTTTCAATATAATTAATATTTTTTAAAGTTATAAAAAGGAATTGAAACTCGATTATTGGGATGTTAAGTTGGATAATCTTCTAGGTGTTCGGTCTGATGTTGGTTTAGGCCTTCGGGGTACGCATTTGGAAAAATTATTCTCTTAACGTTTTAACAATCAGGAACTAATTCTAAAAGTGTTTTACCATTATGGAAATCAAGCACAAGTTCAGTTTTAAAAAAAGTTAAAGTTCAATTTTGGTTATAGAACAGTAGTTCCATAATCGATATCGCTTATATGAAAAGGACCTAGTTATGCATTTAATGCTAAACGTTGAGGCTTGGACTCGTTTCTATCTCGAAACTTAAAATGTCGTCAAGGTGATGCCTAGAGGTAACATTACCTCAACTTGCCCGGCTTCATTTTCAATCGAGAGATAGGACTTGTTTGGAATCAATGAGTAGTGGTAAATATATGAAATTTAATTTCCATATACGATCATTTTAATTATCCCCGATAGTTGATTTATTAATTATCAGATTCAGCTTTCTTCATGATATATCGTAACCTTAAAAACTGTTTGCTGCTCAATCGAGCTTTGTTATCCTTTGTCGGAAATGACTAAATCAAAAGCGCGAGTGGGGGCCAAGCTATGTAGGGTTGCTCCCATCAAATGGTATTTTCACATCTCATCTAGTTTGGATTCGGTTGTGCACTTAGATATGGAAATATTCGGATTCTCGGTAAGGTATGACGGAGTCCGGCTTATAAGGTCCCGGGAAGTTTTCATAGAGTAAATGGGCTTCTCAGAAGTACATTACTAAAGGTACACTTCAAGGGGGTGCACCTTCCTTGTCATTTGTTGGAAAATTTTCTTTCCTTATTTGATTCGAATCCCTGAATCTGTTTATCTTTAAATTGCCATGATTAGAGCCCACTCCTCATCACGACATTAAGTATTGATTTAGTCCATTCTATCAAGTTGGACTGTTACCTTATTCAATCCATTCTATCAAGTTTGGATTGTTACCATATTGAGTCCATTCTATCAAGTTGGACTGTTTTCCTTGTTCTATCCATTATGTCCAGTTTGGATTTTACTCGGTTTATTTTCCATTCTTTCAAGTCTGGTTTTAATATTAATTATGCTTGTTATTTATTTCTACTCTTGCCTGTATGGATGTTATTCTTATGAGGAGAAAACCAGTTCCAAGTTAGCGGCGAGGTGTCACATGACTTTATATGTTCCCCATTATTTGAGTTATCTCACGCTGGTATTTCCAGATTGATTCGGGTGTTATTTATTTATAATGCTCGGGTTAGACTGAGTATGTTCCCAGGTTGTCCATGTTGTTATGGAGGTCTTGAAGGGGAGCTGAAGAGTCTCCTATCGTAATGTTTTTATTTTTCGGTGTATTATATAGTATACCTATCGGTATTTGTAAGGTCAGGATTTTATAAATGTCCCGCTGCTAAGGTTTGTTTTTAACTTTGATATACTCTATATGTTTGGAGTGACAGTTTCTACTGTCCTTATTATATATATGTTGTCGATTCCACTATGAGATTCTGTTTTTCTTTGTTCTGTATTCTTTTCTTTTTATTTACCCTAACAATCTACCATTTTTGTCAATTGAATGCGCGACATTGAAACATAGTGGTAGTGTTCGGTGTCAACTTTCAATGGTCAAAAAGGCGAGTCGTTACAAATCACAAGTTGTTCTGAACTTGTTATAGCTAAGGACTCTAGCTCTTGCTTATTCGTTGTTCATACATCATAATCATTCTGATTTCATCCGAAGTTATTACATCACATATCAAAATCGTCCCCTGTTCATATAGGATTTATCTATTTTACTCTAACTACAGGGCGTTCAAATCCTTTTATCAAATCAAATCTGTCTCTGTTCTAAAGTTCAATTTCTCCGGATCATTTTACATTCAATTTAACATGCGATCTCTCCGAATTGTTTATGATCCAATCTAGGATTCGATCTCTCTAGATCGTTTAACTTCCGATCTAGGGTTCGATCTCTCTGGATCATCTATCGCCCAATCTAGGGTTTTGATCTCTCTGAATCCTTACTGAATCCACTTGCTTTCTGGCAAAGAAACTCAACGACTAAGCAAGCCCATTTGCTCACTCTCTGGTGAGAGGACTTACTTTTCATACAAGTCCATCCACTCTTTATTCGGCAATGGAGCTTGCACCCTGCACTCCGGCCCTATCTCTCCGGACGGGACTTAAAGCGGTCAATATCTTACAAGTCCATCTGCTCGCTCTCCGGCGAGGGGACATGCAACCTACACTCAGGTCCTATCTCTCCGAATGGAACTTAAAGCGATTAACATCAGTCATCTCGTTCAAGTGGTTTATAAAATCCTAATCAATTCCAAGGGGTCATCAATCTCTGTTGGTCTTTCCTAATCAGTCTCGGTCATCACTCTTGGAGCCTAAATCATGGCATTTAGCAGACTTTTAATCCTATCAAGGTCACCTTTAGACTTTCAACTCAGAGCATGCCTACGAACCGATCAGGATCCCCTACACGTGTAAGCGGTCCGAAGATAATATTGTGCAAATATCCTAAATAGTCATCTCAGGCATCCAACTCAAAGCGTGCCTAGGGACCATTCAGGATCCCATACACGTGTAAGTGTCCCGAGGTTAATATTGCATCATTTATTTAAAGGATGGGTAAGGGAATCGAACTTGACCCCAATCCATCCTGATCATGGGGTTGTCATCCAATGGAAGTCTCTGATCCATTACTTCATTTTGCCCCTCGTTCCAACGATGGGCTTCTGGTTCCAACTCCTGCTATCATGCATTCGTATTCCAATTTTCCATTATGGATCCTGCATTGTCTGTTCCAAGCATTAAAGCTCATCCTAGATCCAAACGATCGTGCTCCCGAGTAAATTTGTTTAGGTCACGGAGGTATTGTTTTAATTTTATTTGCTCTATCTCCAGATGTTCCTGCATTAGCTCCCAACACTTGGTTCTGAATTCCTATAGCTCTAATTATTCTTCTTTGTCTCATTCTTTCGAAAAATCCTTCAAGCATTCCTGTTTTTGAGTCATTAATCCATCTTGCATCTCTTTCATCATTTCTCCTTCTCTTCTCTGATCACGTAGATGGATTGATGAGAATTTGGGGACATCTTCTAGCTGCCCCCATGCTATGATTGGCTTTGTAACAACCAGCATATTTTATGATGGTGTATTTAAATGTTTAATTTAAATATAACGTCGTTAGTCGGATTTAAGTCCGAAATGTCACTTTTTGCAAACGGTCGAATTAGGACTCGGGACCACTTCCATTGAGTCCAAAATGGAGTTTGCGATCTTTTTGAGTATAAGCTTCGATATGTTTGGAGTTGAGTAGAATTTTGCTATTTTCTATTTGGGCTTTTGGGGTTGGGTTTCAGCCCACTAACCCTACTTATTACTCTAACTCTCAAACTCTTCATCCATTCACTCATTTCATTTCTTTTTACTCTAGCTCAACTGAAAATGGGGGAAGAGAATGGGAAATAGAAATTCCAAGCCCTAGATTCATTTGCAAACTCAAATTCTTGCTCCAAAATCAAAGAGAAGCTTAGGTAAACCTTCTTTTCACCTTCTTCATCTCAATCTCTCTCTAATTTCAGAAGTTTCCTATAACCTAATTTAGCAAATACTTGTTTTGATCTTAGATTGAAGCTTGTAGAGTAGAAGTGAAGAGTGGTTGATCTTTTCTTTGTGTTTGAGCTTCTCATCTTTGTTTTAGAGTTAAAAGGTGAGTTTTTGAACTCACATCTAAGCCTATAGCTTTTGTTGTGGTTAGGTAAGAATTCCTAACCTCTATTCATGTTCATTTGCTTTTGATTTGGATTGATATGGTGAATTCTCCAAATTTTGGTGTTTTGGAGATAAAATCTTTATAGATCCTATTGTGGATATTTGGACTTGTTGTTTGGGGTGTATCGAAGAGCCTATAAGACTCGGTTGTCGCTTGGCGTAATCCCCTAGTCTTTGTTGCTCGTCCGATAGCTTCCCATTCGTTTTGGCCATCAAGGCCTAGGCAAATTGTTGCCAGACCAGGTCTTCAGACGTCTGAAAAGCAAGTTCAAATGTCTGGTTTTAAACCTGGAACACAAAATTTTACGGCATAAATTTATAAAAATGGCAGAAAACAGAGTCAGACGTCTGAAGCAACCTCTCAGACGTCTGAAACATTATGTCAGACGTCTGATACCACTTTTCAAACATCTGAAGCAACATGCCAGACGTCTGAAGCAACATGCCAGACGTTTGAAGGCACCTTCCAGACGTCTGGAAGGTTTCTGAATTTCTAGTAGATAAATCCAGACGTCTGGATTTCAAATTAGACGTCTGGAACTGCCTATTTTTGCCTATTTGCCTATTTTTGAGTGAATTTCCAATTTTGATCGATTAGTGTCGATCCAATTAGTTGTTATCGCATTTTTGATTTTGATGATTCCTTTTTAGATTTCGTACACTGGTTTTTATAAAATGATCTTTTTAAATTGTATTAAAAGCTCGTTTCTCCAACTTATAATTTCTATATAAAACACACAATTTTGCACTTCGAGCGAAGAGGGAGGAGAATTAAATGATAAGATAAAACGCGTGCTATGAACACGTGCGTTCATCTTTTCAGTTAATTCCTAATCTATTTGTTTGACCATTTTGACCTTTGGGTCTGGTTTACCGATGAAATGAGGTGAACTTTGTACTGCTTTGAGTGTGAAATTGAATAACGGTTAGTAAACCGTTTAGTGCGAACGTGTGGTATGAGACCCACGTTAACATTTTTCGGGTTCCTTTCTGAGAGTTGTGACACATTTTGCCAGTTAGCGGTGTCCAGTACTGGGTCTCCGGACCTTTGCCACTACGGTTTGTTGCCCTATAGTATCGCTTTTGGAGTTGGTCATTCGTCACCGCTCGAGAGATATTGGGTTTGTTGCCTTCGGGTATGTTGCCTTCGGGTTTGTACCTTTGGGTTTGTGCCTTCGGGTTTGTTGCCCTATTGTATCACTTTTGGAGTTGGTCATTCGTCACCGCTCGAGTGATATTTAGGTTTGTGCCTTCGGGTTTGTGGAACCTTGTTATACAGTAACGAGCTCAAGCATCTTTTGTTTCTTTGACAATTATATTTCCCTAGTGTATCGCCCTTCGGTGTAGGTCCTTTGAACCACACGATATATAGCGATTACCTTGTGGAAACTTGTGTTACCTTTATTGGTATTTGTTATTTGCCTTTTTGGCTTGGTTTGGGATATTCTTTTCCTTTGTTTATTTGAGTTGCCTATGATATGAGGCTTGTTATGATTCATCTTTTGTTAAAAGATCTGGTTATCTCTTTTGGAGATATTTGTGGTATTTTGTGACCTTGTATGTTCATTATCATTTAGTTTATCTAACTGATTTGTTTAGCTAGACCGACCCGTGTATTTTATACTCGGGTCAGACCGAGATGTTTCAAGTTAGGTACATTGGACTTAGCCTATTTTGCTTCCGCATGGACTATTCCGCTAGCTCCTTTTTGTTATAGCTTTTTGTGTAGTCCTTTTTGGCTGTAACTCTGATATGTATCTTTTGACTCGCCTGTATATTGTGGTTTTCTTTACCACTTGACATGTATAATTTTGTATACTCTGTAATGTATCTGTATATGTGTAAATGTATGTGATGATCCACTATTCTGTGATGTGTATTACATTGAGTTGTTATATTTTGTTCTGATAGATCCTTCAGCCAACTATGGCTTTGTATTAAGTATTTATTGGAAATGTCGATCCATGTGAGAAAGAAGTGGCAATTGTCGGCGTATTCAATAGATAATTAAGACAAGGCTATAGATGGTCGCTCCTAACCAGCTCTATTCTCCGCATTAGCAGACGGTGTTACCTAGTAATACTCTTTGCTAATGTGGGTCTCGGAGTGGGGCATCACAGCTTGGTATCAGAGCTGAGTTTAGAACAAAATATGATAAACATATAACAGAGACACATGTTACAGTACATCAAAGTGTAGTACAAATGTTACGAACCTTTGAATCATCGTGCCTTTATTCTTTCCGTGCCTTTGGGGTAGATAGAATTTTGGGGATACGTCTAGGAATGCATTTTATTCCGTAGTATTCCATATTTGAATTAATGATATCTACCTTGTGAATAATCTTTATCTTATCTTAACTTTTAGCTAATGGCCGAAAGAGGCAGAGGACGACGCTCGGATGCTGGGCAATCCAGCGGCTCGCATCCGGACGGTGTTTACATGTCTGCCGACCAGTTTTTGGAGTTATTTAGGAGCACTCAGCCTCCAGCTCCTATTCGAGCATCTCCTCCTCATAAGTCTGCCTTTGCACGCCTGTGCAGTGATTTTTCTCATCTTGGAGGAAAGCCATTCAAAGGCTCCAAGTCCGTTCTTGAGGTCCAAGCTTGGATTCGCACATGCGAGCGTATCTTCTCTCGCATGGATCTTTCTGACCACGATCGAGTTCATGTAACTTCTAGCTTATTGCAAGAGCGTGCCCTTGATTGTTACGAGCTTCTTGTAGCCGAACTTGATGAGTTTGTTCTTTCTTGGACTCAGTTTCGGGAACGATTCGAACTCAAATTCGTTCCTAAATCTGAGAAAGTTTTATTAGCCCGTCGCTTCCTTGAGTTAAAGCAAGGGAAGTCCTCCGTCTCTGAGTATGTTGCATCATTCGAGGCCTTATCTAAGTATGGTCTTGAATTCATTAGCACCTCTTATAAGAAGAATATGAAGTTTGTCTTTGGTTTTAAGAAATATCTTAAGAAGTCTTTAATGCTTCAGCTTAAGCTTTCTTTTGAGGAGTTGGTTGATTCGGCACTTCATCTCGAAGCCATCGAAAAGGAGTGTGATAGTGGTGATGATATTGAGGTTCGCTAGAACCCTAATAAGAAGAAGTTTCCATTTCATAAGCAGGGATTTTTCCCTTCCAAGAAGAAAAAGCCTGTTGAATCTGGTTCTAACTCTCAATCTGCTGGAACACCTTCCATTTGGAAGTGTTTCAATTGTGGTTCTCCTGATCATATGATTCGAGCTTGTACTAAGCCTCTCTTCTGCCGTTATTGCAAGAATGAAGGTCATTATGTTTCCTCCTGCCCTACTGTTCCTGCTAATGCCAAGTCTGGCAAGCTTTATGTTGCTAAGGCTTCTGCAGGTTCTTCTCAGCCCAGAGGTATATCTCCATCTATTTTGGAAGGTTCTATTTTATTTCATGACCGTAGTATTCGAGTTCTTTTCGATACCGGTGCTTCGCATTCTTTCGTACTGAAAAAGCTCGTCGATGATTTGTCTTTGGATGTTTCTTGTATGGTTACTTCGTTGAGGATTGCGAATCCTATTGGGGGATCCACAACACTTAGCATGCTTTGTGATGATGTTGAGATTGTTTTATGTGGCTTTTCTTTTCGTGTGAATCTACACGTTATTTCCTTTCTGGGATTTGATATGATTTTGGGTATGGACTGGCTAGTGAGATACGATGCTAGGATTATTTGTTCTGAAAGAATTTTATATCTTCGACACCCAGATTCGTCTACACAGCTATCACTTGTTCTTCAGAATGTGGATAATTCCGAAATGGCTTTATATTCTCTTGACTTACGAGATGATGATGATATATCTCGTATTCCTATTGTTTGTGACTTTTCTGATGTTTTTGAGCTGGTTTTGGGTTTGTCACCCAAGAGGGCGATCGAGTTCCGCATTGATCTCATTCCAGGCGCGCAGCCAGTTGGCCGTCCTCCCACGAGGATGTCTACAAAAGAAAATGAGGAACTCAAGAAGCAGCTTTTAGAGCTTGAGTCCAAACAGTTGATTCAGTCTAGTTTTTCACTGTGGGGAGCCGCGGTCGTCTTCGTGAAGAAGTCCGATGGAACTCTTAGGCTCTGCATCGATTATCGCAAGCTTAACAAGTTGACCATCAAGAATAGGTATCCATTGCCTAGGATCGATGATATGTTCGATCTATTGAGTGGCGCTAAGGTCTTCTCTCAGCTCGACCTTGCCACAGGTTTTCATCAACTACGAGTCACGGAAGATAGCATACCTCTTACAGCTTTCCGCACTCGATATGGTTCTTTCGAGTGGCTCGTTATGCCGTTCGGTTTGATGAATGCCCCTGCTTTCTTTGTTGATCTTATGAATCGAGTATTCCGGGAATATCTCGATAAGTTCGTCCTTGTGTTCATTGACGACTTTCTTGTTTATTCTAAGTCTGAAGCCGAGCATGCTAATCACTTGAGAATTGTCTTGAGTACTCTTCGTCACCATCAGCTTAAAGCCAAATTCTCCAAGTGCCATTTTTGGGAGAATAAGGTTAAGTTCTTAGGCCATGTTGTATCTTCCGATGGCATTTCTGTCGATCCCTCAAAGATCGAAGCTATCCAGAATTGGAAGAGGCCTGAGAATGTTCATGAGATTCGTAGTTTCCTTGGATTGGCGGGTTATTACCGTCGGTTCATTAAGGATTTTTCCCGTGTTGTGCTTCCTCTCACCAGCCTTACTTGGAAAGGCATTTGTTATATTTGGTCCGATAAGTTTGAAGCTTCCTTTTAGACATTAAAGGAACTTCTCACTAATGCTCTTATTCTTGTGGTTCCCGAGGGGAATCATGATCTTGTTGTCTACACCGATGCTTGTGGTAGTGGTCTCGGTGCCGTGCTTATGTAGAAGGATCGGGTAGTTGCTTATGCTTCTAGGCAACTGCATCCGAATGAGGTTCGCTATGCCACTCATGATCTTGAGTTAGTCGCCATTGTCTTCGCCTTGAAGATTTGGCAACACTATTTATTAGGCGAGCGCTTCATTCTCTATACCGATCATAAATCCTTGAAGTATTTGTTCACTCAGAAGGAACTCAATATGAGGCAACAACGTTGGCTCGAGTTTCTTACCTCTTATGACTTTGATATCCATTATACTCCTGGTAAGGGTAATCGTGTTGCTGATGCGCTTAGTCGCAAACATTCGGCTGTCGTTTCTATGATGCTTGTCGAATGGGATATTCTTGAGACTCTATCTTTTTGTGATATTCGTAATCGAGCTCCATCCTTTGATTCTCTGATAGTATTATTCAGTTTGGAAGCTCGACCCTCTCTATTGGATCGTATTGCCGAAGCTCAGCGGCGTGATCCTGATCTTGTGCATCTTATTCAGCTTTGTGAGACTGAATCCCGTGATGAGGCGTTGTGGGATTTCAGCATTGATTTTCATAGGTGTCTTCGCAAGAAGAACCATCTTGTTGTGCCTTCTGATTCTGCACTTAGGCATGACATTCTTGATGACTGTCATCGTTCTAAGTATACCATTCATCCTGGCAGTAGTAAGATGTATGCCAATATGCATCGCCTTTATTATTGGGAAGGCATGAAGCGCGATGTGGCGAGTTATGTGAGTAATTGCATGACTTGTCAACGTATTAAAGCCGAACATCAGCACTCTTCTAGTCTCCTTCAGCCTCTAGAGATTCCATTGTGGAAATGGGATCAGATTTCAATGGATTTCATTGATGGCCTACCTCGTACGAGATCGGGCCATTCTAGCATTTGGGTTATTGTTGATCGTCTCACCAAATCAGCTCATTTTGTTCCTATTAAATCTAATAGGACTGCTTCTCTTTTGGCTAAGTTATATATCAAGGAAATCTTGAGACTTCACGGTGTTCCTAGTTCGATTGTGAGTGACCGTGATCCTTTATTCACAAGTCATTTCTGGCAGAGTCTTTAACAAGCTTTGGGAACAAAGCTTAATTTCAGCACAGCTTATCATCCACAGTCTGATGGATAGACTGAATGGGTGAATAGTATCTTAGAGGATCTCCTCCGTATTTTTATTCTTGATTTCGGAGGTAGTTGGGAGGATCATCTACCCCTTGTAGAGTTCTCCTACAACAATAGTTTTCAGTCCAGTATCGGTATGGCTCCTTTCAAAGCCTTATACGGAAGGCTATGTCGACCACCTTTATGTTGGTTGGAATCTGGGGAGAAGCTTATTCTTGGCCTAGAGTTTGTTCATGATTCTTCTGAGAAGATTGATCTTATTCATCAGAGAATGAAAGAGGCATAGAGCCTCCAGAAATCCTACGCGGATAACCGTAGGAAGCCTCTCGAGTTCTCGGTTGATGATCTCGTCTTTATTCGTGTTTCTCCTTTGAAAGGGGTTATGCACTTTAGTATGACAGGGAAATTGGCTCCTCGCTTTGTAGGACCATTTCCTATTACTGAACGTATTGGCCTTGTTGCTTATAGAGTTTCACTTCCAGCTCATCTATCTGTAGTTCACAACGTGTTTCATGTCTCTCAGCTTCGGAAGTATCTTCGAGAATCGGATTCTGTTATCAATTCTCCTAATTTTCAAGGGCTTGAGATCTCACCAGACTTATCTGTTGTACAGTAGCCTATTCGCGTAGTTGCCTCGGAGGTGAGACACCTTCAAAACAAGGACGTGCCGCTCATTAAAGTTCAATGGTCCGCTAATCCCAATGACTATACTTGGGAAACCAGAGAATTTATCGAGCGATCCTATCCGGGTTTTCTATCTTTGCTTAGCAATGGTGAGAATCTCTCTTTATCTCAAGCTTATTTTCTTTCCTTTTTGGGTGATGTAAGTATGTAGTTGTTACAAATTCTTCTCTAGGAATTACGCGGACACAATTTTGTTAAGAAGGGGAGATCTGTAACAACCCGCATATTTTACGATGGTGTATTTAAATGTTTAATTTAAATATAGCGTCGTTAGTCGGATTTAAGTCCGAAATGTCACTTTTTGCAAACGGTCGAATTAGGACTCGGTACCACTTCCATTGAGTCCAAAATGGCATTTGCAATCTTTTTGAGTATAAGCTTCGATATGTTTGGAGTTGAGTAGAATTTTTCTATTTTCTATTTGGGCTTTTGGGTTTGGGTTTCAGCCCACTAACCCTACTTATTACTCTAACTCTCAAACTCTTCATCCATTCACTCATTTCATTTCTTTTTACTCTAGCTCAACTGAAAATGGGGGAAGAGAATGAGAAATAGAAATTCCAAGCCCTAGATTCATTTGCAAACTCAAATTCTTGCTCCAAAATCAAAGAGAAGCTTAGGTAAACCTTCTTTTCACCTTCTCCGTCTCAATCTCTCTCTAATTTCAGAAATTTCCTATAACCTAATTTAGGAAATACTTGTTTTGATCTTAGATTGAAGCTTGTAGAGTAGAAGTGAAGAGTGGTTGATCTTTTCTTTATGTTTGAGCTTCTCATCTTTGTTTTAGAGTTAAAAGGTGAGTTTTTGAACTCACATCTAAGCCTATAGCTTTTGTTGTGGTTGGGTAAGAATTCCTAACCTCTATTCATGTTCATTTGCTTTTGATTTGGATTGATGTGGTGAATTCTCCAAATTTTGGTGTTTTGGAGATAAAATCTTTATAGATCCTATTATGGATATTTGGACTTGTTGTTTGGGGTGTATCGAAGAGCCTATAAGACTGGGTTGTCGCTTGGTGTAATCCCCTAGTCTTTGTTGCTCGTCCGATAGCTTCCCATTCATTTTCCCCATCAAGGCCTAGGCAAATTGTTGCTAGACCAGGTCTTCAGACGTCTGAAAAGCAAGTTCAGACGTCTGGTTTTAAACCTAGAACACAAAATTTTACGGCATAAATTTATAAAAATGGCAGAAAACAGAGTCAGACGTTTGAAGCAACCTCTCAGATGTCTGAAACATTATGTCAAACGTCTGATACCACTTTTCAAACGTCTGAAGCAACATGCCAGACGTTTGAAGGCACCTTCCAGACGTTTGGAAGGTTTCTGAATTTCTAGTAGATAAATCCAGACGTCTGGATTTCAAATTAGACGTATGGAACTGCCTATTTTTGCCTATTTGCCTATTTTTGAGTGAATTTCCAATTTTGATCGATTAGTGTCGATCCAATTAGTTGTTATCGCATTTTTGACTTTGATGATTCCTTTTTAGATTTCGTACACGGGTTTTTATAAAATGATATTTTTAAATTGTATTAAAAGCTCGTTTCTCCAACTTATAATTTCTATATAAAACACACAATTTTGCACTTCGAGCGAAGAGGGAGGAGAATTAAATGATTAAATAAAACGCGTGCTATGAACACGTGCGTTCATCTTTTCAGTTAATTCCTAATCTATTCGTTTGACCGTTTTGACCTTTGGGTATGGTTTACCGATGAAATGAGGTGAACTTTGTACTGCTTTGAGTGTGAAATTGACTTACGGTTAGTAAACCGTTTAGTGTGAACGTGTGGTATGAGACTCACGTTAACATTTTTCGGGTTCCTTTCTGAGAGTTGTGACACATTCTGCCAGTTAGTGGTGCCCATTACTGGGTCTCCGGACCTTCGCCACTACGGTTTGTTGTCCTATAGTATCGCTTTTGGAGTTGGTCATTCATCACCGCTCGAGAGATATTGGGTTTGTTGCCTTCGGGTATGTTGCCTTCGGGTTTGCACCTTCGGGTTTGTGCCTTCGGGTTTGTTGCCCTATTGTATCACTTTTGGAGTTGGTCATTCGTCACCGCTCGAGTGGTATTTAGGTTTGTGCCTTCAGGTTTGTGGATCCTTGTTATACAGTATTGAGCTTAAGCATCTTTTGTTTCTTTGACAATTATATTTCCCTAGTGTATCGCCCTTCGGTGTAGGTCCTTTGAACCACACGATATATAGTGATTACCTTGTGGAAACTTGTGTTACCTTTATTGGTATTTTTTATTTGCCTTTTTGGCTTGGTTTGGGATATTCTTATCTTTTGTTTATTTGAGTTGCCTATGATATGAGGCTTGTTATGATTCATCTTTTGTTAAAAGATCTGGTTATCTCTTTTGGAGATATTTGTGGTATTTTGTGACCTTGTATGTTCATTATCATTTAGTTTATCTAACTGATTTGTTTAGCTAGACTGACCCGTGTATTTTATACTCGGGTCAGACCGAGATGTTTCAGGTTAGGTACATTGGACATAGCCTATTTTTCTTCCGCATGGACTATTCCGCTAGCTCCTTTTTGTTATAGCTTTTTGTGTAGTCCTTTTTGGCTGTAACTCTGATATGTATTCTTTTGACTCGCCTGTATATTGTGGTTTTCTTTACCACTTGACATGTATTATTTTGTATACTCTGTAATGTATCTGTATATGTGTAAATGTATGTGATGATCCACTGTTCTGTGATGTGTATTACATTGAGTTGTTATATTTTATTCTGATAGATCCTTCAGCCACCTATGGCTTTGTATTAAGTATTTATTGGAAATGTCGATCCATGTGAGAAAGAAGTGGCAATTATCGGCGTATTCAATAGATAATTAAGATAAGGCTATAGAAGGTCGCTCCTAACCAGTTCTATTCTCTGCATTAGCAGACGGTGTTACCTAGTAATACTCTTTGCTAATGTGGGTCTCAGAGTGGGGCGTTACAGGCTTGCTTTAGCCTTAGATCTAGTGTTAGGCCTCTTCAACTTCTCCAAATCTCAGATTCAAGCTTCAAGTCTTCAGATCTAGCTCTTAATCTTGGTGAAAGTACCAAAATGTTAACCCAAAAAATTAATCAACACTCAGAAATCAGTTGAAAGCACCGGTTCTTTTAAAATAAATGTAAAAGCAGTAGAAATTACATATCAAACAGGTAAAGAATAGCAGAAAAGTGAAGAACACACAAGAATTTTTATAGTGTTTCGGTAATCTGTGGTGTATGTCTACTTTATAGTTTGTTATTTGTTGTCTTCTCTCCGGGCTACAATGAATTATATCAGATCTGACCATAATCCAGTGGATCTCATATTTACAATGAAGTTTCTAGAGTGTTTGAGAGGTAGATGATAGGAGTGAAGAAGAAGGAGAAGCCTCCAATGGTAGAGAGATCAAATCCAAAGTGAAGATCTAAAGATCAGGGAAGAGATCAAGTAGAAAAGATTCCTATTTGGTTGCAGATAGGTTGGTATTTATAGAGAAACGATCATGTTGGGTCAGAATTCCACTTAGAGCAGAGCTCGGAGATCAATCCGAAGTCACTTGCCAAATTGCAGAATCCCCCGATTTAACTAAACAAGTTGGTATCGATTTAAACATGTTGATGCCAACATGTTTTCATAGTTTGAAACACTTCGAACTTTCTTGCATCCATCTTCTTACTTCATTTTGCGGTGTCCCATGTTGTTTTCATCAATTGTTGGTTGATTTTGAATATCGTTCTATTATTGCTTGATTTATTCTATCGTTCTAGCTGTCATCTCTTCAACTCTTGAAATAAGTCATCCAAAACTCTTGAAAATCACTTAGAAACATATGAGGAAGGTAGATCATAACTCGTACGAAGTTGGAATGGAGGAATATGGTGCAAAACCATGTCTTCACCGACATGAACAAGTCAGCCCAGACTTGTGTACTTTGATTATTTTGGGTTCAAACTTCTCCGAGTTGTTTCAATGCTTCATCTAAGTGTCCTTGCCAATTCTCAAATCGTTTCATCCTCATTTTAATCTTCTAAGTTGAGTTATAATAAGCTTTGACTCAAAAGCGGGTTAACACATAGCATGATGATCAATCGAGCGGCTTGGGTCTAAGCTGAAGCATTGGAAGTGAAGCACTATCCAATAGAGAATTCATCTCCTCGGTTATACTAGCTTAGAATAACAGTCAATTGTACTCAACTCAAAGTCAAAATCTTTGGCTAGAGTAGTATGGTTAGTAATAAATGTTATTATTGAACCAACAACTTTATTTTTAGACTAATTAATTTGAATGTCGATAATCTTGGGATTTCGACCAATACCAAATTTTATATATCCAAGTGATATATTTTCGACGAAGAGAACTAGTGTAAATTATCATTACTAAAAGGCACTGCTTAAAAAAATGTGAAATTGAATTTTACCAAAAAGTTATGCAAGCGATGAATTCCGCCAAACTGTCATACTACTAGCTAAGGTGGGGTGTGAATATTAATATTTGAATTATTCAATATTAATCACTTACTGAAAACCTCTAAATCACATAACAACATTTGTGAATTCTCTGAAAAACCATACGGTTTAATTAGTTTATAAAATGTTGTTATAAATTAATTAATATTTAAGAATTATTAAATATTAATTTAATTGATGTTTTGGGTGTTGCTAGTAATTATTTGGATATGTATATAAAAGTTATATATGCACATATCAATATACGACGTCGATATTTATTTAAATGGGTTTTAAGTAGAGATAATTATTCAACGGGCTTTTGAAAAAAGTATCCATGAAATGGCAATCATGACCAACCATATTAGGAGAAGGGAAATGCTTAGCTCAATTGAAAATTGATTGGAAATTAAAAGATGAAGTTTTAAAGAGAGAATGAGAAATGTTTTTATTCTGTCATTAAAACAAATCCTCTAACTTATTTTTCCTTTGAATTTTCTTTATCATTTTTGCTCCATCAATGGCTGCTACCTCCTAACCTCACTCGTGGCCGAAAATTTTTCTTCTTCTTGCCCAAAATTAAATCAAATAAAATTAAAACAAGCGGTTCATCTGATTCCTGCAAAAATGAATGTTAATTCTAGAAACCTAGGGAAGAATTTTCAGATCAAGTTGTTACAAATGGTCGAATCTTCTTAGGTAATTCTTCATATCTTATTTTACAAATGTCACCATCCCTTTGGTGTATATCTGTATTGCCAAATACCTTTTCTAATGATTTTATTTAGTAATTGAAATGTAATTGTGGGTTTATGATTTGTTTTCAAACTGTAAATCATTGCAATTAATAAAGTACATATGTATGTATGTGTGTATGCAAGGATCGACTATACCTCTTTTCCCTACTAATTTCAACCACACATTCCAATTTAAATAATATACCTTCACTCTCTTGCCACCTCATTATATTATTGAAATCAAAATGTGTGGCTGAAATTAGGGGGGAATAGAGGCATAGCAAGAATGAGATGTAACTGATCCTTGCCATATATGTATGTATGTATGTATATGTATATTGATGTTTGAATTAGATCACAACATTTCATGTAAGTTGGATCTAAAGTTGTTTTAATTAAGGTTAGTTTTAGTAAAATAAATTTATTTATGCACATATACATGCTTAATATATATATATATATATTCATATATGTTTAATATTTCATGTCATGGTGTATTATCTTGCAATTAAATAACAAAGTTGTTGTATGTACATATGTATATTTATATTTAAAATGTTTGAAGTTTAAGACTTTATTTTACTCATTCTTTTTGGAATATATATGAAAAACAATGAATTTGAATATGAGCATGAATATGAAATATACAATTGTCGAAACAACTTTAATTATGATATTGTTTGAAGGTGATTTTGGTTTATATGTCTATATGATGCTCCGAATCTAATATTTAATGACTAAACGTTTTAATTATGAATAACTATGTAATCATATTTCCGATTTCATCTATAAATTAGATTTAGATCTAACTAGAGGTTTGCAAAAGGGGACGGTCAACAGTCCTTTCCATTTCCTCTTTAATACCAGCCCTTTTCTAATTAATTACGTAGACTTACTTTGTTAACTACATACACACAAATATATATATATATATGCATACACATAAATAGAAAAAAGGGCAATACATAATATATATATATACATATAAATGTCTAAACGATATATATGACACTATTGATATGTGTATACAAACCACATACATATATTATAGTGCATTTAATCATAATATATACTTAGATAATTATATTCCTGATATGTAAAATTATCGTATACATGTGTAAGTATAATATATATGTCTATACACTAGATAGAATTCTCAATATCTATATATGTATACATATGGTTATACATGTAACAACCCGCAAATATTTAAAATATTTTAAATGAAAATTCATTTGAAACTTTGAATATAATTATTTTAAAATTTGATAAATTTGGAAATTAATGTAATATTTTGGGATTTGATGTGAAATGTTCTTCCAAATTTAATAAAATAAAGATTTTCTTAAAATGCAAATTTTGGTCAACTTTAGTCAAAGTTTGACTTTCTGCGAAAATTTTAAATTTTGAACTTTTACTTTTTTTTATGAAGATGGATTTAATTCTAACATTTTCTTTGTTTTTCGTTTTGTAAAATTTTGATTTCTACTTCTCAAAACTTACAACTTTTGGCATATTACACGCAGTTATTTCCCTTAACATTCATCTTATTTACATTGTGACTTTGGGCTTGTACTAATGGGCTAGAAATTCCTTTAGTAGATGAGAAGCCACATGATTGAGTAGCCTATATAATATCCTAGTGTTTTGTTAGACCCTCATTTTTCATTTTGTGCCTCCGTAGAAATTGATGGAAGTTTTCTTCTTCTTCCTCACCTTCTTCTTCTTCTCTAAAATTTTGTTTTTCTCTATAATTTTCCACCTCCTCTTCCTCCAACCAAAAACCCTATAGCCGAACCCCTTCCTTTTTCCCCCTTTCCTTCTTCATTTATTTCGGCCATCACCACCATCCTCCTCTCCAATTGCCAAACCCTAACCCTAGCCTTGCCATAGCCTATGGCCGAACCCAAAACCTTGCCAAACCCTAACCCTAGCCTTGCCTTGACCATGTAGGCCGAACCCTAAACCCAAACCTTGCCTTCCTCTAGCCTTGTAGCCACAAACCCTAGCCTGTAGACCAAACCCTAACCCAAATCTAGTTTAGGCCGAACCAAAACCCCCTATGGCCGAGCCCAAACCATCATGGCCGAACCATTTGACCCCTCTAGGTCGAGCCTATTAGCCTTTAGGCTAACCCTTCTCATGTATTTTTCAAATATACAATTTTCTACTTTTATTTTCTATGTGAATTATTTGTTTGCGCATGGAATTTATTTTATTTTTCAAAGCGTTGAATTTGGATTCTCCTCTCACTCAAGTTTGTCCATAATTTGTCGTGCTTGTTGCGCTTTGAATCACTTTGCTAACCAAAGAAAGGTGAGTAATCACTCTTGACAATGTACTTATATTTTGGTTAATTGATGACAATGGAATTATATGGATTTGTATATGCAAGTTAAGAAACTTCACTATTGAATATTATTATGTTATTTCATACCATATTTTACCTGTTATGATCATATGCCGTGATATATTGAATACTATTATGTTATTTCATACCATATTTTACCTGTTTTGATCATATGCCATGATATATCGAATATTATTATGTTATTTCATACCATATTTTACCTATTATGATCATATGCCATGATATGTTGTATATTGATATGTTTATTTAATATTCTGAAATCATACTGCAAGTTCCTTCACTATGGGTTGAAATGATACATACCCGAATGATCTTTAGATTAAGGAAAATTGTTATGGGCTGAAATGATAGGCCTGAGCAATTTTATTTGACTTGGGATTGCGGGTTTGAAATGATATAAAACCCGGAAAATTAATAAATTGCGGATTGAAATGATATATGTTCGTATTTACTTGACCATAGGGTAGAGAATTTTATACAGACTCCGTGGTTGATTTTAAAATGATTTTTCTAAAAATTATTAAGTATTTTGGATTTCTATATATGAATCTCAACTAAAATTTAATGTATGGATTTCTGTAAAATTGTTTACATGTGTTAAAACTTTTATAAGAAATAAATAGTTGGAAATGTAAAGTTTTGGAATCTAATTTACAGTATGAAGGTTAATTAAAAATTTAATAATCCGATTTGACCTAATAATGGAATTTTATTCTAACCTACAAATTGTAAGTTTTAATTTATGTAATAGTAATTAAAATGATAAATGTTTTGTGGGAAAAAAATGTAAGTTTTAACTAATGTAAATGGTATCATTTGGGAAATAAAAATGGTAAAATGTTATTTACTGAAAGAAAATAAAGGGAAGTTAAAATACTTTTAACTTGGCATAAGGATTTCTGCTTTAAAATTTGATATTTTAATAACAAAGTTATTTTACTAAAGGTGTAGTTTCTTTAATGACCGAATAGCTCAATTTGTGTAATATAATAGGAATGATAGAATGACTATGATAAAACTGAAAATATATATACTATTTGATCAATATAAACTATTGTAGTAAGAAGTATTACAGTAACAATTCAAAACTGCTGTTATTTCTTACGGTAGCAATTCAAAACTGCTGTAGTTTCTTACTGTAACAATTCTACACTACTACGGATTTTTACATTAGCACTTTTGCACTGCTGCGAATTCTTACCGTAACAGTTCTGCACTACTGCGAATTCTTACAGTAGCACTTATGTACTGCTGCGTTTCTTAAAAGTGACATTTTCAGAATGCTACAAATTTTCTAAAGAGTTATAGTTCCAAATGTATGGTTCTAAAAGTTATATTTTTAAAGTGCTATGATCTCTAAATTTTTACATTTCAAGGGGTTATAATTAAATGAATTTGGAAGTGTACGACTTTGGAAAAATGAATAATATTTTAAAGAATAATGATATGGAATTTACATGGTTTTGAAAGGAATATGTTTGATATGAAATATAAACCATTTGAAATTGAAATAACCACGGGTTATAATAACGTTTGGTTGTTAAAGAGACCGGGATCGGATATGGGCATACTCTCTGTCGATACCGAAAACCACTTTAACAACTGTGTACGCGGTGGATATTCCAAAATGAAGTAGAATGGTGGCGACGATCCTAAAGGTATACATACGTGGATCTAACTCTCGTGAGTTAGCATAAGGTGGCTAAAACATGAGCAATTGACGGGCCAAGGAGGTAGCTCCTCTAATCAGACACACTTCATCATTAGCCATTCTATTACTTTGTGATTGATTTGGTGCGCACCTTTGATTCGGGAGTGTGGATCGAGTTGGGCCGTAGTTGCAGCTATGCGTTACCAACAGTCCGGAAGTGTAATTGGTATATCTACTCTGGCATTGCCTAGTTGTGTCGTGTCACCTATCCTAGCGCCCCTACTACGAGTTTGGTTTGTATCATACCTATGGAGTGCCCTCTGACGGCACCCAGTACGGGTGGGATTACGGTATTGTATATACTATGGGAAATAAAAATGTGTTAAGGGGGAAAATGTAACGCCTTAACGCTATTTTAATAGTTTACTTTACTTTAGACATTATTATAATAGCGTATATTACTACATAGTGGATAGTTTAATGGATCCTTAAAGGATGGGCGATCCCAAGCATTCTTTAAGTTACTGATGCATTTCTTTACAGTTCACTTGAGTTGGTTTACATTTTATAAGTATGTATGTCCTAACTCGAGTATTTTGCTTTACGCTCGGGTCAGTCTGAGTTTCACAGCTTTGGTTTCATCTTTTGGAGCTAGAGATCCGCTGGAGATTTAGCTGTCTACCTGATATTTCTATTTTAGTTATTTCCACTCAGCTTTTGTTTTTGTAGTAGAGAACTTATGTACCTTGAATTTCCAAATGTATTGGTTTCAGACTTTGGTATTATGTATTAGTTTTGAGACTTTGTATCTAGTAGCTTCATGAACTACTATGTTTATTTTATTTCGCTGCGAGTTATTCTGATATTCTGTGTTTGTGATTCTGTGATTGATTTTATTTGCCCCAAATTTTATTAACAATCTGTTGTTTTGAATTATTCAAGTCTGACATGTGTGGTTTTATTGTCGATTTGAATGGTCCAAAATGGTGGGATGTTTCAATACACATGTATATATCTATTTGTAATCAAGTCATACAATGAATATATATATACATATACATATATATATTTAAATTAAACACCAAACAATCATATTCACTATAAATATTTCATACACATGTCAAAACTTATATATACATGAATACTGGATATATTTGTACCTAATCAACTATCATAATTAATTAACATAGATTTGATTAATCAAGAATGAAATAGTCTCAATAACCTATGATTTTATTAATAACGACTAGATTGAATATAGTTCAACTCATTAAACTTCACAGGCTCACTATGATCTAAATGAGATTTTTTTTGAAATTTACTAATTTCACCCATTGTGAAACAAATAGGCCTATCAATGGTACCAAATCCCATATGGTTTATGTAGTCTAATTAGTCAACGTTTAGGACAAACTAGTAAAAACTACTTATCCGATGAGTATCTAGAATAATAACGTCTAGACTTGGGGTTGAACAATCATGTATTCTCCCCTTCCTGACTACTGGCCTACCCTAATATGTGGAGTAAGCCTAAAAGATTGGCCTCGATGTAAGGCCCAAAATTGTTTAGGACTTCGACTAATTTTCAAAATTATGTTTGAAAAAGTAAAATATATTTTAAATTTAAAAGTCAAGTTTAAAAAATAAAATGAAATTTTGTAAAGGTTATAAAATATTTTTCAAAACAGCCTTCAAAATAAATTTAATATTTTTGAAAATTATTTATATTTAAATAATCAGATTCATTAAATAAATAAAGAATTAAAGGTTAATAAATTAAAATAACCATATGTAATGAAATAAGTGTGTTTATATATATATTAATCTTAAATTATTTCGATAAATTATAAATAAAATTTTTGAATTTATTAAAAGCATGTAATTAAAAATGTTTTAATTAAATGAATAATTTGTTTGGTAAATAAATTATTTAAATATTAATTAACGTAAACATGAATATATATAGTGATATATGCCTGTAAATATAATTGTTATAGCCATATTTATCTTAACTTTATTTAAGATGAATCATATTAAATTTTTTATTTAAGTGAAATTTTTAATTAATTAAATTAATTAATTAAATAAAATAATTATCAAATAAATAAATTAACTAAAATTCAGTTAATTTGTGTATGTGTGTGTATATATATGCATATATTGGTATATGTGTATATATACATATATAAACTTAACTATTATAATGAGTTATTTATCTTAAATTGTTTAGGATGAATAATATAAATTTCTAAATTTTAATAAAATTTAATTAAATTGAATAATTAAATAAAATTGATAATTAATTAAATATGATTTAATTATTAATTGAAATTAATTAAATATGATTCAATTAATAAAGATGCATGAATATATTGTATAAGTTAATTAAATTATATCAGTTATAAATAAGTTAAACTTTTATAATTATATATGTATAAATAAAATTTAAGTGGAACACTGAAATAAACAAAATAGATTTTTGGAATAAGTTCATATGTAAAGTACGTGTACTAGGATTTCAAATGTGTCCGACACTTAAATCACAATGAAATTTCATAAGAAATACATTATTTTTTAAACTAATATCTCTATTGTATATACTAAAGATTATGAATTTCAAATATATAATTTTATCCTCTATCATTTATATATATTTATAGGTTAGTTACTTGCATGCTCACTAGTTGTTAGGCAAACTCAAGTTAGGAATGTTATGTATCGTACTATCAATATATTGCCTAGACAAGGTAAAATAAATGCATGTACATGTTGAGCAAACTCAAGGTATATGCGTTATACTTAGGCCGTCGCGAAAGGATAGGTACGAGTAAATAATCTCTTTCACTTTGTTGATTAAACTCAAGATCAAAAACGAGATTAGGACGAAGACGGTGGTTATTAGTTACATATGACGCAACTAATAAAAAGTTATCCATCGCTTATGAACCAACGATTTGTTGAGGAAACTCAAGATCATAATCCCAAGGCAAACGAGTCCTACCACTTAATAGAGAAATCGAAAGATTCCTATAACACCCCATAAAAATTAATAAGAAATTAATTAATTAAAAATAAGACTAAAATGAAAATTTTGCAAACATCAGAATTTGGCCATGAAAGTTACACTATTGCATTCGTGATGACTTTACGTTCAACTTTCATATATAAATTTTTGCGATCGAACTTCCAATGGAATTTTTTTATTGATGTTTGAAGTTTTCAAATTTAAAATAATTCGAACATTAAATAACATTAACGGTTAAAATTAAAAAGGGTAATAAATATTTTTAATGTTGAAAGTAGCTTAGGGTTTAAGCAACGTTAAATAAATGTTAATGTCAGAAATAAATAGGGAAATAAATAAATGAATTAAATCAGGAATTAATTCTAAGGGACCAGTGCTTGTGTGGTTGTTAAGGTTAAGTTAGGCACAAATGAACTGAATTTTATTATTTTAAATAGTCTTAAATCCTATGGTCCAGACGCCTTCTAAGCACTATTGATAAGAGACTAGCCCTCTCACTTTTGTACACAAAATGTTTGGAACGGTAGCAAAACTCTATCGGTCTTCTTCCTCGATTATAATTAAATAATTAAAATCCTAGGGAAAAAGATAATAGATTAATATATATATATATATGTGTGTGTGTGTGTGTGTGTGTTTTATTTCTATTTTTATTCTTCCCTGATCTCTGAATTTTGAATCTAATTTATATATAATTGAATTATTATATATTCCATAAAGAAGAAACCTAAAGGAGAAATTAGGAGTAGGCATGAATCAAATCCAAAGGGAGGCAAGAAATTATCTATAAGTGAAAATCTTAGTTTTTCACATTTTAGTATTTATATAGTAGAAGTTTGGAATTATTTTATGGCTTGGGGAATCTTATACACAAAAATCCTAAAATTCCCCTAAATGAAAATGTTAATTCTTGGATCAGTTGGAATCTCAATTTTCTTATATTAATATAATCAAATTTGATTTGTTGTTACAATTTGAATAATTTTTATTCTATTCAACTTCCACTTCTAATTTCTATTGTTGTAATGAAGGTTCTAAAAGAAAATAAAGTTCGAAAATGGTGTGTGAAGTATGAATTTTCTTATTCGTAGTTTGCACTACCTATTCCGTATTAAATAAACAAGAACCACTTTTTTGCTTCAAGTTTGTATATGTTAAAGTTGAATAGAAAATAAAGGGTTTAAATTTTGAAGTTTTATTTTCTCGAAATAGTAGCATTGATTCTATTATATTAATGTAAAATAAGTTTGGTAATAGGTTCCATTTTTTTTGAATATATACAAGTTTGTTTTGTTAAAGGTATTAGCTATTTTGTAGTTAGTCTATGGGATTAGGACTTGTATTGATATGGAAATCTGACATTTTAAATGATTAGCACAAGAAGCAATATCTTAGAATAGGAATATTTCATTGTACGCTTAGGAATATTTAGTCAGCCTAAATTACTTATGGATAAAAATATTAATAGTAGATAAAAATATTAATAGCATATTAATAATAACATATTAATCATACATATAAAATAAATAGGTTAGCAAATAACATTAAACCCCATATGAAGGAAGTTAGAGATAATTATGTAAACTAATCTATAATTAAAGGCAAAATAAGGAGTACTTATATGGTCTTAAGTCGTAAATGTGGTGAGACATTATATACATGTAGCATTTATATAGCTGTATGATAGGAGAGCAGAAATATGACTAAGTTATAGGGATGCGAGGTCAATCAAAAGCATATTGAAGTCTTCCCAACCAACCTGGTTACTGACAGTGTGGCTTTGGAACTGATGTGATATATCATCTATAATAAGTACCCACGGTGGACGCAGGATTAGTCCTAATTCTTTAAGGTAAGTCTGCTAAGTTAATCTGATTACCAATACCTGCGAATGGTTGAACTATGTGAGACGTCACAGTTTGAGTTACGGGTTATAAGACAGATATCCCAGTAGGGCCTACTTTAGGGTTGGGGTTATAAGTAGCTGTTGTAAGGTCTGTCACCTTCCCAATTAAGAAGTATTAAATGGTTGGAATTATCTTTTAGCTACATTAGTGTGGAGTTTCGGGAGGGGTTCGCTTCGGGATTGAGGTATTAAGCGACTATTGTAGGGTCCACCTCCACCTATAAAAGAAGTATTAAGTGGCTTGGTGAGATTTCTTGCGAGTCAATTAAGGAGTACCAAAGAGGGTCCATCTTTGGTTCTAGTATTAAATGATGGGATCTGCCTAGGATATAGGTACTAAATGGTCAAAGTCCACCTACTTCCCATTAAAGAGATACTAAGTGGCTCAAGTATTTTCTCTTACATCGTTCGGGCACGATTGATGGTAGTTGCATTGGACTGGAAAGGGCCTTTGGCCTATAGTTGAACGTACGTTATAGAGATGAACTAGAAGAGCTTTTGGGCTTATAGTTGGAGGTATTCTTGGTAGGATATAGTATAGGGTGCGTAAGACATATTACTTATTTAAATGGTATTGCTTAAATACTATTATGGTAAAACTTGAGATTTCATTCATCAGACATTGTTATTCTGACGCCCTCTTCGTTACAACACACATGTTAGGGGTGACGATGTTGATGGAGAAGATCTGTGGCGGTCTTACTATTCATCTATGTTTTTGATATTTTCTTATGTACCCAGTTTCAGACATATTGATGTTTATTGTATTATGGATATTTTGGGATGTTGTATTTTTGAGATTTGATTTTTATGAAATGGGTACTTATTTCTATTATTATATTTTATCCCTTCCGCTATGAAATTATGAAAGCATACATAGATGGCTTTGTATATTGTTCTTTGTATCAATTTTACCAACCAATAGCCAGCTTTGGAATGAGCCTAAGGTTCAATGGGCTTTTATTAAGTCAAAAGTTAGGCTAGTTTTTGAGAGGGTTGTTACATTTGGTATTAGAGCTTAGGTTGTCCAACTTAGGGGAATAGGCATTTAATATTGTTATTTTTGAAGGTGTTTTTCAAAACCATACTATATATATACACACTTTTATGAACATATGCAAACACATTAGGATAATTTTTATTTCAGCAAATAATAATATCTTAGAAAGTTGTACCTAAAATCTCAAACCTACAAATAGTTGATTATGCCTGACAACAATGGCTTGGAGGATGGGAATCCCTCCACTCAAGAAATACCACCATTCGAGGTATGCCAAAATGGTTCAAACAATATATAAGGCATGTGGGGGCAAGTTTTCACTCCTCAACAAGCTGCACCAGTGGCACCAACTACTCCGCTTGCTGAAGCAGCACCCTGCCTACTAGACTTCCCCAAAATGTGTAAAGGTTTCCAGAATATGGGAGGAAGGGCATATACAGAGCTGAAGATTTTGTAGAGGCCAAGGCTTGGATTAATAATTATGAACATATATTCAAGAGCTGGGATAGGAAAACCAGATTAAGAGGAGGATGATTACATGGCATTTAAAAGGAGAAATTAGGAGTTGAAGAGAATGCAGATATAACACCATGTAATTTGGCGTTAGTTATTTAAATTAGTTAGTTAGTTAATTAATTAGACTCTAAAAATGGAATTTGTGCAAACGATAGAATTTGACCATGAAACTTTAACCATTGCATTTATGGTGAAATTCTGAGCAACTTTCATATTTGGATTTTTGCGATCGGAGTCCAAACGAAGAAGTTACGGACGAATAACGAAATCGAAACAGAAATAATTCGTTTAAGAAATTAACATTTTTAATTAATTGTATAGGGTCCATAGGTCGACCCGCTTGGTGTAGCGGTCGACCAGAGGCGGCCGACCGCTCTTAAGGTGTCGGCTAGGGTTTTCCCTGGCCTAATGGCCCGGATCTATTTTATTTTAATCTAACGGTTCTGGTTGATTCTAGCGCCTATAAATACAGGCCTAACCCTTCCTTCTCTTCTCATATTTTTCTGAATAGAGCAATGAAGCTTTGCCATTTCTTTTTCTCCACTTTCTTTCTAAATTATTAAAATAAGATATTTATATCTATATTCATACAAATTGGAGAAGAATAGAAATCTAATGAAAAGGAGAAGAGAAGAGAATCAACTATACGCGCATTTGAGGTAATTTATACGTTTGTATCTATTTTATCTCTCAATCCCAAATCTCTTCTTAGATCTAATGTATGTATATACCCTTTTTATAAATATTTCTTGGATTAAAAAAGATTTGAATCGCTTTTAAAAGGTGAGTGGGAAATTTTATACATTGTTTATGATTTTAAATCTTTTTTGTTGGCATATGTTTGATTTTTATGCTTAAATTAATTTTATTTCTAAATTGTAGGCTTAAATTAGTGTAGATAACTATTGCCTACATATTATTGTTTTAAATCTAATTCGTAATATGTTTACATCTAGATCTGAAAATCGGTCCTAAAGATTTTAGAATTTGAATGTTGTATATTTTTATTTCAGATCTGTACTTTGGTGCAAAATAGGATTTTTAGATTATTGCCCAATTTGTGCTATATTGTTGATTTTCCGTAGTTTAATTTGTGCGAAGAACATCGTTTGATTTTTATAAATTTGTTTACTTTTTCCACCTTTCGTTCAAAAGGGCGACGTTTGATTTAACAAGGAATAAGAAATTATCCATTCCTGTAATTTCAAATGGAGTCAATCTTTCTTTTTTTGTGTTAAACCAATTTATGGAAATCATAGCGGAAAATCTTTCTAAGAAATTTAATTCCAGCAAATTAAATATGGAAAGCATAGTCTAGTTATATATTTATGACTAGAATATACTTGGTTACAAATAGTGGTTTTATTAGGTAGTTTATACGTATTTATTGCGTTAATAAAGAAGAACAATATTTATTTGTGCGCAACATTCGTTAGTTATTATTATATTTAGGGAACCGAATAATCAGAATTAGAAAAGTTAGCAATTCATATTAATGGGAACTAAATTAGGAATTTCTATTAATTAATTAATAGGAAATGAAAGGTTGTAACCTATTAATGGGAAGTTAATGATAAATAATGGATAGTATTAAATTAAGGATTACACTTAATAGAGACAAATGGATTAATGAGACTGATAAAAATGGAGTAGATATAAAAAAGTTACTAATTTGAAATTAGTAATCATACATAAATGTCTTAGGAAATGTCCGTTAGGATTTGATGGACAAATTGACATTTATGAGCATTAAAAGGAGATTTATGGGTAGATTATTTAAGGTAAATCTTATTGCCTTATATAAAAAGAGAATTAGTAAGCTAAATCCAATGTCAACCTAAGATAGTATAATTAAATACTTAGGATGGTTAATTGAACTTAGTAGGTCAGTGATGCGAGATCAATAGAGTCACTCAACGGAAGACTGTCCTTCATTTTAAGGCTACCAATAGTCGGGTGCACTTACTACCAATGTGAGATATCACTAATCTTAGGACTCATGATGGCATGAGAGATTGGACCTACCTTTTTAATTGAAAAGTATTAAATGGTCCAAATTCGGAATTAGGAAGCAGTGAGGGATATCCCTAAAAAGGTTTACTTCAATGTTGAGGTATTAAGTGACTATCTTACGGCCCGCCTCCCTACCGAAAGAAGTAACCTAATGAGATTCCATATTTATAATTAAGAGTGATGATGGATATCTCGGGAAAGGTTCGTTTCGGGTTTGAGGTACTAAGTGACTGATCTAGGGTTCGCATCTCTCCTATAAAAGAAGTACTAAGTAGCCTAATGAGATCTACAAGTAATGCCATCTAGGTAGTACTAGTGAGGAGTCCACCTTGGGGTTAGGTATTAAATGGCAAAGGCCTACCTATAAATAGGTCTTAAATGGTCAGAGGCCTGCCTAGTCCTTATTAAAGAGGTATTAAGTGGTTTAGGTATAATTTCTCACATTACTAAGACTTTAATAACGATAGATGCGCTAGTAGTATATATGACTATTATAAATTAGAAGGCCATATATAATGGTCTGAGGTCTCTACAATTAGGACCGATAGACCAATAATGATGACGCTAGAAGTCCACCTTGGAAATAGGTCTTAATTGATGAAGTCTACCTCGATTGAGGTCTTAAATGGCAAAGTCAGTGTATTTCTCTTTTAGAAGTATTATGTGACGATAGCATAATCTTGCTTCATATTTAGAAGTATCAAGTGATTAATGAACTTGGAAGTATCGGGTGGTTGATAAGGCTTCATCGGTATTTTGTACCCTGGGAATGGGTAGGTAAGTAATCGTGTGTTCAATGCAAGGTTTGATTAGAATTGTTAACCTTAATAGGCATAAAAATTAAATGAAAACCAATCGGTATAAATTTATGTTATGGATAGTTTATAGATTTTCCAGTGCCCATGACGTTGTTCTGACCCCTCCCCTTTATAACCTACAGGATAGATTTAGAGGAAAATGTCACTGGAGCTGGATGTGTTTAATTGTTGGAAAAGCCTTCTTTTCTCTCATGCTCGATGTTGATGTGACAATTTGCTATCCAAGGAATACCATTAATTCCAAGGTAGTAGTCATAGTCAGTATTCTTGTCCTATTATTGTTTCTGCTCTGAGTTTATATTTCTGTCAATCTTTGATAATGCTCATACTATTTGCAGGTACCAAATTCGATGATCTATGCTCTGATGGACTTAGATTTTTATTTTTTTTCGAAATTTGGGCTCAGTAAGGTACGGGTGGTTACATTTGGTATCGAAGCCTAATCAGAGGAATTATGATAAATTGAGAGAATGCATTTGTACTTTCCTATCTAGTATTATTACATTTTTATGTTAGATTTTAAGAATTTCGACTATACAAGTAGTTGTAGTTCCACTCTGAAGGAATGGACAAAGCAACTATGACTGGAAATATCTTAGAGTTAAGATATTCATGCCAACTACGAAGTACCCCATGGAGTGTTAGCGATGCGTAAGGCACTAATGATGAAGAGCATGGATACAACATATGGCACAATCCCGGAGATTGGAGGTGTTCGACTTGATGGTTGAGATTCTATCTAAGTTGTGATTTTGGATTTGAGGATGAGTTTTAGTCGGAGACACAAATTAATTCCAGATGGGCAGGAAATTAGAGTCTGTATGTTGCAATTGTCCGAAGGCAAGGTTTTGCTAGGGTGCATTCATTGATCACCTTTTTGATAGCAAATCGGATTTTTGTTTGAATAATTAATTTCAATTCCTTAGTCTAAAACCTGAGAGAATTTTTATGAATTATGTTTTGAAAATGCCTTAGATTTTGGAAAAAGGTTTTCAAATGGTTTCTTTTTCCAAGGATTTATTTTGAAAATTTTGTTTTGGGAAATTTTTTAAAACTTTAATTTTCAAAGAAACACATATACTACTACGTTGGTCGTGTTAAGAAATTTTTAGTTTATAAAAGATTAATTTTTGAAATCCTCAAATATTTATATGTATATATTAGTAAAGGCTTGATTTTGATTTTTGGCAAGGAAATAGTTTTCCAATTTATGAAATTTGTGTTTTAAAAAAAGGCTTTTGGAAACCCTGAAATATATATACATATATACATAAGTTTGATTTTTAAGGGAAGTTTTTGCATTAAAATAATTTCTATTATTTAGAAACAAGTATAAAGAAGCATATATTTAGCTCGGTGATTTTTCGATTTATAAAATTGAGGTTTTTAAAATCTTCTCTCTTTAAGGTACGGATAAAATATGAATGACATTCAATTTTAATGGGGTATGTAGTTTGAAGTGTTGTTGTACCACCAGCTATTGGAAGAAATATTTTCATGCAAAGTAGGCAGGAAATAGAAGTTGGAATATTTTTGGGTTTTTGAAATTGTTGTTGGTCGCTGTAGTTTTGTTGGGACTACTATGAATTGCTTGAGCATGGTTTGGGACTAGGCGGTAGGCTTTGAGACCACCGTGATGAGGACAGGGATTTTTAAGATCGTGTCAAATCGAAGGAGACAGCGCGAAACGATTATTATTATTTAATCCGATCTTAATTGGGTCTAGGTTCAATTAACGCCTAAAGCCTGTCTAGCGGTTGACCACATAGCGGTAATCCTAGAGTGGTTTACCAGTTAACCAGTTTTGGCACAAATTGAACCAAGAAAGGGACTATAAAAGTATTGTTTGTTAGTTCCGAAGATGATGGTTTTGATGACAACAACCTTATGACTTGTTAAAAAATATAAAACTAATATTCTTTTCTATATATATATATGCAGGGTATATATATGCAGGTACCGAGAATGAAGACTGTACAATATAGAGATTCAAGACCGACAAATTCAAGATTAATGAAATCAAGACTGAAGATTCATGAGTATTAAGAGTTCAAGAGTTCAAGATATCAAGATAAGTAATAGAGTCTAGATTTATGTTAACACTTCATAATAGCACTAAAATCTTTATTCGGATTTTAATTGTGGAATGGAATCCACCTTCTCGCTTTAATAGTGGGATGGAACCCATGACCTCTTTAGTGGGATGGAACCCACAACCTTCTCTAGTGGAATGGAATCCACGAAATATTCAAAATAATTTATTTTAACTATTTTTCCAAAAACTATCTTTTTATAAGTCATCTGTATCAATTTAAATATTTTAGCCTTAATTCAAAAACTATTCTTATCATCTTTCAATATTTTGATCTCAAAATCATCTCTTATTTTTTAAACTATCTCTTGATTTTAATATTTTAGCTTTAAATCTCAAAAATATATTTTAAAGAAGTCTATACTTAGTTTTTAATATTACTTTTATATTATAAATTATATATTTTAAGATTACTTTCTAAAACCCTTTTATAAGTTTAAACTATATTCAAAATGGTTTAAAAAATTTAGAAATCGTTTTGACAAGTTTTAGAATAGAATTCATTTTAAAGCAAAATCAATTTTTAAAAATAACATAGGCATGTCGACATCCCTATACCCCCTATGTCGACATGGTAGCCGTAGATTTCAAATTTTCAAAAGAAGTGTCTATTCGTCATAACCTTTCGCGAATGGACATGACCGTTGTTCTCCTATATATACTAGTTGTTTTCAACGAATTTTAAGTTAGTTTTTCTTCATTTCCTCACTCCTTCTTCTCCACTCAAATATTCTCTTATATTTCAAATGCTTTAACAAAATTCTACCAAAATCCTAAGTGAATCAAACTCGACCGTCTCTAGTTTGATTCTCTATCACTCTCTCTCTCTCTCTCAAAGATCTCAGTGCTATTCAGAGTTATAGGATCATTTGTAATCAAAGATCGAAAGATCGAAGTGTATCGAGTCTCTCCCTATCAAAGTGTGATTGGAAACAGTGTGATTTTGGCCCGTAAATCAATTGGGTGTGACTATAGCCCGTAAATCAATTAGGTGATCTTGTAGCCTGGTTAAATCAAGAGATTTTTCCCTAGATTCGAAGATAGGAGGGTGTATCTCGTGGCCTTGAAATCGAGGTTGTAATATCAACATTATATTTGAAAAGAAATCCGCACAAGAAATCGTGTGGGACTGGATGTAGGGTAACTCCGAACCAGTATAAAATTCCGGTGTGTTCTTTCCTTTATTACTTTTATTTACTATTTGCATCTGTGTTTGGTTCTGTGATTGTCTCTGTGTATGTGAATTGCATCTGTTTGTGTTTAATTTGAATAGATTTTAAAAATTCCATAAAATTCATTAAACACTATTCACCCCCCCTCAAGTGTTAATCCAGCCTTAAGATCCATAATCCGCATTTCCAACATTTGGTATTATAGCAAGGTTTTCAAAGTTAAGTTTTCAAATGGCTGCCAACACTGGTAATGTCAACACTATCACTAGTTCATTTGTAGAGGGTCAGTCTACTGCCAGACTACCACTTTTTAATGGCAGTAACTATGCATATTGGGCATGTAGGATGAAAATCTATTTACAATCAATAGGACTAGACACTTGGAATATCACACAAACTGAGTACATTGAACCCACAACTGATTTTGCACAGTGGACTACTGAGCAAAAGACTGTTGCACAAAACAATTCCAAAGCCATGAATATTCTATTCTCTTCACTTGATAGGAATGAGTTTAGTAGAGCGTCTGTCTGTATGTCTGCATATGAGATCTGGAAAACTTTGCAAGTTACTTATGAAGGAATAAGCAAAGTTAACCAATCAGTTTCAATTATTCAAGATGAATCCAAATGAGTCCATTTCAGACATGTGCAGTAGGTTTCAATGCATTGTGCTCTCACTAATTGCATTAGGAAAGAACTTTTCTGTAGAAGATCAAATTAAAAAAATCCGAATTCACTCACTCCGGAATGGGATCAGAAGACTCTAGCAATTGAAGAGGCTAATGATATTAGTACTTTGAAAATTGAAGAATTGATTGGGAATTTTATGTCATTTGAAGTACAAATGCAAGAAAGCAAGGCCTCAGAAAAGAAGTCAATAGCGTTCAATGCAATAACAGATGGTTCAGACTCCAACAGTGACGACGATGAAGAAATAGCCTTGATGACAAGGAATTTTAGAAAGTTTCTAAAATACAGAAAGATGAACAATCACAAAATAAATGATCACAAGAATTCTAGAAATAGTAATGAGACTCAAAACAACGTCAGATGCTACAATTGTGATGAGCCAGGCCACTTAAAAAGAGACTATCTATATCCGTATAAACAGAAATTTTCTCTAAGTAATGATTCGGCAAAGAAAAGAAAGAGAGCATATACTACTATACTAGACGATTCAGACTCATCCTCTAGTGATGAAGATCAAGAGATGGAAAATTCAAACATGTGCTTTACAGCTATTCACGAGTCTGATGATCTCAGAAATATGGATCTAAAAATAGGTACGCATTTAAATTATATTGATTGAAATTGCTTGTTTGAATGTTTGGTTGTTTGCATGTTTTGAAATTGCCTATTGTTTGAATTTAAAATTTTGATTTTCAAAATAATATTATTTTAATATTAAAATATTAATATTAAAGTGTTATTATATTTAATATTATTTCAGGTAAAATATAAATCAGATTATAGGATATATAAATATAGATATTAAATAAAGTAGGAAAATAAGTCACATGATTTAGGGGACCCATGTCGATATGACCCTACCCCCATGTCGACATCCCCGATAGAAATTTGAAGTTCAAAACTTTGAATTTCCCTCCACCTTTTCACCAATTCCAAAGCTATGAAAAGGTATCTCTTGACCAGAGAACATGGCTCTTAGATATCTATTTATCTCCTTAACTTTATCCTATCTTTTTCACTTTCATTTCAAAAATGGCTTTCTCAAGCACTCCATCCACCATAAGATTGTCCAAAGCCACCAAAGAGTTCCTTTACAATGATCCAGAAGCTATCAAAGCTTACATTAGCTATGTAAACTTTGGAAAGGTCCATATGGGAAAATTTTCTATATTTAGTGATTTTCCTTCATACGAGGTCAATGTTCTTTTCGAAGATAATCAAATTCTTAGCTTAATTGATGATTCTCAAAATGATTTTGTTTGCTATCCGAATCTTGTCAAAATGTTTTATACAAATTTGAATCGCGGGTTTTATGAAGGAAATGAAGGGGAAGTGTGGAGTAGCATTAAAGGAACGCGTATTGTTTTAAATAGTGAGATTTTTGGTAACATTCTTGGTTGTAAGAGTACGGAAATGGATCTTTTGGATTTTAAAATTGATGAATATGATCGTGAGACATTTCATCACATTTTTGAAGGGCATGATAACTTTGAGTTTATAAACCGAAATTTCCGTCCTAAAGCTAGAATTGTAAACCTTCTTTTGCAACATACCATAACTCCAAGATCGGGAAATTTCAATCACCCGACTTTAAAAGTTTTCAAGGCTCTTTGTGCTATTTTTGGGCACTATGACATTAATTGGGCGCAAGTGATTTTGGATGAACTTCGTCCCGAAATTTTTACTTTAGGTGAAAACACTTTATACCATGGAATTTACCTCACTCAGATTAACTACTTTGGTGTTGATTATAAGAGAGAGGAGTTCATTTCTAGAAAAGTATTTAACCATACTAACATTTCTCTCATGAGAATTCCGCTTGTGTTTCAACCATATGAACACTTGCCGAAAAGGATGAGAGATTGGCTCGTGAAGAGAGGGAAGAAGAAGAAGAGGAGGAAGAAGGGGAGGAGATGGAAATTGAAGAAGAATGAGAGGAAGAGACTTCATTGGAAAGCATCGAATACCCTATCACTCCTACCAATCCATCCAACAAAATGCTTCTCAAGAAACAAAAGATTATCATGGAAAACCAACGGATTCTCAAAAGATCCGTTAGTAAAAAGTTGGACAAGATTTCTACCAAAATGAACAAGTTCTTTGGGAAAGTGAGTCGCAAGCTTAGATTATCATCATTTTCATCATGCTCTAACTAATACTAGTTTCATTTCATGTTGTATTAGTTTGTATCTCTCTTTAGTTAATGTTATGTATCGTTTTATGTAATTTTAACTAAAATTATCAATGAAAATCCTTTATTTCTATTTATTAGCTCTAAAATATCTCTGGAATGTTTGTTATACAAGTTTATATATATATATATATATTTAGATTTGTACATGATATAAAGAAACAAAGCAAATTACCAAAATTAACAGGGGTATGTCGACATCCCCCTACCCCCCATGTCGACATGTAACAGCTAGAAACTGGTTTTTGTTTTGAAATTGAAATTGACATAACTACCTTGTGTCTTTTCATTTCAAACAACTTTCTAACTCTTTAAATACCTGTTTCTTCCAGAAAAATGCATACTTTCAATTCTCTTTTTTTTTCATTGAATTTCTTCATATTTTATCAAAAAATGGCCTCCCCTATTCATAATCTAAGTGAGAATCTTGAAGAAACTCTCAATTCCTTCAAGTGCATACTTAATTTCATCCTTCGCAATCAACAACACTTAGAATTAAGCCAAATGCAGATGATAAAGGAACAAGAAAGGCACTTCGATGCCATTCGATGGATGATCTCTGCCCTCAACAAAGGAGAACTTGAAGTGAATCCAGAAGGAACTCTGAACAAAGATAATGAAAAATGGGATGCTATAAAGGTAGATCCTATCTTTGGTGAAGAAGGATGGGTTCAAGTTCCAAGAAATGTTTGATTTGACATATGTGGTTTGATTTATTTTGATTTGGTTTGAATTGTTTGGTTTGATTTGGTGTAGATTAGTATGGTTTGAATTGATTCTAATATGGTGTGTAATATATGATTGAACATGGTGTGGTTTGATAAGAACATGATATATATATTGATTGATTATGTTTAAAATTTTCATATCTCTCACATTTACCTTACTATATTTTACTCATATTATTATCTGTCCCATTTACATTCTACAATACTGTGTTATTATCATATACGGTGCTATAGTATAAGGTTTAGGGGGAGTATGTAGTTTAAGATTAGTTTTTGTTGATGACAAAGGGGGAGGATTATAAAATAGGTTAGATAGGCTTAGATTAAGGGGGAGTCGGGGTAGAATCGAAATTTGTTGGAGTAGATTTTATAAACAAAGATTGTCATCATCAAAAAGGGGTAGATTGTTTGTTCTTAAGATGATGGTTTTGATGACAACAACCTTAGGACTTGTTACAAAATATAAACACTAATATTCTTGTCTAGATATATATGTATATGCAGGGTATATATATGCAGGTATTGAGAATGAAGACTGTACAGTATAGAGATTCAAGACTGACGAATTTAAGATTGAAGAAATCAAGACTGAAGACTCATGAGTATCAAGAGTTCAAGAGTTCAAGATATCAAGATAAGTAATAGAGTCTAGATTTATGTTAAAACTTCATAACAACACTAAAATCTTTATTCAGATTTTAATTGTGAAATGGAATCCACCTTCTTGCTTTAATAGTGGGATGGAACCCACGACCTCTTTAGTGGGATGGAACCCACAACCTTCTCTAGTGGAATGGAATCTATGAAATATTCAAAATAATTTATTTTAACTATTTTTCCAAAAACTATCTTTTTAAAAGTCATCTCTATTAATTTAAATATTTTAGCCTTAATTCAAAAACTATTCTTATCATCTTTTAATATTATGATCTCAAAATCATCTCTTGTTTTTTAAACTATCTCTTGATTTTAATATTTTAGCTTTAAATCTCAAAAATATATTTTAAAGAAGTCTATACTTAGTTTTTAATATTACTTTTATATTACAGATTATATATTTTAAGATTACTTTCTAAAACCCTTTTATAACTTTAAACTATATTCAAAATGGTTTAAAAAATTTAGAAATTATTTTGAAAAGTTTTAGAATAGAAATCATTTAGAGAAAAATCAATTTTTAAAAATAACATAGGCATGTCGACATCCCTATACCCCCATGTCGACATGGTAGCCGTAGATTTCAAATTTCAAATTTTCAAAAGAAGTGTCTATTCGTCATAACCTTTCGCGAATGGACATGACCATTGTTCTCCTATATATACCAGTTGTTTTCAATGAATTTTAAGTTAGTTTTTCTTCATTTCTTTACTCCTTCTTCTCCACTCAAATATTCTCTTATATTTCAAATGCTTTAACAAAATTCTACCAAAATCCTAAGTGAATCAAACTCGATCGTCTCTAGTTTGATTCTCTGCCACTCTCTCTCAAAGATCTCAGTGCTATTCAGAGTTATAGGATCATTTGTAATCAAAGATCGAAAGATCGAAGTGTATCGAGTCTCTCTCTATCAAAGTGTGATTGGAAACGGTGTGATTGTGGCCTGTAAATCAATTGAGTGTGATTGTAGCTCGTAAATCAATTAGGTGACCTTGTAGCCTGGTTAAATCAAGAGAGTTTGCCCTGGATTCAAAGACAGGAGGGTGTACCTCATGGGCTAGAAATCGAGGTTGTAATATCGACATTATATTTGAAAAGAAATTTGCACAAGAAATTGTGTGGGACTGGATGTAGGGTAACTCCGAACCAGTATAAAATTCTGGTGTGTTCTTTCCTTTACTGCTTTTATTTACTATTTGCATCTGTGTCTGGATCTGTGATTGTCTCTGTGTTTGTTAATTACATCTATTTGTGTTTAATTTGAAAAGATTTCAAAAATTCCATAAAATCCATTAAACACTATTCACCCACCCTCTAGTGTTAATCCAGCCTTAAGATCCGTAATCCGCATTTCCAACAGTGTTCGAATTCCCCCAGTTGCCTTCTTTCGTTCCTTCTTTCTCAACAAGCTAAACCCAATCTCCTTCCTCCTCTAAGTATCAGCCTCTCTCTTCCATTCCTTCCTTAGGGGACGCCATTTTTCACTAGGAGCAGTAGCCTCGCCTCTCCCTCATGCTGGTTTTGCACATTAGATCTTGTCCCACCACTACTCCAGATCTAAACCCTATTTCCTCCCTCCGACCACTTCTTAGCCCAAGACACCTTTCCACACTACCGGTTTTTCCTCACACTATTATGGTCTGAATCCTCAAGTGGAAACTTGATTGGACTGGAATAAGCAGAAGGTTTCACCGTTTTTGGACTAGAAGTGCTATTCGTCGCAGTACGATTTGCAAAGATCCTCTGCTTTGAGACCTTTGAGCGGGAATGTTAACCGTGGTGCATCTGCCTTTTCGATGTCCTGTTGGCATAGAATTTCGATGGAGGCAATAGTTCGATTCGTTCGAAGGTGAAGGGTATCTTGATTGAGCTGACTAATGATGCTCTCACTGAGATTTTGGAGGCCTCCGCGAAGGACGTGGACTTGGATGATTTTGAAGTAACCGACTCAAAGATTTTACAGCAGATCTTTTCCTAAAATGTCAGTGTTTGAAAGACGGATAATCCATGTCTGAATGCTAGTCAGGTTGTGTGCATCATTCAACATAACGCCATCCCTAAGATGGAACTTAGGACCGGATTTGTCCCATGGTGCGGAAGACCACCTATGCTAGTATTGGCATCGTCGTCAATTGGAGCTGCACCCTTATAATGCAATTTGTTAATCAAGGATTAGCACTCCCCAGAGTCATTTTTTTGTATTTTCACCTATCTACTCTCGTCTTTAGGTAATACAGGTGAACCTACATGGAGAGATAGTTTAGTAGAAGGTTTCTTTTGCCATTATTATATCCTTCTTTAGGAAGATGATAATTTCGAAGACGTCAGCAAAACCAGCAGCGACAGCAGCATGAGATTAGGTGTATACCTGCCATGCTCGACCATTCAAGGGTCGCAACAATTGGATCAAGCTCGAGTCGTGGAGCAGGACATCTCGTAGTCTGTAGGCATTATTTAAGGATTTTTGTTATTGTTGACTTTTCCCTTTCAGCATTTGTTCTTTTCTTTTAGATTGTTTGGGTTGTAACTGTTAGTTGCCTCTTGTAAAAGACACTCACGATACTATGAGTTCCTATTTATTTGCTATGTTATTGTTTCTGGACATGCAAACCGCTCTTATATACACATAGTGAAGAAGCAGTATAAATATGGAAATCTCATAAAAGACACTTAACTAATAGTAAGTGCAATATAAGACTGGAAGTATAGAATAGTTGGAAATTTTTAGTGAAGAACATGATGGAGTTGTTTTGGTGTCACATATAATTGCTCATGTTCTTTAAAAGCTAATTTTTTTGGGTAATTAGGCATGATGACATTTTTAAACAAAATGTAAAGTTTTATAGGTAAATGTTAGTTGTAGAATTTTAGAATTTGGTTATGCATTTAGCGCATAACCGACTTTCGAATACACTGAAATCGTGGCTTAATTTATCAAAATTTTTGAAAAGAACATATTTTGAAAAGCTTATATTTTGGAAAAAAAAAGTTTTTAGGTTTTAATTATTTTTGGCTCTTAAATTAATTTTTAAATTTTTGTTCAAAAATTTAATTTGAAGGGAAAATGTATGTCTGAATATTTTAGGATTTTATTTTTCAAATGACGTACAAATTTGAAAAGTGAGAAAAATTTTCATAAAATATTTGATTCGTAGAACCGTATGCTAAGTGTAGGGAAGACAAATAGAGTTAGAATTTATGGATTTAGCGGTGCATTTGGATCGATGATGCGATAAATGCAAGCGGTAATAAGGGAAAAGCTGTTTTAGCCTTGAAATTTCTATTTTCATACCTTGTCCACGACGCGCACGAGTCTATTTTAGACTCAATTCCATTTTAGAGCCTGAAAATAAGACTCCTTATGCGCTTTGTGTGTGGAAAATTTGGAATATATCCGGGGCAGCGAGGAAATTTCCATCGTACTATGGGAATAGGAAGATTATAAAGCGATAAGAATGTTAAATTCTCCACCTAAATTCCTTTTTTGGTATAGGAGTAAAGTTTAGAAAGCGATTTTTCAACGCATTAGATTTCTGGATGGTAGGAATTGAATGCAAAATTGGTTGCTTCATACTTCTATTCGTAGGAGTATGGGATTTTGGGTTGAAAAGATTTTTCAAAAGCTACATATAGATATAGGATGTTTGCATCATATTTTCAAAATTGTTTTCAAAAAAATGCATTCATATAGGAGGATCCAATTTATAATTATTCTGCATACATATTTTCTATGCGATGATACAGTAATACATTATGCACTTGTGTGTGTTTGGTTGCAAAATTGGTTATACACTTATTGGTTGTGTAGTTTAGGATAATTATGTGCCAAAACCATGACTTAATCATTGGTGAAATTTCAGGGACGAAATTCTTTTTAAAGGGGGAAGAATGTAACACCCTGTAATTTAGCGTCAGTTATTTAATTAGTTAGTTAGTTAATTAATTAGGCTCCAAAAAAGGATTTTGTGCCAACGATGGAATTTGACCATGAAACTTCCACCAATGCGTTTGTGGTGAAATTCCAAGCAACTTTCATGTTTGGAATTTTGCGATCGGAGTCCAAACGAAGAAGTTATGGACGAAAAACGAATTCCAAAACAGAAATAATTCATTTAAGAAATTAAGGTTTTTAATTAATTGAATGTGGTCCACAGGTCGACATGCATAGTGTAGCGATCGACCTGGGATGGTCGACCGCTATGAGGGGGGTGGTAGACTGCTCTTAAGGCGGCGGCTAGAGTTTTCCCTTGTCCAATGGCCCGGATTTATTATATTTTGATCTTATGGTTCTAGTTGATTCTAGCGCCTATAAATATAGGCCTAACCTTTCATTCTCTTATCATATTTTTCTAAATAGAGCAATGAAGCTCTGCCATTTCTTCTTTTCCACTTTCTTTCTAAATTATAAAAATAATATATTTATATCTATATTCATACAAATCGGAGAAGAATAGAAATCTAATAAAAAGGAGAAGAGAAGAGAATCAACTATACGCGTATTTGAGGTAATTTATATATTTGTATATGTTTTCTCTCTTAATCCCAAATCTCTTCTCAGATCTAATGTATGTATATACGCTTTTTATACATATTTCTTGGATTAGAAAGGATTTGGAGATGAATTTAAGGTTTTACTTTAGATCTGGAGATTTGGATCGCTTTTAAAAGGTGAGTGAGAAATTTTATATATTATTTATGATTTTAAATCTATTCCGTTGACATACATTTAATTTTTATGTCTAAATCAATTTTATTTGTGATTTGTAGGCTTAAATTAGTGTAGAAAACTATTATCTACATATTCTTGTTTTAGATCTAATTTGAAATATGTTTACACCTAGATTTTGAAATCAGTCCCAAAGATTTTAAAATTTGAATGTTGTATATTTTTATTTCAGATCTGTACTTGGACGTAAAATAAGATTTTGGATTATTGGCCAATTTTTGCAATGTAGTAGAATTTCCGTAGTTTAATTTGTGGGAAGAATATCCATTTAATTTTTATAAATCTGTTTATTTTTCCACTTTTCATTCAAAAGGTTCACGTCTGATTTAACAAGGAATAAGAAATTATTCATTCCTTGTAATTTCAAATGGAGTCAATCTTTCCTTTTTGTGCTAAACCAATTTATGAAAATCATAGCGGAAAATCTTCCTAAGGAATTTAATTCCAATAAATTAAATATAGGAAGCATATTCTATTTACATATTTATGACTAGAATATATCTGGTTACGAATAGGTAGTTTTATTAGGTAGTTTTTACGTATTTATTGCGTTAATAAAGAAGAACAACATTTATTCATACGTTATTTATGCGTAACGTTCGTTAGCTATTATTATATTGAGGGAAGTGAATAGTTAGAATTAGAAAAGGTAGTAATTCATATTAATGGGAAATAAATTAGAAACTCCTATTAATTAATTTATAGGAAATGAAAGATTGTAATCTAAATTAATGGGAAATTAATGAGAAGTAATGGATAATATTAAATTAAGGGTTACAATAAACGAAGAAAAATGGATTAATGAGACTGATAAAATGGAATAGATATGAAAATGTTACTAATTTGAAATTAGTAATCATACATAATGTCTTAGGAAATATCAGTTAGGATTTTATGGACAGATTGACATTTAGTAGCATTAAAATGAGATTTATGGGTAGATAAGTATTTAAGGTAAATCTTATTGCCTTAAATAAAAAGTAAATTAGTAAGCTAAGTCCATTGTCAACCGAAGGTAGTATAAGTAATGACATAGGATGATTAATTGGACTTAGTAGGTTAGTGATGCGAGGTCGGTAGAGTTACTCAACAGAAGACTGTCGTTCACTTTGAGGTTACCAGCAGTCTGATGCACTTACTATTGATGTGAGGTATCACTAATCCTAGGACCCATGACAGCATGAGAGATTGGACCTACTTTCTTAATTGAAAAATATTAAATGGTCCAAATCTGGAATTAGAAAGCGGTATGGGATATCTCTAAAAATATTTACTTCAGTGTTAAGGTATTAAGTGGCTATCTTAGGGCCCGTCTCCCTACCGAAAGAAGTAACCTAATAAGATTCCATATTTATAATTAAGAGTGATGATGGATATCTCGGAAAGGGTTCGCTTTGGATTTAAGGTACTAAATAACTGATCTATGGTTCACCACTCTCTTATAAAAGAAGTACTAAGTAGCCCAATGAAATTTCAAGCAATGTCAGCTAAATAGTACCAACGAGGAGTCCGCCTTGGGGTTAAACATTAAATGGCAAAGACCTACCTATAAATAGGTGTTAAATGGTCAGAGGCCTGCTTAGTCCTTATTAATAAGGTATTAAGTAGCTTAGGTACAGTCTCTCATATTGCTAAGACTTTAATAACGATAGATGCACTAGTGGTATGCTATTATAAATTATAAGGCTATATATAGTAATCAAATGTCTCTATAGTTAGGACCAATAGACCAATAATGACGACGCTAGTAGTCCACCTTTGGAATAGGTCTTAATTGATGGAGTCTACCTCTATTAAGGTCTTAAATGGCAAAGTCTACCTATTTCTGTTTTAAAAATATTTTGTGGTGATAGTAGAAGCCCACTTTATATTTAGAAGTATCAAGTGGCTAATGAACTTGGAAGTACTGGGTGGTTGATAAGGCTTCGTCAGTATTTCATACCTTGGGAATAGGTAGGTAAGCAATCATGTGTGCAATGCAAGGTTGGGTTAGAATTGCTAACCTTAATAGACAAAACAATTAACTGGAAATCAATTGGTATAAATTTATGTTATAGAAAGTTTATAGATTTTCTGGTCACCACAACATTGTTCTGACCCTCTCCTCATTACAACCCACATGATAGATTTAGAGGAACAGGTCATTGGAGTTGGATGTGTTTAGTTGTTGGAGAAGCATTCTTTTTTCTCATGCTCGATGCTGATATGACAATCTATTATTCAAGAAATACCATTAATTCCAAGGTAGTAGTCATAGTCAGTATTCTTATCCTATTATTGTTTCCACTATGAGTTTAGATTTCTATCAACTCTAATAATGCTCATGCTTATTTGCAAGTACCAAATTTAATGGTATGTGCTTTGATGGACTTGGGTTTTAATTTTTTCAAAATTTAGGCTCATTATGGTACGGGTGGTTACAGCAGAGGCAGGGCTTACTTAGGCTGAATTTAGGGCTCGCTTTAAGTCACGGTTAAGTTCTTAAATCTATCGTGTAGTTTTGGTCTAGTGTTATATTTAACAAAATTCGATCTTCATTGTAATCAATTAGATTGAATACTCAATCTCACAATACGCTGTATTTGCTTGCTTCGAATGAACTAGTTTCATCAAAGTATCATTACAATACAAACCATGACCATTCTCCATATAACACTTATATGCTATAGTATATGGTTCAAATATCCAGTCTTATATTGCTTTTAGAGTTTGAAACTCATAGAAAGCATTACACGATCTTGGGCAAATAAATACATACGCGTCCAAATTACGAATGTATTTAGTATTTGTAAATTAAGTACTTGCATGGGTATTGACAACATTAACGTGCAAGAAGCATTTAATAGTAAGTATATATTATATTTTTATTTTTCAATCTTTAATTCACTTCATTTTTATATTTTAATTGATAAGCTTTTATCACTCATTATAAATGCACAAATTTATCAATTAGATTATTATAACATTATATGGCATATATTCTTTACAATGTTAGAAATGTTAAATTTTACCATTTCATTTTTGTAATAAGGCTCCTGCTAGTCTTATATGTTTCGCCAAACCCTAACATAAAACGAAGAAGTTTTTCGATTGCACTAGGGGTGTTAGGTCTCGTCTATCTTTGAATTCTGACCTTAAGCTTGCTCAACAAGTCATAATCTCACAAACGACGGATAACTCCAAATCGGTTGTGTCATATATAACTCCTAACATATAGTTCCTTGTCCTAATCTCATTTTGACCTTGAGTTTGCACAACCAAATGAAAAATATTATTCACTCGTACCTATGATTTTGCGACGGCCTAAGTATACTATATGTAAAATGAGTTTGCTCAACAAATATGTATAGTTTTCTTACCTCGTCTATTCAATATATTAATAATACTATACATAACATCTCTAGCTTGAGTTTGCTTAACAACCAAAGAGTATGCAAGTTATTTATTAATATATAAATGGTAGATGACAACACTTATATTAAAGATTCATAATCTTCAATATATTTAGTTGAGTGATATCGACTTATGAAATAATGTATTTTTTATGAATACCCTCGTGATTCAAGTGTCGGACACATTAGAAACCACGATATACTTGTATTTGCGTACATATTTATTCCTTAAGTCTACTTAGATTTCTTTAATGTACCACCTTTGGTTTATTCATTCATATTATATAGGTTTAAGTATTGTATGAATTTTATATTTCATTAACTTATATAATAATTTTATGTATAACATAATATTAATGAAATCTTATTTGATTGATTTTAATTAATTAACTGTCTAATTAATTTTATATTATTATTCCAATATAGCTTTTATATTTGATATATATACCATAACCTTTATTGCATATACTATAACCTTTATAGTAATACATACATATATATATATTATATATATGTATCTTTAATTCAGTTAATTAATCTTTAATTAATTTATTTAATTAAACACTTTTAATTAAATTACATTAGTTTTGAAAGTCATTTTATATATACATACATGTATATTTATAATATCTTAATCTTTTTAAGAAAATATTACATATATCAATATATATATATATAATACATGCATATATATAATTAATTAATTAACTTATTTAATTACTGTATTTTATTAATCTTATTAATAAATTAGTTTTTTAAATTAATGTTTAAATTTTCAAATGCTTTGAAATTTTGTTATATTTTCAAGCATTTTGAAAACTAATGTTATATTATAACCTTTATAATAAACATGTTTCATTTTAAATTTAACTTTCAAATTTAAAATCTTTACTTCAGTTTTCAAAACAATTTTGCAAATTAGCCCAATGCCCAATTAAAATTGGGCCTTTTCTATTAGGGGCAACCTTTGGGCCAACTTTACCTTTCAGGCCAGATCGGAAACCAGGTAGGACATGGTACTTGATTACCTAATTCTAATCCTAGACATTACCTTTTTAGACATCGTACTAAGTGGGAAAGCTTAATTAGTTGATCCTAACTTGATTAATTTAGATCGTATAGGCTATTGGGCTCTGATACCATTTTTGCTCCATCCTAAGCTCCTTTGGGGTGACATAACTAGGTACCTCACAGGTGAGTTTTACATGCTTCGACTAGCATAACCATCACAGGATATGCAAGGTAGAGGCAATGCTTTATCACAGATCACAATGTGAGAATCCCTTATCATTCTAGTTGCAGGCATCGAACCTGAGAGATCCAATGTACCAGGTAAGCACCTCAACCAACCTCACTCTAATACCATTGAAGGAACTGGGCTAGCCCACAATGGAGTTAAAGGATGAATTTCAAAAAATTTCCTGTTTGGATCTATTGGACATATGAAGTCTAAAGGGATTTTAGATCCAATCTAAAAGGTGTTTTAAATAAAATCCTTTATTTTTATTTGATTATTTTGAAATAGTTTGACTTTGATATAAATTTAAATGAGTGAGTGTATTAAATACACCCATGTGTATAGGAGTTACTTATTAAAATCAATTAGAGAAGAAAACCTTATGTTTCCTTCTCTAATACTTGTGCAATCAATTAAGGAAATAAATATCATTAATTGGAGAGAGAAACCTTTTATTTTGCTCTATTTTTAGATTGATGATTTGTTAAATGTCATCATGAAATGTGAGGATATCCAAATATACTCCAATGTATATTGTATAAGTGCAACATATGAGAAGTGCACATAGATGATGTTTCCTTTATATATGCCTTTGTTGTCCATATTATTATTTAAAATACATACATATATATAATGGAGCTTATATATATGCATATACATACATATAAATTTATTAAAATTAAGTTTATCTATTTTATAAGTTTGAAATTAAAAACAACAACCTTCAAACTAGTTTCAGTGTTAAGAAGGGTTTAAGATTAAAGTTATGATTTCACATAAAAGTCCACTTTATAAATCTTTAGTTAAATTAATACACACACATATAAAATCATTGCGAACAATGTTTTAAACTTAAAATAACATTTGTATCATAAAATTTATAATTTAGTATATACTTTAAAAAAGTAATAAATTGAAGTCCAACCTTAATTTAAAAGGAAATTCAAGGGTTTATGATATTTTGCACAAAAGTCCATTTATGTGTATAAAGTTTTTTTTGAACATTCAAACAGAAATAAGCAATAACCAAAAGATCGTATTCAAAATAACAAACATAAAACATATATATATATATATATGTATATATAAAAATTAATAAACTACATACGTTTCTATTTGAATCGGTAATAGAATTGTATTATTAATTAAAACTTAGATTTCAATCAAAAGTTTTTTATTTAAAAGCGAATTTAAAATAGTAACAAAAATGGAGAGGATAAATCAAGCATATATATATTATATGTGTGTGTGTGTTGAAAAGATTTTAGATCTAAACTATATTGACAATATGAACAATTAATTAAATGTGAAATCATATGATGCAGACCTATTGATGACAAGGTGAATAGGTAAGCAATCAATGTAAATCTTAAAATGGATCCAAATCAAAATAACATGGTGAGCATATATAATTAATTAAGATGCAGCAAAAGGGGATCTAGTCTATGTAACCAAATAAACAAGTATTCAAATGAGATGAAATATGTGATGAATCCAAATCGTATGAAGAAGGTAAATGACAAATAAATGAATTATTCCCTTGAGATGTTGCCAAGAGAATGGACCTTGAATGAAAAAATCTCTATAGAACTCTAATACCCACACCCAATCCTTGCAAAGGTGGATGAACCACTTGTGTTTTATTTTAGTTGATGTTCTTTTATTTGAAGTTGAAAAATCTTGGAAACCTTTTTTTGTTTTCTACCATGGAAGGTTAGGAGAAGAGAAGAGAAACATGGATGAGAAAGAATGAATTGTCTGTAGAAAATGAATTAGTGGATATGTTTAAATTGAAAGAATGAAACCTTTTTCGTTCTTTAATCAAAACTTCCCTACTTATTTCCCTTGATTATCTCTGTAACAACCCGCATATTTTACGATTGAATATTTAAATATTTTATTTAAATATAAAATCATTAATCGGATTAAAGTCCGAAAAGCTACTTTTTGTAAACTGTCGAATTGGGACTCGAGACCACCTCCATTAAGTCCAAAATGGCATTTACGACTTTTTTGAGTATAAACATCGATATGTTTGGAGTCGAGTAAAAATTATGACTTTTTCACTTTGGGTTTGGGTTTCAGCCCTTTTAACCCAACTGAATACCCTATGCTCCACTCAAGCTCCTTCATTAATTCTCATTCTCCTTATATTCTCTAGATAAAGCAGAAATGGTGGAAGAGATGGGAAATTAAAATCCTAACCCTAGTTTCCTTTGCAAATACAAATTCTTGCTCCAAGTTCAAAGAAAAGCTTTGGTAAGAATCTCCTTCTTCTTCTCCAACTCATTCTCTCTGTAATTTCAGAAATTTCCTAAACCTAACTTGGGAAATGTTCTTCTTTTGAGCTTAGATTCAAGCTTCCTGAGTTGAGATTGAAGGGTGGTTGATCCTCCTTTGTTTTCAAGCTTCTTCTTCCTTGTTTTTGTGAAAAAGGTGAGATTTATATCTCACATCTATGTCTATATCTATCTTTGTTGTTAGGTATGAATTCCTAACATCTATTCATGATCATTTGCTTTTGATTTGAACTGATATGGTTGATTTACCAATTATTGAATTCGAAGTCCAACTTTTTGTGAAATCCTACAATGGATGTTTAGATATGTTGTTTGGGGGTGTATCGAAGAGCTTATAAGGCCGGGTTGTCGTTCGGCGTAAATCCTTAGTCGTCGTTGCTTGCTCGATCGCTCCCGAATCGATTTGGCCATTATGGCCTAGGTAAATTGTTGCCTTTACCAAGAGTTCAGATGTCTGGATACCAATGCCAAACGTCTGGTTTTGCCTCCTGGAGAAAAATAATACACGGCAGAAAAATAAAAAGGGCAGTGACTAATTTCAAACGTCTTAATTATCGTTCCAGACGTCTGAAAGGTTGTCAGACGTCTGATTTGTGATTTCAGACGTCTGGTTGGCTTTCTGGAATATTTTCAGAAACCAAAACCAGACGTCTGGATCTACCCCCAGACGTTTGAAAGAATTCAGACGTCTGATTTTAGGCTTCAGACGTCTGGATGGTTTTCTGGAATATTTCCAGAAACCAAAACCAGACGTCTGGAACAACCCCTCAAACGTCTGGAAATTCCCAGTTTTGCCTATTTGCCTAATTTTGAGTAAAATTCCAATGTTGATCGATTTTTGTCGCACGGATTAGTTGTTATCACTATTATCATCTTTGATTACTTCTTTTTATGGATTTTTGGGAATATCCATTTGATGGATTTGATATCGATTTTTATGGTTTTGATTCATGTCGTCGAATGTGAATTATTGGTTGATCGATTGTTTCTACAATCATTTTCTGTGACTTGTCACTTCTAAATACAAAGGTTTCTATACTAGTAGTAAATATTCAAAATCTTTTACTAAAATGATTTCAACTCTATTTTTAATACAAAGCTTGTTTATAAAACCGTTTTCTAATCTATTAGTATATACAAACCTTTACCTCATTCATATGAGAAAATCTAATTAAACGACTTAGCAAAACAAGTGGTATGAAACGCTTGCGTTTACTTCGTCGGTTAATTTATGGACTTGTTTGATTGAAAATCTTATGACAATTTTCGAGTGGAAATCTACAATTTGTTCGTAAATATTTAAGTTAAGCTAGTGGTTATGGGACATAAAGCTAAACTCATATATTTACTGGCTTAGTGTAATTCACACTTTATATTGATCGATGATGATCATTTTGTGATTTATACTAGCGATGTGCGATGTCTATTTGTCTACGAGGGAGACTAAACCCCGTTTCTGTGGAACTTTGGTTCAATTTGGCGGGGTAGCGACCCGTGGTCTTCGGACCGTTTGTGGAGCTTTGGCTCAATATTTATGGTTAGCGACCATGGAATAGCGTTCCGTTTGTGATACACGTGTTGGTGAGTTTTCATGCTCCCGTTTGTGATAGGCCTCCCCCTTTGTGATTTCTGGATTTCTATTTGATGATTTCTAGAATTTGTGTTTCACCTCTTTATGCGATTGGCAATGATATGTTTGTCAATATTTGTAGTTTGGTGAATAACATAAAGAATATGATATTCTTTTTGGGTGCTTTGAGATTTTTGGAGATAGTGTATGATTTTGTTGTCGTTTTTATATCATATTTGTTCTAGTATGACAATACATTCTTATTATATCTCTGCTTATATCTCATTCCTTTATCTGATATTTATAGCTAGACTGATCCGTTTATTATTTTCTTATTAAATAATACTCGGGTCAGACCGAGATGTTACAGGTGCTTCTACTTGACTCCTTATCTGGGATCATCTTCTGACTTTTGTCTAACTACATTACGTTTGTAGTTTTTGTTGTTATACATTCGAGATATAGACTCCATGAAGTATACTTATTCTTTTTTCTAGCACTTGTATCTATTCTTTTGTGATATTGTGGATCTTATATGACCACTACTTTGATGTACACTTTTATGTGTTATATTCATATCTGTTTCCGCCTTTGAGATATGAACATCTGTGACTGATTTGTGTTACGTTTATTTCTGTATTTGTTTCCAAGGTTCACTTAGCCACTGTGTGGTAGCATTGAGTTTGTATCGGTATGTCGTATTTCCTCTTGAAATGAAATGCAGGTTATACTATCTGACATATCGATGCTCGCACAAGGCAATTGCACAGATGGTCGCTCCTCAACAGCCTTATTCTTCGCGCTAGTCGACAGCATTACCCAATAGTGTTCTTGGCTAGCGTGAGCATAGAGGTGGGGCGTCACAGCTTGGTATCAGAGCCAAACTTCAGAACAATATAGAATAATCTAGCAAGGATCATTGTCCTAAGTCTTTCTTAGGAATCGTGCCATAGGATTTAATTCGAGTCTTCGTACCGTTCTATCCTATTTCTTTTTATGATGCCTTGTTTTATCAACCAAGTATGTTTGATATTCATTATGAGATTAACCCTTTTCCTCTTTTCTTTCTTTCTTAAAGAAGAGAAATGGTTAGACCTGGCCGCCCCAGCGCCGGTCAATCTAGTGCTAGTCCCCAAGATGGAGTATTCATGTCTGCTCAGCAACTTCTAGACCTTGTGAGAAATGCTCAAGCTACCGGACCTATTCCGGAGCCTACTCACCCTAAATCTGGGTTTGCATGCTTGTGCAGTGACTACACCAATTTGGGTGGAAAGCCATTCAAAGTTTCCGAGAGCATTATAGAAGTCCAGGCTTGGCTTCGAACATGCGACCGCATCTTTTCTCGCATGAATCTTATTGATCTTCATCGAGTCCAAGTGGCTTCTAGTATGCTCCAAGAAAGAGCATTAGACTGGTATGAGCTTCTGATCTCCGAAATTATTGAAGCGGATCTTACTTGGGAGCAATTGCGGGAAAGGTTCGAGTTGAAATTCGTGCCGGAAGCTGAGAAAGTATCTTTAGCCCGACGCTTCATTGACCTTGTTCAAGGCGAATCTTCTGTGACGGACTACGTTGCATCTTTCGAATCTCTCTCAAAATATGGGGTCGAGTACATTAATACCCCATTGAAGAAAAACCAGAGATTTGTTTATGGCTTGAACAAGAGACTCAAAAAGTCGTTACTTCTGAAATTAGAAGTTTCTTTTGATCAACTTGTTGATATTGCTCTTCGACTCGAAGAGGCTGATAAAGATAGTGATGCTGAGGTCAAACCAAACATCAACAAGAAGAGACCTTTCAAATTCAAGCCTAATTCCAACAAAAAGGGAAAGCAAACAACTTCGATAGCAAATACTCCTAACCCTCGCCGCGGAGAATGTTACAATTGTGGTTCCAAGGACCACTATGCAAACAAGTGCCCGAAGTCTCTTTCTTGCCGCTATTGCAAGAGTCCGGGTCATACTATATCTTTGTGTCCCAAACTTCAAGGCAAGAAGGAGGGCAAGTTAAATGTTGTACAAGTCCCTGCTAACACTTCTCGTGGTCAAGGTATTTCTCATTCTACCCTTGATGGCATTATTATATTTCATGATCTCTCTATTCGAGTTCTTTTTGATACGGGTGCATCTCACTCTTTTATATCAAAAGAACTTGTTGATGCTTTATCTTTGGATGTTATTGGCTTGATGACTTCTTTGAGAATTGCGAATCCGGTTGGTGGATCCGCAACCCTCAGTTTACTTTGTAAAGATGTCGAAATTATTTTGTGTGATTACTCTTTCCGTGCCGATTTGCATGTTATGCGTTATTTAGGTTTCGGAATGATTTTGGGAATGGATTGGCTTAACCGTTATGAAGCCTATATTCTATGTCCTGAACGTACTATATATCTTCGGCATCCTCAATCTGTTAAGCAGATTTCTCTCGTTCTTAAAGATTCAGATTCCAATTCGAAAGCATCCTTGTATTCTCTAAATCCTCATGATGACGATAATGATGATGAGGAAGATGTCATTTCTCTCATTCACATTGTTTGTGAATTTCCCGACATATTTGAGCCCGTTCTAGGATTACCACCTAAGCGAGCAATCGAGTTCCGAATTAGTCTAATCCCTGGAGCTCTACCTATTACTCGTCCTCCTTATCGTATGTCCAATAAAGAAAGTGAGGAGATGCGCTAACAATTATCCGAATTGGAAGTAAAGCAATTTATTCAATCTAGTTCCTCTCCATGGGGAGCTTCGGCTATTTTTGTGAAGAAATCTGATGGTACACTTAGGCTTTGTGTTGACTACCGCAAGCTTAATGATCTCACCATCAAGAATAAATATCCCTTACCTCGGATTGATGATTTATTCGATCATCTTAGTGGTGCTAAAGTCTTTTCGCAGTTAGACTTAACAACCGGTTTTCATCAGCTCCGTATTTCAGAGGATAGCATTCCTTTGACATCGTTCCGTACTCGTTATGGATCTTATGAATGGCTTGTTATGCCATTTGGTTTGACGAATGCTCCAACTTATTTCGTTGACCTTATGAATCGAGTTTTCAAAGACTTCCTCGATCGATTTGTTCTCATCTTTATAGATGATATTCTTATTTATTCTAAAATCGAGGAAGATCATGAAAATCATCTTCGGATTGTGTTGGAAACTCTTAGGAGCAACTAATTGAAAGCAAAATTTTCTAAATGCCACTTTTGGCAATCTCGTGTGAAATTTTTGGGGCATATTATTTCTGAATCCGGAATTTCCGTGGATCCTTCAAAGATTGAAGCGATTCAAAATTGGAAGAGACCGGAGAGTGTGACGGGAATTCGTAGATTTCTCGGATTGGCAGGCTATTACCGTCGGTTCATAAAAGACTTTTCTAAAATTTCCGTACCTCTTACTAGTTTGACAAAGAAGGGAATTAAATACATTTGGTCAGACAAATGTAAAGCTTCATTTCAAAAATTAAAAGAACTTCTTTCCGATGCTCCTATTCTTGTGATTCCCGATGGGAACCAAGATTTTATTGTTTATACCGATGCTAGTCGCGTTGGTTTGGGTGTTGTTCTTATGCAAAGGGAACGTGTTATCGCTTATGCTTCTAGGCAATTAAAGCCTGCCGAGACAAGATATGCCACTCATGATTTAGAGCTCACGGTTATTGTTTTCGCCCTTAGAATTTGGCGTCATTATCTTTTGGGAGAGAAATTTGTTCTCTACACCGATCATAAATCATTGAAGTATTTATTTTCTCAAAAGGAACTTAATTTGCATCAACAACGTTGGCTCGAGTTCCTTGCATCTTATGATCTTGATATTCTTTATACTCCCGGAAAAGGAAATCTTGTTGCCGATGCCCTTAGTCATAAGCAACGAGCGATTGTTTCCATGATGATATCCGAATGGAATGATCTCGAGACTTTGTCCACTTGTGAGATTCGAGATCGTGAATCCGATTTATGTTCATCTCTCATTTTGTGTAGCCTTGAAGCTTATCCTTCTCTTTTAGACCGCATTCTTGAAGCTCAAAAGCATGATCCCGAATTGGTTCTTCTTGGCCAAAGTTGTAGGGATAAAATTGATATTGAAGGTTTAATAGACTTTGATATTGATGCCCGTGGCGGTATTCGAAAATTTGGTAGACTCATTGTGCCAAATATTATTAATCTTCGTAAAGACATTTTAGAAGATTCTCATCGGTCTAAATTTACCATTCATCCCGGTAGTAGTAAAATGTACGCGAATATGAAGCGACTTTACTATAGGGATGGAATGAAATCTGATATTGCTAACTTTGTTAAGCGTTGCATGACTTGCCAACTTGTAAAGGCCGAGCATCGAAGTCCCGGTGGGTTATTGCAACCTTTGGAAATTCCAATATGGAAGTGGGATCAAATTTCCATGGACTTTATTGATGGTCTTCCCCGTTCTCGTTCGGGCCATGATAGCCTATGGGTGATAGTTGATAGACTTACAAAATCTGCCCATTTTATTCCCGTTCGGTCCAATCGGACCGTACCTCTTTTGGCCAAACTATTTGTCAAGGAAATTGTTAAATTGCATGGAGTTCCTACTTCTATTGTTAGCGATCGTGATCCATTGTTTACTAGTGGATTTTGGAAAGGTCTTCAAAAAGCTTTGGGAACAAAGCTTAATTTTAGCATCGCTTATCATCCTCAGTCCGATGGACAAACGGAGCGGGTGAATCAAACTCTTGAAGGTCTTCTTCGAGCTTGTGTTCTTGATTTTGGTGGAAGTTGGAAAGATCATACTTCTCTTGTTGAATTTTCCTATAACAATAGCTTCCAATCTAGTATTGGTATGGCACCTTTCGAGGCACTTTACGGAAGGCCATGCCGATCTCCTTCGTGTTGGCTTGAAGCCGATGAGAAGCTGGTTTTAGGTCCAGATTTTATTCGTGATGCCACAGAAAAGATTGATCTTATTCGTCATAGGATGAAAGAAGCTCAAAGTAGACAAAAATCCTATGCCGATAATCGACGAAGGAAATTAGAATTTTCTGTGGGAGATTTTGTGTTCATTCGTGTTTCACCTAAGAAGGGTGGTGTGCGTTTCAGTCGATAAGGAAAATTAGCACCTCGATATATTGTCCCATTTCCCATCACTGAACACATTGGTTCTATGGCTTATCGCCTTTTATTACCGGCTCAGTTTTCTGCTATTCATGATGTGTTTCACGTTTCTCAACTACGGAAATGCCTTCGAGATTCCGATTCTATTCTTGAGCCCGATGTTAATGAAGAAATTGAAGTTTCGCCTAGTTTGACTTATGAGCAACATCATATCCGTATCATTACTTCGGAGATTAAACGCCTCCGAAATAAAGATGTTCCTCTTATGAAAGTTCAGTGGTCCTCAAATCCTAAGAATTGCTCTTGGGAATCCAGAGAATTCATCGAGCGAACACATCCAGACTTGCTCTCTCGTGCTCTTTGAGGTGAACTTCTTATTTCAAATTTCTTCTTTTTGTGTTGGTATGCTTTTGTTGTTGTTACTTCTTATTTGTTTCTTAAAGATTGCGAGGACGCAATTTCTTTAAGGAGGGGGGTCTGTAACAACCCGCATATTTTACGATTGAATATTTAAATATTTTATTCAAATATAAAATCGTTAATCGGATTAAAGTCCGAAAAGCTACTTTTTGTAAACAGTCGAATTGGGACTCGAGACCACCTCCATTGAGTCCAAAATGACGTTTACGACTTTTTTGAGTATAAACATCGATATGTTTGGAGTCGAGTAAAAATTATGACTTTTTCACTTTGGGTTTGGGTTTCAGCCCCTTTAACCCAACTGAATACCCTATGCTCCACTCAAGCTCCTTCATTAATTCTCATTCTCCTTATATTCTCTAGCTAAAGCAGAAATGGTGGAAGAGATGGGAAATTAAAATCCTAACCCTAGTTTCCTTTGCAAATACAAATTCTTACTCCAAGTTCAAAGAAAAGCTTTGGTAAGAATCTCCTTCTTCTTCTCCAACTCATTCTCTCTGTATTTTCAGAAATTTCCTAAACCTAACTTAGGAAATGTTCTTCTTTTGAGCTTAGATTCAAGCTTCCTGAGTTGAGATTGAAGGGTGGTTGATCCTCCTTTGTTTTCAAGCTTCTTCCTCCTTGTTTTTGTGAAAAAGGTGAGATTTATATCTCACATCTATGTCTATATCTATCTTTGTTGTTAGGTATGAATTCCTAACATCTATTCATGATCATTTGCTTTTGATTTGAATTGATATGGTTGATTTACCAATTATTGAATTCGAAGTCCAACTTTTTGTGAAATCCTACAATGGATGTTTGGATATGTTGTTTGGGGTGTATCGAAGAGCTTATAAGGCCGGGTTGTCGTTCGGCGTAAATCCTTAGTCGTCGTTGCTTGCTCGATCGCTCCCGAATCGATTTGGCCATTATGGCCTAGGCAAATTGTTGCCTTTACCAGGAGTTCAGACATCTAGATACCAATGCCAGACGTCTGGTTTTGCCTCCTGGAGAAAAATAATACACGGCAGAAAAATAAAAAGGGCAGTGACTAATTTCAGACGTCTGAATTACCGTTCCAGACGTCTGAAAGGTTGTTTGACGTCTGATTTGTGATTTCAGACGTCTGGTTGGCTTTCTGGAATATTTTCAAAAACCAAAACCAGACGTCTGAAAGAATTTCAGACGTTTGATTTTAGGCTTCAGACGTCTGGATGGTTTTCTGGAATATTTCCAGAAACCAAAACCAAACGTTTGGAACAACCCCTCAGACGTCTGGAAATTACCAGTTTTGCCTATTTGCCTAATTTTGAGTAAAATTCCAATGTTGATCGATTTTTGTCGCTCCGATTAGTTGTTATCACTGTTATCATCTTTGATGACTTCTTTTTATGGATTTTTGGGAATATCCATTTGATGGATTTGATATCGATTTTTATGGTTTTGATTCACGTCGTCGAATGTGAATTATTGGTTGATCGATTGTTTCTACAATCGTTTTCTATGACTTGTCACTTCTAAATACGAAGGTTTCTATACTAGTAGTAAATATTCAAAATCTTTTACTAAAATGATTTCAACTCTATTTTTTATACAAAGCTCGTTTATAAAACCGTTTTCTAATCTATTAGTATATACAAACCTTTACCTCATTCGTATGAGAAAATCTAATTAAACGGCTTAGCAAAACAAGTGGTATGAAACGCTTGCGTTTACTTCGTCGGTTAATTTATGGACTTGTTTGATTGAAAATCTTGTGACAATTTTCGAGTGGAAATCTACAATTTGTTCGTAAATATTTAAGTTAAGCTAGTGGTTATGGGACATGAAGCTAAAATCATATATTTACTGGCTTAGTGTAATTCACACTTTATATTGATCAATGATGATCATTTTGTGATTTAGACTAGCGATGTGCGATGTCTATTTGTCTGCGAGGGAGACTAAACCCCATTTCTGTGGAACTTCGGTTCAATTTGGCGGGGTAGCGACCCGTGGTCTTCGGACTATTTGTGGAGCTTCGGCTCAATATTTATGGTTAGCGACCATGGAATAGCGTTCCGTTTGTGATACACGTGTTGGTGAGTTTTCATGCTCCCGTTTGTGATAGGCCTCCCCTTTTGTGATTTCTGGATTTCTATTTGATGATTTCTAGAATTTGTGTTTCACCTCTTTATGTGATTGGCAATGATATGTTTGTCAATATTTGTAGTTTGGTGAATAACATAAAGAATATGATATTCTTTTTAGGTGCTTTGAGATTTTTGGAGATAGTGTATGATTTTGTTGTTGTTTTTATATCATATTTGTTCTAGTATGACAATATTGTTATCATACATTCTTATTATATCTCTGCTTATATCTCATTCCTTTATCTGATATTTATAGCTAGACTGATCCGTTTATTATTTTCTTATTAAATAATACTCGAGTCAGACCGAGATGTTACAGGTGCTTCTACTTGACTCCTTATCTGGGATCATCTTCTGACTTTTGTCTAACTACATTACGTTCGTAGTTTTTGTTGTTATACATTCGAGATATAGACTCCATGATGTATACTTATTCTTTTGTCTAGCACTTGTATCTATTCTTTTGTGATATTGTGGATCTTATATGACCACTACTCTGATGTACACTTTTATGTGTTATATTCATATCTGTTTCCACCTTTGAGATATGAACATCTGTGACTGATTTGTGTTACGTTTATTTTTGTATTTGTTTCCGAGGTCCACTTAGCCATAGTGTGGTAGCTTTGAGTTTGTATCAGTATGTCGAATTTCCTCTTGAAATGAAATGCAGGTTATACTATCTGACATATCGATGCTCGCACAAGGCAATTGCACAGATGGTCGCTCCTCAACAGCCTTATTCTTCGCGCTAGTCGACAGCATTACCCAGTAGTGTTCTTGGCTAGCGTGAGCATAGAGGTGGAGCGTCACAATCTCTCTCTCCACTCCTCTCTCTTCACATGGTATGGCTAAAATTACATGTCATCAAATGGTATAAATTTCCCATAAATCACTTCATTCAACTATCTTTTATTTAAACACATTTATAATTACATCGATATCGTATATCAGTGCGCACAAATAAAACTTTTGTAAATGCATTCAAACAATTACAAAGAACTCTCAAACTTAAACTAAATTAAATAATAATTAATATTTATCAAATATTAATTAGTTTAATTAATTTACAACATTTTATAAATTAATTAACTCATGTAGTTTTTCGCATGTTATAATTCGATATCAACGTTCACATGTCACCTTAGCTTGTGGTGTGACATGTTGGCTGAATTTATCACTTACACATCCTTTTGTAAAATCTAATTTTACTTATTATAAGCAGTACCTAATAGTGACGATTATTTACACCAATTTTTTTCATCAAAACTGTATCACTTCAGACTTATGGAATTTGGTAATCATCAAAATTCCAATGTTGTCCATGTTCAACTTTATAGTCCAAACATAAAGTCCTTGGTTCAATAATAACAATTATTATTAACCGAATATTCTGGCTAGAGATTTTCACTTTGAGTGGACTTCAGTTGACCGTGATATATTGACTCTATATAATTGAGGAGACGAATTCTCTCTTGAATAGTGTTTCACTTCCAAACACGACCCAATTATAGTCATTTGATCGACGTTGTGCTACGATTTAACTATAATCAAAGCAGAGCTTTTATTGAAGATCAATTGTATTCTCGAGTCAAGTGAAGTATGTAAGTTAGTCACTTCGATATTTTCTATTTGACCTTTGTTATATTACCAACAAAAAATTGTCGAATGAGTCATTCTAAGTTATCCAATAACTATCAGTCATAACCCCTTGGTGCCACCAGCATCCACTAATAACACACTACCCAATATTTAGAGAGCATTACATACTCTAGTTTCAACGGATGCATCGATGTCAGTCTCGATACATCTTGATTAGGAATATTTAAAATGACATGCTTGTCATATTGTGATATAATACTCATTGTTACAACTATTTGTAATTTCTATTACAAACACATCATTTATGAAATTTTTGATATATACATATATATAGTTAAATTAAATAATTAATTATTTATAACATTTTATAACAAATATATAACAAAAAGGAAACCCCTTTTATTTTGGACAAGATTAGTGATATAGTTAGCTTTATGTAACAAATTACATAATTTCTCCTAGGAAATACCCCTAACTCTATCAGAACGGTCGTGTTCATAATACATAAGATCTCGACGAAATTGGTTCATTAGAGCCGAGCAAATAAACAATAGTGCATAATCATGTGTTCAGTATGATTAAATACGATGATAATTTTATTGCATAGAAAACAATAAAGACCATGGACTAAACATCAATCTAGGAATTTGTCAGTTTCGATCAGCTTAGTTAAGTGCCACCTGGTTGATATTCTTAAAATGTTAAGAATACTGAATGTATTTTTGTAAAGAATTTGGTGCAGTCTTGTACTATAATTACTTTTTGAATGGTCCAACTAGGGTTGGGCATTAATCCCACCGACATACGGAAATGGACTGCACCAAACAACTAAAATGGTCTGGTAGACTGCATCGTACTGTCTAATTAAACCAAATATCTAAAATCAGACCAATCCAATTAAATATGGTGTTGTTGTGGTTTTAATGATTGAACCAACCACATCAATCTTGACCGGACCACTTGGTAGTATTCAAATATTTTGATAAGACTTTGTATCTATTCTACTTAAAATTGCTAAATATAATAAGTATATGAGTGTTTGAACTTCATACGATTAAGAAACGAACCATTTTAACATATGAGATATATAAAGATACACACCATACACATTATTTAGAAACGAATGCGTCTTTTGTTTGAATTCGCTAGAGTGTTTCACTAATATTCTTTTTGTTTGTTCATTAATTATTTTCAAACAAATGTAATATGGGTTTAAACTGAATCAAACTGGAACCGGACCATAATATCACAAAACCGGTCTGAAACCGGACCGTATTAAGTACTATGGTTATTGATTTTAACTAACCATATAATGCAGTGCGGAAATGGTTTGGACTCCAAATTAGACCAAACCGACCCACACCACCCTAAGATTCGACCATTTGGAAAAGAAAGTGAATGTTCAAGAGTACTTGTAAAATAGGCATGGTTGGGGGTGAGAAAGTGAATCGTCGCCTCTACTTCTTGAAGAGACATCAGATGCAAGAATTGTGTAAAATTTAGTAAGATACTTATGTGGAATAAGGAATGTGGTTTTCATTCCAAATGTATCTTACTATAGAAAAATGTTTTCTATAAAAGATATTTCCATAATTTTAAGATATTTGATCTAAAATTATTGAGTGTAAACTAGTTACAGTGGATGAAATAAATAGTCATAATAAGTGGTTGAATGGATCTTCGTATTATTCATGTGCTATTATTGTAATGGAAAAAATATTGGAAGCATACCATATGACGCTATTAGTGGATGCATCCATATACGAAAGATTTTTTTCGTATATATAACAAGTATTATTTATAAAATAGTAACTATTTTAGGTATTAATTGAAAATAAATAGAGTTTTATTTTGTTATGAATATTATGAATATTCATTATAAAATAAACCTTAATGGTATTTATTTTCATAACATTAGTGATGCATTAGCAATAGAATACATGAAGTATCTAAAATATTTAATAATCATTATGGAATTATAAACTAGGCCATATTGAGAAATAGTTCTTTGATCATATGATTATAAATCAAATGACACTGGTGAATTGTATCTCAAGCGATTAAGGGAAAAGTGCCCATTCAGTGGAAGTGCCAAAAGAGTTAATGAACTCCTTGGATTGACACATACTGATGTATGCAGCCCAATGCCAATTGATACCAGAATGGATCCACTTACTTTGTTAAATTTACCGATGTATTGTCACAAACATGAACATATGTATTTGATACACAAGTAGTATATATTTGATAAGTACATACAATTTAAATCAGAAGTATAAAACATATCATGCAGAGGAAATAAAACCGTAGGATTTGATTTAATATGGGAGTATACTGGAAAGAGTTCCAAAAGAACCTAAAAAATGAATAAATTCAGTCTCAAAGTCACTCTTCTGAGATAAGTAGTAATCGACTTTGTTAGATAAAGTACGCTTGATGATGAGCGATGTGATAGAGTTAAGGGTATGTCCTAGGGGCAATCATATAATTTGTTACATGTATCTAACCCAATAACCAATCTTGTTCATAACAAATGTTTTGATATCAATTATGTACTTTATTATATTGTGATATAAATAATTAAGTAATTAATTTAAAGTATATTAAATAGAAAATACTTAAATGGTATGTTATGTGATGGTAATTACAATGCGTTGTAATCATAAGAATTTTATGTTGGGATTGGACCAGCCCGCAGTGGAGTAATTGGGAAAATTTCAATTTTTTCACCTATTTAGATCTTTAATAGGCCTACATAGTCTAATTTATTTTGAATAATTCTAAATTTTCAGTTAAATAAAACCAATATTTCATTTGAATTTATAAACAAAGTTTTATTTTATATATAATTTGTATTATGATATATATACGTGTGTATCATTTATACATATGTGTATATGTGCACATGCAACATAACAATGTGTATATGGTTTGACATGCCCATATATAGTGTTGAGATTTACACCGCAGCAGACGGGTTAGCCCCTCTTGTATTCGATTCACTGTCTGAATGTGTATATGTCTGCATCATAATAATAAGTAAATATATAATACAAATATAAATACATATATTAAATGTTATGTATATAAAATTTATGTATAAAACATTTATACAAATTATATTCATATGTATATATATGTATGTAAATATATATATATATATATATATACATAAAATAATTAAATAAACTAAATATTTGTTCATAAAATATTTTTAACGTATGCATATGTTATATAATATGAAAGCCATACATGATTTATTAAAATAATATTTTATTTATTTTAAATTAATTTATAGTACATATAAATATATATAATTAAATATAAATATATAATATAAATAATAAAATTAATATTTTTAAATTATATTTCTACAAATTTTTCTCTTGACCATATATATATATATATATTCGATTTTTGAATTTTAATACATTTTAAAATTAAAATCATGTAAAAATTAAAATAAAAAATAAAAGATATTATTTTTGAAAGCTTTATGTATAATATATGTTATGTAATATTTTTATGCAAAATTTTATTATTTGTAATATATATATATATATATTAAATTACATAAACAACTTTAGGTTAAATAAATAATTAAATATATTTATTCAATTTTTTTTTTAATTTTCCACTGAATACATATTATAAATGAATGATTTTTTGAAAAATATAAAACATATGATATATAATACTAATCTTTTAAATTTGGATTTTGATTAATTAAATCATTTAGTAATATTATTTATATATAAATTTTTTTGATTTGTAGGCCATGAGCATCTAATAAGCAAGCATACAAAAATAATTTTAATTTTAATTTTAATTTTATATAGTTATAATAATATACACAATCAAGTAACTTGTGACAGCTCTTCGATATACAAGATTCATAATATAATCTTACATCATATTATATAAATAATATATATAAATACGATATAACAAAATAAAAAAGAGAATTTCCTTTACCAAATATCTTGCATACGCGTTGAAACTTTGAATTGATCCCGTTGAATCCATTCACAAATCAGAAGTTACTAACTCCCGAACTGCCTTACCACTGACGGTCAAATCGAATAAGTTTTGATGTAAATTTGTACTTGGATTTTTTCGGTTTAGAGAGGATGATTGTTGGCCAAAAATATCAGATAAAGAGAGGAGAATAAAAACGTATAAAAAATGATGTAAAGAGGTGGCATAAAAATAGGAAGTCAAGAGAGTGAAGTGTGGATCTTATTCTCATGTCTCTCTTACTATTTACACCCTTTTAACCATTCAAACTCCTCTCTGTTTACTATCATATGGCCAGCCTATTCATGCACTTCTACAGTCGAAAATAACATGCCCATATAGGCCTTAAACCTGGTCCAAGTTTGAACAATATTCAGTGCAATTTTAAATCTTATTTAAATGCATACTGATATCATATATCGATCAGTATACTTATAACTAAAAACACTCTGTTTATCATTATCCAAAATACATCAAATAAAATTTTATAATTAAAATTTCATAGGTATTAATTAACTTATAAATTAATTAAGTTAGGTGATAAAAGGATTATTCAACGTTTCGATTGTGTAAGTCTTTGGTGTAAATTTGGTCAGTGACTAAAATTGAACATTTCAAATATTAATGTCCACACGTCACATGGCAAGTAGTGTGACATTATGGTCCAATTTATCACTTACATGGTTTCAGTAAAACCAACTTTTACTTTATTAAGCATTATCTGGTAGTGAAAATTGTTTACACCAATTCTCTTCAACAGAATTATATCACTTTGAACTTATGGAATTTGGTAATGGTCAAAATTATAATATCGTCCATATTCAACTCTATAGTCCAAACATCATACCCTTGGTTTAATAATAACAATTGATTTTAATCGAACTACTCTGGTCAGAGATTTTGACTTTGAGTTAACTTTAGTTGACCATGATACTAATCTCATATAACCGAGTAGAAAAATTCTCTCTTGAATAGTGTTTCACTTCCAATAGTTCCACTCGGCCTAACTATAATCATTCGATGGATGTTGTGTCATGATTTGACTATAATCAAAGTGGAGCTTTCATATTGAAGATTGATAGTACATTCAAGTCAAGAGAACTATGTAAATTAGTAACATCGATATTTTTTGCTTGACTTTAGTTATATTAACCAACATAAAACTATCATGTGAGTCATTCCATAGTTATCCAATAACTATAAGTACGTAACCCCTTATTGCCTCCAAAAGTCATGAGTAATACACTATCTAACATTTGGAGAGCGTTACATACTCTAGTCTCAATGGATGCATCAATATCCAGTCTCGATGCATCATGGCTACGATTTTTAAACTGATGTGTTTATTATATTGTGATAAAATACTCATGATTCCAATTATTTGTAATTACTGTCACAAACACACCATTTATGGACTTTTTGTTAAATATATTTTAATTAAACATTTAATTATTTATAACAATCATAACCAATATATAACAGATTGAAAATACCTTTAATAAGAAAGAGAATTGACTATAGAGTAAATAATTTATAATAAATTACAGAATTTCTCCTAGTGTATTGACCTGAAAATTTCATCACCTTGATTTTAAAAATATTTAGTTGATTTCAAATATTCGATTTGTGATTTTAAAATAAAAGAATATCAATTTTGAAATAAAATGACCTAATTTCAAATGAAATTTTTTTATTTGAATATATAGAAATTTTCCCATAATTTTTATTTTAGAAAATAATTAAATTTCCGATTGATGTATTTTACGTCGAACGTTAGTGTTTTCAAAATTTAACAGAATTCAATAACCAGGGTGGTTATTATTGTTTGGAGATCGCATTACATGGTTGTATGCAATCGTATTCTATTATCGCAGCCTTACACGAAAATAGTATCGTGTAGCGGTCACACGAACACACCCAAATTCAAAATCAAACCAAGTCTACACACAGACACACAGGGTACTCAGCCTATCTCTACCACCTATATTTCTCACTTATCCTTGGCCGTGCTTTCTTATACGTTTATACACAATACACACCCTTCCCCTTCATAATGCCTGCCCCTCTCCCCTTGATCTTAGCCTTGATCCTTGCCTTAAAGGGAGGATCTTGTTGGGTATGTTGGAATAAATATAGAGAAACTTATCATTTCCTAGTTCTTCCTAACATGGGTTTTTTCAATTGTTCATCTCAGTCAAGTTCAAAAATAATGAAAACTTAACTCCTGCTCCACTTCAAACATTACTACCTCTCAAACTGTCAACATTTAGCTGAAGCCTCCAACATAGAAGTTGTCCGTCTTGGTCTCAACAATTTTTAAAAATTGAACACTATGGATTTCTTCAAGCGATGACCAAGATATCGTCATTTATCATAAAAGGGGAAATGTTGTTCACAAACTTTGAAAAATAAATTCTCCTAATCCGAGAAGAACTAGACACCGCCGTTTGCGTCATGAGTTCGTATTGAAGAGTGGTATTTTTGGTGTGAATTTAGCGCGATTCTCTAATGATGATTTACGACGATTGAAAGCTATGATTGCGTTTAATCGGGGATGGACGTGATGATAGGCGAATTCGAGCTTGGTTTGGAGTTCGTGGTGGAGAGGTGCTTCGAGCAGCATATTTTGGTGGTGATCGATGCTAAAATTTGTTGTGCATTTTTGCCTAGGGGGTTTCGTTCGGTCGGAGTTAGCTATGGGGGATCGGAGGGGTGGACGAGGTTGCCGATGTGACAAGCTCAAGGAGTGGCACTTGTGTAACGTCCCGATATTTTCAACCATTCACATCCACAGATGTCGGACTTGAATTGCTCAAAATATCAGACTGTTAATTTATATTTGGCAAAACTCAGCATATACAGTAAATAAAATAATCATAGAATCAGAGACACAAAGTATTATAACAGAATGCAGCGGAAACAAGAGAATAGTAGTTCATGAAGCTACCATTTATATATAATATAGTAAAACAAAATACAACAGAAGTCTCGAATACACGGGAGTCTCGATACAATAATCAAATCTGAATACAACACTAGAATCAACTGAATATCTGAAAGCTGAATCGATAGTTGGATCTCCAAGCGAAGCTCCAAACTCCAAAGGTGAGTCTCAAATGTTGTATCACTCTGTCTGACCCGAGTGTAAAACAAAACACAAAACACTCGAGTCACGATTAACATTCTTATATCAATAAATCCAACTCAAGTGAAATATCAACTGAAATACAAATATCTCAAAGGATGTTTGGGATAACCATCCTCTAAGAATTCGTGGAACTATCTACTATGTAGAAATATATGCTATTAACATCCAAACGTCATTATAACACTGTGGTCATTCCAAAATAATCTATACTTCAAAACCAAAATATCATTTCCATTTCAAATATATATTTTCCAAATTATAGCACTTTCGAAAAGCTAAATTGATAATTTCATATATATATATATCATTTTAACTTCATTATTATTTAGTTTTGAAATATTCACTTAATAAATCCATTATCATTTAAATAAACGCCAAATTACAAAATAAACTAAATATTTCTCCAATTTATTTAAACTTGACATATCCATTTAATCACTTTAAATCGGAATCCAGTTACAAAATCATATCTTAAAATCCTCAAATTCAATATGTAACAACCCGATATTTTCAACCATTCGCATCCATTATAAGTGTATAGGTAGACACTCATGCCGGAATTGAATTGCTCAAAATACCGCGTTGTAAATAAAAATTTGGCAAATCTCAGAATATACAGTAAATAAATATAATCACAGATCACAGACACAGAGTAAAATAATGCAGCGGAAGTAAAAGAAATAGTAGTTCATGAAGCTACTATATAAATATATCAGAGTTACATAAGATATAACAGAAGAAATAGAATACAACAAAAGTCTCAATATAATAACCAAGTACAAGCTGAGTAGAACAACGGAATTGAAATAGATAGGACATGACAAGCAGATAATCTCCAGCGATACAAATCTCCAAGAGAGTGGAAATCCAAATCTGTGAATAACTCAGGCTGACCCGAGCGTAAAGCAAAACACAAAAAACTCGAGTCAGGAAAATATATACTTATATAATGTAAACCAACTCAAGCGAACTATAATAAGGGTACAAGTAACTTAGAAGATGCTTGGGACCGCCCATCCTCTAAGGATCCGTTAAAATATCTACTATGTAGTAATATTCGCTATTATAATAGTGTCTAAATAAGTAAAGTATAATCATATAGAAAATAGCGTTAAGGGGATGGAGAACCTTAACGCGGTCGGATCTTAAAATCATAATCGTAGTAAAGCTCGATATGGTAGGTGACACGGCACAACTAGGCAATGCCAGGGTAGATATACCAATTACGCACACGGACTGATGGATACGCATAGCAGCCACTACCGTTCCACCTCGAACAACACTCCCAAATCGAAGGATGGCCATCTAATCAATCACAAGTAAGAGTATAATATCGAAGAAATGTGTCCGAGAAGAGGTGCTACCTCACTGGTCCGAGATCGCTCCTGTTTTAGCCACCTTATGCCAACTCACGGGAGTTGGGTCCACGTAACATACCTTAAGAACGTCGCCACCATCCTACTTCATTCTGGAATCTCCACCGCGTACACGGTTGTCAAAGTGGTTTTTGGTATCGACAGAGAGTATGTCCATATCCGATCCCGGTCTCTTTGCCAACCAATCGTTATTATAACCCGTGGTTATAACTTTTAAAAACAATACTTTACTTCAAAATAAAATATCATTTCAAACCATATCTTTATCAAAATAAAGATTAAATCAATTCCAAACCATTTCCATATATTTAAATTTTCATATCATTTCAAAACTTCATTTTCAAATCATTTTAATATTCCAAAGATCATTTGAGTTCAAATCTAAATATTCAACTTTAAATACCTTTTAAATTTAAAGGTATACTTCATTTATTATCATTTCAAGTCACCTTTTAAATCGTTTATATTCCAATCAAATAATTCATTTAAACCTTTTAAAAGTGTAATTATTATATTTTCAAATCAAGTATTCAATTTCCAAAGTTTCAAACCATTCTGAGTTCGTTTACTAAGTCAAAAACCCTAATTATTAAAATTTCAGCATTTCACAGCATTTAAAAACAACTGCTATAGGTTATATTTGAAAACATTTTTAATTCAGCAAAGACAGCACTTAAAACTGCTGTTAAAACTCAGTTTTAGTTGAATTATAGTTCAAAACAGAAAAGACAGCATATCAGAGTGCTGCGGTAGTTCAGATTTCAAAACAAGGGTTAAATTTGGTTTCAGCAAAGACTGCAGACCATTATAGCATTTCCAGAGAATGCTATAATAGGCCTGAGTTCAATATTAACCTATAAGTTCAACTACAACATTTCAGAAATGCTGTAATAGCTCTTTTTACACAATTTTAGTTCAAAACAGAATCTATAGCATTTCTGAATGCTATTAAAAGTAGATTTCAGGTGTTAGTGTATTTCCAGCAATTAAATAACTTCAATTTAAAACACATAAACATTTTAAAAATCATATTTTAACGTTTAAAATGTTCATTTACATATCATTTAACATATATCTTTTTCACAATAAATTTCTTATAATTAAATCCAATTTACTTAATAAGTTTAAGTGTAAAAGTTCCAATTCTTCACATTTCAACAAATAGACTTAACACTTCAAATTTAAATTACCATTTCACAATTTAACAAAATTTCCAATTTTATTTAATTAACTTAAACCTTTAAATAAAAACCAAATTTCACATTTCCTAGTCAGGTTATATTTTAAAAGATCACTTTTAAACATTCATTTATTTAACCACTTAAATTCATAGAAAAATCAATAATACTTTAATAAATCACTTAAATTCAAATTTAATCAAATTATCATATTTACCATTTCCAAATAAAATTTGATATCCATTTTATTTATATAACTTAAATATCATTTTTAACCAAAATTCCAAATTTCCAACTTAAGTTATATTTCAAAAATCCAGTTAAACCCTTCATTAATTACATTTTTAACACATGGAAAAAAAATCATAATTTCTTTATTTTAAAACATTTCAAAATCTATTTAAATCAAATTTCATAAATTTATAATTTTTTTAAAATACTTAAAAATATCCAAAACACTTTATAAAATAACCACGGGCCTGTATATAGTTTTCTAGCCTAGGTCAAGTGATACAGATATGTATCATTTCAATCCGCAGTTTAAAAAGAAAAATCCGGGTTCTATCATTTCAAACCCGCAATCCCAAGTTAAAATAAATTAAATAAAAACCATTCAGGCCTATCATTTAAGCCCATAACGATTTTCCCTATTCTAAAGTCCGTTCGGGTATGTATCATTTCAACCCATAGTGATTCTAGTCTACAGGGAACTTGCAATAGTGATAACTGATATAAATAACAGAATAACATTAAATAACAGTAACATATGATATAACAGGTGTAATAACAGGTGTGAACATCATATGATAATAATATAAGCATATGTAACATGATAATATATTTCTACAGATTCGCAGGGTGTCAATTTACTAGTTATATAGGTACATATTGTCTGGTGAGAATAACTCACATGTTTGTGCTGGAGATATCAAAACCAATGACACAATGGAAACAAAAGCACGATGAAAAGACTACGGACTTGAGTGGAGAGCGAATCCAATCTACAACTCTTGTGTACAACCCAAAACAAACAATCAAAACAGGAAAATTCAATACGACTTTAAAATGCAATAACATTGAAATAAAAGGAGATACGACTACGCAGTCTTTTGCTTTGCCTTCTCTATTGTTTGGTATGGCTTTGGGTTCTGATGTGGTTCAGATGTTGTCAAGTTTTGGATCAGGTTTGGGCCAACATAGCTCGGGTTCAAGGCAAGACAAGGTGGGGTTTGTACATGAGGAGGTGATGTGATTTTTGAAGGCAATTAGGTGATTTTTGTGCCAAAACAAGGTTTGGCCTTGGGAATTGTGCTCGGCCTTGGGTGAGTTATGACTGGACAGAGGTGGGGAGGGGTGTGTTGTGGTCAGGTCAGGGAGGTGGTGGTGGCTATGGTGGTGGTTGAGGTGGGTGAGCATGTAGAGGTCAATAAACATGGTTTTTAGGCATCTAGGTTGAAATTTGGGGGGGTTTTACCATCAAAATGGTTCGGCTATGGTCAGATCTGGTGGAGTGGGGGCTGGTGGTGGTCGGGAAGAGATGGAAGGAGGTGGTGGCAGTGGAATAGGGGTAGAGGCCGATCTCAATCAGGGAAGAAGGCAAGCAAAATAGCATAGAAAAAGAAGAAAAGTAGGAAGAAAGAGATGGAGGCCATTACCTAATTTTCTCTAGCCGTGAGAAACAAATGAAGATGGGATATTTTTTCACGTGAATGCCAAATGAGATGACGGCTACACTAGGGTTTTACATGGCTAGGAAATTAATTTTGAGGAGTTAAAGGAATTAAAGGATTTGGTAAATAAAAGGGCTTCCGTTTCAAAGCGTTAAACAACCCTTCACATTTCTTTCCTTATAAATCTTTATATAAACAAAATATTTCAGAAATACTATACAAACCGAAACTAAGTAAAGATATAAGAAAATAAATAATAAAATTTAAAGAAATTAGAAAAATAATAAAAGAAATTGCTTAAAATACAAAACAGTGTCCAGAAATTACAAATAAATCACCATTGACTTTGGAAAATTATTAACTTTATTTTAAAAATATTCTAAAACAAAATTTGAAATAAAAATGACTTTTAAAACATTTTCAAAGTGAAATAAATAATTAAATTTTTAATTAAATAGAATTTAAAATAAGAAAATAACTTAAAAATGCAAACTAGGCTTTAAAAATTAGAAATAAATTCAATACACTTTGGAAAAATCTTATTATCACTTTAAAAATATTTAAAAGACAAAATATATATAATATGGCATATGTATACAAATTAGAATAAGATATGACCAATAAAATATTATCTATATAGGTTAAAATAAACAATATTGTTAAATAAATCAATATACACACAATATTGTAAAAAGTATAACTTTCACAATTTAAATCCAATTTCAACGAAACGAAAAGCAGTATTCATGATATTTAATCTATTTTCATAATAAAAGATAAAATTTAAATTTTCAAATATTTAAAATTTAAATTTAAAAGTCAAGGTTTGACTATATTGACAAAATTCATATTTTCTGGAAATAATCAATTTATTTATGTTTGGAATTCTAATTGACATCAAAATTCAAATTTATATTTAAAATAACAAAATTTATTCTTTTTCATAAATAAAGCTTTTAAATCGGGAAATATCAATTTAAAAATAATTGTAAAATACAGGATTGTTACACTCTCCCCCACTCAAAAATTTTCGTCCCCGAAAATGAACGAGGTACGGGAAAGCACATAAAAAGATAGAATGAAATAGAATTAAGACAAGATGATAAGAAGATTGGAATTATACCTAATAACTATTGTTATAGGTAAGTTTAACAAGATGGAGGTGATCAAATCAAGAATATAAGCACGAAAAAATATCCTCTAGAGTCTGAATCACCCCTTTCACTTGACCGACGGTCTATGAATGGAAAAATAGTGTTCAGATCCAGATGAGTAACAAAGATTATCAAAGATTACAGAAAGATTTCTAAACAGAAAGATTATAGAAAGATGATTATACCAGTCTGTAGAAATGATGAGGGAAAATAAGGACAACCAAAAGATGGTTTGAAAAACAAAATAAATAATAATTTGAAACCATAATGCTTTGAAATCATAATACTTTGAAATCATAACAATTTAGAGGTGTTTATCATTTGGAAATCATACTACTAAAATCATAACACATTGGAAATGTTATTCTAAAAAAAACATAACACTTAGAAAAATCAAAACTCCTTTTAAAAAAAAATAATCTTCATTTAAACCATTTTAATTCAAGGTCAAATAATATTCATTTTAAAGTTGTAACATTTCTAAGTTCATTCAATTATAGAAATTTCCGAAACATTGTATTTTCAAAATAGCAGCACTTATAAAATGCTACAGTAGATATATTAGCATTTCAAATCAGTTTAATTTCAGAAATATTCATTTGGATATCATTTAACTTATGAATTTATTAAAACATACTTTTATGAATGGAATATCCCATTTCATAAATAGATATTCCTTTAATAAGTTACACTTAAAATTCCATTTGAAAACCAAATTCTCAATTATCAAATTTTAGTGATGTTAAAATACATTTTAACTATTTAAATCATTATTATTCTTTTTTTTAAGACATATCTATTTCATAAATAAAATATTTATCATAGCAAATATAACAATCAAATTTCTTTACACATTTATTCATTTAGACATCAATTAAACTATGATTTCAAGTTAAATAAACTTTATTACAAAATGTCCAATTCAAATGTATTTTATTTTATCTATTCAAAGATACATTATTTATTATACAACATATTCATTTCAGGAAATAACCTTTATTAAAATTCCTAGGTTAGACTTAAGGTTCCATTTTTAAATCAAATTGATTATTAAGTTATTTAAATAAAATCTTTTTAAAATTCCTTTTTCACTATTTACCTCTGTTAATCCTTTATAACTAAAATTTAAGTGTATAAAATTTATTATAACCACTCAAATTTTATTTATAAAATCCTTTTTATATTGTATATTATCCAATTACATTGTTAACTTCTAAAAAAATTTAAGGTAAGTTATATTTGAATGCAATTGTATTATACAAATAAAACTTTCCATTTCCATTATCTCAAGTTTGAATCATTTATTCAAAAAAATTTAATTTTTCTTTTTATAACTGAAATTATTCTTTAAGATGAAATTTAAGAATTAATTTTCCGATTTCCTTCAAACCAGTTAGAGATAAATAAATATATGTACATAATATGTCAAATCAATTTAAATCATATATCTATATATATTATAAATCAAATCATATTTAGAAATTCAAATCAATTAGATTTTCCAAAACAAAGCTGTAGCAAGACTACAGAACGGTCTCTTCACTTCGAAACTCAAAAATGAACGTCGATGATGCTGCAGTCATCACCGAAATTATTTTCCAGCGACAAAGAGAAGAGCACTTAATTTTTAAACTTTAAAATCCTTTAGAGACAAATTTTTATTCAAAAATACTTTAAATAATATATCCTTTTAAAACTTTAAACACAAGGTTTGAAACCATCAGAAATTAAATTCTCAAATTCTTGATTTAAATTCATTTCAGTTTCCAAAATAAATTTATAAACATCTATTTATAAATTCATTTATAGAATGATAAATCAAGTATTATCATTTCAAATAATCAATTTAAATCAATTTATTAAGTTCCATAATATTTACTTATATCAAAATTTATTTCATTAAACAATTTTTTTTTAAAATAATATTGTGTCAGTTTGTTCTATCAAAGTGTTTTAGAAATCCTATCGATAGCGTTGATCAGACGAATCGATCGGAAGCCCAAATCAACATCAACAACTCGAACGACACACTATATAAAACAAAACATAGATTTACAAGTACAATTCAAAATGTTTGGAGATATTTCGGAAACAAAACAAGATGATTAATTATCAACATATGAAGATGGATAAGCTTAGATAAATCGCGGGCAACCTTAACCGGGTCAACCGTGACTTAATGAATAAGATCAAATGTGTATTTTTTTCTGGGGTAAATCTACATCTGATCTCAAAAGATAGAGTTTGGAGTAATAAAAGATATTAGCATCTAAACCAAGGATAGATATAAATCTCTGGTGAATCGATGCTAATTTGTAAAGGAGTTTTTCCCTTTACCAGAATATTAGAATATTGGCGAGACAGCCAATTCACTATAAAGATCATTCGAAGTGGAGTTATGTGATACTCCAAAATCAAAAGAAGATGAATAGTGAGGGACAAGAATGAATTTTGAAACCGTAGGGAACGTTCCAAAAATTCAGAGGAAATTTGAATCAAGAGGAAAAGATTCAATCTCGAACAAAAGTGATTCTGTAAATAAATCTACTCCATATGCTGAGTTTTGCCTCAAAGCCAAAGCTCTGATACCAACTGTAACGACCCGATATTTTCAACCATTCGCATCCATTATAAGTGTATAGGTAGACACTCATGCCGGAATTGAATTGCTCAAAATACCGCGTTGTAAATAAAAATTTGGCAAATCTCAGAATATACAGTAAATAAATATAATCACAGATCACAGACACAGAGTAAAATAATGCAGCGGAAGTAAAAGAAATAGTAGTTCATGAAGCTACTATATAAATATATCAGAGTTACATAAGATATAACAGAAGAAATAGAATACAACAAAAGTCTCAATATAATAACCAAGTACAAGCTGAGTAGAACAACGGAATTGAAATAGATAGGACATGACAAGCAGATAATCTTCAGCGATTCAAATCTCCAAGAGAGTGGAAATCCAAATCTGTGAATAACTCAGGCTGACCCGAGCGTAAAGCAAAACACAAAACACTCGAGTCAGGAAAATATATACTTATATAATGTAAACCAACTCAAGCGAACTGTAATAAGGGTACAAGTAACTTAGAAGATGCTTGGGACCGCCCATCCTCTAAGGATCCGTTAAAATATCTACTATGTAGTAATATTCGCTATTATAATAGTGTCTAAATAAGTAAAGTATAATCATATAGAAAATAGCGTTAAGGGGATGGAGAACCTTAATGCGGTCGGATCTTAAAATCATAATCGTAGTAAAGCTCGATATGGTAGGTGACACGGCACAACTAGGCAATGCCAGGGTAGATATACCAATTACGCACACGGACTGATGGATACGCATAGCAGCCACTACCGTTCCACCTCGAACAACACTCCCAAATCGAAGGATGGCCATCTAATCAATCACAAGTAAGAGTATAATATCGAAGAAATGTGTCCGAGAAGAGGTGCTACCTCATTGGTCCGAGATCGCTCCTGTTTTAGCCACCTTATGCCAACTCACGGGAGTTGGGTCCACGTAACATACCTTAAGAACGTCGCCACCATCCTACTTCATTTTGGAATCTCCACCGCGTACACGGTTGTCAAAGTGGTTTTTGGTATCGACAGAGAGTATGTCCATATCCGATCCCGGTCTCTTTGCCAACCAATTGTTATTATAACCCGTGGTTATAACTTTTAAAAACAATACTTTACTTCAAAATAAAATATCATTTCAAACCATATCTTTATCAAAATAAAGATTAAATCAATTCCAAACCATCTCCATATATTTAAATTTTCATATCATTTCAAAACTTCATTTTCAAATCATTTTAATATTCCAAATATCATTTGAGTTCAAATCTAAATATTCAACTTTAAATACCTTTTAAATTTAAAGGTATACTTCATTTATTATCATTTCAAGTCACCTTTTAAATCGTTTATATTCCAATCAAATAATTCATTTAAACCTTTTAAAAGTGTAATTATTATATTTTCAAATTAAGTATTCAATTTCCAAAGTTTCAAACCATTCTGAGTTCGTTTACTAAGTCAAAAACCCTAATTATTAAAATTTCAGCATTTCACAGCATTTAGAAACAACTGCTATAGGTTATATTTGAAAACATTTGTAATTCAGCAAAGACAGCACTTAAAACTGCTGTTAAAACTCAGTTTTAGTTGAATTATAGTTCAAAACAGAAAAGACAGCATATCAGAAGTGCTGCGGTAGTTCAGATTTCAAAACAAGGGTTAAATTTGGTTTCAGCAAAGACTGCAGACAATTATAGCATTTCCAGAGAATGCTATAATAGGCCTGAGTTCAATATTAACCTATAAGTTCAACTACAGCATTTCAGAAATGCTGTAATAGCTCTTTTTACACAATTTTAGTTCAAACCAGAATCTATAGCATTTCTGAATGCTATTAAAAGTAGATTTCAGGTGTTAGTATATTTCCAGCAATTAAATAACTTCAATTTAAAACACATAAACATTTTAAAAATCATATTTTATCGTTTAAAATGTTCATTTACATATCATTTAACATATATCTTTTTCACAATAAATTTCTTATAATTAAATCCAATTTTCAACAATTTACTTAATAAGTTTAAGTGTAAAAGTTCCAATTCTTTACATTTCAACAAATAGACTTAACACTTCAAATTTAAATTACCATTTCACAATTTAACAAAATTTCCAATTTTATTTAATTAACTTAAACCTTTAAATAAAAACCAAATTTCACATTTCCTAGTCAAGTTATATTTTAAAAGATCACTTTTAAACATTCATTTATTTAACCACTTAAATTCATAGAAAAATCAATAATACTTTAATAAATCACCTAAATTCAAATTTAATCAAATTATCATATTTACCATTTCCAAATAAAATTTGATATCCATTTTATTTATATAACTTAATTATCATTTTTAACCAAAATTCCAAATTTCCAACTTAAGTTATATTTCAAAAATCAAGTTAAACCCTTCATTAATTACATTTTTAACACATGGAAAAAAAATCATAATTTCTTTATTTTAAAACATTTCAAAATCTATTTAAATCAAATTTCATAAATTTATAATTTTTTTAAAATACTTAAAAATATCCAAAACACTTTATAAAATAACCACGGGCCTGTATATAGTTTTCTAGCCTAGGTCAAGTGATACGGATATGTATCATTTCAATCCGCAGTTTAAAAAGAAAAATCCGGATTCTATCATTTCAAACCCGCAATCCCAAGTTAAAATAAATTAAATAAAAACCATTCAGGCCTATCATTTCAGCCCATAACGATTTTCCCTATTCTAAAGTCCGTTCGGGTATGTATCATTTCAACCCATAATGATTCTAGTCTACAGGGAACTTGCAATAGTGATAACTGATATAAATAACAGAATAACATTAAATAACAATAACATATGATATAACAGGTGTAATAACAGGCGTGAACATCATATGATAATAATATAAGCATATGTAACATGATAATATATTTCTACGGATTCGCAGGGTGTCAATTTACTAGTTATATAGGTACATATTGTCTGGTGAGAATAACTCACATGTTTGTGCTGGAGATATCAAAACCAATGACACAATGGAAACAAAAGCACGATGAAAAGACTACGGACTTGAGTGGAGAGCGAATCTAATCTACAACTCTTGTGTACAACCCAAAACAAACAATCAAAACAGCAAAATTCAATACGACTTTAAAATGCAATAACATTGAAATAAAAGGAGATACGACTACGCAGTCTTTTGCTTTGCCTTCTCTATTGTTTGGTATGGCTTTGGGTTCTGATGTGGTTCAGGTGTTGTCAAGTTTTGGATCAGGTTTGGGCCAACATAGCTCGGGTTCAAGGCAAGACAAGGTGGGGTTTGTACATGAGGAGGTGATGTGATTTTTGAAGGCAATTAGGTGATTTTTGTGCCAAAACAAGGTTTGGCCTTGGGAATTGTGCTCGGCCTGGGGTGAGTTATGACTGGAAAGAGGTGGGGAGGGGTGTGTTGTGGTCAGGTCAGGGAGGTGGTGGTGGCTATGGTGGTGGTTGAGGTGGGTGAGCATGTAGAGGTCAATAAACATGGTTTTTAGGCATCTAGGTTGAAATTTGGGGGGGTTTTACCATCAAAATGGTTCAACTATGGTCAGATCTGGTGGAGTGGGGGCTTTTGGTGGTCAGGAAGAGATGGAAGGAGGTGGTGGCAGTGGAATAGGGGTAGAGGCCGATCTCAATCAGGGAAGAAGGCAAGCAAAATAGCATAGAAAAAGAAGAAAAGTAGGAAGAAAGAGATGGAGGCCATTACCTAATTTTCTCTAGCCGTGAGAAACAAATGAAGATGGGATATTTTTTCACGTGAATGCCAAATGAGATGACGGCTACACTAGGGTTTTACATGGCTAGGCAATTAATTTTGAGGAGTTAACGGAATTAAAGGAATTGGTAAATAAAAGGGCTTCCGTTTCAAAGCGTTACACAACCCTTCACATTTCTTTCCTTATAAATCTTTATATGAACAAAATATTTCAGAAAAATACTATACAAACCGAAACTAAGTAAAGATATAAGAAAATAAATAATAAAATTTAAAGAAATTAGAAAAATAATAAAAGAAATTGCTTAAAATACAAAACAGTGTCCAGAAATTACAAATAAATCACCATTGACTTTGGAAAATTATTAACTTTATTTTAAAAATATTCTAAAACAAAATTTGAAATAAAAATGACTTTTAAAACATTTTCAAAGTGAAATAAATAATTAAATTTTTAATTAAATAGAATTTAAAATAAGAAAATAACTTAAAAATGCAAACTAGGCTTTAAAAATTAGAAATAAATTCAATACACTTTGGAAAAATCTTATTATCACTTTAAAAATATTTAAAAGACAAAATATATATAATATGGCATATGTATACAAATTAGAATAAGATATGACCAATAAAATATTATCTATATAGGTTAAAATAAACAATATTGTTAAATAAATCAATATACACACAATATTGTAAAAAGTATAACTTTCACAATTTAAATCCAATTTCAACGAAACGAAAAGCAGTATTCATGATATTTAATCTATTTTCATAATAAAAGATAAAATTTAAATTTTCAAATATTTAAAATTTAAATTTAAAAGTCAAGGTTTGACTATATTGACAAAATTCATATTTTCTGGAAATAATCAATTTATTTATGTTTGGAATTCTAATTGACATCAAAATTCAAATTTATATTTAAAATAACAAAATTTATTCTTTTTCATAAATAAAGCTTTTAAATCGGGAAATATCAATTTAAAAATAATTGTAAAATACAGGGTTGTTACACAATAAGTTCAAAATAGATTTAATTAATCCAAATTCTTAATTAAATACAATAAATTCAATTAATATTTCCAACCTTAACTTATAGAAATCATAAAAAAAAAATATTTTACTATAATTTTAAATAAATACTTATACATATTATATATTAATTAAATCAACTTTATTAAATCAAAGCTTATTATTAAATCTACTTTATGTTAAAATTTATTTATAAAATAAAATATTTTCAATATTAAATAAAACTATACATATTTCCTTTCAAAACCATAGAAATCATTTTAAAAGATTTATATATAGACCAACGGTGTCTGTATAAAATTTTCTATCCTATGGTCAAGTGATACAGGTATTTATCATTTCAATCCGTAGTTTAAATATCTACGGGTATATATCATTTCAACCTACAATCCCAAATTCAATTCAATGAAAATCGCTTGGGTTTATCGTTTCAACCCATAATGATTTTCTCCTATTCTACAGATCGTTCGGGTATGTATCATTTCAACCCATAATGATTTTCTCCTATTCTACAGATCGTTCGGGTATGTATCATTTCAACCCATAGTGAATTCTATACTAACAGGTAACTTGTAGAGTGATAACAGATATAAAAATAATAATATAACATTTCAACACTAGAGATATATCATCCATAACAAATTAAATAAACAATAGGATATGGTGTCATATCCCACAGGTGAAAAATTTCAGATGATATCATATCATACCTAGCAATTATAAAATTAACAGTTAAATTTAACAGTGTATTTCAATTGTCGTTTCAATTAAAATCAAATTTAATAAATATAAGAATGTTAATCATGAGTGATTGCTCACCTTTCGAGGCTAGAGGGATGAACGAGAATGAGATGAGTCACGAATCCAAGCACGAATTCCAAAACAAAGCTAGATGGGCACGAGTTCGACGATCAAAGCTGATAAATAGGAATTGATGATATAAATCAGAATCATCTAGATATGACTGAAACAATATATATTAATATTATTTCTCTGAAATTAATATTTTAGGAATCAAATATATATACATTTTATACCTTTGAAATAACTACATATATATATAGGCTACTGCTAAATCATATACAACTTATACTTAAAATAAACAAATAATCTTCAAAATTTATATATAAATTAAACTAACATAAACAATATACTGTAGCATAAATTTTATTATATAAACAGTGCTGGCATTAAATCAAATATACATATTACACTTTAAACAACTTAGTTAGCTTTTCATACTTTAAAATATATAGCAGCAGGATATGAGCAAACTGTATACACTTATATACTTTATAAACTTATATATAAACTATTATACACCATCTAATACACACTATACAAATACAACCAGAAAAATATAACAAAACAAACGTATGTATATATGAGAAATGTATACATCATACTTTAAAACTATACTTAACACAATATTTATTAAACAATATATATTTACAATGTATATGCGGATAACCAACAGACCAAGATTTCAAGATATAATACTTGAAAAATCAATATGAATATACCTTATAAACAACAATACAAGTTATATACGTACACTATATGTATACTTACGAACACATCAAATACATACGTTGGCTTAAAACAAAATATATACTTTATATATACCTTAACTATATAATATATATATATATATATATATATATTAGCAAAACAAAACTTAAAACAAATAGTAAAGCACCGATAAAATATTTATATTGTACGTTCTCTGTAACCTATTAACCTCGAGTATAACTCAATATGAAAAAAAAGATAACTATACAAAAATATACATACACTCAGGCGTAACATATATATACAATATTTTAATATAGTTTATAAAAGCTTTGCAAATATACAGATCTAACTTGAATAAAATTAATATATGCCACAAAATAGATGCAGACTGGTATGTAGTGTACATATAAATATATATATATATATATATAAGTGTTAAACACATAATTTTTTTTTAAAACCAAACATATGTATATAAGTTAATGTGCGCACAGGCTAATAAATCTAAAGTATATTATGTGCAGACTTACATAACCTTTATATATAAACTGATTATAATAACATATAATATAGAGTAGCTTATATATATATATATATAAAACAAACAACTTATATATAAACTGGAATATATATACCTTTTAAAAAGAAGTAGGCGTTCAAGCTTGGGGCTGCTCATAGGTTGTTGGAGAGGAAAAGGAGGCGGGTTGGGTCGGCGAGTGGATGGTTGCCCGGTGGAGCGGTGGCAGAAGCGGGTAAGTTCGGGTCAGGTAGAGGACAGAGGGGAAGGTCGGTTATGTGGTGAGGAGATGGAGGGGAGTTTTGGTGGCTGAGAATGTGAAGGCGGATGCGAGTGCTGGCGTGGCAAGGCCGGAAAGTTTGAAGGTGGGGAAGAACGGCGGGGTGGCTCACTCAGGCGCGGGAAGTGGTGGACGGTGCTACATCGGTGATCTCGGCTATGGTGGAGGTCGGTGGCGATTCGCGTGGAGAGATGATAATTGCGTGAGAAATTAACTTGGAGAAGAAATAAAAAAAGAAAGAGACGAAAGAGAAGTGAAATAATATACGTGACCACCGAACCCTTGCGTCTATTCATATTTTTGACTTTTGGGTGTCAAAACTGACGAATAGAAAAGGACACAAGTTATATCTGTGATTAACACATCAAGCTGAACCAGATGGAGGACACATAATTGCAAATGGACCCAATTTGGCGAATCGTCACACTTTGCATTCTGTTGATCCCGTCACGCACCGGACTCCGAAATACATCAATGAATATATCACAATGATCAGCGCGATGAGACGGACAAGAGGAAACAGAAATATCTATGCCAGGACCTTCCTATCAAAAGTCCATACGGACACTGATATACGTTGCTATCCCGTACGGAAAAATCCAAACGGAGCTAGAAATGTTCGAATTTCGCGAAACGGATTACGCAGTCTTATTCAGAGTGTTCTAAATAAACTTTCTCATGTCGACACATTTAGGTTTCAGAACACTTTTAAATTCAACTGTTATTAACCGATTTAAACTGAATTTCTAGCGACCGATAGAACATCTATATTATTCGACGAAAATTGGCCATTTGCTATGTCTAGATGGATGCATAGCAAATATCAAATTTCCGTCATAAAATTCTATTGTTTGTTTTAAATGGTAGATTTCATCTTATTATATTCAATAAAATTCACCTTTATTTAATTTCAAATAAACTATATTTCAAATTAATATAATTGAATATTCATTGGTTTATAAACTCTAGTTCCTTAATTAAAATGCTAATATTAACTAATGCAGTATTAAATTCTCAATTTCTCAATTTCTGAATCATTTAACTAATTAAGCCTTATTAAATTAAAATTTATATTTCTTTCCTTTTATGAAAAAAATCCAGTTATACTAAATTTTATTAACAAATTAATTTCAATAAGTTGATATGTAAGATGAACAAAACCAAGACTAAAATTTAAATAGGTTTGAATACATAATTATACATTTATTATTTACAAATAGATTAGAAGTTAATTTACAATTAAAACCAAATTCCAGTTAACCATACATTTATTTCATGCTTTATACAATATTAAATCTATCCAATTAAACTTTTTATTAAACCATGCGTTTGAAATCGCATAAAATAGTTGTCCCTTGATTAAATCAAAACAGATGTTACAATTCAAAGTAAATTTTATTTAAAATCCTAAATTTATAATTTCTTACCGTATTAAATTCTAAATTTGAATTTTCTTCTTTCTCGAAAAATATGGGTTGTTACAACTTGCAGCAGGGTTTGGTTTCGATGTTGGGTTGATGGAGTAGGTGTGCACATGCACGAAGTGCACGATGATATGGGTTCAGTGAATCTTGTTTTCGAATTAAAGATGAAGGACAAGGTATTGTGCTTTTTGGATGCGGGTGGGTTTCATGTAGTGGGCCGGGCTTAATTGCTTTGGGTGAGAAACGTTTATAACTAAATTATTTTAAACTATTAAAAAGTACGTTGGATTGAAATTGGAATAACTCACTCATATGGAATCAGATTAGCCCGCGGATTTTTCTATTGAGTTCGTATTGACAAACATAGCGCTTTGATCTAGTTTGTTGATAGATTTGGGATGTTTAAAAATTATGACATATAAATAGGGATAGAATATAATTACATTATTTTAATTAATAACGTTGTTTAAAATTATTTTACCTTAATTAGTGATGTTTATTTGGCCAAATAAATACTGTTGAGTTAAATTGGATCGAATAGAGTAATTTGGACATCTGGTCCACTGTAGACACTTATGTACAAACCAGTTAATTGATTTTGGTTGAGTGTTGTATTAAAATTGATTGATAATTATGAAATTAATTTATAGATATGTCTGCCTATGTAAATACCAAGTATTATAACTTAGAAGATTAAAATTGAATGAATTGGTAACTTGTTTAAGTACCATAGTGATAATTAAGCCTCTTTCTAAATAAAAAAGTTAATTATGGAATCAATGTTATATTAAAGCTAATTATTATCTATTAATAAGGTTTTAACGTTATTTAATTATTTATTGAGAATGTTTTACATTATATTTTAATTATTAATTAAAGTTATGTAATTTTATTGGTTTAAGTTATTTAATTATATTTAAAGGTTAACTAATTGTCATATTAAAATTATTTAGAAATTAATTAATTACTTCATTTATATTGTTATAAAGTTCAGTTAATAATTATATTAAAAATGTTTTGAAGTTAATTAACTATTTATTTTATTAATATTGTTTGACGTTAAATTATTAGTATAATAATACTATTTAAAGTTTATTTAATATAATATGAATGATATCCTAAAATTATTTTGAATAAGGTTAAAAGATAATTAAACAAAGAATGTTAAATAGTGAGTTGGTTGTTAAAGGTATTTTAATAATTTATTGTTTATCGAAGGAACTTTATTGATTAAGTTTATTTATAAAAGGAGTTTCATAAATGGGAAAAGATCTTGGAATTTAGGAATGGGTTTTGTAAATAATTTGGATATTTATAAATGATTGTAAAAAGGGTTATAAATGGTTTTGATATTTATAAACTAATTTTACAAACAGACTTAGAGATTTATAAAGTGTTTTATAAATGGATTTGGAATTGAAAATGAGCTTTCATAAATGAAAGAGGTGTAGTAAAATGGTTTAATTTGGAAATCAATAAAGAAGTTATACAAAATGATTTGTAACTTTAGGTAAAGGAAATATTATGTACGAAAGAGATTTAATAAAAAGAATAACATTTTGTTTGATAATTTTGATATGATTTGGAAATAAGAAGTCTTTCACGAATGTTTTATGAATATACCTATGCCAGTAAAATCTGTATATGAATGTTTTTTATAAACACTTTTGGGAAGAGATTTGAATAAATGAAGGACTTATTTTGAGGCTTAATGATTTCTATGGAAACTAAATCTCTGAATTGTGTTGTTTATTATTGATAGTTAAATAACCGATTATCAAATCTAGACCAAAACGTAACTTTAGAAATATCTAGAAGAAATATGAGAATTATATGTTACAGTTACTATCGGTGGTGCTAGGAAAAATGATAAGGAAATTCGTCCATTCAACGGTTAGGAGGTGATCTCCACTCTTATTCTCTTTTCTGCTTATTTTCTAAAGAACCGGGGTTGAGTTTACCGCAAACTATCGAATGTTGTTTCAAAGAGACCGAGATCGGAGATGTTATCCAAAAACCACTTCGATCTTAATCAAGCGTTTCAAAGTTAAGACATCTTGAAGATGATGGAATTGAAGATGGAGCACTTTAAAGTGCAAGCGTTGCTTGCTACTAATCCTGAGGGTGATTCCAAAATGGATGTAGTAGAAGCAGTGCATTCGGTTTGTTCATATCCTGAACAACTTTTATGGATGAATGCTGGCATTGCATTGTTGCTTGGAGGGCAGTGTTAGCATTTCAAGTGGGAAGTGCTATATGAAAGGTAAAATGCAGCCTCAAGCCTCATCAACCAGGAATAGCTAAAACATGGGAGATGCAGCAGGGCTAAGTGGGTCGCTCCCGATTAGGTATGATCATCCCTATATAGAGTTGATATTATCTCCCATTTGTATGCTTTGGTGCCCATTAACCAAGGGGTGATCATATTCAGTACTACTAGTCAAGTGGTAGGCTGGTCATGTGTTGACAGGGGATCCTGGCGAGGTCCTCGGTGTTATTTTATCTAGAGATGCACCGTGACAGATGGTACCCCAGTAGACTAGTCATTGTATGGAATCCATTCACCAATAATCGTCGTATGGACTTAGTTGTGCCTAACTATGTTGGAATGTGAGATGCAAGCATTTTAGCTATTTTATATATTTACTTTGGTCCCCTAGACTTTATTATAATCAATGGATTTTCTATATGAAATTTTTTGGTTATCGTAAGGTAAAAACCCGTCCTTGTTTATGTGCGGCGTGGTCATACGAGATGCCCTTAATTTTTGAAAAGATTATAAATATAGAAATTAATTTGATTCGACAAGAGTTTTCTCATGCTGGTTTGCCTGACTGATCCAGATGTTGTATTATTTTAATGTTCGGGTCAGACTGAGCATTTTTATAGATTTCTTTGGATGCATTGAAGCTTAGAAGACGAGCTGGAGGTCCAAGACGTATCTACGTGTTTCTTTGTGTTCCACTATTTTTTTGTTGGTTGTATTCATATGCAATTGTAAGGACGGGCTGTTATAATTATCCGGGCTGAAATAGGTTAGTGTACTCTGGTTGGTGTATGTATATTACATTTTTTCTTTGTGTAAAGGTTTGTTGTATATTATAAATTATTCGTTCCACTGTAAGATTCTATGTTGTTTAGTTTTCTTCTTTCTTCCTTCTTCTTTTTCCTAACAATCGGGTTTTCCAACATTCGATTGTTCGGCACACTATATGGTGAACATATTAGTGTCGATTTTTGAGGGTTGAAAATCTAGTTTGTTACATTTGGTATTAGAGCACAAGGTTAAGCGGGAACCTTGTCTTTGGTGGGTTAACTCATTAAGAGATAAGATAATGAAATGCCTTATATGAATTTGAGTGTATATATATACGAGCGCCTATTTGTTAGTGATATAAAAGTGTTTTATCTGTGTTGTTTGATCTGTTGAGTGGCTTAAGAATTATGGTCAATGCATCTGGCCAACGTTATCGATAGGGATTTCCTAAACACTTGAACAAGACCAAACTGACACAATATTGATTTAAAAAGCGGTAAATGAAATAATTTTACCTAGGAATGTATTTCTATATATAAAAGAATTTTTTTTCAAAAATTTAATATAGTTATTCTTGGTTATGCTTGGTTGTTAGAAATGATAAAATTCCAGTATTATCATCTAGGATTTGATTGGTCATGCTCGTCCATTTCCGAGAATTGACAATCGGTTAATCTATCTAGATCTTCCTTTTGAAACCTAGGTTGGATAGATAGAAATTTTGGGAACATCGAAATGAAAACCTTATGAATAAAGTTTCAAAATTTGACAATAAGGCATTCAGTGTTAATATAGGTTAAAATTTGATTTAATAAAAGATGTTTATAGAAAATTAGAATATTTTGAAATAAATATTTTAGAAATGATTTTATATAAAAGTAGATTTTATAAATTTGGGTTTTAATAAAAAGAGGTTTATTAAAAGGAAGTTAGTATATTTTTGAGATAAATACTTGAAAAATGTTTTTATAAAAGTTGATGTTATAAAATGAATTTATAAGAAAGTGTCTTTAAATTAAAATGAATTTAAGTTGAAAACTCGAGGACAAAATCCCGGTACTTTTGAAAAAAAATATATTTGATTTTCAAGTTTTGAAAATAATAATAGTATTATTTGAAAATATTTTGTTCCAGGTATAAAAGGTTTGGGAATGAAAATTGTAAGTAAGAAGTATTTTCTTTGGATTGGTTTGGAAAAATGTGTCTTGATTTGTTATGTGATGATCAGAATAATCTTCTAGGTGATGATCAGATGTTTTCCTAAGCGAACGTTGTGAGATACTTGGAAAATTATTCTCTTTATCATTGTACAATCAAAATAAGTTCAAACCTGAATGAACCTAAAGCAAGTTGATGATAAATGTTTTGTTGGGAAAAATGTAGAGTATTGTTTATGAAATTTCTAAAAAAAAGTAATATTTTTAAGTTAACTAGTTTGAGTGGCTCGAAAATAACTTAAAATTGGGAAAGAGATGTGTTTGGATGGCAAACACTTTTCTTGAGTATTAGCCTTCTCGATAAGCGAATTCATATTACTGTTTGGTAATACCTAGTTCCTTTGTATCATTTTGGAGTTACTCGGGCTATATATATGTGTCTATATATATATATATTTGCCCGAGTTAAAATATATAGTTCATTTCAAAAAGATTTTGAAGTAAAACCCGGGTATTTGGACCTTAAGTTTTCTTGGGGAGAAAAATGAAAAATGGAATAGTTGAATCATATAAGGGTATATATTCTCAGGATATAGTAGAATATTATACCAGTCAAACCTAATTCAGTTTTGTGAAATGTTTTCATAAATAATTTTAGTAGAAATAAATTTGTACTAGTGAGAATCAACTAAATAAGTGTGTAAGTTGGACGTAGATCATTTCTCCTTCTCATATAATTTGGATCTAAGATTCGAGTACATGGCTTTAAGGTATTTTACACCATTCCAAATAAGCATCTATTACTCGATTTTTGACGGCGAACACTTGGTGAGAGTTCTTGATATGGAACCAAGATTTTCTATCATAGTTACGCTATGTAAAGAGAATAGAGGTTCCTAATCAAGGAGCCTGATCAGAGTCTGCACTAGAGAATGGGGTGAGTGATACTAGTTCTGAAGTAAAGGTATGTATTCGAGTAGAGATCGAATCATATTTTGTATATGAATGGTCCATGAACATCATGTGGACTTATAAATAGTATTGGGTGTTCATGTGGTGAAATTTTCGGGATGAAATTCTTTTTAAGGGAGGAGGGTGTTGAAAATGTATAGGATCTTATATAATGCAACTTATATACTAATGTGAGAGTATGTACTAATAATTATACTAAATAGAGTAAATTAAGAGAGTATAAATAAGATAAATAATAAAAGCGAGCACACCAGATATTTTATACTGGTTCGGACCTCCCATCCTACGTCCAGTTCTGAAGCTCCCCTTCGGTATTTCCTTTGACCAAATAACACTCACTTCGCCGGGAGGAATAGGCCAATACAAAAGTATTTCTCGGACAATCTTGTGTTTCAAATAACATGGATTTTGACTAATAGTACAATTCTTCCTATGATCTCCTTTGAGTATGTGAATGTGAATACTTTGAGTTGTAGGAAGTGGTTTAACTAAAATGATATTTTGGTTATTATAGATTGAGAATATGTAAGCAACAGATGCACAAATATGTAAATAGTAGTAATAAGAAATCAAGAGAATAGTTGATAGTTAACCTCAAGCTTTGTACTATTTATAGGATTAAAATGATGTAGATGATGAGTTGTTATTGTTAGATAAACTATATTCAATATAATGGCTTTAACCTTTCGATGAAGAGGTGAGTTTATTCAATTTAATAGAAGCATCTATTCAATATGAAATGAAGCAACCTTTCAGGTTATAGCAGTTGCCAGATGACAGACATCTGTGGATTTTCTGCAAAAGTCTGCGGCTTTAGGATGGAATTTCCCGAAACAATTCACAGATGTCCGTGGATTTTCTGCAAACGTCCATGGGTAGCATTTTCATATTATAAAAAAATTTAATGCCAATTTTGAATGTTTTATATGCCAATTTTGTGTATACGAATTCGTGTGTGCATATATACTCTAGGAGACCTTACAATGTTTATCTAAGACTCTTAATACACTAGTATAACCTTACTAATCATAGCATGGTCTATAAATCTTTGTTTGTCTACGAGTCCTGATATATTTGAACATGACGATCTCATGTAGTATATACCTATAATCTTGATACGATATATAATATATGTGATTGTATAGTTATTGTCATTGAAATCATAGAATGGTGTTTCTAATAAGTGCAACGACCCGGAAATTTCATCGCCTTGATTTTAAAAATATTTAATTGATTTTAAATATTCGATTTGTGATTTTAAAATAAAAGAATTTCAATTTTGAAATAAAATGACCTGATTTCAAATGACAAATTTTTATTTAAATATATTGAAATTTTCCATAATTTTTATTTCAGAAAATATTTAAATTTCTGGTTGATGTATTTTACGTCGAGCGTCAATGTTTTCAAAATTTAACAAAATTCAATAGCCAGTGTGTTTTATTATTGTTTGGAGATCGCGTTACGTGGTTGTATGCAATCATATTCTGTTTACTATCATTCGCGGTCGTACACAAACATAGTATCATGTAGCGGTCACCCGTACACACCCAAATTCAAAATCAAACCAAGTCTACACATAGACACACATAGTACTCAACCTATCTCTTCTAACTACATTTGTCACTTATCTTTGGAGATGATTTCTTATACGTTTATACACAACACACACTGTGACGCCCCACCTCTATACTCACACTAGCCAAGGACACTACAGAGTAATGCCGTCGACAAGTACGAAGAATAAGGCTATTGAGGAGCGACCATCTGTGTAATTGCTTTGTGCGAGTATCGATATGTCAGATAATATAACTTACATTTCATTTCAAGAGGAAATCCGACATATCAAATACAAACTCAAAGCTACCACACAGTGGTTATGTGGGCTTCGGAAACAAATATAGAAATAAACATAACATAAATCAGTCACAGATATTCATATCACAAAGGCGGAAACATATATGAATATAACACATAGAAGTGTACATCAAAGTAGTGGTCAAACTAGATCCACTACATCACAAAAGAATAGATACAAGTGCTAGACAAAAGAATAAGTATACATCAAGGAGTCTATATCTCGAATGTATAACAACAAAAACTACTAAGCTAAAGTAGTTAGCCAAAAGTCAGGTGACAGACCCTGATAAGAAGTCAAGCAGAAGCACCTGAAATACCTCGGTCTAACCCGAGTATTATTTAAGAAGAAAATAATAAATGGATCAGTCTAGCTATAAATATCATATAAAATGAGATAGGATAAGAGATATGACAAAAACGTATGATAATAAAAATGCCATACTGTGACAATTGTTGATTCATGAGTTTTGATTCATGACACAAGCTTCAGAGATCATACGACGAGAATACTATATGAAAGCGACAAAAAGAGAATAAGTGCATACCGTGCACTACAAAGGAGATAATCTTACAATCCAGAGATTTGTATGGATATTTTATTTTATTTGAGTCTTAGAACAATGTTAAAATCATTCCTCAAATAGTCACACACGCACACAAAACATTTTATAGCAAAAACTATGTTCACTGTGCATATAACACCAGGTCGGCCGACCAACCAGGATCCTCGGTCGACCGACCCTGTATCATGTGCAAAGTGACTTTCTGTTTTGTATACGTTTTAAACTCAGCTGACCGGCCAGGTTTTCCGGTTGACCGACCAGAGAAAAACGGCTAGTTTTCTGAAGAGACGCGATCATTTCATGAAGAGGAACGTCCTCTATTTCAAGAGGTATGGACACAACTGTTAACTAAAACTCTTCATGAAAGATTACAACTCTTCTACAACTATATAAACATATTTCATTCACTTCTACAAAAACCAATTCATGTTTTAATTCTGAAATCTATTCTCTATTATTCTCTGCAAATAAAAAGCATTCATTCTCATTCAATATCACTAGAATCCTTGAATTAATTCATATACTTCGATTCTACGTGATTATCTTCCTTCTAAATCTTCACACACATACATACTCTTGAGGATTTGATTATAGGAAAGTTGTACTATCAAAAGACAATCAGTGTTATTCAGAACACATTCGTCAACAAACTATTTGTATTAAGTTGAAGTCCTCTTCGGCTGTTGAGGCGGAAAATTCCCGTTCGGCTGCTCAGGTGTCGTATACCTATTCCTCCGGGTTAAGTGAGGGGTTTAGTTTAAATTCAGAGGGTATTCTGGGACTGGACGTAGAACGGGAAGTTCGAACCCGTATAAAAATTCCTGGTGTCATTTTACTATACTGCTTTTATATTCCGCACTATTTATAGTATTAATATCATCTCTATACTCTGTATTATCATATATCCATATTACACGGTCCATAGCGTACTTTCATTTGGTATCAGAGCAAGGTCATCCTATAACCATCACAAAGTTATTTGATATCTACTTTTAGTAATATGGCAACCACACAAATTAACGATGTTAACACTCACACTAATTCTAGTTTCACAGAAGGTCAATCAACTTCACGACCTCCACTTTTCAATGGTATACATTACAATTATTGGTCAACTAGAATGAGAATCTATATGCAATCAAGTGGATTTGATATCTGGAATATTATACAAAGAGAGTATACAACTCCTACTGGAGAATACTCAACTTGGAGTAACACACAAAAACTAGATGCTACTTCAAATGCAAAAGCAATGAATATTTTATTTTGTGCATTAGATAGAAATGAATTCAATAGAGTTAGTATGTGCACTTTCGGTTATGAAATTTGGAGAACTCTTAAAGTTTCACATGAAGGAACGAACAAAGTTAAATTGAGCAAAATTTCTATGTTGAAACATCAATTTGAAAATTTTAAAATGAGGCCAAATGAATCTATAAATGACATGTACTCTAGATTTCAGGATATTTATCATGCTTTATTGTCACTAGAACAAAAGTTTACTGATTTTGATGTTGTCACAAAAATCTTGAATTCTTTAACAGATGAATGGGAACGAAAAGTCCTAGCTATTGAAGAAGCAACTGATTTGTCGACATTAAAACCAGAAGAGTTGATAGGTAATTTAATGTCCTACGAAGTAAATTTGCAGGCAAAACGAAATGGAGCACAAGAAAAGAAAAATGTAGCATTCCAAGCAGAAAAAGATGATTCCGACTCAGATAATGAAGATATGGCCATGATCGCTAAAAATTTCAAAAAGTTTTTGAAATTCAACAGAAACAAATTCAAGGGAAACAAAAATAATTCCAACAACAATTCCAATAGCAGCAAACCATCATCTTCAACAATGGAATGTTATGAATGTCATAAGAAAGGACACATGAAGAAAGATTGTCCAGATCGTAAAAAGAATAATTTCAAGAAGGACAAAAACAAACGAAAAGCTTTTTCAGTCACTTGGGACGACACTGACTCATCATCCTCATCAGAGAGTGAAAGTGATAATGAACAAGCAAATGTATGCTTCATGGCTTCATCAGACAATGTAAGTGATTTTACTTTTGAAGATTTAATTGAAATAAATTCTGAATTAGTAAATTTAACAAAACAACTTAAAAAGAAAAATAAGGAGTTGCAAAGAAAGTTAGATAGAACAGTTTTAGAAGTAGATATGTTAAAAGATGAGAAGGTAATATTGGAAGAAGAACTTGAAATCTCTCAACAATCGAATTCTAACTTATCTTCTCAAATTACGTCAATATCTGAGGAACTAGAAATTCAGAAAAATAAAAATGATGTTTTACTTTTTGAAAATAATAGTTTAATATCTAAGATTAAGGATTTAGAGTTAGAAAAATCTAGTCTTAAAATAAAATTTGATGATATTTCTAAAAATGTTTCTAATTTCAATAAAGGAAGAGAAAATCTTTCTAGTATACTAGAAAACTCTCAAACTTCTAACAATAAATCTGGTCTAGGATTTAAGAAACAAAATACTTTTGCTAAAAGTAAAATTAATAATAAAATTAAGAAAGATATTAGGAAAACAGTTTATTCAAATACTAAAACTATTAAGATATGGATTCCAAAAACCAATAATACATTGATAAGGAATAAACATATCAAAAGTTTTATGGAAACTGTTCATAATAACAAAAATTATGTCTATAAAGGGAATTCTGAACCCGTATGGGTTTGGCTTCCTAAGATCTAACTCTTAGGACCCTAAAAAGATTGGGTACCAACTTTTTATAAATTTTTTTGCAGGTACCACATAATAAGAGAGGAAAATGGATTTTAGATAGCGGTTGCTCAAAACACATGACTGGAAACAAAGAAATGTTATCAAACATTATATACTCAAATGGAGGAGCAGTCACCTTTGGAGATAACTCAAAAGGATATATCATCGGCAAAGGCAATGTTAATAGCAACGGTACATCTAATTTACCTCTCATTACTGATGTTTTATTAGTTAAAAATTTAAAACATAATTTATTAAGCATTAGTCAACTATGCGATAAATGTTTTAATATAAATTTTTCGGAAAATAAATGTAACATTTTTGATAAAAATCACAACATCATTTTCGAAGGAAATAGAGATAAAAATATTTATATCCTAAATATGAATGTTAATAATGATTCAAATTTGTGTCTAGTAGCTAAAGAAAACGATTCTTGTCTTTGGCACAAAAGATTTTGTCACATAAATTTTAATACCATCAACAAACTTGCGAAAAATAAATTAGTTAAAGGATTACCCAATATAAAATTCGAAACTAACATATTTTGTGATGCATGTAAATTAGGAAAATTAACAAAATCTTCTTTTAAATCAAAGAAAGTAATATCTACAGAACAACCACTTGAACTTTTACACATGGATCTTTTTGGTCCAACTCAAGTAAAATCTATTAACCATAATAGATATGTTTTTGTTATTGTAGATGATTTCTCTAGATATACTTGGATTTTCTTTTTGAAAAATAAAAGTGATACTTTTGATAATTTTAAAGTTTTTGTTAAAAGAATTCAAAATATTAAAACATTGAAAATTAAAAATATTAGAAGTGATCATGGATGCGAATTTGAAAATGAAGTTTTTGAACAATTTTGTAACAAGAAAGGTATTAACCATAATTTCTCTTTTCCTAGAACACCACAACAAAATGGAGTTGTAGAAAGGAAAAATAGAACGTTACAAGAATGTGCAAGAACTTTACTAAATGGAACAACTTTATCGAAACATTTTTGGGCAGAAGCTGTAGCCACTGCTTGTTACGTACTAAATCGCGTTTCTATTCGACCATTAACTAAAAATACACCATATGAACTTCTAAATGGAAGAAAACCAAATATTTCATATGTAAAAGTTTTTGGTTCCAAATGTTTTATTTTAAATACTAAAGATCAACTAGGTAAATTCGATCCAAAATCCGATGAAGGTATATTCGTTGGATATTCGGAACGAAGCAAGGCTTATCGAATTTATAATAAACGAACTCAAATTATTGAAGAAAGTTTACATGTTTCTTTCAACGAAAATTTTAAAAATATAAATCCAAGTGTTATTATTGATTCTGATGATGAATCTACTCAGAATGAAAATAATAATGCAAATGAAAATTTTGATATTCATGAAACCAATACAAACGTGACGTCTAATATAATAAAATCTCCACCTAGAATTTTAAGAGATCATCCTGTGCAAAATATAATTAGAGAAGTTAATACGAATGTTAAAACCAGACATCAATTAAATCAAGTTGGTCATGTAGCTTTTCTTTCTAACATAGAACCTAAGAATATAAAAGAAGCTTCAACTGATGACTACTGGATACTTGCCATGCAAGAAGAATTAAATCAATTCGAACGAAACGAAGTTTGGGAACTCGTTCCTAGACCCAGTGACCAATCAGTTTTTCGGTACTAAATGGGTTTTCAAAAATAAAGCAGATGAACTAGGAAATATAACAAGGAATAAAGCTAGATTAGTTGCACAAGGATATAATCAAGAAGAAGGTATTGATTACGAAGAGACATTTGCTCCAGTCGCCCGACTTGAAGCAATACGAATATTATTAGCATATGCGTGTTTTCATAATTTTAAACTATATCAAATGGATGTTAAAAGTGCATTTTTAAATGGATTCATAAAAGAAAATGTTTTTGTTGAACAACCACCTTTGTTCAACCATGAAAAATTTCCAGATCATGTATATAAACTTAAAAAGGCGTTATACGGTTTAAAACAAGCACCACGTGCTTGGTATGATCGTCTTAAAGGTTATTTATTAGAATCTGGTTTTGAAATTGGTAAAGTAGATCAAACACTTTTTATTAAGAAAACTAATAAAGATATTTTAATAATTCAAATATATGTTGACGATATTATTTTCGGCTCGACAAATGAAAAATTATGTCAAGAATTTTCAACTATAATGACAAGTGAATTTGAAATGTCTCATATGGGAGAATTGTCATATTTTCTTGGATTACAAATTAAACAAATTGAAAATGGAATTTTTATTAATCAAGAGAAATATTGCTATAATTTAATCAAACGTTTTGGTCTTGAAAACACTGCTGCCAAACCAACTCCCATGAGTACAACGGTTCATCTCGATAGAGATGAAGATGGCAAAAGTGTTGATCAAAAGTTATATCGTAGTATGATAGGTTCTTTACTTTATTTAACAGCGAGTCGCCCCGATATTATGATGAGTGTCTGTTTGTGTGCTCGATTTCAAGCAAATCCCAAAGAATCACATATGAGAGCAGTTAAACGCATTATTCGCTATCTAACTAAAACCAAAGATTTCGGACTATTTTATCCGAAAGAATGTCCTTTCGAATTAGTTTCCTATAGTGATGCTGATTTTGGAGGAAGTCGGACGGATCGAAAAAGTACGAGCGGAACGTGTTACTTCATTGGACGTTCCTTAGTTTCTTGGTTTAGTAAGAAACAAAACTGTGTCTCTTTATCAACATGTGAAGCAGAATATATATCTACTGCTCTGGCATGTGCACAAGTCGTATATATGCAACAGACATTACAAGATTTTAATTGTTATCTTGAAAAATCAATAATTTATTGTGATAATACCAGTGCAATAAATCTTTCTAAAAATCCGGTCAATCACTCACGAACAAAACACATTGATATTCGACATCATTTTCTTCGTGATTGTTTGGAAAAAGGATTAATAAATCTAGAATTTATCAACACTGAAAATCAAATAGCTGACATTTTTACTAAACCACTAAATGAGAATACTTTTATAAAACTAAGACGTGATTTAGGTATAATGTCGTTTAAAGACTTATGAATAAAAATATGCAAAAATATGGAAAAAAAAAATTATTTTATTTCTGACCAAAGCGGCACTCGAACTCATGACTTCTGACTTATATGTTAGATGTTGTAGTATAGCCACTTGAGCTATGGGTGTTTCTTGTTCCAGCTTTGTTTCTAATTTGTACCATTAAAACTTAATTTCAAAATATACTATTTTTGACTCTAAGGCATTGTATGTCATTCATTTACAAACAGTTTTGGTTTAAAAAGTTCTGTGATTAAAACCAAAATTTGATTTTAAACCACTATTTTTTTAGAAATAAATGGTTATATATACATACATATGTTTATTGAATAGAACATAAGATACAAAAAAAAATCTACTTACAAAACAAAAACTTGAAACAAAAATGTCTTCTAACAATGATGTCTACAATTCTGAAAATTCTCATCTTTCTTATACATCCCCGGACGACGACTATTCTGATCGCATCACTGAAAATGGTCCCCAACCTACTTTTCCAATGCCTAATCGTGTTTTAGAATTCCCCTCTCCAGATAATGACCCCCGACACAGGTGGAAACCATGGGAAGACTCCCATACAGGTTATACACCTGATAAAAAGAAAGGGAAAAAGGAAATGATAGTATCTCCATCAACCAAACAAAAGATTGATGAAATTCATCACTACCAACAACAACAGATGAATATGCAAAGGGAACTTTATTACGAACAGAAAGTCACGGCAAGACGTTTAAGCTTCCTTGAAAAGATTGCCATGAAATTTTGTTCATCTAAGAAGGATGATGTTGCTGAACCTTCTTACAGAACTCCATCTCCTTCTAACCATGTTCAATATCCAATAGCTCCAATATGGTCACCGGTAGAAAACGTTCCATCTCCAAATTCATGGGAACGTCGATGCTGATGCACCATGGCTATAATTTACTATATATATGTTATTATTTTAAATAAGATGTATAGATATATATAATGTAATAATATAATTATACTTCTATAATTCTTGTTTGAAAGACAGCATGAACTAGTCTGTTCACATGCCTCGGTCGACCGAAAAATCTGAATCGGTCAACCGAAGCTGTCCCGAGAGGTTTTTAAAAACAGATTTCTTACAAGTCGGTCGACCGAACAACCTGTCTCGGTCAGCCGAACTTGTTTCCAGAATGACATTATAACATTTTTTTAACTAAGTCAACCGAATACCCTGCACCAGTCGACCGAAGTTCTTCCCGAAAGTTTCAGCACTATTCTGAACCTCAACTCGGTCGACCGACCCAGGGATTTCAGCCGACCGAACGAACTTTTTCTGCTGAAATTGCCTACATATTTTAACCCAACCATTCACCTTTTTATCTCACCTCTTCACTTTACTCTCCCACAACAGATTTTAACCCTAGCTCCCATTACAGCCTTCCTAAATTTCTTCAAATTCTTCAAAGAAAAATGGCTCCCAAGAAGAGATCTAAGACTACTGCTGGACAATCTTCCTCAACTCCTGTAGACTCTCAAATTGCTTCTTGGCTAGTAAGTGAAAAAGCTTTAGAAAGGTGGATAAGGCTTCAAGATGCAAAAATCTTTGAGGAGTCTTTTGTAAGTTATCCTGATTTTACCGCCTACGGTGTTGAAAATGCCGCTCTTGAAAGTGGTCTTGATGCTTTTCTTGACCATAGGAAAAACAACTTGAAAATTAATCATATAATGGTAAAGTTATTCCTAGCAAATCTCAACCTTGTAAATCCACCAAGAAACACTGAAAATTGTGTTTGGACATCGGTTTGTGGCACTTCGATTTTTCTCTCCATTGATCGAATGAATCATATTTTAAATGCTCGACCGGGTGGAATATCATTACATGATGTAGACTGTAATACATCAACTCGTGATCGTCTAAGTCATCTATTCTTTGAAGATGATGCTACCGATTTAAGGCAAACTTCATCTCTCCGACCTAAAGCACGACTCTTTCATCGATTCATGATGAAGTCTATTGTTCCAAGAGGAGGGTCATACCACTTAGTATATCCCGAAAACTTCAAGGCGTTATATGCTATGTGTGGAAATATTCGGGTAAATTGGACACGACTTCTCATGGATGAATTCCTTACGTTCAACCAAGGGAAAATGCTCCATATTTATTATGGAGAATACATAATGCGGTTGATTAATAACTTTGTCACTCATGCTCCGGAATCCGAAACATCCAAAGTTCGTACCTTTGACTCACGAACAATAAAATTAATGAAGTTACCCGATGCACCATCCCAAATTACCACCTTTCAGCAATGGCGTACCATTCCACGAGAACAACTACGTCGCAGCTATTTTACACTTCAACCATCCACTCATTCTACAGAACGTATAACTCGTCAGACCTCTATCCAAAGACCACCTCCCGGTACTAGCACAGCGGCTGCCATTGATATTTTGGCCCAAAATCAACTAGCTTTGGATTCTCGCCTTCGAAAAATTGATGGACGTTTCAAGAAGATCAAAGGCTTCTTCGTAAATTTATGGGATGCCTTATCATGCTCTTCTGAAGCCGGTGCTTCATTTGTTGCTCCTGGAAAAAGACCAGCACCAAATTTCTCTTGGTCTACATCCGAGAACACAAGTTCCAGCACATCGGCAACTCCCGCACCTACCACTCAAAGACGGGGTAAGGAACCGGCTCCTCTCGATGAAAATCTTCATCCAGAACAGTGGGATACCGACGATGATGAGGAGTAATTGTAGTATTTCTAAATTTATTTTACTTTCAAGAATTTCTTGTACTTTATTTGTTTTTTAATTAATTGTTTTGTTACGTTCTATGCAAACATCTTTAAATTATTTATAATTAAGCTCAAGAATGTACCATGTAAATTTAAATGTTTTGCATTACTTTAATCTGTTATAAGTATTCCTTTTTGTGACGACCGCCCATGACCCCTGCACCGAATCTAAAGATAAAGCGCTGTAAAGTGTGCCAGGCGACCATGGACGATTGTCAAGGTAAGATTTAAAACAAAAGAATCTAACGTATTACTCACAGCGCATGGACAAAATACAATAGAACATATGTATAGTGAAGCTTTACAGAACAAAATGACATCATATAAAACTCCATAATAGTTGAATACAAGCATCCACATCGTCAATACATCAAGCCTCACTACATATCTCTCAGAGAATACAAAACAGCGGAATATCCAGTACATATAATAAGAAGATAATATGCAACCCTCCAGCTCGTCTTCGATATCAGCATCGTGAGAAGAGAACAGCACCTGTCACCTGCTACCTAGTCTGCCCGTCCCAAAATGGACGAACAGCCCAAGGCAATAAGAATTAAAACATAAAGCCTTGAGTCAGACAACAGTCTTAGTGAGCAGTAAATTAACTAACAACATACCAAAGAACATAAAGGAAAAGGAATAGGAATACAACCCTCCCACTCCAACCTCATTCTACAGTGATAGCCCCCAGACACACACTAAGCAGAAGCAAACATAGCAGAGCATACAATTTAAAGTAAAACTACTATCACTCGAGTCAAGGGCGATGTTTTCCAAGTACCAAGGCCTAAATCAGATAAGCACCCAGAAAATGCCGCTCTTGAGTCCGAATGACGATACAACCAAACATCCATGACTCTGGCTATCACTGTTATCATTGCTTCGATATCACCGTTAATTGAATGACCGGCACATTCTTTCAGCCGTCCGTCAAGGGCTAATGGAAACCCCGGTTCTAGACATAACTCCCGCACGTCGTCGCAGCCCGTGCCTAGGACTATCGAATCTGCCCAGAGTACTCGACCATCAACAGTTGGCCGTTGGGACTATCGAATCTGCCCAAACGTACCCTTGCTTAGAGCATGCTAGAACCTTCAACAACGATGCTATCCAAGCCTCCTAGTCATCCTCCTCGACGACTATTCTCATATCCATTCATTATCCTCAACTCGAATCATATCACCGAGTTATCAACATGCTTGGAATGATCCCGTCTGGATTAGACCAAGTCTTCATCATATGATTGCTTCGCTTCATTACATCCTCGCAAAGCCTCATCTCATCATCACATCATCGAATCTATGCATAAGAGCTTCATCATCCCGCTACATATGCCACGAGCAGCTTTTCCAATTCAAGAGCCTTTTCCTTAGCTTTTGAATCATCTTCGATCTAATCTAATCATCAATCATCTAGTTCATAACAATCAATCAAATCAAACATCAATCCAAGCAATCAAGCATTCAAAAATGATCTAAGTAGACAATTATAACAATAATGGCATTTTCGTAATTAAAGAGTTGAAAGTCCAATAAGCATGAAAACATGGATTATATCTCTACAAACTTGATGAATGAACTTGCATAGGTTAACATATGATAAAATGGATGTAACATCATCATGAACAATGGATCTATATGGATCTACACATAGGATGAAGAAAATGCATGGGAATCTCTACTTTAACACCAAAACGAGCCAACAATCCGATATACTCCTTTGGATCCGTGTGAGAGATAATCACCACTCACCAAATCACCTAAACAATCCAAAAGATATCAACTTCAGATCTGGACAGCGAAGAACTAAGCTAGATCCGACAAGATCTCACTTCAAACGATGAAATCTCTCTTGAAAAGATGAAGATCTTCAATCCAAGCTCTTGAATCTTCAATCTTGATCTTCGATTTGGATGGATGGAAGCACTAGATTAGAGTGGAGAAAAGAAGTGAAGAAGTGTAGAAGTCGAGCTCTCAAAATGGCAGCACTTCGTCGCTTCAAAATCCGGATCCCAAAAAGTGAGAACAACCCCTCCTATTTATAGCTGAAAACTGCTCTAAGTCGTAACTCGGCTATCTCCCTAGGTCGTTTCCGACCTAAGCCTCTCCGACCTAACGACTTAGCCAGACCCAGCGACTCATCGCACGCGCGACCTAACCTCTTACGCGCTTAGCGACCTAACAGGCCTCCCCATCTTACTACCTAACGATGTTACGACCTAACACTTAACTCCTAGGTCGCTTTCGTCTTAAAGCATAGGCTACGACCTAACACTTAAACTATCTAAGCGACTTAACAACCTACGACTCAGTTGGGTTGCGACCTAACAACTTAGGCTCCTACGCGACCTAACACATGTCGACCTAAAACAACATACGACCTAACAGTTAGATCCACGCGACCTAACACTTAAACTATTCTAGCGACCTAACAACTCACGCGACCTACGACTCAGCAAACTCGCGACCTAACACACACGCGACCTAACCATCTTAGGTCGTCTACGACCTAACTCAACACAGATCTAACGACCTAACTACGCTAACACTTAGGTCGGTCAATCCCATAGGTCGCTAACTCTTATAGGTCGCAAACCGCTTATTCCCTAAGTCGTTAACTCTACTAGGTCGCTAACTCGAACTGCCGACCTAACACTTAGGTCGCTCACACATTTTCTTAGGTCGCCAGAACCTCTTAAGTCGGTCACGACTTAACCCCTTAGGTCGCCTACGACCTAACCAAAGCCAACAACTAGTCTTCCTTAAGTCGGTCAGTCTTTAGGTCGTTAACTCGCCCTGCCGACCTAATTACTTAACTAAATCCTAGGTTGCACAATTCTATAGGTCGCTCCAACTAACCCACGACCTAACACTAACTCGCCGAAGTCCTTAACTCGGTCACGACTTAGCTCTTAGGTCGTCCACGACCTAGGACTTAGACAAATTTCCACAAAAATCTGAAATGACTTAAAAATGCAAAAATTCCAGATTTTGACGAACTTGTCGATCCGTAAAAATACGGGTCGTTACATTCTCTCCCCCTTAGGAATTTCGCCCCCGAAATTCCAAGCAATCAAAACTATTCTGTACGCCTACCATCCATAGCAATCAACAAACCATGCATCCAATTCTAACTTAGCGTACAGAATTCTAAAATTAGAACAAGTTACAATATCGTGAGATGACACGACACCTTAGGGCCATACCTTGAAGAGTTCAGGATGAGCTGCTTTCATCCTCTCTTCCACCTCCCACGTACAGTCGTTATCATCTTCACTCCATTGTATCTTGAGCAACTTAACTACCTTCCTCCTAAGCTGTTTCGTGTCGGTTTCAACAACACGAAGCGGCTTACGAGGTCTTCTATCAACTGGATCAACTTCTAAGTCTTCACAGCTATCAGCAGAAACCACTGTTCTCGAGTCGTGCACATACTTCCGTAGATATGATACATGAAAAACATTGTGCACACTCGACATCTTCTCTGGTAACTCCAATCTGTAAGCGAGCTTTCCAATTCGCTCGATAATCGGGAATGGTCCAACAAATCTCGGAGTCAATTTTCCTTTCTTCCCGAATCGGATAACATTCTTCAGTGGAGAAATCTTCACAAAAACCATATCTCCTACGTCGAATTCCAAATCCTTTCGACGCTTATCAGCATAACTCTTCTGACGGTCTTGGGCTGCCTTCATTCGTTGCCGAATGATCTCTATGCAATCCGAAGTCTGTCGAATCATCTCTGGCCCAAGTATCAGCTTTTCTCCAGTTTCCAACCAACATGTCGGAGAGTTACACGGTCTTCCATACAACGCCTCATACGGTGCCATACCAATGCTTGACTGGTAACTGTTGTTGTACGCAAACTCCACCAAATGAAGGTGATCTTCCCATGATCCTCCGAAATCCAAAACGCATGCTCTGAGGAGATCTTCCAAAACTCGGTTGACTCTCTCGGTCTGACCATCTGTTTGGGGATGATAAGCTGTACTCAAACACAACTCGGTTCCCAAAACTTCCTGGAAGCTCTTCCAAAATCCACTAGTGAACAATGGATCTCGATCGCTCACTATATTCTTCGGAATACCATGGAATCGAACTATCCACTTCACATACAACTCAGCCAACTTTGATGCAGTCCTAGTCGATCGAACAGGAATGAATCGTGCACTCTTAGTCAGACGATCCACAATGACCCAAATCCCTTCATTTCCCGTTCTGGTTCTAGGCAATCCATCGATGAAATCCATCGACACTTGTTCCCACTTCCATGTAGGAACTTCTAATGGCTGAAGCAATCCACTTGGCTTCTTCTGTTCAGCTTTAATCAACTGGCAGTTCATACACTTGGAAATAAAATTTCCAACATCCTTCTTCATACCTTCCCAATAGTAGGTTCTCTTCATATCCCGATACATCTTATTTCCACCTGGATGAATTGTCAACCTCGAGTGATGACTTTCCTTCAGAACTTCACTCCTCAACTCATCTATATCGGGAACAACTAGTCGTCCTTGCTTCCGAAGCCAACCCTCTCGATCGACCTCGAATCCTTTATCCTTTTCTGGATCCAATCCAGATTCCAACTCACGGATAATCTTGACAAGCTTATCATCTCGCTTTTGGCTCTCACCAATCCTTTCCACAAGAGTGGGTCTTATTGATAAGTTTGCCAACATTTCAGGTTCCAATTCGCATCTAGGCCTGAAGTCAAATCCAGCTAAATACTCGAGATTCTTCCATTCAGAAAACATGGCTCCCAATCCTGCATGTCTTCGACTTAACGCATCTGCCACTGCGTTACCTTTTCCCGGAGTATAAGCTATACCAAAATCATACGATGCCAAAAACTCTAACCAACGTTGCTGCCGAAGATTCAAATCCTTCTGGGAGAAAAGATACTTCAACGACTTATGATCCGTAAACAACTCGAATCGAACTCCCAACAGATAATGTCTCCACATCTTCAGAGCAAATACAATCGCCGCTAACTCCAAATCATGAGTCGGGTAATTCCTTTCATGCGGCTTTAGTTGTCGACTGGCATACGCAACAACTTTATCCCTCTGCATCAGCACTGCTCCAAGTCCAGTACCACATGCGTCGGTGTAAACTACCATCTCATCATTCCCACTTGGAATAGTCAAAACAGGAGCACTCGTCAGTCGCTCTTTCAGGGTTCCGAAAGCTTGCTCACACTTAGCATCCCAACTGAACACTTGGTTCTTCTTCGTTAATCCTGTTAACGGTGCAGCTACCTTGGAGAAGTCTTTGATAAACCGTCGATAATATCCTGCTAATCCAAGAAAACTTCTCACATCTGATGCATTCTTAGGTCTAACCCAATCCTGGATTGCTGCCACCTTAGCGGGATCAACCGCTATCCCATTTCCAGAAATCACATGGCCTAAGAACCTCACTTCACTCTTCCAGAAGTGACACTTCGAAAACTTAGCCTTCAGCTGATGTTTCCGTAAGATCTCCAAAACAATACGCAAGTGCGTCTTGTGCTCTTCTTCCGTTCTGGAATAAATCAGAATATCATCCACGAACACAAGTACGAACTTGTTCAACTGATCTCTGAACACTCTATTCATAAGATCCACAAAATATGCTGGCGCGTTAGTCAATCCAAATGGCATTACCAGCCACTCAAAGAAACCGGATGGTGTCCTAAAAGCAGTCTTCGGCACACTATCCTTAGCCACTCTCAACTGGTGAAATCCCGTTGCCAAATCCATCTGAGAAAACACCTTAGCTTCGTGAAGCTGATCAAACAAGTCATCTATTCTCGGCAATGGATACTTGTTCTTCTTAGTCACCTTATTCAGCTCACGATAATCGACGCACAATCTCAACGACCCATCTGCCTTGGTTGCAAATACAACTGGTGCACCCCACTCGGACACACTACGCCGAATGAATCCTTTCTGCAAAAGATCATCAACTTGCACCCTCAACTCTTGCTGTTCCCTAGGCGCCATCCGCCTAAGAGGCATCACAACAGGTCTGGCTCCTTCAACTAGATCTATTCGAAACTCGATCTCTCTATGCGGCGGCAACCCTTTGACTTCGTCAAAGACATCCTCGAATCCATTAGCGATCGGCACTGATGACAGTCCATCCCGTGGAACAACTAGCGAATACATGAAGCTCATGAAGACGCCTTCTTCATGCTTACATCGTATCACAATCTTTCGCCCTTCCACATTCTCGACTGTCACTTCCAACCTTTCGCAATCAACCTTAGCCGCATACTTCCTAAGCCAGTCCATACCCAAAATAATTCCGAACCCCGCAAAGTTCAGAGCAAAGCAATCACAAACAAAAGAGCAACCATGACTCGACACAACTAGACCACGGCATAACATACACAAACAAGACGAACCCCCAACTGGATTAGTCACAACCAATGGCCTATCAACAATATCCGGCTTCAAACCTAACCGGCCTACTAGTTCATTACAAACAAACGAATGCGAAGCTCCAGTATCAAACAAAACTCTAACTGGAACACCACATAGGAAAAGAGTACCTTGAACAACCACACTCTTTCCCTTCTCTTCAACAGTAGGAGCTTTCGAAGACGACGGAACAGCCCCCAAAGCATAGGCTTGCACAATCTGCCTGTCCTTCCTCGGTTCTGGACAATTCTTCCTGAAATGCCCCGGCTTGTCACAGTTGTGACACTTCATCGGCGCCTTCGGATTCTTACAATCCTTAGAGAAATGGCCCTTCTGTTGACAATTGTAGCAAGTCACCTCGCCTTTCGGCTTCTTCTGGCCATCCTTACCTTTCTGCTGCTGCTGCTTCCTCTTCTGGTTTCCACCCTGCTGTGGTTTAGATTCTCCCTTGGTAACAGCAACAACAGGTCCTTCCTTAGGAAACAAACTCTCATGCCTAAGAGCTTTCTCCACAAGCTTCTCAAATGAATCGTCCAAATGATCCACCAATTGTCTCCCAAGATAACTATCCAAGCCGGTCACAAACTTCTCATTCTTCTGATAAGCAGATTCAATATACGACCGGGCATACTTGGACAAAGCTTCGAACTCAGAAACATACTCAAGAACTGATCTTCCACCTTGCTTGAGCTCCACAAACCTCTTGAACAGAACAGACTTCTGAGCTGTAGAAATGAACTTAGCTTCAAATCTAGCTTGGAATTGCTCCCAAGTAATCTCTTCTTCCGGAGTAGTGATGGTAATAGAGTTCCACCAATCAGAAGCTCTCCCTTGAAGCTGTCTCGATGCTAACTTCCTCTTAGTTGCATCATCAATTCCCAAATCACCAAAGATCCTTCTACAAGCATCTATCCACCTCTGGACTTCAATGGTAGATTCTGTTCCCAAGAAAACCTTCCCTCCAAGAGCAGTATAATCCTTGCACAGCTTAGCAAAATCCACTGGTTTCGGAGTTTGGACTTGAACTCCAACATCAACTGCCGCCCCCGGAACTGGTATCCTTCTCATGATCGAAGTCATCATAGCTTCGAACATGGCTGCATAATCAGCAGTCTCTTCAGTAGCGCGGCCTTCCCTAGCAGCTGGTCTCCCTCTTCGACTCATTCTCAATATCTATAAAAAGGAATGATTAGAACATCTAGAGAAACAACTGCATAAAGGACTCAAACTCTACCAAACTACTATATTATATATAGTAATCATCCATCAAAATACAATTACGTCTCTCATACGTAGTTACTTCAGCGAGCGTTGGGTAAAATCGATTAACCAATGCTCTGATACCAAATGTGACGACCGCCCATGACCCCTGCACCGAATCTAAAGATAAAGCGCTGTAAAGTGTGCCAGGCGACCATGGACGATTGTCAAGGTAAGATTTAAAACAAAAGAATCTAACGTATTACTCACAGCGCATGGACAAAATACAATAGAACATATGTATAGTGAAGCTTTACAGAACAAAATGACATCATATAAAACTCCATAATAGTTGAATACAAGCATCCACATCGTCAATACATCAAGCCTCACTACATATCTCTCAGAGAATACAAAACAGCGGAATATCCAGTACATATAATAAGAAGATAATATGCAACCCTCCAGCTCGTCTTCGATATCAGCATCGTGAGAAGAGAACAGCACCTGTCACCTGCTACCTAGTCTGCCCGTCCCAAAATGGACGAACAGCCCAAGGCAATAAGAATTAAAACATAAAGCCTTGAGTCAGACAACAGTCTTAGTGAGCAGTAAATTAACTAACAACATACCAAAGAACATAAAGGAAAAGGAATAGGAATACAACCCTCCCACTCCAACCTCATTCTACAGTGATAGCCCCCAGACACACACTAAGCAGAAGCAAACATAGCAGAGCATACAATTTAAAGTAAAACTACTATCACTCGAGTCAAGGGCGATGTTTTCCAAGTACCAAGGCCTAAATCAGATAAGCACCCAGAAAATGCCGCTCTTGAGTCCGAATGACGATACAACCAAACATCCATGACTCTGGCTATCACTGTTATCATTGCTTCGATATCACCGTTAATTGAATGACCGGCACATTCTTTCAGCCGTCCGTCAAGGGCTAATGGAAACCCCGGTTCTAGACATAACTCCCGCACGTCGTCGCAGCCCGTGCCTAGGACTATCGAATCTGCCCAGAGTACTCGACCATCAACAGTTGGCCGTTGGGACTATCGAATCTGCCCAAACGTACCCTTGCTTAGAGCATGCTAGAACCTTCAACAACGATGCTATCCAAGCCTCCTAGTCATCCTCCTCGACGACTATTCTCATATCCATTCATTATCCTCAACTCGAATCATATCACCGAGTTATCAACATGCTTGGAATGATCCCGTCTGGATTAGACCAAGTCTTCATCATATGATTGCTTCGCTTCATTACATCCTCGCAAAGCCTCATCTCATCATCACATCATCGAATCTATGCATAAGAGCTTCATCATCCCGCTACATATGCCACGAGCAGCTTTTCCAATTCAAGAGCCTTTTCCTTAGCTTTTGAATCATCTTCGATCTAATCTAATCATCAATCATCTAGTTCATAACAATCAATCAAATCAAACATCAATCCAAGCAATCAAGCATTCAAAAATGATCTAAGTAGACAATTATAACAATAATGGCATTTTCGTAATTAAAGAGTTGAAAGTCCAATAAGCATGAAAACATGGATTATATCTCTACAAACTTGATGAATGAACTTGCATAGGTTAACATATGATAAAATGGATGTAACATCATCATGAACAATGGATCTATATGGATCTACACATAGGATGAAGAAAATGCATGGGAATCTCTACTTTAACACCAAAACGAGCCAACAATCCGATATACTCCTTTGGATCCGTGTGAGAGATAATCACCACTCACCAAATCACCTAAACAATCCAAAAGATATCAACTTCAGATCTGGACAGCGAAGAACTAAGCTAGATCCGACAAGATCTCACTTCAAACGATGAAATCTCTCTTGAAAAGATGAAGATCTTCAATCCAAGCTCTTGAATCTTCAATCTTGATCTTCGATTTGGATGGATGGAAGCACTAGATTAGAGTGGAGAAAAGAAGTGAAGAAGTGTAGAAGTCGAGCTCTCAAAATGGCAGCACTTCGTCGCTTCAAAATCCGGATCCCAAAAAGTGAGAACAACCCCTCCTATTTATAGCTGAAAACTGCTCTAAGTCGTAACTCGGCTATCTCCCTAGGTCGTTTCCGACCTAAGCCTCTCCGACCTAACGACTTAGCCAGACCCAGCGACTCATCGCACGCGCGACCTAACCTCTTACGCGCTTAGCGACCTAACAGGCCTCCCCATCTTACTACCTAACGATGTTACGACCTAACACTTAACTCCTAGGTCGCTTTCGTCTTAAAGCATAGGCTACGACCTAACACTTAAACTATCTAAGCGACTTAACAACCTACGACTCAGTTGGGTTGCGACCTAACAACTTAGGCTCCTACGCGACCTAACACATGTCGACCTAAAACAACATACGACCTAACAGTTAGATCCACGCGACCTAACACTTAAACTATTCTAGCGACCTAACAACTCACGCGACCTACGACTCAGCAAACTCGCGACCTAACACACACGCGACCTAACCATCTTAGGTCGTCTACGACCTAACTCAACACAGATCTAACGACCTAACTACGCTAACACTTAGGTCGGTCAATCCCATAGGTCGCTAACTCTTATAGGTCGCAAACCGCTTATTCCCTAAGTCGTTAACTCTACTAGGTCGCTAACTCGAACTGCCGACCTAACACTTAGGTCGCTCACACATTTTCTTAGGTCGCCAGAACCTCTTAAGTCGGTCACGACTTAACCCCTTAGGTCGCCTACGACCTAACCAAAGCCAACAACTAGTCTTCCTTAAGTCGGTCAGTCTTTAGGTCGTTAACTCGCCCTGCCGACCTAATTACTTAACTAAATCCTAGGTTGCACAATTCTATAGGTCGCTCCAACTAACCCACGACCTAACACTAACTCGCCGAAGTCCTTAACTCGGTCACGACTTAGCTCTTAGGTCGTCCACGACCTAGGACTTAGACAAATTTCCACAAAAATCTGAAATGACTTAAAAATGCAAAAATTCCAGATTTTGACGAACTTGTCGATCCGTAAAAATACGGGTCGTTACACTTTTTGTCGATGACAAAGGGGGAGAAATGTATGCAAACTAACAAATTTTTGCAGAAAAGTCGCCATATATTCAGGGGGAGAACTATAATATATATGTCAATATTACTTCGTCACATAAGTATTGTCATCAATCAAAAAGGGGGAGAATGTTGATTCATGAGTTTTGATTCATGACACAAGCTTCAGAGATCATACGACAAGAATACTATATGAAAGCGACAAAAAGAGAATAAGTGCATACCGTGCACTACAAAGGAGATAATCTTATATTCCAGAGATTTGTATGGATATTTTATTTTATTTGAGTCTTAGAACAATGTTAAAATCATTCCTCAAATAGTCACACACGCACACAAAACATTTTATAGCAAAAACTATGTTCACTGTGCATATAACACCAGGTCGGCCGACCGACCAGGATCCTCGGTCGACCGACCCTATATCATGTGCACAGTGACTTTCTGTTTTGTATACGTTTTAAACTCAGCTGACCGGCCAGGTTTTCCGGTCGACCGACCAGAGAAAAACGGCTAGTTTTCTGAAGAGACGCGATCATTTCATGAAGAGGAACGTCCTCTATTTCAAGAGGTATGGACACAACTGTTAACTAAAACTCTTCATGAAAGATTACAACTCTTCTACAACTATATAAACATATTTCATTCACTTCTACAAAAACCAATTCATGTTTTAATTCTGAAATCTATTCTCTATTATTCTCTACAAATAAAAAGCATTCATTCTCATTCAATATCACTAGAATCCTTGAATTAATTCATATACTTCGATTTTACGTGATTATCTTCCTTCTAAATCTTCACACACATACATACTCTTGAGGATTTGATTATAGGAAAGTTGTACTATCAAAAGACAATCAGTGTTATTCAGAACACATTCGTCAACAAACTATTTGTATTAAGTTGAAGTCCTCTTCGGCTGTTGAGGCGGAAAATTCCTGTTCGGCTGCTCAGGTGTCGTATACCTATTCCTCCGGGTTAAGTGAGGGGTTTAGTTTAAATCCAGAGGGTATTCTGGGACTGGACGTAGAACGGGAAGTTCGAACCAGTATAAAAATTCCTGGTGTCATTTTACTATACTGCTTTTATATTCCGCACTATTTATAGTATTAATATCATCTCTATACTCTGTATTATCATATATCCATATTACACGGTCCATAGCGTACTTTCAACAATTATTCATAAGGTAACAACAAAATCATACAATATTTCAAATATTCTCAAACACTAAAAAGAATGTCATATTCTTTAAATTATTCACCAAAACACAAATATTGACAAAACATATCAATGCCAATCGCAAAATTTGGTGAAACACAAATTCTAGAAATCATCAACTAGAAATCCAAAAATCACAAAAAGGGGAAGGCCTATCACAAACGGGAGCACGAAAACTCCCCAACACGTGTATCACAAATGAGACACTATTCCATGAACCGAACATCGACGTACCTAAAAAGATATGCCCTATGCACAGTCAAACATCGATGCACCTAAAAAGATATGCCCCATGTATAGTCGAACATCGACGCACCTAAAAAGGTACACCCCATGCATAATCAAACATTGACGCACCTAAAAAGATACGCCCCCTGCATATTCAAACATCGACGCACCTAAAAAGATACGCCACATGTATAGTCGAACAACGACGCACCTAAAAAGATACGCCCCATGCCCCGACTTATCGAGCCGATTGCTCCACAAACGGTCCAAAGACCTTGGGTCTCTAGCCCATAAAAATGAGACGAAGCTCAATAGAACGGGGTATAGTCCTCCATGTGGACAAAGAGAAATCGCACATCGCTAGTCTAAATCATAAAATGATCATCATTGATCAATAAGAAGTGTCAATTACACTAAGCTAGTAAATAAATGAGTTTAGCTTCATGTCCCATAAACACTATCTTAACTTAAATATTTACGAACAAATTATAGATTTCCACTCGAAAATTGTCACAAGAGTTCAATCGAACAAGTCTAAGAATTAACCGACGAAGTAAACGCAAGCGTTTCATACCACTTGTTTAGCTAAGCCGTTTAATTAGATTTCTCATACGAATGAGGTAAAGGTTTGTATATACTAATAGATTTGGAAATCAGTTTTAAAAACGAGCTTTGTATTTAAAAATAGTGTTGAAATCGTTTTTGTGAAAGAGTTTGAGTTTTTACTACTAGTATAGAAACCTTTGTATTTTAAAGTGACAAACCACAGAAATGATTGTAGAAACAATCAATCACCAAAAATTCACATATGAAAATGTGAATTAAATCCATAAAAATCGGTATCAAATCCTTCAGATGGATATTCCCAAAAATCCAGAAAATAAGTCATCAAAGTCGATAGTAAGTGATAACAACCAACCAGATCAACAAAAATCGATTAATATTGGAAAAACAATAAAAAACAGTCAAAATAGGCAAAATGAACAGTTCCAGATGTCTGGATTTGTTCTCTGGAAATAATCCAAAAAACCCCCAGACGTTTGAAATTACAAGGCAGACGTCTGAACCCCAACCAGACGTCTGAACCAGTAAATCAGACGTCTGAACCGAGGTACTGGAAATTCTATTCCATATCACCCAAACGTCTGGGAAGTAAGCTCAGACGTCTAGAAAGCAAGGTCAGACGTTTGAGCTGAACGTCTGGAATATTTATTCCTTAGCCTCAGACGTCTGATCCTTATACCAGACGTCTGAGCTGAAGCTCAGGAAAATATTGAACCTAGGCCAGTGATGGCCAATCCACGTCGGAAGCGATCGAATGAGCAACGATGGCTAAGAATTTATGCCAAGCGACAACTCAGCCCTATAGACTCATCAATACACTCCGAACACATACCCAACCATCTACATAAGGATTTTCATAGATTTTGAACCAAAACACCAAAATTTGGAAAATTCACCAAATCAATTCAAATCAAAAGCAAATGAACATGCACAAATGTTAGGAATTCATACCTCACAACAATGAAAGTTATAGACGTAGATGTGAGTTAAAGAACTCACCTTTAAACCCAAAAACAACGAATGAGAAGCTTAAAAACAAAGGAAAGGTCAACCACTCTTCAACTTCAACTCTAGAAGCTCCAATCTGTGATCATAGCAAATATTTCCTAAATTAGGTTATAGGAAATTTCTGAAATTGGAGAGAGATTGAGATGGAGAAGATGAAGAGGATGCTTACCTAAGCTTCTCTTTGATTTTAGAGCAAGAACTTGAATTTCCTAATCAAACTAGGGTTTAGGAATTTTCATTTCCCTTTCTTTCCCTCATTTTTACTTTGAACTTGAGTGTTAGGAAATAGAATGAGTGAATGGATGAAGAGTAGAGGAGTTAGGGTATTTTGATGGGTTAGTGGGCTGAAACCCAAACCCAAAGCCCAAATAGAAAAATAGCAAAATTCTACTCAACTCCAAACATATCGATGTTTATACTCAAAAAAGTTGTAAACGTCATTTTGGACTCAATGGAAGTGGTCTCGAGTCCCAATTCGACTATTTACAAAAAGTAACATTTCGGAATTTAATCTGATTAACGATGGTATATTTAAATAAAACATTTAAATATATAATCGTGAAATATGCGGGTTGTTACAAACTCCCCTCCTTAAAGAAATTGCGTCCTCACAATACTTAAGAGGAAATTAAAAAGTAACAACCAGACTAAGGCATAACAACACAAAAGAAGAAATTTTGAAATGAAAAGTTCACCTTAAAAGAGCATGAGAGAGTAAGTCCGGATGTGTTCGCTCGATGAATTATCTGGATTCCCAAGAGCAATCCTTAGGATTTGAGGACCATTGAACTTTCACAAGCGGAACATCTTTATTTCGAAGGCGTTTAACCTCCGAACCAATGACACAAATAGGATGTCGCTCATAAGTCAAATTAGGTGAAACCCCAATTTCTTCAATAACACCAGGCTCAAGAATAGAATCGGAATCCTTAAGGCATTTCCGTAGTTGAGAGACGTGGAATACGTCATGAATAGCCGAAAATTGAGCCATTAATACAAGGCTATAAGCCACGAAACCAATGCATTCGGTGATGGGAAATGGACCAATATATCGAGGTGCTAAATTTTCTCGATCGACTAAAACGCACAACACCCTTCATAGGTGAAACACGAATGAACACCAAACCTCCCACATAAAGTTCTAATTTCCTTTTTCGGTTATCAGCATAGGATTTTTGTCTACTTTGAGCTTCTTTCATCCTATGACGAATAAGTTCAATCTTTTCTGTGGAATCACGAATAAAATCAGGACCTAAAACCAGCTTCAAGCCAACACGAAGGAGATCGGCATGGCATTCCGTAGAGTGCCTCAAAAGGTGCCATACCAATACTAGAGTGGAAGCTATTATTATAGGAAAACTCAACAAGAAAAATATGATCTTCCCAACTTCCACCAAAATCGAGAACACATGCACGAAGAAGATCTTCAAGAGTTTATTCACACGCTCGGTTTGTCCATCGGACCGAGGATGATAAGCGGTGCTAAAATTTAGCTTTGTTACCAAAGCTTTTTGAAGACCTTTCCAAAATCCACTTGTAAATAATGGATCACGATCGCTAACAATAGAAGCAAGAACTCCATGCAATTTAACAATTTCTTTGACATAGGGTTTAGCCAAAAGAGGTACGGTCTGATTGGATCGAACGGGAATAAAATGGGCGGATTTTGTAAGTCTATCTACAATCACGCATAAACTATCATGACCCGAACGAGAACGGGGAAGACCATCAATAAATTCTGTGGAAATTTGATCCCACTTCCAAACGGAATGTCCAAAGGTTGCAATAACCCACCGGGTCTTTGATGCTCGGCCTTTATGAGTTGGCAAGTCATGCAACGCTTAATGAATTTAGCAATATCAGATTTCATTCCATCCTAATAATAAAGTCGCTACTACTACCGGAATGAATGGTGAATTTAGAATGATGAGAATCTTCTAAAATGTCTTTACGAAGATCACAAATGTTTGGCATAATAAGTCTACCAAACTTTTGAATGCCACCACGAGCATCGATTTCAAAATCTTTTAAACCATCAACCTTATTTTGATCCCTACAACTTTGGCTAAGAAAAGCCAATTCGGGATCTTGCTTTTGAGCTTCAAGGATGAGGTCTAAAAGAGAAGGACGAGCCTCAAGGCTACATAAAACAAGAGACGAACATGAATCAGATTCACGATCTCGAATCTCACAAGTGGACAAAGTCTCGAGATCATTCCATTCAGATATCATCATGGAAACAATTGCTTTTTGCTTACGACTAAGGGCATCAACAACACGATTTCTCCTTCCGGGAGTATAGAGATGTGACAACCGCCCACGACCCCTGCACTGGACCTAGACATAGTGCGTTGTAAAGTGTGCCAGGCAGCCATGGACGATCATCAGGGTAAGTTAAAACAGCAGAATCTATCGTATAACTCACAGCGCATGGATAAAATACAATAGAAAATATATATAGTGAAGCTTTACAGAACAGAATCTCTATTAATCCTCATAATAGTTGAATACAAACATCTGAAAAGTCAATACATCAAGCCTCACTACATAACACTCAGAGAATATACAAAGCAGCGGAACATCCAGTACATATAGTAAGAAAATAATATGCAAGCCTCCAGCTCGTCTTCGTCATCAGCATCGTCGAAAACTAAGAACAACACCTGTCACCTGCTACCTAGTCTGCCCATCCCAAAGCGGATGGACAGCCCAAGGTAATAAGAGTTAAACATAAAGCCTTGAGTCAGACAATAGTCTTAGTGAGCGGTAAATTAACTAACAACATACCAAAAGAGCATAAAGGTAAAAGGAATAGGAATCCAACCCTCCCACTCCACCTCTTTCTACAGTGATAGCTCCCAGACACACTAAGCAGAAATAAACATAGCAAAGCAGACATTTAAAGTAAAGCAATTATCACTCGAGTCAAGGTCGGTGTTTCCTAAGTACAAACCCCCAAGGCCTAAACCAAGATCAGATAAGCACCCAGAAAACATCGCTCTTGAGACCGAATGACGATACGACCAAACATCCATGACTCTGGCTATCACTGTTATCATTGCTTAGATACCACCGTTAATTGAATGACCGGCACATTCTTTCAGCCGTCCGTCAAGGGCTAATGGAAACCCCGGTTCTAGACAGAACTCCACACGTCGTCGCAGCACGTGCCTAGGACTATCGAATCTTCCCAGAGTACTTGACTACAATCATAGTCTTTAGGGACTATCGAATCTGCCCAACGTACTCTTGCTTTGAGCCTGCTAGAAGCTTCAACAACGATGAAACCTCAGCCTTCTAGTCATCCTTCTCGACGACTATTTCCATACTAGCTCAAGCGCCTCTCGAGCAAACCATTATCCTCTAACTCGAACCATTTCACCGAGTCATCATCATGCTTGGAATGATCCCGTCTGGACTAAACCAAGGCTATCTCATATCATGCTTCGCTTCATCTCATCATATCAAAGCCTCATCTCAACATCAACATCATCATCATCAAATCTATCCATATGAGCTTCATCATCCGCTACATATGCCACGAGCAGCTTTTCCCAATTCAAGAGCCTTCCCCTTAGCTTTTGATTCATCTTCGACCATCTTGTCTAAATCAAATCATCAATCAACTAATTTACAACAATTAATCAAATCAATCATTAATCCAAGCAATTAAACACTCAAATATGATCAAATAAACAATTATAACAATAATGGCAATTCTGTAAATAAAGAGTCTAAATCTAACAAGTGTGAATCATGAGCAATATCTTTACAACTTGATGAATGAACTTGCATAGGTTAATCATGTAGTAAAATGGATGTTAAATCATCATGAACAATAGATCTATACTTAAGTTTACGAAAATGCATGGAAATCACTAATTTAATACATAATCTAGCCATCAATCCGATATACTCCTTTGGATCCGTGTGAGAGATAATCACCACTCACCGAATCTCCTAAACACCTCAAAAGCAACACACTTCAGATCTGGACAGCGAAGAATCTAACTCAATCTACCAAAACTCCGCTTCAAACGATGAAATCTCTCTTCGAAGAATGTAGATCTTCAACTTTAGCTCTCGGATCTTCGATCTTGATCTTCGATTTGGATGGAAGGAATCACAAGATTAGAGTGGAGAAAAGAAGTGAAGAAATGTAGAACTCGAGCTCTCAAAATGGCAGCACTTCGTCGCTTTGAAATTCGGATGCCAAAAATGAAGAAGAACCCGCCTATTTATAGGCTGATTTCCCCTTAGGTTGTCCGCCCCTATAAGTCGTCCACGACTTAAGACAACCCACGACCTACGACCTACCAGATTCCCCGACCTAACACTCAACGCGACATAACAGCTTCCGACTCAACGACTTAGCACATGCACGCGACTTAGCTACCTAACACTCCACGACCTAACTGCATAAGTGCTTCCATGACCTAAAACTCAATACTATTGCGCGACCTACGACTTAACTCTTTGCGCGACCTACGACTTAACTCTTAGCGACCTAACACACACAGGGTTCACCACGCGACCTAACAACTTAACACTTTAGGTCGTCTAACGACCTAACTACTAAGTCATTAGCCCGCTTATCTCCTAGGTCGTTAACTTGCTAACTCTCTTAAGTCGCTACCCTACTTAAGTCGCCTCATAACTTAAGCCGTTAACTCCTAAGTCGTCTACTAACTTAGGTCGCCGATTCCTTAAGTCGGTCCAATTCTATAGGTCGCTAAACCCCTTAAGTCGTTCACTCGACCTAAACCACTACACGACCTAACTTCCACACGACTTATCCCATAACCCTTAGGTCGCCAACTTCCTTAGGTCGCTCCACTTCCTTAAGTCGTCTACTCCGACCTAACTACCCCACGACCTAAGTCATCACACGACTTACCTTCTATACGACCTAACCACTTAAGTCGGTCAAATTCTATAGGTCGTCCCAAACTAACATACGACCTAAGCTCTGAACAATCTTAACCATACTACGATCAAATAACAACTGTTTTACAATGTTTTGATCCGTAAAATACGGGTCGTTACATTCTCTCCCCCTTAGGAATTTCGCCCCCGAAATTCCAAACAAACAAGAGCAACCAAAAGCTATTCTGCATGCCTACCATCCATAGCAATCAACAAACCATGCATATCCAATCTTATCCTAGCATGCAGAATTCTAAAATTAGAACAAGTTACAATATCGTGAGATGACACGACACCTTATGGCCATACCTTGAAGAGTTCAGGATGAGCTGCCTTCATCCTCTCTTCCACTTCCCATGTACAGTCGTTAACATCATCACTCCATTGTATCTTGAGCAACTTAACTACCTTCCTCCTAAGCTGTTTCGTGTCAGTTTCCACAACACGAAGCGGCTTACGAGGTCTCTCAACAACTGGATCTACCTCAAAATCTTCACAGCTATCCGCAGAAACTACTGTATTCGAGTCATGCACATACTTCCGTAGATATAATACATTGAAAACATTGTGCACACTCGACATCCTTTCTGGTAACTCCAATTTATAGGCGAGCTTTCCAATTCGCTCGATGATCGGGAATGGTCCAACAAATCTCGGAGTCAATTTTCCTTTCTTCCCGAATCGAATAACATTCTTCAGTGGAGAAATCTTCACAAAAACCATATCACCTACGTCGAATTCCAAATCCTTACGACGCCTATCGGCACAACATTTTTGACGGTCTTGGGCTGCCTTTATTCGTTGCCGAATGATCTCTATACAATCCGAAGTCTGTCGAATCATTTCTGGCCCAAGTATCAGTTTTTCTCCTGTTTCTAACCAACATGTCGGAGAGTTACACGGTCTTCCATACAATGCCTCATACGGTGCCATACCAATGCTTGACTGGTAACTGTTATTATACGAAAATTCCACCAAATGAAGGTGATCTTCCCATGATCCTCCGAAATCTAAAACACAAGCTCTAAGAAGATCTTCCAAAACTCGGTTGACTCTCTCAGTCTGACCATCTATTTGGGGATGATAAGCTGTACTCAAACACAACTCGGTTCCCAAAACTTCCTGGAAGCTCTTCCAAAATCTACTAGTGAACAATGGGTCTCGATCGCTCACTATACTCTTCGGAATACCATGGAATCGAACTATCCACTTAACATACAGCTCGGCCAACTTTGATGCAGTCCTAGTTGATCTAACAGGAATGAATCTTATACTCTTAGTCAATCGATCTACGATGACCTAAATCCCTTCATTTCCCGCTCTGGTTCTAGGTAACCCATCGATAAAATCCATCAATATTTGCTCCCACTTCCATGTAGGAACTTCTAATGGCTGAAGCAATCCACTTGGCTTCTTCTGCTCGGCTTTTACCATCTGGCAGTTCATGCACTTGGAAATAAAATTTCCAACATCCTTCTTCATACCTTCCCAGTAATAGGTTCTCTTCATATCCTGATACATCTTATTTCCACCTGGATGAATTGTCAACTTCGAGTGACGACTTTCCTTCAGAACTTCATCTCTCAATTCATCTATATCGGGAACAACTAGTCGTCCTTGCTTCCGAAGCCAACCCTCTCGATCGACCTCGAATCCTTTATCCATTTCTGGGTCTAACCCAGATTCCGAATGACGGATAATCTTGACAAGCTTATCGTCTCGCTTTTGACTCTCGCCAATCCTTTCCACAAGAGTCGGTCTTATAGATAAGTTTGCCAACATCTCAGGTTCCAATTCACATATAGGCCTGAAGTCAAATCCAGCTAAATACTCGAGACTCTTCCATTCTGAAAAAATGGCTCCCAATCCTGCATGTCTTCGACTTAACGCATCTGCCACTGCGTTACCCTTTCCCGGAGTATAGGCTATATCAAAGTCATATGATGCCAAAAACTCTAACCATCGTTGCTGCCGAAGATTCAAATCCTTTTGGGAGAAAAGATACTTCAACGACTTATGATCTGTAAACAACTCGAATCGAACTCCCAATAGGTAATGTCTCCATATCTTCAGAGAAAATACAATCGCTGCCAACTCCAAATCATGAGTCGGATAATTCCTTTCATGCGGCTTCAGTTGTCGACTTGCATACGCAACAACTCTACTCTTTTGCATCAGCACTGCTCCAAGTCCAGTACCACATGCGTCGGTGTAAACCACCATCTCATCATTTCCACTTGGAATAGTCAAAACAGGAGCACTTGTCAATTGCTCTTTCAGGATTCTGAAAGCTTGCTCACACTTAGCATCCCATCTGAATACTTGATTCTTTTTCGTCAATCCTGTTAATGGTGCAGCTATCTTGGAAAAGTCTTTGATAAATCGACGATAATATCCTGCTAATCCAAGAAAACTCCTCACATCAGATGCATTCTTAGGTCTAACCCAATCCTGGATTGCTGCCACCTTAGCGGGATCAACCGCTATTCCATTTCCAGAGATAATATGGCCTAAGAACCTCACTTCGCTCTTCCAGAAGTGACACTTCGAAAACTTAGCCTTCAGCTGATGTTTTCGTAAGATTTCCAACACAATACTTAAGTGCGTCTTGTGCTCTTCTTCAGTTCTGGAATAAATCAAAATATCATCCACAAACACTAGCACGAACTTGTTCAACTGATCTCTGAACACTCTATTCATAAGATCCACAAAATATGCTGGTGCATTAGTCAATCCAAACGGCATTACCAGCCACTCAAAGAAACCGGATGGTGTCCTGTAAGCAGTCTTCGACACACTATCCTTAGCCACTCTTAACTGGTGAAATCCCGTTGCCAAATCCATATGAGAAAACACCTTAGCTTCGTGCAGCTGATCAAACAAGTCATCTATTCTCGGCAATGGATACTTGTTCTTCTTAGTCACTTTATTCAGCTCACGATAATCCACACACAACCTCAGCGATCCATCCACTTTGGTAACAAACACAATTGGTGCACCCCATTCGGACACACTACGCCGAATGAATCCTTTCTGTAAAAGATCATCAACCTGCACCCTAAACTCTTGCTGTTCCCTAGGCGTCATCCGCCTAAGAGGCATCACAACAGGTCTGGCTCCTTCAACTAAATCGATACGAAACTCGATCTCTCTATGCGGCGGTAACCCTTTGACCTCATCAAAGACATTCTCATATCCATTAGCGATTGACACCGATGACAGTCCATCCCGTGGAACAACCAGCGAATACATGAAGCTCATGAAGACGTCTTCCTCATGCTTACATCGTATCACAACCTTTCGCCCTTCCACATTCTCGACTGTCACTTCCAACCTTTCACAATCAACCTTTGCCGCATACTTCCTAAGACAGTCCATACCCAAAATAATTCCGAACCCCGCAAAGTTCAGAACAAAACAATCACAAACAAAAGAGCAATCATGACTCGATACAATCAGACCACGGCATAACATACACAAACAAGACGAACCCCCAACTGGATTAGTCACAACCAATGGCCTATCAACAATATCCGGTTCTAAACCCAACCGGCCTACAAGTTCATTACAAACAAACGAATGCGATGCCCCAGTATCAAACAACACTCTAACTGGAACACCACAAATGGAAAGAGTACCTTGAACCACCACCCTCTTTCCTTTCTCTTCAGCGGTAGGAGCTTTTGTAGATGATGGAACAGCCCCTAAAGCATAAGCTTGTACAATCTGCTTGTCCCTCCGCGATTCTGGACAACACTTCTTAACATGCCCCGGCTTGTCACAGTTGTGGCACTTCACCGGCACCTTCGAATTCTTACAATCCCTGGAGAAATGGCCCTTCTGCTGACAGTTGTAGCATGCCACTTCACCCTTCGGCTTCTTCTGGCCATCCTTACCCTTTTGCTGCTACTGCTTCCTCTTCTTGTTTCCACCCTGCTGTGGTTTAGACTCTTCCTTGGTCACAGCAACAACAGATCCTTCTTTAGGAAACAGATTCTCGTGCCTAAGAGCTTTCTCCACAAGCTTCTCAAATGAATCGTCCAGATGATCCACCAACTGCCTCCCAAGATAACTGTCCAAGCCTGTCACAAACTTCTCATTCTTCTGGTACGAAGATTCGATATAAGACCGGGCATACTTGGACAAAGCTTCAAACTCAGAAACATACTCAAGAACTGGTCTTCCACCTTGCTTGAGCTCCACAAACTTCTTGAACAGAACAGACTTCTGAGCTGTAGAAATGAACTTAGCTTCAAATCTGGCTTGGAATTGCTCCCAAGTAATCTCTTCCTCCGAAGTATCAATGGTGATAGAGTTACACCAATCAGAAGCTCTTCCTTGAAGCTGTCTTGATGCAAGCTTCTTTTTAGTTGCATCGTCAATTCCCAAATCTCCAAAGATCCTTCTACAAGCGTCTATCCACCTCTGGACTTCAATGGTTGACTCTGTTCCCAAGAAAACCTTTCCTCCAAGAGCAGTATAATATTTACACAACTTAGAAAATCCACCGATTTTGGAGTTTGAACTTGAACCCCAACATCTACTGCTGGCCCCGAAGCTGGCATCCTTCTCATGATCGAAGTCATCATAGCTTCGAACATAGCAGCATAATCAGCAGCCCCCTCAGTAGCACGGCCTTCCCTAGCAGCTGGTCTCCCTCTTCGACTCATCCTTAATATCTATAAAAGGAATGATTAATACACCTTGAGAAACAACAGCATAAAAGGAATCAAATCTTTCTAAGCTACTATATTATATATAGTAATCATCCATCAAAATACAATTACGTCTCTCATACGTAGTTACGTCAGCGAGCGTTGGGTAAAATCGATTAACCAAAGTTCTGATACCAAATGTGACGACCGCCCATGACCCCTGCACTGGACCTAGACATAGTGCGCTGTAAAGTGTGCCAGGCAGCCATGGACGATCATCAGGGTAAGTTAAAACAGCAGAATCTATCGTATAACTCACAGCGCATGGATAAAATACAATAGAAAATATATATAGTGAAGCTTTACAGAACAGAATCTCTATTAATCCTCATAATAGTTGAATACAAACATCTGAAAAGTCAATACATCAAGCCTCACTACATAACACTCAGAGAATATACAAAGCAGCGGAACATCCAGTACATATAGTAAGAAAATAATATGCAAGCCTCTAGTTCGCCTTCGTCATCAGCATCGTCGGAAACTAAGAACAGCACCTGTCACCTGCTACCTAGTCTGCCCATCCTAAAGCGGATGGACAGCCCAAGGCAATAAGAGTTAAACATAAAGCCTTGAGTCAGACAACAGTCTTAGTGAGCGGTAAATTAACTAACAACATACCAAAAGAGCATAAAGGTAAAAGGAATAGGAATCCAACCCTCCCACTCCACCTCTTTCTACAGTGATAGCCCCCAGACACACTAAGCAGAAATAAACATAGCAAAGCAGACATTTAAAGTAAAGCAATTATCACTCGAGTCAAGGTCGGTGTTTTCCAAGTACAAACCCCCAAGGCCTAAACCAAGATCAGATAAGCACCCAGAAAACATCGCTCTTGAGACCGAATGACGATACGACCAAACATCCATGACTCTGGCTATCACTGTTATCATTGCTTAGATACCACTATTAATTGAATGACCGGCACATTATTTCAGCCGTCCGTCAAGGGCTAATGGAAACCCCGGTTCTAGACAGAACTCCACACGTCGTCGCAGCACGTGCCTAGGACTATCGAATCTGCCCAGAGTACTTGACTACAATCATAGTCTTTAGGGACTATCGAATCTGCCCAACGTACTCTTGCTTTGAGCCTGCTAGAACCTTCAACAACGATGAAACCTCAGCCTTCTAGTCATCCTCCTCGACAACTATTTCCATACTAGCTCAAGCGCCTCTCGAGCAAACCATTATCCTCTAACTCGAACCATTTCACCGAGTCATCATCATGCTTGGAATGATCCCGTCTGGACTAAACCAAGGCTATCTCATATCATGCTTCGCTTCATCTCATCATAGCAAAGCCTCATCTCAACATCATCATCATCAGATCTATCCATATGAGCTTCATCATCCGCTACATATGCCACTAGCAGCTTTTCCCAATTCAAGAGCCTTCCCCTTAGCTTTTGATTCATCTTCGACCATCTTGTCTAAATCAAATCATCAATCAACTAATTTACAACAATCAATCAAATCAATCATTAATCCAAGCAATTAAACACTCAAATATGATCAAATAAACAATTATAACAATAATGGCAATTCTGTAAATAAAGAGTCTAAATCTAACAAGTGTGAATCATGAGCAATATCTTTACAACTTGATGAATGAACTTGCATAGGTTAATCATGTAGTAAAATGGATGTTAAATCATCATGAACAATAGATCTATACTTAAGTTTACGAAAATGCATGGAAATCACTAATTTAACACATAATCAAGCCATCAATCCGATATACTCCTTTGGATCCGTGTGAGAGATAATCACCACTCACCGAATCTCCTAAACACCTCAAAAGCAACACACTTCAGATCTGGACAGCGAAGGATCTAACTCGATCTACCAAAACTCCACTTCAAACGATGAAATCTCTCTTCGAAGAATGTAGATCTTCAACTTTAGCTCTCGGATCTTTGAACTTATCTTCGATTTGGATGGAAGGAATCACAAGATTAGAGTGGAGAAAAGAAGTGAAGAAATGTAGAACTCGAGCTCTCAAAATGGCAGCACTTTGTCGCTTCGAAATTCGGATGCCAAAAATGAAGAAGAACCCGCCTATTTATAGGCTGATTTCCCCTTAGGTTGTCCGCCCCTATAAGTCGTCCACGACTTAAGACAACCCACGACCTATGACCTACCAGATTCCCCGACCTAACACTCAACGCAACATAACAGCTTCCGACTCAACGACTTAGCACACGCACACGACTTAGCTACCTAACACTCCACGACCTAACTGCATAAGCGCTTCCACGACCTAAAACTCAATACTAATGCGCGACCTACGACTTAACTCTTTGCGCGACCTACGACTTAACTCTTAGCGACCTAACACACACAGGGCTCACCACGCGACCTAACAACTTAACACTTTAGGTCGTCTAACGACCTAACTACTAAGTCGTTAGCCCGCTTATCTCCTAGGTCGTTAACTTGCTAACTCTCTTAAGTCGCTACCCTACTTAAGTCGCCTCATAACTTAAGCCGTTAACTCCTAAGTCATCTACTAACTTAGGTCGCCGATTCCTTAAGTCGGTCCAATTCTATAGGTCGCTAAACCCCTTAAGTCGTTCACTCGACCTAAACCACTACACGACCTAACTTCCACACGACTTATCCCATAACCCTTAGGTCGCCAACTTCCTTAGGTCGCTCCACTTCCTTAAGTCGTCTACTCCGACCTAACTACCCCACGACCTAAGTCATCACACGACTTACCTTCTATATGACCTAACCACTTAAGTCGGTCAAATTCTATAGGTCGTCCCAAACTAACATATGACCTAAGCTCTGAACAATCTTAACCATACTATGATCAAATAACAACTGTTTTACAATGTTTTGATCCGTAAAATACGGGTCGTTACAAGAGAATATCAAGATCATAAGATGCAAGGAACTCGAGCCAATGTTGTTGACGCAAATTAAGTTCTTTTTGAGAAAATAAATATTTCAAAGATTTATGATCGATGTAGAGAATAAATTTCTCTCCCAAAAGATAATAACGCCAAATTCTAAGGGAGAAAACAATAGCTGCGAGCTCTAAATCATGAGTGGCATATTTAGTCTCGGCAGGCTTTAATTGTCACGAAGCATATGTGATAACACATTCCTTTTGCAAGAGGATGGCACCCAAACCAATACGACTAGCATCGGTATAAACAATCAATTCTTGGTTCCCTTCGGGAATCGCAAGAATAACAGCATCGGAAAAGAGTTCTTTTAATTGATCCTCTTTCCCGAAAAGCTAAGACATTCAAAATTATAATGAACTTTATGTAATCATCTTTTTAGAAAAAATTACTTTTTACAAGTCAATTTACTGTGTCTGACTGTCTCATCATAGCGTTTAGGAGATTCCTATCGATAACGTTGATCAAGCGCATCGACCAGAATTCTTAAAGCACTCAATGGGCAAAACAACACAAAATCATCTTCTATATGATAAACATGTCTCTTAAAAATTTCACGAATATTCTTTGCTCGTTTTAAGAACAAAATCCAATTATACTTATAAATATCTTATTAAAAAGATTTGCAAATTTTAAATTGTTGTTTTCATCCATAATCAATAAACACAAGGATGGTCTCATTGAGATATTCACAAAATACATAAGATGGATGACATAAGCTGGACAAACCGAATGACATCACGATTGCTCATAAGAATCATAACAAATGCGGAATGCGGTAAGTGGAATGCTACCCTCCGCAACTCGTAGCTGATGAAAACCGATGGCAGGGTCGAGCTGAAAAGACCTTAGCACCACTCAATAGATTGCTTAGGTGATAATCCTAAGACAAGCTTAAAAATTACCGGAAAATTCACAAATTACTTAAGTGAGGCAAATAACATCTTCCTCATCAAGTGGGTTTAAAGAATAAAATGGTGCTACCGAATTGGAATCAAAATCATTAAGAATAAAAGAAATCTGCTTAACAGATTGAGGATGTCGAAGATGGATAGTCCTCTTGGGACATAGGATGTGGGCTTCATAATGATTAAGCCAATCCTTTTCCAAAAATCAATTCCGAAGCCTAAGTAGCAAATAACATGCAAATAGGATCGGAAATCACAATTACATAAAATAATCTTGACATCTTTGCAAAGTAAACTGAGTGTTGTGGATCCACAAACCGGATTCACAATTCTCAATAAAGTCATCAAGCCCATAATATTTAAAGAAAAAGTATCAACAAGTTCTTTTGATATAAAAGAGTGAGATGCACCCATATCAAAAGAATTCGAGTAGGATAATCACGAAACAAAATAATGCCATCAAGGATAGAATGAGAAATACCTTGACCAAAAGAGATGTTACTAAGGGCTTGCACAACATTTAGTTTACCCTCTCTCCTACTCTGAAGTTTGGGACATGAAGGTAAAAGATGACCCAAACCTTTGCAATAGCGACAAGTAAGAGGCTTCGGACACTTATTCTCATAGTGGTCCATAGAACCACAATTGTAGCATTGTCCACGCCTCGAGGTAGGAGTCTTTGCTACCGAAATTGCCTGCTTCCCTTTCTTGTTGGTATTAGGGCTTTTGAACTTAATACGCCTCTTCTTGTTGTTATTGAGGCTCTTTTTGGAACCTCCAACATCACTATCACTTCCTTTATCGGCCTCTTCAAGTCGAAGAGTGATATCTACAAGCTGATCGAAAGGAACTTCTAGTTTTAGAGGTAAAACCTTTTTGGGGTTATTACTCAAAGCCTTTGATTCTTTACAAGATCCAAAAGTTGTTGGGCAGACATGAATACGCCATCCAGAGAAGGACTACTGGATTGACCAACACTAGGACCGCCAGATCTAACCGTCTCTTCTTTAAGAAAGAAAGAAAGAAAGAAGAGGAAAAAAGTTATTCTCAAAATGAATATCAAACAAACTTGATTGATAAAACAAGGCATCATAAAAAGAAATAGGATAGAATGGTATGAAGACTCAAATTAAATCCTATGGCACGATTCCTAAGAAAGACTTAAGACGATGATCCTTGCTAGATTATTCTACATTGTTCCGAAGTTTGGCTCTGATACCAAGCTGTGACGCCCACCTCTATACTCACACTAGCCAAGGACACTACAGAGTAATGTCGTCGACTAGTACAAAGAATAAGGCGGTTGAGGAGCGACCATCTGTGTAATTGCTTTGTGCGAGTACCGATATATCAAATAATATAACTTACATTTCATTTCAAGAGGAAATCCGACATATCAAATACAAACTCAAAGCTACCACACAGTGGCTATGTGGGCTTCGGAAACAAATATAGAAATAAACATAACACAAATCAGTCACAGATATTCATATCACAAAGGCGGAAACATATATGAATATAACACATAGAAGTGTACATCAAAGTAGTGGTCAAACTAGATCCACTACATCACAAAAGAATAGATACAAGTGCTAGACAAAAGAATAAGTATACATCAAGGAGTCTATATCTCGAATGTATAACAACAGAAACTACTAAGCTAAAGTAGTTAGCCAAAAGTCAGGTGATGGACCCTGATAAGAAGTCAAGCAAAAGCACCTGAAATACCTCGGTCTGACCCGAGTATTATTTAAGAAGAAAATAATAAACGGATCAGTCTAACGATAAATATCATATAAAATGAGATAGGATAAGAGATATGACAAAAACGTATGATAACAAAAATGCCATATTGTGACAAGTATTCTTAAGGTAACAACAAAATCATACAATATCTCAAATATTCTCAAACACTAAAAAGAATGTCATATTCTTTAACTTATTCACCAAAACACAAATATTGAAAAAACATATCAATGCCATTCGCAAAATTCGGTGAAACACAAATTCTAGAAATCATCAACTAGAAATCCAGAAATCACAAAAAGGAGAAGGCCTATCACAAACGGGAGCACGAAAACTCCCCAACACGTGTATCACAAATGAGATGCTATCCCATTAACCGAACATCGACGTACCTAAAAAGATACGCCCCATGCACAATCGAACATCGACGTACCTAAAAAGATATGCCTCATGCACAGTCGAACATCGACGCACCTAAAAAGATACGCCCTATGTATAGTCGAACATCGACGCACCTAAAAAGGTACAGCCCATGCATAATCAAACATTGATGCACCTAAAAAGATATGCCCCATGCATATTCAAACATCGACGCACCTAAAAAGATACGCCCCATGTATAGTCGAATATCGACGCACCTAAAAAGATACGCCCCATGCCCCGACTTATCGAGCCGATTGCTCCACGAACGGTCCAAAGACCTTGGGTCGCTAGCCCATAAAAATGAGACGAAGCTCAACAGAACGGGGTATAGTCCCCCACGCGGACAAAGAGACATCGCACATCACTAGTCTAAATCATAAAATGATCATCATTTATCAATAAGAAGTGTCAATTACAATAAGCTAGTAAATAAATGAGTTTAGCTTCATGTCGCATAACCACTAACTTAACTTAAATATTTACGAACTAATTGTAGATTTCCACTCGAAAATTGTCACAAGAGTTCAATTGAACAAGTCCAAGAATTAACCGACGAAGTAAACGCAAGCGTTTCATACCACTTGTTTTGCTAAGTCGTTTAATTTGATTTCTCATATGAATGAGGTAAAGGTTTGTATATACTAATAGATTTGGAAATCGGTTTTAAAAACGAGCTTTGTATTTAAAAATAGTGTTGAAATCATTTTTGTGAAAGAGTTTGAGTATTTACTACTAGTATAGAAACCTTTGTATTTTAAAGTGACAAACCACAGAAATGATTGTAGAAACAATCAATCACCAAAAATTCAAATACGAAAATGTGAATTAAATCCATAAAAATCCATATCAAATCCTTTAAATGGATATTCCCAAAAATCAAGAAAAGAAGTCATCAAAGTCGATAGTAAGTAATAACAACCAACCGGATCAACAAAAATCGATTAATATCGGAAAACCATTCAAAAACAGCCAAAATAGGCAAAATGAACAGTTCCAGACATCTGGTTTAGAATCCAGACGTCTAGATTTGTTCTCTGGAAATAATCCAAAAAACCCCCAGACGTCTGAAATTACAAGGCAGACGTCTGAACCCCAACCAGACGTCCGAACCAGTAAATCAGACGTCTGAACCGAGGTACTGGAAATTCTATTCCAGATCACCCAAACGTCTGGGAAGTAAGCTCAGACGTCTGGATCTCCCAGACGTTTGGAAAGCAAGGTCAGACATCTGAGCTAAACGTCTGGAATATTTATTCCTTAGCCTCAGACGTCTGATCCTTATACCCGACGTCTGAGCTGAAGCTCGGGCAAATATTGAACCTAGGCCAATGATGGCCAATCCACATCGAAAGCGATCGAATGAGCGATGATGGCTAGGGATTTATGCCAAGCGACAACCCAACCCTATAGACTCATCAATACACTTCGAACACATGTCCAACCATCTTCATAAGGATTTTCATAAATTTTGAACCAAAACACCAAAATTTGGAAAATTCACCAAATCAATTCAAATCAAAAGCAAATGAACATGCACAAATGTTAGGAATTCATACCTCACAATAATGAAAGTTATAGACGTAGATGTGAGTTAAAGAACTCACCTTTAAACTCAAAAACAACGAATGAGAAGCTTAAAAACAAAGGAAATATCAACCACTCTTCAACTTCAACTCTAGAAGCTCCAATCTATGATCATAGACAAATATTTCCTAAATTAGGTTATAGGAAATTTCTGAAATTGGAGAGAGATTGAGATGGAGAAGATGAAGAGGATGCTTACCTAAGCTTCTCTTTGATTTTAGAGCAAGAACTTGAATTTCCTAATCAAACTAGGGTTTAGGAATTTCCATTTCCCTTTCTTTCCCCCATTTTTACTTTGAGTTTAAGTGTTAGAAAATAGAATGAGGGAATGGATGAAGAGTAGAGGAGTTAGGGTATTATGATGGGTTAGTGGGCTGAAACCCAAACCCAAAGCCCAAATAGAAAAATAGCAAAATTCTACTCAACTCCAATCATATCAATGTTTATACTCAAAAAAGTTGTAAACGCCATTTTGGACTTAATGGAAGTGGTCTCGAGTCCCAATTCGACTATTTATAAAAAGCAACATTTTGGACTTTAATCCGATTAACGATGCTATATTTAAATATATAATCGTGAAATATGCGGGTTGTTACACACACCCTTCCCCTTCACTATGCATGCCCCTCTCCTCTTGATCTTAGCCTTGATCCTTGCCTAAAAGGGGGGATATTTTTAGGTATGTTGGAATATAAATATAGAGAAACTTCTTATTTCTTGGTTCTTCTTCCTAACATGGGTTTTTCCAATTGTTCATCTTAGTCAAGTTCAAAAACAATGAAAACTTAACTCCTGCTCCACTTCAAAAATCACTATCTCTCAAACTGTCAACATTTAGTTGAAGCCTCCAACATAGAAGTTGTCTGTCTTAGTCTCAGCTATTTTTAAAAATTGATCGCTCGGGATTTCATTAAGCGATGACCAAGATATCTCCATTTATACGAAAAGGGGAAATGTTGTTAACATACTTCAAAGAATAAAATTTCCTAATCCGAGAAGAATTGGACACCGCCGTTTGCGTCGTTGAATTCGTATTGAAGAGTAGTATTTTTGGTGTGAATTCGCGTGATTTTGTGACGATGTTTTATGACGATTGAAAGTTAGGGTTGCGTTTAATCGGGGATGGAAGCGACGATCAGGGAATTTGAGCTTGATTTGGGTTTCGTGGTGGAGAGGTGCTTTGGATGGCATATTTTAATGTTGATCGATGCTAAAATTTATCGCGCGTTTTTGCCTAGGGGTGGGGGTTTTGTTCGGTCAGAGTTGGCTCTGGCAGACCGGAGGGATAGACAAGGTTGCCGATATGACGAGCTCAAGGAGTGGGACTTGCGGCATGGCTTGGTTTTGACGTTGGGTTGATGGAGTAGGTGTGCACGTGCACGAAGTGCACGATGATATGGGTTTCGGTGAATCTTGTTTTCGAATTGAAGGCGAAGGGGAAGATACTGTGCTTTATGGATGCGGGTGGGTTTCATGTAGCGGGTCGGGCTTAATAGCTTTGGGTGAGAAACCTTTATAATTAAATTGTTTTAAATTATTAAAAAGTATGTTGGATTGAAATTGAACTAGCTCCCTCATATGGAATTGGATTAGCCTAAGGATTTTTCCGTTAAGTTTGTATTGATTAACATAACGCTTTGATCCAGTTTGTTGATAGATTTGGGATGTTTAAAAATTATGACATATAAATAGGGACATAATATAATTACTTTATTTTAATTAATAACGTCATTAAAAATTATTTTACCTTAATTAGTGATGTTTATTTGGCCAAATAAAATACTGTTGAGTTAAATTGGATCAAATAGAGTAATTTGGACATCTGGTTAGCGGAATAAAACATCGTTCCGCTAATTAAATTTGTTTGATGCCCGCTTGCAGAATAAATCACCATTCTGCTATAATTAACTAGATAGGGTATACTTGGACATCTATTTAGTAGGATAAATCACATTTCTATTATTACATTAGTGTAGACACTTATGTACATACCATTTGATTGATTTTGGTTGAGTGTTGTATTAAAAATTGATTGATAATTATGAAATTAACACATATGTATGCCTATGTAAATACCAAGTATTATAACTTGGAAGGTTAAAATTGAATGAAATGGCAACTTGTTTAAGTACCGTAGTGATGATTAAGCCTCTTTCTAAATGGAAAAGTTAATTATGGAATCAATGTTATATTAAAGCTAATTATTATCTATGAATAAGGTTTTATAGTTATTTAATTATTTATTGAGAATGTTTTACGTTATATTTTAAGTATTAATTAAAGTCATGTAATTTTATTGGTTTAAGTTATTTAATTAAATTTAAACTTAATTAATTATCATATTAATATTATTTAGAAATTAATTAATTGCTTCATTTATATTGTTTTAAAGTTCAATTAATAATTATATTAAAAATGTTTTGAAGTTAATTATTTATTTATTTTATTAATATTGTTTGAAGTTAAATTATTAGTATAATAATACTATTTAAAGTTAATATAATATGAATGATATCCTAAAATTATTTTGAATCAGGTTAAAAGATAATTAAATAAAGAATGTTAAATAATGAGTTGGTTGTTAAAGGTATTTTAATAATTGATTGTTTATCGAAGGAACTTTATTGGTTTAAGTTTATTTATAAAAGGAGTTTCATAAATGGGAAAAGATCTTGGAGTTTGGGAATGGGTTTTGTAAATAATTTGGGTATTTATAAATGATTGTGAAAAGGGTTATAAATAGTTTTGATATTTATAAAAGAATTTTATAAACAGACTTGGAGATTTATAAAGAGTTTTATAAATGGATTTGGAATTGAAAGGGATCTTTCATAAATGAAAGAGGTTCAGTGAATGGGTTTAATTTGGAAATTTATAAAGAAGTTATACAAAATGATTTGGAGCTTGGGTAAAGGAAATATTATGTACGAAAGAGATTTAATAAAAGGAATAACATTTTGTTTGATCCTTTTGATATGATTTGGAAATGAAATCTTTCACATATGTTTTATGAATATACTTATTCCAGTAAGATCGGTATATGAATGTTTTTGATAAACACTTTTGGGAAAAGATTTAAATAAATGAAGGAATTTTTTGAGTCTTAATGATTTCTTTGGAAATTAAAATTTTGAATTGTTGTTGTTTGTTATTCATAGTTAAATAACCGACTATCAAATCTAGACCAAAAAGTTAACTTTGGAAATATCTAGGAGAAACATGAGAATTATATGGTACAGTTACCGTCAGTGGTGTTATACCATATAGATAAACTCATTTTGTTCTACGAGGACGAATGATAAGGAAATTCGTTCATTCAACGATTAGGAGGTGATCTCCGTTCTTATTCTTTTTTCTGCTTATTTCCTAAAGAAACGGGTTTAAGTTTGCCATAAACTATCGAATGTTGTTTCGAAGAGACCGGGATCGGAGATGTTATCCGAAAACCACTTCGATCCAACTCAAGCATTTCGAAGTGAAGACATCTTGAAGATGATGGAATTGAAGACGGAGCTCTTTGAAGTGTGAGGGCTGCTTTATACTAATCCTAAGGGTGATTTCAAAATGGATGTGGTAGAAGTAGTGTTCGGTTTGTTCATATCATGAACAACTTGTATGGAGGAATGCTGGCATTGCATTGTTGCTTGGAGGGCAGTGTTAGCATTTTAAGTAGGAATTGCTATATGAAAGGTAAAACGTAGCCTCAAGCCTCATCAATTGGGAATAACTAAAACAGGGAAGATGCAGCAAGACTAAGTGGGTCGCTCCCAATTAGGGTATGATCATCCCTATCTAGAGTTGATATTATCTCTTATTTTTATGCTTTGGGGCCCACTAAACAAGGGGTGATCATATTTGGTACTACTAGTCAAGTGGTAGGCCAGTCCTGTGTTGGTAGGTGATCCTGGCAAGGTCCTCGGTGTTATTTTATATTGGATGCACCATGACAGATGGTACCCCAGTAGCCCAGTCACTGTATGGAATCCATTCTCCAGTAAGTGCCATACGGACTTAGTTGTGCCTAACTAGGTTGGAATGTGAGGTGCAAGCATTTCAGCTATTTTATATATTTACTTTGAAACCCTAGACATTATTATAATATCAATGGATTTTCTATATGAAATGTTTTGATTATCGTAAGGTAAAAACCCATCCATGTTTATGTGCGGTGTGGTCTTACGAGATGCCCTTTATTTTGAAAGGATTCTAAATATAGAAATCAATTTGATTTGATAAGAGTTTTCTCACATTGGTTTGCCAGACTGATCCGGGTGTTATTTTATTATAATGCTTGGGTCAGGCCAAGCATATTTACAGATTTCTTTGGATGCATTGGAGCTCAAGAGACAAGCTGGAGGTCCAAGATATATCTACGTATTTCTTTATGTTCCGCTGCTTTGTTTGTTGGTTGTATTCATCAGCAATTGTAAGGACATGCTGTTATAACTGTCCGAGTTTAAATAGATTAGTGTACTCTGGTTGGTGTACGTATATTACATTTTTTTCTTTGTGTAAATATTTGTTGTAAATTATAGATTATTTGTTCCGCTGTGAGATTCTGTGTTGTTTAGTTTTCTTCTTTCTTCCTTCTTCTTTTCCCGTAACAATCAGGTTTTTCAGCATTCAATTGCTCGACACGCTATACAGTGGACGTATTAGTATCAATTTTCGTAGGTTGAAAATCCGGTTTGTTACACCTAGGGCATACCCTAACACTATCTATCTCCCACTTGCACTTGGAGCCAATTATGGAATTTCAATCCTATCCCTTCGACCAACTTCTTGAGAGATGACCCAGCTAGGCCCTTAGTGAATGGATCTGCTATGTTGTTCTTGGTATATACCCTTTGTATCACGACCTATTTCTTCTCGATGAATTCTCTAATGAGGTGGAGCTTTCGAAGAATATGACATGACTTCTTGTGTGCTCTTAGCTCCTTTGCGCTCTCTATCACTGCATTATTATCACATGTTATTTCCATTGGTTTCTAGGTATTTGGAACCACTTCGAGCTCACTCAAAAATTTATGCATCTAGACTGCCACTTTAGCTGCTTCATTGAGGGCAATGTACCCGGCCTCCATCGTTGAAACAACTACTATTTCTCATTTGGAAGTTTTTGAACTAATAACTCCTCTATTAATCGTAAAGGCATAACCATACATTGATTTACTATCATCAATGCCACTTTGAAAGCTCAAATTTGTATACCACTTCATAAGGAGGCCTCCGTTCCCATATATGAGGAATAAGTCCTTAGCATTTCTTAAATACTTCAGTATACATTTTACGACCATCTAATTCTTTTCTCTAGGATTAGACTGGTATCGACTCATGCTTCCTAATGCGTAATCAATATCTGTTCTAGTACATAACGTAACATACATTGTGGATCCTATGGATGAAGCGTTATGGATCCTCTTTATACGCTCTTTCTCCTCCTCGGTGTGAGGAGCGTCATCTTAGAATGGACGAATCCAGACTGTGTTGGAATGTTTTTATGCTTGGAATTTTCCATACTTAACTTCTTCAGTATGTTATCTATGTACGAGTAATGGGACAATCCCAGCAGCCTTTTAGATCTATCTCTATAGATTTTTATATACCTGGTATATTGGCTACTTCTCCTACATCGTTCAAGGAGAAGTTCTTGGAAAGCCAAGCTTTCGCCGATTGCAATAAATAAATGTCATTGCTAATCAATAACAGATCATTGACATTCAGCACTAAAGTATTACCCTGTTCCAATCTGTATGACATGCTTTCTTTGTGTTCTGATAAAAACCAAAATGTTTTACTACCTTATCAAAACACTTGTTCCAACTTCTTAAAGCCTGTTAATGTCCATAAATGGACTTTAGTAACTTGTAAGCCTTGCCCTCACTCCCACTGACAACAAAACCCTCTTACTACAACATATAGACAGCTTTTTCTAAATCACCATTTAGGAATGCCATCTTTACATCCATTTTCCATATTTCATGGTCATCATCAAACACACAGTCCTCCTTCTTGCCTTTCATGAGAATACCGTAGTATCTCTCTAGTGCATGAGATTCCCTACTGAACCTTCTAATAGGTTGCTTGTTTTCATAGATGGGTGAACTTGGTTCTCCCACTAGTTCGGCCTCAGTGTTAGCTTCTTGGATCTCATCCAAGTCTACAACTTCATTGTTAATTTTCTTTGGTAGATTTTTTTTAATAAAAATATATCATATAGAGAAACAATAATCTTTTGTTCCTCAGGATTATAAAATATATATCCCATTGAGTTTTGGGAATGCTTATAAATTTACACAGTACCAAACTTGCCTCGTGTTTATTCGAAATAACGTTCTTAACGTAGGTCGGACAACCACAAACCTTCCAATACTTGAATTGGGGTTTCTTACCATACCCATCACAAATGTTATTTTCGGCATAGATTTAGTGGGCAACAAGTTCAATATATGCACTACGGTTTACAACGCGTATCCCCAATTGGACAGAGGCAATTCAACTTTACTCATCATGGAGCGAACCTTTACTAATAGGGTTCGGTTCCTTCGGTCCGACATGCCGTTTTAGTGTGAAGTATAGGGTGAAGTAATTTGAGAAATAATTCCATTATCTTTTAAATACTATTGGAGTTCTTATCCAATGTACTCACCTCCTCGATCAGATCGAAGAATCTTAATCTTTTGGTTCGTTTGGTTTTCTACTACACTCTTATACTTAACAAATTTCTCATAGATATTAGATTTATTCTTCAAAAGATAAACATATCCTAGTCTTAAGAAATCATCAGTGAAGGCAACAAAGTAAGAATTATTATTCTTGGTGATTACATGCATCCCACTAAAGGGTTGTATGGTCATTTTACCTTTGAAACATGACTCACATGTGTCAAATGATTCTTAACAATTGACGAGACAAAACCATTGGTTTTCAATTTGTATATTCATTTCTCACTAATATTACCTAGCTTACAATGCTAAAGATAACTATTATATATATTATTAGAAGAACTACTCCCATAATAGACATAATTAGTATTGATCACATAAATATCCTTTTCAAGAACACTACCGTAGACTTTATTTCCATTCAAACTAATATTCATAACATTATTAGCAAAATGATATATATATATATATAGTCTCAGACAATGTAGAACCATACACGGTTCCACATATAAATTTTACAAAATAGCAATTATTTAATGTCAATACTATTCATCTAGGCAAAACTAAATGATAATCTCCTACTACCGTTGCATCCACGATAGATCCATTAGCAATATGGAGCCTCATCTCTCCTTTAGCCATGCGATGCCAGTTCTTAAGCCCTAATAACCAATTTCATACAAGAGTTTCTAGATCTGATATCTAAAACTCAAGACATTTTATTGACCGAAAAAATTTCGAATCATAAATGTACCTAATAGAGCTGTAGAACCATTCTACTTTATTTCTCTAGCAATCTTTAGGTATCCATAACAATTCCTTTATAATGACCTTTCATGTGGTAGTGGTGACATTCACCCTTATCGTCAATCTTCTTATTTTTCTTGCTCTTTTTACCTTCTCTTTTCTGCTTCTTCGAACTTTCGAAGATAATGCACCACCCTTTACAACAATTACAGCCCCTTGATCCTTGGATGTAGACTCGACCAACCTTAACATATCGAGGAGCTCCACGAGATTCACATTCAACTGGTTCATATTGTAATTATGTATGAAAGGTTCATATTGAGGTGTAAGAGAACCAAAGATCAAATCAACTTGTAACTCGTTGATTATTTGTATGTCCGATTGTGAAAGCCTATTAATATAGCCCTTCATCATTAGTTCGTAATCGTTCACTTTATGTCTTTTAGTCATTTCGGTATTGAACACCTTCTTAGTAAACTTTACCTTATGGAACGTGACTGTTCACCAAACAGGGCGTTGAGACTATCTAATATCTCATGGATGGACATGTTTTTGTGCTGCCTCTACAACGGCTTATCTAACATAGACATCATGAAAACCAGGGTGATCTCTAGGTTTGAAACCTATTTCTTATAAGCAAGTCTAAGTTCGGGGTTTGCATCATTAACGGGTTGTTCTTTAGGTTTGCATGTAATAAATGACCAAAGTCACTCGTAAGTCAACGCTGTTATAGTCGCTCTTAGCCAATCGATATAGTTTGGTCCGATAAGCTTGTCATTTTCAGAAAACGGTTTTGGAGTTAACATTTTCTGCAAGTTTAATTGGTAGATTATTATGATAATAACACAGTAGATGTTCTTAAAAGATTAGCAAGGTTAAACTTTTTGTTTTGTTTTTCTAATAAGCTTCCACTAGTCTTTTATGTTTCACAAAACCCTAAGTTGAAACATAGAAGTCTTTCGACTTCACTAGTAGGTGTGAGGACTCGTCTGTCTTAGAATTATGACCATGAGTTTGCTTAACAAGCCATAGCTCCACAGATGATAGATAACTCCTTATTGGCTGCATCATATGCAACTCCTAACCCATGGTATCTTGTTTTAATTTCTCTTTGACATTGAGTTTGCTTAACAAATCGAAATGAAATTATTGTCTCATACTTACCATATAGCGATGGCCTAAGTATATGTAACTTGAGTTTGCTCAATAAATACATATATTTATCTTACCTTTCTTATTTAATATATTAATAATACTATAAATAACATTCCTAGCTCGAATTTGATCAACGACTAAGGAGTATACAAGTAATTTATTAATATATATGTATGTATGCATGTATGTATGTGTGTGTGTATGGTAGAGGACAACATTATATAAAGATTCACAATCTTAAATATAATATATAGGGTGATACCGACTTATTAATGTGTTTCTAATGAAATACCCTCATGATTAAAGTATCAGACACATCTAGAATCATGGTTTGCGTACATTTATGTATGTATTTATTCTTTAAGTCTATTTATAGTTTCTATAATGTTTCACCTTTGGTTTATACATTCATATTATATAAGTTTTATTATTATATAAGTTTTATATTTAATTAGCTTATATAATAATCTTATATATAAAATTATATTAATTAAATCATATTTAATTAATTTTAATTAATTAACTCTTTGATTATTTATTTATCATTTAATTTTAACTTATTATATTTATATTTATATTTATATTTATATACTATAACATTTATAGTAATACACATATGTCATATATAGGCATTTACTTTATTAATTAACTTTTAATTAATTTATTTAATTAAACTATTTTAATTAAATTTTATTAGTTTCGGAAATTATTTTATTAATATATACATGTATACTTATATTGTCTTAAACACTTACAGACAACATAACATATATCATTATATATTATACATGCATATACGTTTGATTTAATTAACTTATTTAATTAAGTTATTTATTTTATTAATCTTACTGATAAAATTTAATTTTGGAACTAACTTATATTTATTTTCAAACATTTTGAAAAATTTCATTATATTATAACTTTTATAATATATCCTATTTAAATTTAATTTTTAAATTTAAAATTTATATTTTTAATTTTCAAACAATTTTGAAAATTTTCCCAAGGCACAATTCAAATTGGGTCTTTTTGATTAGAGGCAACCTTTAGGCTCATGTATCTATTTGGGCTATGCCGGTAGCCATAGAAGGTTAGAGTACTTGATTACTCAAACCTAATCCTTCGACACTACCTTTCAAGACACCCTACTATATTGGCTGTGAGCTTAATTAGTTAATCCTTACATGACTAATTTAGACCACATAGGCTATTGGGCTTTAATACCATTGTTGGAACTTGGCCAGCCCACAATGGAGTAATTTGGTAAATTTCAATTATTTTACCTATTTATATCTTTAATGGAACTATGTAGCATAATTTATTTAGAATTTTTCTAAATTTTTTGTTAAATAAAATCAATAATTAATTTGAATTTATAACAAAGTTTTATTTAACATATAATTTGTATTATAATATATACATGTGTGTGTATCATACACTCATATGTTTGCATGTACACGTGTAACGAAACAATATGTACATTGTTTACCATGTCCATAAATAGATGCTGGGATTTACACCACAACGGATATGCTAACCCCTCTTGTATTCGATTCGTTATTTGAATGTGTATATGTTTGCATCATAATAGTATATAAGTAAATATATAATATAAATACATATATTAAATGTCTATTATATACAATTTACATATACAACATTTATATAATTTATATTCATATATATATATATACACACACACACATACGTGCATGTGTGTATGTGTAAATGTGTATATATAGAATAGTTAAATCAGTAAATCAATTAAATACTAGTTTATAAAATAAATTTAACATATACATATGTACATATAATATATAATATAAAAGGCGTAAATAATTTATTAAAATAATATTTTATTTTATTTAAAATTAATTTTGTATAATACATATAAACATATAATTAAATATATATATATATATATATATAAATATATATATAAATAAATAAAATTAATATTTTTATTATGTTTCAATAAATTTTTGCTCTTGGCAAAACATATATAATATTTATTTATTTATTTTTGGTTTTTGAATTTTAATACATTTTAAACTAAAAAACCAAGTAAAAATAAAAATATAAAAATATTTGAAAGTTTTTTGTATAATATATGTTATGTAATATTTTTATGCAAAGTTTTAATATTTGTAATATATATATATATACACACACATACATACAAATATTTTAAATTACATAAATAATTTTAGATCAAATAAATAATTAGATACACTACAACAAAACAACCATATTTCAACCTTTTCTTTACAACTTGCACAAACTGGCAGTCATAATAGGTTTTTTATAACAACTGTTTATATGTAGCAGTTGTAAAAAATTTATTCTTAACAAATTTATTTGTTCACCAGTTGTAATATATGTCTGTAACAACTGTTTATTTGTGTTAGTTGTAAATATTTATCTATCACAACTGTTTTTGACAGTTGTGTGCCTACACTACGAAAAATTACAACTTCCCTCTTTTATTTTCTTCGGCCCGCTCAATGCTTTCGTGTAAACTAAAAAAGTGGCCGCAAAATTTCATAAATCTAAACCCTAACCCTATCCCACTCTGCCATTGCTATCCACCGAAGTAAATCGCGCTTGCTAGAAACCCTCTTCCAAACCCTAACCCTTTACTCTCTATCATTTTCTCACCTCCGTGGCCGCATCTCCATTGCTACACACGTTCGCTCGCTTCGCCACCGCTGCTACCCGCGTTTGCTCGCCGTTGTTGTTGGTCGCCTTCGACGAAGTTGTGGTATGTTGCTATCCTACGATTTTCTTGATTTAAGTGGAAGTTCATAAAAATAAGAAGGTACTCAAATTTTAGATGCTTACGATGGTTTTGATATTCTATTCCAATCTTGGTACTATTTATTCTTATGATTGATTAGGAAGGCTGAAAATGATGAAAAAGTTTAAACTGCTCCTAGGAAGGCGACAATACTAGTATTTACATAATCAAATTCTTTGTAAACCGTGTGTTTATCTACAGCCTACCATTTAAAGCATAAAATTAATCACGTCATGAGCTAGAATGAGTCCATAATTTGCTTTCTATGTTGTTTACTAATTTATCTCTACGCATTTTATACCCTTAAATTTTAATTGTCAGAAAATTGGTTTGTTGTTAACCTGTATGTTTTTCTGTACTATATATACTCCTTGTCATATTTACATTTTTTTACTTGTATATGTTGTTAAAATGATTTTTTATTTCTCTTCATTTTGTATATACCTCCAATTTCATCTATAGCCATAATATGCATGAAAAATTAATTAAATGTGCTTGCTTATATTCTAATTGATGCATCAAAAGCATTTTAATCGTCATGAAACGAAGGTATGTCCTAAAGCATCCAATTGCGTTGGTCTCACCGCAATGTTATTGTACACCTATGCTCAAAGAAAGATGAAACTATATCAATATTTTGTCAATTGTATGCAAATTCAAGCGAACTTTTTACATGGAAATATCCTAATCTTATTTGCTTTATCGAGATGGTGATAGGCTAACATGGGTTTATTGGGAATATCAGATTTATTGTCTTTGCCAGTTTTGTATACTCAACCATGCCCATTTTTTAGAGTCTCAGTTGCTGATTTTTAAATATTTAACTGGTGGGTTTTCATGATGGTTGTCTTGCTCATTTAGTTGCTGCAACCCCCGATACAATATTTTTTTAAATTATTGTAGGTTGCATAGGAAATTGCATATTTTTCTACGTTTTCTTTTTGGAAGGGGCTAGAGTTATCATGTTATTAATCTTATCTATTCTTTATTTATAAAACTGGAACCAAGACGGGCTTTTTTCTTTTTTCTGGTAATTTTGGCAATTTATTTCCCTTTTCTTCGTCATTTTGGCATTCCAGAATTCTCTTAATGGTTTTGATTAATTTTTTTTATTCGACTTGGTTTCTTTCGCATTCATTTTTATCTCCAGCTCTAACCATTCTATTATCCAACTTTCACCCACAATTTTGCCTCCATTGTTGTGGATCTATCCTCTCTCTCATTGGTGCATCCATTCTGATTTGCTCAGTTTATATTTCAATTCATTTCAAAAACCCTAGCCCCTACAAATGCTTACTCACTGTCCTTATATTTTCTGGAAGTTTTGTTTTCCCTATTTTTATTGCCTGGTATATAGCTTGATGATGTTTGTCTGCATTTATTCAAGTTTTTCTCCCACTATTGAATTTTCTTTTTCAATTTTGCAGCTTATAGGATCACAAGTTTACTGCTGGGTTGGCAAACAGTTCAATTCATTTGCTGTGTCGGTCATTTTTATTGTTTCATTTTGTTTTTTTAGAGGCTATTTACTGGTAACATTTAATACTACGTGTTTAAATGTTATAGATATTAATCCAGGATCTGTTACTGAAAGAGGGATGGATCACCACAACCTATGCTGCTTGTAACAAAGAAACAGAAACTGCAATTCCCTGAGCAATAAGCAAGAAAACAGTAAACTTTTATTTTCTTTGTATTTTCTGATCTTAAACTAAATTACAACGTCACTAAATTATAACTAAATTTTTTCCATAAAACTAGGACTAACAACCTGAGAAATAGACCACAACTCCTTAACTTGCTGCACACGCATGCAGACCACGTACAAGACCAAATCAACTTGAATTATTAAAGACAAAGATTCAAAATAAAAAGAAAACATTTTAATATGCACTAACTTGCAACACTGCTTGCTTTCATGGTATCTTTTTGTCCTCAATTTTTAGGATTTACTGTTGTATAGTTTATTGAAATATCAGTTTTTGAAATTTTAGCCTCCTACTTAAGCTAACAGATAGCTTCCTTTCCAATTTTCCAATTATTATACCATTTTTTCTGTTATGCTCATGATTTTCCATTTACAATTGGTTCTCTCAGCCAACAATTCATGCTTTTTTGACTCTCAACCGACTTTCATTAAATTTTTGATCAATTGATCAATCTATACGAGGTGCATTGTTAGTTTGATATTGTACACTTAACTTATGACATAATTTTTAGGCTTTTTATCAAATCATGAAAGTAATTGCTATGTTTTTTTTCTATTTAATAAGGGAAGTTTTTGAGTACGTTGTCCAAGCACCCAGGTCATACAGATAATCATGTAGGGATAATTTTTCCTACTTATTTCATTCATATATGATTAATCATGTATGTGCTATATAACTCATGAAGGATTTTATGATAAAAATGTAGTTTTAGTTAATATTTGCTTTTATAGTTTCGTTCGGTTTCACCTATATTTACAATTAATTTTGTACAGTTTGAACTCATTTTCCATTAAATTTAATCAACCTCATGTTCAAATGAATCATTCTATATATTTTTAAGTCACTTATTTTTTTTATTGCGAAAGATAACTCGCGCATGAGAGACCTTATTCTTAATTACTTCACGGATAAAAATGTTGCGTTCTGACTATGTTCAAGTTAAGCAAATACAGTTTAGATCCCGAGACATGATCTTCTCCCCTAAATAAGTGACATGCTATAAGAGAGGATATGAATAAAAATTTAGGCCAAGCAAAGAAGGAATTCTTTTTACCGAAGAGGTTACTTTTTCTGAATATATAATGGTCAATGTCCTTTCACTAGAGCTCATATCCTATGCTAGCTTGAGATTATTAGAATAGATTGAAGTTGATATGCATGTCACTACGTAAGTTGTTTTGTTTTAGAAGGTTGTTTAAACATTTCCACCACAGTTTGCCCAACCAAAGTATCGTGTTAATATTAAATAACGTTTGCGACTGCTTCCATACCACACTTTGGTTTTCTTCACAACCAAATGATACACTGCTCACTCTTTTACCATTATGACTTCTACTTAATATTTCTAAGTGCTTGCAGGATAAATTTGTTGTTATTTTTTATTTATGTTCTGTCAAATGTATTATAAATTTTAATTTTTAATTTCAAACGGGCATGTATGGGGAAATTAGAAGTTGGTTGATATGGTGCAGTCGGATTGTATGGCACAGTAGATGTTTGTATGTTGTGGTGAGGAAATTAGAAGTTTTGATGGCAGAAGTTTGTATATTTGGCTGTAGGGGAATGCTGTTGTGAGGGTTGTACAAAGAAGTGATTCGGTAGCAAAGAGATGAGGCAGCATGGAGAGGGTTTTTAATCAAAGGTGGCACTGGTTTGAATGTGGAGGCAGAAATGTGACTGCACGGTGTTTGACAGCGAGGAGGATAAACTGGTGTGGTTTGGGGCAGTGTGAATCTGCGGAAAGGAGATGAACTGTTTTGTTTTATGATGAAGCAGTGGAGATGTATCTGCTGTTTTGAATCGATGGTGGATGCAGGAGTGAACAGAGGTGGTATTTGTTTGTAGTTGAAGCAGTGATTTAGTTGTGTTTTGTATTGAACTTATGAATTCAAAAATGGTGTAAACTCGAATTGTTTTCGATTTTCTTGAATGCAAATGGTTTGTGTTGTTTCAAGTAATTTGCATGATTGTGTATAATATTAACAAAATATTGGTTTTAGTTATGATATTAAGAAATTTATAGCAGCTGTGAAAAGACGATTATAGTTATTTGTAGCAGTTGTAAATATATATGTTGCAACTGTCATTGTTAGTTGTATTTCTTCCTTCTACAACTGCAAGCGGTAGTTGTAAAAAGCCTTTTACAAGTGCTAAAAGCAGTTGTAACTAGTCATTTACAACTAACATGTCACAGTTGTAAAATAAGTTTCTACAACTGCTTCTACAACTGTTCCAGCCAGTTGTAAAATAATTTGGATCTATTACAACTGCGGATATAACGACTGGTGGGTGCTAGTTGTAATAGACATATTACAACTATTTTTGACAGTTGCGAAAAGGTATTTTTGTTGTAGTGATATATTTATTCAAAATGAATTTTATTAATTTATTGTCGAATACATATTATACATGACTAAAAAAGTTTAAAATTTAAAACATATGATATATAACATTAATATTTCAAATACAGATTTTGATTAATTAAATCATTTGACAATATTATTTATATATAATGTTTGTAATTTAAAGACCGTGAGCATTTAATAAGGAAGCATACAAAAATAATTTTTATTTTTATTTTATATAGATATAATAATATACACAACCAACCAATTTTTTACAATATTTCGATACACAAGATTCATAATATAATCTAACATCCTATTATATAAATAATATACGTATACATACATACATACACTCATACATACATACATACATATATATGATATAGCAAAATAAAACAGAGAATTACCTTTCACTAAAGCCCTTGCATACAGGTTGAATCGATCCCTTTGAATCCGTTTACAAATCAGAAGGTACTGGCTTTTGAACTACCATACCATGACCGATCAAATCGAAGTGTTTTGATGTAATTTTATACATGGATTTTTGGAGCTTATAGAGTATAGTTGCTGGAAAATATATATCAGAGAGAGAGAGGAAAAATAGTGAATAAAATGATGTAACGAAGTAGCATATAAATAGGAAGTCAAGCGGGTAAAAAGTGGATCTCATCCTCATATCTCTCTTTGACTTTCAAACTACCCTCTATTATCCATCATATGGCTTGCTTATTCATGTTGTTCTGTAGCCAAAAATAACATGCCTATATCAGCCTCAAATCGCATCCAAGTCCGAACTGCATTCAGTGTAATTATAAAATTTATTTAAATGCGTACCGATATCGTCTATCAATCAATATATTTATAACTATTATGAACACACTATTTAATATTGTTCAAATGCATTGAATAAAATTTTACAATTAATATTTCATAAATATTAATTAAGTTAATTAATTTATAACAATTTATAAATTAATTAAATCAAGTGGTAAAAGAATTATTGAACGTTTTGGTTGTATGACTCCTAGGTGTAAATTTGGTCAGCGATTAATTTTGGACATTTCGAATATTAACATTCACACATTACTTAGCACGTAGTATGACATTATGGCCAAATTTATCGCATACTTGGTTTCTATAAAATCCAATTTTACTTTATTAAGCGTTACCCGATAATGACAATTAGTTACACCAATTGTCTTCGTCAAAACCATATCACTTTGAACTTCTGGGATTTGGTAACTGTTAAAATTCCAATATCCCCCATATTCAACTCTATAGTCCAAACACAAAATTCTTGGTTTAATAATAACAATTATTATTAACCAAACTACTTTGGCCAGAGATTTTTACTTTGAGTTGACTTTAGTTGATTGTGATACTAACCCCATATAACTGAGGAGATGAATCCTCTCTTAAGTATTATATCACTTCCACTCGATCAAACTATAGTCATTAGATGGATGTCGTACCATGATTTGACTATAATCAAATCAGTGCTTTAATATTAAGGATCGATAGTATTCTCAAGTCAAGAGAAATGTGTAAATTAGTCACATCGATATTTTCTATTTGACCTTATTTATATTAACAAATAGAAGACTATCAAATGAGTCATTCCATGGTTATCCAACAATTATAAGTATGTAATCCCATATTGTCCCCAGCCATCATGAGTAATACATTGCCCAACATTTAGAGAGCGTTAAATACTCTAGTCTTAATGGATGCATTGATATCCAATCTCGATGCATCTTGACTAGGAATGTTTAAAATGATATGTTTATTATATTGTGATATAATACCCATGATCACAACATTACTATTCCAAACACACCATTTATGGATTTTCTATTAAATATATTTTAATTAAACATTGAATTATTTATAACACTTGATAACAAGTATATAATAGAAAAAACACCTTTATTACGAATGAGAATTGATTACATAGTTAATAATTTACACTAATTTATGAAATTGCCACTAGGGCATACCCTAACTCTATCAATTTCTCACTTGCGCTTTGGCTAGTTATCGAATCTCAATCCCATCCCTTTAATCAGCTCCTTGAAAGCTGACTAAACTGGACCTTCAGTTCATGGATCTGCTATGTTGTCCTTGGTATCTACCATTTTTATCACGACCTCTTTCTTCTGAACGAATTCTCTAATAAAGTGGAACTTCTGATGTATGCCGTGACTTCTTGTGTGCTCTAGGATCCTTTGCTATCTGTATTGCTGCATTGTTATCGTAGAATAATGCCAGTGGATACTCAGTATTGGGAATCACTTCGATCTTACTCAAAAATTTATACATCTAAACTGCCTCCTTAGCTACTTCTTTAAGGGCGATGTACTGGGCCTTCATCGTAGAGTCAGCTACTATTTCTTGTTTGGAACTTTTCTAATTGACAGTTCCACCAGTAAGCATAAAGATATAACCAAACATCGATTTACTATCATCTATGTCACTTTGAAAGCTCAAATATGTATACCCTTTTATAAGGAAGTCTACATTCTCGTATTTTAGGAATAAGTCCCGAGTATTTCTTAAATACCTCAATATACATTTTACGGTAGTCCAATGCTTTTCTCAGGAATTAGACTAGTACCGACTCATGCATCCTAATGTGTAAGCAACATCCAGTCTAGTAAATACCATAGCGTACAGCGTGGATCCTATGATTGAAGCATAGGATATCCTCTTCATACACACTTTCTCTTTATAGGTATAGGAGCATCCTTCTTAGAAGTACGATTCCAAACTGCGTTGGAATGTTTCCACGCTTGGAATTCTCCAAACTGAACCTCATCGATATGTATTTATGTACAAGGATTAGGACAATTCCAAGAGCCTCTTAGATCTATTTCTATAAATCTTTATGCCTAGTATATAAGATGCTTCTCCAAAATCCTTCATGGAGAAGTTCTTGGAACGCCAAGCTTTCACTTATTGCAATAACAAAATGTCATTGCCAATCAACAGAAGATCATCGACATTCAGCACTAAGAATACGATAGTGTTGCTCTGTTCCTTTCTATATACGTACACTTTCTCTATGTACTGATAAAAATTAAACTATTTGATTACCTTATCAAAACACTTGTTCCAACTTCTTGAAGCTTGTTTAAGTCCATAAATGGACTTTAACAACTTGCAAGCCTTACCCTCACTCCCACTGACCACAAAACCCTCTTGCTATAACATATAGACGGTTTCTTCTAAACCACCATTTAAAAATGCCACCTTTACATCCGTTTGCTATATTTCGTAGTCACATAATTAAACGATGTGTAGCATAATCTGAATGAACTTAAGCATGGCTACAAGCGAATAGGTCTCGTCATAATTACCATCTCGAATTTTATAAAATCATTTCGCAACTAGTGTAACGACCCGTATTTTTAACCATTTAAAAATATTAAATTAAATAAGATTTTTGAATAATATTGTTATAAAAAAATTAAGATTGTATTGATACAAATTAAAATATAATATAAGTTATGAGCTTAATTTAAATTTCTATTAATGACATATGTTTGCAATAAGGTAAGAATGATAACATACTTTAGTGTGTATTTTAATGACATTGGTTTGAATGAAATTAATAACCGTTTGAATGTAAATTTCCAATTGATTGGAATAATAAATGTTAATAAAGAATAATAAATGTTTCTTTATTAAAGAAGAAATCATATGTTTATTTATTTGAGATGTTTGGTAGATGAAAGATTGATTACAGGAATAAGAAATCAATTATTTAATAAGAAATTAATAACTTTTGGTTTGTTTATAATAATTCCATAAATACATTAAATTACTATAAAAGGGAATTTAATTGTCTCATTTCTCTTTTAAAATTTAACTTTTAAATCAATGGCAATTAATGTTATTGGAATTTTTCAATCAAAAAGACGGAAGACATTAATTGTAAACTAATGGGTGTAATTAATGGGAACATATGTTTAAATAAAAATAAAGAGAAAGTTGAGGAAATAAAAAAGAAACATATGTTGTAACGACCGTGATTTAATCATTTTAATTAAAGATATTTAAATTATTTTAAATATTCAAATATAGGTTATTTTTCATAAATAATCAAGTTTTAAGTGATAATTAATAATAATGAACTTATTTTGGAAGAATCTTCCAAATATAGTTCCTTTGGAAAGATATACTGATAAAATAACTGAAAACCATTTATTAATAAACAACTCTATAATCGTAAAACATCATGCATGGAGCTAGATGCGTACACTTATTTTTATAATTGAACAAGAATACGAAAAAAATCAATTATTTTATTTTTGGAAATTAAATGTATTTATGACATCATCAGTGATGCCCTTATATTTAATAACTGATTTATGAATTTAAATTGAGATTTAATGATTTAATAATTATTATAATTATTCAAATAATTTTTTTAAAATGATAATAATTCATTTTAAATTGTTATAAAGTGATAATAAATTATTTGTAATATTTTATGAAGATATATACTTGATTTGAAAATATAAGAAAATTCGTATTGCTTTATCTATGTAATAGCGATTTTTGTAAATAATTATTAATACTAATTTATATGGTTTTATAAATAAAAAGTGATCATTTTAATTAGCTAAAATTGATAAAAAATTAGTTTTTAAATTTTGTTTACATTTATATGTAAATTAATTTATAACTGAAAATGTGACCCGAAAATCGGTTTTTCGATTTTCAACGGTTTATTGAACGAAAGTTGTTCCAACCTTGTTTATATGTCATATGCACATATATAACATACGTATGCACATCCTAAAATACACACGAACATATACATATACATAAAAATATACATATGCACTTAAATATATATATATATATTACAAAATATTAAGATATTTCTTAAAAACTTAAGGCTTTAGTAACCAAAAAGCAACCATCAACTCATCTTACACACTAAAGTACACACACATGGGCTAGCACATGGAAGAGAGAACACGAGGGGCGTGGACGTGTAAAATGAAGTGATGGGGAGGGTGTGGGTTGAGGGATAAAAGGTAATTATGTGTTTAGATATTTTTTTCTAAGCTTTTCCTATAAATACCCACCCCTTTTCTTCATAAATTCCTAACATTTATTCTTCATCTTCTTCCTCCTTCTTCAAGTTATTTAAATGGCTTCCTATATTGGCAAAATTAGGGAGAAAATAATTACAAAAAGAAATTAAATTATTAGTGTATATATATATATATTAGTATAAACACCTCAAAACCACTTCAAATCACTCCATTCTCCCATCAAAACCTACAACCACTCTTTCCTTCACCCTAGGCCGAGCCATCCACCACCTAAACCTACGGTCGGGAGCACCCAAGGCCAAGGCCAGGCTCATTCAAAACCTAGGAGCTCAATTCCATAGAGTTTAAAACAATCGCAGCGAAGCTATAGCTGATTCAAAACTAGTTCGAGTTAAAATGAAGGTGAGAAACTCTATTTATATATGATATATTGGATGATATATATATATATATATATATTGTTATGCTTGGCTGTAATGATTGTTCATCAAGTTTGGATGTTGATTATATGTTTATTTTGATGTTGAAATGATTCATGTTTAAAACATATCGAAAATCACAAAGGAAATCACTTTCCTTTAGTAAATGAAATGGTGTATATGAGATTGTTAAACATCTTGAAAATGGTTTAAAATGATTTATAAATGTTTTATAAATGTTTTATAAATATTAAAATCCAATTTGATGATGTTTTGACAAGTTATGAAAGTTGAGTCAAAAATAAGCACGTCGCATAACGGCAGTTCGCGATTTTGCGTCGTAGAAAGTTAAATCCATTTAAACGATGGATTCGAAGTCAAAATTCTTTGTAATAGGAATTTTCTGAACCCTTATAATCATAGTTTTCAAACAAAGAATGAAAATTAAGATTTCGTTTAGTAGATTTTGAAATATGAGCAAAACAAGCTTTCAGAATAGTCGCGGTTTGGCAGTTTGGAAACCCAAGCGACCATTTCTTTAAAATTGATATTTTTAATTCTTTAAAAATATGAAATAAATTCTATAAATTTTTTAAAATGTTTTGAAAGGGATTTGAATTATAAAAATGTTCTAAATGATCGAAAAGTTATTTTGATTGAATAAGCTTTAAAACACTATTTGCAGCACTATTCGTAGCACTTTTTTAGCACTTTTAATAACTTTTGAAATATGGATTTAAACTTAACAATTCTTTTCCAAATCTTTTATAAATGTTTTCAAATGAATAATTAAGTGTTTTAAGAATGATTCGGAAGTTTTATAATTTAATTAAAAAAAGGTTTAAATTAATGATTTAAAGAAAAGCTATTAAAATAAAGTGATTTAATCTTGGTTCTAAAAGCCGAAGAGTAGACTGGATTGTTCTATTCATGAGATCTGGATGTGAGGTGCTTAAATTAAGGGGATGTTTAGGTGCAACCAGTGCCCTGGCTCACCTGGTCTCTTCCCTAGGCGAGGGATAGGTAAGGTCGAAATGTCGGAAACGAGACAAGTATAAAAGAGTCAAAATTTATAAATTTAATTTAATACAACTTGGATTTTATAGAAATAATCTTCTTATACTTGGTATTAAATTCCAAAGAGGGAACCCGTACGATCCATGTGAATTTAAAAGGTGATTTCATCATTATTCGATGAACAGTAAAGGTTGAATATAGAAATTGATGTTGAATAGAATTAGTAGAATTTCTATCGATCCTATTTAACTCAATAATGTTTTCCAATATGACTTATGAAAATTATTTTCTATTTTCAAAGTTAAAGAGAGGTTTAATGATTATGTATATACCAAAAAGAAATGTTTTAAAGATATATATCTCTATAAGATATTTTGATAAAAAAAGAAATTAATTAATCAAAGAATAATTCCCTGTTACTTAACATCTTTTTATCGATGATTGGTTCGAAGGAACCGAGGTCGGATTTGAAGTAACTCTTATCCGAAAACCATTTTGAACAAATGTACGTTCAAAAGTGAAGACATAGAGTGATGATAAATGAATGAAGGGCTGCTTGCCACTGAACCTCGGGGTAAATTTACCACATCAGATATATATATATATATATATATATATATATATGGCAGTAGTATCTTCATTTGATATTCGATACAAGGACTGCTCACTACTAATCATTGGGGCAATTCCTAACAGGATGTGGTAGGAGAGTTCCTTCAGTTTTTCCTGTTCCTGGACAAATTGTAGGGATGAATGTATGACGTTGCATTTCTAATCACATGGATTGGTCTCTATAAACGTATCATCTGTTTGGTGACGGAGAAGGCAGCTTCTCTAGCTTAACACCCTTTCCTGAGACATACGAGCTTAGGAGTTATAAGTTTGTAGAAATTAGTTGTGTGATTATGAATTGGCAATGTGGCATTCAAAGTGGAAGTGCTATGTGAAAGGTAATCGTTACTTCGGGCCTCATCACCCGGTAATGGCTTAAACAGGGTACGCCATAAGGCTATGTGGTTCGCAACCATTAGGGTATGATCATCACCCTTCTATATTACTCTATTTATGTAAAGTATGTTGTTTATGCTAAGAGAGCTCTCGAATAGGTCGGTTACGATCGGGGTGATGGCATATTCGGTTTCTATCCAGGCCATGTCTGAGTGCCAAAAAGGGATAGACCGGTCTTGCCAGATGCAAAGGATTGTTTTTGTATCCTTAGTACATTCCTATAGAAATGTATTGTATAGAAGGTAGTCCCTTACTTTTCATTGTATGGAAATCCATTCCCCAATAAGTGCCTTCGGACTTAGTTGTAAACCTAATATGCCATCAAATTTAACTAATGTAACAATTTCGGCTATTTTAATATGTTTCTTTTAAAAAGTATTTTCAAAAAATGTCATTAAAAATAATATTCCTAGATTTTGCATAACAAATGTTTTAGTTATCATAAGGAAAAAACCCATTCCAGTTTATGTGCGGCGTGGTCTTATGAGATACCCTTTGTTTTCAACATTCGTATTTTGAGTTTCTCACACCACTCTCATGACTGACCTAGACTTTATATTCCTTTTCCCTTAAACTCTAGGTTCCCTAATTTTCTCGGGCAGCCAAGTAGTTCAGGTTTGACTTGGAGTAATTGGATGGAGCTTAGAGCTGAAGATTTTATGTAGATAGGTACCCATTTCCATCCCCACTACATTTGTGTTTTGTAGTTTTCAGCATTTGTGGGGACATACATTTATAACTTTTCAGGCTAAGCTTAGGATAGACTTTGATAAATGTATTTAAATTTCCACTGTAAAGATTATATATTGAACAAATATACGTTATTCCATTCGTGTAAGATTTTGTTTTGTCTATTTTTGTAACGATCTGTTTTTTCGACGCTCGAAAGTCGACATTAATACGTCCACTGTATCAAATGCCGCGCAATCAAATGCCGGAAAACCGAACCATTAGGGTTAAAAAGAAGAGGTAGAAGAAAAGATAGAAGAAAAAGAAAAAAACAACTACAGAAAACACAGAATCAGAGACAATATCAGAATCTCACATTTCGCAGCGGAATAATATACAATAGATAATCACTAGTCTTTTAAACAAAGAACTATATCAGTTATACAATACATCATTAGAGTCAATATACAACTAGATACAATCATAGACAGTTATATAAACCTGTCCTTATACAGATACACAGCGGAAATAAATAACAAGTACGGTAGTACGCTTCGCCATCCAACTTATCCCCAAAGCTCCAGAATATCCAGAATATCCTGATAAAAATAACTCTAGGCTGCCCGTATGGAAAATTATGGGCACCCAGAGTTTAGAAGGGAACAATAAACTCCGAGTCAGTCATGGTGACTGGTGTGAGATCGTAAAACAGTTATTTTCACAAAGAAAGAAAAAAAATTTCGCAATGCTTTTGGAAAATGAAACTACCATAAGACCTCCCCCCACACACACAATGCAAACGTAGAATTGGAGGAGATTTCTTCTTATGATAGTCAAAGATGCTTACTACGCCAATCATTGGATATTATTATTAATGTCTAGTGTAGAAAACATTTCGAAAGTATAATATTAATCTTAGCCAGCATAGACATTCCGAACTATGCCTACTATAGCTACCATCTAAACAGTGGGGCGCCACCATAAGTAAATGGCAGGTTCTACAACTAATACCGTACAAGGTTCGTATTGTTTCTTTGGATTTTCCAATAAATGGTCAGGCTAAGGAACTTCCTTTCCTCCTGCCGAATAGGATCGCCTCTGGCTGGACGTCCCGAGAGACAAACTGCTCTCTGCCAAACAAGGCCGGGTTACCCCTGTAACAGGTAACTCACGAATATGTCATCACCCGGTCCTTTAGGACCTTTATCCGAGCGCTCGGTAGCATCATCACACATCATAAAGAAAGTGTATCCACATGAGTAAGTATCTGGGCTCCATACCATGATACCACCCCTTTCCAGAAGGAAATGACATACCCTAAAGGGCGCGACCCTCATAACCTTGCCACAACATTCCTGTTTCGACCATTTCCGGGTTGTTGAGGCCCTGACGAAGTCTCGTCCACAAAGCTACGCTTTTTCAAAAAGCCACGCTTTGGGTCAACAGATGATCAACCTATGATCATAAGGATAAATGATCAAACAAATGATCATATCACAAATGATCAAACACTGATCATCACACAGCAACACTCAGCATGCCACATTACCAAATTGGGAATATATCGCTGATAACTTCAACTACATAACCTCTGAGCTCGTACGTCTCAGAGAAGGGTGTTAAGCTAAGAGAATAAATTCTCCGCCACCAACAGAAATGTATTTGAAAGAAATCAGCTTTACATCTCAAATTGTAATGTCAGACACGTAACCATACAAGTCTGTTCCAGGATCGAACAGAACCGAAGGCACTTCTCACGAAGCCCTTGCAAATCCGGATAATTTCCAATCACGTCCGGACTTCCTGTCACTAAGGGTGATAAAACCTCTAAATCGGAGATCAACCGATGTAGAGTAACTCGACGGTAATCCTTCCGTTTTCAAAAATATCCGGTCTTCAACACCGGTCATCAAATGCGATTCATAACGACGTATCACATATTCGGAATGGGTTATACGACCCCATGGTCCTTTCCCGGCTAACCCGAATAGTGAGCGCTTATTCAAAAGTAAGTGTGGCATTCAAATTCATCCAATTCAAAACAAATACCTATTCAAGGTAATTATTGATAGTCGGTTATTTAACTATCAATAAAGATGCGCAACATCATCAGATTCCAAATAATTCTCCAATTTATTTATTTTCCAAAATATCTTTACTAGATATAAAATTTCCACACTTCAAAAATAAATCAACATTTATTTTTCTAAACAATTTCCCTTTCCTTTATAAATTCCATAGTGAATTTATATTTTCAAATATCTACTCATATACGATTTTCAATCGATTTCAAATATTCACTTTCGATTTATCTTTACAAAGATAAATTCTCAAAAACGTTTCATTTCATTTTGGAAAAGCATTTCCATACTTATTTAAAAATAAGTAATTCACAAATCTATTTATTTTCAACATTTGAAAATATTCAATATACTTAAAACAATATTAAGTATACATTTCATTCTTTAAGGAAATCTATTTGAGTCAAAACGAATGTTGCGTAAAACATCGTTACGACGACTCAAAATCACTAATATAGGGATTCGAATTTTTAAGATAGATGTATAAATCCCAATACTACATAAAAACATTTCCTTTCGGAAATCATTTACTATAACAACAGTGTTATAGTCCACCATTTCCTTATTTCTCGAAAACGTCTATTTCAACAATAAATGTTGAAATCTATGATTTGGATATTTACCACATTTTAAAACATTATTAAAACAATTAACTTCATTTCAAATATTGCTTTCCCAAACATAACCATTTTATTCAATAATATATTCACTGTCCAAAATCGTGAATATAATTCACTTAACTATATTTCAATACTCTCTACACATTTTATTTCAATAATTTATCCACTATCCAAAATCGTGGATAAAATTCCCAACCAACTCTTATTATTTACAACATTTAACTTAAAGGATAATTCGCTGTCCAAAATCACGAATATATCTCCTTTAATAACTTCTACGTTTAAATTACCAAATTCAATTGGTTTCGGATTTATAAAACAACGTTTATAAATTCCATTCCTATTTATAAAACTTAACTTATAAATCTCCTTATTAACAAATTCCATTCTTATCTCAATTAAATGCCAAAATCCCATTTATAAGATTATTACTTATAAATCTTTTGTTTTACAAAATCTATTCATTTTGTAACTCCATAATTTATAAATCTATAAATTTCATTTACTTACGAATTCCATAAATATTCTCATTTTTAACACTTATAAAGCTCGTTTTATAATTCCAATACTTTTAATTTCATAAATATCAACTTTATAAATCTTTTATATAGACCGTTTACAATATTCAAAAATCCCAACTTAAACCATTTTATAAATAAATCAACTTTTATTTCAAAAATATCACTTTGGTTATATTTCACCAAAAATCTTAACTTTTATAACTTTAAAATTTTAACGTTTATTTATTTGAAATAAATCAATTCAACAATTTAAATACAATGTATATTTTCAAAGATCACTTCAAAAATCTCTTTTAAAATCAACATCGTTATTTTTAAATTTCAAAGATGAATCCGATGATGCAACAGCACCAATTAGTCAATCACGACAACAAACATCATATATCAACATATGATAACAGAATACATCACAATATCTGTAAATAAATAAATACTGGTGAGGAATCCAGTTGGATCCCTCCAACCTGTTTCCCTACATCCACAGACATTAGCACAATACCAATTCCACTTCGAGGTGGAATATCGTGGTATATGGGTTTTATAAAAATCATCCGCTTACTAACGGCGCAATAGGGTCTCATCCGCTATACGAGGCGGGAAATCAATCAATCCAATATATACATATACCAATATGTATATATTGCTATATATATAGATATATCCTACTATATCTAATAGCACATCCAGATAACAATCAATAACTGCAATTCAAAATTAAATCTGAGTGAGAAGATCTCACCTTAACTTTTTACTTTGCAATCCATTTCCATTTCCAGTTCGTCTTCTCCAATTTTTTTTGACCTTGTATAAATAATTTTATAATTTATTAATATATTAGAACCGATTGAACAATTTATTTCTTTAAAATAGATTAAATTAACTAATTATTAAATTTCCTTCTAATAATTATTTTCAGCAGCTAAACCCTTAAATTAATTTTATTAACAAATCTATCTTTATGATATATATATATATTTTTTTCTTTACTGAAAAAATCTCTAATCAATATGTATATATTATTAAATCAAATTCAAAATGAAATAAAATTTAACTACCTCACAGCAATCGAACTGCCAACAAATTCTTCTTGGAACATCGCAGCCAACTGACGAGCCACGGCGATCATCACCTCGCATCGCGACTGCCACTCGAACGCGAGATCGAACTCGCTCCTTCCATCGATTCGCGATGCCACCATCTCATCACTCGAATTCGCCAGTACACGCGCGAGCTGCCGCAGTTGCGCCTCCGTCCACGGCACCACCTCATGTGGTTTGCCATCTCACGAAACCCCCACTCGAAACCACCTCGCGTGCGCGCGAGCGCCAGCCTCCCATCGAATCGAAGTCGAAGTCGTCGACAACGTCTAGTGGCCGCTTGCCTTTCGATTTCTCGGCAACCATTGATTTAATTTGTGAAGAGGGAACGATATTTGTTTTCGATTTCGTGAAATTGTTTTTGAATCTGAAGAGGGAAGTAAGGGATTAGCTCGTATCTCGATTTGAAAGGATAAGGAGCATGCGTGTTATACCAGGGAGAACACGTGTTTTGAACTGCCTTGCGTGTCTGCATAGGCATGCCACAGGTGTTTGAGAAATGAAAGCAAATAGCACTGATGGGATATATATTGACCAGTCTAAATATATACAATATTATTTTCTTCGATATAAATTTCAGCGCGTTTATATATCGTACGCTCACATAACAATTCCAAATATTACGAAAATTGAAATCCGATAATAATACAATATTATGGATCCAATGGAACTGGTTTCGTCAAATTCCGAGACTGCGCCCCGGACCGCTATTTTTTAAATTCAATTTAAACGATATAAATTCAAAACTGAACAGAACAGTTCCAAATTCAATTCTGAAAGTTCCAGTACCTTCAGAATTATTAATATAAATTTTCTAAGTCTTTAGATTATTTTTAATCAGTTTAAAACTGAAGATTCAAATTTTTATTCAACATTCAATAGATTAAATATTATAATTTAAACGCCAATTCATTCTGATAATTTGAAATTCAAGTCAAACCATCATTCAAATATTTAAAATTAATTAAATATTTTCAATTTAAATTGTTCAAATTTCTGGGTCGTTACAATTTTTCTTTCTTACCTTTAAAGAACAGCCTCTCCAGCACTTGGATTTGCGGTACGTGAATACCGAGGATGTATTAATGTCGATTTCCAAAGGTCAAAGAAACAGTCTTTACATTTGGTATCAGAGCTTAGGTTGAGCGAACACTTGAGCATGATAGGGGTAAATGTCTCATCAAAGATAGAACTAGTAATACCCTAGGATGAGTAACTCATTATAGATAGGGTTAGTAACTCCTTAGAATGAGTTGAGTGTATTATATATGAGTGTGTATTTGTTGATATATATATATATATAGATGATTTTTGTTTTGAAATTATGGTAAATAAAATAATTTTACCTAGGATTATATTTTGAATAAAATAAAAAGAGGATATATTTGAAAATTTTAGTATTGGATGATTAAAATCAGGTAAGGTAAAACTAAGTATAAACATCTTGTGATAAGAATTTCACAGTTTGACTATAAAGATGTTTATAATAACACTAAAAGGATTAATAAGGAATGAAAACTAGATGAGTTGAGGAATATACAAAAGGTCGGAATTTTTGAAAAAGGAGTTCTCCAAAAGATTTGAAGTAGTATATTTGGAATGTTTTTCATTAAAAATGATTTCAAAAGGATTTTGAAGGAGATAAAACATTTTGATAGAAATTTCAATTTGTTTCAAAGATGGGTATGGAGGAAAATAATGTTAGGAACTAAGATGTTTGTTTTGATGACAAAAACCTTTTTAACTTATCTTATTATAAAATATATACTAACACTATTGTCTAGATAGATATGTGTGTGTGTATATATATATATATATATATATATATGTAGGTATTGATTACTGAAGACTGATCAGTATAAAGACTCAAGACTCAAGATTCAGAATGGAGATATCAAGATTGAAGACTCTAGAGTATCAAGATCAAGATTTCAAGATATGTGTCTAGTTTTTTGTTAAAACTTCATAATAGCACGGAAATCTTCATTCCAAATTTCATTTGGGATGGAACTCATTTCTATCTTCTTGGTGGCTTACAAACCCACGACAAGTAGCTTACAATCCTACGACAAGTGGCTTACAAACCCACGAACATCCTGGTTTTGTACAAGTTCTCGAGTCCTGATGTGATGAGATATTCTGCAGGAAGAAGCTTGCAAAACTACTTCAAAATGGTTTTTCAAAATGATTTTCAAAACTGCTTTTCAAAATGTTTTAGCCTTAAAAATTACCTTTTCAAATGATTTTCAAAAAGATGTTTTAGCCTCAAAATATTCTTTGTTTTTGTTTCTAAACAAACTCTTGTTTTAAACTTCGTTTGTTTTAAAACTATCTTCTGACTTTTAAATATTCTTTTATAATATATATATATACTTGAGATTTAAAATCAAATTTATATATACATTCTAAAAATATATTTTTCTACTCTTCTTTATTTTAAAACATAGGAAAATTAGTTTATTTTACTCCAGAATCATTTCATCTTATTTTCCTGTTATCCCGCCTTTTGGCAAGGCCGTAATACCAAGGAATTGACTAGTAACCAGTGACGGTCCGTCCCAAAGATCAGTTATACATGGGCTCACCACGGATATCGATGAATTTTGTCTGAGTCCGGATCGAGCCAAAGTTGTTAGGACATGGCAAGCTAAGCTAAGAGAGCCAATGTTTCAAATCTCAAGTCAATCCGAGTTCATATGCTCAAGTTATGAACGATGCAAGATTGGATGGAGATCAACTACCAATCGACTCGCTCCTTCGACTCACTCCTTCGACTCGCTTCACAACACTCAGTTTGAAGCCACCTTCGACTCCCTTCACAACACTCAGTTTGAAGCTAACTTTGACTCGCTTCGCAACGCCCAGGAGTGACATCTTCGACTCGTTTCGCCCAGAGGCCAACTTCGAGTCAACCAGGTTCGACTCGCTCCACATCGCTCAGAGCTGCTCTCTTCGACTCGCTCCAGTTTAAAGCCATCAAGAGTGCACACTTTGACTCGCTTTGCTCAACAACTGTTCGACTCCATCAACTTCGACTCCACTGCTAAAACCTCCCAGGACGTTCCATTTCGACTCGCTCGACCAGTACTTGCTTCGACTCGCTCGACCAGTGCTTGCTTCGACTCGTTCGATCTGGGCACACTTCGACTCGCTCAAATCAGAGTGCACTTCGACTCGATCAATACAACGTTAAAGGTGGAGCGATCCAGGAAGCACCACGTCATCAAGTCAAGTGGAAGCGAGTCGAAACGTAAGCTAGTCGAAGGAAACAGCCTGCCGAAGACTCCATTTCGTATCGATCATATCTCCCAATCTACAAGTCCAAATGCTATGAAATTTTCACAGAAGACTACGTGCATGCTAAAGAATGTCCACGCCAAATTTCGACTCCATTGGATGAAATCTTGAGCGAGTCAAAATTAGTTCGTGTCGATCACGGATCGGACCGAAACTTCACAGGCTTGAGCGTACGGGCCTGGTCACGTGCCAGAGAGGGTCTCCTAAGATCTGAGTGAAATATCAGCCTCCTACACCTATAAATAGACCCCCAAAGCCAACAGAAAAGGGGTTCTTCTTCCTCTTTGATCTCTCCAATGCCCGGACTCCGCCAGACCCAGATCTGAACTCCATCACTGCTAATATCAACAAGATTCACTGCTGCAAATCACAATTGACTGCTGTAAAACATTGAACTCACTTGTAAACACAAAAGAAAGATCAATAAAGCAAACTACTTCATAGTGGACGTAGGCTATACGCTGAACCACTCTAAATTCTTATGTCTCCTTGCACTTTAATTATTCTCATTTCTGAAATTTGGAGTTTTTGTTAGATAATTCCTCTTTTTTCATTTAATTTCTTCACTTTATCTCTTCAAAGACTTCCGAAGAGTGTTGTGCCCAATTTTGGTACAAACACTTTGGTGCTTTCACTGAGAAAACCAATTTTTCTCCTGCTCTTTAGATCTCCTATCTATATTGGATTGCATAAATCTAAGAAGAAGATCCAGATCTAGAACCTTGAAGCCCTTCCATTCTATTCAGATTTTGCAACCAAATCTAGGAAAGGACTTCACCAATTCATTATGGTGAGCACACGTACCACCTCTACAGCAGCTGATCAGGGAGCACGGGACTGACAGAATCCTGTGCAATTGCCGCCATCCATCCAAAATTCTGCGGGACCTCCAGATCCATCAGGTCTAATCACTAGGCAAGAATTCTAGACATTGCTTCAAGAGTTGACCCAAAGTCGACAGCAGTTAACTGAGCAACTGCGTGCCAACGCAGAATTGTCCAACCAATTGTACCGCCAAAGGCGCAGAAGATCTAGGAGAGACCAAGGTTCCTATTCTTCCACAGAAAGTTCAGCCTCCTCCGATGGCCAAACCAGATCTACACGTCCACGGTTAGGTGTAAGCTACACCCAAGCCACAGGACTCCAACCTGCTTCGAACCTTGGGCAACCTAGAACTGGACCATCCGCTAGTCTCCACACAGAACCTTCAACTCGAGGAGGAGCTGCTCCTTATCATGTTACCGGCAACATTGTTACTACCACCACTGCCGGATGGGGAGGTGACGCTAGAAACCAGGCTGATCCTCAACGTAGCCAACGAGACCAGACTCCTGAGCCTTATGTCCTTGAAGATGTTGAACCAAGGAGGCAAGGCACGGACCGTCGACCGTGTCCGGTCCAGACTCGCGCTGTGGAACCCGACCACACCTTGGCACAACATGCTCCAAGTATCTGAACACCAGATATACCAGCAATGATCCACCAAATGATCCGTGAAAGTCAGGGTCTCTCTAATGACGACTGGGGAATCTCCCGAAGTCATACCCCTTTCACCGATGACGTTTTATATTCTGAACCACCTCGGCACTTCAGGATGCCAGCTTTGCCAGTTTACGAAGGGACTTCTGACCCCAATCAACACGTCTTGAAATACGAATGGCTGATGAATGCTGCTAGAGCTGATGACGCAGTAAAGTGCCGTAGTTTCCCCATTTCCCTAGGGGGCATCGCTACTATGTGGTTCACTCGTTTGCCACCGCGATCCATCTCTAACTTTTATCAAATGGCCACCAAGTTTGTCGAACAGTTCCGTATGCACATGGCGAGGCCTAAGGACGTTAACACTCTATCTAGCGTTACACAAGCTCCCGGAGAAACACTTAGACGTTACTTAGAGCGATTCCATGTTGCATGTGTAGAAATAAGCAATCCCAATGACAACTCTATCTTGATGGCTCTGACTAAGGGGATTGATGCTGATTTCGAGTTCGGAAATTGGTTAGCGGGAAAACCACCTGCATCATTGGACCGTTTCTATTCCAAGGCAGCCCAATTATTGAGAAGGGAGGATGTGAAACAGTCTAGGAAACAGGATGATGCAGGGCCCAACACCAAAGGAATCCAAAGTAACATCGCTATTAAACAGTCCGGAGATAATTCTGGGAAAGTTTAGTTGAATGTACAAAATAAGCGAAATCCACAGAGGGATAATGGGAATCAAAACAAGAAACCCGATCAGGATCGTGGTCCACGGCGTAGGGCTTCCATGTATGATAACTACACTCCGTTAAACACGTCGCTGGAAAATGTGTATTTGCAGATCTGCAATACCATGCAATTTAAGAAACCCGCCCCGAAACCACCAACTGAAAGACAAATCCAAACAGGAAAATTCTATATATTCCATGAGAGTTATGGCCACAACACCAATGAGTGTCGTCACCTACAAGACCTCATTGAAAAACTGATACGTGAGCGGAAACTGGATCAGTATGTACGGGCGTCGCAATCCGGCGGTGCGAGCCCATCAAATCAGAATCGTGCGCCAAACCAGGAAAGACAGGAAGAACCCGCTCGTGCAGACGAGAGGTTGGTTATTAATACGATAAGTGGTGGTCCTCACCCAGCATATTGAAGCTGGAAGGAAATGGAGTCATTTGCCAGTTCTATTAGGCATGCGGACTTCGAGTGTTACAGCAGTTTTGATGAGGGAACTCCGGCCAAGCAACAGAAAACGATGACGGATGACATCATATTCAGGAGCAAAGATGCAGATAAAATCGAAGCTCCCACTATCGATCCACTAGTCATCTCAGCACATGTAGGTCCTGCTTGGATGAAAAGGATCTTAGTTGACAGTGGAAGCTCTGTGAATATTCTGTTCAAACGAGCTTATGATCTAATGAAGATGGAAGCCGCGGACTTGAAGCCTTGTCAATCTTGAGTCCATGGTTTCAATGGAAGTGCATCTATACCCAATGGGATTGTGGAACTGCCAGTAGAATTGGGAGTTGGAGAACGTCGGAGAGTATGGATGTTGCAGTTCATCGTTTTGGACATAGACTCCCCTTACAATGCTTTCTTGGGCCGACCGGTCCTCGCTGAATTCAGAATTGCCATTGCCCCATGGTGTCTGATCCTAAAATTTCCCACTGACCATGGAATAGGGATCGTGCAGGGAGATCAGGCCACTGCCAGAGCCTGTTACGTTGCTGAGCTGCGGGAGGCGCAGCGAAAGGAGAAGGGAAAGGGCGTAGAGGAATCTCTTTGCATCCGTTTTGCTGATAATTGACAATTAACGCCCAGGCCCAGGCCCGGGCACCCCAGCCAATCCCTCAGGGATCTTGACCCAAGAGAAACCGAAGATGAAGGAGAATCTAAAGAAAGTCAAGCATCCCCAACTGAACTGACGATTGACATCCCAATCGACAGTGACGATGATTCAAAAATGATAAAGATTGGGTCTCAGCTAAGCCAGCAAACTCAAGAGGAATTGGTTGAATTTCTACGGGAAAATCTCAATGTATTCGCCTGGACACACTCCGATATGTGCGGGATCTCGCCGGACATCGCGAGCCACACCTTGAACATTGACCCGCGGTATGGATCCAAAGAGATCTGCCGCCCTTAAGGAGGAAGTGGAAAAGCTTGAAGTGAACGGATTCATTCGAGATGCACTATATCCTAAATGGGTGTCGAATCCCGTGCTCGTCCGAAAACCGAATGGAAAGTGGAGAACGTGCGTCAATTATTCCGATCTGAATAAAGCATGTCCCAAAGACAGTTTTTCACTTCCCAGAATCGATCAGCTAGTAGATTCGACAGTTGGGCATGAGCTCTTATCCTTCATGGATGCGTACTCCGGCTACAATCAGATACCGATGCATTTACCCGATCAGGAGCATACCAGCTTCGTGACCAACTTGGGACTTTACTGCTACAAGGTTATGCCATTCGGACTCAAGAACGCCGGGGATACTTATCAACGATTGGTTAATCGGATGTTTACCAATCAGATCGGAAAAACAATGGAAGTATATGTCGATGACATGCTTGTAAAGTCATGACTCTCCACTGACCATGTTAAAGACCTGGAGACTATGTTCGAGATACTCCGGGAATACAAAATGAAGCTAAATCCACTAAAGTGTCACTTTGGAGTTGCATCCGGGAAGTTCCTTGGGTTCATTGTTAATGCTCGAGGAATCGAAGCTAATCCTGAAAAGATTTGGGCAATCAGAAATATTGAAACTCCCAAAACTATAAAGCAAGTCCAGAGTCTCAACGGAAAGGTAGCAGCATTGAGCAGGTTCATTTCAAAGTCCACTGACAAATGCATTCCTTTCTTCGATCTGATTCGGAAAGGAAAACGAAACTTTTAATGGACCACAGAATGCAAGGGCGCTTTCCAAGCACTAGTCGAACATCTGTCCACACCACCTATCCTGTTAAAGCCCATCGACCATGAGAAACTGTTCATATATTTGGAGATATCAGAGAACGCTATCAGCGCTGCATTAATCCGAGAAGAAGACAAAATACAGAAGCCGGTATACTACATCAGCAAGCGATTGACTGGGGCAGAAAGGAACTACCCGAAGCTAGAAAAGTTGGCCTATTGCCTTGTCGTTGCATCAAGAAAACTCCGACCATACTTCCAGGCGCATTCCATTATTGTTTACACCGACCAACCGTTACGACAGGTCCTTTCGCGGCCTGAGACGTCTGGTAGGTTACTCAAATGGAACATCGAACTGAGCCAGTTCGATATTACTTACACTCCAAGATGAGCAATCCAAGGACAAGTCCTCGCTGATTTCATATTTGAATTCACCATTCCAGAGGACTTGCCCGAAATCAGTAAATCCCCCGAATCTGTCTGGAAGATGTATACCGATGGTGCATCAAATGACCGATGTTCAGGCGCTAGTGTTGTGCTCGAAACCCCCGAAGGTCGATCTATATGCTACACTTTGAAGTTTTACTTTCATGCAACCAATAATGAAGCTGAGTACAAAGCCCTCTTAGCTGGCTTGAAACTCGCCAGAGATCTAAAAATCATCGCTGTGGAAATTTACTGTGATTCACAGTTGGTTGTGTGTCAAGTGCGGGGAGAGTATCAGGCAAGAGATCGAAGGTTGTCTGCTTACTTAGCTCGAGTTCGGGAAATACTAAATCAGTTTGATTACTATGCCATCTATTGCATACCCCGAGAACGCAACCAAAAAGCCGATTCATTGGCGAAGCTAGCCAGCACAGGCGAAGCTAGCCAGCACAGGCGAAGCTCAGCAAATGGGACTCGTTCCCATAGAAACGCTACCTTCCCCAAGTATCGATCGGATGGAAATTAACCGGGTATGCGAAACTGTTCCCGAAAAGGACTCATGGATGACTCCGCTCAAAAATTACATCGAACACGGAATCCTGCCGGAACGTAGGAGTGAAAAGAGACAAGTTCTCCGAAAGGCCTCACGATTCGTTATTCAAGATGGGGTCATGTATAGAAGAGGGTACTCTGTTCCTCTACTCCGGTGTATCGCTCATGATGAAATCAAACGAGTATTGCACGAAGTGCATGAGGGAGAATGCGGCGATCACACCGGGGGGCAAGCACTTGCCAAGAAAATACTTCGATACGGATATTACTAGCCAACCGTGAATCGCGATGCGTTAGACTATGCAAAGAAATGTGATAGGTGCCAAAAATATGCTCGAATTCCTAGAGCTCCTCCTACTGAGATAACGCAAATGGTCAGCCCATGGCAATTCGCAATGTGGGGTATCGACATCATCGGTGCTCTACCTCTGGCAAAAGGTGGTGCGAAGTACGCAATCGTCGCGGTTGATTACTTTACAAAGTGGGCTAAAGCCGAAGCTCTCGCTACCATTACAACGAAGAAAGTAATCAACTTTGTGGTTCGCAACATCATCTGTCGATTCGGTCTCCCACACACTATAATTACGGACAACGCAACCCAATTCGACAATGTTGAATTCAAAGATTTCTACGAACGATTTCACATCCAAAAGAAATTCTCCACAGTTGCACATCCTCAAGCAAACGGGCAGGTCGAAGTAGTTAATAAAGTTATAAAGTCCATCCTGAAGAAACGACTGGAAAAGGTCGGGGGCAAGTGGGTCGATGAACTTCCTATGGCACTATGGGCTTACCGAACAACCCACAAGACCGCGACCGGCCACACCTCGTTCTCTCTTTCTTACGGTTCAGAAGCCGTTATTCCAGTCGAGCTAGAAGTACCTTCTCATCGTGTGACATACTATGATCCGAAGACAAACGCTATACTACTTGCTGAATCTCTCGATCTACTGGATGAGAAGCGTGAAGAGGCTGATTTGAGGGCACCTGCGCATCGAAGTCGAGTCGCCCGATTGTACAACGCCAAGGTCCGTCCACAAACCTTTGAACTAGGCGATCTCGTCTTAAAGAGAATCTATCCGGTTCCTTCACATATGAAGCCGACATGGGAAGGACCGTATGTTATTGAACGAAGACTCGGAGATGGCACATTCAAATTATCGACCGTCGATGGTCTTACCTTGCCGAGAGCTTGGAATAGCGAGAGCCTTCGCCGTTATTACACTTGATAGGCTATCTCTTTATACATTTAGTTTACTTTCATTTTCTATAATCTGTTTCTGCATTTCGAAATTAGAACTTGTAATAAGGCAACTGACTTTGCCTTACTTTCTTATTTCAGCAATAAAATGCAACCTCTTTGAGCCAGAGCTGTGATTTACTTGAAATACTTCATATGACCATCACTATGCACGGAGAGCTAAGTCTCATCATACGGTGGGATTTATTCAAATAGAGAGTGACTATGGTGCAACCAATCACTCACTAAGTGACACCCGAGCTCGGGGGCAAGCCATCACATCAAAGTCAAAAAAGGATTGATACACGACAATCCTTCATCAACTCCGAACTCCTAGAGCGCGAGTCGGAGTATAAACATTCAACTCCGAGTTCCCAGAGCGCGAAGTGGAGTATAAACATTCAACTCCGTATTCCCAGAGCGTGAAGCGGAGTATAAACATTCAACTCTGAACTCCCAGAGCGCGAGTCGGAGTATAAACATTCAACTCCGAACTCCCAAAGCGCGAGTCAGAGTATAAACATTCAACTCCGAGTTCCCAGAGCATGAACTAGAGTATAACATTCAACTCCGAGTTCCCAGAGCGTGAACCGGAGTATAAACATTCGACTCCGTATTCCCAGAGCGCGAAGCGGAGTATAAACATTCAACTCCGTATTCCCAGAGCGCGAAGCAGAGTATAAACATCCAACTCCGAGTTCCCAGAGCGCGAACCGGAGTATAAACATTCAACTCCGAGTTCCCAGAGTGCGAACCGGAGTATAAACATCCAACTCCGAGTTCCCAGAGCGCGAACCGGAGTATAAACATTCAAATCCGTATTCCTAGAGCATGAAGCGGAGTATAAACATCCAACTCCGAGTTCCCAAAGCGCGAACCGGAGTATAAACATTCAACTCCGAGCTCCCAGAGCACGAACCGGAGTATAAACATCCAACTCCGAGTTCCCAGAGCGCGAACCAGAGTATAAACATTTAACCCCGTATTCCCATAGCGCGAAGCGGAGTATAAACATCCAACTCCGTATTCCCAGAGCGTGAAGCGGAGTATAAACATCCAACTCCGAGTTCCCAGAGCGCGAACCGGAGTATAAACATCCAACTCCGAGTTCCCAGAGCGCGAACCGGAGTATAAACATTTAACTCCAAACTCCCAAAGCGCGAGTCAGAGTATAAACATCCAACTTCAAACTCCCAGAGCGTGAGTCGGAGTATAAACATTCAACTCTGTATTCCCAAAGCACGAACCGGAGTATAAACATCCACTCCAGACTCCCAGAGTGCAGATGCCAAATTCCAAGTCTCCCGACCGCGAACATGTGGTTAAAACTTAAGCCGGCGTGACCAACCGCCAGTAAGCAAATAAGAATCACCGGAGTACGGATATGATCATCGACATTCAAACAAGCATGGACGCATTGCTCAATCTCCACTTGCTTCAAACATCCGTTCGGTGGTACAAAACTCAACAGGTTATAAGATTGAAGCGATGCGATATCGGAATTCAACTCGCTTCCCGGTCACAAGCCATGTCCACAGTTCCCAGACTTGGCAAACCAAAACAAACTTGATTCGGAACCTGAAACTTCACAAGTGCATTTCAGACACTTAAAACACTTAGGCAAATACACAATGAAAAAAGAAAAGTTTCATTTCTATTGATTATAGAAGACGTTCGTGTACAAATTTCCAAAAATTCCTACTAGTAGGGGCCGGACCCGCATCTATACATGGCTAACAAAATGCAAAAATCAAAATACGCCAGATGATCATGCCTAATCTCTCTTCTTCCTTGGCTTCATCTTCAATGTGGACCCTCTCGAGCCATCGCCAATCTTCCTCTTCAAGCCCGTGCCTTTCGGCGGTTGGTTTTCAGGCGATGGCATTATGTCGACATCTTCCTCCGAACTCGTGTGAATGAGAATGCTTCCTACAGGTGGAGTCGGAGGAACGGGATCAATTACAGATGGTGGAATGGACAGGCTAGTGAGAAAAACAGCACCGCCAGGAGATATCATTCTAAGCGGAGCAGGCCCTAATACTTCCATCCCACCTCCGAAACTTCTACCTTGAGCCGCTGCTGCCATTTCAGCGTCAATTTGGGCGAACATATCCTCTTCGGTTATCACTTGAGCCCTACTAGGGGCATCGGCAGTTGGCGTCGAAGAATTTGCAACAGGATTAGTTCCGCTCATGATGGGTGGCAAGCCAGCAAGGGGATCGCCGTGACGACGAAAGAGTTCATTCATCAACTGCTCATCAAACATAATTGTACCTCCCTGCAGATCGTCGAGCGGAGCAGTTGTACTCACGGTGGTTGCCTCGGACACGATAGCCTCCTGCATTTGATGTGATTCTTGAGTGGCAGGAGGCATGGTCGGTGCAGCATCGATCATTGGACAAAAAATAAAAGAACTGTTAGGACTTAACTCGATCGAAGATTCCAATTTAAGAGAAGTGGAATGTTCAGAATACCTTCCTCAGTTTGACTTGCAGGCGACAGGGAAGCATCAGTAACTTGCGCAGTAGCCGGAGATATTTGCGGCTGATCCAGATTATAAGCAGGAACAGCCTGGGGATCGACCGTAGACGGCTATTCGGGCTGGGTTGACGCGGGAACTTCGAGGCTTGCTTCATGATGGCCAACTCTAGAACCCTCTCCCACTTCAAAATGCTGGGCACCAAGTTTTTCCTTCTCACGCAGAATCATCGACTCGTAGAGAAGCTTCTTTTCATCATCAGTCAGAATGTGGTTCTCGAGTTCGAATTCATCTACGGACTCGCCCTGATGCGCCTCTTTTTCTTCCTCAACCCGTCGGCTCCAAGCATTATGAAGATGAGTCGAAAAGTCATCGAGCCAGGCCAGACCCCTGTGCCTCAGCACGTTAGCGTTATAGACCACAAGAAGATCTTCAATGTCAGCCTCAAGCCTGGACTCGGCCAACTTCACCCTTTCCTCGACCTCAGTCTCCACTTTTTGGACTTTGGCCACTGCCGCATCCCGTTCTCCCCTGAGCAGAACAGCCTGATCACACGCTTCTTGAGCTGCGTTGTTCGCGTCATCTTTTTCTTTGACCAGGCTGGCAAATTTGGCTTTTAGTTCATTAAGCTCTTTGACTGCCGCATCCCGCTCAGCAATGACCTTAGTGTTCCAATGGCCCATCTCCTCCACCAAGGCAACGTGTGCCAGACTCAACCTCTCCATTTCTGTCTTTGCATCGTCAGCCCTTTTGACGGCCTCAATCTTAGACTTTCGAGAAGACTCAGACTCAGCAGTCAGCACCTGAATAATCCGGTCCCTTTGAGCAAGGTCGGATTCCATTTTCTCGAGTGCCTTGGCTCGCTCAGCAGCCACCTTAGAAGCCTTCTCTGTAGCCTTAACCCACTCTTTGTACTGAGTGTAGATGTCATAAATGTACTCATGCATCGTGTTTTCCACTCCAGACGGAATTCTTTTCAAGTGTGGTGGGAAGACATAGCCATCGAAGCAGATGTTCGGAAATTCCTTCCGCATCTGAGCCAGTTTAAGGGCCCCTTCTCCTGTGGGCTCGGTGGGGACCTGCTCTGTAACCAGGGAAGATGAGGTCTCAGCTCTTTGAAGATGAGTTTCGGACATAGAAGCATGAGAGGATGGCCTATGACGAGGAGGCTTTGGTGGATATGAAGTTTGAACAGGAGGAGGAGACGGAAGTCTAGGAGGAGGCGAGCGTGATCTAGACCGGTGTCGGTATTCTCTCTCCCTGTCACGCACGAATCTATCTTGGTTAGAATAATCGCGATCGCGATCTCTGTTTGAATCCCTCCTGCGGGAATCGTAATAACCAGAAGCTTTTCGGGCGGAGCAAAGATTACCAAGCATAGATCCCCTTCCGGACAAGTACTTGAAAATGAGAAGCCAAGAAAGAGTTAGTAACTTCCTAAGTCAGACGAAGTACAGTTGTGAATCATGTAGTGTAGTGAAGTGTATGCATGTGCAATCCCCCAACCAACCGGAAATGTCGGCCGCACTCATAGCAAGCGACCCACTCGGTTCAAAAGTACTATCAAGCCCTTCCATCCCAACGTCGTGTGGAGACGACACGGAATCCGGGATCGAGATATCATCGAGCCCTGCAAATGGATTCTCCACTTACGGGGGAGGAGCCTCTGAAATTCTAACCCCCTGGAAAGGTAAAGACACGACCACGGATTTAAATCTCTTAGATTTGGGGCATTTGTAAGCAGCGGCCTTGCCTTTTCTTTTTCCTCCGAAATCCTGAACATCGGAAGGAGGACCGGCCAGGAGCTCAGTATCGGTGCGCGTTCTTTCTGGATCAACTTCTTCGATGATCACAACTACAGACGCTTTGCGCTTCGCGTGTTTCTTTGGGGCTACTCTATGTATCGCATCCAGGTGAATGCTCTGTCTTTGTTCTATCAGCCCGATAGCCCTCAAATTCCTGTCGGTCAGGACCAAGTCTATGTGCCTCTCTTTGCCCAGAAACGCTTGAAGAATTCGAACGAGCTCTCTGAAGTATGCGCCATCGGGGCGAGAGATCGCGGCTATAAGAAAGGAAAAGTATGTCAGTTTTTGAAGTCGGTTACTAACATCTCAGCAGTTCAAGAGGGGATGGCGACACTTACGTCTATCTAACCAGCGCCTAGCAAACCCAGGGGGACACCGAACGTAGAACCATTCGAACTTGTAATAACTTAGCCTCCCCCAGGAACCCAGCACAATATGGCAGCTTCTGACTACCTCCAGGAAGGTGAAGGAAGGGCTATCTCCACGACTCTTAACGTTGAATAAATATCTGATCTCGATCGGCTTCGACGGTCAAAAGAGGATCTCCATGAACAGGATGAAGGTGCTATTTAACAAGGCATACCCATTGGGATGTAGCTGAGATGGAGCTATACCAAGAAATGATAACCTCTCCCTTATATAGTCATTAAAGGGAGGAAGTGTCCCCGCCGTGCAAGCATGACGGTTGAAGGCAGTAAACCCTTCCGGGGGATAATGTGGCCTGTCCTTCGGTCCAGGAAGTAGCACATCGTCAAGCGACAAACCGTGCCTTAAGCAGATCCGACCCAACATGTCTTCAGAAATATCCGACGACACCGAATCGGGTGGAGTACAAATAAACCGAGCCCCTTGACGCTCGTCCGGAGCTATCTCAATAACTTCGGCCTCTATGATCGGTATCTCAATAGTTGAAGGAGAAAAACTTGGAAATTCCGGCTGTTGAGAACTTGAAGGATCCATAACCAGCTAGCTTATAAAAAATCATTGTTAAACTGACAAATAACACTTGTGCATCCCCCAGTGTAAAGTGTGTGAGCGTGTTGTGCAGTGTAGTACTGTATATTATTTGGGAAGATCAACCGGATTAAGGAAAACGTGTAACGAACGAGACTTCAGAATTCAGTCAGAAGGACTGTCATCGCTGACTGTCACAACCGCGCCATTCAGTTATTAACTATCACTCCAAGTCGAAGTTTGGTGTTATTTTTATAAGTTGCAGTTTCATCGACGAGCTACGATAGGAAGTCAAATATGCAGTAAAACAGTTAAGTCCAGTTAAGCAAATTTGAAGCTCGTCGGAATTAAGTGGTCAAAGGCACTAGAATTTTCGATGTCGTCGAAATTGAACCAATGGTCAAAACGTCAAAAGTCCAAGTTTAAGGCAATTATTCGAGTTCAAATTCAAATCATTCACTAAGGCTCGAGGTCGAATCGATCATTTGGGAGTATGCACTTCGACTCGATCCAAGACCATGTCCTTCGACTCGGTCCGAAGCCACGCTCTTCGACTCGCTTCGAAGCCTTTACTTCGACTCGATCACGAACCATGCACTTCAACTCGATCCAAAGCCTCTGCTTCGACTCGATCAAAAGCTACGCAGTTCGACTCAATCTCCAGGCACTTCACTTCGAACCATCCTAGGCCTGTACTTCGACTCGATCAAAAGATATACTTTTCAACTCGATCCAGGGCCATTATTTCGAGTCCATAAGACACAGCCCCTTCGTATCGATCCACATGTTCAGAGCATTCGACTCGATGCGAAGCTCCACCATCGATCGATACGAAGGCCTCCGCCTCATCATCTCGAAACCCCTACTCTAGATCGACACGAAGCTAAGGTCGGGGACTCTTCGATCAATCGCGACTCTGACCAATTTAGTGTTAATACTCGAGTCTCCTTGTTTACGTGATGTTTTCGCTCAATGGATTACCTCAATTTGTTAATTGGTTCGAATAATCGAAGGTATGAATCGATTCGAAGGCGAGGACGTTTGTTCTTTTTGCTCGAGTTTCTGAGCGTTACGAAGGCAGGTAAAGATGAAAGGTAAAAACCAGAAAAAAAAGGCTAAGTATGGAGTATTTATATGGAGTCGAAAACAAGAGGAATAACCGATTCGAATTCCAGTAGGGTCGAGCACGTGCTTCGACTCCCTCTTCAGTGCACTGATGCGGAGCTCCTTTTTGTATCGCTCCTTCGACTCCATCCTCGTGACTAGTTCGACTCCCTCATACAGCCATCAAAGACGTCACTTCGACTCGCTCAATCTGTGGATGTCTCGACTCGCTCCACTGCCTCCTGTATGTTTCGACTCGCTTCCCTGTGATTCGAACCCAAGACCGAGTCGAACGACTAGTTCGACTCCATCAGGGAGTCTACATCGACTCGCTCCACTTCGACTCGCTCAGTTCGAGTCCGTCATCAACTCGACATACTTACTTCGCGTCCACAAATCCAATGGAAACTATCTTCGATGTTTCAATCCTTCACAATGATTCAGGAGAGGGTCGTTACGAAGGGAGATTCAAAAACAACCGTTAAGCATTGTTACAACGGATTTCACATCGGTTCAGGAGAGGATCGGTACGGAATTCGAAAACAATAAACTGACGACGACTCAAGAACGTACGAACGTCGGCGGGAGTCAGATTAACATGTATGCATGAGTGACCGACTAATATTCAATATTCCAGATTTTTAGGAATCAGAAATTCATCCAGTAACGACTACAACAGCAAACGGGTAACCACTAGCATACAGCAAATAGTTGTAACAATACAGGGCACAGCGATCGGCAGTCAACAGTTTACATTATCAAGAAGAACGGTCAAAGGTTGCAACTTTCATCGAAAGGACGATAACTATTCAGAGTAAAGACTACAGCACTTCAAAGCACATCATGTTTTCACAAGACGTACTTTAGGGGGCAAATGTTATCCCGCCTTTTGGCAAGGCCATAATACCAAGGAATTGACTAGTAACCAGTGACGGTCCGTCCCAGAGATCAGTTATACATGGGCTCACCACGGATATCGATGAATTTTGTCCGAGTCCGGATCGAGCCAAAGTTGGTAGGACATGGCAAGCTAAGCCAAGAGAGCCAACGTTTCAAATCTCAAGTCAGTCCGAGTTCATATGCTAAAGTTATGAACGATGCAAGATTGGATGGAGATCAACGCTCCTTCGACTCGCTTCACAACACTCAGTTTGAAGCCAACTTCGACTCGCTTCGCAACGCCCAGGAGTGACATCTTCGACTCGTTTCGCCCAGAGGCCAACTTCGAGTCAACCAGGTTCGACTCGCTCCACATCGCTCAGAGCTGCTCTCTTCGACTCGCTCCAGTTTGAATCCATCAAGAGTGCACACTTCGACTCGCTCCGCTCAACAACTGTTCGACTCCATCAACTTCGACTCCACTGCTAAAACCTCCCAGGACGTCCCATTTTGATTCGCTCGACCAGTGCTTGCTTCGACTCGCTCGACCAGTGCTTGCTTCGACTCGTTCGATCTGGGCACACTTCGACTCGCTCAAATCAGAGTGCACTTCGACTCGATCAATACAGCGTTAAAGGCAGAGCAATCCAGGAAGCGCCACGTCATCAAGTCAAGTGGAAGCGAGTCGAAACGGAAGCAAGTCGAAGGAAACAGCCTACCGAAGACTCCATTTCGTATCGATCATATCTCCCAATCTACAAGTCCAAATGCTATGAAATTTTCACAGAAGACTACGTGCATGCTAAAAAATGTCCATGCCAAATTTCGACTCCATTGGATGAAATCTTGAGCAAGTCGAAATCAGCTCGTGTCGGTCATGGATCAGACCGAAACTTCACATTCTAAAAATATATTTTTCTACTCTTCTTTATTTTAAAACATAGGAAAATTAGTTTATTTTACTCCAGAATCATTTCATCATGTTTTCCTTTCAATACCATTTTCAAAACAAATTTTACATTATTTTTAACTAAGGGATGTCGACATCATGGGATACGCTATGTCGACATGGTGGCCATTAAATTCAAAAGTTTCAATTTTCAAAAGAAGTGTCTATTCGTTTAAATCTCTTCACGAATGGTTATGATCGTTACTGGTCTATAAATAGCCTTCACAAACGAATTTTTTAACTAACTATTTTCTTATTTTCTTCACTCGTTCTCCACAAATCCATATTCTAAAATTTTCATATTTTTAAGATCGTGCCAAAATTCTGCCGAATTCTCAAGTGAATCAAATTAGAATCTCATTCTTGTTTGATTCTCTGCCCTCTCTCGAAGATCAAACTGCTATTCAGAGTTATAGGATCAATTTGCAATCAAAAGTTTATTGGGTCTCTCTATAAGGTATGGTTGTGCCTGGAAATCAATTGGGTGATCTTGTGTCCCGTAAATCAAGAGAGTTTGCCCCGGACTCGAAGATAGGAGGGTACCTCAAGGCCTTTAGAAATTGAGGATTGTAATCTCGACATTGGTATATTAAAAATCTGTATGAGGTGTTTGCCTTGGTGTAGGACTGGACGTAGGGTAACTCCGAACCAGTATAAAATCCGGTATGTTCTTTCCTTTTACTGCTTTTTATTTACTTTCTGCATCTGTGTTTGATTCTGTGATTGCTCTGTGATTAAGATCTACATTTGTTTGTGTCATAATTTTAATTTAGTCCATATAAGTCTTAGAATCCATTAAACTCTATTCACCCTCCCTCTAGTGTTAAATTAGCTTTAAGATCCTTAATCCGCACTCCCTTTCAATTGGTATCAGAGCCAGGTTTTCATAGTCTGAAACTTGAAAATTGTTTTAATGGCTACCAACACTGGTAATGTCAACTCTAGCACTAGTTCTGTTAACACTAACACTAGTTCATTTGTAGAAGGTCAGTCTACTGTCAGACCACCATTTTCCAATGGCACTAATTATGCATATTGGGCTTGTAGAATGAAAATTTATTTACAATCAGTAGGATTAGACACTTGGAATATCACACAAACTGAGTATGTTGAACCAACTACCAGTTTTGCCCAATGGACTGCTGAGCAAAAGGGTGTTGCACAAAATAACTCAAAGGCCATGAATATATTATTTTGTTCACTAGATAGGAATGAGTTTAATAGAGTGTCTGTTTGTAAGTCTGCATTTGAAATCTGGAAAACTTTGCAAGTTACTCATGAAGGAACAAGCAAAGTTAAACATATTAAAATTTCCATATTAACTAATCAGTTTCAATTGTTTAAAATGCATGCAAATGAGTCTATTTCCGGCATGTATTTTCGATTTCATGATATTGTTCATTCACTAATTGCACCGAGAAAAAGCTTTATGGAGGAAGACCAAGTCAGAAATATTTTAAATTCACTCACTCCAAAATGGGATCAAAAGACACTTGCAATCGAAGAAGCAAATGATATCAGTGTAATGAAAATAGAAGAATTGATTGGGAATCTGATGTCTTATGAAGTTCAACTGCAAGGAAGAAGAGAAAACAAGGCTACAGAAAAGAAGTCATTAGCATTCAATGCAACAACTGAAGATTCGGAACCAGACAGTGATGAGGAGATTTCTTTCATGACAAGAAACTTCCAGAAATTCCAAATATATAGAAAAATGAATAATTACAAAAGAAATGATCAAAGGAATTCCAGAAATAATACGGAGAACGTCAACAATGATAGATGCTACAATTGCAATAAAGTCGGGCATCATAGGAAAGATTGTTCGTATACAGATAAACAGTTGTTCCCTCCAAAAAATGATTCATCAAGGAAAAGAAAGAAATCATACACAGCAACTCTTGATGACTCAGAGTCATCATCCAGGGACGATGAAAAGAAGACGGATAATTCAAATCTGTGTTTCACTGCTATTCATGAATTAGACGACGATGGGAGTATGGATCTAAAAATAGGTACGCATTTACATTATTTTTAATTTTTCTTGTTTGAATAGATGCTTGTTTGTTTGCTTGATTTTTTAAATTCCTTGAATTTTAAATTCAAATTTATCCCTTGAAATTTGAATTTTAAATTCAAAAATAATATTATTTTAATAATATTTTAAATATTAAATTATTAATATTTAAGTATTATTATATTTAATGTTATCACAGGAATTATATAAGTAGAATATAGGATATAATATATACATTTATTAGAAATTAGGAATAGACACTTGTCCTTTGATTCAATAGGCACATGTCGACATACCTGGATACCCCATGTCGACACGCCCCTTAGAAATTTGATTTCAAAACTTGAATTCAAACTTTTGAATTTCCCTCCACCTTTTCACCAACTTCAATGCTTTGGAAATATGCCTCTTGACCAGAGAACATGTCTGTAGAATCTATATTTAATTCACTCTCCTTATCATCACTTTTCACTTTTATTTCAAATTTCAAATTTATCTTCATTATCTTCAACTCCTCTAAAACTTCTTTAATGGCCTCTTTAAGCACTCCTAACACCATTAGGCTTCCAAAAGCTATCAAAAATTTCCTTTTTAATGACCCGGAAGCTATCAAAGCTTACATCAACTATGTAACCTTTGGTAAAATTCATATAGGGAAATTTGCTATTTTTGAAGATTTTCCTTCTTATGAAATTGAAAATCTTTTTCAACAATGTTCTATTCTTAGTGTAGTAGATAACAAACAAAATGATTTTGTATGTTATCCAAATCTTGTTAAGATGTTTTATGCGATTTGAATCGTGGATTTTATGATGGGCAAGATGGACAAATTTGGAGTAGTGTTAAAGGAATACAAATAGTTTTGGATTGTGAAATTTTAGGAAATATTTTGGGATGCAAGTATACCGGAATGAATCTCTCGGAATTTCAAATAAATGAAAATGATCGAGAGACTTTTCATCACATCTTTGAATGGGATGACAATTTTGAATTCAAAAATCGTTATTTTCGTCCAAAAGCAAGAATTAATCTTCTTATTCAACACACCCTTATACCAAGATCGGGAAACTACAACAACCCAACTTTGAAAGTTTGCAAAGCTCTTTTTGCAATTTTTGGAAATTATGATATCAATTGGGCTCAAGTTATTTTGGATGAGCTAAGGCCCAAGAATTTTACTATGGGTGAAAACACATTATATCATGGAGTTTATCTCACTCGGATTTTTAATTACTTTGGAGTTGATTTCAAAAGGGAAGAATTTATAACTAGAAAAGTGTTCAACCATGGAAACATTTCCCATATGCAAATTCCATTAGTGTTTCAACCATATGAAACACTTACGGAAAAGGAAGAAAGGCTTGCTCATGAAGAGATGGAAGAAATGGAGGAGGAAGAAGAAGAAGAGGAAGATGAAGGAATGGAAATTGAAGAGGAGGAAGAGGAAGATCAAGAAACTTTCTTAGAGAGTATTGAATATCCTACTAATCCCGCTAATCCATCCAATAAGACCATTCTCAATAATCAAAGAATTATAGTGGAAAATCAAAAGACACTCAAAAGATCAGTGAGTAAGAAAATGGATAAGATTTCCACTAAAATCAACAAGTTCTTCGGGAAAGTTAGTAGAAATCTTGGACTATCATCTTCTTCATCTTCATCTAATTAGTTTTAGTTCATGTTATCTTGTTTGCTTCAAGTTCTATCCATGTATTTTCCTTTATTTTAGTTAATATCATATTATTTTATCTAATGTTGACTAGAATCATTAATGAAATCTTTTATTTCCTATTATTCAACTTCACTTGTCTCTGTAATTGCTTGTTTTTATATTATACAAATTTTAGTTGCATAGATTAGTTCATAATATTCAAAACAAAGCAAATTGTCACTTTAGGCAGAGGTATGTCGACATCCCCCTTCCCCCATGTTGACATGCAACAGGCAGAAAGTAGTTACACTTTTAAATTTTAATTTCATGTAACTCACTTGTGTCTATTCATTTTAAACGACTTTCTACCCCTATTTATACCTGTTTCTTCCAGAATAAATTATCAAACTTCATTTCTAATCACTCCCTTTCATATTTCTTCCTATTTCTTGAATTATGGCTTCTCCGATTAAGAATCTAAGTGATAATCTTGAGGAAACTCACACTTCCTTCAAGAATATCCTTACATTCATACTTCGTAATTAGCGCCACTTAGAATTTAGCCAAATGCAGATGATCAAGGAGCAAGAGAGGCATTTCGACGCCCTTCGTTGGATGATCTCAGCCCTTAACAAGGACGATCTCGAAGAAAATCCACCAGTCACTCTCGACAAAGATAAAGAAGAATGGGATGCCATCAAAGCAGCCCCTATCTTTGGAGAAGATAGATGGGTGGAAGTACCAAGGAATGTCTAGTCATTCTGTATGTTATTTGTTTGATTTGATTGGTGTGTTTTAAACTTGATTGACTTGACTTATTTAAAACATTTGGTGTGGTTTGTATATATGATTGGATTGAATAATTACTGTAAATATGATTGGATGATGATTGATTTAATTTTGGATTACACTTATGATCACACTCATGATCACATTTATGATCACATTTCATGCTTATGATCACACTTAGCACTTATTACACTTATATATGGATTACTCTATTGTATTATGGTTGATTATCTTATATCAAGTTCAGGGAATTTATTAGTAAGAAGTTTTTGTTGATGACAAAGGGGGAGAAGTTATAAAATAGTAGTTGGCTTGGAGTAAGGGGGAGTTATGATTGGAGTAAGGGGGAGTCATGGAGTAAGGGGGAGTTATGATAGGAATTATGGTATGGTAAGTATATTTTATAAATACAGGTTGTCATCATCAAAAAGGGGGAGATTGTTAGGAACTGAGATGTTGGTTTTGATGACAACAACCTTTTTAACTTATCTTATTATAAAATATATACTAACACTATTGTCTAGATAAATATGTGTGTATATATATATGCAGGTATTGATTACTGAAGACTGATCAGTATAAAGACTCAAGACTCAAGATTCAGAATGGAGATATCAAGATTGAAGACTCTAGAGTATCAAGATCAAGATTTCAAGATATGTGTCTAGTTTTTTTGTTAAAACTTCATAATAGCACAGAAATCTTCTTTCCAAATTTCATTTGGGATGAAACCCATTTCTATCTTCTTAGTGGCTTACAAACCCACGACAAGTAGCTTACAAACCTACGACAAGTGGCTTACAAACCCACGAACATCCCGGTTTTGTACAAGTTCTCGAGTCCTGATGTGATGAGATATTCTGCAGGAAGAAGCTTGCAAAACTACTTCAAAATGGTTTTTCAAAATGATTTTCAAAACTGCTTTTCAAAATGTTTTAGCCTTAAAAATTATCTTTTCAAATGAGTTTCAAAAAGATTTTTTAGCCTTAAAATATTCTTTGTTTTTGTTTTTAAATAAACTCTTGTTTTAAACTTCGTTTGTTTTTAAAACTATCTTCTGATTTTTAAATATTCTTTTATAATATATATATATATACACTTGAGATTTAAAATCAAATTTATATATACATTCTAAAAATATATTTTTCTACTCTTCTTTATTTTAAAACATAGGAAAATTAGTTTATTTTACTCCAGAATCATTTCATCATGTTTTCCTTTCAATACCATTTTCAAAACAAATTTTACATTATTTTTAACTAAGGGATGTCGACATCATGGGATACCCTATGTCGACATGGTGGCCATTAAATTCAAAAGTTTCAATTTTCAAAAGAAGTGTCTATTCGTTTAAATCTCTTCACGAATGGTTATGATCGTTACTGGTCTATAAATAGCCTTCACAAACGAATTTTTTAACTAACTATTTTCTTATTTTCTTCACTCCTTCTCCACAAATCCAAATTCTAAAATTTTCATATTTTTAAGATCATGCCAAAATTCTGCCGAATTCTCAAGTGAATCAAATTAGGATCTCATTCTTGTTTGATTCTCTGCCCTCTCTCGAAGATCAAAGTGATATTCAGAGTTATATGATCAATTTGTAATCAAAAGTTTATCGAGTCTCTTTATAAGGTGTGGTTGTGCCTAGAAATCAATTGGGTGATCTTGTGTCCCGTAAATTAAGAGAGTTTGTCTCGGACTCGAAGACAGGAGGATACCTCAAGTCCTTTAGAAATTGAGGATTGTAATCTCGACATTGGTATAATAAAAATCTGTACGAGGTGATTGCCTTGGTGCACGACTGGACGTAGGGTAACTCCGAACCAGTATAAAATCCGATGTGTTCTTTCCTTTTACTACTTTTTATTTACTTTCTGCATCTGTGTTTGATTTTGTGATTGTTCTGTGATTAAGTTCTGCATTTGTTTGTGTCATAATTTTAATTTAGTGCATATAAGTCTTAGAATCCATTAAACACTATTCACCCCCCTCTAGTGTTAAATTAGCCTTAAGATCCTTAATCCACCCCCCTTTCAAATAACACCAAGTGCTTGGAAAATCATTTCCCTTAAAAAGATTATGGTTAAGACCGATTTATATTAGGATATGCCTTGGTAAATAGATACTAATAACTTGACATTTGAATGAGTTAGAATGGGTAAAATGCTTAGTGTCTATATCTAAGTGGTTGCATTTACATTTGTAGAAACCATATGGAAGAAAGTATTCCAATGGTGAGCCATCACGAGCATAATAGGTAGAAAAGGATAATCTCATTAATCTCTCCAGCGATGAGGAAGAACCATCGAAGCAGTCATCGAGTAACGTTTGTCCTGCATTGATGAGGAGTGTATCCCATACACCAAAAGGGATAAAGACGGCCACCCAATGGCGGGAATGCTCATCCCACCTGCTACTCTAGATATGATCGTTATATCTAGCGATGATAAGTCTGCACAAGCCTCGGAAGGAATATGGGTAACAGATCCAGCTAGGTCTGAATTGGAACCCATAGCGGAATCCGAACCTATGGAGGAGGAACCCGAACCTATGGAAGACCCAGAAACCATGATATCAACCATAGTAGCGTAGACATCAATGTGATTTGGGAGATGGAAGGAGAATACGTTACCAGGAAAGAAGAATCATCTAGTTCTTACATCAACTGGGATGAAACGGAAGGAGACGATGAGGAAATAGCTGAGGATGAAGCAGGAGTGTTTCAAAATCGTGGGAGGTTGAAATGCAAGGAATAACAAAAGGTAAGGAAATGCAGGATGTACCAGTTGGACTCGGTCATGTTCGATGGAACCAGCCATGGCTACCTTATGTTAAAGGAGAGATGCAGCATTTGGAAAATGGAAGTGATGTGGAAAACGAGCATGAAAGTGACGAGGAAGGGGTTGAGGAAGTTATGATAGACTTCGGATATTGGGGCGCCCCATCGACCTCCAATTCAGAAGAGTGAGAAAGATGAGGAGTATGATGGTTGAGGGCAGTTTTCTTTCTATCTATTTAGTATATATATAGTTTATGTATGGAATGAGGAGAGATGCTGTGATGGTTAGCGATGTACAGTATTAGCATTATGTGCTTAGATGGGAATTGAATGTTTAAGTACGACCTACGTCGAATTTTAAAAGTTGATGTACATTATGAAGAGTATGATATGCTATTTCATTTCCAACTTCGTACATTGCAAATACATGAACCTTTTAAGCGAATCAATAAAAATTCTTGATTAAAGAAGCAAAATTAAAGTGGAAAATCTTCTTTTGAACTCGAAACAGGATATTTCTAAACATTTGTGAAAAAGATATATTTATATATACATGTAAAGGAAGTTTGATTAATAAAGAGGAAATAAGTAAGTTTTGACTAACAGAGAAGTTTTATTAAATATAAAAGTATTGCAATTAATATTGATTTAAAAGAAGAAAAAGGGTTTATTATAATAAAAGCAAGTTATCTTTTTAACTTGAACGGTTTTTTGGGAAAGAAGATAGAAATTGTTGGTGAATAATTTTTTTAAGGTAATTATATATAAAGAAGCATCTTTATAAAATTGTTTTAATAAAGGATAAAAAGTTTTATGAAAGGTTTTCATAAATATTTTGGAAAGGTTAATAAGTACGTATGAGGTACGTAAATCATTTCGTCACACGATTCTGATCTAAGATTCGAGTACGGAACTTGGAAGTGTTTCCACTAGTCCAAAAAAGGATTTATCACTCAATACTTGATGACGAACATTGATGTGGGTTTATGGTTGGATACTAGAGTTTTATATCATTGTTAAGAGCTATGCAAGGAAAACTAAAATTCTAATCGGAAAGCCTGACTGGAGTCCACATTAGAGGATAGGGGGATCAATACTAGTTTTGAAGCAAAGATGTGGATTCGAATAAAAGATCGAATCGGATGTTATGTATGAACTCTATATACCATATAGAGTTAAGTTTATAAAATAATATTTCAGGTAAGTATTACCAGGTTTTTTGTTTTGGTGTAATTTCGGGGACGAAATTCTTTTAGGGGGGAAGCATGTAATGACTCGTAATTTGATCACTTAAATGAAAGATATTTAAATTATTTTAAATATTCAAATATAGGTTATTTTTCATATATAATCAAGTTTTAAGTGATAATTACTAATAATGAACTTATTTTGGAAGAACGTTCCAAAATATTCCTTTGGAAAGATATACCGATAAAATAATCGAAAACCGTTTTATCGATAAACAGCTCTATAATCATAAAACATCATGCACGGAGCTGGATATATACATTTATTTTTATAATTGAACAAGAATATGAAATAAAATCAGTTATTTTATTTTTGGAAATTAAATGTATTTATGACATCATTAGTGATAATAATTATTTTAAATAGTTGTTTTTAAATGATAATAATTCATTTTAAATAGTTATAAAGTGAAAATAAATCATTTGTAATATTTTTATGAAGATATATACTGGATTTGAAAAAACAAGAAAATTCATATCGCTTTATCGATATAATAGCGATTTTTGTAAATAATTGTTAATATTAATTTATTTGGTTTTATAAATAAAATACGATCATTTTAATTAGTTAAAAATGATTAGAAATTAGTTTTCAAATTTTATTTACATTTATATGTAAATTAATTTATAAGTGAAAATGTGACTCGAAAATCAGTTTTCCGATTTTCAACGGTTTAACGAACGGAAGTGGTTCAAAGTTGTTGCAACCTTGTTTATATTTCATGTGCATATATATAACATCATATGCACACCCTAACATACACATGAATATATATATATATACACACACACACATACAATATACATATACACTTAAATATATATATTACAAACTATTAAGATATTTCTTTAAAACTTAAGACTTAAGCAACCAAAAAACAACCATCAACTCATCTTACATACTAAAGTACACACACATGGGCTAGCACATGGAAGAGAGGACATGAGGGGTGGCGGCCGTGTAAAATGAAGTGATAGGGGGTGTGTGTTGAGAGCAAAAAGGTAATTATGTATTTAGATATTTTTTTCTAAGTGTTTCCTATAAATACGCACCCCTTTTCTTCATAAATTCCTAACACTTATTCTTCTTCTTCTTCCTCCTTCTTCAAGCTATTTTAATGGCTTCCTATGTTAGAAAAATTATGGAGAAAATAATTACAAAAAGAAATTAAATTATTAGTATATATATTAGTATAAACCCCTCAAAACCACTTCAAATCACTTTGTTCTCCCATCAAAACCCATGGCAGCACTTCCTTCACCCTAGGCTGAGCCATCCACCACCCAAACCCACGGCTGTGAGCACTCAAGGCCAAGGCCGAGCTCATTCAAAGCCTAGGAGCTCGATTTCATAGAGTTTAATAAAGCAAAGCTATAGTCGATTCAAAACATGTTCGAATCAAAATGAAGGTAAGAAACTCTATTTATAATATGATATATTGGCTGATATATATGTTTTGTTACGTTTGGTGTTGATGATTGTTTATCAAGTTTGGATGTTGATTATATGTTGATTTGATGTTGAAATGATTCACGTTTAACACATGTCAAAAATCACAAAGGAATCACTTTCCCTTAATAAATGAAATGATGTATATGAGATTGTTAAACCTCTTGAAAATGATTTATAAATGTTTTATAAATACTAAAATCCAATTTGATGAGGTTTTGACAAGTTATGAAAGTTGAGTCAAAAATAGGTGCGTCGCGTAACAGCAATACGCGATTTCGCGCCATAGCAAGTTAAATCTATTTAAACGATGGATTCAGAGTCGGAATTCCTTGTAATAAGAATGTGACTACCCAACTTTCTATCACCAGAAAGTCGCATCATCTTTAAGAAAGAAAGGGATAGAAAAGAGAAAATATAAAGAAGAAAGAAGAAACAACATCAGAATCTCAACAGCGGAACGAATAAATTATATTAATCACATAAGTATTACATAATATACAACATCAATCAGAGTTATACAGATAATACATCACATACTAGATAGTTATAAACTCCTGTCTAGTTAATACAACTCGATACAACTCAAATACAACACAGAGATACCAACACAGCGGAACACTATATATCTACAACGCTGAAGCCTCCTACTTCATTGCTCCTCCAGAATTCGTCAAAGCAAAACCTGAATCCCTTGGCTACTCGTAAAAATTTGAGCACCCGAGAGTTTAAGAAAAACAGAAATAAACTCCGGGTCAGACATGGGTCTGGTGTGAGTAACATGTTAAAGTTGCTTAACTTTGAAAAGCCTTTGAAAACAAAAGGTATCACGTAAGACTTCCCACACATAAACATGGGTAAGTTTTTACCTTACGCTAACCAAACATTTGATAGGAAATTCTATGATATTATAATAGGTCTAGGGTTTTCAAGTAAATAAGAAATAGCTGAAATTGTTACATCTATTAAATTCCAGCATACTAGCCAACATGTGGGTAATACAATCAAATCCGAGGGCACTTATTGGAGATTGGATTCCATACAATGGTAGGGCTACTGGGGTACTGCCCATCACAGTACCTGGCCTAGATCAGCGTACCGAGGAGTACGCCCGCTCCCCTGCAACACAAAGCCGGAACCATCCCTTACTGGATAGTCCCGAACAAGACAACCCCGCAGTTGTGGCCAATAACTGCCCACTAAGCCGAAATAAAAAAGGACATCTAGACAGGGGTATATCTCGTCCTACTTGGGTGCTACACACTTAACCTTGCTGCACCTCCCCTGTTTTAGCCATTCCCGGTTGATGAGGCTTGAGGCTACGATTACCTCATCAGAACACATCACTTAGAATGCTCATCGTCCACCTGACGATGTTCTGAAAGCATTCAATCATATAAGTTCATTCCAGGTTCGAACGAAACCGAAGGCATTATCTCGTTACACTCATTTTGGAATCATCCTCAGAGTTAACGACAATAACCCTTGCACTCTGAATCTTCATCTTCACTGGAGATTCACGACCTATCGTAAATTTGGATCGATGTGGTTTTCGGATATCCAAATCTGGAAACCCGATCCCAGTCTCATCAAAATCCAAAACGTATCTTTTAAGGCCAAGTTGTTTTAAAGTTAAAACAATTCGTTTCAATTCAATACTTTGAATTCATACAGCATTTAACACAGATAAATATCACACATTTATCACAGATATATCCAATATCTCATCACAGAATATCACAACATATCATCCAATAGATATCATCCAATTCAGATATAAACAAGGATTAATAATCACACCATTTATAATTAATTTAAAATGAATTAAATTAATTATCTTATCTCTAATTAATTTAAAGTAAATTAAATTAATTACTTCATCATTATAAATCTTGCTTACATAACCATAAATTAATTACAAATCAATTTATTAGTCATTCCCTAATTACCATCTTAAATAATCATCTTTGATTAACTAACCTTTAATTACATTCAAGTAATTATCCTTTAATTAATTTCACAAATTAATTATCCTTACCCAAATACAGTAATTAATCTTTAATTACTCTATTAATTAATTAACTATAATTAATTACATTAATCCTTAATTAATTATATTAATTAATTACTCAAAATCACTTATTATTGATTAATTAATCTTAATGAATCAACCTTTAATTACATCATTAATTATATAATTTAATGATCCCTAATTACATTTTAATTTATTATTCTATTTAAATAAATTACATTAAGTAATTAATCTTTAATTAAACCATAATTATTAATCACCCTTGATTAAATCCCATTTAGTAGTTAACTACCCTTAATTACTTCATCATTAAGTAATTATACTTAAACATTTTCATAATTGATTATCTTTAATTAATCAATCTAATTATTTATTAAAACTAATCACATTTATTAATTATTAAATAATCTTCAGTTAATTACCTTCATTAACTATTTACAATTATTTAATTAATTTAAGGTTTTTACTATAACTTAATTAACCATTAATTACTTGATTAATTAACATTTAACCATTAATTTAAAATCTAATCTTATCAAATTAATGATCTTTAATTACAAATTAATTATTCCTAATTAATTAACTTAAACCATATTTAATTAATTTAGTTTAAAATTCATAATTACAAATTTAATCATCCATATCATTAATTAATTAAATTAATTAATTATCAAATTTTAATTATCCTATTAATTTAATGAATTACAAATCATTAAATTCTAATTAATTTTTAGATAAAACTTTACTCTTATTAATGATTAAATTTAAAATCAGAGTTTAAATATCAATTTCTGTTTTAAAAATCAATCAGCCTGTAACAAAAGCAACTACCCGAGTCCCCCACCATTTACTTCGAGCCAAACCCTGGAAGCCCCCGAGAGCCACTCGAGTCAAATCGCGAATAACCCCTGCTTCCACCCAGGCTTATCAAAATGCCCAGATCACCAAATTCGTGCTCGTGCACGTGCACATCGCCGTCGAGCATCTTTGGTCGACGTCTCATAGTCGAGCAAGTCGACAACCATCCTCGCACCAACTCTCGACCACCGGAAACCCCAATATTCACTCGAAATCAAAAATCGAGTTTAAACCCAAACCTGGAAACACAAGAGCTACCCCCACCTCAAACCTGTCATCGCCTCATTCGCCACACCCCGACCATCAGAATCCATACCACTCCGGCCATCCACTCGCCAACATCCCCTCTACCATCACCCCAATTCCCATCGCACTTGATCAAGCGCAGATGACAAATGTAACGAGAAACTAAACCACGCTAAAATTAGGTTTAGGAATAAAAACTCACAACCACGGCCTTCACTGCTCACTGACCATCCACCACCTATTTTTGCCAAACTCTCCAATCATCCCACTGTCTCCAGTCTCGATTCCAAACACCCAGATAAACTGGATCAACAGATATTCCCAAAATTTCCAAAATAGTGCAAACCAGAATTGCACTATCAAACCATAACTAAAAAATGAAATTTTACTTTCTAAAATCATGATTTAGTATAGGGATTTAATTCTTGTTACTGAATTGTTAAATTAACAAATTTGAATTTTCACAAATTCAAACCTCCCTGTTCCTTTTTGATTCCTAGAACAAATTTAAAGTTATTTTAACTTAATTAAATTATAAAACTTAACTTTATAATCAAGCAAACATATCTTGTTTAGATCCTAGGTCAGAACAACGAGTAGATCAAGCAGAGTTGAACTTTTAAGTCAAACCTGAGTTTGAAATTTTGAATACAGAGATGTATTACAGGATTATACAACATGCAAAAATCCTATTTCACAAACACACAGAATTTTAACCATATATAAACACAAAAACATCATTATCTTCATACTTAAATCAAGCAACCAGATACTTAAGTATTTTGAAAAAAAGTTAATCACCAGACATAAGATGAAGAACAGAGTATCAAATTGAAAAGTCTTTGATACTTTAAAACTGGAAAATGCTTGAAAGTTGCTAACTGATCTTCATTTTTATTGAGTTGAATTGTTGTTTAAGTTGAGTTAAATAAAGCTTCAGTTGAAATATACTTTATGGAATGCTAAGTTTTCTTTTGTAAACGAAAATGAAATGGGAAAGATTGATATATAGATAAAGGTTTACACAGGATTGTTTATTTGACTGGTACAAGCTTTTATTAATTGGGTCAGAGATTTTCTACTCTTGGAGGCTGGCTGATATGATCCTATATGTGTACTAGAGATGTTAGCATTTATGAAGTTGTCCTTATGTTTACATACTCATCCTTTATTTAAATTTCGTATGTACTTAGATATCTTTGTATATATTTTTTTCCAAGTGTACATAGTTATTTTATACTTCCTGTACAAACATGAACATGTTTCCTTCTTCCTTATGTCCTACAGCCTTGCTTTGCAATCAAGTATATATATAGTTTATTTGTTCCTAGAATTATCCTTATGTGTTCATTTACATCCTTACATAGCCATATATTTTACCTTATATATTTGTATTTCTATTTAAAACTTAAACTATTAAATACTTAGTCTACTATTATTTATTTTTATACTTATGTTTAATATTAATAAGGTTTATTTTATTTTATGCTTATGAATTACTTTTTAGAGAAAATAAAATAAAACTATTTATATTTATATATAGAACAATACATTAATAATGTTATTTGAAAGTAATAAATTTTCAAATTTAAATAATTTATAAAAGGGATTATAAATTCCTATTATCTTTAAATGAATTAATATATCATATTTATTAAACAATATTTTAAAACCAACCTTTTAATAAATCTTAAACTTAAGCTAAGATATAATTAAATCAATTAAACATTTATCTTAAACATCTTAAAACTATATATTTTAAATCAAATCATAATTTCCAAATTACCAAAAATATTAAAATTAGAAAACATGCCTTTATTTATTAAATTTAAAACAAAGCTTATCTATTTACAATATATACAAATATATATATACATTATAAATAGAAAACAATTTATTAGCTTTTAAAAGATAAATTATTAGTTAAATATTTATTTAAAAGAAGATTATTAAATCAATTCAAATCTTATTAACAAATATTATCAAATCAATTTAATTTTTAATGCAGATTACTAAATTGATATTCGCCCAAAATTCCGGGATATCACAAAGAATTTCCTAAACCCTTATAATCACAGTTTTTAAACAAAGAAAGAAAATCGAGATTTAGTTTAGTAGATTTTGAAACATAAGGAAAACAAGTTTTCAAAACAGTCGCGGTTTGGCAGTTCGTAAACCAAAACGACAAATTCTTTAAAATTTATATTTTTATTCTTTAAAAATACGAAATAAACTCTATAAATCTTTTAAAATGGTTTGAAAGAGATTTGAATTATAAAAATGGACTCTAAATGATCGAAAAGTTGTTTTGATAAAATAAGCTTTAAAAACACTATTTGCAGCACTCTTCGCAACACTTTTTGCAGCACTTATAATAACTTTTGAAATATGGATTTAAGCTTAACAATTCTTTCCAAATCTTTTATAAATGTTTTCAAATGAATAATTAGGTGTTTTAGTAATGATTAGGAAGTTTTATAATCTATATAAAAAAAAGGTTTAAATAAATGATTTAAAGAAAGGCTATTAAAATAAAGTGATTTAATCTTGGCTCTAAAAACCGACGAGTAGACTGCATTTTTCTATTTGTGAGATCCAGATGTGAGTGCTTAAACTAACGAGATGTTTAGGTGCAACCAATGCCTTAGCTCACATGTCCTCTTCCCTAGACGAGGGATAAACAAGGTCGAAATGTCCGAAATGAGACAAGTATAAAAGAGTCAAAATTTATAAATTTAATTTAATACAACTTGGATTGTATAGAGATAATCTTCTTATACTTGGTATTAAATTTCAAAAAGAGGACCCGTACTATCCGTGTGAATTTAAAAGGTGATTTCACCGTTGTTCGACGGTTAGTAAAGGTTGAATGTAGAAATTGATGTTCAGTAGAATTAGTATAATTTCTATCAACCCTTTTTAACTCAATAATGTTTTCCAATATGACTTATGAAAATGTTTTGGTATTTCCAAAGTTAAAGAGAGGTTTAGGGCCCGTTTGGTTTCATTTTGTATTTTGAGTTTTGTGTTTTCAATTTGCACTAAGAAATAGCAAGAAATAAAAGAGAAGATTTATAATTCTTAGCCGTTAGGACGACCAACGGACAACGAAAGAGTTTGATTGTTCTCTATGCTTTTATTATCTTTCGAAACACGAAAAATAAAATAAACTTGTTTTCTATTTTATATGTTAATTTCATTTTTCAAAATTGTTTGTTTTTCAACTATACATACAACGGACGCGTTTTTGTATAGACGAAAATACAAAACTAAAAACGACAAGCCAAACGGGGCTTTAATTATTCTGTATATACTAGAAAGAAATGTTTTAAAGATATATATCTCAGAAGATATTTTGGTAAAAAAGAAATTAATCAATCAAAGAATAATTCCTTATTACCTAACATATATATGTGGCAGTAGTATCTTCATTTGATATTCGACGCAAGGACTGCTCGCTGCTAATCTTAGGGTTAATTGTCGACAGGATTTGGTAGGAGAGTTCCTTCGGTTTGTCCTATTCCTGGACAACTTGTATGGACGAATGTCTGATGTTGCATTTCTAATCACATAGTTTGATCTCTATAAACGTATCATCTGTTTGGTGGCGGAGAAGACAACTTCTCTTAGCTTGAAACACTTTCTTGAGACATACGAGCTCAAGAGTTATACGTTTGTAGAAAGCAGTTGTGTGAATGGGAAATGGCAATGTGGCATTCAAAGTAGAAGTGCTATGTGGAAGGTAATCGTTACCTCGGGTCTCATCACCCGGTAATTGCTTAAATAGGGTACGCCATAAGGCTATGTGGTTCGCAACCATTAGGGTATGATCATCACCCTCCTAGATTACTCTATATATATTGAGTATGTTGTCTATGCTAAGAGTGCTCTCAGATATGTTGGTTACAACCGGGGTGATGACATATTTGGTTTCTATCTAGGCCATGTTTGAGTATCAAAAAAGGATAAACCGGTCTTGCCAAATGTGGAGGATTGTTTGTATATCCTCAGTACATTCCTCTAGAAATGTACTGTACGGAAGGTAGTCCCTTACTTGTCATTGTATGGAAACTCACTCTCCAATAAGTGCCTTCGAACTTAGTTGTATACCTATTATGCCATCAAATTTAACTAATGTAACAATTTTCGCTATTTTAATATGTTTATTTGAAAAAGTATTTTCAAAGAATGCCATTAAAAATAATATTTCCAGAATTTTTGTGGCAAATGTTTTGGTTATCATAAGGAAAAAACCCCGTTCCGTGTTTATGTGCTGCGTGGTCTTATGAGATACCCTTTGTTTTCAACATCCGTATCTTGAGTTTCTTACACTAGTCCCATGACTGACCTAGAGTTTATTTTCCTTTTCCCTTAAACTCTAGTTGCCCTGACTTTCCCAAGCAGCTAAGTAGTTCAGGTTTGACTTGGAGCAATTGGATGGAGCTTAGAGCTGAAGATTTCCTATAGATAGGTACCCATTTCCATCCCCATTACACTTGTGTTTTGCTATTTTCAGCATTTGTGAGGGTAGACATTTATAACAGTCTAAGCTGGGCTTAGGATAGACTTTGATGAATGTATTTAAATTCCACTGTAAGGTTATATATTGAAATAATATAGGTTATTCAATTCGGTAAGATTCTATTCTGTCTATTTTCTTTCTTACCTTTAAAGAACCGCCTCTTTGGCACTTAGATTTGCGGCATGTGAATACCGAGGATGTATTAGTGTCGATTTTCGAAGGTTGAAGAAACGAGTCTTTACATATGTTTTAATTGAAAAGAAAATTTGATTTAATAAAAAGAATATTTTTAATCAAATTAAAAGAATGTTTTGGAAAATAAAATAAAATGAATGTTTTCATTTTGTAATTAAGTATAATTATATGAAAAGAGAAAAATGAAAATTTTGAAACAATCTTATCCATCAGTCTTAAAATAGCCAGTGTAATAACCTGAAATTGTGTTTTAAATATTTAATTAAAATAGTTAATTTGATGGCAAAAAGGAAAATACGAGCAGAATTGTGTTTTGGAATTTTTGATAGCTCCATTAGGTTTAGAAATACCGAAAACATATATTTTGATATATAGGATAATATATTTTCGTTTGGGGATGTTTCCGGACCTTTTAATCGCTTTGGCCCAATCGATCTTTCTTTTGCCTATATATATGTTGTTTGGATGGAACCCTAGTAGCCACAGTATCTCTCTATTCTATCTCTATCTGATCTGATCTCCTTCTGTTTAATGGAGATTATCCTAAATCCCTAATTATTGATTTCAAAATCAATTCAAACTATCCAAACCATATCATATTATATGTCGTTGGAAAGCTCTCAACGAAACAAAGAGGTGTTTGTGATTTGTTTTCCAATCCGGTGCATAGTTTGACTAGAAATTGGTGATCTTTTCTTGACCGTTCGTTTTAGGGTTTTCAAATCAATAGTGAAACTTCAACTACGAGACGATCGGAAGGGACTGGAGTGTAGAGGATGATTAATGTAACGACCCAGAATTTTGGTTATTTGAAATTGGAATATTTAATTGGTTTGAAATATTTAAAAGTAAAATTTTAACTTAAATTTCAAATATAATGATTTATTGCATAATTTAATTATTGGATTAATAATTGGAAATTGGTTAAAACATTGAATCTTGAGCTTTAAGCTTGATAAAAATAATTTAAAGGCTTATTAAATTTATATTAAAAAGAATGAAGATAATAAAACTTTTTAAATTGAATTTAAAAGTGATTTGTTCGATTTTAAAAATAGCTCGTTTAAATTGAGATATAAAAATAGCATTCTGGGGCACAGTCTCGAATTTCGATGAAACCAGTTCCATTGGATCCGTAATAGTGTATTATTATTGGGTTTTAAGTTTTGTAGCTTTTGGAGTTATCGTTTGGTCGTACAGAATAGAAACGTGCTGAAATTAATATCGAAAATTCAATATAATAATTGGATCCAAAAGCTATCTTCTCCATACGATCGAATTAGGACTCGAAACCTTTTCCATTGCGTTTGGAATAGGAGTATAATATTATGAACGCCTAGCGGCACGCCTCGATAGCGGTTCGAGATTTTGAGGTGCGTAGATTGAGACATTTTGAAATTTAATTAATATATTAATTAGTCAATTCCCCTTTTAGTTGTTATTCCATCCTTTCACTGTACCTTGACCTATTCAAACACGCCAACATCACTTCCCTCCTTTCTCCTTTTTAAATGCACGTAGCCGAGCCAGTGAAGAAAATAAAACAATGAAAACTTTGAAATAAAAATTATCAAAATCTACTTGTTTAAAAAATTTGAAAATGGCTTTAAAAATCTATTTTAGCCTAAGCTTCAATCTGATAGGAAAATTGGGGGGTGCAACATAGTTTTTATGGTGATCGACACTTGAGTATATACTAAGGTTGGCCGTATCTCGTGTATTAGGCGCTGATGTGGTCATGTGAACGTGGATTTGTGATCAAGGGACGAAGGCGCTCACGTGGTCATAAATTTGGGTGGTCCGATCGCGACAATGGTACGGCTTGGGAAGAACGAGTAGGTGAAACGGTGGATCAATTTCGACGGCGTTGGGTCTAGGTTGTGGAGATCAAGGAGAGGAGTGGGTTGGTGGTTTTTATTTGAAATTTCGTCCACTGGATGGCCGTATTAGTAGTATACTTGCACGCATGTTTGGGTTGTCTTCGTGTACAAGGTTTGTGCATAGAGGAAGAAGAAGGAGTGGTGTGGTGTTGGGCTAGGCCGACTTTCTTAGGGTATTGATTTTATTTTGTTTAATAAATTAAGTAAATTATATATTAAAGATTGTAACTTATAAATGCGATATCTTTTTCATACGAAATTAGATTTTGACGAAACGAGTTACGTTGCACTCGTGTCTGCGAATTCTACGTATAGGAATTGGATTGGAACGATTTAGAGGACCAGAGCTTTAGATAAATTTGAACGTCGTTCGAATTTAGTCGTAATCAGAAAATGGAAGCGACAACGGAAAATGCTGGTGAGTTAATTTCACTCATTTTTGGATTACTAGTTAAATTTTAAATAGTTAAAATTTATTATTGATTGATTGGTTGAATTGATAAAATTATTATCAGTTGAGTGTGATATTATATATAGTAGTATATATTAGTAGTTGGATTGATATTCCCGCATATTTTTAGCCGATGAGACCCTATGTTCCCCACATAATAGCGGATAACCCTACATTACCACGATATCCCAGCTCGAAGCGGGATTGGTATTTTTATGTTGTATTAACATCTGTGGATGCAGGGAAACAGGTTGGAGGGATCCAACTGGATTCCTCAAAAATGTTAAATTTTATTTCATATATAGTGATTTATGATTTGTTTGAATAATCCGTGACAGATTATGGTGTGATTTGAATTATTGAATGCTATGGTAGCATTAGCCTAGATTTTGGTATTTTTTAAAATACCATAAATATATGTTTTGAATTTGAAAAGAAATTAAAAAGATATTTTGGAAGTAAAATATTTATGTAGAGTTTGGATTAATTAAAGAAATTGATTTGGATAAAGAAATAGTTTGACTTTTAAATTGTACTTAAGTATTTCGGGAAATTGTAAATAGAGATTTTGAAATAATGCACATAAAGGATTGCAAATAATAATTCTTAAGTGATACTTGTTTTAAATATAAAAGGGTTTTAAAATTGAGATTTTTAATAGATTGGGAGAATAGAAGAGAATTTGGGAATAAATATAAGATTTGTTATACTGGATCTTAAATAAGGTTTCTAAATTACGAAATGGAAGTAAAATCGAGATTTGATTAGTTTGGAATATAGTTTGGGTTATTTAAGGAATTTATTTATAAATGGAAGTTAATTTAGAAATAGATGTGATGTGAAACCGTTGTAAACTGGAAATGAGACTATGGGATTTATAAACAATGTTTATAAATAAAGTGAAATGATTATCATTTGATAAATTGAGGATATAAATTCACGGTAAGAATTTATAATAAGATGGGTAAATCGGCTTAAAAAGAAATGATAGATTTTACTTTTGGAAATGTGAAAAGGGATTTATGAAATTGGGGACGTAAATCAATTGGTGATAAATCGAGAGAGATTTATAACTATTAGATTGTTTATATTAGAATTGAAAAAATATATGTATATCAAGAAGTAGAGTTTATTTTAAAAGGAGGATTTTGAATTATTAAACTAGGTAATTTAAAAATGTTTTAGCATAAGAATACTTTAGAAAGTTAGTTATTTAAATATTTTTAAATTATCAAATGAATTATAAGTTTTATAAACAAGTCTTGTAAAATGATTGAATTTTATTAATAAATCAGAATTAATCAGTATTATTTTTTTAAAAGACAAATTATTTAATATTAATATAGTTTTATATAAATAACTTTTATTTAAGAGTATTTGCCTAAATTCAACTTGGAAAATTGTTATAGAAACTTTATAAGCATTAATTTGAGTTAATTATTAAATAAAGTTTTCGGAAAGTAATGGTATATTTTCATGGCGAAATCGGAGGCAGAGATTGCCTGCAATTAAGTTTGGATTTCTCAGGGATAGAGACGTAATCATTGAGCTATGAATCCATGGTTGATACCGCATGGTGTTATCCATATTTATTTTAAAAGGTTTTTCAAATATTTTTGAAGGAAATGATTTGTGGATATACTTAATTCAGTGAGATAAGTATATACTTTTGAATAAAAAAATTTAACTAAGGAACCCCAGAACTTATAGAATTCGTTATAATCGAGTTAAGGAACTTACAATATAAATTGTGAAGGGTTTTGAGAAAAGAGAAATAAATGGAACTTTCCTAAGTGTTGGGAAGTAAGGGGTTTAGAAAATATATTTTGAAATATTTTTCTAAGTGTTGAAACAAGAGATGGTTTGAAATATCCCGATATGGATATAAATATTTGAGTTGCCTCAAATATTGAAACTTTCAAGGGATTTGAATATTTATGTTATAAAGATATTTTGGAAATAAATTTTTGGGAAAAAAATTATAATATGGGCCTAGTGACTGCTTATGGTGTTATATTGATAGTTAAATAACAAACTATCAAGTATTTGGCCAATTTCGTTGATTGTTTCGAAGAGACCGGGATCGGAATTAATTATCCAAAAACGACTTCGATCCGATTTGAGCGTTACGAATAGATACCGTGAAGACGGTGAAGACAGTGATTCGGTTTGTCCAGACCCAGGACAACTTGTATGGACGAATGCTATCAGAATATCGTCATTGGAGGACTATGAGCATTCTAAGTGAAATTGTTCTTGAAAGGTAATCGTAGCTTCAAACCTCATCAACCGGAATGACTGAAAATCAAGGGATATGCAGCAAGGCTAAGTGGGTCATTCCCAATTAGGGTATGTTATCACCTTTCTAAATACCCTCGGATATATTACTAATTATGGATACGGTGGTGCATGGAAAAAGAGCTCTCGATAAGGGTGGGAACACCCAGGGTGGTAACATATTCGGTTCTATTCAGGTTAGGAATAGGGCCGGTCTTGTGTTGTAGGGGATCTCGGCAAGGTACTCGGTACATTTTTCTAGACGTGTACCGTGATAAGTAGTACCCCAGTGCCTAGTTAATGTATGGAATCCATTCTCCAATAAGCACCATACGGTTTTGATTGTGCCCAACTATGTTGAAACGTGAGATGCAAGCATTTTAGCTAATTTCTATGTACTTTGTTTAGACACTATTATAATATCAGACAATTTTGATATAAAGTGTTTTGGTTATCGTAAGGTAAAAACCCGTCGTGTTTATGTATGATGCGGTCTTACGAGATACCTTTGTTTTTCAAAGGATTTTGATAACTTTAATAATTCAAATTGAGTGTGTTTTCTCATGCTGGATTTCCAGACTGACTCGGGTGTTATTTTATGATAATGCTTGGGTCAGATCGAGTATTACATATTTAGGTTAGGATGCTATAGAGCTCAGGAGATGAGATGGATGACGAAGACATATTATACATACTTGATTATATTCCGCTGTAGGTGTTAGGCTGTATAGTCGGCACTAGTGAGGACAAGTTATTATAACTGTCCAGTATTCATTTGTAAATTGTTGTACTCTGATGATGATATGTATAAATAACAGTTATAGTTCTTTTTGTATAAAGACATGTTATTATCTATTATATATTGTTCTGCTACAATTGTGAGATTCTGTGTTGTTGCTTATGTTTTCTTCTTCTATCTCTTTCTTCTTCACCCCTGAAGATTCGTATTTCCGTTCAATTTGAGTTGAACTGATGTGAATTATGGTTGACTCAAAGGGTACGAAGATACGGGCCTTTACAATTAGGGGAGTCCATCCATAATGTTAGATCATGTCATCGGGGCTCAAGATCGTCGAAATTGGCCAATCTTTGGTCGGATCTTGTCCAAGCAGCGGCTGATCGTTGGCGGCGGAGGTGAAGTGGGGGATGGCGTGGGTGCAGCTAGGCATGGGGAAGGCGATGATGGTCTCTGATCGAAGGGAAAGTGGACTTGGTAGCGGCGATCGGTCAAAGGGCGGGGGCTGATGGGAATAATGGGTTTGTGCTGTAATCGTTAGGGTTTGAAGGAGATAGGTAAGTTTACTATTTTTCCCTTATTTTATTTTAGTTAAATTTTAAAATCCAAATCTTGTAATAGTCATAACTCTTGCATATGTACTCCAATTCACGCACGGTTTCTTCAGTTGGACTCGTATTGAATTTCCTGATAATATAAAACCAGTTGGGCTAAGTTTGGACACAGTTGGAAATGGGGGCTTTTGTTTGGATTTTTATGTGCTAAAATCAAAGGTGAGTGTTTAAACCTACTCATGAAATACTAAAAAAATCCATTGCAAGTTAAATCGAATTTATGATGTAATATAATATATTTATTTGTTGTTTGGGAACTTTATTGACATTGAAAATTGACTACCATTGCAAGTTGAACATCCTGATATGTGAAAATTAATAATTTTGTGATATATGTTTAATTGGTTGATTTGAATATTGATTGCACGTGTATGCTTATAAATTAATTATGGATGATGTGGTGTTTATATGGACGATATTATGGGTTGTGGCATATCCCTATTTTCACCCTGTATATTATTGTAATTGTACATTTTGTCATATGGATCATTTGAACATTGAATACCTGAACTGAGAAATAGGTTGAAATGATATATACTCATGGAATTGAAATTTAAAATAAAATGATCACTTGACCATAGGGTAGAAAATTAAATAATGAACACCGAATTGGTCAAATGAAATGGTTTCAAATTTGTAAATTTGAATTTGTTTAATTGAAGTGGTTTTGAAGGATTTGACTTGAATTTATTAGTTATAAATCTTAAGGGTTGAATCTGAGATTTAATTTGTATTAATCAAAATTGAATGATTTCGAGGGTTAAGTATGAAAATTAGAATTTAAGATATGAAACCGGTTTAAATCAAATTGGTTTAAAATTGGAATTTAAGATTTATAATCGTTTTAAATTGAAGGTGATTTTAAATCGAAAATTGAAACTAAATTGGTTTTAAATTGGAGTTTGAAATTTGAATTTGTTTCAATTAAAATTCGAAATTTTTCTTAAATTGAAATGTGAAGTTTGAAACTGTTTAAAGTGAAATTTGAAATCTGAAATTGGGTTAAATTTGTTAAAAGAAAAGAAACCATTTCAAATTCAAAACTATTTAAAATACAAACTATTTCAAACTAAGACTATTTTATTTCAAAACTATTCTATTTCAAAGCTATTTCATTCAAAACTATTCTCAATTAAAAACTATTTTATTTCAAACTATTTTAAATTCAATACTATTTTAATACAAAACTATTTTAAATTCAAAACTGATTTAAATTCTGAACTATCTTAAATTTGGAGGATTGAATTTAAATAATGATATTGTGATATGAAAATACAATATGTTATTGGAATTTAAAATGACCAAACTGTGTGTAAAATGGACGATTGGTTATTAAAGAGACCGAGGTCGAACATTGGCATACTCTCTGTCAATACCAAAGCCACTTTAATAACTGTGTATGCGGTGGATGTTATCCAGAATGTAGAGGTTGAATTGGCGAACGTTTACTGGAATCAAGAAAGAGAACGATGATGGATGACCCCGACACTTGTGTCAATTTGAAATGACTAAAACAAGAGCCTTGTCCTGACCATTGAGGCTAGCTACCTCTAGTGGACACTTTTCTTCATATTACCTTCTTGACTTTGAAAGTTGATTGGTGTGCCCCCTTAGATTTTAGGATTGTTTTTCACGATCGGCCGTTAGGGGTTACGATCAGTAAGGCGACGCAAAGTGGTAGTATCCTACCTTGGACATTGCCTCACGTGCCTTGGCATACAATTATCCTTGTACGAGACCACTACGATTTGTTTTAGTGTTGTTCTATCACGGCGTCTCCCTAGCTACCGACATACTGGTTATGTTAAAGGAAAACTATAGGACAATGCTTAAAAATGTGTTAAGGGGGGATTAATGTAAAGCCTTAACGCTAAGAATTTTTTTTACTTTACTGATAGACATTACATATATAGCATATTGTACTATATATGGATAGTTTAACGGATCCTTAGGAGATGGAAAATCCCATAACATCTCTTAAGTTATTTGCACTCACATTTCACATGATATTGATTTTATTTAATAAGAATTATTAGTTCTGACTCGAGTGCATAGTTTTTCATCATGCTCGGGTCAGCCTGAGTATTTCAATGTTCAAAGGCATTATTCCTTGAAGATGAAGATGGAATTTGGTAGATCGTATTTACTCTTATTATTCCACTGCATTATATTGGTATGTCTGTTGATTATACTCTGATTTTGTTGTAAGATTGAAATCAAATGTATATTGTAAACCAGCTTCACAAACAATTTATGTATTATTATATTTTGTCATTCCGTTGTGAGATTCTGATTATTGTTTTATTCTCTTCTTATTTTCTTTACAAACACCATTGATAATCTGTCATTTGGACTGTTTGAGTCAGACATGTGTGGTTTATTGTTGACTTAAATTTTCCAAAATAGCAGGACGTCACAGTAGGTATTAGAGCTTGGGTTGAGAGAACACTAAGCCTGTTGGCGGTAAACTCATTAGAGTTAAGGTTAGTAATACCCTAGAATGAGTTTAAGTATATATATATATATATATATATATATATATGTATATATACGAGTGTGCATATTTGTTAGTGTTATAAAAATGTTTTATATTGTGTTAATTTGTCTATTGAGAAATTTACAAATTTTGGTCGAAACATGGGAAGTCATGGTATCGATAGGGATTTTTAAATACTTAAAAAAGACAAATGGACACGGTATTATTTTAAAAATAGGTAAATGAAATAATTTTACCTAGTATTATATTCTTTATATAAAGAATTTTTTTTCATAAATTGATATAGTTATTTTTAGTGTGTTGTTTGTTAGGAAATAACTTATATATATTTTCTTAAGAAAAACATTAATGTAATGATTTTATATAAGAAAGTGACTTATATAAGTATAGTTTGTAAGTATGATCTTTAATTGAATTATTAAGTGATAGATAAAGGACGATAACACTTTTTCTAATATCATTATTGTAAGATATTATTTTAAAAACCTTTTGAAAGAAAAAAATTCGAAGTCTAGAACCCCTTGTATAATATTTGTTGGAGTTAAAATTGGCCACCAACACCCAATTACAAGCGAAAGCACCAATATCCAGTCACAGATCACAGATACAGTATATGTAGAGAGTATAATATTAAGAATAGCCAAAATTAAAATGAAAGCAAGTAAAAGGACAAGATTTATAGTGGTTCGGCTAACTCCGGCCTACGTCCACTCTAGAAAATTCCTTTCTATTATACTGAAATTTGATTACATTTACAATTTGGAATTCTAGAATAACAATGGCAGACTAGCCTCTAAGTAGAAGATGAAGAGAAGCAGAATCAGAATCCCCTTTTTTGAAGCCACACCTGCAGTATTTATAGGCGAAACTCCGGCTACAGGGCCTCCTCACCTACATGGGCCCACCATAGCAACCGTCAAGCCCAACTCGTCCATCTATGCCAACCCGAAGTAGATAACATGCCGACCTGAAGCAATCTTGATGATGACCCAAAGTATCTTGGATGCTGACTCGAAGTAACACAAATGCCGACCCCAGCTTGGTCTTCCTCTGCCGACCCAAATTGCCTCTACGCCGACCCGAAGTTAATCCCGAAGCAGCACCAATGCCGACCCGGAGTGAACCTAATGCCGACCTCCTGAAGTGATACAACCTCCATCTCAATGTCGACCCCAAGTTGTATGCCGACCCGAAGCTAATCAAGTGCCGACCCGATGCAATATGCCAACCCCATATCTCCTTACTAACCTGAAGTTCCAACACTGACCTGGAGTTATCCCTGATGCCAACCCGAAGTGAATGCCACACCGACCCAGAGTCCAACCAATGCCTACCCGGTGCCATCACCTTATGCCGACCCCTTATTACTCCCGATGCCGACCCGAAGCCATATCATTGCCGACCCGAAGTTGATGCCGACCTGACATGAAGATGAAGCAACGCCGACCCCAAGAAGAACATCCTATTATGATTGGAAGCAAACCCTTTCCTGACCCGAAGCATTCCCTTTGGCGACTCGAAGTAGACCCTAAGCAACTCATCTCTTGCCAAAATCCTTATCCCAGGTACCCTGTGTTGTTTATCCATCGGTTGTGCTGAATCCTGGCTTCATATTCATATTTATTATCCATAATTGATCATCCATCCATCCATTCGAACCAAATCCATAATATTCCAGCCTCGACAATCATGCAGTTTGTTGGGTTAAATCCGCCTGTATACTGCCTTGCTAAAAGGCAGGTTAACACTTTGCCCCACAAAACATGCCTTGCGATAGGAAGGCGTGTTTTGAATTGCCTGAAGTCCGATGTTTGAAACCTGCGGATGACCTACGAAGAGATCAATGATCTTTCCTGATTGTTAATAACGATTGTTCAGGATCGTGTACCATTCAAGGCGAAATGTGATCGTTCGAGATCTGGTGTCGTTCGAGGTGAAATGTGATCGTTCGAGATCGGGTGCCGTTCGAGGTGAAATGTGATCGTTCGAGATCAGATGCTATTCGAGGCAAAATGTGACCGTTCGAGGTCGGGTGCCGTTCAAGGCAAAATGTGACCGTTCGAGGTAGGGTGCCATTCGAGGCGAGATGTGACCGTTCGAGGTCGGGTGGCGTTTGAGGCGAGATGTGACAATTCGAGGTCGGGTGGCGTTCGAGGAAAAATGTGACGGTTCGAGGTCGGGTGCCGTTCGAGGCGAGATGTGACCGTTCGAGGTCGGGTGTCGTTCGAGGTGAAATGTGATCGTTCGAGGTCGGGTGCCGTTCGAGGCGAGATGTGACCGTTCGAGATCGGGTGCTATTCGAGGCAAAATATGAGTGCCCGGATGGGACTCGATGTTATTAATGTTAGATTTCACATTTGAGTGGGTTTCGGAATCATTTGTTATGGCGGTTCATCACCATCTCAGAGCATGCCTAAGGACAGTTCGCGACCCCGTACATGTCTAAGTGACTTAGCTGTTTTAGTGCAGGAGTTATTATTAGTCCTTTAATTCATGCCATCGAGACATGACAACCCGTGCCCTTGAGCCGGGCTAGCTCTGATTTGTAGCGGATGATGACTGCTCCTATTCCATCACCGATATCCATTTCCAAGCAAAGCCATCTAAATCCATGCCCCCAGTTCCATAGGGAGTTGTGCTAATCCATTCTCCTTGGTCGGTGTTTTCCCTCGGTTGATCCAATCCATATCTAAGCCTACTAATTCCACTCCAAGTCCTAGGTTCCAATTTCCAGCTATTCGAGCATCCATAAATGGTCTCCGATCATCCTTTTCATCCTGCCCCCGAGTCCACAAGGGAATCCCAGACCATCCTCTTCCAAACATGCATCCAAGTTCTGATCCATGCCAAAATCCATAGCTCCATCCAATATTCATCCAAGAATCAAGTTAACATGACCCTGGGGCATGCCCCTGAGTGAGGAACGATCTCTGGTTGGTTAGGGGCTGCTCCCGGCAACTCCACTACATCCATCATCCTACTTGCTTCTTTTTCCTTAATCCGATCCTGGATTTCCTCCTCTTTCTTTAGCATCCTTTCATGCACAGCATCCATCATTGTTTCCATCTTGTCCTTGCCCTTCATCTCCTCATTGATTACCTAGCCATTGCTTTCTAGATCCAAATTTCCAAGCTTCCAAATCCAAGATCATAACTTCCAGATTCCTGGGTGCAGGCTATTTTTTAGTGAAAGCACCAAAATGTTGGCATCAAAATTGGCTACCAACACCCAGTTACAAGCAAAAGTACCAATATCCAGTCACAGATCACAAATAGAGTATATGTAGAGAGTATAATATGAAGAATAGCCTAAATTAAAACGAAAGCAAGTAAAAAGACAAGATTTATAGTGGTACAGCTAACTCTGGTCTACGTCCACTCCAGAAAATTCCTTTTTATTACACTGAAATTTGATTACAGTTACAATTTGGAATTCCATAATAACAATGGCAGACTAGCCTCTAAGTAGAAGATGAAGAAAAACAGAATCAGAATCCCCTTTTCTAAAGCCACACCTACAGTATTTATAGGCAAAACTTCAGCTATAGGGCCTCCTCACCTACATGGGCCCACCATAGCGACCGTCGAGCCCAACTCGTCCATCTATGTCGTCCTGAAGTAGATAACATGCCGACCAGAAGCAATCTTGATGATGACTCGAAGTATCCTGGATGTTGACCCGTAGTAAAACAAATGCTGACCCCGGCTTGGTCTTCCTCTGCCGACTCGAAGTTGCCTCTACGCTGACCCAAAGTTAATCCCAAAGCAGCACCAATGCCGACCCGGAGTGAACCTAATGTCGACCCCCTGAAGTGATATGACCTCCATCTCAATGCTGTGACGACCCAACTTTCCACTACCGGAAAATCACGCCGTTTTTAAGAAAGAAAGGGGTGAGAAATAGAAAAGATAAAGAAGAAGAAGAAACAACATCAGAATCTCAACAGCGGAACGAATAAAATATAATATATCACATAAGAGAATACATAATATCATATACATCAGAGTTACACAGATAATACAACACATACTAGACAGTTATAAACACCTGTCTAGTTAATACAACTCGATACAATACAAATACAACACAGAGATACCAACACAGCGGAACACTATATATATATCTACAACGCTGAAGCCTCCTGCTCCATTGCTCCTCCATAATTCGTCAAAGCTAACCTGAATCCCTTGGCTACCCGTAAAAATTTGGGTACCCGAGAGTTTAGGAAAAACAGGAAATAAACTCCGGGTCAGACATGGGTCTGGTATGAGTAACAGGTTAAAGTTGCTTAACTTTGAAAATCCTTTGAAAACAAAAGGTATCACGTAAGACATCCCACACATAAACATGGAAATGTTTTTACCTTACGCTAACCAAAACATTTGATAGGAAATCCAGTTATATTATAATAGGTCTAGGGTTTTCAAGTAAATAGAAAATAGCTGAAATGGTTACATTCATTAAATTCCAGCATACTAGGTTTACAATCAAATCCGATGGCACTTATTGGATTTTGGATTCCATACAATGGCAGGGCTACTGGGGTACCTCCCGTCACAGTACGTGGCCTAGATCACCGTACCGAGAACCCACCCTAAGTTCCCTGCAACACAAGTCCGGAACCATCCCTTACTGGACAGTCCCAAACAAGACAACCCCGGCAGTTGGAGCTCAAAACTGCCCACACAGCCGAAAATAAAAGGGACATCTAGACAGGGGTATATCTCGCTCTCAAGTGGGTGCTACCCACGAAGCCTTGCTGCACCTCCCCTGTTTTAGCCATTCCCGGTTGATGAGGCTTGAGGTCACGATTACCTTTATCAGAACTCATCACTTAGAATGCTCATCGTCCACCTGACGATGTGCTGAAAGCATTCAATCCATACAAGTTCATTCCGGGTTCGAACGAAACCGAAGGCATTATCTCGTTACACTCATTTTGGAATCACCCTAAGAGTTAACGACAATAACCCTTGCACTCTGAATCTTCATCTTCACTTGAGATTCACGACCTATCGTTATTTTGGATCGATGTGGTATTCGGGTCTCCAGACCTAGAATCCCGGTATACGGAAACCCGATCCCGGTCTCATCGAAATCCAAACCGTGTCTTTTAAGGCCAAGTTGTTTTAAAGTTAAAACAATTCATTTTAATTATCTATATACACACAGATAGATAGTTCACAATATCACAGATAGATAATCTACAATATCACATAATGGACAATCCATATCACACAGCATTAATTATCTCCTATCAGAGAATTTAAACCATTCAAGGAAATCAATATCATCCATCAATACATAAGCAATGATTCATAAACACATCATTTAAAATTAATTTAAAATGAATTAAATTAATTTCTTATCTCTAATTAATTTAAAGTAAATTAAATTAATTTCTTCATTCTATAAATCCTGCTTACTAATCCATTAATTAATTACAAATCAATTAATTAATCATTCTCTAGATTTCCATCTTAATTAATCATCCTGGATTAATTATCCTTTAATTACATTCAAGTAATTATCTTCCAATTAATTTCACAAATTAATTATCTTTAACCAAAAACAGTAATTAACCTTTAATTACTCTTTTTATTAATTAACCATAATTAATTACATTTATCCTTAATTAATTACAATTAATTAATTACTCAAAATCACTTATTATTGATTAATTAGTTTTAATGAATCAATTCTTAATCAATTATAGAAATTAATGATCCCTAATTATATTTCAATTAATTATTTCATTAAAATTAATTTATTAACTAACTACACTTATTAATCAGTCTTGATTAATCTCATTCAGTAATTAACTACTCTTAATTACTTCACTTAATAAATTAATTACTCCTTAATTAATTATCTCAATTAATCCCTTGATTAATTCCACAAAGTAATTTAATCCAAATTACTATCATACTAAATCATCTTCAATTAATTACATACAATAGTTACCATTAATTGCTTTACTATGTAATTATACTTCATTTATTATATTTAAGCAATTACTTATCTCTAATAAATTTTCAATGATAAATTTAAATTAATTAAACTAAATTAATTAACTTAAACAAATCAAATTAAACTCAATTAATTATATTAAGTAATATTCCTTTAATTGCTTCACTTAAGTAATTATACTTAACTATTTTCACAATTGATTCTCTTAATCAATTTATCTAATTAATTATTAAAATTTATCACATAAATACATTATTTAACAAATCTTAAGTTAACGACCTTCATTAACTAATTACAATTCTTAATTTCCTTTTTTAAGAATTTAAACTTAGATTAATCATTTTTAATTACAAGTTAATTTATCTTTGATAAACCATTATTAACCACTAATTATTAAATTAATTTAAGTTCTAACTGTAACTTAATTAACTTTTAATTACTTGATTAATTAATTCTTAATCATTAATTAACATCCAATCTTTATCCATTTAATCATCCCATTAATTTAATTTAAGATAAAACTTTACTCTTACTTATAAATTGAATTATCTTAAACAAAACATTTTAACACAATTTACCTTTAAACTACTCTTTTATATTTTATTTTAAATTCGAATCATTTAAAATACACTTAGCATTTTAAAATGGTTAAAGAATTAAATTTATAACTTAACTCAAATTTAAAACTAGGATACAAAATTCAATTTTGGATTCTTATTTTTAAATTTAGTTTAAACTTTGTTTTAAACTTGCATTCAAAATTTAAAATTGAATTTAAATTTTTAAACTGTCAAGTTATAGAAGCCTGACACAAACCTTACCCGAAGTCACCCCATTTACTTCGAGTCACACCCCATCTTGCTTCGAGTAAATCATGGGTTCTACTCGAGAAACTCAGACTCATCTCTCCTTCCTTCTAAAAATTGTTTAAAGTAGTTAAAAACAATTTAAGTTTAAAACTTTAAATATTTTTAAACTGATATTCAACTAACTTGAAACCAGATTGAAACTTAAATTTTAAAGCTTGTTTTAAAACTTTACTCTCCAGTTAACTTCAGTTTAAATTTATTTAAAAATTTAAGAAACCAGAACAGTTTCCCCTTAAGCCTGTAAACGAATATTAACCCGAGACAACCCCTGATACACTTCGAGTCAAACACTCGATTTACTCGAGAATTCCCCGAGCACCAAAGCCCCTGGCCAAAACAACATTACCAGACAACCAGTGCAACGTGCACGTGCACCAGCCAACCATCCCCTTCCGACCATCGACGACGACCTCTACAAGTCAACGTTCCTCCCACTTAACAACCCCAACCATCAGAACTTCAATCCTATCTCGAAATCGAATTCGAGTATATTACCCAACCTGGAACCAAAACTGGAATCACAAGCAAAGCCTGTCAACGCCTCGCCCACGATCGTCCGACCACCATCACCCTTGAAATTTCGGCCACGTCTTCGATTATACCAAAGCTTCCTTCCCCCAGAGTTTCGTTGAACTCGATCTATCGAAGGGGTCAAACGAATCGAAACACTGTGCCTCGTCAAAACCCATTCTTAAACCCTAAATCCCATTCGAGTTACAAATTCTTGCAGTAGAAAATTTTTCCAATATTTTTCCTATATCCACTAATCAATGATTTAACTCCACAACAAATTTCAGCATCAAAAAGTTATTAGATCAACAGAATTTTACAAAAGAATGATTTTTGTTCAACAGTAAACTGCTCCTTTATTTCTCCATTAAAAATTCCCATTTCTGTTTTAAAAATCAAGTTTTAGTTTTTGCTTTTGATTCATGCACCTGAAACTAAAATCTACGACGAATAATTTTTGACTAAATTTAAGGTTTCACTGAGTTTTCTTATTTCCTGAACAATACCCAGTCCTTTTAACTAATTATATATATTTAAATTAACATTTATGGTAAAACATTCATACTTCATTTGTATTTCAACACATAACAGAGCCTAGATCACGAGATAAAGAATTTTGGAAACAAACTTATCTAGGAAATTTAGAACAGAGGTGTTAAGTGCCACAGATGTACACATCAAATATGCATGCACACATGTATTCAAATAGCAGAGTAACACTTATATATGCAGAAACAAAGTATCATCCATCACAAAGCTTCAGAAGCAAGCAAACATCTACTTACTATAGTTTTTAAATTTTAAAATGTTACTCACCGAAAAATGATGAACAGAGCCCAGAAATTTTGAAGCAGATTGAACAGAGGCTCTTGAAAACAGCTTTGCTTTTAAAACTTTCAAAACTTTGAGTTGCTAATGTCCTTGTTAGAAAAGATGCAGACTTGCTCTTCTTTAAATTTGTTGTTTTTACTTGAGGAAGTTGTAAAATGTTTTCAGTTTGTAAATGATAATGCTCGCTTCAGTTTTAATGTGTTTACTGGAAAGGTTAAGTCTCCTTATACACGAGAGGAGATAGATTGATATAGGAAAATGTTTACAGGTTATTACTTCACTGGTAAGCTTTATTGAATTTGGGTCAGAGATTTTTATCTCTTGGAGGCTGAAATGAAATATGCTGGTGTACTAAAGATGTTTCAACATTTAATGCCCACGTCCTTTATGTCTACCCATTCCCTTATTTTAAATTTCGAATGTACTTGACTTTGTATATATTTTCTTTTTTTATACTTATGTTTCTCTGAACCATATTGTACACAAAGATAGTTCATATCTTTACCTTACTCTGTTATGCCTGCAACATGCTTTTGTACAAAGATATAAAGTTATTTTTAGTTATGTTGTATACTTTATTTACTTTGCCAGGAGCATATTTTATTATCACTATGTTCTAGCTTGCATACTTACAGGTTACCTTCCTTTGCCTGGAAGCTTTTATATGTTATTTATCCTTATTTTCTTGCCTGCATATTATTTTACAAACATGTTTCCTTTTGCTTTGCTCTTATCTTTGAAATATAAATAAGCATATTTATAGTTTATTATCATATAGTTAGAATTTAGGTGATGAGTTTACTTTTATACTTAGTTTATTTCCTTCTTCGATTTTCTAACTCAAATACTTAATTTTATTTTCCTATATATATATATTATTTATATTTATGAATTTCATTTTAGAGAAAATGAAACAAAACTATGTATATATATATATACAAATAGAAGCTTATACATATATATAACAAGATATTTAATTTGAAAATAACACCTCTAATTTAAATCTATTTATATTTACATATATAACAATACATTAATAAATGTATTTTGAAAACAATAATTTGTCAAATTAAATAATTATAAAAGAGATTATAACTTCCTATTATTATTTACATGAATAAATGTCTCATATTTATTAAACCATATTTTAAAAAAAACAAACCCTTTTTATTTTAATTCTTGAACTTAAGCTAAGATATATATTTAAATCAATTTAACATTTACCTCAACTATTTTAAAACTATATATTTTAAATTAAATCCAAATTTCCAAATTACCAAAAATATATTAGAATTAGAAAACAAGCTTTATTTATTTATTAGACTCAAACCAAAGATTTCTATCTGTAATATATACAAATATATATATATATATATATTATAAATAGAAAACAATTTATTGGCTTTTTAAAAGATCAGTTATCAGTTAAATATCATTTAAAAGAAGATTATTATATCAATTCTAAATTTATCAACAAGAATTTATCAAATCAATTTAATTTTAAATGCAGATTATTAAATTGATATTGTAAGAAATTCCGGGATGTCACAAATGCCGACTCCAAGTTGTATGCCGACCCGAAGCTAATCAAGTGCCGACCCAATGCAATATGCTGACCCCATATCTCCTTGCCGACCTGAAGTTCCAACACTGACCTGGAATTATCCCTGATGCCGACCCGTAGTAAATGCCACACCGACCCGAAGTCCAACCAATGCCGACCCGGCGCCATCTCCTTATGGCGACCTCTTATAACTCCCGATGCCGTCCCGAAGCCATATCATTGCCGACCCGAAGTTGATGCCGACCTGACCAGAAGATGAAGCAATGCCGACTCCAAGAAGAACATCCTATTATGATCCGAAGCAAACCCTTTCCTGACCCGAAGCATTCCCTTTGGCGACTCGAAGTATCTCTTGCCAAAATCCATATCCCAAGTACCATGTGTCGTTTATCCATCAACTGTGCTGAATCTTGGCTTCATATTCATATTTATTATCTGTAATTGATCATCCATCCATTCATTCGAACCAAATCCATAATATTCCAGCCTCGACAATCGTGCAGCCTGTTGGGTTAAATCTGCCCATATACTGCCTTGCCAAAATGCGGGTTCACAATATTGTAAAAATATTCGAATCATATATAAGCTTATTTTGAATGCAAATTTGAATATAAAATGATATAAGTTAATATTTAAAGAGTTACTTGTAGTAAATATCTTCAATAATATTTATTTTAAAACTCTCCATATTTCAAATTTGTGAAACTTGTTTTAATAAAACAATTTATGGAAAATACTTATATTTGATTTGGATTATTTTCTAATTTTTGTTGGTAACATGGAATATAAATATGATAAAAAAAATAAGAGGGGTTTTATTGTAACATATGTTTTATACATATTCATTTTAATTCCTTTTAAATGTATCTTTAAGTAAATAATCTTTGGTTAATAATTTATGAATATACTTATGTCTTTAATAAAAAGTTTTTGGAAGTTAAAAATAAGTATAAAAATAATTGAAAATAAATGAAGAATTTTTTTAGAAATAAGAATGTTTTAATAACAATTGTTAATATCACTTGTCTTTTATTAACTACTGATTCTAAATGAAATATTTTGGATATGCACTTATGGAATAGTTTTCATAAATGGTATTTTATATTGTTTATTAAACAATTTTACAAAGGATTTGTAGGGTATTTATTTATGAAATTTGATGGTATTATATAAAGGAAATTTATATGCCTATGATTAATAAATGAAATTTATAAATAAAATTATCTTATTTTAAAGGAAGAAGATATTTGGAATAAGGATTTAAAGACATTATTTGGTATGAAATTTATATAATAAAGATTACAAATAAAGGAAGTTTATTAAAATTATAAGAAAGGATAAATGAAATTAAGGAATGTATATAGAGATTCATTTATGAAAGTTAAACAAACTTTATAAATATAATCTATATAAGTATGGTTTATGAAACATGGTCTATAAAATAAATAAATAAATAAAATAATTAGTTATTATTCAATTGAACTTAAGTCTTGATAACTTTGAAAATAGCTTTGAATGATTTTAAATAAATGGTAATAAATAATAATTAATGATAATAATTTAAACATTGATAATGTAAATGATAATTAATTATTATATTGATTTGAATACTAATTAATGATGTTGAATTGAACATAAGTTAATTAGGGATGTTGATTTGAACGTTAATTAAAAATGGCAACTTAAATAATATATTTCACAATAGATGTTAAGGTGTAAAGAGAAAATTTTAAAAGGCAAAACTCTAAAAGTAAAAAAGGTGTAAACTGTAAAATTAAAAAAGTGTAAGCTATAAGAAAAAATACTTAAGTGAAAATTTAAAAGAATGAAATTAAAATGTAACCTAAGTAAGATTCAATTTAAGAAAACCCTACGGAACCTATATTTTGGTGACATTACTTTATATGATTTCCTATTGTATTGTAAGTTAATTCTATATTGAATAAAAAGTTAGGATATATATAAATATATGAAAAATGTTATTTATAATAGGAAATATTTTGTATAAAAATAAATAAATAAATAAAATGATTGTATGGAGGTAGGGTTTATAAAATATGGTAAGTGTAGGTTTGTTGTTTGTGATAAACTCTAAGTCATTATATTCCTTCACTCTCTTAAAAAAAATTCCCAAATTTTAAAACAATGGATTTAATAACTTAAATAACCATCTTTCTAAATATAGTAATGATATTAATAATTATTTTCAAATATTTACATATATTTATAATGATGACTATGGTGAATATTTATATGATATTTATAAATGAAATTTACTTTACGTAAAGTAAGTAAATTTTACAAATGAATTTGGTAAAGTATATAAATTTGGAAGATTATTGATTTTGACATAAATGAGATATATATTAGTTTTCTTCAAGTATAAAATTTGGAGATATTATATAAAAAGAGTGTATTTAAATTTTTCCGTTTAAATTTATGGTATGGAAGAAATGATTTAAAAGGTTATTATATGATATGTAAATTTTTGAATATTTATTTTGAAAGGAAGATTTTCAAGTATTTTACTCGATGTTAAAATTGATCTACCAAGTACTTAGAGAATTTAGATCTACGTCTGGCCAACATATGGTGTAAATTCTGTAAGAACAATGTTAGATAAAACATTCCTCAAGGGACTGTTAATATTATTGAATCTCACTTTAGTCGCTTGAAAATAATTCTGGTGATTATTGCAACATCATCGGCGTTCATTTTTGGGTCTCAAAAGTGAGAAATCAATAATAAACCAATTAAGATGTCAGGTATATATAAAAGTATTTTAAAAAGGGTATTTGGAAAAAGGTTTGGATTATTTTAAGTTTATAGTAAATTTAAATATGTAAACTTAAATGTTATAAGTTGTTTATTTTGGTAAAATATATCAAATGATAGATTCTATGCTTCGTTCCTTTTCGAGGGCGAAAAGTTTTGAGTGGGAAGATTGTAACGACCCACATTTTTAACCATTTAAAAATATTAAATTAAATACGATTTTTGAATTAAATTGTTAGAGAAAATTTAAGATTGTATTGATACAAATTAAATTATAATATAAGTTACGAGCTTAATTTAAATTTCTATTAATGATATATGTTTGAAATAAGGGAAGAATGATAGCATATGTTAGTGTGTATTTAAATGACATTGGTTTGAATGAAATTAATAGCTGTCTGGATGTAAATTCCCAACTGATTGGAATAATAAATGTTAATAAAGAATAATATATGTTTCTTCATTAAGGAAGAAATCATATGTTTATTTATTTGAAATGTTTGGTAGCTGAAAGATTGATTATAGGAATAAGAATCAATTATTTAATAAGAAATTAATAACTTTTGGTTTGTATACAATAATTGCATAAATACGTCAAGTTGCTATAAAAAGTAATTTAATTGTCCCATTTCTCTTTTAAAATTTAACTTCAAAACTAATGGCAATTAATGTGATTGGAATCTTCAAATCAAAAAAAGGGAAGATGTTAATTGTAAATTAATGGGTGTAAGAAACATATGTTTAAATTAAAATAAAAGAGAAAGTTGAGGAAATAAAAAAGAAAATATGTTTTAATTGAAAAGGAAAATTGATTTAATAAAAAGAATATTTCCAATCAAATTAAATGAATGTTTTGGAAAATAAAGTAAAATGAATGTTTTCATTCTGTAATTAAGTATAATTATATGAAAAGAGAAAAATGTAAATTTTGAAACAATCTTGTTCATCCATCTTAAAATACCCAATGTAATAACCTGAAATTGTCACATTAATTATGAGTTTTAAATAGTTATTTAAAATAGTTAATTTGATGGCAAAAAGGAAAATATAAGCAGAATTGTGTTTTGGAATTATTGATAATTCCATTGGGTTTAGAAATACCGAAAACATATATTTCGATATATATGATGATATATTTTGGGATGAAAACGGGTTTCTGGGCCTTTTAATCGCTTTGGCCCAATTGATCTTTCTTTTGCCTATATATATTGTTTGGATGGAACCCTAGCAGCCACAATATCTCTCTATTCTATCTCTGTCTGATCTAATCTTTTTCTTTTTAATGAAGATTATCTTAAATCCTTAATTACTGATTTCAATCAATTCAAAATTAAAACTATCCAAACCCCATCATATTATATGTCGTTGAAAAGCTCTCAACAAAACAAAGAGGCGTCTAAGATTTGTTTTCCAATCTGGAGCACTATCTATGCAGAAATTGGTGATCTTTTCTTGGCCGTTCGTTCTAGGGTTTTCAAATCAACAGTGAAACTTCAACTACACGACGATCGGAAGGCACTGGAGTTTAGAGGATGATTAGTGGAGTCCATCCATAGGTTAGATCATGTCATAAGGGCTTAAGATAGCCAGAATTAGTCGATCTTTGGTCGAATCTCGTTCATGGCAGGTGGCTGATCAGCGGAGGCGAACGTGACATGGGGGATGGAGTGGGTGGGGTTGGGCATGGGGAAAGTGGACATGGAAGTGGCGGTCGATCAAACGGCGGTGGCTATTGGGGATAATGGGTTCGTGCTATAATCGTTAGGGTTTGAAGGAGATAGGTGAATTTAGTATTTTTCCCTTGTTTTATTTTAACTAAATTTTAAAATCCAAATTTTATAATAGTCATTAGTTTTGCATACATACTCTAATTCACGCGTGGTTTCTTCCATTGGACTCGTATTGAAATTCCAGAAAATATAAAATTGGTTTGGCTAAGTTTGGACACTATTAGAAAATGGGGCTTTTGTTGGGATTTTTATGTGCTAAAATCAAAGGTGAGTGTTTAAACCTACTCACGAAATACTAAAAAATTCCATTGCAGGTTAAATCAAATTTATGATGTGATATAATTTATTTATTTGTTGTTTGGGAACTTTAGTTGACATTGAAAATTGACTATCATTGCAATTTGAACACCCTGATATGTGAAAATTAATAATTTTGTGATATATGTTTAATTGGTTGATTTAAATATTGATTGCATGTGTATGCTTATAAAGTGATTATGGACGATGTGGTGTTTATACAGACGATATTATCGATTGCGGAATATCCATATTATCACCCTGTATATTATTGTAATTGTACATTTTTTCAAATGGGTCATTTGAACATTAAGTACCTGAACTAAGAAAATAGGTTGAAATGATATATACTCATGGAATTGAAATTTAAAATAAAATGATCACTTGGCCATAGGATAGAAAATTAAATAATGAACACCGAATTGGTTAAATGAAATGGTTTCAAATTTGTAAATTAATTTTTTTATGGAAGTGGTTTTAAAGGATTTGACTTAAATTTATTAGTTTTAAATCTTAAGGGTTGAATCTGAGATTTAATTTGAATTTATTGAAATTGAATGATTTCAAGGGTTAAGTATGAAAATTGGAATTGAAGATTTAAAATCGGTTTAAATCAAATTGGTTTAAAATTGGAATTTAAGATTTATAATAGTTTTAAATTGAAGTTGATTTTAAATCTAAAATTGAAATTGAATTGGTTTTAAATTAGACTTTGAAATTTGAATTTTTTTCGATTGAAATTTCTCTTAAATAGAAATGTGAGGTTTGAAACTGTTTAAAGTGAAATTTAAAATTGGGGTAAATTTGTTAAAAAAAGAAACCATTTCAAATTCAAAACTATTTTAAATACAAACTATTTTAAGTTCAAACTATTTCAAATTAAGACTATTTTATTTCAAAACCATTCTATTTTAAAGCTGTTTCATTCTAAACTATTTTCAATTAAAAACTATTTTATTTCAAACTATTTTAAATTCAAAACTATTTTAATTTAAAACTATTTTAATTCAAACTATTTTATATTCAAAACTAATTTAAATTCAAAACTATTTTAAATTCAGAACTGTTTTAAATTTAGAGGATTGAATTTAAATAATGATATTTGTGATATGAAAATACAATATGTTATTTGAATTTAAATGACCAAACGGTGTGTAAAATGGATAATTGGTTGTTAAAGAGACCGGAGTCAGATATTGGTATATTTTTTGTCAATACCGGTGCCACTTTAATAACTATGTATGTAGTGGATGTTATCCAAAATGTAGAGGTTGAATTGGCGAACGTTTACTAGAATGAAGAAAGAGAATGATGATGGACGACCTCGACATTATTGTCATTTTGTAATGACTAACACAGGAGCCTTGTCCTGACCATTGAGGCTAGATACCTCTAGTAGACACTTTTCTTCGTATCACCATCTTGACTTTGAAACATGTTTGGTGCACACCCTTAGATTTTGGGATTGTTGTTTGTGGTCAGCCGTTAGGAGTTACAACCACTCGGGCGATGCAAAGTGGTAGTATCCTACCTTGGGCATTGCCTCACGTGCCTTTTCATATGATTATCCTTATATGAGACCGCTATGAATTTTATTTTAGTGTTGTTCTATCACGGCGCCTCCTTGGCTACCGACGTTACTGGTTATGTTATAGGCAAACTATAGGATAATGTTTAAAAATATGTTAAGGGGGATTAATTTAAAGCCTTAATGCTAAGAAAAATATTTACTTTACTGATAGACATTACATATATAACGTATCGTACTATATAGATAGTTTAACAGATCCTTAGGAGATGGAAAACCCAGAACATCTCTTAAGTTATTCACACTCATATTTCGCATGATATTGATTCAATGTAACAAGAATTTTTAGTTCTGACTCGAGTTTATTGTTTTTCATCATGCTCGGGTTAACCTGAGTATTTCAGTGTTCGAAGGCATTGTTCCTTGAAGATGAAGATGGAGTTTGGTAGATCGTATTTACTATTATTATTCCGCTGCATTATTTTGCTATGTATGTTGATTATATCCTTATTTTTTTGTAAGATTGAAATCAAATGTATATTGTAAACAGCTTCATGAACGATTAATCATTATTATTTTTTGTCATTCCGCTGCAAGATTCTGATTATTGTTTTATTCTCTTCTTATTTTCTTTACAAACCCTATTGAATTTTGTCTATTGGACTATTTTAGTCAAACATGTGTGTTTTATTGTCGACTTTAATTGTCCAAAATGGTGGGACATCACAACTAGCATAGACTTATAAGTCTCTACTTGTCCATCTGCATTCGTCTTTTTCTTAAAAATCCATTTGCAACCGATGGCTTTTATCTCTTTGGGTACGTCGGAAAAATTCCATACTTTGTTTTCGTATATAGAATCCATCTTGGATTTTATTGCTCCTAACTAAAGTGTAGAGTCTTTACTCTGTAGTGTTTGTTGGAAAGATAAAGGAGTGTCATCATCTAAGACACAGTCCTCCTTCTCGCCATCCCAAGAAAACCATAGTATCTCTCTGGTACACGAGATTCCATACAAGACCTTCTAATCAGTTGCATGTTTACGTATATGTGCGAACTTGGTTCTCCCACTAGTTTTGGCCTTGGTGTTAACTTCTTGAATCTCATCCAAGTATACAATTTCATTATTTATTTCCTTTGATATAAATTCCTTTTAAAAAAATACAGCATGTAGAGAAATAATAACCTTTCGTTCCTCGATGTTGTAGAACATATATCCCATTGAGTTTTGGGATATCTTATTAATTTACATAGTACCAATCTTACCTCTAGTATATTTAGACCAACGTTCTTAATGAAGGCCAGAAGACCATACACCTTCAAATACCTGAGTTGGGGTTTCTTACCGTACCACATACCATATGTTGTTTTAGACATGGATTTAGTAGCCAATAAGTCCAACATATGCACCGTAGTTTCCAGCGCATATCCCTAATAGGACAGAGGAAACTCAGCTTTGGTGCTCGTGGTCGAGATAGGGGTGCTGAATACTTTGCACTCATCATGGAACGAACCACATCTAATAGGGTTCAGTTCCTTTGCTCTGAAATATTGTTGTATTGCAGAGTATAGGGCAGAGTAATCTAAGGGATAATTCCATTATCTTTTAAGTATTGTTGGAGTTCTTGTCCAACATACTCACCTCCCCAATCAGATAGAAGAATCTTAATCTTACGGTTTCTTTGGTTTTCTACTACATTCCTATACTCAACAAATTTCTCATAAAAATCGAATTTATTCTTCATAAGATACACATCGCTAGTCTTGAGAAATCATCAGTGAAGGTAACAAAGTAAAAACTATTATCCATGGTGATCATAGGCATCAGACTACATACATCACTATGTACTAACCCTAAGAGTTCATTAACTCTTCCAGTGCTCCCACGGAAGGGGTGCTTGGTCGTTTTACCTTTGAGACATGACTCACACATATCAAATGATTCAAAATCAAGTTGAAAGGAGAAAACCATCAATTTTCAATTTGTGTAGTCGTTTCTCACTAATATGACCTAGCCTACAATGCCAAAGATAACTATCATTTATATTATCATAAGAACTACTCACAGAACACACATAATTAGTACTAATCATATAAATGTCATTTTCAAGACCACCATCGAAAACTTTATTTCCATTCAAATTAATGTACATAACATTATTCGCATAATGAAATATATGTCTAGTGTCAAACAATCTAGAAACTGATACAACCACAAACAAAGTCTTTTATAAAATAGAAATGATTTAATATCAATACTACTCGCCACTAGGGAAAACTGGATGATAATCTCCTACCACCATTGCATCTATGATAAATCCATCAGCAACTTAGAGCTTCATCTCTGCTTTTGCCACACAAAGCTAATTCCTAAGCCCTTGTAATGAATTATGTATACGAGTTCCAGATCTAGTATCCAAAACCTAAGATATTTTATTGATTGAAAAACAATTTTGAGTCATAAATGCACATGATGCAGCGAAGTAATGGGTAAATTTCAATTTATTTTACCTATTTAGATCTTTAATGGGCCTATGTACTCTAATTTATTAGAATTTTCTAAATTTTCTGTTAAGTAAAATCAATAGTTTATTTGAATTTATAAGAAAAGTTTTATTTAATATATAATTTGTATTACAATATATATATATATATATATATATATATATATATATTTGTATCATATACACATATGTGCGTGTGCATGTTCAACCAAGCAATCTGTACATAGTTTTACATGCCCATATATATATGTTGGGATTTGCACTGCAATGGACATGTTGGCCCTTCTTGTATTCGATTCGCTGTCTGAATGTGTATATGTTTGCATCGTAATAATATATAAATATAAACACATATAATAAATATTAGTTATATTTTATTTATATATAAAACATTTATATAACTTATATTCATACACACACACACAATTAAATCATTAAATTAATTAAATATAAGTTTATAAAATAAGTTTAAAATATACATATATATGTATAATATATAATATGAAAGCCATAAATAATTTGTTAAATAATATTTTATTTTATTTTAAATTAATTTTGACAATACATATAAATATATATATATATATTAATATAAATAATATAATTAATTTTTAAACCAAATTATGTTTCTTCATATATTTTCCCTCGGCTAAACATATATAACTTTTCTTTATTTCTTTTCAGTTTTTGAATTTTAATACATTTTAAAATCAAAAAATCATGAAAGAAATAAATATAAAATATAAAAATAATATTTTTGAAAGTTTTCTATATTATATATGTTATGTAATATTTTTTGGCAAAATTTTATTATTTGTAATACACACACATACACACATACGTATACATAAATATTTTAAATTACATAAAACAATTTTAGGTTAAATAAATAATTAAATATATTTATTCAAATTTTTTTTATTTACCGCTAAATACATATTATACATGAATAATGTTTTTTAAAATTAAACATATTATACATCAATAATCTTTTAAATATGGATTTTGATTAGTTAAATCATTTAGTAATATTATTATATATGAAGTTTTTTAATTTACAGGTCGTGACCATCTAATATGCAAGAATACAAAAATAATTTTTATTTTATTTTATATAGATATAATAATTTATGCAATCAACCAATTTGTGACAACATTTTGGTACACAAGATTCGTAATATAATTTAACATCCTATTATATATAATATATATATATATGATATAACAAAATCAAAAAGATAATTACTTTTCATCGAGTCCCTTGCATACAAATTGAAATGTTGAATTGATGTAACACCCCGTAAAATATAATAAGCAATTAAATAACTAAAATAAAAATAGAAATGTAAATTTTTTAAATGTTAGAATTTTGTTACAAAAGTTACAGCATTGCGTCCGTGATGATTTTTTGATCAATTTCAATATATAATATGTTGAAATCGGAGTTAAAATGAAAAAGTTATGGGCGTTCGAAGTTTTTGAATTTAAAATTTAAATATTTGAATTTGAATTTAAAAGTTTAAAGTTTGAATTTGAAAAGTTAACATACGAAGCTTAAGGGTTAAACAGGATTAAAACGTTAACATGTGACTGATTGGATTAATTAGGGTAATAAATAATTAATTAACAAAAATTAACGGAAGAAAATAAATCAGCGTTCACCATAGGGGACCGGTCGACCCTTGATCCATGATCGGTCAACCATTAGCAGTCGACCAATGGAGGTCTATAGGTTAACCGGTGGGAGGTAGAAAAGTGTATGGCGGCTAGGGTTTTGTTATTAATGGTCCGAATTTCTTTGGTTTCGATCTAACGGTTCTGGTTCCTTCTCACCTCTATAAATAGACCCCTAGGCCCCTACTTTTCGTTCATAAAAAATCAGTAGCAATGGCGAAGCTCTGTCAAAATCTCTCCCCTTAAAGTTTTAGAAATAGTAAACTTTCTCGTAAGCAATTCTAATTTTTAATCTCTAATTTAAATTAATCCTTCTCCCTATCTTCTTATTTCTGAAATCTAATATATTTATATACATTCTATTTGTTGTATATTCAAAAAGGGAAGATCTAATAGAGAATTAGGAGCGGTACAAATTAGATCTCGCATTTTTTTCGTTTGCTTTGGATTTCCGAATCAGTTTGGATTTTCAGGTAAGAGGTTTAGATGATTAATTCTTTTAATTTCTGATTCTATTCCATGCTAGTTTTTTATTCCAAATATAATTTCTATATACAATTCACTTTTTTATATATTTCAAAAGAGGGAGATCTAAAAGAGAATTAGATGTGGCAGGATCAAATCTATTAGGAAGCAAACAATTCTCTGGGAGTGGAAATACAAGTTTTTTACATTTTTGTAATTGAACAGTATTTATTTGGATTTGATGTATGCCTTGGGAAATTTTGGTAAATGAAAACATAACATCTAAAACCCCTAGAATTTCCCCAAGTAAATATCAATCTTTGTATATGTTAGAATTATAATTAATTTTGGTTTCGATATATTAGAATCTAATTAATTGTTTAGAATTAGATAATCTATGATCCATTCAACCTAATTTCTCTCTTTTAAATTGAAGAGTTAAAGAGTTCAAAGAGAAAATAAATTAGAAATGGTATGTAAGTATGAATTGAATTGTTTATAGTTTACACTGCCCATTTTTATCACTTAAATAAATAAGGAACTCCTTTCTCACTTCAAAATGATGTATACAAAGGTTGAATTGAACATAAGCGATCTAATTCGTGAGGATTTGTTGTTTAAAACAGAAAAGGGATTCTAATGTAATAGTATGGAACAAGTTGTAGGTATTCCCTGTTTGTACAAATCTATTTTATTTTGCTATGTGCAGTAGCAGTTCTTGTTGGAATTATATATTTGTAAGAGATTGATATTTCAAAATACCTTGTAAACGAATTACTATCGAATTGTTGTAACGTAATGATTAGACCTTAAATTCCACACGTAAAAATATACGTATATAATATTAACTTATTGATTATTAAAGTTAATAAAAGTGTAATAATTATAGTGTATTGAACGTATTGATTAGAATTAATAGGGTAGTAAATAATATTAACTTATAGGAAGGAAGTTATTGTAAATTAGCGAATTAATCCTTAATTAGGGACGTAATAATGGGATACGTTATATGGCCTCAATTATTATTTTTGTAGCATGATATATGTACATAGTGGATATACATATAGTTATGACTTAGTCATAAGGATGCGAGGTTAGTCCAAATCTACATGGAAGTCTACCCAGTTTGTGAGGACCCGTTTCTTCAACTCTCGGGAACCGACACTAATACATCCTCGGTATTCACGTGCTGCAAATCCAAGTGCCGGAGGGGCGGATTCTCAAGGGTAAGAAAGAAAATAAAGATAGAACAGTATCTCAAATATATTATTTCAACAAATAATCTTTACCGTGGAATTTTAAATATATTTATCAAAGTTTAAAAATGGACAGTTATATATATATATATATCTGTCCTTACGAAGGCGGAATACAATACTACTCAAGTGTGGTGGAAACATTCTTCAGAAGAATCTTCTAACCCCTTGCTTTGAGCTCCATTCAGATTTCTTCAAACTAAACTTGACTACCAAGCTGCCCGGGGAAAATTAGGGCATCCAGAGTTTAATGGGAAGGAAATTAAACTCCGTGTCAATCATGGGACTGGTGTGAGAAACTCAAAATACGCGTTTAATAAGAAAATGGTATCTCATAAGACCATGCCCACACATAAATACAAACGGGTTTTTACCTTATGATAACCAAATCAATTGTTACGCAAAAATCATTTGATATTATTTTAATGACATTCTTTTAAAAACATTTGCAAATAAACTTATTAATCTTAGCCGAAATTGTTACCATTATTAAATTCCGAATATGTTAGTCTCTACAAACAAAATGCTTACAAGGCTCGTTCGGAGAATGGATTTCCATACAATGGTAGGTAAGGGAATACCTTCCGTACAGTACATCTCTAGAGGAATGTACCGAGGATACACAAACAATCCTCCGCATCTAGCCAGACCGGCCTATCCCTATTTGGATCTCGTACATGGCCTGGATAGAACCGAATATGACATCACCCTGAACGTAACCGACCTATCCAAGGCCCAATAGCATACACCACATACTCGACATATAGAGAGTAATCTAGAAAGGTGATGACCATACCCTAATGGTTGTGAACCACATAACCTTGCAGCGTACCCTGTTTAAGCCATTACCGGGTGATGAGGTCTGAGGTAGCAATTACCTTTCACATAGCATATTCCACTTTGAATGCCAATTGCCATCCAATAGTCACACATTGATTTCTACAAACGTATAAATCCTGAGCTCGTACGTCTTAGGAAAGGGTGTTAAGCTAAGAGAGGTTGCCTTCTCCGCCACCAAACAAATGATACATTCATAGAGATCAATTTATGTAACTAGGAATGCAACGTCAAACATTCGTCCATACAAGTTGTCCAGGAATAGGACAAACCGAAGGCACTCATTTACCATATCCTATCGGTAATTACCCATAGGATTAGTAGGGATAAGTCCTTGCATTGAAGATCTTAAATGAAGAACCACTACCACATAATATGATATGGGAAATTTCCCTCAAGAGTCAGTGACAAGCAGCCCTACATTCCATCTTCCAAATCATATCCATGTCTTCACTTTAAATACGTAAATCGGTTCGAAGTGTTCTTCGGATAGGAATTACCCCAATCCGACCCCGGTTCCTTCGAACCAATCATCGATAAAAAGATATCCTATGAATAGGGAATCATCCTTTAATTGATTAATTTCTTTTTATCAAAATATCTTTTGGAGATATATGTATATATATATTTCTAAAACATTATTTCCGGTATACACGGAATCATTAAACCCCGTTTATCAAATCCTTTGATTACTTTAAACCTTTTTTAAAACAGGGAATAATTCGAAATCATTTCATTTTTCACTTAGGAAATTGTTTTCAAATCATTTCTTTTAAATTTTAACATAAATTACTTAATTCAAAACTCAAAATTTTGATTGGTTTAAAACCATGTTATCTAGGATGTTAATCCAAAACCAGTAAATATTAAGTGAGCAGAATCTATAGAAATCATCTAATTCTACTCAATATCAATTCCTGTATTCAACAAGTACTATAAGCGGAATAACAGTGAAATCTCCTTTTAAATTCCTTGAATAGTACGAGTTCCCTCTTCGGGCTTTAACATCGAGTACAAGAAGATTATCCCCATAAAATACAAGTTATTTATATTTGGAAAATCATATCCTTTATACTTTGCAAAGTTTTGATCTGAGTAAATCAAATTTACTATCCCATCTGTTGGGCCAGTCTGGATAGCCAGGGAGAGCTGAAAACTGGTTTTCCAAACTCAAGCCTAGACACTATCTCTCTGTTACCCATAAGGCGGTCAAATAATTTGATCGACTCTAAATCATTTAATATATAACCATTCCATAAATCTTTCAAATAACCTTTAAAATACTTTATTAATCATTTGAAAACACTTACAAAAGATTTGGAAAAGAATGGTTGCATTTAAAACTATATTTCAAAAGTTATAGATTAGTGCTGCGGAAAATGCTTTTTAAGCTATATTGATCAAAACGACTTTTTATCATTTGGAAATTCATTTTTATAACTCAAATCACTTTTAAAACACTTTAAAAGATTTTTAGAATTCATTTCATTTTTTAAATAATTATAAAATATCATTTAAAAAAATCCTTCTATGGATTTCGAACTATAAAACCGCGTTTTTTCCAAAAACTTATTTTACTCACATTTCAAAATCTACTATTCGAAATATCGATTTTCTTTCTTTGTTTGAAAACTATGGATATAATAGTTCGGAAAATTCTTATCTTGAAGAATTTCGAGCTAAATTCCATTCTATATACTTGTTTGATTTTTATGACGCGAAATCGCGAACTATCGTTACGCGATGCGCCTATTTTGACTAAATTTTCAATTACCTTTCAAACTTCACCAAAGCACTTTCATATGTTTATAAAACATTTCAAACTCATTTTTAAACCATTTTAAAGTGGTTTAACATTCCATATACACCAATTCATTAAATAGAGAAAAGTGATTTCCTTTTTGCTTACCGATGTGTATTTCCATGACTTGCACATATATTTAACAATCATATTAAACAATCATCATCAACAATCATATTAAACAATCATCATCAACAATCATATTAAACAATCATCATCAACAATCATAATCAAACATATATAACATCCAACAGTGTATAATACTATAATTTATGAGTTTCTCACCTTCATTTTTCCAACGGGCTAGTCTAAAATCGGCTATAGCTTCGCTACGATGACTTTAAACTCTACGGAACCGAACTTTTTGACCTTGAATGGGCTTGACCCACCCTACAATGCTCACGGCATTGATGGTGTAAGGAGGAAGGCTCGACCAAAGGAAGAAAGATGATGGCCGTGAGTTTAGGAAGAGGAATGGAGGAGATTTGTCTTCGTTTGAAGTGGATTTGATAACTTATATGTATTATACGATTTTAATTTTCTTTTGCTAAATATTTCATCATTATTTTGTTAAGCATAAAAGCCATGAAAAGAAGCTTGAAGTGGAGAAGAAGATGATAAGAATATGGTGAAAAAATATGAGAAAGTGGATAGGTATTTATTCAAGAAAATTTGAAAAATATCTAATGGCAAAATTACCATTTTGCCCTTGACCCACACCCCTCCTACACATGCATGGCAGACCCCCCTAGGCTAGAGATGGTGTTGTTGATGAGGGTGTGATGATGGTATTGAAAAGGTGAGTTGATGTTTGCTTTTTGGTTGCTTAAGTGTTTAGTCTTAGGAAATTATTTAATTATTTTGTTCTATGTATATATTTAAGTGTTCATGTACATATATATATATATATGTTAGTGTGCATATGACATGTATATACATGTACAAGTATGTGCATAAGAGGATAACAACATTTGAACAACTTTTGTTCGTTAAATCGTTGAAAACCGGGAAACCGATTATCGGTCACATTTTCACCTATCAATTTATATACATATATTTGTAAACAAAATTTGAAAATAAATTTCTTGTCATTTTAAATGAATTAAAATGATCACATTTGAATTATAAAACGATATAAATTAATATTATTTGATAAGACAAAGAAAGAGAATGGATAAGAAAGAAAAGTGGATCTGGATCCTAACTTATCTCTCCATTCTCTCCTCTATATAAGCATCATTACCCTCACTCATTTACGACCTTTTGAGCCTCCATCATCATTTAATTTTGGCTGAAATTATACTCCACCTCTTCTTCCATTTGGAAATCTCAAACCAAATAAAATAGTTGATATTCGATAGTTGGTGATCATCGGTTCAGAAGTTAACACCTTATTGGATTGGAAACCAACTCTAGGAGTTGATCTTATCATTTCAAAGTGTACTAATAGGCTTTGGAGATTAGGAAATTTTCTGATATACAATCATATAATAATATTTAGATATTTTATATATTATTTTATTAGTTAGGTGACGATTCTATTATATCCATATATCGTCACATTCAAAATGGTTGTTTGTTTATATACTTGTATATAATTAATTTTTTATGTACATGCCTTCGAAAATCATGGCACAAAATTTAAAAAAAAATTGGTTTTTTATTTAAATTAATTAATATATATTATTTAATTATACTAGCTTCATAATTTAAATTAATTTTGATAGTATACAAAATATAGTTTTAAAATTTTATACAACTAATTTCATACCTAATGGACTTTAAACATAATTAAATAATTTTAAATATATATTTGTTATTTATATATTATTTAAATCAGTTAATTCTATAATTAAATAATATATATACATATTATATAAAATATGCTTTAAATTTTATAAAATTAGATCTACATCTAATAACACTTTTAGAAAAAATTAATAATTATATATATATATATATATAATTTAAATATTTAAATCATAGCCAAAAATTAATAATTGATATTAAAATCAATTTTAATTATAAAGTATATAAATAAAATATTAAAATATCCTCAAAATTTTGCTGAAATATTTAAATTTGAAATTCTCTTTTGAAAATATTTTTTTTATTAATTTTTATTAATTTAAGCACAAATATATATATATATAATTTAAAAAACCCAACTTTGTCGTGAGCATTATAATAGGCATATATTTATTTAACATACATTATATATATTTCATTTAAGTATACTTATATATATATTTATTTATTTAAGTATACTTATATATATTTATTATTAAATTATTCATAAGGTTGTATATATATTATATATATATGTTTTTCTAAAAACTATGTGATCTTTATTTCCAATTTTCAGTAAAATAAATAAGTATAATTTTAATATAATTTTAAATAATTTCAAATATATATATATATATGTATATATATATATATGTATATATATATATGTATATATACATATATTACAAATTTTATATACATATGTTTATTTATGTATTTATAAATAATTTCAAAATAATATGTATGTATGTGTGTGTGTGTGTATGTGCAATATTTTGAATATAAAAACTAAAGTATATAAACATACATTTTGACGATATATCTGTATACAAAATGAGTTAACATGTCTGTTGCGGTGCAAATCCCAGCACTTATACATGGGCATGTTATACCTTGCACGGATTGTTATGTGACATATGCATACACACATATACATGTGTATATGATACACATGTATATATATATAATATAATATTTATTACATATAATAAAACAATATTATAAATTTAAATAAAATAAAGATTTTATTTAAAATAAATTTGGAAATGTTCTAAATATTTTAGACATCAAAGGCCCAATAAAGATCCAATATGGTAAAAAAATTGAAATTCACTCATTTCTTCCACTATGGGCTGACCCAGTTGTAACAATGGTATAAGAGCCCAATAGCCTATACGGTTTAAATTAGTCATGTTAAGGTTAACTAATTAAGCTTCCAGCCCAGGTAGCAGGGTGTCAAGAAAGGTAGTATCGAAGGATTGGGTTTGGGTAATGAAATACTCTACTTGTAACGACCCGGTTTTTCAGTCGTCTGAATTTAGAATATTTAATTGAATTTAAATATCGAAAAATGAATATTATAAGTTAAATCAGTTTATTAATTGAATTTTGAATCTAATGTGAATAAAAATGATTTTTAACGTTGTTTTAAATGCTATTTGAATTTGAATGGAGTTAGTGAAGTTTTAAAAATTGAATTAAAGGCGATTTGGTAAAAAATGGAAATTTTAATATTTATTTAACGCGTAAAAATAGTTATTTTTGACGCTGCCTCGGATTTCGACGAAACCAGTTTCATCGAATCTGTAATGTTATATTATTATAGGATTCCAAATTTCGTGTCAATCGGACTTACGTTTGGTCGTGCGAAGCTGAAACGCATAGAAATTTATTTAAGTAATTTTAATTAAAATAATTCGATTCGAAAACCTATTTTCCAAATACGATGGAATTGGCTCCCGATACATATTCCATTGTGTTCAGAATAGGGGTAAAACATTATAAATGCCAAGCAGCACGCTTCGTTTGGAGTTCGAAAAATATTTGGATGAATAGTGTCACGAAATCTGCTATAAAAGGACCTCAAAACATGCTCACTTGAAACCCTAACCCTAATTTCAAGAACGCAGTGCCACCTTCATTTTAATGGCCAGAATCTTCCGATCTTTCTCCTCTAATGTCTCCAAATCCATACGTTTTTAAGCTTCGATTCCTAGAAGAAAATTGTAGAGCTTGAAGAGACGAACATATCCAACGGTGGTGATCATCTAATTCGTCGCGTGGAGGCCAGAATCAAGCCACAAAGGGCCGACATTCGTGCGTGATTTTCGAGGCATGGGGAGGGACGAGCTCGACGAGGCATAGGGCGGTGGAGATACAGAGTTAGGCGCTTCGTTTGGCATCCTCTGATCAACATCTGGTCGTTGTTTGGAGGAGCGAAATCGAGTGGAAACGCACGTGAATGGGTTTGCTGTCGAGCTTGGGTTACGTGCGTGAGAGAAGATAATTAGGAGGTGATTAGTTTAAGGTTAATGACTTTTATTAGTTTAATCATTAATTATATTATTTAAAATCAAATGTTTAAAAGTCCATAACTCTTACATACGAGGTCGGATTCGCACGAAACGAATTACGTTGGATTTGTATTGTCGAGCGTTTCATTTTAGAACTGGTTTGGATGGATTTAGAGCTGTAGAATATTTTGGTTAAAATTAAATGCTTGTTTAATTTTAATCGAAACAAAATGCTACAACGATGACTGCAACCAAAGTGAGTAAAACTCACTCTTTCTGACCCGCTTATATTTTTATATAAGTGGGAACATTTTTATTATGTTGTTTTACTAACTGTTGGATATTATATATATGTATATATATTGGATGTTTGGATGTTATGCTATAATAGTTAGTAGTTGGATATATTCCTGCCTATTGGAGCAGATGAGACCCTATACATTCCCGTGTATGAGCGGATGACCCTTTGTACATGTGTCTGCCTCGAAGCAGACATTGTACATATTTTCTCATATGTATATTTCTTGCAGGCGATAAGTTGGAGGGATCCAATAGGATTCCTTACTATGGTTGATATTTATTTACACACATTGTTATATATGTTGTATTATGTGATATTTGATGTGATGGATGCCATGATTGCTATTATTAATGTGAATCTCCTTATTTAGTATTTTTGCAACATTGGGCCATATTTTTGGAATTTAAAATATAGAAATGATGATTTCAATTTAAAAAGGATTTCATACTGATTTTGAAAATATATATATTTTAAGAATTTTTGAATGATTAAAGAAATGGATTTATTTTAAATAAAAAGTTATAATTTTTATGTTATAAAAATTATGTTTTTTGTGAAATATACTTAAATATGATTTTTTGGAATATGAAGTTACTATTTTGTAAAATAAGTTAAATTGAGAATTTTGAACTTTTTATAAATGGTTTATATATAAGATTTATAAAATTGATATTTTATAAATAAAAGTAATGGAATTATAAACGAGTTTTATAAGTGTTAAAATGAAGTTACAAATGAATTTGTAAATAAAGAGATTTAATGAAATGAATTTTATAAATGGTGTTTTATAAATATTAGGAATAGATTTGTAACCAAATTTGTATATGCATTTGTAATTAAAATTTAGAAATGAATTTATAACAGACTTTACAAATAATGAGATTTCAAAAGAATGAATTTGTAAATAAAGAGATTTATAAATAAATAAACTTATAATGCGATTTTGACATATAAATGAGATAAATGGGAAATTGGTTAATAAAGGAATTTTATAAATGGAATTTTTTATAAAATAGAAATGTGAATTATAAACACTGTTTTATAAATGTGAAATCAATTTAATTTGATAAGCTAAATATGGATTTTTATAAAAGGAAATATATTCACGTGTTTAAAGAGAATAATTCTTTAAACGAATGTTTTGGAAAGTGATATTATAAAATGGAGTTTAAATAGTTTGAAAATAAAATAAATTATGAATTCACTTATTATTAAAATAAGTATATGAAAATGTTTTCCAAATATCCAATAAGTGAAATGGTTTTGAATATTATCTTTTTAAAGATGTTTTGAAGTGAATAATTGGAAAGTGATTTGATTTATAAACGATTAATAAAATCAAGCCCATTGACTACTTATGTGATAGATTTTGTTTGTTTCTTTGATAGTTAAATAACCGACTATCAAATTTGGCCATTTTAGTTTCTCAACTTGATGTAGAAACTAATTAGTTGTACACTTAGTACGTAACTGACTGGGTAGGCTTGATTATTGTTTGCGTTGAGAATGTTCATTCGTGTAGTGCGGAGTGATTACTCCAGTATATCGAGCTTCCTTCTTGGCCGAAGGATAGCAAATTGAAAGTTGGAGACGTGATAAGTCTATGAGACTTGGTTTCTGTGTGAGGTTGAGAGATGCTTTTGCGTTGTTGGTGCGAAGAGACCGGGATCAGATTTATCTGAAAACCACTTCGCACCAATATAAATGCGACGATTGTGCAAGTTGGTCGATGATATTGATATTTAGGATTTTCATAGTGAAGGACTGCTTGTTGACCATTTGGGGTTAAAATCCCAACATACATATAGTAGCAGTAGTCTCTTCGTTATGAAATATCCATTGCAAGGGCTGTCGCTAGTAATCCTATAGGATGTGGTAGGAGAGTACCTACGGTTTATCCTATTCCCGGACAACTTGTATGGACGAGTGTCTGACATTGCATTTCTTAGATTACGTACATTGGTTTTTACAAACGTACATCATATGGTGGTGGAGAAGACAACTTCTTTTAGCTTAACACCCTCCTTGAGACATACAAGCTCAATAGTTGTATTTTTGTGGAAGGCAATTAGTAGTCAACGGGAATGGCAATGTGGCATTCAAAGATGATGATGATGTGATATGTGAAAGGTAATCGATACCTCTTTTGGCCTGACTCCGTGGAAAATGACTGAAACAGGGATAGAAGCAGCAAGGCTAAGTGAGTCGCTCCCATCAGGAGATGTCATCACTCTTCTAAATATATCTTCACACTATGACGCCGTGTATTTGATTATTGTTGATGTATGCTTGTGGCCACGGATTTTGGTTGGTAACGACCAGAGTGATGACATATTCGGTACTATTTAGGAATGGGTAGGCTGGTCTTGTGTTGGTTTAGGCACTGAGTATCTCGACCCTAGGTACATCCCTTTAAAGGTGTACCGAGTTTCGAAAAGGGTAGTCCCTTCACTTAGTCATTTGTATGGAATCCAAAATCCACTACGTGCCTGCCATTTTGTTTGTAGAGCCTAGTATTGCCGGAATTTAATAATGTAACAATTTCAGATATGTTGATTATTATTTGTATAATAGACACTATTATAATATAACATGATTTGATATGAAATGGTTTGGTTATCGTAAGGGAAAAACCCATCTGTGTTTATGTGTGGACGTGGTCTTACGAGATACCTTTTGTTTTGACAAAGGAAAAGTTTTGATAACTATATAAATTTAGTTGAGATGTGTTTTTCTCACGCTGGTTTACCAGACTAATCCGGGCGTTCTTCCCTTTCAATGCTCGGGTCAGACCGAGTATATTTACAGGTTCAGATTTGGTGCTTTTGGAGCTTTAGCAGGCGAGCTGGAGATCTTCATGTCGTATACACGTATCTGTTTATTTTTCCACTGCTTTTCATTGTTGTTGTTGTAAATTATCAACATTTGTGAGGACAGGTATTATAGCTGTCCAAGCTGATGATTACTCATTATGTACTCTGAACTCTGATATTGATTTATGTATATTACAGTTTCTCTTTGTAAAGATTATTGATCTATATTATATGTTATTCCGCCGTGATGTGAGATTCTGTATTGTTTTGGTTCCGCTTCTCTCTCTTCTTCTTCTCTTCTCTTCTTTTTTCTTCTCTCTTTCTTCTCACCCTCTCTTTTCTTTCTCATGATTATCTATAATTCTGTTCACTCTGGGTCGACATATGTGGTTTATTGTCGGTTCAGAGGGTATGGATTTGTGGGTTTTCACAGGTGGTATCAGAGCTTAGGTTTAGTATATTCCTAGGGTTCAGTACAGATAGGGTCAGTAGCACCCTAGATTGAGTTTGAGTGTGTGTGTATGTGTGTGTGTGTATGAGCGTGTATTTGTTAGTTATATAAAAATATTTTATATTGTGTTGATTGATCTGTTGAGTGTTTTATAAATGGGATAGTTTGGCACAGGTCCCTAATAAGTTTCAAAATACAAAAAAACCCCAGTAAAAAAAGTTTGTAAATTAGATCCCTAGAATTAAGTTACCGAATAAGGCATACACTTATGCAATTATTCAGTGAATAATTGCAGACATTTATGCAATTATATCAAAAAATTGTAGATATTTCCACAATTATTTACTGAAAATTTTTGGAAATAAAAAATTGCGGAAATTTCTACGATTTTTTCAAAAATTTGCGGAAAATTCCGCAATTATTCACCAAAAAAATTGCAGAAATTTCCGCAATTATTCACCGAAAAAATTGCATAAATTTATGCAACTTTTGGATATAATTGCATAAATTTCTGCAATTATTCAGTGAATAATTGCATAATTATATGCAATTACTTAGAAAATTAATTCTAGGGACCTAATTTACATACTTTTGTTACTGGGGTTTTTGTGTATTTTGAAACTTATCAGGGACCTGAGCCTAATATTCACTTTATAAATTCTGGTCGGCATGTGGGACGCCACTATATCGATAGGGATTTCTAAACTCTTAAACAAGGTAAACCGACATAATATTATTTTTATTGGGTAAATGAAATAATTTTACCTCGATTATATTTTATATATAATTATATACTTATTGTTGGTTGTTAATGAATGGTAATATTTAATTATTATCATTTGTTATTTGTTATGTTTAATAAAAAGTTGTTATTATTATAAATCTAAATAAGATAAATAATTTGGAATGAATCTTATATAAGTGAAGTAAAATAGTGGAATTATATAAGTAAAAATTTACAAATGTGATTTATAAATATAAAATGGAATTTTAAAAGAATATAAAGCACTGAATTCACTACCGTTGCTAGAAAATAATAAGGGTAATGACTGCATCATCATCAGTATCATTTTCGAGTTTTTGGGTGATGGATTTGGTACCATTAGTAAATTGAAAATTTAAGTTTTGTTGTGATAAACAAATTTGAATTTAAAATCCAAGTTTGAAATTGATAAATATAAGTGAAATGAGTTTGAACTTATAATATGAAATAAAAATTTAACTTTAGTATAAATAAATTTGAGTTAGCATAATAAAATATATGGATTTGAAATTGAAATATGATGAATATGAATATAAACCTAAGTTGTAAAGTGATTATATAACCATGAATTGAAATTTTAGAATGTGAGTAAACTTAAGTAAATATTCATGAATTTTAAGAAAATAAGTTGTATAACTTATAAAATTGAGAATATTAAGTTAAAACAAAGTTTCTATTTGTTGAATGTTACGAAAGCTAATTTAAATTTGAATTATGAATTTAATTGAACTAATGGAATGAGTTAGTAAACGGAATATGATTGGAAATGTTGTTGTTAGAATTTAATAAACTTAAGTTGTGGATTAATAATAAACATTAGAAATGTTGTATTGAATAATTGTAACAAGACTTAAGTAATTGATTTATGAAACAAATCGTAAGTGTTATTACTATTAAAAGAAGTATACTAAGTAATGAATAAATTCTGAATAAAAATAAATGTGAATGGAATAGAATGTTGTTAAACATAAATTGAATTTAAAGCTAATGTAAACTAGTTGCATATGAATGAATTGAAAGCAAATTAATTAAAATGTTAATAAGAAGGAAAGTTAATAAATTCAAAGTTAACATTGAATATGCAAATTAAAATGGTTATGAACAAATTGAATGTTAGTAAATTGAATGTAAATTAGTGAATGTAAACTAATTGAATATGAATAAATGGATGTTAGTAAAATCCAGTATTAATGAATCGAATGTGAATAAATTGAAAAACCAATTCAATGAATATTAATGAGAAATGAATGTATATTGATTTGGTTATATTGGATGGATGTTAGTTATTGATGGTTTCTTTGTTTGCATGTGTTTTCTTTGCATATATTGTTGTATAATTATGTTATATATTGTGATTTATTTCCATATATATGTTTCTCATTTGTTTGTTGAGTGTATTGTAGGTGCGGACGGCTTCGCTTTGCATTTGGAGCTCACTTTCGCGTTATATTAGCCGTATATGCTTTAAATATATATAAGGTACATATCTCGGATTACATATCGTACTTTTATATTTTTTCTCTACGGGATGCCTCATCCTCGAAGATGAGATGTATATTTGTGATATATATATATATATATATATATATTGTGATTTTACTACAATCGAACTGCGCAAAGGAGACTCCGGCGAATTTTTTGAAAATTTAAGGTGTTAGAGATTTTTTGAGAAATTTGGAAAATTTTTTATAACTAAAGTTTTGATTTTTGAGTTATAAATTTAAATTATATTAGTTGATTTTTGAAGTGGTATTATTTAATAACTATGAATGAATTTGGAAACTTAGAAAAGTTTTTATTAAAAAGTTGCAACTAAATGGTTTTGGAAAAGTTAAACACTTAAAAGAATTTGATAATCTATTTCAACTAGAGTTGTTTTGAAAGTTAATGGAGTTGCAGCATCTTTCTTACTTAGTAATTTAGGGGATGATTAAGGGGGGAGAATGTAACGACCCAGTTTTTCAATCGTCTGAATTTAGAATATTTAATTGAATTTAAATATTGAAAAATGAATATCATAAGTTAAATCAATTAATTGAACTTGGAATCTAATGTGAATAAAAATGATTTGTAACATTATTTTAAATGCTATTTGAATTTGAATGGAGTTAGTGAAGTTTTAAAAATTGAATAAAAGGCAATTTGGATGAAATTGGAAATTTTAATATTTAATTAACGCGTAAAAATAGTCATTTTTGACACTATCTTGGATTTCGATGAAACCAGTTTAATTGGATTCGTAATGTTATATTATTATAGGATTCCAAATTTTATGTTAATCAGACTTACAGTTTGGTCGTGCGAAGCTGAAACGCATAGAAATTTATTTAAGTAATTTTAATTAAAATAATTCGATTCAAAAACCTATTTTCCAAATACGATGGAATTGGCTCCTAATACATATTCCATTGTGTTCGAAATAGGGATAAAACATTATAAATGCTAGGCGGCATGCTTCGTTTGGAGTTCGAAAATTTTTTGGATGAATAATGTCACGAAATTTGCTATAAAAGGACCTCAAAAACTTGCTCACTTGAAACCCTAACCCTAATTTCAAGAACACAGCCGCCACCTTCATTTTAGTGGCCAGAATCTTCCGAACTTTCTCCTCTAATATCTCCAAATCCATATGTTTTTAAGTTTCGATTCCTAAATGAAAATTGTAGAGCTTGGAGAGACGAACGTATCCAACGGTGGCGATCATCTAATTCATCATGTGGAGGCCAGAATCAAGCCACAGAGGGCCAACGTTTGTGCGTGATTTTCGAGGCACGGGGAGGGCCAAGCTCGATGAAGCTCAGAGCGGTGGAGGAGCAGAGCTAGGCGCTTCGTTTGGCATCCTCTGATCAACTTCCGGTCGTCGTTTGAAGGAGCAGCAACGAGTGGAAACACACGTGAATGGGTTCGATGTCGAGCCTAGGTTACGTGCGTGAGGGAAGATAATTAGGAGGTGATTAATTTAAAGTTAATGATTGTAATTAGTTTAATTGTTAATTATATTATTTTAAATCAAATGTTTAAAAATCCATAACTCTTACATACGAGGTCGGGTTCGCACGAAACGAATTGTGTTGTATTCGTATTGTCGAGTGCTTCATTTTAGAGTTGGTTTAGATGGATTAGGAGCTGTTGAAAATTTTGGTTAAAATTAAACGCTCATTTAATTTTAATCGAAATAAAACACTACAACAATGACTACAACCTAAGTGAGTAAAACTCACTCTTTCTGACCCGCTTATATTTTTATATAAGTGGGAATATTTTTATTATGTTGTTTTGATGACCGTTGGATGTTATATATATATATATATATATATATATATATATTGGATGTTTGGATGTTATGCTATAGTAGTTAGTACTTGGATATATTCCTGCCTATTGGAGCAGATGAGACCCTATACGTTCTCATATATGAGGGGATGACCCTTTGTATGCACGTCTACCTCGAAGCAGACATTGTACATATTTTCTCATATTTATATTTGTTGCAGGTGACAGGTTGGAGGGATCCAACAAGGTTCCTCACTATGGTTGATATTTATTTACACATATTGTTATATATGTTGTATTATGTGATTTGATGTGATGGATGCCATGATTGCTATTATTGATGTGATTCCCCTTATTTAGTACTTTTGCAGCATTGTGCCGTATTTTTGGAATTTATAATATAGAAATGATGATTTCAATTTAAAAAGGATTTCAAAGTGATTTTGAAAATATATATGTTTTAAGAATTTTTGAATGATTAAAGAAATGGATTTATTTTAAATAAATAAAAAGTTATAATTTTTATGTTATAAAAGTTATGTTTTTTTGTGAAATATACTTAAATACGATTTAAATTGAGAATTTTGAACTTATTATAAAAGGTTTATATATAAGATTTATAAAATTGATATTTTATAAATAAAAGTACTAAAATTATAAACGAGTTTTATAAGTGTTAAAATGAAGTTATAAATGAATTTGTAAATAAAGAGATTTAATGAAATAAATTTTATAAACGGTGTTTTATAAATATTAGGAATGGATTTGTAATTAAAATTTAGAAATGAATTTATAACAGACTTTATAAATAATGAGATTACAAAAGAATGAATTTGTAAATAAAGAGATTTATAAATAAATAAACTTATGATGCGATTTTCACATATAAATGAGATAAACAGAAAATTGGTTAATAAAGGAATTTTATAAATGGAAGTTTTTATAAAATAGAAATGTGAATTATAAACACTGTTTTATAAATGTGAAATCAATTTAATTTGATAAGATAAATATGGATTTTTATAAAAGGAAATATATTCACGTTTTAAAAGAGAATAATTCCCTAAATGAATGTTTTGGAAAGTGATATTATAAAATGGAGTTTAAATAGTTTGAAAATAAAATAAATTGTGAATTCACTTATTATTACAATAAGTTTATGAAAATGTTTTCCAAATATCCAATAAGTGAAATGGTTTTGAATATTATCTTTTTAAAGATGTTTTGAAGTGAATAATTGGAAAGTGATTTGATTTATAAACAATTAATAAAATCAAGCCCAGTGACTACTTATGTGCTAGATTTTGTTTGTTGCTTTGATAGTTAAATAACCGACTATCAAATTTAGCCATTTTAGTTTCTCAACTTGATATAGAAACCAATAAGTCATACACTTAGTATGTAACTGATTGTGTAGGCTTGATTATCGTTTGTTTCGAGAATGTTGATTCGTGTAGTGCGGAGTGATTACTCCAATCTATCGAGCTTCCTTCTTGGTCGAAAGATAGCAAGTTGAAAGTTGGAGACATGATAAGTCTATGAGACTTGGTTTCTGTGTGAGGTTGAGAAACGCTTTTGCATTGTTGGTAAGAAGAGACCGGGATCAGATTTGTTTGAAAACCACTTCGCACCAATGTATATGCAACGATTCTGCAGGTTGGTCGATGATATTGATATTTAGGATTTTCATAGTGAAGGACTGTTTGTTGATCATTTGGGGTTAAAATCCCAATATACATATAGTAGCAGTAGTCTCTTCGTTATGAAATATCCACTGCAAGGGCTGTCGCTACTAATCCTATAGGATGTGGTAGGAGAGGACCTTCGGTTTGTCCTATTCCAGGACAACTTGTATGGACAAGTGTCTGACATTTCATTTCTAAGATTACATACATTGGTTTTTACAAACGTACATCATATGGTGGCGGAGAAGGCAACTTCTTTTAGCTTAACACCCTCTTTGAGACATACGAGCTCATGGGTTGTATTTTTGTGGAAGACAATTAGTAGTCAACGGGAACGACAATGTGGCATTCAAAGATGATGATGATGTGATATGTGAAAGGTAATCGATACCACTTTTGGCCTCACTCCCCGAAAAATGACTGAAACAGGGATAGAAGCAGCAGGGCTAAGTAGGTCGCTGTAACGACCCGTAATTTTTAACGATTTTTATAACGTAATTAACTGAATTTTTCTTGAAATAAAACAATTAAATTTAATAATGAAATTTGATATTTGTATGCGTCTATTTAAATATAGCAAATGACAAATTTTTATTAGAAAATATGAAAGTTAGTTCGGTTGTGTAATTTTCAATTTCAATTTAAAATCAGTTCAATTTGATGGGATTAAATATCTTCAAAACCTGAATATTTTTATATAATAAAAATGTAAATCATTTTCTGAGTGAGACGTCATGTTTCGTTTTGCCAAATTTGGACTACTATAGCCAGTATATCTTATTTTCGGCGAAATAGCAACATTTGGCAGCGAATATCGACTTTTAATAGGATGATCGTATCGTTCATATCTGTGTACCGTTATATTCGTCTCATCGTGCCGATCACCGCAGTATATTCATTCGTGCATTTCGGCGTCCGGTACGCGACGAAATCGACGGAACAATTTATCGTATCGGTTCCTTACTTGAGACTGTTTGATTTCCTTTGTCCATTCATTTACCCACCTGTTGAAAACTGACAGCTATCAGCTTTTATTATTCGCCAAAAATTTATATCTAACTTTTGCTATTCCCTAGATACTCCATATATTTGCTGTGTGGCCTTTCATCCTTTCTCTTTCCTTTTCTATCTTCAAATTCTGTTCTTCGAAAAATTTAATTTGTAATATATTAATACAAAGGCATTTATATTTGGGGAGCTATGCAGTCTGCACGTTCTTTTTCCATGAAACCTGCTCATCTTCCTCTGTTTATTGCTTTTGGGAAAAATTTATAAATTAATGAAAACATATACCTAAGTTTTATATAACAGTGAGCCACTTGTTTCATTTTATAATCTGGCTCCTACTTCTTTATCTCCCCTTCTATTCTGATCTATTCTTCGCCAATTGAAAAACAATTTAGTATAAAAGTTAAATTTACATTTCCACTCACCTGCTCGTCCCCTAGTTTCAAAATATAATATACAAACTTGTATGTATTCAATTTGAGCCTTTCCCACTTCCTATATCTCTTTGCCTACCCACGTCAGCCGCAAGTTGATCCGCCTCCTCACCCCATACCACGCTTACAAATAGCCACATCCATCTCTAGCCTTCCATAATCCTGCACCATGAACCCCGACAACCTCGACACCTCTGCCTCATGCTCCCATTCGCCACAGCCCGAACACGCACAACCGACCACCCCTGCTCCTCCGTGTAACCACAATGACCAACCACCCTTCCTCACAACTTCCCTTTGCCATTACCCATTAACACTGCCGAGCTTACCTCTCCATGCCGATCACAAAACTCCACCCATTCCCTACCCGAACATGCACACCCCTCCGCCTAGTCAACTCGACCAGATCCGCCAACAAGGAGCCGCCCACTTCTCCGTCACCGGACCCGCATCGCTCCACCGCGCAGCATGACGCAGCCTCACCTGTTAGGAACTAAGATGTGGGTTTTGATGACAACAACCTTTTTAACTTATCTTATTATAAAATATATACTAACACTATTGTCTAGATAGATATGTATATGCAGGAACTATGCAGGATATATATATATATATATGCAGGTATTGATTACTGAAAACTGATTAGTATAAAGACTCAAGACTCAAGATTCAGAATGGAGATATCAAGATTGAAGACTCTAGAGTATCAAGATCAAGATTTCAAGATAAGTGTCTAGTTTTTGTTAAAACTTCATAATAGCACGGAAATCTTCATTCCAAATTTCATTTGGGATAGAACCCATTTCTATCTTCTTAGTGGCTTACAACCCACGACAAGTAGTTTACAAACCTACGACAAGTGGCTTACAAACCCACGAACATCCTAGTTTTGTACAAGTTCTCGAGTCCTGATGTGATGAGATATTCTGTAGGAAGAAGCTTGCAAAACTACTTCAAAATGGTTTTTCAAAATGATTTTCAAAACTGATTTTCAAAATGTTTTAGCCTTAAAATTATCTTTTCAAATGACTTTCAAAAGGATGTTTTAGCCTTAAAATATTCTTTTTTTTTAAATAAACTCTTGTTTTAAACTTCGTTTGTTTTTAAAACTATCGTTTGATTTTTAAATATTATTTTATAATATATATATACTTGAGATTTAAAATCAAATTTATATATACATTCTAAAAATATATGTTTCTACTCTTCTTTAATTTAAAACATAGGAAAATTAGTTTATTTTACTCCAGAATCATTTTATCTTGTTTTCCTTTAAATACCATTTTCAAAACTAACTTTACACTGTTTTTAACTAAGGGATGTCGACATCATGGGATACCCCATGTCGACATGATGGTCGTTTAATTCAAAAGTTTCAATTTTCAAAAGAAGTGTCTATTCGTTTAAATCCCTACTGGTCTATAAATAGCCTTCACAAATGAATTTTTTAACTAATTATTTTCTTATTTTCTTCACTCCTTCTCCATAAATCCATATTCTAAAATTTTCATATTTTTAAGATCGTGCCGAAATTCTGCCGAATTCTCAAGTGAATCAAATTAGAATATCATTCTTGTTTCATTCTCTGCCTTCCCTCAAAAATCAAAGTGCTATTCACAGTTATAGGATCAATTTGTAATCAAAAGTTTATCGAGTCTCTCTATAAGGTGTGGTTGTGCCTCGAAATCAATTGGGTGATCTTGTGTCTCGTAAAACAAGAGAGTTTGCCCCGGACTCGAAGACAGGAGGGTACCTCAAGGCCTTTAGAAATTGAGGATTGTAATCTCGACATTGGTATAATAAAAATCTGTACGAGGTGTTTGCCTTGGTGCAGGAATGGACGTAGGGTAACTCCGAACCAGTATAAAATCCGGTGTGTTCTTTCCTTTTACTGATTTTTATTTACTTTTTGCATCTGTGTTTGATTCTGTGATTGTAATGTGATTAAGTTCTGCATTTTTTTGTGTCATAATTTTAATTTAGTCCATATAAGTCTTAGAATCCATTAAACACTATTCACCCCCCCTCTAGTGTTAAATTAGCCTTAAGATCCTTAATCCGCACTCCCTTTCATCACACACAGACCGAACTCCACTAGCCGTAGCATGGCCGCACCGCCCTCCGCTTCCTCCTCTGTGCTTCACCCCTGCCAGCGTGCCGAACACCACCACTGACCATAGCCACGCATGCAGCAGTTCCCCGACCATCAACCTGAACGCTGGCAGCCTTCTCTTTATTTATATATAGGTAATATATTTGTTTGTTATATATTGGTTTTAAAATTTAATAAAGTTGTTTTTGTATATATTAGTTTATATATGTTTGATCTGTTGGTTCTTGTAACAACCCGAGATTTTTTGAAAATTAATTATCGTCATTGGACGATTTATTTCTGCTGGATAATAACTGTTTGTTGTTGGAATTTTAAATCTGTTGAAATTCTTTTCATAAATTGTTAAGAATTATACGGGCTTTAAAATTTAATCTCGGCCTACGTTCCTCTTTTGTTGTGGGTGCCGTGATAATTATCAAATGGTATAACCCAGTTTCTTAATTCGTTTTAAACCCTAAAAACAAAAGAAAGGAACGAAAATGGTGGCTCTCTTTATTCACTTGCTCGAAAATTAGGGCTTTGAGATTTTTCTAATTGGCGTCCCTCGAGATGATTCATCGTTCCTTTGTGGTCAATCGATGGTCTCTGTTAATTACTTCGGCTGCTTCGATTTGGCGAATAAGGTGAGTGATTCTTGTCACTCACATCTAATTCAAGTTTTAGTGTTTTCTAACTTGTTCAAATTCGTGACTTTTGCTGCTTGATTTTACGATGTTGATGTTGTTCGACTTTTGACTTTTGACCGTGTTCGATTTTGTTTCTATGTTGATTTGAACTATGCCTTGTCTAGTTCAATTGATCTGCATTTCATGAATTTTGGCTCCACTTTCTGATTTCATGAATTTTGGCTTGCTTCAGCCTTGACACTGATTGTGTTTACCTCGATCATTTTGATTGACTGTTGTATCACTTGCACTGTCCAGTTTTTCAGTTGCTTATAAGTTGTATCTTTGGTGTACTTGGTTTATGATTCACTTGCATTCTTTAACCTGATGGTTATATGAGTATTGCATGACCATTCATGTTGAGTCTTGTTTCTTTACAGTTGGTATTCTTGAGCCTGCATTGTTGTGTAATTTCTTGATATTGTTGTTAGCTTTGAATCTTCTTTACGTTGCATAGCCTGTTCTTTGGTATTGAGCATTGGTATTTGCAGTCCTCACTGTAACCGTATGAGTATACTTGCCTTTGAGTTTTTCGCGGGGTTCAGTAGCTTGCATACTTCACCAGTTTATACCACTGTGTGGGTGCACTTATGTACTTTCTTTTGATGCATACATTAGTGCCTGTGTGCACTTACTTGACTGGTCAGTAACTTGACCTCTACACTTTGTTGGTTTTTGGATTAACTTGTGGCATGTGCAGTTCGTTTTGCACATTAATTTGTGTACAATTAGGTTTGCATATAAGTTTGGTCCATATTGCCTTGCTTCATCATTGATTGTGGCATGTGCATCACTTGTGTAAATTATTTAGTTTGTGTACAGTCTTCACTGTGACCTTTCAGTTGAGACTGTCTGTAGCTGTTTTGACCACTTGATTACATTCGGATTAGTTGTTCGAATACACTTGAGTTGAATCCAGTTTGTAGCTCGGAATTGACCTTGTTCTGAAATTGTGACATTTTTTATTGCACTTGAGTTGAATCAGGTATTTTGGGTTTGACCTTGTGTTTGATTGTGAATTTTCATTGTGCCTTCGTATGCACTTTGTCCATTTGATAGTTATTGGGTGGATACTGTGCTTGCCATTGCAGTTCCATCTGGTTCATTTTGATTTGAGTTGGCGCCATTTGCTTTTGATTCATTGCGCTTTTGTGTAATTCATGCTGTAGTGGCGAGGCAGTACACGCGTGCGTGTACTGCAGCCACACAGAAGTGATGTTTTAAATTGATGATTTCAATTACTTGAACTGTTTATTTTATTCAATTCAATATGTTTTGAATTGTATTTTGATTGGTTTAATTTGATGATTTTGTGTTGTCTAATTATCAATTTGATAATTAGATTATGAGTTTCTAATTATTTATTTAATGATTAGATTTTGTGGTTAATTGTGGTTTAGGCAATTTTGTGGTTTTCATATTATCTTCATTGATAACCTTTTTATTTATCATAGTTGCTGATTTGAAATTGCTGATTTGTTGTTTAACACTGTTACGTGTTATATCTACTGTTATCCGATTCTCATATTGAAGAGTTGGATATACGAGATTTCTGGGATTGTCGTCTATTTGATTATTTGAGTATTATTGCTTCTGTGCATTAATAACTGAGTTTGAATTAGACTGACCCGTGTATTATTTTCTTTTGAATTTAATACTCGGGTCAGACCGAGTTTTTACAGGTTGTAGATATCTTGCTTTGGGTTGCTGCTTGAGCTATGAAGTCTTTTCATATCTTTTGAAGTAGTCTTCATCATTTTGTTGTAGTCAGTGTATCTGATCTAGGTTGATATGTATTCATGTATATTAGTCGATAATGTACTTGTATATATAACTTCCAGAGTCGACAGTTGTAGTTGTATCATATGTATTTTGTCAAATGTATTGTAACTGACATCAGTTATATATATATATATATATATATATATATATATATATGAGACTTTTGTTATCTGTGTTTTGCATTTTTAGTATCTGTGTTATTATTATATATATTGTCCTAAACTATTATGAACCATCGTAGTTCGTTTTATACTGGAATTGGGTATGTCGATGGGAGTAAATAAATAAGAGACGAAAAACAAAAATATATACCACTCCTAACGAGGTAACCAATACTAGTGTAAGGCCCAACTACGGATGGCCGCTCCTATCCGGCCTTATTCTTCATAATAACAGACAGTGTTTCTTTTAATACTCTTTGTTATTGTGAGCATAGAGGTGGGGCGTCACAGTTGGTATCAGAGCTTGGGGTTTATGGACATAATATAAAACATAACTTAAATGGAACATGTGTTACAACTATTTGTTGATGTTTTATTGTGCTTTGAGTCAAAACTAAAGTTTTGAAATTATGATGAAATTTTTAAATATCTTTAATTAAAAAATAAAAGTGAAATTGAGTTATGATGATTTGATTGATTTGTGTTCTGTTTATCAGAGTGCGCAGCGGAAACAGTGAAACTGTCTTCGCTGAGTATGGCTGATAACCTTTTTGATTTAAAAATCAAATTATGAAATTGAAATAAATTTCATTTGTTGTTTACATAGCTGTGTTTATTTTGTTTCTTTGAAAATTTCGAATCCGATTTGAGGATTCGAAGCGATTGCAGTTATGTGATTTTTGTTGAGATTTTTGCTGTTTCGAATTATCTTCATTGAAGATACATTCGAATGATTTCTTTGTTCATTTTGTAGTATACGTGTAAATTTGAGTTGTACGTTACTATATTGATTTTACGTTGAATCGGTGTTTGGTTTAAACGTATTTTGTTGCCGTTATTTTTATAACGGGAATTTTACATCGGTGCTAAAATTTTGAAGCACGGTGTTTTATGACATTTTTGATGAATGAAAATTCACTGGTATTATATTTTGATGCGGATTATTTTGATGAGATTTTGACGTTTAAAAAGTGGAAAATAGGCATAAGGACAAACTTTGAAAAAAAATTAGGCTGAAGGACAACAAGTTTCGTTTTTAGGCTGAAGGACAAACTTTGAAAAAAATTAGGTTGAAGGACAATGCTAAATATAGTTAGCATTTTGTACGGTGTAAAACTGTATATAATGCTAGTTATAATAGCATTTTCTATACTGTAAAAACTGAATATAATGCTAGTTATAACTAGCATTGTCCTTCAGACTAATTTTCTTTCAAAGTTTGTCCTTCAGCCAAAATAGAAACTTGGTGTCTTTCAATCTAAATTTTTTCCAAAGTTTGTCCTTGTGACTAATTCCCTCGTTTAAAAATTACTGTCGCTTTGACTTCAGTAATCGTCAAATTTTAAAAGTGGATTTTCAAGCGGTTAGCCCGCAATGCTGATTTTGTGATCCATTTTTACGGTATTCTGAGAAGTGCAATTTCCTTTTCGAAATTGCTACTGATGTTATTGATGTTGCTGTTTTAATCACGTGTTCTGAAAAATTGTTTTAAAATTTTTACAGTTTACGCTTTCAAAAGAATGAGGAAGCGATTTAAACGGTTCAGCAAAATTGAGGACCATGAACCCTCACTTTTACTGTTTCGCTTAATTCCGGACTTGTCCATTTGAGTACGTAAAATGTTAATTATATAAAATACAAAAATTTTATAGTTTGCGCTTTCAAAAGAATGAGGAAGCGATTTAAACGATTCAGCAAAATCGAGGACTATGAACCCTTTCTTTTACTGATTCGCTTAATTCCGGACTTGTCCGTTTGAGAATGTAAAATGTATTTTTACAAAATACACAATTTTGCACTTTCAAGGAAACGATGAAGAGAATCAAACGATTTAGTAAAACACGTGGTATGGGACATGTGCGTTTGCTATTTCGGTTAATTCTGGACTCGTTAATTGAAACTTTTGCTGTTTGATGATTCTGGTGATTTTGTGTGCTTTCGAGCCACTCTGTTGGACCTTCGGGTCATTTGTTGGGCTTTCGTGCCACTCTGAGGACCTTCGGGTCAAATGCCAGTACTAGACCTTCGGGTCACTCTGTGGACCTTCGGGTCATCTGATGGGCGCCAAAATTTTATAGTACTTGGTAGGCTTCGGCCATTTGTTGATGCACGTGCGGCGTAGCTAAAACTCGCCATCTGATGGGATTGATCCAACCTTTTATGTTGACTTTCTAGAGTATCTTAATTGATTTCTAGATATTTTTTGTTTCTAATTATCTGCAGGTAATTAGATATTTGCTGATTTGAGTTCTAATTATCTTTTTTGGTAATTAGATATTTGCTGATTTGAGTTCTAATTATCTTTGTTGGTAATTAGATATTTGCTGATTTGAGTTCTAATTATCTTTGTTGGTAATTAGATATTTGTTGTTTCTTATTATTGCTTGTGATAATTAGATATTTGAGATTTGATTATCGTTTTTGATAATTAAATATTTGTTGATTTGAGAATCTGATTATCGTTTTTGATAATTAGATATTTGTTGTTTCTGATTATCGCTTGTGATAATTAGATATTTGAGATTTGATTATCGTTTTTGATAATTAAATATTTGTTGACTTGAGATTTGATTATCGTTTTTGATAATTAAATATTTGTTGACTTGAGATTTGATTATCGTTTTTGATAATTAAATATTTGTTGATTTAAGATTCTGATTATCGTTTTTGATAATTAGATATTTGTTGTTTCTGATTATCGCTTGTGATAATTAGATATTTGAGATTTGATTATAGTTTTTGATAATTAAATATTTGTTGACTTGAGATTTGGTTATCGTTTTTGATAATTAAATATTTGTTGATTTGAGATTCTGATTATCGTTTTTGATAATTAGATATTTGTTGTTTCTGATTATCGCTTGTGATAATTAGATATTTGAGATTTGATTATCGTTTTTGATAATTAAATATTTGTTGACTTGAAATTTGATTATCGTTTTTGATAATTAAATATTTGTTGATTTGAGATTCTGATTATCGTTTTTGATAATTAGATATTTGTTGTTTCTGATTATCGCTTGTGATAATTAGATACTTGAGATTTGATTATCGTTTTTGATAATTAAATATTTATTGATTTGAGATTCTGATTATCGTTTTTGATAATTAGATATTTGTTGTTTCTGATTATCGCTTGTGATAATTAGATATTTGAGATTTGATTATCGTTTTTGATAATTAAATATTTGTTGATTTGAGATTTGATTATCGTTTTTGATAATTAAATATTTGTTGATTTGAGATTTTCGATTATCTGATGTTTTCTGATTATCGTTTTGTTAATTAGATAATTGTGTTTTCTGGTTGTTATTTTTGATAATTGGATATTTGCTAATTTTGCTGATTTTGAGATTTTCTAGTCTCCAATTGATACTAGATTATGTTGATCATATTAAATTGCTATTTTCTATCTATCTCTGTTGATAGTTAGAGTTGCTGACTATGAAGTTTTGTGTTTTCTAGTTATTTGCTGGATAACTAGATATTTGCAGTTTTGCGATTTGTGATTTGTGTTTCCTAATTATCTTTGTTGATAATTAGATTTTGCTGTTTTCTAATTATCGTATCGATAATTAGATATTGTTGTTTTGTGATTTCTGTATTCTAATTATCTGATTGATAATTGAATATTGCTAAAAATTGCATTTATTCAGTTTTGTTGTTTTTCTGATTATCTATTTGATAGTTAGATTTTGTTGAAAATTTGTGAATTTCTTTTATGAAGTTAAAAGATTTCTTTGGCGTTTGTGTACTTGACCTTTGTTTTTCTAGCTTAACCAGTTTATGTTAGAAAAATAATTGTTATTGACGACCTTAATTATGAAAATTACGGGGACACAATTTTATAAGTAGGGGAGTCTGTAACAACCCGGGATTTTGTGAAAATTAATTATCGTCATTGGACGATTTATTTTTGCTGGATAATAGTTGTTTGTTGTTGGAATTTTTAAATCAGTTGAAATTCTTTTCATAAATTGTTAAGAATTATACGGGCTTTAAAATTTAATCTTGGCCTACGTTCCTCTTTTGTTGTGGGTGCCGTGACAATTATCAAATGTTATAACCCAGTTTCTTTATTCGTTTTAAACCCTAAAAACAAAAGAAAGGAACGAAAATGGCGGCTCTCTTTATTCACTTGCTCGAAAATTAGGGCTTCGAGATTTTTCGAATTGGCATCCCTCGAGATGATTCAGCGTTCCTTTGTGGTCAATCGATGGTCTCTGTTAATTACTTCGGCTGCTTCGATGTGGCGAATAAGGTGAGTGATTCTTGTCACTCACATCTAATTTAAGTTTTGGTGTTTTCTGACTTGTTCAAATTCGCGACTTTTGCTGCTTGATTTTACGATGTTGATGTTGTTCGACTTTTGACTTTTGACCGTGTTCGATTTTGTTTCTATGTTGATTTGAACTATGCCTTGTCTAGTTCAATTAATCTGCATTTTATGATTTTTGGCTCCACTCTCTAATTTCATGAATTTTGGCTTGCTTCAGCATTGACACTGATTGTGTTTACCTCGATCATTTTGATTGACTGTTGTATCACTTGCACTGTCCAGTTTTTCAGTTGCTTATAAGTTGTATCTTTGGTGTACTTGGTTTATGATTCACTTGCATGCTTTAACCTGATGGTTATATGAGTATCGCATGACCATTCATGTTGAGTCTTGTTTCTTTACAGTTGGTATTCTTGAGCCTGCATTGTTGTGTAATTTCTTGATATTGCTGTTAGCTTTGAATCTTCTTTACGTTGCATAGCCTGTTCTTTGGTATTGAGCATTGGTATTTGCAGTCCTCACTGCAACCGTATGAGTATACTTGCCTTTGAGTTTTTCGTGGGGTTCAGTAGCTTGCATACTTCACCAGTTTATACCACTGTGTGGGTGCACTTGTGTACTTTCTTTTGATGCATACATTAGTGCCTGTGTGCACTTACTTGACTGGTCAGTAACTTGACCTCTACACTTTGTTGGTTTTTGGATTAACTTGTGGCCTGTGCAGTTCGTTTTGCACATTAATTTGTGTACAATTGGGTTTGCATATAAGTTTGGTCCATATTGCCTTGCTTCATCATTGATTGTGGCATGTGCATCAGTTATGTAAATTATTTAGTTTGTGTACAGTCTTCACTGTGACCTTTCAGTTGAGACTGTCTGTAGCTGTTTTGACCACTTGATTACATTCGGATTAGTTGTTCGAATACACTTGAGTTGAATCCAGTTTGTAGCTCGGAATTGACCTTGTTCTGAAATTGTGACATTTTTTATTGCACTTGAGTTGAATCAGGTATTTTGGGTTTGACCTTGTGTTTGATTGTAAATTTTCATTGTGCCTTCGTATGCACTTTGTCCATTTGATAGTTATTGGGTGGATACTGTGCTTACCGTTGCAGTTCCATCTGGTTCATTTTGATTTGAGTTGGCGCCATTTGCTTTTGATTCATTGCGCTTTTGTGTAATTCATGTTGTAGTGGCGAGGCAGTACACGCGTGCGTGTACTGCAGCCACCTAGAAGTGATGTTTTAAATTGATGATTTCAATTACTTGAACTGTTTCTTTTATTCAATTCAATATGTTTTGAATTGTATTTTGATTGGTTTAATTTGATGATTTTGTGTTGTCTAATTATCAATTTGATAATTAGATTATGAGTTTCTAATTATTTATTTAATGATTAGATTTTTGTGGTTAATTGCGGTTTAGGCAATTCTGTGGTTTTCATATTATCTTCATTGATAACCTTTTTATTTATCATAGTTGCTGATTTGAAATTGCTGATTTGTTGTTTAACACTGTTACGTGTTATATCTACCGTTATCCGATTCTCATATTGAAGAGTTGGATATACGAGATTTCTGGGATTGTCGTCTATTTGATTATTTGAGTATTATTGCTTGTGTGCATTAATAACTGAGTTTGAATTAGACCGACCCGTGTATTATTTTCTTTTGAATTTAATACTTGGGTCAGACCGAGTTTTTACAGGTTGTAGATATCTTGCTTTGGGTTGCTGCTTGAGCTATGAAGTCTTTTCATATCTTTTGAAGTAGTCTTCGTCATTTTGTTGTAGTCAGTGTATCTGATCTAGGTTGATATGTATTCGTGTATATTAGTCGATAATGTACTTGTATATATAACTTCCAGAATCGACAGTTGTAGTTGTATCATATGTATTGTGTCAAATGTATTGTAACTGACATCAGTTATATATATATATATATATATATATATATATGAGACTTTTGTTATCTGTGTTCCGCATTTTTAGTATCTGTGTTATTATTGTATATATTGTCCTAAATTATTATGAACCATCGTAGTTCGTTTTATACTGGAATTGGGTATGTCGATGGGAGTAAATAAATAAGAGACGAAAAACAAAAATATATACCACTCCTAACGAGGTAACCAATACTAGTGTAAGGTCCAACTACGGATGGCCGCTCCTATCCAGCCTTATTCTTCGTAATAACAGACAGTATTTCTTTTAATACTCTTTGTTATTGTGAGCATAGAGGTGGGGCGTCACAGTTCTATTGTATATGTTATATTAGTTTATATATATATATATATATAATCTGTCGATTTATATATGTGTAAGTTATATAAGTCATATATAATCTGTTGAATATATATATATACATATATATATATATGTTTTGTAGCTTTGCATAAGTAGAAGCAATGTATTATACTTATGGTTATGTTAACATTTTGAAAATGAATGTATATATAAATATATATGTATATGTATATATATATATGTATATATATGTGTATATATATTATGTTTATGTTGTATTTTGTAATGTGTACATGTATCTATAATGTGTTTTGTAAACTATGGATCCTAATTGATTTTAAATATAATGTAAACTATGTTATGTTGTGTAAACTACGTTATGTTAATGATATTTAAATATTTATTTGTAGAATTTTTAAAAATACGGGCTTTATTAAATATTGATATATATATAAATTATATAGTTGTTTGTATATATCTATTTATCTCGTGCAAATATGTATATACTTTGTTTCATCGACCTCTAGTCCATCATAACTTACCTTCTCAATATCGAAATTATCACAGCAATTTTTAACTTGTCGCTGTCCAGCTAGTCGTATTTGTGTCTGTATCCGTGTGCAAGTCTATGTCATCTTCTTATTTCTCTAGCCTTGAAAGGTGAGCGATCACTCACGATTAAAATTCTTATATTTATTTAATTTGATTTCACTTGAAACGACAATTGAAATATGCCGTTAAATTTGGATTGTTAGTTATTAAATTTTTTTATATGATATGCCATTATTTGAAATTGTTTACCTATGACATATGACACTACAACTGTTGTATTATAATATTTAAATTTTTTCTGATGATATATGCCTGTTGTTGATATGTTTATCATATTTTTTCTCACTCTGCAAGTTCCCTGTTAGTTTAGAATTCCCTATGGGTTGAAATGATACATACCCGAATGATCTTATAGATTAGGGGAAAATCGTTATGGGTTGAAATGATAAACCCATGCGATTTTCATTTAATTTTAAATTTTGGGATTGCGGGTGGAAATGATATATATCCGTAAATATTTAATTTGCGGATTGAAATGATAAATATTCGTATCACTTGACCATATGATAGAAAATTATATACGGACACCGTTGGTCTATATTTTGAAAATGATTTCCAAAGTTTGAAAGGAGATATTTGGATTTTAAATGAATATTGATTTTTAAATTATAATATATAAGTGCTGTTTTTATATATGTATAAAATTTAGTTTTTTAAAAATAATATGTTTTGGAAATTTTAATTTATAAGTTAGTTTTGGAAAATAAAAATTTTAAGATTTTTCTTATAATTTTATTATTTTAAAAATATATAAAATTAATATTTAATATAAAAATAAATTTAATAATAAGATATAATTTAATAAAATTTAATTTAATTATTATATAACATGTTTAAGCATTTATTTAAATTTATATTTATAAAAAATATATTTTAATAATTTAATGTAATAAAGGCCGGGAAGATAAATTATTGTTGACTTGGAATTTAAATTGGTTAATAATTGAATTTAAATAAGAATTGATTTGAACTTATTGATTTTGAGATTTGAAAGGTATGATTGATAACTTGATGGATAAAAGGTGATTAAATAAATATTCTCAATTTTAAATAAAATTGAGACTGAGTATTTAATATTGATTTAAATTATAAATTGAGATTTTATGGTTATTAAAACGATTAAGTAAATATTTTCCAATTTGAATAAAATTAGAGTTAAATGTTGAAATCTAAATGAAACTTATACTGAGAATGTTTGAATATTTTAATTTTGAATCTTATTGGAATTGAAGAGATAGTTCAAACCCGAATTTGAAATCAAAAAAAAATTGAAATGGTTTATTGAGAATTTGAATTGAATCTTTAACCTTTTAAATTGAAAGTATTGAACTGAGATTGATTTAAATTGAATTTTGGAATTTAAGTTGATTTGAATCGATTTGTGGAATTGGATGAAACAATTCTAATTTGGAAACTATTTCAGTATAATCTCTTCAAATAAATATAAACTATTTTCAATTTACAACTATTTTAATATATAAATTATTTTAATATATAAACTATTTTGATTTATAACTATTTTATTATATATATTATTTTCAATATATAAATTGTTTAAGTTAGAATGGTTATGATTCCAAAAGTGTTATGATTTCAAAAGTGTTATGATTTTAAAAGTGTTATAATTTTGAAAGTGTTACGATTCTGGAAATGAATATTATTTGAAGTAAATAATGATATTGAATTGATATGATTTTGAAATGAATATGATATTTTGATATGAAGTATGAACTATTTGAAATGAAATGACCACGGTGTGAAATAAGCGTTTGGTTGTTAAAGAGACCAGGATTGGAAATTGTCATACTCTCTGCCAATACCGAAACCACTTTAACAACTGTGCACGTGGTGGAAATTCCAGAATGAAGTAGGATGGTTTGGCGATGATTCTGTATGAGGTATTAACATAGCCCTGACTCCCGTGAGTTAGCATGATGTGGCTAAAACAAGAGCCATGCCGGGCCAAGTGTGGTCATTCCTCCTATCGGACACATTTCTTCGATACCATTCTATTACTTTGTGATTTGATTGGGTGCATCTTTGATTTGGGAGTGTGTCTCGAGGTGGGCGGTAGTAGTTGCTATGCGTTACCACCAATCCGGATCCGCCAACGGTATATCTACCCTGGCATTGCCTCGCGTGCCTTGTCACATGCCCTATCGCGTCTTCTACGAGTTTGTTTTGTGTCGTACCTATGGATCTCTCCCTGATAGCCCACGTACGGGTGGAGTTTACAGTATCTTATAAACTACGACATTATATAAAATGTGTTAAGGGGGATATGGATAACCCTTAACGCTATTTTAATACTTTAATATAGACATATTATAATAGCGTATTGTACTACATAGTAGATAGTTCCACGGATCCTTAGAGAATGGGTATCCCAAACATCCTTTAAGTTACTTGTATTTTAGTTGACATTTCACTTGAGTTAAATTTACTGATATAAGAATGTTAATCCTGACTCGAGTGTTTTTTGTTTTGCTTTATGCTCGGGTCAGACTAAGTGTCATAGCATTTGAGACTCACCTTTGGAGATTGGAGCTTTATTTGAAGATCTATCTATTCAGCTTCTCAGTTGTTTCCATTCATTTATGTTCGGACTTGTCGGTTGCTTATGTATTAGAGATTCATTTGTATTTGAGATTCTATCGTACTTTGTTTTTAGACTCTGTTTTTATAGTAGCTTCATGAACTACTAGTTATCTATTCTGCTGCTTATTGTTGTAATATTCTGTGTTTGTGATTCTGTGATTGATTTATTTACTGTATATGCTAAGTTTTGCCAAATATAAATTAACAATCTGTTGTTTTGAGCAATTCAAGTCTAACACGTGCAGATGCGATTGGTTCGAAATGCCAGGTCGTTACAGTTGGTATCAGAGCTCTGGTTTAGACAAAACTTAACATATTGAGTAAAATTCAATTATAGAATCACCTTCGTTCGATCTTGAATTTCTTCCTCCCTGATTCGATTTTCTTTTGAATTTTGGAGCATTCTCTTCGTTTTGAAATCCATTCTTGTCCTTTCCTGTTCATGCTCCTCTTCATACCGGAGCATCCCAAAGCTTTATTTTTGTTGAAATCTGTAATAAATTGATCTCATTTTGCCACCCCAATTGTCAATTTCATTCGTATTTGTGACTAATCCCACTAGCGTTCCGCCAACCTTAGTATGATTAGTAAAGGGGTGAAACTCCTTTACAACAGCCGTCTATTCACCGGAAATTTCTATGTCCTCGGTTTTGGATGCTGTTATTTCTTGAATAACCCGAACTGTTTCTCTAGTAGACGACCCGGGAAATTCTCTTGAAATCGAATGTCGAATGACTTCGGTTATGCAGACAGTTCTACCTTTCATTTGATACTCAGCCTAATGACCTCAACTCCACCCCTATAATCAGGGATTATCCTAATGTTTTGGTGAAGTTACTTCTCTTCCCTTCAAGCGGGAAATTGAATTTCCACATCGATCTTATTCCTGAAATCTCAGTTGACCCGGTTAAGGTCGCCACGATAAAATAAGTCCATCCATTTCTTCTTTTGTAATCTTATCATCCTTTCGAGCTATCTTCGTTGTTAGAATTCTCTTTGATGCGGGTTCCTTTAAAAATTGAATCTCTAGAATCCATTCTGAAATCATCATGTGAGGGAGTGTATTTGTAATTAATATAAAAATATTTTATATTTTGTTGTTTGAGTTATTAAGTTTGATTTGGGGTTTCGATCGATTCGTCAGGCCAACGCTATCGATAGGAATTCCAAAACATTTGAACAGAGCGAACTGACACAATATTGTTTTCAAAATGGGTCATCGAAATAATTTTCTATATATATATATAAGTATAATTTTTTCTAAAGTGAGATAGTTATGAATTGGTTGTTAGAAATGATAATACTAGATTATCATTTATTGTTTTGTTAACATTCCTAAACCATTTACTATCCTTCTTCGTTATAAGAGGTTGAAATTTTATAAACATGATTTATAAATCTAATTTGCAAATGAAATGAATTTAAATTAAGGACTTGAGAATTTAAATTTCCGGTGTTTTCCAAAATTTGGTTTTCAAAGTTTTAAAAATATATTATTTGAAAGTAATTTAGAATAAATATTGTTTTCAAAGAATTTTAAATGAAGTAAGTCTGTACTCCTCGTTTATCGCTGGAAAATAATTTCGGTGATGACTGCGGCATCATCGACATTCATCTTTAAGTCTCAAAGTGGAGAGGCCACTTAGTAGCTTTGCTACACTTTTGTTTTGGGAAAAATGAATTTGATTTAAATTTATTGTGTATAATTTGATTTATAATATATATATATATATGTATGTATGTATGTATGTATGTATTTATTTCAAAATAGTTTGAAGTGAAACCGGAAATTTGAATCTTAAGTTTTAAGGAATGATTTCAATTATTGAGATAAAGTGAAATTTTTAAATAATTAGAGTATCTAAAATGGAAATGAAATTGAAACAACTTGAAACAATTAAACTAGGATAAAATTTATTTGTGTAATACTCAATTGCATTCTAAAACATATATATAACTTACCTGAAAAAAAAGAGTTAAAATGTTAGTGTGAATTTGTAATTGAAAGTTATACAAGAAAAACTGAAGTAATAAAGTGTTCAAACAAAAAATTTGCTTAATGGAAGTTGTAAAATTTAAAAGGTAAATTGGTATAGTGTTCAATTACATTTGAAACATTAACAAAACCTACCTAGGAAAAATAAATGAGTTAAATAAATAAATTTTGGAAGAAAATTTTTGTAAAAAATGTAAATAAATTGAAAGCAAATCAATTTCATGAAATATCTTGAATTGAAATCAACCGAATATGAATATATTGAATATTTATTGATTGAATAAAATGGATTGAAACAAAATTTATTGAATGTTAATCAATTTAAAACTAATGAAATTTATATGGTTTTGAATCAATTATTGTATCTAGTTTTATGTATTTCAAATCTATTTTTCCTTTCTGTTACTTCTATTCTCCTATCTCGTTCCTTTTCGGGGATGAAAAGTTTTAAGTGGGGAAAGTGTAACGACCCGTAATTTTTAACGATTTTTATAACATAATTAACTGAATTTTTCTTGAAAATAAAACAATTAAATTTGATATTTGGTATCCGTCTATTTAAATATAGCAAATGAAAAAAAATTATTAGAAAATATGAAAGTTAGTTCGGTTGTGTAATTTTCAATTTCAATTTAAAATCAGTTCAATTTGATGGAAATTAAATATCTTCGAAACCGGAATATTTTTATATAATAAAAATGTAAATCATTTTCTGAGTGAGACGTCATGTTTTGTTTCACCAAATTTGGACTGCTATAGCCCGTATATCTTATTTCCGGCGAAATAGCAACATTTTGGCAGCGAATATCAACTTTTAATAGGATGATCGTATCGTTCATATCTCTGTACCATTCTATTCGTCTCATCGTGCCGATCTCCACAGTATATTCATTCAAGCATTTCGGCGTCTGGTACGCGACGAAATCGACGGAACAATTTATCGTACCGGTTCCGTACTTGAAACTATTTGATTTCCTTTGTACATTCATTTACCCACCTATTGAAAACTGACAACTATCAGCTTTTATTATTCGCCAAAAATTTATATCTAACTTTTGCTATTCCCTAGATACTCCATATATTTGCTGTGTGACCTTTCATCCTTTCTCTTTCCTTTTCTATCTTCAAATTTTGTTCTTCGAAAAATTTAATTTGTAATATATTAATACAAAGGCATTTATATTTGGGGAGCTATGCAGTCTACACGTTCTTTTTCCATGAAACCTGCTCATCTTCCTCTGTTTATTGCTTTTGGGAAAAATTTATAAATTAATGAAAATATATATCTAAGTTTTATATAACTGTGAGCCACTTGTTTCATTTTATAATCTGACTCCTACTTCTTTATCTCCCATTCTATTCTGATCTATTCTTCGCCAATTGAAAAACAATTTATTATAAAAGTTAAATTTACATTTCCACTCACCTGCTCATCCCATAGTTTCGAAATATAATATACAAACTTGTATATTCAATCTGAGCCTTTCCCACTTCCTATATCTCTCTGCCTACCCACGTCAGCTGCAAGTTGATCCGCCTCCTCACCCCATACCATGCTTGTAACAACCCGCATATTTCACGATTGTATATTTAAATGTTTTATTTAAATATAGCATCATTAATCGGATTAAAGTTCGAAATGTTACTTTTTGTAAACAGTCGAATTAGGACTCGAGACCACTTCCATTGAGTCCAAAATGGCGTTTACAACTTTTTTGAGTATAAACATCGATATGTTTGGAGTTGAGTAGAATTTTCTATTTTTCTACTTGGGCTTTGGGTTTGGGTTTCAGCCCACTAACCCATCATAATACCCTAACTCCACCCCTCTCCTCTTCATTCATTCACATTTCCTAACATTCAAGCTCTAGAGAAAAATGGGAGAAAAGATTGGAAATTAGAATTCCAAAACCCTAGTTTGTTTAGGAAATACAAATTCAAGTCCAAAATCAAGGAGAAGCTTAGCTAAGCATCCTCTTCATCTTCTCCATCTCTATCTCTCTTCAATTTATAGAATTCCTATAACCTAACTTAGGAAATATTTGCTTATTAGCTTAGATTGAAGCTTCTTAAGTTGAAGTTGAAGAGGAATTGGCCTTTCCTTTGTTTTAAAGCTTCTCATTCATGTCTTTGAGTTTTAAAGGTGAGTTCTTTAACTCACATTTACGTCTATAACTTTCATTGTTGTTAGGTATGAATTCCTAACATTTGTGCATGTTCATTTGTTTTTGATTTGAATTGATTTGGTGAATTTTCCATATTTTGGTGTTTTGGTCCAATTTTATGAAAATCCTTCTATGGATGTTTGGACGTTGATATTCGGTGTGTATCGAAGAGCCTTTAAGGCTGGTTGTCGCTCGGCATAAATCCCTAGTCGTCGTTGCTCGTCCGATCGCTCCCGAAATGAATTGGCCATCATTGGCCTAGGTTTAATCTTTTCCTGAGCTTCAGCTCAGACGTGTAGAATAAGGATCAGATGTCTGAGGCTAAGGAATGAATATTCCAGACGTTCAGCTCAGACATCTGACCTTGCTTTCCAGACGTCTAGGAGATTGTAACAACCCTGTATTTTATGATTATTTTAATTATATATTTTAATTACTTTAATTTAATTTCCTGATTTAAAAACTTTATTTTATTTATTTAAATTAGATAATTTTGTTATTTTAAAATATAAATTGTGTTTTGAATGTGAAATAAAATTTCAAACAAGAATAAATAGAGTATTTTCCAGAAATGTGAACTTTGGTCAATATGGTCAAACTTTGACTTTCAAAATTTAAATCTTAAAAGTTTGAAATTTTGAATTTTATCTTTTATTATGAAAGTAAATAAAATTTTAAGAATACTGTTTTTCGTTTCGTTGAAATCTGATTTATAATGTGAAAGTTATGCCCTTTTGAATATTGTGTGTAATTTGTTGTAGTTAACAAAATTGTTTATTTTTAAATTATATAAATAATATTTTATTTGGTCATGTAATGTTCTAATTTATATTTATATGGGTAAAATAAGATGTTATGTATATATTTTGGTTTTAAAACATCTTTAAAAGAACAATTGGAATTTTTCCAAGCCAGCTGCAATTTATTTACAAATTTTAATTTCCAGTTTCAATTAATTAAAGTAATTCTTTATTTATTTTTCTATTTTCTTAAAAACCTTATTTTATTTTCATTTCCACTTTGTTTTGTTCAACATTTATTTATGTTAATTGACCTTTTAATTGTTTAGAAGTGTTGATATAATTTTTCCAAAGTTAGTGATAATTTATTTGTAATTTTTGAGCCTGTTTCCAATTTTTAAGCAATTTCTTTAATTCTTTTTCCATTTTCTTTAAAATTTATTATTTATTTTTATTTTATATTACTTTGTTTCTGTTTTTCAAGTCAAATTACTGATCTTTATTTTTGTTTTATTTGTATTAAAGAAAAAGAAATATGAAGAGTTTAAAGAGTTTTAACCTAAGTCCTTTCATTTCCAAAGACTTTTCATTTGCCCACCTTTTCCTTTTCTCTTTTTAGCCGTACATCCTAAGTGTTTTAGCCATGTATTCATTTTGTTTTTCACGTGAATACTTTAGTTCCTCATTTCATTTCATGGCTAAGAAGTTTTGGGTAATGACCTCCTCTTTCCTTCTACTTTTCTTATTGTTTTTCCAATGTTTTGCCTTGGATTCTCTTGCTCTGCTCGGCCTAACACCTCCACCATCTCCTCCACCGACCATCACCACTTCTTCCCCACCTAATCCATGGCCACACCAGCCCCTCCTCTGACCTGAAGGTGCCATGTCTTTCCCTTGATCAAAACTTCACAAAAATATTGAAAAAAACACCTTGAAAACTTGTCTAGTCGACCTTATGATCACCTCCCCTTCATTTTTTGCCACGGCCACCTCCTTAGACTCCACCACCACCACTTGTACACCACCTGAACATTTCCCTCTCCTCTGACCAGACCTGTAGCAAGTCATGGCCGAGCCTAGGACCTTGTAGACCGAGCCAAAGAATAACCAAAACTCCACCATATTGCATAAAACTCTTCACATGCCTATGTTGTAACTTCCCCATCATCTCTAGCTTGTAGCCGTGCATCCCTTAGTCCAAACCAGACCCAAACCATGATCAAACCTGAGCCAAAGCATGTCCAAACCTGAACCAAAACATCCCCTAGGCCGTGCAAGCATATGTAGAAAACTAGGCAAAAGTTTGTGTGTTCGATTTGCTTTTCATTTCAAAGTTATTCAAATTCAATGTTGTATTGAATTTTGATTTATCATGGTTTTGTTTTAGGTTGTAACACATGTTCCTTAGCTTGGTTCTCTTCCACTTGAATCTATTATTGTGTCATCGTGCCTTTGGAAATCTGTTTGTGTCAATTGTATTGAAATCTCCAGCTTATACAGGTGAGTAAATCTCACACGACTATTCATACTTATATAATTGTGAAGCGACCACAACTGAATGTGTAGAATTAAAAATGATGTTATAATTGCCTGTGATTATTTTTATATGATGTTAAACCTGTTAAATTACATGTCATATCACCTGTTATTGTTATATGTTGCTGACTATTCATTTTTATCAGTTTATCACACTGCAAGTTCCTTGTAGATTAGGTTCACTATGGGTTGAAATGATACATACCCGAACGGAATTTAGAATAGGGAAAAATCGTTATGGGATGAAATGATACGCCTGAACGGTTTTTATTTATTTTATTTGGACTTGGGATTGCGGGTTTGAAATGATTGAACCCAGATTTTGCTTTTTAAACTGCGGATTGAAATGATACATATCTGTATCACTTGACCTAGGTTAGAAAACTATATATAGGCCCGTGGTTAATTTTATAAAGTATTTTGAATATTTTTAATATTTTTAAAAGTGTAAAATTATGAAAATTTGATTTAAATTGGATTTTTAATGTTGAAATAAAGAAATTTGGATTTTTTCTAGAAGTTAAAAATGTAATTTAAATGAATGGTAAAAGTGAATTTTTAAAATATAACTTAAGTTTGGAATTTTGGAATTTTGGTTTTAAAATGATATTTAAGTTATATAAATAAAATGGAAATTTAATTATATTTGGAAAATGGTAAATATGATAATTTGATTTGAAATTGAATTTAAATGATTTAATAAAGTGTTATTGAGTTTTCTATGTATTAAAATGGTCAAATAAATGAATGCTTAAAAGTGTAATTTTAAAATATAACTTGACTTGGAAATGTGATATTTGGTTTTAAAATAAAGGATTAAGTTAATTAAATAAATTGGAAATTTAGTTTAATTTGTGAAATGGTAATTTAAAAATGTAAGTGTTAATAAAGTGTCAAATGTAAAACGGGAAATTTGTACACTTGAATGTGTTAAGTGAAATTATTGAAAATTTGGATTTTATTGTAAAAGTTTACTTTATAAAAATCATAAATTAAAAAGAGTATTGTTAATGAACATTTTTGAATGTTAAAAATATGATTTTTATAATGTTTAAATGGTTTAAATTAAAGTTTATTATTTGTTGGAAATACACTAAATCTGGAAAGTACTTTTAATAGCATTCAGAAATGCTATGGTTCTGAATTGCACTAAAATTTGAATAAAAGAGCTATTACAACATTTCTGAAATGTTGTAGTTGCTGTAGTTGAACTAAATAGACTAAAACTTGACTCAGGTCTATTACAGTGGTTCTGTAACTGCTGTAGTGGTCTGCTGTCTTTGCTGAATAAATTTAAAACCCTTATTTTGAAACTAGAGCTATTACAGCATTTCTGAAAATGCTGTCTTTGCTATTTTAAATCAAATTTCAACTAAAATGAGATATAACAGCAGTTTTAAGTGCTGTCTTTGCTGAGTTAAAATGTTTTAAAGTATAACTTATAATAGCTTTTTCTAAATGCTGTGAAAGACTGAAATTTTCAATGTTTATGGTTTTTAACTTAGTAAATGAACTCAGAATGGTTTAAAACTTTGGAAATTGAATACTTGATTTGAAAGTATAATAATTACACTTTTAAATGGTTTAAATTAATTATTTTGATTGAAATATAAACTATTTAAAAGGTGGCTTGAAATGATAATAAATGAATGATATCTTTGAATTTAAAAGGTATTTAAAGTTGAATATTTGGATTTGAACTCAAATGATGATTCGATAATGAAGTTTTGAAAAGATATGATATTTTGATATATTAAATGATTTGAAATGAAGTTTTGAAAAGATATGATATTTTGATATATTAAATGATTTGAAATAAAGTTTTGAAAAGATATAATATTTTGATATATTAAATGATTTGAAATGAAGTTTTGAAAAGATATGATATTTTGATATATTAAATGATTTGAAATGAAGTTTTTGAAAGGATATGATATTTTGATATATTGAAATGATTTGAAATGAAGTTTTGAAATGATATGATATTTTAAATACATTGAAATGGTTTGGAATTGATTTAACCTTAATTTTGAGAAAGTTTTGGATTTGAAATGATATTCTATTTTGAAGTATAAAATATTATTTCAAAATTATAACCACGGGTTATAATAACGATTGGTTGTTAAAGAGACCGGGATCGGATATGGACATACTCTCTGTCGATACTGAAAACCACTTTAGCAACTGTGTACGCGGTGGAGTTTCCAGAATGAAGTAGGATGGTGGCGACAATCCTAAGGTATATACGTGGACCCAACTCCCATGAGTTGGCATAAGGTGGCTAAAACAGGAGCGATCTCGGACCAGTGAGGTAGCACCTCTTATCGGACACACTTCTTCGATACCATTCTATTACTTTGTGATTGATTGGGTGCACCCCTCGATTTGGGAGTGTAGTTCGAGGTGGAGCGGTAGTGGCTGCTATGTGTTTCCATCAGTCCGTGTGCGTAATTGGTATATCTACCCTGGCATTGCCTTGTGTGCCGTGTCACCTACCATATCGAGCTTTACTACGAGTTTCTATTTGTATCGTACCTATGGAGTATCTTCTCGTAGCCTCTCGGGGTATGCAAGTACTGTATAGACTATTGGCACTATTTTGTGTTAAGGGCTATATGGGTAACCCCTTAATGCTATTTAAAAGTATGTTTATTTTATGATTAGACATTATTATAATAGCGAAATATTACTACATAGTAAATAGTATAACGGATCCTTAAAGAATGGGCGATCCCAAGCATTCTTTAAGTTATTTGTACCCTTTATTATAGTTCACTTGAGTTGGTTTACATTGTATAAGTATGTATGTCCTGACTCGAGTGTTTTGTGTTTTGCTTTACAGTCGGTTCAGACTGAGTGATACAGCATTTGAGACTCACCTTTGGAGCTGGAGTTTTGCTTTGAAGATCCAGATATTTATTCATCTAGTTATCCAGTTGGTTCCAGTTGTATTCTGAGTTGTACTTGATTATCATACTGTTACTCCTGTTGTATCTTGGTATTCCTATTGTATCTTACTTAACTCTGATGTACTTATATAGTAGCTTCATGAACTACTATTCCTTTGTTTCCGCTGCATTATATTACTCTGTGTCTATGTTCTGTGATTATTTATTTACTGCATATTCTGAGATTTGCCAAATTTTTATTTACAACGCGATATTTTGAGCAATTCAAGTCCAACATGTGCGGATGCGAATGGTTGAAAATATCGGGTCGTTACAGAGATCCAGATGTCTAAGCTCACTTCCCAAACTTCTGGGTGATCTGGAATAGAAGTTCCAGTACCTCAGTTCAGACGTCTGATTTACTGGGTCAGACGTCTGGTTAGTGTTCAGACGTCTGCCTTGTAATTTCAGACGTCTAGAATCTTTCTGGATTATTTCCAGAGGACAAATCCAAACATCTTGATTCTAAACCAGACATCTGGAACTGTGAATTTTGCCTAATTTGGGCTGTTTTGTGTGGATTTCCAATTTTGATCGGTTTTTGTTGATCTGGATAGTTGTTATCACTTATTATCGACTTTGATGACTTCTTTCTTTGGATTTTTGGGAATATCCGTTTGACGGATTTGATATCGATTTTTATGGATTTAATTCACATTTTCGTATGTGAATTTTTGGTGATTTATTAATTCTACAATCATTTCTATGGTTTGTCACTTTAAAATACAAAGTTTTTTATACTAGTAGTAAATACTCAAACTCTTTCACAAAAACGATTTCGACACTATTTAAAATATAAAGCTAGCTTTTAAAACCGTTTTCCAATCTATTAGTATATACAAACCTTTACCTCATTCGTATGAGAAATCTAATTAAACGGCTTAGCAAAACAAGTGGTATGAAACGCTTGCGTTTACTTCGTCGGTTAATTCTTGGACTTGTTCGATTGAAATCTTGTGACAATTTTCGAGTGGAAATCTACAATCCATTCGTAAATATTTAAGTTAAGCTAGTGGTTATGGGACATGAAGCTAAACTCATTTATTTACTAGCTTAGTGTAATTTACACTTATCGATCAATGATGATCCTTTGGTGATTTAGACTAGCGATGTGCGATGTCTCTTTGTCCGCGTGGGGGACTGTACCCCGTTCTATACAGCTTCGGCTCACTTTTATGGGCTAGCAACCCATGGTCTTTGGACCGTTCGTGGAGCAATCGGCTTGATAAGTCGGTGCATGGGGCGTATCTTTTTAGGTGTGTTGATGTTCGACTAGGCATGGGGTGTATCTTTTTAGGTGCATCGATGTCCGACTAGGCATGGGGTGTATCTTTTTAGGTGCATCGATGTTCGACTAGGCATAGGGTGTATCTATTTAGGTGCATCGATGTCCGACTAGGCATGGGGCGTATCTTTTTAGGTGCGTCGATGTTCGACTAGACATGGGTCGTATCTTTTTAGGTGCGTCGATGTTCGACTGTGCATGGGGCGTATCTTTTTAGGTGCATCGATGTTCGGTTCATTTATTGGGTTAGCGACCCGTGGAATAGCGTTTCGTATGTGATACACGTGTTAAGGAGTTTTCATGCTCCCGTTTTTGATAGGCCTTCCCCTTTTTGTGATTTCTGGATTTCTAGTTGATGATTTCTAAAATTTGTGTTTCACCGATTTTTATGCGATTGGCATTGATATGTTTTGTCAATATTTGTGTTTTGGTGAATAATTTAACGAATATGACATTCTTTTTAGTGTTTAAGAATATTCGAGATATTGTATGATTTTTGTTGTTATCTGATGTATACTCGTCACAGTATGGCGTTATTGTTATCATACGTTTTTGTGATATCTCTTATCCTATCTCATTTTATCTGATCTTTATAGCTAGACTGATCTGTTTATTATTTTCTTCTTAAATAATACTCGGGTCAGACCGAGGTATTTCAGGTGCTCCTGCTTGACTTCTTATCAGGGTCCGTCACCTGACTTTTGGCTAACTATTTTAGCATAGTAGTTTTTGTTAGTATATATTTGAGATAGAGACTCCTTGATGTATACTTATTCTTTTGTCTTGCACTTGTATCTATTCTTTTGTGATGTAGTGGTTCTAGTTTGACCACTACTTTGATGTACACTTCTATGTGTTATATTCATATATGTTTCCGCCTTTGTGATATGAATATCTGTAACTGATTTGTGTTATGCTTATTTCTATATTTGTTTTCGAAGTCCACATAGCCACTGTGTGGTAGCTTTGAGTTTGTATTTGATATGTCAGATTTTTATATTATCTGACATATCGGAACTCGCACAAAGCAATTACAAAGATGGTCGTTCCTCAACAGCCTTATTCTTCGTGCTAGTCGACGGCATTACCCCGTAGTGTCCTTGGCTAGTGTGAGTATAGAGGTGGGGCGTCACAGCTTGGTATCAGAGCCAAACTTCAGAACAATGTAGAATAATCTAGCAAAGATCATTATCCTAAGTCTCTCTTAGGAATCGTTCCATAGGATTTAATTCGAGTCTTCGTACCGTTCTATCCTATTTTCTTTTGTGATGCCTTGTTTTATCAATCTAGTTTGTTTGATATTCATTTTGTGAATAACCTTTTTCCTCTTTCTTTCTTTCTTAAAGAAGAGAAATGGTTAGATCTGGCAGTCCTAGCGCTGGTCAATCCAGTAGTCCTTCTCTGGATGGTGTGTTCATTTCTGCCCAACAACTTTTGGATCTTGTAAAGACTCAAATGTTTATTTGTGCTTTGAGTAAGAACCCTAAAAAGCTTTTACCTCTGAATTTAGAAGTGCCTTTCGACCAGTTTGTTGATATCACTCTTCGACTAGAAGAGGCCGATAAAGAAAGTGATGTTGAAGTTGTGGATGCCAAACAAAACTTCAATATCAACAAGAAAAGGCATATTAAGTTCAAAAGCCCTAATCCCAACAAGAAAGGGAAGCAGGCAATTTCGGTAGCAAAGACTCCTACCTCGAGTCATGGACGATGCTACAATTGTGGTTCTATGGACCACTATGCAAATTAGTGTCTAAAACCTCTTACTTATCGCTATTGCAAAGGTTTGGGTCATCTTTTATCTTCATGTCTCAAACTTCAAAGTAAGAGAGAGGGAAGGCTGAAGGTTGTGCAAGCCTCTACTAGCACTTCTCTTGGCCAAGGTATTTCTCATTCTATCCTTGATGGCATTAATTTGTTTCGTGATGATCCTATTTTGAATTTCTTTTGATTCGGGTGCATCTCACTCTTTTATATCAAAAGAACTTGTTGATACCTTTTCTTTAAATATTATTGGCTCGATGACTTCATTGAGAATTGCGAATCCGGTTGGCGGATCCGCAACACTCATTTCACTTTGTGGAGATGCCGAGATTATTTTATGTGATTATTCTTTCCGAGCCAATTTGCATGTTATGTGTTACCTAGGCTTTGGAATTGATTTTTAGGAAAGGATTGGCTTAATCATTACAGAGCTCATATCCTATGTCCTGAGAGGAATATCCATCTTCGACATTCTCAATCTGTTAAGAAGATTTCTATTGTTTTTAATGATTTTGATTTCCAAATTCGGTGACATCATTTTATTCTTTAAACTCACTTGATGAGGAAATTGTTATTTCTCTCATTCAAGTAGTTTTTGAATTTTTCGGTATATTTGAGCTTGTCTTAGGATTACCACCTAAGCAATCTATTGAGTGGTGCTAAGGTCTTTTCAGCTCGACCTTGCCACCGGTTTCCATCAGCTACCAGTTGCGGAGGGTAGCATTTCACTTACCGCATTCCGCACTTGTTAATGAGTGACTCGTAATGCCATTCGATTTGTTCAACTTATTTCATCCATCTTATGAATCGAGTATTCTGCGAATATCTCGATGAGACCACCTTGTATTTATTGATTATGGATGAAAACAACAATTTAAAATTTGCAAATCTTTTTAATAAGATATTTATAAGTATAATTGGATTTTGTTCTTAAAACGAGCAAAGAATATTTGTAAATTTTATAAGAGGCATGTTTATCATATAGAAGATGATTTTGTGTTGTTTTGCCCATTGAGTGCTTTAAGAATTCTGGTCGATGCGTTTGATCAACGTTATCGATAGGAATCTCCTAAACGCTATGATGAGACAGTCAGACACAATAAATTGACTTGTAATAAGTAAATTTTTCTAAAAAGATGATTACATGAAGTTAATTATAATTTTGAATGTCTTAGCTTTTCGGAAAAGTGGATCATTTAAAAGAACTCTTTTCCGATGCTTTTATTCTTGCGATTCCCGAAGGGAACCAAGAATTGATTGTTTATACCGATACTAGTCATATTGGTTTGAATGCCGTTCTCATGCAAAAAGGGAATGTGTTATCACATATGCTTCCTGACAATTAAAGCCTACCTAGACTGGATATGCCACTCATGATCTAGAGCTAGCGGCCATTGTTTTCGCTCTTAGAATTTTGCCTTATTATCTTTTGGGAGAGAAATTTGTTCTCTACACCGATCATAAATCTTTGAAGTATTTATTTCCTCAAAAGGAACTTAATTTGCGTCGACAACGTTGGCTCGAGTTCCTTGCATCTTATGATCCTCATATTCTTTATACTCCCGGAAAGGGGAATCGTGTTGCCGATGCCCTTAGTCCTAAGCAACAAGCAGTTGTTTCATGATGATATCCGAATGGAATGATCTCGAGAATTTATTCACTTGTGAGATTCGAGATCATGAATCCAATTTATGTTCATCTCTTTTTTTGTGTAGCCTTGAGGCTCATCCTTCTTTTTTGGACCGTACCTCTTTTGGCTAAACTCTATGTCAAAGAAATTGTTGAATTGCATGGAGTTTCTACTTCTATTGTTAGCGATCGTGATCCATTATTTACTAGTGGATTTTTAGAAAGGTCTTCAAAAAGCTTTGGGAACAAAGCTTAATTTTAGCACCGCTTATCATACTCAGTCCGATGGACAAACCGAGCGTGTGAATCAAACTCTTGAAGATCTCCTTCGTTCACGTGTTCTTGATTTTGGTAGAAGTTGGGAAGATCATATTCCTCTTGTTGAGTTTTCTTCCAATAATAGCTTCCAATCTAGTATTGGTATGGCACCTTTCGAGGCATTCTACAGAAGGCCATGCCGATTTCCTTCGTGTTGGCTTAAAGCCGGTGGGAAGCTAGTTTTAGGTCCATATTTTATTGGTGTTCATTTGTGTTTCACCTATGGGGGGTGTTGTGCGTTTCAATCGATCGAGAAAATTTGTACCTCGGTATATTGGTCCATTTCCCATCACCGAACGCATTGGTTCCGTGGCTTATCGCCTTTTGTTACCGGCTCAATTTTTTGCTATTCATGACGTATTCCACGTCTCTCAACTACAGAAATACCTTAGGGATTCTGATTCTATTCTTGAGTCCAGTGTTATTGAAGAAATTGAGGTTTCACCAAATTTGACTTTTGAGCAACATTCTATTCGTGTCATTGCTTCAGAGGTTAAACGCCTTCGTAATAAAAATGTCCCGCTTGTGAAAGTTCAATGGTCCTCAAATCCTAAGGATTGCTCTTGGGAATCTAGAGAATTCATCGAGCGAACACATCCGGACATACTCCCTCGTGCTCTTTAGGGTGAACTTCTCATTTCAAAATTTCTTCTTTGTGTTGTTATACCTTAGTATGGTTGTTACTTTTTATCTTCCTCTTAATTATTGCGATGACGGAATTTCTTTAAGGAGGGGAGTTTGTAACAACCCGCATATTTCACGATTGTATATTTAAATGTTTTATTTAAATATAGCATCGTTAATCGGATTAAAGTCCGAAATGTTAATTTTTGTAAACAGTCGAATTAGGACTCGAGACCACTTCCATTGAGTCCAAAATGGCATTTACAACTTTTTTGAGTATAAACATCGATATGTTTGGAGTTGAGTAGAATTTGCTATTTTTCTACTTGGGCTTTGGGTTTGGGTTTCAGCCCACTAACCCATCATAATACCCTAACTCCACCCCCTCTCCTCTTCATTCATTCTCATTTCCTAAGAAACAAGCTCTAGAGAAAAATGGGGGAAAAGATTGGAAATTAGATTTCCAAAACCCTAGTTTGTTTAGGAAATACAAATTCAAGTCCAAAATCAAGGAGAAGCTTAGGTAAGCATCCTATTCATCTTCTCCATCTATATCTCTCTTCAATTTATAGAATTTCCTATAACCTAACTTAGGAAATATTTGCTTATTAGCTTAGATTGGAGCTTCTTGAGTTGAAGTTGAAGAGGAATTGGCCTTTCCTTTGTTTTATAGCTTCTCATTCGTGTCTTTGAGTTTTAAAGGTGAGTTCTTTAACACACATCTACGTCTATAACTTTCATTGTTGTTAGGTATGAATTCCTAACATTTGTGCATGTTCATTTGTTTTTTATTTGAATTGATTTGGTGAATTTTCCAAATTTTGGTGTTTTGGTCCAATTTTATGAAAATCCTTCTATGGATGTTTGGACATTGATATTCGGGGTGTATTGAAGAGCCTTTAAGGCTGGGTTGTCGCTCGGCAGAAATCCCTAATCATCGTTGCTCATCCAATCGCTCCCGAAACGAATTTGTCATCATTGGCCTAGGTTCAATCTTTGCCTGAGCTTCAGCTCAGACGTCTGGAATAAGGATCAAACGTCTGAGGCTAAGGAATGAATATTCCAGACGTTCAGCTCAGACATCTGACCTTGCTTTCCAAATGTCTGGGAGATCAAGACTTCTGAGCTCACTTCCCAAACATCTGAGTGATCTGGAATAGAAGTTCCAGTACCTCAGTTCGGACGTCTGATTTACTGGGTCAGACGTCTGGTTAGGGTTCAGACGTCTGCCTTGTAATTTCAAACGCCTGGAATCTTTCTGGATTATTTCCAGAGAACAAATCCAGACGTCTGGATTCTAAACCAAACGTTTGGAACTGTGTATTTTGCTTAATTTGGGTTGTTTTGTGTGGATTTCCAATTTTAATCGGTTTTTGTTGATCTGGATAGTTGTTATCACTTATTATCAAATTTGATGACTTCTTTCTTTGGATTTTTGGAAATATCCATTTGACGGATTTGATATCGATTTTTATGGATTTAATTCACATTTTCGTATGTGAATTTTTGGTGATTGATTGATTCTACAATCATTTATGTGGTTTGTCGCTTTAAAATACAAAGGTTTTTATACTAGTAGTAAATACTCAAACTCTTTCACAAAAATGATTTCGACACTATTTAAAATATAAAGCTCGCTTTTAAAACCGTTTTCCAATCTATTAGTATATACAAACCTTTACCTCATTCGTATGAGAAATCTAATTAAAGGGCTTAGCTAAACAAGTGGTATGAAACGCTTGCGTTTACTTCGTCGGTTAATTCTTGGACTTGTTCGATTGAAATCTTGTGACAATTTTCGAGTGGAAATATACAATCTGTTCGTAAATATTTAAGTTAAGCTAGTGGTTATGGGACATGAAGCTAAACTCAGTTATTTACTAGCTTAGTGTAATTTACACTTATCGATCAATGATGATCCTTTGGTGATTTAGACTAGCGATGTGCGATGTCTCTTTGTCCTGTACCCCGTTCTATAGAGCTTCGGCTCACTTTTATGGGCTAGCGACCCATGGTCTTTGGACCGTTCGTGGAGCAATCGGCTCGATAAGTCAGTGCATAGGGCGTATCTTTTTAGGTGCATCGATGTTCGACTAGGCATGGGGTGTATCTTTTTAGGTGCATCAATGTCCGACTAGGCATGGGGTGTATCTTTTTAGGTGCATCGATGTTCGAGTAGGCATGGGGTGTATCTATTTAGGTGCATCGATGTCCGACTAGGCATGGGGCGTATCTTTTTAGGTGCGTCGATGTTTGTCTAGACATGGGTCGAATCTTTTTAGGTGCGTCGATGTTCAACTGTGCATGGGACGTATCTTTTTAGGTGCGTCGATGTTCGGTTCATTTATTGGGTTAGCGACCTGAGGAATAGCGTTCCGTTTGTGATACACGTGTTAGGGAGTTTTCATGCTTCCGTTTGTGATAGGCCTTCCCCTTTTTGTGATTTCTGGATTTCTAGTTGATGATTTCTAGAATTTGTGTTTCACCGATTTTTATGCGATTGGCATTGATATGTTTTGTCAATATTTGTGTTTTGGTGAATAATTTAAAGAATATGACATTCTTTTTAGTGTTTGAGAATATTCGAGATATTGTATGATTTTTGTTGTTATCTGATGTATACTCGTCACAGTATGGCATTATTGTTATCATACGTTTTTGTGATATCTCTTATCCTATCTCATTTTATCTGATCTTTATAGCTAGACTGATCCGTTTATTATTTTCTTCTTAAATAATACTCGGGTCAGACTGAGGTATTTCAGGTGCTCCTGCTTGACTTCTTATCAGGGTCCGTCACCTGACTTTTGGCTAACTACTTTAGCATAGTAGTTTTTGTTAGTATACATTTGAGATAGAGACTACTTGATGTATACTTATTCTTTTGTCTTTCACGTGTATCTATTCTTTTGTGATGTAGTGGTTCTAGTTTGACCACTACTTTGATGTACACTTCTATGTGTTATATTCATATATGTTTCCGCCTTTGTGATATGAATATCTGTGACTGATTTGTGTTATGCTTATTTCTATATTTGTTTCCGAAGTCCACATAGCCACTATGTGGTAGCTTTGAGTTTGTATTTGATATGCCGGATTTTTATATTATCTGACATATCAGAACTCGCACAAAGCAATTACACAGATGGTCGCTCCTCAATAGCCTTATTCTTCGTGCTAGTCGACGACATTACCCCATAGTGTCCTTGGCTAGTGTGAGTATAGATGTGGGGCATCACAACGCTCGCAAACAGCCACATCCATCTCCGGCCTTCCATACTCCGGCACCATGAACCCCGATAGCCTCGACACCTCTGCCTCGTGCTCCCCTTCGCCACAGCCCGAACACGCACAACCGACCACCCCTGTTCCTCCGTGTAACCACAATGACCAACCACCCTTCCTCACAACTTCCCTCCTCCATTACCCATCAACACTGCCGAGCTTACCTCTCCCTGTCGGTCACAAAACTCCACTTATTCCTTACCCAAAGATGTACACCCCTCCGCCTAGTCAAATCGACCAGATCCGCCAACAAGGAGCCGCCCACTTATCCATCACCGGACCCGCATCGCTCCACCGCGCAGCATAATGCAGCCTCAACCACAGACCGAACTGCACTGGCCATAGCTTGTCTGCACCGCCCTCCGCTTCCTCCCCTGTGCTTCACTCCTGCCAGCGTGTCGAACACCACCACTGACCATAGCCACGCGTGCAGCTGTTCCCCAACCATCAACCTGAACGCTGGCAGCCTTCTCTTTATTTATATATATGTAACGACCCTAGATTTTAATTTATTAAAATTGATAATTAAATAAAATTTTGAATTAAAATTGTAAAATTAATTTTAAATGGAAGCGAGTTTCCCCGAGATCAAATAAAAATGTGTTAAATAATTTAAAGTTAAATATTGTATATATATGTACATATGTGAATGTGTATATATTTGAGTATATATGAGAAAATTTGAAATTTTATATATATTGAATTTGAGTTTAAAATCTAAAATAAATGGTTTAAAAATAATTAAAAAATATAGATATTTGACACAAGTATAAAAGTAAGTAAACAAAATAATTTAAATTAGAATCCGATGGGTTATAATTGAAATATAAATAAATTTATATAAGATAAGTTATGTAGTTATGATATAAGTGAATACATTAGCTAAAAATACAACAACATGTTAACTAGAAATTACAAAGCAAAAGTAAAGAAACAATATGCATTCAAATATGATTTGTAATGTATTCATATACAAAGCAAGTAAATTATTTGTCAACAAAACAAAAGGAAGAAATATAAACAAAGCAAGTATATTCAAGTTTGCAAAACAAAAGAAGATAACATCTTATCAGCCGAGTAAAATAATGCAAGGCTAGAATAAGCAAAAGAAAACAAAGTATATACAAATGAAAAGTTCGCATAGTAAGAAGAATACATATCTTCATGTTGAACAGGTAAACAAGTATGTACATAAAGTAAATATAATATCTATGAAAGTACTAAGCAATTAATGCCTTTACCTTCAGCCACCATAGCATATCATCTCAGCCGAAAGCAAAGAAGAAGAAAAATGAATTTGTACAAACTCATAAATGCAAGCTATCTTCATCCATACCCTATTGTATATACAAAACCATATAATCAACCTGTACAACTCAATTTTATTTATCTATCCCTCCTCATTTTAGTTCGAGCATCATCACTGAGTAGAATCTGAATGGAACACCATTTCAAACTTAAATAAAACTCAACAATACCAATCAGTTCAAATAAGGAGATCAAAAAGAAGTTCCAGATTTTTCAACAACCTTTCCCAGGCTTTGTGTCCTCTGTCTTCCTCCCACATGTGAGTAACATTTTGTTTTAAAACTTTAAAAATATGATTTTGTGAGCAAACTACCTTTTTAATATTGAAATCTGTTTATATTTTTGATGTTGTGATGAATACATCAAGTTATTGTGAAAAATGCATTGAATTGTATTGTTCTGTGAGTAAACAAATTTAATCTACTTAATATAGATACAAGCTGTAAATTCTTCAAAGTTAAGAATGATAAGCATTAGAATGTTGTTTAGAATGGATTGTTTATATATGTTCATATCTGTATGGATGATCATATCTATATCCCAAAACAAATACTCTGTTAAATTTACAGGCTTCCAAAATTTGAACTAAAATCAATATCTCCTTGCTTGATGTATTTTAGACATAGGTATAAAAATAAATCTGTTAGTAATGATCAAATATTCGATCTGGAAACATTTCTAGATAGTATTAAAGAGTAGCTTCATCCTAAAGAAGGTAGAACAGTTAATTCTCAACTAAACTCAAAATTTCGATGGGAATAATTTAAGATTTCAAGGTTATAATCTGATTTGTCACTGGGAAATAGGATTTTTAAAAGAGAAATCATGATTTTTAAGGAAGTATGTTGTAAGAAATTGAGTATTGATCAGATTATGAGTTTTTGGGTCCTTCTGATGATCAAGTTGATCGGCGACCCCGTGAGTTTGGCTAGAGGAAGTCCATGGGCCGGAGGTCATGAGAAAAATGGGTTCATAATTTTCTGGTCATCGTGGTGGATGGTACGATTTAATCTAGGGTTTAAGAACCCAATTTGGTCGAGGTTGTTTTTGAAGGCGTAGCATTGCCGATGGTGGACCGGTACTGGGGGAATTGAAGCTCGAGACTGTGGCGAGGCTTGGGTCGGAGTCATGTGGGTTCTGGCGACCAGTGGCGGAGAGTCGAGGGGAATTTGTTGACCATACTTCGTTCCAGTTTTCGATTGATCATCGAAGTTTCGATTTGCTTCCGATTTTAAATCTCTAGGTTGTCGTGGGGATTGACGAGGTCATCGTCGACTTGTCGACGTTAGCGGTGATGATCGGAGCTCGCTCTGGCGATCGTGCACGTGCATGTGTTTTCGTGTCAGTGTTGGTCTGGGATTCGATTGTGGCTTTGGGAAGAAGGAGTTAGAAGTGGAACTCGAAGTGGAGCTCGTGACTTTGTGGTTTTGACTCGAGCTAATTTCCAGGTTGCTCGCGTGAGTTCTGTAGCATAACAGTGGTAAAATAAATAAATAAAATATGTAGGGAACGAAGAAGTTAACTCGAAGCAGGGTCGAGTTACTATCGGGTCTAACCTGAAGTAAGATTTAAGCAAGTGTTTAAGATAATGTAAATGTGATTAATTAAAGTTAAACTAATATGAGTAATTAAAGGGTAGTTGATTACTTAATTAAGGATTTATTACTTGATGTAATGAATTAAAGGATAATTAATTGATTTAAAAGTTAATTAATTGATTTAAAAGTTAATTAATTAAAGTTAATTAATTAAAGTTAATTTATTTAAAGTGATTAATTAAAGTGATTAATTAATAAATGTAATTACCTAAGAGTAATTAATTAAAGGTTAATTGATTGATTAAGGGTTAATTCATTAACTAAAGATAATTAATTAAATGGTGAATTAAATAATTAAAGGTTAATTATTTAATAATTAAAGGTTGATGAATTAAAATTAAAGGTTAATTAATTTATTATAAATGGTTAATTAATAAATGATTAAAGGTTAATTAATTTAAAATGGTTTATAATTAATTAATTAATGATTAATTAACCAAGATATGTAGGTTATTCATAAGTAATTAATCTGATTTGAATTAATCAGAAAATTAACTGACCTTACCTATGGATATTTGGATTCTATTGGATGACTTGATTGTTTGACATCCCTGATTTGAGATGCTTTGTGATATACCCTGATTTATGTTGTGATCTGTAATTTACTTATCTGTGATATATATCTGTGATCTGTGAATGAGGATGAGCGTTATAGTTTATATCGCTTATCAATTATATTTCTGTGTTTTAATCTGTTATGATTGAATGATGTTGCACTATTGTGTTGAACCCCTGGACCACACTATTACACACACAAATATGGATTTCACGTGGAAATCGGTTAAGTCACAGATAATTTAATATTGATGTTTTTGAAATTGAAATTTTAATTTCAATTGATTTTGAAATTGGAAATTTGGGGTTTAAAAATGAAAAGCTTTTGAAATGAGATTTCAAAGATAAAATTTATTTTGAATAACTTAATCGAGTTTTGAAAATTTAAATAATTTGAGTCAAATTTGAATTCAAGTTTGAAATTGAATCCTATAATTTGAAGCTAGGGATTAAAAATGCTGTACAAGTTATATATGGGTTAAACAATTTTAAAGGTATTGATTTGGGAATTTGAATTTAATTCAAGGGTTTTAACTCGTGTAAAAATAACTGGATTTTTCCAAAACGAAAACTACTTGCTTTCAAATAATAATAGCTTTCATTTTAAGAAATGAATTTCCAAAACTATATTGAAAGGTTTCAGGTTTGAAATGAAATAAAACTGTTTTGAAAACTATGAAATGAGTCTTTGATTCAAAGACCAAATGAGTTAATCCAACTTGAAATAAAATTGTTTTGAAAGGCTATGAATGAATCTTTGGAAATGAATTTTGAAAGCTATAAGTTAAATCTTGACTTAAAGATTTAACGAGTTAATCCAATTGAAATAGAATTGTTTTGAAATACAGGAATGGATCTTTGTGAATGGGGTTAACTTTGTGAATTGAATCTTTTTGTTTAAAAGATTTGAAAATGGAAATTGTTTAAACTATTTGAAAGAAAGTTTTAAATTATTAAGTTGTGACTTAATTGAAATCCCATATCCATATGTTTTAAATATTTCGCTCACTATTCGGGTTAGCCGAGAAAGGACCTTTGGGTTGTATAACCCATTCCGAATATGTGATACGTCGAAATGGATGGCATTTGATGACCGGTGTTGAAGACCGGATATTTTCGAAAACGAAAGGGTTTCTTGTCGATTGTCTCTGCACTGGCTGATCCCCGGTATAGAGATCTCCATTTGTGATGGGAAATCCGATCGGGATTATGAATACCCGGAATTGCAAGGGCTTCGTAAGAAGTGCCTTCGGTTCTGTTCGAACCCGGAACAGACTTGTATGGATTGTATGTCTGACATTACACTTTGAGATATAAAGCCGATTTCTTTCAAATACATTTCTGTTGGTGGCGGAGGATTTATTCTCTTAGCTTAACACCCTTCTCTGAGACGTACGAGCTCAGAGGTTATGTAGTTGAAGGTTATCAGCGATATACTCCCAATTTGGTAATGTGACATGCTGAGTGTTGCTGTGCGATGATTATTGTTTGATCATTTGTGATATGGTCATTTGTTTGATCATTTATCTTTGTGATCATTACTTTGATCATCTGTTGACCCAAAGCATGGCTTTGTGACAAAGCGTAGCTTTGTGGACGAGACTTCGTCAGAGCCTCACAACTCGGAAATGGTCGAAACAGGAATGATGCGGCAAGGTTTCAGGGGTAGCTTCCCTAGGGTATGACCATTTCTTCTGGAAATGAGTAGTATCATGGTATGGAGCCCAAATACTTACTCATGTGGACACACTTTATTTATTATGTGTGATGTTGGTGACGAGCGCTCGGATAAAGGTCCCAAAGGACCGGGGGTGGCATATCTGAGGTTTTTTATATTCCTCGGGAAGGGGGGTAGCCGGCCTTGTTTGGCAGAGAGTAGTTTGTCTCTCGGAGCGTCCCGCCAGAGGCGTTCTTTCGTGGCATAGGAAGTTCCTTAGCCTGACCATTTGTTGGAAATCCAAACAAAACAATACGAGCCTTGTACGGTTTTAGTTGTATTACCTGCCATGGAATGTGGCGGTAACCTGCTATTGAACATGGTAGCTATAGTAGGCATAAGTGCGGAATGCCTATGTTGGCTAAGATTTATATTATACTTACGAAATGTTTTCTACACTATGCACTAATAATAATATCAAAAAGGATTTGATTTTGCGTAGTAAGCATCTTTGACTATCATAAGAAGAAACCTCCTCCAATTCTGCGTTTGCATTGTGTGTGTGGCGAGAGGTCTTATAGTAGTTTCATTTTCCAAAAGCATTGCGAATTGACTTTAAAAATTCTCATGTTGTTCATTTTTAAAGATAAACTGTTTTTGTTGCACACACCAGTCCCATGACTGATCTGGAGTTTATTGTTTCTTTCCTAAACTCTGGATGCTCAAAATTTTCTACACGGGCAGTCTAGAGTTGGGTTTTTCAGATAATCCGATTAGTAGATTTTCTGGAGCTAGTTAAGTCTTTGGATCGGACTGCACTTGCTTATCTTTGTGCATCGTTATTGGGAGTTCGAGCTATATCTGGATTGCTGTTATGAAGATGGAGATTATCCGATGCTGATGTTATCATTTTCTTTTCTGCTGCTATTTCTTGTATCATATCTCTGTTGTATATTGATATTCATTGTATCACTCTGTTGTATCAGATATTGTATCAGATATTGTATCAGATATTGTATATCAATGTATTATTCTTGTTCTTCCGCTGTGTTGTTTACTTAACTGTGTTATAAGCTCCGGCGACTCGGATTTGAACGGTCGAATCTACGACATTCGAGTACGATGTAAAGTATGGATGTCGATTTTCGAGCGTGAAAAATCCTACTCGTTACAATATAGGTAATATATTTGTTTGTTATATATTGGTTTTTAAATTTTATAAAGTTTTTTTTTGTATATATTAGTTTATATACATTTGATATGTTGGTTCTATTGTATATGTTATATTAGTCTATATATATATATAATATGTCTGTTTATATATGTGTAAGTTATATAAGTCATATATAATCTGTTCGAATATATATATGTTTTGTAGCTTTGCATAAGTAGATGCAATGTATTATACTTATGGTTATGTTAACATTTTGAAAATGAATGTGTGTGTATATATATGTATATATATATGTATATATATATATGTATATATATATATTATGTTTATGTTGAATTTTGTAATGTGTATATGTATCTATAATGTGTTTTTTAAACTATGGGTCTTAATTGATTTTAAATATAATGTAAACTATGTTATGTTGTGTAAACTACGTTATGTTAATGATATTTAAATATTTCGATTTTAAATATTTATTTGTAGAATTTTTAAAAATACGGGCTTTATTAAATATTAATTTATATATATATATATAAATTATATAGTTGTTTGTATATATCTATTCATCTCGTGCAAATACGTATATACTTTGTTTCATCGATATCTAGTCCATCATAACTTAACTTCTCAATATCAAAATTATCGCAGCAATTTGTAGCTTGTCATTGTCCAGCTAGTCGTATCTGTGTCTGTATCCGTGTGCGTGTCTATGTCATCTTCTTGTTTCTCTAGCCTCAAAAGGTGAGCGATCACTCACGATTAAAATTCTTATATTTATTTAATTTGATTTCACTTGAAATGACAATTGAAATATGCCGTTAAATTTGGATTGTTAGTTATTAATTTTTTTTGTATGATATGCCATTATCAGAAATTGTTTACCTATGACATATGACACTACAACTGTTGTATTATAATATTTAAATTTGTTTCTGATGATATATGTCTGTTGTTGATATGTTTATCATATTTGTTCTCATTCTGCAAGTTCCTTGTTAGTTTAGAATTCCATATGGGTTGAAATGATACATACCCGAACGATCTTATAGATTAGGGGAAAATCGTTATGGGTTGAAATGATAAACCCAAACGATTTTCATTTAATTTTAAATTTTGGGATTTCGGGTTGAAATGATATATATCCATAAATATTTAATTTGGGGATTGAAATGATAAATATCCGTATTACTTGACCATAGGATAGAAAATTATATACAAACACCGTTGGTCTATATTTTGAAAACGATTTCCAAAGTTTGAAAGGAGATATATGGATTTTAAATGAATATTGATTTTTAAATTATAATATATAAGTGATGTTTTTATATATGTATAAAATTTAGTTTTTTCAAAATAATATGTTTTGGAAATTTTAATTTATAAGTTAGTTTTGGAAAATATAAATTTTAAGATTTTTCTTATAATTTTATTATTTTAAAAATGTATAAAATTAAGATTTAATATAAAAATAAATTTAATAATAAGATATAATTTAATAAAATTTAATTTAATTATTATATAACATGTTTAAGCATTTATTTAAATTTATATTAATAAAAAAAATATTTTAATAATTTAATGTAATAAAGGTCGGGAAGATAAATTAATGTTGACTTGGAATTTAAATTGGTTAATAATTGAATTTAAATAAGAATTGATTTGAACTTATTGATTTTGAGATTTGAAAGATATGATTGATAACTTGATGGATAAATGGTGATTAAATAAATATTCTCAATTTTATATAAAATTGAGACTGAATATTTAATATTGATTTAAATTATAAATTGAGATTTTATTGTTATTAAAACGATTAAGTGAATATTTTCCAATTTGAATAAAATTAGAGTTAAATGTTGAAATCTAAATGAAACTTATACTGAGAATGTTTGAATATTTAAACTTTGAATCTTGTTGGAATTGAAGAGATAGTTCAAACCCGAATTTGAAATCGAAAAAAATTTGAAATGGTTTATTGAGAATTTGAATTGAACCTTTAACCTTTTAAATTGAAAGTATTGAACTGGGATTGATTTAAATTGAATTTTGGAATTTAACTTGATTTGAATTAATTTGTGGAATTGGATGAAACAATTCTAATTTGGAAACTATTTCAGTATAATCTCTTTAAATAAATATAAACTATTTTAATATATAAACTATTTTGATTTATAACTATTTTATTATATATACTATTTTCAATATCTAAACTGTTTAAGTTAGAAGGTTTATGATTCCAAAAGTGTTATGATTACAAAAGTGTTATGATTTTGAAAGTGTTATAATTCTGGAAATGAATATTATTTAAAGTGAATAATGATATTGAATTGATATGGTTTTGAAATGAATATGATATTTTTATATGAAGTATGAACTATTTGAAATGAAATGACCACGGTGTGCAATAAGCGTTTGATTGTTAAAGAGACCAGGATCGGATATTTTCATATTCTCTGCCAGTACCGAAAACCAATTCAACAACTATGCATGTGGTGGAGATTCCAGAACGAAGTAGGATGGTTTGGCGATGATTTTGTATGAGGTATTAACGTAGCCCTGAATCCCGTGTGTCAGCATGATGTGGCTAAAACAGGAGCCATGCCGGGCCAAGTGAGGTCATTCCTCCTATCGGACACATTTCTTCGATACCATTCTATTACTTTGTGATTTGATTGGGTTTACCTCTGATTTGGGAGTGTGTCTCGAGGTGGGCGGTAGTAGCTGATATGCGTTACCACCAGTCCGGATCCGCAAACGATATATCTACACTGGCATTGCCTCGCGTGCCTTGTCACATGTCCTATCGCGCCTTCTACGAGTTTATTTTGTGTCGTACCTATGGAGTGCTCCTTGATAGCCAACCTGCGGGTGGAGTTTACAGTATCTGTATAGACTACAACATTATATAAAATTTGTTAAGTGGGATATGGGTAACGCCTTAACGCTATTTTAATACTTTACTTTACTATAGACATATTATAATAATGTATTGTACTACATAGTAGATAGTTCCACGGATCCTTAGAGGATGGGTATCCCAAACATCCTTTAAGTTACTTGTATTTTAGTTGACATTTCACTTGAGTTAAATTTACTGATATAAAAATGTTAATCCTGACTCGAGTGTTTTGTGTTTTGCTTTATGCTTTATGCTCAGGTCGTTGCAGTCGCTCCCATCAGGAGATGTCATCACTCTTCTAGATATATATTTACACACTATGACATCGTGTATCTGATTATTGTTGATGTATGCTTATGGCCATGGATTTAGGACGGTAACGACTGAAGTGATGACATATTCGGTACTATCTAGGAATGGGTAGGCCGGTCTTGTGTTAGTTTAGACGCCGAGTATCTCGACCCTAGGTACATCCCTCTAGAGGTGTACCGAGTTTTGAAATAAGTAGTCCCTTTACCTAGTCATTTGTATGGAATCCAAAATCCACTACGTGCCTACCATTTTGTTTGTAGAGCCTAGTATTGCTGGAATTTAAAAATGTAACAATTTCAGCTATGTTGATTATTATTTGTATAATAGACACTATTATAATATAACATGATTTGATATGAAATGGTTTTGTTATCGTAAGGGAGAAACCCGTCTGTGTTTATGTTTGGACGTGGACTTACGAGATACCTTTTGTTTTGATAAAGGAAAAGTTTTGATAACTTTATAAATTCAGTTGAGATGTGTTTTTCTCATGCTGATTTACCAGATTGATCCGGGCGTTCTTCCCTTTCAATACTCGGGTCATATGAGTATATTTACAAGTTCAGATTTGGTGCTTTTGGAGCTACAACGGGCAAGCTGGAGATCTTCATGTCGTATACACGTATTTGTTTATTTTTCCGCTGCTTTGCATTGTTGTTGTTGTAAATTATTAGCATTTGTGAGGACAAGTTTTTATAACTGTCCAAGCTGATGATTACTCATTGTGTACTCTGATATTGATTTATGTATATCACAGTTTCTCTTTGTAAAGATTATTGATCTGTATTATATGTTATTCTGCTGCGATATGAGATTCTGCATTGTTTTGGTTCTGCTATTCTCTCTTCTTCTCTTCTCTTCTTCTTTCTTCTTTCTTTCTTCTCACCCTCTCTTTTCTTTCTTATGATTATATGCAATTTTGTTCGCTCTAGGTCGACATGTGTGGTTTATTGTCGGTTCAGAGGGTACGGATTTGCCGATTGTCACACTACCCTACTTGGCTACCGGCCTGACCCGAACACAGATGTGAGCCCAGAGGTTATCTCTAATAAAAAAGGCCCAATTTGAGTTAGGCCTTGGGCTAATTTTCAAAATTGTTTGAAAATTAAAATATGAGATTAAATTTAAAATAAGATATGAATATATTATAAAAGTCGTAATGCAATAAAAAATTTCAAAATATTTGAAAATTAACAAAAATTAATTTCGAATTTTAAAGTTCATTAATAAGATTAATAAAATATATTAGTTAAATGATTTAATTAATTAGTAAATATATACATGTATTATGTATTATAATATATGTTATGTTGTTTCAAATGTTAAAACTTAATAAGTATACATGTGTGTGCACAAAATGAATTTTGAAATTAATATAGTTTAAACAAAAATGTTTAATTAAATAAATTAATTAAAAAGTAATTAATTTAATAATATACACATATACATGATATATGTGTTATACTATAATAATATTCTATATAAATGTTATATTAGAATAATAAAAAATTAATCAAAGAATTAATTAATTAAAATTAATTAAATAACATTTAATTAATATTAGATTATATATAAGATTATACAATAAGTAAATTAATATATAAAAGTTATATACTAACAGAACTTATATAATATGAATGTATATATTAAAAGTGGAACATTCAAAAATCCTAAATGGACTTAAGGAATAAATACATACGTAAACGTATGTATACCATGATTTCCGATGTGTCTGACACTTGAATCACAACGGTATTTCATAAAAAATACAGTATTCCACAAGTCAATATCACTCAATTAAATATATTAAAGATTATGAATCTTTAATATAAAGTTGTCATCTACCATTTATATATTAATAGATTACTTGCATACTCCTTGGTCCATAGTTGTTGAGCTTTCCTCAAGTTAAGGATATTATATGTAGTACTATTAATATATAGACTAGACGAGGTAAGATACTTATACATATTTTTTGAGCTTTCCTCATAGTATACTTAGGTTGCCTCAAAATGGTGGCTAAAAGTGAATAACCTCTCTTTATTTGTTGAGCTTTCCTCAAGGTAAAGATGAGATTAGGACAAGGAACCACAGATGGTGAGTTTTATATGATACAACCGATAGGAAGTTATCCATCATATATGGGAGTATAATTTGTTGAGCCTTCCTTAAGATTTGAATCCCAAGATATACAAGTCCTAACACCACTAGTGAAGTCGAAAGACTTCTAAGTTACATCCTAGGGTCTGCAGAAACGTTAAAGGTAAGTGGGAGCCTTATTAGAAAAATAAAATGGTAACATTTAGCCTTTCTAATATTGTAAGAACATCCGCTGTGTATAATTAAAATAATTTACTACGATGAATTTGTGCATTAAATATAATTGATAAAATGTTTATTAATTAAAATGTACAAAGGAACTGAATTAAATATTGACAAAGAAACACTAAACATACTTAGCAATAATTTTTTTGCATGTTGACCCATGCATGTGCCTAATTATACAGCCACTAAATAAGTTCATAACTTGGTCACTTATGAGTTTACTTGCTCGAGACTATGTATTGTCTTCAATGAGGTACAAACTCTAAAAGCAATACAAGAATGTGGACATTTGATCCATATATGATCACATATAAATGTCATATGGTCACAATTCACAATGTATGAAACCTTGATGAAGTTAATTCATTGGAATAAGTAAGTAAACATTAGTGTGAGATCATGTATTCAATATGATTGATTATAATAATGATCTTGTTATGTTAAATTAACACTGAACTAAAGGCTACAAGATAAGATCTAAGAATTCGATCACTGAAATATCGGTTTGATCGATTTACATAAAGTGCAATTTATTTGATATCCTTAAAAGTTAAGGATTACCAAATGCACTTCTGTAAAGAGTTCATTATGACATTTTAATAAAGTTTTCCTTTGAATGGTTCGATTGTTTAGAAAGAAAATCAAATATACAAGAGTGGATATAACCTAAGACATGGTTGGGATGAAGAGAGTGAATGATCACTTCTGCTTCATAAAGAAACATTGAAAATGAAAACTATAAAATAATTATTAAGACTTACAATTAGAATGAGAAATATGATTCTATTCCAAAATGTATTTGCATATAGAAAATTGGTTACTGTGATGTTTATTTCTTTGAATTTAAGATACTAGATTTAAAAAATTCTTGACTATAAACAAGTTACAGTAAATGAAATATGTAGCCTATATTAAGTGATTGAATGGAGCTTCGTACTTCATACACTTTATAGTAATGGCAGAAATAGTGGGAGCATGCCTTATAACACTTACTAGGTGCATTAAATTAAAAAAATTATTTTCGTAAAATGTACAAAACATTATTTATGAAATAATAACTAATTTTTCCATGTAGACTGAAAAATAGACTAAGTTTTGTTTTAGTACGAATCTTCGTTATAAAATAAAAGTATAATAGTGGTATTGTGATACATTTGAAAATACAAAAGTATCTAAATTATTTGAATTTTTTTGGATTATGAACTAAGCCAAAATTTGAAAAAATAATTTTCGATTATATGATTAAGAATTATATGCTACTAGTGAATTATATCTCAAATAATACAAGATAATGCACCCATTCGGTGGGAACGTTCATAAGAGTTAATGAACATTTCAGATCGATACATATAGATGTATGCAATCGTAAGTCTATTATACCAAAAACGGTTCCATGTACTTCGTTATATTCACTAATGAGTTATCACCGACAAGGACATATGTATTTGATAAACATGTAGTATGTCTATAACAAGCTCATAAAGTATAAATCAGAAGTAAGTAAAATAACATGCAATAGAAAATAAAATTGATTCAATTTGATCGAATAGGTGAGTGTATTGGAAGTAGTTCCAAACGTACCTAAAAATAAATAAAGATTCAATCTAAAAGTCACTTCTCTCTATGATGCATAAGATGTATCGATAAGGAGTAATCGAACTTTGTTGGACAAAGTACAATTAATTTTGAGTGAAGTTGAGTTAACTTCTTCAAGGTCGTGTACTTAAGAGTACAACACAAAGTTAAAATTAATTTCATTTAAATAATAGTTTACAAAATCATACAAGATAAGGGTTTATAAGAAAACTCAATATATCTTAGGCCAAGAAGTTGGCAGGTTGTGCAAATTAAAATACTGCATGTAATAACTATTCGTGAGGGATCTTGTATGAATATCCCCAAAAGGAGTTTGAGAACGACAATCATAGGATGACCTATTTATGTTTTGAACATAAGTTTTGAGAACTAAAACTAAATCGGATTTATATATAAGGCAATTCATATAGTGTTTATGATTACCTATTCCGTTGCACTTAGAAACAATTGTTTTAAGAAATACCAACTTTGTAGTGAAAGATTTTCTTTTAGAAATTATTAGTAGTAAAATGGATTTGGATATGGTTCAAGGACAAAACCAACTATAAGAAATAAAATGAAAGTAATCAAACCTAAATGAACACAATGAATTAGAATGTCTAATAAACATTCTCCCATATTGAAGAGAAACTATGAGTTTCTTATCAATGTTGAGAATAGATAATCTTTAGTTTTAAATTAAGCCATCAAGAGTATTCACTCGACGATACGGTATGATGTACAAATCTAAAAAAGGATTCTAAATACATTATCAAGATATGATTTTAGTAGTTGTACCCAAAGGGTTATCATCCATCGGCCACAAATGAGTCTTCAAGGGCAAGACAAATGCAGTTGTAATATAATGAGCAGCGTTAATAAGAATAACATCATAAATTTCAACTATTGAAATTGGCGTAATAGATTCGTTATTCAACTGGCTCAAGTTAATTTGAATTTACTCACAAAATTATTGCTCAATATGACTTTGTGTTTGGTACATATGTGTTGAAATGGAAAATTCTAAATAATGATTTAGAATGGATTGTTTGCACATAACAACCAAAGTGTCTCAAAGTCAGTGGAAGCGATATTGAGCTTGTGGGTTTTAGAATATGATCTAAGGAATGATACAAAAGTAACATTTTATAAGCATCAGAATTGAATAAGTATTTTGATAGAAATATTGAATAGTTTGATATTCAATCAAAATGCAGAGAAAGCATGTGTCCATAAGAAAGAACCACTGAAAAGGTACATAGATATTTTTGGACTATAAGTAAACAACATAATGCTGATTGTTAATGAAATACCTATGTTAAAATCAGTAATAGTTTGGTTGTTTGGTACTTGATATCGGATTTGTAAATTATATGTTTCATATAAGTATAAAGTTGTGCAGTTAATGCCTCGCTATTACCTTGCTATAACTCTGCTATATCTCATAGCGGATTTCTACCGCTATGATTTTCTAATATAGCTCCAAATATAGCCTTTCCGCTTTAAGCCCCACTATTTCTGCTATATCCCGTTAATACCGCTATATTCCACTATTTCCGCTATATCTTCTTTAAAAGAAATAAATTGAAAAATGGTATTATACATTATAAAAATTATGAAATTAATTTATTTAATTGAATTTTTAATATATTTTCGGAAATGAAAATACTCTAATATTCTACTAAATTCAATTATGTTATATAACAGTTTTACGTTTATTTACAGTATATTCGCACATGTTTTTATTTAAAATTATTTATGTATTAATTATAATTCAATTGAATGTTAATTTTTCATTTAATTACCATTTATATATTTGTAAAAACATTAAGTACGATTTTTATATGCTATTTTAGAGTCATCCGCTATATCCTCGCTGTATCCCCGCTATGACTTTTTGCACCTCCACCGCATTGAATCCGCCGAGTGATTTAACTGCACAGGTATAAAGGATGTTGGGAATGTTTTAAACGATATGCAAAGACATCTTATTACAATGTTTAATAAGGAACATGCAAGATGGATTCCTTATGTATTGATAGTAGGAGTTACCATACATGTTGAATTGTCCAGAATATCATAATTTGCTTATGTATTTGATGCATGAAGCAAATACAAAATCCGAATTAAGATCACTAAATGGTAATTTAGAGTGTTCTTGAATATTTACAAAATAATATAGAACTGTTTAAAGAAACAACGAACTCTTTGTGAAAGATTGTTAGGACTTGAACTTCATAAGTGATATCGAGTATAATATGCCAATATTAAATTCATGTTCAAACCATAATTAAGAAGCTTTAAGTTGGAAATGTTCCAAATGTAAAGTTTGTGGTTGATTCAATGAATGGCTAAGTACATTGACTTGAATAACTCCTTAATAAAAGCAATGTATAAAAATATAAATGCGTAAATTTATAACTGAGCTAGGGATGATTCCAAGTATTAAGAATAATACTTCATGTTATATGATAACGGCGTAATAATAAGAGCTCACTAAAAGTCAAGAAACATAATCTAAATAGTTCCACATGATAAAGGTAGTTTATCAACATTGGAGAGAGTTGTTGACGTAGTAGTTAATTAATGCAACATACCAGATCCATTCACGAAGGGTCTAACTCGATCAGTTCTCATCAAACAGATTGAAGGGATGAGATAAAGATTCCATAATTGACCCCAAGTGCAAGTGGAAGATTGATAGAGTTAAGGGTATACCTAATTGGCAATTATGTAATTTGTTACATATATCTAACTCGATAACCAATCTTGTTCAAAATAAAAGGTGTTTTATTTCTATTATATACTTGATATAATATGTTATATTAATTAATTTAATTAAAAGTATATTTAATAGAAAATCCACGAACAGTATATTTTGTGATAGTAGTTACAATGCGTTGTAACCATGAGTTATTTATCATAATAAATAAAAATACCATTTTAAATATTCCTAGTCAAGATGTATCGAGACTGGATATCGATGCATTCGTCGAGACTAGAGTATGTAACCCTTTCCAAATGTTGGGCAGTGTATTACTCATGACTGCTAGAGGGCACCAAGTGGTTATGTACTTGTAGTAATTGGATAACTATGGAATGACTCACTCGATTGTTTTTTGTTGGCTAATATAACCAAGGTCAAACAGAAAATATCAATGTGACTGATTTACACAGTTCTCTCGACTTGAGAATATTGTTGGTCTTCAATATGAAAGCTTTGCTTTGATTATAGTCAAATCCGGGCAAGACATCCATCGAGTGATTATAGTTGGGTTGAGTGAAAGTATTGGGGTTAGTGTCATGGTTGACTCAGAGTCAAAATATCTAGCACGAATATTTCAGTTAATAATAATTGTTATTACTAAACCAAGGACTTTGTGTTTGGACTATAGAGCTGAATATGGACGATACTGGAATTTTGACCATTACCAAATTTCATAAGTACAAAGAGATATAGTTTTGACGAAGAGAATTGGTGTAAAATAATAGTCACTACCGGGTAATGCTTAACAAAGTAAAATTGGATTTTACCGAAACTAAGTAAGCATTAAATTTGGCCAAAATGTCACACCACCTACTAAGTGACAAATGAACATTAATGTTTGAATAGTTCGATATTAACTATTGTCCAAATTTACACCTAACGGGTTACACATGAAAGGGAGTGCGGATTAAGGATCTTAAGGCTAATTTAACACTAGAGGGGGGGGGGGTGAATAGTGTTTAATGGATTCTAAGACTTATATGGAATAAATTAAAATTATGACATAAACAAATGCAGAACTTAATCACAGAACAACCAAAGAACCAAACACAGATGTAGAAAGTAAATAAAAAGCAGTAAAAGGAAAGAACACACCGGATTTTATACCGGTTCGGAGTTACCCTACGTCCAGTCCTGCACCAAGACAAACACCTCGTACATATTTTTATTATACCAATGTCGAGATTACAATCCTTAATTTCTAAAGGCCTTGAGGTACCCTCCTATCTTCAAGTCCGGTGCAAACTCTCTTGATTTACGGGACATAAGATCACCCAATTGATTTCCAGGCACAACCACACCTTATAGAGAGACTCGATAAACTTTTGATTACAAATTGATCCTATAACTCTGAATAGCACTTTGATCTTTGAGAGAGGGTAGGAATCAAACAAGAATGAGATTCTAATTTGATTCACTTGAGAATTCGGTGGAATTTTGGCACGATCTTAAAAATATGAAAATTTTAGAATATGGATTTGTGGAGAAGGAGTGAAGAAAATATGAAAATAGTTAGTTAAAAAATTCGTTTGTGAAGGCTATTTATAGACCAGTAACGATCATAACCATTCGTGAAGAGATTTAAACGAATAGACACTTCTTTTGAAAATTGAAACTTTTGAATTTAACGGCCACCATGTCGACATGGGGTATCCCATGATGTCGACATCCCTTAGTTAAAAACAATGTAAAATTTGTTTTGAAAATGGTATTGAAAGGAAAACAAGATGAAATGATTCTGGAGTAAAATAAACTAATTTTCCTATGTTTTAAAATAAAGAAGAGTAGAAAAATATATTTTTAGAATATATATAACTTTGATTTTAAATCTCAAGTATATATATATATATATATTATAAAAGAATATTTAAAATCAGAAGATAGTTTTAAAAACAAATGAAGTTTAAAACAAGAGTTCATTTAAAAACAAAAACAAAGAATATTTTAAGGCTAAAACATCTTTTTTAAAATCATTTGAAAAGATAATTTTTAAGGCTAAAACATTTTGGAAAGCAGTTTTGAAAATTATTTTGAAAAACCATTTTGAAGTAGTTTTGCAAGCTTCTTCCTGCAGAATATCTCATCACATCAAGACTCGAGAACTTGTACAAAACCAGGATGTTCCTGGGTTTGTAAGCCACTTGTCGTAGGTTTGTAAGCCACTTGTCGTGGGTTTGTAAGCCACTAAGAAGATAGAAATGGGTTCCATCTTAAATGAAATTTGGAATGAAGATTCCCTTGCTATTATGAAGTTTTAGCAAAAACTAGACGCTTATCTTGAAATCTTGATCTTGATACTCTAGAGTCTTCAATCTTGATATCTCCATTCTGAATCTTGAGTCTTGAGTCTTTATACTGACCAGTCTTCAGTGATCAATACATGCATATATATATATATATATATATATATATATATCCTGCATAGTTCCTTCATATACATATTTATCTAGATAATAGTGTTAGTACATTTTTATAATAAGATAAGTTAAAAAGGTTGTTGTCATCAAAACCAACATCTCAGTTCCTAACAATCTCCCCCTTTTTGATGATGACAACCTGTATTTATAAAATATACTTTCCATACCATAACTCCTATCATAACTCCCCCTTAGTCCATGACTCCCCCTTACTCCAATATAACCCCCCCTTACTCCAAGCCAACTACTATTTTATAACTTCTCCCCTTTGTTATCAACAAAAACTTCTTACTAATAAATTCCCTGAACTTGATATAAGATAATCAACCATAATACAATAGAGTAATCGATATATAAGTGTAATAAGTGCTAAGTGTGATCATAAGTGTGAAATGTGATCATAAATGTGAAATGTGATCATGAGTGTGATCATAAGTGTAATCCAGCAGTAAATCAATCATCATCCAATCATATTTACAGTAATTATTCAATCCAATCATATATACAAACCACACCAAATGTTTTAAATAAGTCAAGTCAATCAAGTTTAAAACACACCAATCAAATGAAACAAATAACATACAAAATGACTAGACATTCCTTGGTACTTCCACCCATCCATCTTCTCCAAAGATAGGGTCTGCTTTGATGGCATCCCATTCTTCTTTATCTTTGTTGAGAGTGACTGGTGGATTTCCTTCAAGATCGTCCTTGTTAAGGGTTGAGATCATCCAACAAAGGGTGTTGAAATGTCTCTCTTGCTCCTTGATTATCTGCATTTGACTTAATTCTAAGTGACACTGATTACGAAGTATGAATGTAAGAATATTCTTGAAGGAAGTGAGAGTTTCCTCAAGATTATCACTTAGATTCTTAATCAGAGAAGCCATAATTAAAGAAATAGGAAGAAATATGAAAGAGAGTGATTAGAAATGAAGTTTGATAATTTATTTTGGAAGAAACAGGTATAAATAGGGGTAGAAAGTCGTTTAAAATGAATAGACACAAGTTAGTTACATGAAATTAAAATTTGAAAGTGTAACTACTTTCTGCCCGTTGCATGTCGACATAGGGGGATGGGGGTTGTCGACATGCCTCTGCCTAAAGTGATAATTTGCTTTGTTTTGAATATTATGAAAAAATCTATGTAACTAAAATTTGTATAATATAAAAACAAGCAATTACAGAGACAAGTGAAGTTGAATAACAGGAAATAAAATATTTCATTAATGATTTTAGTCAACATTACATAAAATGATAAAATAATATATTATTAACTAAAATAAAGGAAAATACATGGATAGAACTTGAAGCAAACAAGATACTAAAACTATTTAGATGAAGATGAAGAAGATGATAGTCCAAGCTTTCTACTAACTTTCCCGATGAACTTGTTGATTTTAGTGGAAATCTTATCCATTTTCTTACTCATTGATCTTTTGAGTGTCTTTTGATTTTCCACTATAATTCTTTGATTATTGAGAATGGTCTTATTGGATGGATTAGCGGGATTAGTAGGATATTCAATACTCTCTAAGGAAGTTTCTTGATCTTCCTCTTCCTCCTCTTCAATTTCCATTCCTTCCTCTTCCTCTTCTTCTTCTTCTTCCTCCATTTCTTCCATCTCTTCGGGAACAAGCCTTTCTTTCTTTTCCGTAAGTGTATCATATGGTTGAAACACTAATGGAATTTTCATAAGGGAAATGTTTCCATGGTTGAACACTTTTCTAGTTATAAATTCTTCCCTTTGAAATCAACTCCAAAGTAATTAAAAATCCGAATGAGATCGATAAACTCCATGATATAATATATTTTCACCCATAGTAAAATTCTTTGGCCTTAGCTCATCCAAAATAACTTGAGCCCAATTGATATCATAATTTCCAAAAATTGCAAAAAGAGCTTTGCAAACTTTCAAAGTTGGGTTGTTGTGGTTTCCCGATCTTGGTATAAGGGTGTGTTGAATAAGAAGGTTAACAATTCTTGCTTTAATTGGACGAAAATAACGATTTTTGAACTCAAAATTGTCATTCCCTTCAAAGATGTGATGAAATGTCTCTCGATCATTTTCATTTATTTGAAATTCCGAGAGATTCATTCCGGTATACTTGCATCCTAAAATATTTCCTAAAATTTCACAATCCAAAACTATTTGTGTTCCTTTAACACTACTCCAAATTTGTCCATCTTGCCCATCATAAAAACCATGATTCAAATTCGCATAAAACATCTTAACAAGATATGGATAACATACAAAATCATTTTTTTTGTTACCTACTACACTAAGAATAGAACATTGTTGAAAAAGATTTTCAATTTCATAAGAAGGAAAATCTTCAAAAATAGCAAATTTCCCCGTATGAATTTTACCAAAGTTTACATAGTTGATGTAAGCTTTGATAGCTTTCGGGTCATTAAAAAGAAAGTTTTTGATAGCTTTTGAAGCCTAATGGTGTTAGGAGTGCTTGAAGAGGCCATTGAAGAAGTTTGAGAGGAGTTGACGATAATGAAGATAAATTTGAAATTTGAAATAAAAGTGAAAAGTGATGATAAGTAGAGTGAATTAAATAGAGATTCTATAGACATGTTCTCTGGTTAAGGGGCATCTTTCTAGAGCATTGAAGTTGATGTAAAGGTGGAGGGAAATTTAAAAGTTTGAATTCAAATTTTGAAATCAAATTTCTAAGGGGCATGTCGACATGGGGTATCCAGGTATGTCGACATGTGCTTATTGAATCAAGGACAAGTGTCTATTGCTAATTTCTAATAAATGTATATATTATATCCTATATTCTACTTATATAATTCCTATGATAACATTAAATATAATAATACTTAAATATTAATAATTTAATATTTAAAATATTATTAAAATAATATTATTTTTGAATTTAAAATTCAAATTTCAAGGGATAAATTTGAATTTAAGATTCAAGGAATTTAAAAAAAATCAAACAAACAAACAAGCATCCATTCAAACAAGAAAAATTAAAAATAATGTAAATGCGTACCTATTTTTAGATCCATACTCCCATCGTCGTCTGATTCATGAATAGCTGTGAAACACATATTTGAATTATCCCTCTTCTTTTCATCGTCACTGGATGATGAGTCTGAGTCATCAAGAGTTGTTGTGTATGCTTTCTTTCTTCTCCTTGACGAATCATTGTTTGGAGGGAACAACTGTTTATCTGGATACGGACAATCTTTCCTATGATGCCCGACTTTATTGCAATTGTAGCATCTATCATTGTTGACGTTCTCTGTATTATTTTTGGAATTCCTTTGATCATTTCTTTTGTAATTATTCATTTTTCTATATTTTAGGAATTTCTGAAAGTTTATTGTCATGAAAGCAATCTCCTCATCACTGTCTGGTTCCGAATCTTTAGTTGTTGCATTGAATGCTAATGACTTCTTTTCTGTAGCCTTGTTTTCTCTTCTTCCTTGCAGTTGAACTTCATAAGACATCAGATTCCCAATCTATCTTCTATTTTCATTAGACTGATATCATTTGCTTCTTCGATTGCAAGTGTCTTTTGATCCCATTCTAGGGTGAGTGAATTTAGAATTTTTCTAACTTGGTCTTCCTCCGAAAAGCTTTTTCCCAGTGCAATTAGTGAATGAACAATATCTTGAAATCGACAATACATGTCGGAAATGGACTCATTTGCATGCATTTTAAACAATTGAAACTGATTAGGTAATATGGAAATTTTAGTCTGTTTAACTTTTCTTGTTCCTTCATGAGTAACTTGCAAAGTTTTCCAGATTTCAAATGCAGACTTACAAACAGACACTCTATTAAACTCATTCCTATCTAGTGAACAAAATAATATATTCATGGCCTTTGAGTTATTTTGTGCAACACCCTTTTGTTTAGCAATTCACTGGGAAAAATCGGTAGTTGGTTCAACATACTCAGTTTGTGTGATATTCCAAGTGTCTAATCCTACTGATTGTAAATAAATTTTCATGCTACAAGCCCAATATGCATAATTACTACCGTTGAAAAATGGTGGTCTGACAGTAGACTGACCTTCTACAAATGAACTAGTGTTAGTGTTAACAGAACTAGTGCCAGAGTTGGCATTACCAGTGTTGGTAGCCATTAAAACAATTTTCAAGTTTCAGATTATGAAAACTATGAAAACCAATGCTCTGATACCAATTGAAAGGGAATGTGGATTAAGGATCTTAAGGCTAATTTAACACTAGAGGGGGAGTGAATATTGTTTAATGGATTCTAAGACTTATATGGACTAAATTAAAATTATGACACAAACAAATGCAGAACTTAATCACAGAACAATCATAGAATCAAACACAGATGCAGAAAGTAAATAAAAAGCAGTAAAATGAAAGAACACACCAGATTTTATACTGGTTCGGAGTTACCCTACGTCCAGTCCTGCACCAAGGCAAACACCTCGTACATATTTTTATTATACTAATGTCGAGATTACAATCCTCAATTTCTAAAGGCCTTGAGGTACCCTCCTGTCTTCGAGTCCGGGGCAAACTCTCTTGATTTACGGGACACAAGATCACCCAATTGATTTCCAGACACAACCACACCTTATAGAGAGACTCGATAAACTTTTGATTACAAATTGATCCTATAACTCTGAATAGCACTTTGATCTTCGAGAGAGGGCAGAGAATCAAATAAGAATGAGATTCTAATTTGATTCACTTGAGAATTCGACAGAATTTTGGCACGATCTTAAAAACATGAAAATTTTAGAATGTGGATTTGTGGAGAAGTAGGAGCGAAGAAAATAGTTAGTTAAAAAATTTGTTTGTGAAGGCTATTTATAGACCAGTAATGGTCATAACCATCCGTGAAGAGATTTAAACGAATAGACACTTCTTTTGGAAATTGAAACTTTTGAATTTAACGGCCACCATGTCGACATGGGGTATCCCATGATGTCGACATCCCTTAGTTAAAAACAATGTAAAATTAGTTTTGAAAATGGTATTGAAAGGAAAACAAGATGAAATGATTCTGGAGTAAAATAAACTAATTTTACTATGTTTTAAAATAAAGAAGAGTAGAAAAATATATGTTTAGAATGTATATATAAATTTGATTTTAAATCTTATGTGTATATATATTATAAAAGAATATTTAAAAATCAGAAGATAGTTTTAAAAACAAATGAAGTTTAAAACAAGAGTTTATTTAAAAACAAAAACAAAGAATATTTTAAGGCTAAAACATCTTTTTGAAAATCATTTGAAAATATAATATTTAAAAATCAAAAGATAGTTTTTAAAACAAACGAAGTTTAAAACACAACCGAAAAGTTGAATCATCCTTTGACCAAACGATTTAATTAACTTGTAATTGTTATAAATTAATTAAGCTGACTAATATTTATGATATTAATTATAAAATTTTATTTTTGTTTGATGTAAATATGTTTATAATAGTTATAAATATATTAATCGATATACAATATTAGTACGTGTTTAAATAAAATGAAATATAATCTTTTCTGACTTCAAATAGGTTTGTAGCCTATATAGGGGTTGGCGTATTTGGCATGATGGAGCATGATGGATGCGGCCATATGATGGCAAATAAGGTGTAACAACCCCGTATTTTGTAATTATTTTTAATTGAATTTCCTGATTTAAATACTTTATTTTATTTATTAAAATGGATAATTTTTGTTATTTTAAATATAATTTTGATGTGAATTATAATTCCAAACAAGAATAAATAAGATATTTTCTAGAAATGTGAATTTTGGTCAATATGGTCAAACTTTGACTTTTAATTTAAAAATTTAAATTGCTGAAATTTTGAATTTATCTTTATTTTATGAAAGTAAATATAATTTCAAGAATACTGCTTTTCATTTCGTTGAAATCTGATTTATAATGTGAAAGTTATGCCCTTTTGAATATTGTGTGTAATTTGTTGTATTTAACAAAATTGTTTATTTTAAATTATATAAATAATATTTTATTTGGTCGTGTAATGTTCTAATTTATATTTATATGGGTAAAATAACATGTTATGTATATATTTTGGTTTTAAAACATTTTAAAGGTAAAATAAACATTTTCCAATGTCAGTTGTATTCTGTTTATAATTTCTAATTTCCAGTTTCATTTAATTAAAGAAATTCTTTATTTATTTTCTATTTTCTTAAAATCTTATTTTATTTTCATTTCCACTTTATTTTGTTCAGCATTTATTTTATTTACTTGACTTTTTTTTTAGAAGTGTTGTTATAATTTTTCCAAAGTTAAGTGTATTGGGTTTGCAGTTTTAAAGCTAGTTTCAAGATATTAAGCTATTTTCTTTATTTACCTTCATATTTTCCTAAAATAAATTATTTATTTTTCTTTTTCACTTTATTTCAGTTTTTTTTATTTTAGTTACTGAGTTTTTATTTGTTTATTTTGGTTTAATGTAGAATGGAAATTTGAAGAGATAAAAAAGCTTTAAAAACAATGACTTTTCACTTTCTAGATCCTTCACATTTTGGCCGTTCATTGCCTTAATTGTTGCCGTGAGTTTTTACTTCCTTTCTCACATGAAAACACTTCTCAACATCATCAAATTTCAGCCATTTCAGATCTGAGAAAAATTGGTAATGGCGTCTCCTTCTTTTTCTACTTTTCTCTTCACTTTTTCTTTATTTTTTTACATTGTTTTGCCTTGTTTTCTTGCTTGTTTGCTTGGCCATCATCCACCATCACCTTCACCAACCACCACCACCATCTCCTCCTCCTCATCATCCACTACCAAACACCTATGCCACAGATCAGATCAGGCCGTGCCTTCCCCTTGACCAAAACATCACAAACTTTGCAAAAATTCCACCAAAAACATGCTTAGCCTAGCCTAGCTTCTTCACCACCAACATACATCACCTTGGCCGCCTCCTATTGCTCCACCACCACCTAGATACCACCACTACCCATCACTTTAGCCTCTATCCAGATCTGACCTGACCTGTACAAGCCATGGCCGAGCCCCATAGGACCATAAACCCGAGCCTAGATGCAACCTAAACCACTTTGCCTTGACCTTTAGCATTCTTTGCATTGTAACTCCAAGACCCTTCCTCTTCTCAAGCCTAGCCATGTATTTTCAGTTCCAAACCTGATCTATTTCCACTTGTAATCATCATGGCCGAACCATAAGCATGTATGGTTGAGAACAAGTTGAAGCAAGATGAAGCAAACATTGATTTAAAGCTAGGTGATGTTTTTGTCTAGCCTAGTTTCCATTTGTTTCAATTTAAACTTTGGTATTGTAATTATATTTATATATTGCTTTGTTTATGATTGTATACAAGATCAATATCAAAGCTCTCCATCCATTAAAATCAAGTCGTGCTATATCGTGCTTTCTGGAATTCGTTTATGTGTTTTAATTTTGCAAACTTCAGCTTAAAAAGGTGAGTAAATCTCACATGACATTTTATACTTATGCAATTGTGAAGCGACAACAATTGAATGTGTAGAATTATATATGATGTTATAACCGCCTGTGATGATTTATTTATATGATGTTAAACCTGTTAATTTACTTATCATCTCATCTTTTACTGTTATATTTTGTATACTGTTCATTTTATATCTGTTTATCACACTACAAATTCCCTGTAGATTAGATTCACTATGGGCTGAAATGATACATACCCGAACGGACTTTAGAATAGGGAAAAATCGTTATGGACTGAAATGATATGCCTGAATGGTTTTTATTTATTTTATTTTAACTTGGGATTGCGGGTTTGAAATGATAGAACCCGGATTTTTGCTTTTTAAACTGCGGATTGAAATGATACATATCTGTATCACTTGACCTAGGTTAGAAAACTATATACATGCCCGTGGTTATTTTATAAAGTATTTTGAATAATTTAAATATTTTAAAAGTGTAAAATTATGAAAATTTGATTTAAATTGGATTTTTAATGTTTAATTAAAGAAATTTGGATTTTTCTAGAAGTTAAAAATGTAATTTAAATGAATGGTAAAAGTGAATTTTTGAAATATAATTTAAGTTTGGAAATTTGGAATTTTGGTTTTAAAATGATATTTAAGTTATATAAATAAAATGGAAATTTAATTATATTTGGAAAATGGTAAATATGATAATTTGATTTAATTTGAATTTAAATGATTTAATAAAGTATTATTGATTTTTTCTATGAACTAAAATGGTTCAATGAATGAATGCTTAAATGTGTAATTTTAAAATATAACTTGACTTGGAAATGGGAAATTTGGTTCTAATTACAGGTTTAAATTAATTAAATAAATTGGAAATTTAGTTTAATGTGTGAAATGGTAATTTGAAAATGTAAGTGTTAATAAATTGTAAAAGGTAAAAACGGGAAAATTGTACATTTGAATTTGTTAAGTAAAATTATTGGAAAATTGGATTTTATTGTAAAGTTTACTTTATAAAAATCATATGTAAAAAGGTATTTTAATGAACGTTTTTGAATGTTAAAAACATGATTTTTATAATGTAAAAAGGGTTTAAAATGAATTTTATTATTTGTTGGAAATACACTAAAATTTGGAAATTTCTTTTAATAGCATTCATAAATGCTATGATTTCTGATTTGAACTAAAATTGAATAAAAGAGCTATTACAGCATTTCTGGAATGCTGTAGTTGAACTAAATAGACTAAAAACTTGACTCAGGTCTATTAAAGCAGTTCTGTATTTGGTGTAATGGTATGCTATCTTTGCTGAATTTAATTAAAACTTTAATTTGAAACCTGAGCTATTACAGCATTTCTGGAAATGCTGTCATTGCTGTTTTGAACTAAATTTCAACTAAAACTGAGATTTAACAGTAGTTTTAAAATGTTGTTTTTGCTGAATTAAAATGTTTTCAAGAATAACTTATAACAGTTTTTTCTGAATGCTGTGAAAGACTGAAATTTCAATGTTTATGGTTTTTACTTAGTAAATGAACTTAGAATAGTTTAAAAACTTTGGAAATTGAATACTTGATTTGGAAGTATAATAATTACACTTTTAAATGGTTTAAATGAATTATTCTGATTGAAATATAAACTATTTAAAGTGTGACTTGAAATGATAATAAATGAATGATATCTTTGAATTTAAAAGGTATTTAAAGTTGAATATTTGGATTTGAACTCAAATGATAATTTGATAATGAAGTTTTGAAAAGATATGATATTTTGATATATTAAATGATTGGAAATGAAGTTTTGGAAAGATATGATATTTTGATAAATTAAATGATTTGAAATGAAGTTTTGAAAAGATATGATATTTTGATATATTAAATGATTTGAAATGAAGTTTTGAAAAGATACGATATTTTGATATATTAAATGATTTGAAATGAAGTTTTGAAATGGTATGATATTTTGATATATTGAAATGATTTGAAATGAAGTTTGAAATGGTATGATATTTTAAATATATTGAAATGGTTTGGAATTGATTTAATCTTTATTTTGATAAAGATTTGGATTTGAAATGATATTCTATTTTGAAGTATAAAACATTATTTTAAAATTATAACCATGGGTTATAATAACGATTGGTTGTTAAAGAGACCGGGATCGGATATGGACATACTCTCTGTCGATACCGAAAACCACTTTAACAACTGTGTACGCGGTGGAGTTTCCAGAATGAAGTAGGATGGTAGCGACGATCCTAAAGGTATATGCGTGGACCCAACTCCCGTGAATTGGCATAAGGTGGCTAAAACAGGAGCGATCGACGAGCCAATGAGGTAGCACCTCTGATCGGACACACTTCTTCGATACCATTCTATTACTTTGTGATTGATTGGGTGCACCTCTTGATTTGGGAGTGATGTTCGAGGTGGGCGGTAGTGGCTGCTATGCGTCACCACCAGTCCAGATGCGTAATTGGTATATCTACCTTGGCATTGCCTTGTGTGTCGTGTCACCTACCATATCGAGCTTTACTACGAGTTGTGATTTCTCCCGTAGCCTGTGGAGTATCGAGGGTAGCCCCCATTTTAGGAGTATGCTAATACTGGATAGACTACTGGGACTATTACGTGTTAAGGGCTATATGGGTAACCCCTTGATGCTATTAAAAAGTATGTTTATTTTATATTAGACATTATTATAATAACGAATATTACTACATAGTAGATAGTTTAACAGATCCTTAAAGAATGGGCGATCCCAAGCATTCTTTAAGTTACTTGTACCTTTATTACAGTTCACTTGAGTTGGTTTACATTGTAAAAGTATGTATGTCCTGACTCGAGTGTTTTATGTTTTGCTTTACGCTCGGGTCAGACTGAGTGATACAGCATTAGAGACTCACCTTTGGAGCTGGAGTTTTGCTTTGAAGATCCAGATATCTATTCATTTTGTTATCTAGTTGATTTCAATTGTATTCAGAGTTGTACCTAATTACCATTCTGTTACTCCTGTTGTATCTTGGTATTCCTATTGTATCTTACTTAACTCTAATGTATTTATATAGTAGCTTCATGAACTACTATTTCTTTGTTTCCGCTGCATTTTATTACTCTGTGTCTGTGATCTGTGATTATTTATTTACTGTATATGATGAGTTTGCCAAATATAAATTAACAATTCGATATTTTGAGCAATTCAAGTCAGACATGTGTGGTTTTATTGTCGATTTGAATGGTCCAAAATTGCGGGTCGTTACATAAGGGGCTTGATTTGATAAAATAAAGGAAGAGAACGGGTAAGAGAGAAAAGTGGATCTCGATCCTAACTTATCTCTTCATTCTCTTACCTATATAAGCATCATTACCCTCACTCATTTACGACCTTTTGAGCCTCCATCATCATTTATTTCTGGCCTAAATTATACTCCATCTCCTCCTCCATTTCTAAATCTCAAATCAAATAAAATAGTCGTTATTATACAACTGGTGGTTATCGGTTCAGGAGTTGGCACCTTGCTAAATTGGAAAATAGTTCAAGGAGTTGATCTCATCGTTTCATGATGTACTAATAGGCATTATAGATAATGTAATTTTCTGATGTACAATTATATGATAATATTTAGAGAAATCATATATTATTTTGTTAGTTAGGTGACGATTCTATTGTATTGATATATCGTCACGTTCAGAATGGTTGTTTATTTATATACTTGTACATAATTTTTTTTGTATATGCCTTTGATAATCACAACCAAAACTAAAGAAATGATTTTTTTATTTAAATTAATTAATATACATTATTTAACTATGCTAGCTTCATAATTCAAATATTAATTCTTATAATATACAAAATATAGTTTCAAAACAACTTTAAATTTTTGCTGAAATATTTAAGTTTGGAATTTTCTTTCGAAAATATTGTTTTATTAATGTTTATTAATTTTCGTACTGAAATTAATATATATATATGTATAAATATATTTAAAATTAAAAAAACCAACTTTTACCGTGAGCATTATAATTGGCTTATATTTATTATATATATATATATATTTCATATAGGTGTACTTATATTTATTTATTATTAAATTATTATTTAAGGTGTAAATATTATATATATGTTTATTTTATAAAAATGAATTTGATTTCGAATTTTAGTAAAATAAATAAATAATTTTTTAATATAATTTTAAATAATTTCAAATATATATATATATATATATTATAAATTTCACCTGCATATATTTATTTATATTATAAATAATTTCAAAATAATATATATATATATATTTGCAATATTTTTAATACATAAGTTAAAGTATATAAAGATACATTTGGACGAAATATCTGTATATTAGATGAGCTAACATGTCTGTTGTGGTGTAAATCCCAAAACTTATACACGAACATGTTATACCTTGCATGGATTACTATGTGACACATGCGCGTGCGCGCGCACACACACGTATATGCATATATTATACACATGTATATATATTATAATATTGATTAAAAACTATATGATAGATTTAAATAAAATAATGATTTTATTTAAGAAAATTAGATATGTTCTAATAATTTAGACTTCATATGCCCAATAAAGTTCCAATATGGTAAAGATTTTTGAAATTCATCCATTTCTTCTGTTGTGGCCTGGCCCAGTTCCAACAATACCAATAAAATAATTTTTTTAAAAATAGTTAATAAGTTCCTATGCCTTTATGATAAAGAAACACATTATATAGGTTCTTTTGATTTCTATGATGAAATATTTTATAGTTAAAATAGCCATATCTTTTATTCTACTTTGCTATCACATTTTGTAGTTCTGCACATGATAATATATTCTATTTAACAGGTTGACTGATTTTCTTTCTGGACAATTGAATCATATTTTGAGATTTGCTCAGCAGTAAGGTAATTTATTTTTGAAGTATATTAAAAAAATGTAGATATTTATTTGATAATATCATTTAAATTATATAATATTTTCTATTTACAAAGTTCTTTATGCATGCTAATAATAAGATACTATAAATTATGGTAAGCAAAGTTTCGACTCAAAAAGATGGTATATCTCCAAAACATCTTCAAAGGACAGTCCGCATATCCAGAAACCAACAAATGATGATAAAAAATCTCTCTCAAAAGATGATTACGGTTGGGATGATAAATTTATTTCTGAATTGATAAGTGATATATCAATCAAAAAATTTAGAAAAATAATATAATTAAATTTTATTATCTTATTAGTTATCTCTTTATGTTTTGGTAGCTAAACTTTTTGGAGAAAAATAGATGGTGATGATTATGAAAATAAATTGAATAAAAAATCACTATGTTGGAATAAACTATGATGATTTATTATTTGTAATAATAAAAGAAATTTAACATTTATTAGTTGTACTTTTTAGATGTTATAGCCCTTACTATTAATAAGAAATCACTTTACAATCTCTACTTTTATTTATTCTAATTTTGACATAAAGTTCAACTTACATTAATGTTTGCTAATAGTATGCTTATCTTACCTTTGACATAGTGTTGGAATTCAATTTCATCCTAATAATATTACTGTTATAATTATCATTACCTTAACAAATACCATCAACTGCTATGTAAAATAAAGTATTTAAGATTAAAAAATCAAAAACTTCACTTATCATATTTGTTTTTTGGTCAGCTATATATGAAAGATGAATAGTCAAAGGAGACAAAATAGAAGAACAAATATTTTAAGTGATGAACAAAGAGAAATGCATTATATAAAAGATAGAGAACGAAGAAGTGCCATGATACATGAACAAAGAGAAAGCTATCTATCTCGACGTCATGAAATGTATCGATAATAAAGGGAAGGATCTCAAAATGCATCTATAGGCAGAAATTCAAATAATGATGGCAATGAATACCATAATTACCAACAAGAAAGAATTGCAAAAATACTAAGAGAACAAACAGAAGCTACATCTATTGAAGAAAGAGAACATATTATAGATGAGATTCCACAATCTAACCAGGAGAAGCGACGATCATCACAAAATGGTAATCAAATGCAAAGGCGTCAAATTATGCTGTAACGACCAGCAAATTCATCACTTCAGAATTTTTTTAAAATATTCCAAAATAAGATTTTTAACATAAATGATAATGTTTTGAACAATAAATAATATTGGTAATCTTATTTTGAATAAATATTTGCAAAAATATATACTTTGGAAGATATATTGATAAAATGACCAACCGTTTTACCAATTAACAGCTCTTAGACCATCTGACCTCATGCATGGAGCTGGATACATAAACTCATTTATATAAATGAGTGAGAATATGTAATAAAATTATTTATTTTATGTTTGAAAATAAATCTCTTTATGACATCATCAATGATATCACTATTTTGGAATAAATGGTTTTTGAATTTAAATGATTTAACAACTATTTTAATTATTACATAAGCTTTTTAATTATTATATAATTATAGAAATATTATTATCAAACTTTGTTTACAAATGTATATATATTAAATAAGAAGTGAAAAGATGACCGGAAATCAAAATCGGAATCCGTAACGCTTTAACGTAGAAAAGTTGTGTAACGTTGTGAATCATTTGAGATATACATACACACACATACATATACATGAACACATTCACATGCACATGAACACATATATACATAAAAATATGCTTATACATTTATGTGTGTGTGTGTATTAAAAAATATCTAATATATTTTCCTAAAACTTAACCATTAAGTAAATCCAAAGTCAAACTCTTACACACTAAGTACAAACACAAGGGTGCACACACATGGAGGGAGTACAAGGCCGAAATGGATGAGGTAGGAGGAGAGTGGGGTGGTGCAAATGGTGATGTGTTTGTGTGGAATATCATGATATTTTCCTTCTTGCATTTGCCTATAAATAGCACCCACTCATCTTCAATTCATTCACCCTTTTTTTCATTAAATTCCTAAGCTCTTCATCCTCTGCTTCTCTACATTAATGGCTTCCATAGCCTAAGAAAGAATATATTACAAAATCAAAACAAAGTTATGCCAAAATCAATGGAAATCTATACCACATCAAACCGAAGTTCAAGCTAGTAATCTCTTCCTTCTCCTCCACCAAGGCCATGTGCAACCAAGCAATCCACCACCATTTGCCAAGCTAAGCCTAACCATACCAAGCCTTCAAGACCAAGGCCGAACCCCCTAGGAGCAATTGTGCTAGTAGTTATGAGCTCCAATTTCGAGATAGCGGAGCTATAGCCGTTTTAAAGTTGGTCCGATCGAAAATCAAGTGAGAAACTTTATATATATATATACATACATATATATATATATGATGTGATATGATTACTATGGATGTTTACTATGCTTTGATCATCAAGTATTGATTGTTTTAATATAGTGTTTAATTGTGTAAACAAGCCACGTTAAATAAGCGTCGATATTACGCAAGGAAATCACTTTCCGAATCAAGTTATAAAAGTGATATGGAATCATTAAACCCCTTTGAAATGATTTAAAATGGTTTATAAATGTTTTATAAACACTAAAATCCAATTTGGTGAAGTTTGGACAAGTTATGAAGTTGAGTCAAAAATAGATGCATCGCGTAATGGTAGTTCACGATTTCGCACCATAAAAGTTTAAATCCATCTAAACGATAAATTCGGATTCGGAATTCTTGGGAATAAGAATTTTCTGAACTCTTACAATCATAGTTTTCAAAGAAAAGAAAACGATTGTTATTTCGTTTAGTATATTTTGAAATACGAGCAAATCAAGTTTTCAAAATAGTTGCGGTTTGGCAATTCGGAAACCAAAGCGATAAATTCTTTAAAAAATAATATTTTTAATTCTTTAAAAATATAGGATTAATTCAATAAATATTTTAAAATGTTTTAAAAGAGTTTTGAGTTATAAATATGGATTTCTAAATGATAGAAAAATTGTTCTGACCAAATAAGCTTAAAGCACTATTCGAAGCACTTTTAGCAGCACTTTTAATAACTTTTGGAATATGGCTTTAAACTTAAGTATTTTTTCCCAAATCTTTTATAAATGTTTTCAAATAAATAATTAAGTATTGTAAAGATGATTTGAAGGTCTTATAATTTATTTTAAAAGAGTTCAAATGAATGATTTAAAGAAAAGTTGTTATAATCAAGCGATTTAATCTTGGCTCTAAAAGCCGATGAGCAGACTGAATTTTTCTATTTGTGAGATACGGATGTGAGGTGGTTAAATTAAGGAGTGGTTCGGGAGCAACCAGTGACCTAGCTCACCTGGCCTCTTTCGTAGGCGAGGAATAGATAAGGTCGAAATGTCACAAACAAGGCAAGTGTAAAAGATTTAATATTTCCAAATTTAATACAAATTGGATTGTATAAAAATAATCTTCTTATACTTGGTATTAAATTCCTAGGAGGGAAACTATACTATCCGTGTGAATTTAAAAGATAATTTCAATGCTATTCGATAGATAGTAAAAGTTGAATACGGAAATTGATGTTGAGTAGAATTAGTGTAATTTCTATCGACCTTTTTTACTCAAAAAGGTTCTGCAATATGATTTATGAGAAATGATTTTGATTCGGTTAAAGAGAGATTTAATGATCCGGTATACACTAAAAAGAAATGGTTTTAAAAGATATATATCTCTAAGAATATATTTTGGATAAAAGGATACAAATTCATGGAATATTAATCACCCACTTAACATCTTTTTATCGATGATTGGTTCAAGGGAACTAGGATCGGATTTAGGTAATTCCTATCCGAAAACTACTTCGAACCAATTTATGAGTTCAAAAGTAAAGACGTGTTAAAGACAATGAAGTTGAAGGCGGGGATTTTCATAATGAAAGAATTGCTTGTTGATAATTTCGGAGTAGCTCCCAAGACATATAAATAGCAGTGGTCCTTTCATTCTGGGATCATCGTATGCAAGGACTACTCGTTAAGTCCTAGGGGTAATGCCCGACAGGATGTGGTAGGAGAATGCCTTTGGTTTGTCCTATTCTTGGACAACTTGTATGGATGAATGTCTGACATTGCATTCCTAAGAACACAGTACATTGATCTCTACAAACGTACATCTGTTTGGTGGTGTAGGAGGTAACCCCTCTTATGCTTAACACCCTTCCGTGAGACATACGAGCTCAGAGGTTGTATTATGGAAATCAATAGTGTGTTATTGGAAATGGCAATGTAGCATTTTAAGTGAAAATGTTCTAAGAAAGGTAAACGTTACCTCAAGCCTCACACCTGGGAAATTGTGAAACAGGGGTTGCTTTAAGGCTAAGTGGATCGCAACCATTAGTTTATGATATCACATTTCTATATCTATTTATTTCTACCCGTTGTGGCGCCGGGTTTAGATTATGTGGTGTATGCTTTTGGATCTCGGATTGGTCGGTAATGGCCGAGGTGATATCATTTTGGTGCTATCTGTACCATCTACTGGTTTCGGGTAGGCAGTCTTAATTCGTAAAGGTTTTGAAGATGTCGATCCTCGGTACATTCCTCTAGAAATGTACTATATGGGAGGTAGCCCCTTACCTCGCTATTCATTGGAAATCCAAGTCTCCAATAAGTACCTTCGATTCTAGTTGTAAACCTCTTATGCCGTCAAATTTAACCAATGTAACAATTTCGGCTATTTGAATATGTTTGTTTGAAAAGTTTTCAAAAAATGTCATTAAAAATAATATCACTGGATTTTACATAGAAATGATTTGGTTATCATAAGGTAAAAACTCGTTTCGTGTTTATCTGCGGCGTGGTCTTATGAGATATCCATTTGTTTTTCAAATACTCGTACTATGAGTTTCTCATACCAGTCCCATGACTGACTGGAGTTTATTTTCCTTTTCCTTTAAACTCCAGGTGCCCTATTTTTTCGGGCAGCCAAGTAGTCAGGTAGCTTGGAGCATTTTGGAAGAAGCATGGAGCATGAAAACTGGAAGGTCCTTTTGTCAATAGTGATCTATTTCGAATTTCTGCCGTATAAGGATAGGTGGTTATGACTATTCCTGGCTGGGTTAGTATTTATAATAACTCTGATGAATCACTTGGAGTGATTGTATATACTTTCCATGTGTATAATTAATGTGAATGTAAGATTCTGTTGTTATTCTATCTTCTATCTTTATTTCTTTTAAAAACTTCTAATTATCTACCTCTCCATCAATTGAATTTGCGGCATGTGAATACCAAGAATGTATTAGTGTCGATCTTCAAGGGTAGAAAAAGCGGGTCGTCACAGTTGGTGTAACAACCCGGAGTTTTACAGCAACTATTTATCATCAAAATGATGATAAAGTCGGTTGTTAATTGCCATTACAGTTTTGAATCGAATTGAATTCTTTTTGTTAAAATTTTAAAAGGTTATGCGGGCTTTAAAGATTGTTTTGGCCCACTCGTTGTTGCCGAAATTATCAAAGCTTATAACCGGCCCTTATTCTTTTTCGTTTAAACCCAAAAGCATTAGAAAAGCTAGGGCAGCCTCTTTTTCTCAATTCATTATCATTCGAAAACCCTAACTAAACGACCGAGAAAACAATGGCGACTTCGTCCTCTTTTTCGTTCCTATTGCAAAAAAAAATTGGGGCTTTCGAAGCTGCGCCTAATTGATCGGTCGAGTGTCTATTCGCGTGTGCTTTGTTCCCGTTCGTTTGCTCTTGGGTGCTAAGGCTCGCATAGATTCGAAGGCGCAGACTTCAACAGTGCGATCGAACGATGAATTCGTTACCTTGCTCGATCGAAGGTCCCGTGCTCGTTCGTCGATGCTAAGGTGAGTGATTACTTCGCTCACATCTGATTCAAAGCGTAGTGGGTTCGTGATTTTTCTCTGCTTTGAACTCTCTGATATTTCGTTGAATCCGTCTGTTGATTTGCTCTAGCAGTTGATATTCGTTTAGAAGTTGAGTTTGGTCTCTGACTTTATCTAATCGTATGATTTGTTTTAATACTGGGGATGATTTCTGACTTTGGATCGAAATCTATAAACTTGATTTTGATAATGGTTACTACTATGACTTTGGCATGTCTGTTATTCTCTCTGTTAGCATCTGGCTTTGATTTGTATTAGTTTGAACTTTCCTTTAGTATCTTGAAACTGCTGCAGTAAAAATGTTCGACTTTAACTTCGTTAAAATTTTACTTTGTAATTGCTCTGAGAAGTGACCTCGGCCTGATTTTGCTATAACTGTTAAAGGCTTTGAAACCTTCTATGTCTTTTTCGAACTTGTGGTGCCCCTTGCATATGCTGCCATCATGTACAGTCTGTTGTCATTTATCCTTCGAATTAGTGCATTGAGTCCTCATTCCCTTCAGTTCATACTGTATATCTTATATGCTAGTGGCTGTACACATTGTATATTGATCTCAGTGATGCATTTGTATCCACAGCTGTTTCATACATCTGTTGGTCTGCACATCCATGTGCCTCCTCTGTTTCGTTTGTGCTTCCCCTATGTGGCCATATCTTGGTTGCATCTGGACTTGTACTGGTAGTTCACGTGTGTAATTGTATTTGTTGTCTTCGTGTACCTAAATATAGTTGTTACTGGGCCCTATTTAGTTTATGTTGCAGTTACTTGCATACCTGTTCATCATATAGTTCCCTGTGTTGGAATTCAAACATGGCTGTTCCATTGTTTAGGCGACTGCACATGTGATCTTTGTTTGCATCATATGGTCGGGTCTTCATGTAGTTTGTATATCTCACTGTTGCATTGGGGTTGTAGCCGCGGTCCTATATTGCGTAGTTCATTCATCTCGTAGTCTGGTACCCTTTTAAAATCTGGTCTTGAGTGCAGACTTCATATTGCTGCAACTCGTACACATTTGGATTTGAACTTGCCTCAGTTTTGATTTTGATTTGAGGTCACTACTTTAAATCCTTTGCTTGATATTGCCTTTATCATAATAATATCCCCACTGCTGCATTGATTTAGGGGCTGCGGTATCATTTTCTGCTGCATCCCCAGAGATGTGTTATTCATGTGCATTGCCTTCATACCTAGGTTGTCTGGTTTCAATATTCTGGCATTGAGTCACATGTAGTATTCATATGCATTGATGTTGGCTTTTGTCACTTGAAATAAAAGCTGCTGTTGGACTTTGGGTTTTGATTTGGGTTTCACTGACCTGTACACATGTATTTGCTTGCATCCATATTGTCGCTGTATCTAGTATGATATAGTTGCATTTGAACCGTACTACCGCCTTTGTTCTCGAGTCAGACACTTGTGTTGCCCAGTTTCATTTAGTTGTTCACTAGTCTGCATTTGCTAGTGAAGTTGAACTTGGTCTTGTTTCTCCATTTAGTCTGGCTGCAGTTGTTAGTTTGAGTTCTGTTGCCTTTTGCACATGCTCTTTGATACAGGGTGAACTTGTTTCACTTGTTGCCTCTGATCTCGTTTAGTATTGTTTGGAGTTATTTTGGAGTGGCGAGGCAGTACACGCGTGCGTGTACTGCAGCCCTAGCAGGATTGACAGATTTAGTTGATATTTCGATTGTTAAATTATTTCGTTGGTTCAATTAAATAATCTGAAGTTGTATTTTGAAGTGGTTCATTTTGATTCGAGTTAGATCCGTTGGCTTTTGGATTCATTGATCTTCTGAGTATTTTATAGACTGCATTGGCGAGGCAGTACACGTTAGCGTGTACTGCAGCCAATCAGCTTTGTTGTTTTTTTATTGACATTTCAATTGTTTAAATTGATTTGGATTGCTGATTTGTTGTTTAACACTGCTTAGTGTTATATCTGCCGTTATCCGATTCTCTTATCGAGAAGTTGGATATACGAGATTTCGGTGACTGTCGTCTATTTGACATTTAAATTATTACTGCCTATATGCACTAATAAATTGGTTTGAATTAGACCGACCTGGGTATTATTTTCTTTTGAATGTAATACTCGGGTCAGACCCGAGTTATTTCAGGTTGTAGATTTTCTTCTTTGAGTTGCTGTTCAGGATATGAAGACTTTTCACATCTTCTGAAGTTGTCAGTGTCATTTTGTAGTAGGCGTGTCATTGTATAAAACGATATGTATTCATGTATATTAGTCGATAATGTACTTGTATATATAACTTCTAGAGTCGACAGTTGTAGTTGTATCATATGTATCGTGTCAACTATATTGTAACTGACATCGGTTATATATATAGGAGATTATTGTTATTCTGTGTTCCGCATTTATATTATCTGTGTTATTGTTATATCTAATGTCCTAAACTATTATGAACTATCGTAGTTTGTTTTATACTGATAATTAGATATGTCGATGGGAGTAAATAAATAATAAATGAAAAATAAAAAGTATATACCACTCCTATCGAGATAACCAATATTAGTGTAAGGCCAATTACGGATGGTCGCTCCTATCCAGCCTTATTCTTCGTAATAATAGACAGTATTTCTTTTAATACTCTTTGTTATTATGAGCATAGAGGTGGGGCGTCACAGTTGGTATCAGAGCTTGGGGTTTATGGACATAAGATAAAACATAACTTGGATGGAACATATGTTACAACTATTAGTCGATGTTTTATCTGTGATTTGAGTCAAAACTAAAGTTTAGAAATTTTGATGAAATTTTTAAATAACTTTATTTAAAAATAATAGTGAAATTGTGTTCTGATGATTTGCTTGATTTGTGTTCTGTTTATCAGAGTGCGCAGCGGAAACAGTGAAACTGTCTTCGCTGAGTACAACTGATAATCATTTTGATTTAAAAAAAAAATCAAAATACGAAATTGATATGAATTTCATTTGTTGTTTACATAGATGTAATTATTTTATTTCTTTGAGAACTTCGAATCCGAATTGAGGATTCGAAAAAATTGCAGATATGTGATTTTTGTTGAAATTTCCGCTGGCTTTCTTTTGTACTAATCATCTATTGATTAAATTTTTGCTATTTTAAATTATCTTCATTGAAGATACATTTGAATGATTCTTTGTCCATTTTGTAGTACGTGCAAAAAATTTAAATTGCACGTTATTGCCTTTATTTTACGTTGAACCGATGCTTGGTTATGAAATGTATTTTGTTGCCGTTATCTTTACAACGGAATTTTACACCAATACTATATTTTGAAGTACGGTGTTTTATGGCATTTTGATGAATGAGAATTCACTGATATTACATTTTGATGTAAATTGTTTTGATGGGATTATGACTTTTAAATTTACTGTCACCTTGGCTTCGGTAACCGTCAAGTTTTAAAAGTGGATTTTCAAGCGGTTATTCCGCAATACTGATTTGTGACCGTTTTTACGGTATTTTGAGAAGTACAATTTCCCTATCGAAATTGTTACTAATATTGCTGCTTTAATCACGGGATTGGAAAATCGTTTTAAAATGAAAATTGTTTTATAAATTTTTAACAGTTTACGTTTTCAAAAGAATGAGAAAGCGACTTAAACGATTCAGCAAAATCGAGGATTATGACCCCTTTCTTTTACTGTTTCGCTTAACTCTGGACTTGTCCAGTTGAGAATATGAATTGTTATTTTTACAAAATAAATAAAATTGTTTTCAGAAATTTTACAGTTTGCGATTTCAAAAGAATGAGGAAGCGATTTAAACGTTTCAGCAAAATCGAGGACTATGACCCCTTTCTTTTACTGATTCGCTTAATTCCGGACTTGTCCGTTTGAGAATGTAAAGTGTATTCTTACAAAATACACAATTTTGCACTTTCAAGGAAACGATGAAATGATTTAAATGATTTAGCAAAAGTGCGGAGTATGGAACCACACTTTTACTATTTCGGTTAATTCCGGACTCGTTAATTGAATATCTGTTGTTTTGATGATTCTACACTTTCAAGGAAACGATGAAGAGAATTAAACAATTTAGTAAAACTCGTGGTTATGGGACATGTGCGTTTACTATTTTGGTTCATTCCGGACTCGTTAATTGAAATATTTGATGTTTTCGTGTGCTTTCGAGCCACTATGTTGGACCTTCGGGTCATATGTTGGACCTTCGGGTCAAATACCAGTACTAGACCTTCGGGTCATATGTTGGACCTTCGGGTCATTTGTTGGGCGCCAAAAATTATGTTGAGTACTTGGTAGGCTTCGGCTATATGTTGTTGCACGTGCGGCGAATTAAAAACTCGCCATCTGATGGGATCGATCCAAGCTTTTATGTTGATTTTCTAGTCTTCTTAATTGATTTCTAGATATTTGTTGCTTCCAATTATCTGCAGGTAATTGGATATTTGTTGATATGAGTTCTGATTATCGTTTTTGATAATCAGATATTTGTTGTTTCTAATTATCGCTTGTGATAATTGGATATTTGTTGATATGAGTTCTGATTATCGTTTTTGATAATCAGATATTTGTTGTTTCTAATTATCGCTTGTGATAATTAGATATTTGTTGATATGAGTTCTGATTATCGTTTTTGATAATCAGATATTTGTTGTTTCTAATTATCGCTTGTGATAATTAGATATTTGTTGATATGAGTTCTGATTATCGTTTTTGATAATCAGATATTTGTTGATTTGAGATTTAATTATCGCCTGAAATAATTAAATATTTGTTGAATTTGAAGTTTGATTATCGCTTGAGATAATCAAATAATTATTGAATTTGGAATTTGATTATCGCTTGAGATAATCAATTATTTGTTGAATTTGAAATTTGATTATCGTTTTTGATAATCGAATACTTGTTGAATTTGAAATTTGATTATCGTTTTTGATAATCGAATATTTGTTGAATTTGAAATTTGATTATCGTTTTTGATAATCGAATATTTGTTGAATTTGAAATTTGATTATCGTTTTTGATAATCGAATATTTGTTGAATTTGAAATTTGATTATCGTTTTTGATAATCGAATATTTGTTGAATTTGAAATTTGATTATCGCTTGTGATAATCGAATATTTGTTGATTTGAGAAATTTGATTATCGTTTTGGATAATTAAATATTTGTTTTCTGACTATCGTTTGAGATAATCAGATATTTGATTTGTTTTCTGACTATCGTTTGAGATAATCAGATATTTGATTTGTTTTCTGACTATCGTTTGAGATAATCAGATATTTGATTTGTTTTCTGACTATCGTTTGAGATAATCAGATATTTGATTTGTCTTCTGACTATCGTTTGAGATAATCAGATATTTGATTTGTCTTCTGACTATCGTTTGAGATAAGTAAATATTTGCGATTTTTGAGATTTGAGCTTCGTCTTTTTCTCTGGCGATTCAAGTGAGTAATTTGATTTACTCACATTCAATTCGTGCTCTGTATGGGATTTCTGCTCTGTTTTTCCTTCTCTTTTAGTTGCTGGAACTCGATTGTTCTTGCTTTTGTTAGTCGTCTAATTTTGATCCCTGATTCCCACGAGGTTGATTATTTTGATTTGAAGCAGTCGAACCTTTCGATTTCTTATCTAATACTTCCCCGCTGACACTTGCTTTGCTTATACCTTCGTCATTGCCATGCTCTTTTGGTTGTTACCTTTTATCCATTTATTCCCTATGATTGCGTGGACGCAATTTCTTTAAGGAGGGGAGTCTGTAACAACCCGGAGTTTTACAGCAACTATTTATCATCAAAATGACGATAAAGTCGGTTGTTAATTGCCATTACAGTTTTGAATCGAATTGAATTCTTTTTGTTAAAATTTTAAAAGGTTATGCGGGCTTTAAAGATTGTTTTGGCCCACTCGTTGTTGCCGAAATTATCAAAGCTTATAACCGGCCCTTATTCTTTTTCGTTTAAACCCAAAAGCATTAGAAAAGCTAGGGCAGCCTCTTTTTCTCAATTCATTATCATTCGAAAACCCTAACTAAACGACCGAGAAAACAATGGCGACTTCGTCCTCTTTTTCGTTCCTATTGCAAAAAAAAATTGGGGCTTTCGAAGCTGTGCCTAATTGATCGGTCGAGTGTCTATTCGCGTGTGCTTCGTTCCCGTTCGTTTGCTCTTGGGTGCTAAGGCTCGCATAGATTTGAAGGCGCAGACTTCAACAGTGCGATCGAACGATGAATTCGTTACCTTGCTCGATCGAAGGTCCCGTGCTCGTTCGTCGATGCTAAGGTGAGTGATTACTTCGCTCACATCTGATTCAAAGCGTAGTGGGTTCGTGATTTTTCTCTGCTTTGAACTCTCTGATATTTCGTTGAATCCGTCTGTTGATTTGCTCTAGCAGTTGATATTCGTTTAGAAGTTGAGTTTGGTCTCTGACTTTATCTAATCGTATGATTTGTTTTAATACTGGGGATGATTTCTGACTTTGGATCGAAATCTATAAACTTGATTTTGATAATGGTTACTACTATGACTTTGGCATGTCTGTTATTCTCTCTGTTAGCATCTGGCTTTGATTTGTATTAGTTTGAACTTTCCTTTAGTATCTTGAAACTGCTGCAGTAAAAATGTTCGACTTTAACTTCGTTAAAATTTTACTTTGTAATTGCTCTGAGAAGTGACCTCGGCCTGATTTTGCTATAACTGTTAAAGGCTTTGAAACCTTCTATGTCTTTTTCGAACTTGTGGTGCCCCTTGCATATGCTGCCATCATGTACAGTCTGTTGTCATTTATCCTTCGAATTAGTGCATTGAGTCCTCATTCCCTTCAGTTCATACTGTATATCTTATATGCTAGTGGCTGTACACATTGTATATTGATCTCAGTGATGCATTTGTATCCACAGCTGTTTCATACATCTGTTGGTCTGCACATCCATGTGCCTCCTCTGTTTCGTTTGTGCTTCCCCTATGTGGCCATATCTTGGTTGCATCTGGACTTGTACTGGTAGTTCACGTGTGTAATTGTATTTGTTGTCTTCGTGTACCTAAATATAGTTGTTACTGGGCCCTATTTAGTTTATGTTGCAGTTACTTGCATACCTGTTCATCATATAGTTCCCTGTGTTGGAATTCAAACATGGCTGTTCCATTGTTTAGGCGACTGCACATGTGATCTTTGTTTGCATCATATGGTCGGGTCTTCATGTAGTTTGTATATCTCACTGTTGCATTGGGGTTGTAGCCGCGGTCCTATATTGCGTAGTTCATTCATCTCGTAGTCTGGTACCCTTTTAAAATCTGGTCTTGAGTGCAGACTTCATATTGCTGCAACTCGTACACATTTGGATTTGAACTTGCCTCAGTTTTGATTTTGATTTGAGGTCACTACTTTAAATCCTTTGCTTGATATTGCCTTTATCATAATAATATCCCCACTGCTGCATTGATTTAGGGGCTGCGGTATCATTTTCTGCTGCATCCCCAGAGATGTGTTATTCATGTGCATTGCCTTCATACCTAGGTTGTCTGGTTTCAATATTCTGGCATTGAGTCACATGTAGTATTCATATGCATTGATGTTGGCTTTTGTCACTTGAAATAAAAGCTGCTGTTGGACTTTGGGTTTTGATTTGGGTTTCACTGACCTGTACACATGTATTTGCTTGCATCCATATTGTCGCTGTATCTAGTATGATATAGTTGCATTTGAATCGTACTACCGCCTTTGTTCTCGAGTCAGACACTTGTGTTGCCCAGTTTCATTTAGTTGTTCACTAGTCTGCATTTGCTAGTGAAGTTGAACTTGGTCTTGTTTCTCCATTTAGTCTGGCTGCAGTTGTTAGTTTGAGTTCTGTTGCCTTTTGCACATGCTCTTTGATACAGGGTGAACTTGTTTCACTTGTTGCCTCTGATCTCGTTTAGTATTGTTTGGAGTTATTTTGGAGTGGTGAGGCAGTACACGCGTGCGTGTACTGCAGCCCTAGCAGGATTGACAGATTTAGTTGATATTTTGATTGTTAAATTATTTCGTTGGTTCAATTAAATAATCTGAAGTTGTATTTTGAAGTGGTTCATTTTGATTCGAGTTAGATCCGTTGGCTTTTGGATTCATTGATCTTCTGAGTATTTTATAGACTGCATTGGCGAGGCAGTACACGTTAGCGTGTACTGCAGCCAATCAGCTTTGTTGTTTTTTTTATTTACATTTCAATTGTTTAAATTGATTTGGATTGCTGATTTGTTGTTTAACACTGCTTAGTGTTATATCTGCCGTTATCCGATTCTCTTATCGAGAAGTTGGATATACGAGATTTCGGTGACTGTCGTCTATTTGACATTTAAATTATTACTGCCTATATGCACTAATAAATTGGTTTGAATTAGACTGACCTGGGTATTATTTTCTTTTGAATGTAATACTCGGGTCAGACCCGAGTTATTTCAGGTTGTAGATTTTCTTCTTTGAGTTGCTGTTCAGGATATGAAGACTTTTCACATCTTCTGAAGTTGTCAGTGTCATTTTGTAGTAGGCGTGTCATTGTATAAAACGATATGTATTCATGTATATTAGTCGATAATGTACTTGTATATATAACTTCTAGAGTCGACAGTTGTAGTTGTATCATATGTATCGTGTCAACTATATTGTAACTGACATCGGTTATATATATAGGAGATTATTGTTATTCTGTGTTCCGCATTTATATTATCTGTGTTATTGTTATATCTAATGTCCTAAACTATTATGAACTATCGTAGTTTGTTTTATACTGATAATTAGATATGTCGATGGGAGTAAATAAATCATAAATGAAAAATAAAAAGTATATACCACTCCTATCGAGATAACCAATATTAGTGTAAGGCCAATTACGGATGGTCGCTCCTATCCAGCCTTATTCTTCGTAATAATAGACAGTATTTCTTTTAATACTCTTTGTTATTATGAGCATAGAGGTGGGGCGTCACAGTTGGTATCAGAGCTTAGGTTGAGCAAACACCTAAGCCTTGATGGGGTCGACTCATTAGAGATGGGGTTAGTAATATTCTAGAATGAGTTTAGTAAATGAGAGACGTATTTGTAATTTCATCCAAATAAATCCATCCATGTGATTTTATGCTTAATACTCATTCCCTAAGATAATTTCATCTATAATTCTAATGATAGTTCCTTACTATATGCAGATAGCAGAAGATGAGCAATAGACGAGGACGAAGGGGAGGTGGTAACACTACGACCACCAACCGTTGATCAAATGCTAAAGTAATTGAGGAAGTGGTAATCCCTGAGCAACCTCAAATTAACTTTACAACTCTTTTCAAAAGTTACACTAGCTTGGGAGGGAAACAATTCCAAGGAACCGAGTCTATTGTTGAAGTGCAAGCATTGCTCCGCTTGTTTGAAAGAATATTCAAAGGATTGAACATAGAGGATGATCAAAAGAGGTTCTTAGCTTCCTAGCAATTGTAGGAAGGAGCTCTAGCATGGTGAGAATCCATCACTTTGAATGATTCTGAAGACAATTTCTCATGGATCAGATTTAAAGAAGTATTCGAAGAGCAGTATATGCCTACAGCTAGAAAATCCCGTCTTTATAGAAATTTTATAGACTTGAAACAAGAAGATATGTCGGTGGAGGAATACTCAAATAAGTTTAATGGGTTATCTCGTTTTGGGCCAGGACTAATAGACATACCCTTAAAGAAGGATGAGATGTTTATTGCGGGATAAAAGAGCAATATAAGGACCAAATGACCGCACACGTGAACTTTTATGGACTTATTAGATATGGGTTTCTGATATGAAGTATTAGATAAAAGGAATCCGGTGATAGCCCAAGGAAATAGCAACAATCAAAACAAGATGGAAGTAGTGACGGGGAAAGAATGGTGGAAGATCTCAAGAGAACCATTATAAGGATGTTGTTTGTTGTAAGTGCCAGAAGAAAGGCCATTTTGCAACAAACTATAGGAGTGCCAAGACGCAGAAGCAACAGCAAGGAACCATCTCTCCTATGGTTCAAAAAAGTATTTGTTACAATTGCCATCAGCCATGACACTGGAAAAACAAGTGCTTATGAATAAACAAGGGAGAACAGATCAAGGTTTACGCTATAAAGAAAGATCCTTCAACCTTTGAAGATGTGAAGGTCAAGGGAGTCCTAGAAAGTAATTTATCTGTTAATGATATTTCAGTTAAAGTATTATATTATACTGGGGCTTTCCATAGTTTTATTGCTAAGAAATTGGTTGATAAGTTAAACCTTACCGCAGAAATAGTAGAAACCTCTATCCATGTATCTAATCCTATAAGCGGTATGACCAATCTTTGTATGATCTGTGTAAATGTACAAGTTACCTACCAAACCCACCAATTCTTACGCAACATATTTGTCCTTGATTTCATTGAGTTTGATATTTTACTTGGAATGGATTGGCTATCCAAGTATAGAGCTATTATAGACTACAACAATCGAATGATTATTTTAAAAGCCGCGACCGGAAGGATATTAGACCGAATAATTTGTGAAGGACCTAGTCCAGCAAGAGACAGCTTCATGTGTGCGTTAGATTCATCTCAAATGAACTTGGAAAGAATATCAATTGTTAAAGAATTTCAAGATGTTTCTATGGAAGTTAAAAGTTTCCTACGCATTGGGGAATTGAATTCCATATTGACTTAATCCCTGATGTTAGACCTGTTATTCACCATATTCGAAGGATGGATCTAAAAGAAAAGATTGAGTTAGCAAAACAAACTGATGAATTATTAAAAAAAATGGGCTAATTAAACCAAGTCGCTCAAGTTAGGGTGCAGCTGTGGTTTTTGTGGCAAAGTCTGATGGTTCCCTTAGACTGTGTATAGACTACCAAGACTTAAATAAGCAAATGATTAAAAACAAATATCCACTTCCCCGCATAGACGACTTGTTTGATCAATTACATGGTGCTTGGGTATTCTCAAAAATGGATCTAACTGCCAAATTCAATCAGTTGAGAATAGCAGAGGATTGTTTTCCCTTGACTGCATTCCTAGTGCAAGATAGTTTCTATGAATGGTTGGTTATGTCATTGGAGCTAACCAATGCACCCGCCTATTTCATAGACCTTATGAATAGAGTATTGAGAGACATACTCAAAAAATTCATGTTGGTCTTTATTGATGGTATTCTCATATATTCAAAGATCGAAGAAGAGCATGAAAGGCATTTGGAGATTGCGTTGGAGAAATTGAGAAGGAATGTGCTGAAGGCAAAAATTTTAAAATTCCGTTTTTGGAAAAAAGAGGTAAGATTTCTGGGACGTATTGTGTCAGGGAATGGAGTTTCAATAGAACCAGGATTAGCTATACAAGATTGGAGACAACCACAGACTCCGAAGGACATCCGTAGCTTCTCGGGATTAGCTGGATATTACTGAAGGTTTATTCAAGACTTTTCCAAAATTTCCTCTCACTTAACAAAGTTAAAAATAAAGGATGCTAAGTTTGAGTGGATGCAAAAATGTGAAGAAGCATTTTAGGAACTCAAGAAGAGGTCAACTACTGCTTCCGTATTAACTATTGCAGATGAAAGCAGCTTTTTAACCATGTATACTGATGCTTGTGGGGAAGGAGTAGGTGCAATTCTAATGAAGCATGAAGGTCATCACATGTGCAAGCAGACAAGTGAAGGTCCATGAGAGGAATTATATGATACACAACTTGGAGCTATTAGCCGTGGTGTTTGCATTAAAAATATGGAGACATTATTTGTTGGATAAGAATTCTTTAGGGTCTATTTTAATAAACTTTAGTTCACCTTGGTAAATAATATTACTTCTTTAAAAGGTGAAAAGTTTGATATCTTCACAAACCATAAATCTTTGAAATATCTTTTCACTCAAAAGGACTTGAATATGAGGCATCAACATCGGCTAGAATTCCTCGCTTCGTATGACTTGGATATTCTATATACATCGGGAAAAGCCAATGTTGTGGCAGATGCGCTAAGTAGAAAGCATGCCATTATAGCTCATTTAGTGGTGCATCCAGCATTGATTTATCGTATAAAGGAGAATTAGCTCAAGGATCCAATTATTGCAAGGATAGCCAGGGAAGTAGAGGAGAATGTGATAGCAGGAAGATTGATAGGATTCAAAGTGGCTAAGCAAGGAATTCTAAGAATAAATGGAAGGATATGTGTTCCCAATGTTAATGGGATTAGACAGGAAACTTTAACCCAATGTCACAACTCTTCACTCGCAATACATTCCGGAGTTACCAAGATGTATAGAGATATGAAAAAGACTTTCTGGTGGGTTGGTATGAAGAGAGACATTTCCATCCATGTGAGTAGGTGCGCAAATTGTTAGCAGATCAAGAGTGATCAGCAAAAGGTTGTCGGACTACTCCAACCACTCAAGATTCCAAAGTGGAAATGGAACCAAATATCCATGGATTTCATTAATGGCTTGCCTCGGTCAAGAAAAGTGAATGAAGACGTATGGATTATCATTGATAGATTAACTAAAAGCGCACACTTCCTTCTAGTAAAGCCTACAAGAATAGCCTTAAGCTTAGCAGAGATATATATAAAGGAGATTGTTCGACTACATGGAGTTCCAACCAGCATCGTAAGCGATCGAGACACAATCTTTTCCAGTCAGTTCTGGGAAAGCTTATAGACAGCTTTAGGAATGAAGCGGGATATAAGTACCACATATCATCTCTAGACTGATGGGCAAATAGAAAGAGTAAACAGGGTATTGGAGGATCTTCTGAGAGTATGTGTATTAGACTTTGGAGGTTCATGGGAAAGCCGCCTTCATTTGGTAGTGTTTATTAGTCCATGAGATGATGGTTTTGATGACAACAACCTTAATAGATTATAAAATATAAATACTAACATTACAAGTTTAGATATATATGTATTTGCAGGATCTAACCATGCAGGTATCAAGAATGAAGACTGTACAATATAGAGATTCAAGATACAGAGATAGAAGACTCATGAGTATCAAGATTATCAAGAGTTCAAGGTTAAGTCTGTTTTATTAGGAATATTTGTTAAAACTCGTAGAAAAGCACTGGCATCTTAATATCCAATTTATTCGTGGAATGAAATCCACTTCGAGCCCATTAAAGGGATGGAACCCTAAGTAGGATGGAACCTACGAAAATCTAGTGGGACATTGTTTTGTATCCACTAATTTTAATTCAAATGATTTTACAAAATTATCTTTTTTTCAAAATGATTTCAAAACTTTCCTTTTAAAAGATTCAAAACTCTCTATCCTGATTTTAAATAATTTTAGCCTCAAAACATCTTTAATTTCAAAGTCAAAATACTCCTGATTTTAAATGTCTTTTCAAATAATATATTTAACTTTTAATATTTATACTTAGATTTAAATATAAAATTATAGTTAAATTATGTATATATTGTTCTTTATATTTACTTATGAATTTCAACTATATTCAAGTATATTTATAAAGTTTTAAATAGTTTTTATATAAGATAAATATTGTTTTTATAGAAATTCAAATTATCATTTTTGGCTGAGGGATGTCGACATGCCCCTAGGTAGTATGTCGACATAGTGACAGTTGAAGTTCAAATTCAAATTTCAAAAGAAGTGTCTATTCACCATAACTCTTCATAAATGGTCATGGCTGTTGGTTTTGTATAAATAGGGGTCAGTTTCAACGAATTTTTAATCATATTTTTCTGATTTTCACTCCTCTTCATCTTCCATATTTCTTATTACAAAATCATACCATTACTCTGCCGAAATCAACATCGAATCATACTCGATTACTTCTAGTTTGATTCTACATCACTATCTCTACAAGGTTCTCAGTGCTATTCAGAGTTATAGGTTTCTTTGTAATATATTAGCGAGAAAAGGTGTGATTGTAGCCTTGGAAATCAATCAAGCGAGAAAAGGTGTGATTGTAGCCTTGGAAATCAATCAAGCGAGAAAAGGTGTGATGTAGCCTTGGAAATCAATTGGGTGAACTTGTTGCCCCGGAAATCAAGTATCTCTACCCAGAGGATTGGTATTCTGGAGGGTGTACCTCGTAGCCTTGAAATCGAGGGTTGTAATTGTTGAATTGCTTTTGAAAGGAAATCCGTACTTAGTTGTGCGGGACTGGATGTAGGGTAACTCCGAACTAGTATAAAATCCGATGTGTTCTTTCCTTTACTGCTTTTACTTTATATTTGCATCTATGTTTGATTCTGTGTTCATATCTGTGTCTAATTAGTGTATACATTGTTAATAAAGTAAGATAAACTCAAAAAGATTAACAAATTTCTTGAAACACTATTCACCCCCCCTCTAATGTTAATTCTAGCCTTAAGATCCTTAATCCGCATTTCTCACAGTGTTCCCTTATAATAACAGCTATCTGGCCAGTATTGATATGGAACCTTATGAAGCCTTGTATGGTCGCCTGTGTAGATCCCCATCATGTTGGATCGAAACCGGAGATTGGTTAGTACTTGGTCATGATATGATCCGAGAAGCTTCAGAGAAAGTAGACATGATCAAAAAGAAACTGAAGGAAGCACAAAGCATACATAAGAGTTACACGGATCAAGGCATAGAAATTTAGAATTCTCAGTTGGAGACAAGGTATTTCTGAATATCTCCCCGATGAGGGGAGTCGTGAGATATGGAAGAACTGGCAAGCTAGCTCCTCGATATATTGCACCTTTTCCCATTCTAGAGCGGATTAGCCCATTAGCCTATCGAGTAGAACTACTAGAGAGGTTGTCAGGTGTACACAATGTGTTTCACGTATCTTATTTATGTAAGTGTGTATGATCTAGAACAAATCATAGAAACAGCCGCCCAGGTGAATTTAGAACTAGAGCCCAATTTAACAGTTAACAGACAACCTAATAAAATCATGGATCATGATGAGAAGCGATTAAGAAGAAAGGTTATGCAATTAGTTAAAGTTCAATGGAGTGGTGATGCTAATGACTGTACATGGGAAATAGAGGATAGGATAAAGAAGGCATATCCAGAGTTTAGGATGGATATATAAATTGTATATATCGTATCGAGATAGTGTACTCATCTCCCGTGGTGTAGTCACTTATTATAGATTTGTATATATTTCATCATATATGATATATTCCTTTTGAGTTATCTTCTTCTCGTCTTTAATTTCGAAGACGAAATTCCTTTAAGGAGAGAAGTCTGTAACGACCCGCAAATTCATCATTTTAGAAAAAATTTAAAATATTCAAATATAAGATTTTTTTAACATAAATGATAATGTTTTGAACAATAAATAATACAGGTAATCTTTTTTTGAATAAATATTTGCAAATATATATACTTTGGAAGATATATAGATAAAATGATTGAAAACCATTTTATCAATAAACAGCTCTTAGACGATCCGACATCGTGCACGGGGTAGAATACATACACTCATTTATGTATATGAGTGATAATATGTAATAGAATTATTTATTTTACTTTTGAAATAAAATCTCTTTATGACATCATCAAAGATATCACTATTTTGGAATAAATAATTTTTGAATTTAAATTGAGTTTAAATGATTTAATAATTATTTTAGTTATTAATTAAGCCATTATATAATGATAGAAATATTATTATCAAACTGTTTTTACAAATATATATATATATTAAGAAGTGAAAATATGATCAGAAATTGAAATCGAAATCCGTAACGATTTAATGTAGAAAAGTTGTGTAACGTTGCGAATCATTTGAGATATACATATGCATACATACATGTACATATACGTGGACACATTCACATGCACATGAACACATATATACAAACAAATACGCTTATATATATGTATGTATGTATATGTGTATACATATATATATATTAGAAAATATCTAAAATATTTTTCTAAAACTTAACCCTTAAGTAAATCCAAAATCAAACTCTTACACACTAAGTACAAGCACATCCATACACACATTGGGGGAGTACACGGCCGAAATGGATGAGGTAGGAAGGGAGTGGGGTGATAAGCAAATAGTGATGTGTTTGTGTGGAAATATCATGATATTTTCCTTCTTACATTTGCCTATAAATAGTACCCACTCATCTTCACTTCATTCACATTTTTTCTTCATAAAATTCCTAAGCTCTTCATCCTCTTCATCTCTACATTAATGGCTTCCATAGCCTAAGAAAGAAAATATTAAAAAATCAAAACAAAGTTATGCCAAAATCAATCGAAATCTATACCACTTCAAACCAAATTTCAAGCTAGTAATCTCTTCCTCCTCCTCCACCAAGGCCGTGTGCAACCAAGTCCTCCACCACCATTTTCCAAGCAAGGTCGAACTCCCTAGAAGCAATTGTGCCAGTATTCGTGAGCTTCGATTTCGAGATAGCGGAGCTATAGCCGTTTTAAAGTTGGTCCGATTGAAAATCAAGTGAGAAACTCTAGTTATATATATATGATGTGATATAATTGCTATGGATGTTTACTATGCTTTGATCATCAAGTATTGGTTGTTTTAATATAGTGTTTTATTGTATAAACAAGCCACGTTAAATACACGTCGATATTACACAAGGAAAGCACTTTCCGAATCAAGTTATAAAAGTGATATGGAATCATTAAATCGATTTGAAATGAATTAAAATGGTTTATAAATGTTTTATAAATACTAAAACCCAATTTGGCGAAGTTTGGACAAGTTATGAAAGTTGAGTCAAAAATAAGTGCGTCGCGTAACAGCTGTTTGCGATTTCGCGCCATAAAAGTTTAAATCCATTTAAACGATGGATTCGGAGTCAGAATTCTTTGGAATGAGAATTTTTTGAACTCTTACAATCATAGTTTTCAAACAAAAGAAAAGGATCGAGATCTCGTTCAGTAGATTTTGAAAAATGAGCCAATCAAGTTTTCAAAATAGTCGTGGTTTGGCAGTTCGAAAATCAAAGCGATAAATTCTTTAAAAATAATATTTTTAATTCGTTAAAAATATGGGATAAATTCTATAAATCTTTTAAAATGTTTCAAAAGATATTTTTTAGTTATAAAAATGGATTTCTAAATGATAGAAAAGTTGTTTTGATCGAATAAGCTTAAAAGCACTATTCGCGGCACTATGCACAGAATTTTTGCAGCACTTTTAATAACTTTTGAAATATAGCTTTAAACTTAAATATTCTTTCCCCAATCTTTTATAAATGTTTTCAAATAAATAACTAAGTGTTTTGAAGATGATTTGAAGGTCTTAAAATTTATTTTAGAAGAGTTTAAATAAATGATTTAAAGAAAAGTTGTTATAATTAAGTGATTTAATCTTGGCTCAAAAAGCCGATGAGTAGATTGGATTTTTCTATTCGTGAGATCCGGATGGGAGGTTCTTAAACTAAGGAGATGTTTAGGAGCAACCAGTGCCCTATCTCACCTGGCCTCTTTCCTGGAAGAGGAATAGATAAGGTCGAAATGTCAAAAACGAGGAAAGTATAAAAGATTTAATTTTTCCAAATTTAATATAACTTAGATTGTATAGAAATAATCTTCTTATACTTGGTATTAAATTCTAAGGAGGGAACCCATACTATTCGTATGAACTTAAAAGGTGATTTCACTGCTATTCGACAGGCAATAAAGGTTTAATACATAAATTGATGTTGAGTAGAATTAGTATAATTTCTATCGACCCATTTTACTCAAAAAGGTTTTGTAATATGATTTATGAGAAATGATTTTGATTTGGTTAAAGAGAGGTTTAATGATCCCGTATATAGTGAAAAGAAATAGTTTTAAAAGATATATATCTCTAAGAAGATATTTTGGATAAAAGGACACAAATTAATGGAATATTAATTACCCGCTTAACATCTTTTTATCGATGATTGGTTTGAAGGAACCATGATTGAATTTGGGTAATTTCTATCTGAAAACCACTTCGAACCAATTTACGAGTTCGAAAGTGAAGTCATGTTAAAGAAAATAAAGTTGAAGGTGGGGATCTTCATAACAAAAGGACTGCTTGTTGATAATTTCAGAGTGGCTCCTGAGATAAATAAATAGCAGTGGTCCCTTCATTCTAGGATCTTCATATTCAAGGACTACTTGCTACTAATCCTAGGGGTGATGCCTGACAGGATGTGGTAGGTGAGTGCCTTCGGTTTGTCCTGTTCCTGGACAACTTGTATGGATGAATGTCTGATATTGCATTCCTAAGAACATGGTGCATTGATCTCTACAAACATACTCTGTTTGGGAGTGTAGGAGGTAAGCCCTCTTATGCTTAATAGCCTTCTCTGAGACGTATGAGCTCATAGGTTGTACTTTTGTGGAAATAAATAGTGTGTTGTTGTAAATGACAATGTGGCATTTTAAATGAAAATGTTCTAAGAAAGTTAAATGTTACCTCAAGAACTCACACTCGGGGAATTGTGAAAAAAGGGTTGCTTTAAGGCTAAGTGGATTGCAACCATTAGGATATGATATTACCTTTCTAGATCTATTTATTTCTACCCGCTATGACGCTGGATTTAAATTATGTGGTGTATTTATGGGATCCCAGATAGGTCGGTAACGACCGGGGTGGTATCATATTCGGTGCTATTTGTACCATCTGTTGGTTTCGGGTAGGCCGGTCTTAATTAGCAGAGGTTTCAAAGATGTCGATCCTCGATACATTCCTCTAGAAATGTACTATACGGAAGCTAGTCCCTTACCTTGCTATTCACTAGAAATCCAAATCTCCAATAAGTGCCTTTGGTTCTAGTTGTAAACCTATCATGCCGTCGAATTTAGCAAATGTAACAAGTTCGGCTATTTGGATATGTTTATTTGAAAAGTTTTCAAAGAATGTCATTAAAAATAATATCACTGGATTTTACATAGAAATGATTTGGCTATCATAAGGTAAAACCCGTTTCATGTTTATGTACGGCGTGGTCTTATGAGATACCCATTTGTTTTCCAAATATTTGTATTTTGAGTTTCTTATACCAGTCCCATGACTGATTTGGAGTTTATTTTCCTTTTCCCTTAAACTCTGAGTGCCCTATTTTTTTGGCCAGCCAAGTAGTCAGGTAGCTTGGAGCATTTTGGAAAGAGAATGGAGCATGAAGATTGGAGGGTCCTTTTGTCAATAGTGTTCTATTTCGAATTTCCGCTGTATCATGTAGTATGTATTTAGTATCTACCAGCCTCTATAAGGATAGGCAGTTATGACTATCCCTGGCTGGGTTAGTACTTATCGTAACTCTGATGAATCACTTGGAGTGATTGTATATACTTTCCATATGTATAAGTAATGCGAATGTGAGATTCTGTTGCTATTCTATCTTCTACCTTTATTTCTTTTACAAATCCCTGATTATCTACCTCTCCGGCACTTGAATTTGCGGCACGTGAATTCCAAGGATTTATTAGTGTTGACCTTCGAGGGTTGAAAAGGTGGGACATCACAAGTGTGAAGAAATGTTAGAACTTATAATATTGCAAAAAATTTCAAAAATCATACTGTATTTCAAAACATCTACTGAAACGGCCAACATTTTGTCAACGTTATTTGCAAAATTATTTCAATGCGAGACGGAATCATTGTTGTTTAAATGGAAGAACCATAATGCCATTAGTGCATTCACCAAATGAGCTCTTGGAGCTGTACAGGGATACATGTAGTGATGGTATGCACTTCAAAAGAAATATTTAGATCGTATAACCATGTATTTTCCTTTACATCAATAGGAGTGCATGTCTATGAAAACCTAACAAGTGGAAGATCTGGTGTTTACACTTTCTATGCACAAGGATGTATATTTCACAATATTGGAAGCCCTTTTCCTAAAAAAGGAGATAGACCAAGATTACTATAATTATATACATATGATACTGACCATGAAATTGAAAATCGAATGGCTGAAAACGAAGACTTGAGTAGAAGAATATTGGAAAGGATAAAATGTATAATGGATGAGAATAATTATTTTTCTCGATACTATTGTCGAGTTTCACAACTTACTGAGATTCATAATCAGAAATTTATAATTAAAGGACAACCATTGCATTGCCAGTATGTACTACCTACGTATTTATAAGTTTCCACAATGATAGTTGGTCAGGATGAGATAAGTCTTAAAAATGGTAGGGATATTGTTCTACATATGACTACATTTCATCTTATGACAATTCCAGAAACACGTGGTTGATATGACCTTCTACAGTACCCTCTTCTACTATCTTATGGAAGTTATGGTTGGGACCTAAACAGTCACAACGTAAATGGAACTCTTGTTACATGTCGTGCGTAATATGCATATATTTTCCAGGTACAAATAGCTTTACATTCATAATAATATAAATTATACCTAGCATCATCATATAATATAAAGAGATCAATTATTTGACACTAATTTAAAATACAATTGATAACACGATGAATTTTATTCTTTGGCTTCATACTAGAAATCAAACATAAATAAAATAGACATGAAGATCTAGTAGTTGAGATCCTCTGTCAAAAAGTGTTTTTATTTGTGTTCCTCATATATTCTTAACAAAAATTAATATGTACATAAATAAACAAAAATAATTCATATATATATATTCCATTGCAAATTCTAATTGTTTGCACAAAAAATGGACAAACACCTCAAAGTTATATGATTTAGTAGATCTTATGTTGTTCTTAGTGATTTTGGAGGTTTATGCAAATATATGAAAAACAGGGGCTAAACTGTAAAAAGACACGCAGATTTATAGTGGTTCAGCCAGAATGTGCCTACGTCCACTTTATATGTTATTTCTCTTCTTTTGTTGTGATTACAAGTACAAAGCTTTGATACAAGTAAAAGAAAGTTGTTTGAAAGTTCCTTCCGTGCTTGAGCTCTCAAACTTGTCCCCATTGCTGTACCCCTGCCCCTCTATTTATAGAGTGAGGCTAGGGGTAGGGGTCCAGGATATGTATAGTCGTTGATGGGCCTGGGCTGAGATGATCTGGCCTGGTATGTCTTGGTTCGGTATTGCTTGGACCGGCGTGGAGATGGACGTAGGCTGGACCGGTAGCAGTTGGTCCGGTAGTAGGATGGTTGGACCGGTAGCAGTTGGATGGTTGGTCCGGTAGCAGTTGGATGGTTGGTCCGGTAGCAGTTGGATGGTTGGTCCGGTAGCAGTTGGATGGTTGGACCGGTAGCAGTTGGATGGTTGGACCGGTAGCAGGAGATGGTTCGGTAGTTCTTAAGGAGGAAGTGTATACCGGATGGAGTTGGTTCGGTGTGGGTTCTAAGGAGTTTGGTAGGTCGACTCGGTGGGAGTTGGTTCGGTGGGAGGCCTGGTTCGACTCTTCCGGTCCGGGGTGAGAATTCACCCAACACTTGCCCCCCAAAGCAGGGTAGGTGTAGGCACGTATCCTGCTTTGTTTTTGACCATCCTAGTTCTCCTTTTTCATTTGGTCCGGTAGTCTGCTTTCGCCTATAAGTAGAGGGTTAGGGCCTCCGTCTTTTCCATCTACCGAACCATCCAGCTGCTATCTTGCCGAATCATTTTAGCCGAACCAAGCTTTAGTCGAACCAAGTTATTTCGCCGAATCAAGTTGCTAGCCGAATCAAGTTGTTAGCCGAATCAAGGTGAGGTTCTTTTTGCCGGATGAATTTACGTTCTTGAACTACCGAATGGACTGAGGCATTGTATTTCGCCGAATGAACTCACGAGTTGAGTGCCGAATGAAAGTATACTCTGGGTGCCGAATGGACCTTGTCTTTCACACTTGGAATTTTCGAGCGAAATTCCAGATTATGCTGCTTGTGTATTCTAACGATATACTTTTCCCATGTTTGCAGATAAATGTCTCGAAAAGTTGAAACTCGATCAGATAAGAGGAGATCCGGGGGTGAAGGAGAGTCCTCGGCTGTGCCCCCAGCTCAATCAGGATCGGAGGGTCATGGACCCGCCCCGAGGTCATTAGTGGATGGATATGGTCCCCAGGAGCTGCTGGATTCCCCGCCTGACTGCTTTCCTAGCTCTCTCAAAGAGGAGCAACTCGATGTTATATCTCGTTCCTTCGGGATTGATAGAGCCCTCATGCTGCTGCCGGGCCCAGGGGTCATGCCATACAGTCCTCCCGAAGGATACTTTGCTTATAGTAGGTACCATTGCATGTGTGGTGCTATCCCGCCTCTCAATGCTTGGGTCGTCAGCTTCCTCACGTACCTGAAGGTGGCCCCATTCCAGCTTCAGCCCAACTCTTATGCCATACTGGTGAGCCTTTTCGTTATCTTTCGGAGAAAGTATGGTCGCGCACCCTCCAACCGGGAGATCCGGTACTTGTATAATTTAAGAGGCTATAAGAAGGGGTCCCCATATATTAGCTTGGAGTCCGCTGTGACCTTCAAGCCGGTCCTGGACCTGTACTCTAAATTCAGCATGTTCAAGAAAGAGTGGTTCTTTGTTAGGGACGACTCCGTTTCCATCCGGCGCTTTACCTCAGGATGTAAGTTGATGCTTTTACTTATAATTCTTATTCCGATTGCGATGCTCCTTCTCATACTTTCTCATTTTTGCTAGCGACAGGTGGCTTTCCGGTTGTGGAGACTGACCGCCTGGTTCAGACGGCGGCGGAGATAGAAGCCATTCTTGGGAAATACAGATCATCTGCCTACTTGATTAGAAATGCGATTCTTCTGGAATATAACTTGATCCTCCCGCAGCAGTCTGTAGTTAAGTTGAGGGAAACGGCGGAAGAGAGGGCGGCTGCTCAGGCTAAGGGAGGCGTTGCGGCAGAGGGTGGAAAGAGAAAACCATTCACGAAACCTCCAGCCGTCGGAGGTAAGAAACTTAAGAGGTCGGACGGTCCTTCTCCCAGCAATTGTCCACTTACTCAGGGGGAGATAGATGCGGAGGAAGAAAGAGGTGAGGCGGAGGGCGGAAGTGACGTTGAGCGTCTTGGTGGTGATGGTGGCGATGGACAGGGTGGTGATGGTTCCAGGGCTCTATCTTCTGGGCAAGTAGGCGAAATGCAAGAGTGGACGGATGATGCTCTCCGCCAAGCTTTTGAGGGGTTGGATGATGATCCGGCTTTGGTAGAGAAGACCGGGAAGGCGGACAAAGCCGGGACTGGTGTAAGTGAGTCTTCTCCGACTATTCCGGCCAAGGTGGCTCTGACGACTCAAGGTGAACTCTTGACCCCTGCATGCTTCACTAATGATAGGGACTTAGGAATATTTTATGACCCGCTCCCGTCCTGGAATGAAATCCAGGACTTATTGCAGTATCCCACTCCTCCCCAGGGTTTGTACAACCACAGCTGTGTTTCTTTTCCTTTTCTAAATTTTACCGCGTTTCTTGAATCATATAGTAATGTAAGATTGTGACACTTGTTCTTTATATCAGGAGCAGGCAAGACGCCCAAAGCTTCAGACCTTAGACACAGGCTCGAGCAATATAAACTTTCCAAAATTTCTGCTAAGCCTAAGCCCTCAACCCAACGCTCCGGGGATGTGGTCGGATACCGTCCCCTTCTTGGGGTCATCGAAGAGGGTATTCAGCGGAGGAAGAGAAGTCATCCTTTATCCGAAACTTCGCTCGGTCCTCAGCCTCCGGCTCAGCCTATTCATGATATTACCGAGGAGGGTAGCGAGTTTGCACCTTCTCCACACCCGTCCGGAAACCCTTCTGTTATTCATATCGACCGTCCCGACCTGGCCCGTAATCCATTCGCGGGTCATCCTGATCTGGATCCAGGTTCTCATGATATTACTTTTGACGAAGTCACTGGTGAACACCTTCTCCCCCGTAACCCCATGGTACGAGTACTTGATGAAGCCAAGTCCTTAGATCTCGATCTACTCACCACTCGTATAGTCACTATGGGAGACGAGGCCAAATCTAACATTGATCGGGTGGCAGAGGAGACCAAAAAACTGATGGGGCATCATGCTCGGCTGGTTAAGCCCGGAGAGGAGATTGGGAGCGCCAATATCCGACTTCGATTGGTGGTTTCGGATCAGGCCAAGCAGCTTGCGGATCAGGCCATCCAGATTTCTCAGCAGGAGGCTGCTACTGGGCGATTAAGGAAAACCATGGAAGAGGCCAGTCGGGCCGAATTGCGGAAAATGGAAGCTGCTTGCAAAGAGCGGATTGACATGGCTATTGCCACGGTGGACGAGGTTCGGAGAGCGGATCTCGAGCAGGTGGAGGAATTGTCCGAGAAACTTGAGGCTGCAGAGCTTGCCCAAGCTAAGTTGAGGGAAGAGATGGAGGTGATGCGGAGGTCCCTTCAGGCCGATTGCTCGAGATACAGACTGGAGAGAGATGCTGCCGTCGAACGGTTGTCGGCCTCCGATGCCCGGATGAGGGAGTTTGAGGAGAACGAGGGAATGATGGATGACATGCTCCAGGACATGTATTTCCGGACCTGGAAGCAGGGCAATCTCTCTTGGATGGATGATTATCCCAGGGTCATGGCCAAGACCTATCTTCGGGCTTTGGAGGAGGCTAAGGCTGATGCAGATAAAGAGGGTGGAACGGTCTTCAGTATGGATGTGGTCACTGCCCAATTTACCAAGGAGGAGAAAGTGGCGGTAAAGGAGGGTATGCGGCTGCTTGCTGCTGAAGAGGCAGGTGTGCAGGTGGAGGATGACGACCAGGATGGTCAAGAAGCAGGTGTTGGTAAGTTTCCCTTTCTAGTCTTTCCGTTAACTTGGTTACTCGTCACTAATGAATCCTTTTCATGACCGGACAGGCGGGCAAAAGAGCAAGGACAAGACTTCGATGTAACCGGCTCCCTGACTGGACCTGGAAAATTCTTTTTGTAGGCTTGGCAGTGTTGTATCTGTTAGTCTTAAGATAGTAGAGTAACTTCTAAGTTGTAATTCTCACTACTTGTAATAATCAACATTATTCTTGACGTGTAATTTTTTTTAACTTAAGCTGATTTTGTCGTTTCTTGAATATTTGTTGCTATTTCGACATATCGTATGAGAAATGTAGCTATGTATATTCTTGTAATTAAATTGTGTTTGATGTCAGGTTCTGGTTTTAAATCATAGTCTCATGACTTGCAATGTTAGCGTGTGGTGTGAAAAAAATTAAATTACAGTCATGCATCTGCACATAAAGGAAGAAAATACCGCCTTTCATGTTCTGTTTGTAAATGGCAGTTTCGAATATCTTGTATGACCGAGCATGGAAAGCAGTTGAATGCCCTGCCATCTGATTGTGAATCTCTGCATCCATTGGCGGGTATTTCTTACCCTGCATCCTGTACTTTATGGTTTGTTATAGATGATAGGAGGAAAGTTTTTTTTTAAGTAAAATTGAAATATGTGAAATAGTAAAACTTCCAATCACGGAAGGCCTTCGATGTGCTTAAGTTCGTGGCAAACGGGCTTTGTAGTCACTTTCCCTAGCTGTGGGTCTTGGAGACATTTGTCACCCATCTTACGCCTCCGCGGGGAGTTAATTCTTTTTTGCCACAGCCGCACTTAAGACACATCGGAGCCGAGATCGCGCACAGCAACTACCCGAGCCATTATGGCCCGTAGTCGTGGGTATTATTCGATTTACTGTGGCCGGCTAGCGTGGGTGCCGATCGTCAACTGTGAACTGCCCCTGGCTGGCCACACCTTATGTTGAGGCTTATAATCGGTTCACAGTTGCCGGCGAGCCTAACGCCGTAATGAGCTGCCTCGGCTATAGTCGGCCTTCTCGGTGGCTTATAATCGGCTCATTACAGTTGGCTTTAAGGGCCGTCGTGAGCAATGAGTTGACCCGCAGCAGAGGGATGCCGGAGCGAAAGTGTCTCATTGGCGAGGGCATAGATTCGCGTAGTACCTGTTAGGTCTTGTCCACGTGAAGTCGCATTGTGGAGTGCTTTGAATAGAAATGCTATATGCTCAGGATTTTGTTCAACAGAAAAGGATAAAGTTAACAAGCAGCCAAGATACAAAGGAACAAGTTAAAAAAGAGACAAGGCTTTTTTAAAGTGGTTCGGCATGAAAAAATGCCTACGTCCACTGATTCTCTTTGTTAATTCACTTCATATGGGCAATACAAGTTAAGAAAAGTATCGACGGAGGTGTTGGATGTTCCATGCCCTCTGGAACACCTCTCCGTCCACTGTTGACAAAATATAGGCTCCGTTGTGGAGATCTTTATGAATTACATATGGTCCATCCCAGATTGGGTCTAGTGCTCCGGGGCGAGGGAAGATTCGCTTGAGGACAAGATCCCCTTCTCGTAAGGTACGATGCTTGACTTTGGAGTTGTATTGTGCTGCCACCTTTTGCTTGTGGGCTGCTGTTTTTAGGACTGCATCATTCCTTCTCTCCTCGACTAGATCCAAAGACATGTTGAGGAGCTCTTCGTTCTCTTCTGGGTTATAGTGGATCCTACGGTGGGAAGGCACAATGGTTTCAACTGGGAGCATAGCCTCCGATCCGTATGCCAAAGAGAAAGGAGTGTGCCCTGTTGATGTTCTGAAGGATGTGCGGTAGGCCCATAGTGCCGTAGGGAGTTCATCCACCCAAGCGCCCTTTGACTTTTCGAGCTTCTTTTTGATTAGAGTTTTCAGAATTTTGTTGACTGCTTCGACTTGTCCGTTTGCTTGGGGATACGCTACGGATGAGAAGCTTTTGTGAATTCCATGTTCTTGGCACCAGTTGGCGAATTCCTCGCTGTCAAACTGAAGTCCATTGTCTGATATGATTTTTAGTGGGACTCCGTACCTGCACAGAACATTTTTGATTAAGAAGTTGATAACTTTCGCTGAAGATACTTTATTTAGAGGTTCTGCTTCCACCCATTTGGTGAAATAGTTGACTGCTACTATAGCATATTTGGCGCCGCCTCGACCCATTGGCAGTTCACCGATTAAGTCAATTCCCCATACTGCAAAGGGCCAAGGACTGGTCATCTGAGTAATCTCGGTTGTTGGTAGCCGAGGGATCTTAGCAAATTTTTGGCATCTGTCACACTTCTTGACAAAATCTAAGGCGTCCTTGCTTAAGGTGGGCCAGAAATATCCGTATCGGAGTATCTTTTTTGCTAACGTTTGCCCTCCGGTGTGATCTCCGTAGCTTCCTTGATGAATGTTGGATAAGATTTCCTTGGCTTCCCTTCCGGCGACACACCTTAATAATGGGTTAGAGAACCCGCGCCGATAGAGGATGTCTCCTTGTATTGTGTAGCGGGACGCTTTCCTCAAGATTTTCTTGACTTCGTTACGCCCGTCGGGTAGTGTGCCATTTTGTAGGTAGTCTCGGATGGGAGTCATCCAAGTTGCTTCTTCGGTTGCAGCTATCAGATTCACTTGCTCAAAACTTGGGATCATTTGCTTTGAGACAGTTACTGCCCCGAAGATGGCGACGTCTCTCATACTTGCTTGCTTTGCCAATTCGTCGGCCTCTTGGTTCTCTTCCCGAGGGATGTGTTTGACTAAGTAGTGGTCCAATCGGCTGAGAAGTAACTTGGTCTTCTTTAGATATGCTATGAGTCGTTCTTCTCGAGCTTGGAATTCCCCTAGTATTTGATTAACAATAAGCTGAGAATCGCTGTGAAGACACAAAGAATTGGCTCCGATCTCGATAGCAATTTCTAATCCGGCTATTACTGCTTCGTATTCTGCATCGTTGTTGGTGGCAGCGAACTCCAACCTTATAGCATAGTGCAGTTTATTTCCCCTGGGAGTGATTATTACCACACCTGCCCCCGAGCCTTGTTCGTTAGATGCACCGTCCACAAAGAGATTCCACTTGATATTTTCTGTTATTTCCAGTTGCTCCTTATCCTCGTTGGTAGTGAATTCTGCAATGAAATCAGCCATGGCTTGTCCCTTGATGGCGGTGCGAGGGTGATAGGTGATATCATATTGACTCAGCTCAATACACCATTTAAGTAGTCGCCCGGAAGTGTCGGGACGATGGAGTACCTGCCTTAGTGGTTGATCGGTTAGAACCTTGATGGAATGGGATTGGAAGTAATGACGTAGCTTTCGTGAAGTGATTAGTAAACAGTATGCTAACTTTTCAAGCTTAGGATATCTGACTTCTGCCCCAGTAAACCTTTTACTGACGAAGTAAACTGGTCGTTGCGTGCGGTTATCTTCCCTTACCAAGGCAGCGCTTAGAGCGTGAGATGACACAGCAAGGTATAGGTATAATTCTTCGCCTTCGCTTGGGGTCGAGAGTACCGGTGGTTTCTGGAGGTGTTCGATTAGGTTAAGGAAAGCGGTCAAGCATTCGTCCGTCCATTCGAACTTTCCTTTATCTTTCTTTAGAGCTTCGAAAAAGGGGACGCACTTGTCCGTTGCTTTGGAGATGAATCGGCTTAGGGCAGCCACTTTTCCATTTAGGCTTTGCATTTCCTTTCGGGTGGAAGGTATCTTGATGTCCCTTAATGCTCGGACTTGTTCAGGGTTTGCTTCTATCCCTCGGGCATGGACGATGAATCCTAAGAATTTTCCTGATGACACTCCGAAGGAGCACTTTAGTGGATTCAACTTCATTCCATACTGTCGAAGTACCTGGAACATTTCACCCAGGTGGCTTATGTGATCTTTGGCTTTCCGTGATTTTACCAGCATGTCGTCTACATATACTTCCATTGTTCGTCCTATTAGCCCTGCGAACATCTTGTTGACGAGGCGCTGGTAGGTGGCTCCTGCATTTTTAAGTCCGAAGGGCATCACTTTGTAGCAGTACAAACCCCGGTCGGTGATGAAACTAGTGTGGTCTTGGTCGGGAGCATGCATAGGAATTTGGTTATATCCTGAGTATGCATCCATAAAAGACAGGAGTTCGTGCCCGGCTGTGCTGTCTACAAGTTGGTCGATTCTGGGAAGCGGGAAGCAATCCTTTGGGCAGGCGTCATTTAGGTTGGAGAAGTCAATGCAGGTCCGCCACTTCCCATTAGCCTTCTTTACTAGTACCGGGTTGGCGATCCATTCTGGGTAAATAGCTTCTCGTATGAAGTCATTGGCGAGTAGATTCTTTACTTCTTCATCGAGGGCTGCTGATCGCTCTGCCCCCATACTTCTCTTTTTTTGTTTTACAGGCGCCTTGGTAGGATCAATGTTTAGTGCGTGGCACGCTATGTCGGGGGAGATTCCGGTCATGTCAGCGTGTGACCAAGCGAATACATCCAAGTTGTGGCGGAGAAAATCAATGAGTTGTTCCTTCAGTTCAGCTTTCAGCTGGGACCCAATTTTCAGTAGCCTACTTGGGTCATGCTTGTCCACAAATATAAACTCCATAGCCTCCGCAGGCTCGGCGGTGGCCTCCTCCTCTTTGTCCCTAGGGTCTAATTCATTGAAAGGGTCGCTGGTGTATCGAAGAGGAGGGGCTTTCTTTAGTTGCTATGCTTCAAGGCTTTTTGTGCAGAGGGCAATCTCTGCACCTTTCCCTTTATCTTTCCTGTGGTTGTTGCGAAGTTCGGTTACATAGCAGTCTCGTGCAATATCCTGGTCTCCTTCCACTTCCCCTACCCCATTGTCTGTTGGAAATTTCATTTTCAGGCACCACGGGGCTAGGACAATCTGGGAGTCAGATAAGGCTGGTCTTCCTAGGAAGGCGTTGTAGGCCGAATGGTTTTCTATCAGCACAAACGTCTGTTTCCTTATAACGGAGCGGGGATGGCTTCCAATTTCAACGAAGAGGTCCAGCTGCCCGATGGGCATTTTCGCATCTCCAGTGAAACCGTGTAGTGGTTTATCGCAGGGAGATACATCCTTCATTGATAGCCTCATTTTGTTGAATGCGTGTTTGAACAGGATATTTACAGAGCTTCCAGTGTCTACCAGGATTCGGTAAACTTCGGCGGGACCGAGTCGAGCAGAGATAACCATGGGATCCATGTGAGGGTACTGTCTTCCTTCTAGGTCGCGTTTACTGAATGTGATGTCATCACTTTCTTTCCGCTTTGGGTGGCGCTCTTCTACAACCGTATTGACACAGTCTCTACTGTCTCTAAGCGACTTCCCATATCTTTCCATCTCTTTCCAACTTCTGTCTGCGATGTGCGGCCCTCCTGAGATGGTATGGACCACTATCTTCTCTTGACTAGAGCTGCTAGCGTTGCGGTCGCCTCTGCCGGTCCCTGGTGAGGGTAGCCTGGGGTTTTCATTGGCAGGAGCTGGAGTCCTGTCTTGACTTTTTACATAGCGTTCCAGTTTCTTTCTTCTGATGTGTTCCTCAATCAGATCTCGGAGATGATGGCATTCATTGGTATCATGTCCATCGGATTCGTGGAAGCGGCAGAATTTTCCAGATTTCTGTGCGCTATCTGATTCCTTCTTGTATGGTGGGCGTTTGTATCTAACTTCGCCTTGGGTGGCAAGGAAGATGTTTTCGACGGTCTCGTTCAAAGGGGTGTAAGAGTCGAATCTTGGTCCTGGCCGATATAGGCGTTTCTCTACTTTCTTGCCCCCAGCATTGTCTCTGGAATCATTTCTTCGAACGTCCCTTGCCACAGCAAGGGCGTTGCCATGGGTCGTCTTACTTTGCTGTCCTGACTGCCCCTCAATGGCAGCATCCTCAAGCCTCATGTATTTCCCGGCTTCATGGAAGAAATCGGGTAAAGTAGCTGGTTTTTCTTTTGTCAATCTCCTAGCAAATTTAGTGTCCGGATGCACCCCACTGCAGAGGGCCATTAGGATAAGCTTCTCATCGGCATCTTGAACTGCGGCTGCTGCGGCGTTGAATCTGGTTAGGTATTGCTGCAGCTTTTCTCCAGGTTTCTGTTTGACGCTGGATAAGGAATAAGCGTCCTTAGGTTGCTCCACATGAATGCGGAACTGACTGATGAATTTTTCTTTCAACATTTCCCATGAGCTGATGGATCCTTGGGGTAGATGACAGAACCAGGAGGTAGCAAGATCTGCTAAGAAGAGTGGGAAGCATTTGCACAGCACTCCCTCTGTTGCTCCACTCATGAGCATATGCTGCGTGTACCTCTGTAAGTGTACAACGGGATCGGAGGTTCCTTTGTAGGGTTCCATTGTTGGCATCTTCCATTCTCGGGGGGTGATAGCAATTTCGATATTGCGGGCGAAAGGGCTGGTTACCCTAGCGCCTATCCCTCGATCTCTTTGCTCCCGTTGGACACACTCTCTGAATAAGCGTGCCATCCTTTCATCAGAATTTGGAGCGGACAGAAATGAGTTTGGTTCCGTTCTGTGGGGTTGATTCCGACCAGACAACCTGTAGGGATGGTATCGTCTATCATTCCTCATGTTTTCCAGTGGCTGCCTTTGATCTTCTGGGAGCATGCTTGGGTCAGCTACAGTTGGCCCTTGCCTTGATCTTCCCCTGTTGGGTTCTGATCTAAGCACTTCCTCGGGTCCAACTTCGGGCTGAACTCTAGCTCGGCCCCGTTCACTGGTGTTTCTATGGTTAGGCAGCATGACAGGCTCAGCTGTAGTTGACCTCCGCCCGGTACCTTCCCCGTTGGGTTCGGCACCAAACGTTTCCTCAGGCCTAACTTCGGGCTGAGCTCGGTCTCGGCTCCTACCACGGCTACTCCTGCCGTTAGCTCCTTCGAAGAAGGAAGATCTTTGCTGTCTCTGAGATCCTCCAGATTGGGACTCGCCCCATGATTCAGTGTTGCGGTTGGATTCTTCAGCGTCCCTCAAGCGTGACATGAGATGGTCCACCAAGGCTTCCTGCTGGGACGTGAAGCGGTTAGTTACTTCAACAACAACTCTGTCCAAATCTGCCCTAGTAATTGCTGCAGGCTGTTCTGTGGCAGGAGTGGCTGGGTTAGCCTGTCCTTCATTTGTTGCCGTTGCTGGAGGAGGACGGTTCACTTGATTCGCGGCAGCTGGATCAGGAAGGCTGCTGGATGCGATGTTTTTTCCTTTGTTAACATCTTTTCTCTGTTTGGGAGGCATGTTTTCCAAGTGGCGGACGATGCTGTTAGGAAAACTTGTTAAGCGGATGAAGCTGAAGCTTCGAGCTTCTAGCTCTCAGTGAAAGCACCAAAAATGTTTGCACAAAAAATGGACAAACACCTCAAAGTTATATGATTTAGTAGATCTTATGTTGTTCTTAGTGATTTTGGAGGTTTATGCAAATATATGAAAAACAGGGGCTAAACTGTAAAAAGACACGCAGATTTATAGTGGTTCAGCCAGAATGTGCCTACGTCCACTTTATATGTTATTTCTCTTCTTTTGTTGTGATTACAAGTACAAAGCTTTGATACAAGTAAAAGAAAGTTGTTTGAAAGTTCCTTCCGTGCTTGAGCTCTCAAACTTGTCCCCATTGCTGTACCCCTGCCCCTCTATTTATAGAGTGAGGCTAGGGGTAGGGGTCCAGGATATGTATAGTCGTTGATGGGCCTGGGCTGAGATGATCTGGCCTGGTATGTCTTGGTTCGGTATTGCTTGGACCGGCGTGGAGATGGACGTAGGCTGGACCGGTAGCAGTTGGTCCGGTAGTAGGATGGTTGGACCGGTAGCAGTTGGATGGTTGGTCCGGTAGCAGTTGGATGGTTGGTCCGGTAGCAGTTGGATGGTTGGTCCGGTAGCAGTTGGATGGTTGGACCGGTAGCAGTTGGATGGTTGGACCGGTAGCAGGAGATGGTTCGGTAGTTCTTAAGGAGGAAGTGTATACCAGATGGAGTTGGTTCGGTGTGGGTTCTAAGGAGTTTGGTAGGTCGACTCGGTGGGAGTTGGTTCGGTGGGAGGCCTGGTTCGACTCTTCCGGTCCGGGGTGAGAATTCACCTAACACTAATCAAACTAAATTTTAGATTCAACATGAAGATACTTCTCTTTTCTTATATAAAGGACGATTATCGCAACAATATGTCATGGATAATTATGTGAAAATTAAAAGTGGTAAAATGAGATGGTTTCATGAACAACAACATCACATTAGATCAGAATTTTAAATGGGGCTTCAAGATGCATTGAATGTTGGAGAAAATAATGCACATATGACAGTTTTCCCTTCTCTTTGGTTTGTTTATACAATATACATATACATACTTACATAAATAAATACATACATATGTATGTATGTATGTATGTATGTATGTATGTGTGTGTGTATGTATAATAATTTTATAATCAAATTAATTCTTTTTATATGTAACATTAGCAGAAAAATAAAACTACCCTCCTCATTCAATGGGAGTCCACGCAATATGTAACAACGTTATCAAGATGCAATGGCTTTAGTACAAAAGTTTGGAAAACCTAATTTGTTCATTACAATGACATGCAATCCTAAATAGGATGAAATCACATCAGAACTATCAGATGGACAAACTTCTCAAGACTATCCAGACCTTACTACTAGAAATTTTCATGCAAAAATATGAAGAATTAAAGCATGATATCTACGACAAATAAGTTCTCGGAGTGGTTATAACACATGTCCTCATGCTCATATGCTTATTATTCTAGATGATGAAGATAAACTACATAGCCCAAATGATTATGATGTTATTATAAGAGCTGAAATCCCAATTTTTGAAGAAGAACCAGAGTTGTACAGTGTCATCGTTAAATGGATGCTTCATGGGCCATGTGGACGACAATGACCAAATTCTCATGTATGAATGGCGGAAATTGCAAAAAGAATTATCCTAAACAATTTTCACCCTGCACTATCCTAGGTAACGATTCATACCCTATTTATCAAAAGCAAGATAAAGGTATAAACATTGCACTAGACAATGATGGTGATATTGTAATGGATAATCGATGGGTGGTTCCATATAACCCATGGTTGCTAAAAAAGTATGATCATCACATTACGGTTGAAGTTTGTAGTAGTATCAAATCTATCAAATACTTTTACAACTATGTACAGAAAGGTCTGGATCGTGCGATAGTGGAAATTTAATCAACATCTGAAAATGATGAAATTCAAAAGTTTATAAACATAAGGTGGATACACCTCCAAGAGACCTTTTAGAGAATTTTTGAATTCTCATTGCATATATTTTATCCTTCAGTTCAACGTCTCTAGATACACCTTCCAAGCAGGCAATAAGTGACCTATCATGCTAACCAAACAATGGCCAATGTTTTATTGGATAAGAATCTCTCTACATCATTGTTAATTGAATTCTTCAACACAAACTCACAAGATTCAGAAGCAAGGCACCTTTTATGTCGTGAATTTCCAAAGAAATACACTTGGATATCGGATATTAAAAAGTGGCGGCGAAGAGCATCACATAAGAAGGTCATTGGACGAATTTACAATGCTTCTCCATCAGAAGGAGAACGTTACTCCTCGTGAATTCTTTTGAATCATGTAAGAGGGCCAATATCATTTGACTATCTGCTAACCATCGACGTTATCAAATACCTAATGTTTCGGCAAGCAATAGAAAAGATGGGACTACTTGAAGAAGACCAAAGTATCATGGCTTGTTTAGTTGAAGCATCAAGCATGCAAATGCCGTCATCTTTAAAAAGGTTATTTGCAACCATATTAATTTATTTTGCACCGACGGAAGTCATGGGAAGAAATTTTCTAGTGTATAGTAAAAGATTATCCAAGCTCAAGTATAATGGCTTTACTTATACTTGAAAATCATTTCCTACGTGATCTCAATGATTTATTAATGAATCATTATAAACTAATATCTTATTTTGATCTTCCAAGTATTAGGAATGATATATATAATAATTCACTTCAAAATTAATATAGGAGCAGTATTCTATTGTAACACATAAAGAGGACTTTACATTTTCCAAAAAATTAAATGGATCTCAAATGTATGCATATACTACAATCACTATTGTAATTTATAATAAGGAGAAAAAATCTATTTCATAGATGGTCCTGGTGGGACAGGAAAGACCTTTCTTTATCGAGCAATACTTGCAAAACGTAGACAAGATAGTTTGATTACACTTGCATTGGCTGCATCGGGGCTCTCCACAACCATTTTACTAGGTAGTCGAATAGCTCATTTGCAGTTTAAATTCTCAATCAATCCAAGTTCCAAATCAATGTATATGAAATCTAAATAGTTTGAATTAGCTGAACTTATGATATTGGTAATTTTTCTTATTTGGATGAAGCAAAATGACCCACATATATGCTTTTGATGCACCGGGTAGAACTTTAAAAGATATGTTGAGAAATGACATGCCATTTGGAGGTAAGCTATAATCATCGAGGGAAATTTTAGACAAGTTATACCGATTATACAAAACTGTACAGTATAAGAAACAATTGATGCGTGCATAGTTATTTACCGTTACAGAAACATGTTCTCACTCCAAATATAGGGGCAAAAAATCCATTCTATGTAAATTTCCTAATACGAGTTGGTGATGGAAATGAGCCATATATAGGGGAGAACATGATAAGAATCCCAAACGAAATGGTTATACCGTAGGAAGGTGAAAAGTCAATCACTGTTCTCATAAATTCAAATTTTCCAAACTTATACGTGAATGCATTCAATACAAAATATATTGCTATAAGGGCTTTAATAACCCTACTCAATGAAGATGTGGATATGTTAAATGATCAGGTTATAAATTATTTTTTCGATGATCATCATATCTGCACTCTTTTAATTCTATGCAAGATGATATAAGAAACCTATACCAGCTTGAATATTTGAATTCAATAAATTTGAATGGTTTACCCCAATATAAATTGGTGTTGAAAAAAGTTGCACCAATTATGCTACTAAGGAACCTTGATCCAAAATAGGGTTATGCAATGGTATGTGACTTATATGTCAAGAACTTCACAAAACCATCATATATGCAGAGATTTGCATTGTTCACTTTGTGGAAATGGAGTTTTCTTACTAAGAATACTTATGAGCCCTCTGAAGATAAAGGTTTACCATTTACTATATTACATAAACAATTCTCTATAAGACTAATTTTTTCTTTACTATTAACAAAGCTCAAGGGTTAACAATTCCAATTGTGGGAATTTACTTGCCTTAAGATGTATCCAACCATGGTCAGCTTTATGTTGCATTATCAAGTGGAGTTTCAATGAAAGATACTAATATTTTAGTAAAAAATAGTGAAGCTCAAGGAAATCGGAATCTACACTAGAAACTTGTGTACAAGGATGTGATAATATCATCAAAAGAACAAATTTGATTTCTTTTTTGACATTTGACACGTATTTTAAACAATATTTATTTTTATTTATTTTTTTGAACTACTATATATGCTTATAGAATAACAATTATGATAATGGAATAAATCTTCATTTTATTGATTATATCATATTTGAAAGTTCAATTTCATGCATGTCGTTTGTATGTCAATTTGCACTTGCAAATCATGTGTTTTTTACTATATATACGTATGAAATTTTAGTTCAAAAGATATATTTTAGAAATGCAAATATATATATATATGTGTGTGTGTGTGTGTGTGTGTGTGTATGTATGTATATGTATATGTATATGTATATGTATATGTATATGTATAATCTTGCATTTCTGAAATATGTCTTTTGAACTAAAATTTCATATGTATATATATAGCGCGTGCAATTGGGACTCACTACCAATAATCATGATCAAATGATACAGACGCATTCCTAACTGCACCTCCTCACTTCTTAAAGCTTAATAAAGACAGTCATATCTACCAAAGCTAAAAAAGGAAGAAGATTTTTCTGAACCACCTTCTTGTTTCTTTGGATATCTTGACTCCGCTATTTCTTATACATACAAAATTAAATAGGATTTGTTACAAACTTCACACTGTTATCACTATAATATCATAAGGATATAAAGAAATCAATTTCATTTATACAAACACAATCGATTGAAGATATTTAATCTCGATCTCTATTATATGTTGATGACAAAAAATTTCCATAACTCAAAACACACCCACTCATTTAAATATAGGTATTGAAGCGACGTTGAAATTCGAACACTTTTTCTTCGAACATCGGCATATTTTGAAATATAGTTAAGTATTATAAATGGGATTTTATTACCTTATTAAATATCATTTAATTAATGAATAATGATATAAAACTTGTTTTTGAAATTTTTTTACAAAAACATATTCTTCGAAGAGAAATCGATAATGTGACCGAAAATCAGTTTATCGGTAAACAACTTTCCGATCGATATAAGTTGTTTGAACTCTTTTCCACTTGTATAATGATCAAATGAACACATTAACAACCAATTAACACTTCACTTCATAAAGAAAAATGAAATTTCTAGAACCTTCCATTTGGATAAGAGATATTTGATAAAGTTAAGTGTATAAGTGTATTTTGCTAATGGAAGTGATGTAAAGGAGAAGTGATGGGCATGTGGTTTGGCGAGCCTTCCATGGAATGGTGGGGGTGAGTGTAAGATTAAAGACCACCATTTTAAGCCTATATAAGAAGGGGCATCCTCCTTTGAATTCGTATCAAAATTTCAACTCAAAATTATCACTCTTTTCATCTCTTTCTCCACTTAAAATTCATAATGAATTTTTTTGCAAATCTTGTCCAAATCAACTCAAATTTGGACTAAAGATTTACTACAATATTAAAACACCTTCTACTAAGTTATATTTTGAAAAAGTGAAGCACATCTCTTCCCATATCCATAGGTCGTGAGTAATTTGTAGGAGGAGAAGGCAAAAGCAAAGTGAAGCAAGGAAAGAAAGGGAAGAAAACGTGGTTGCAAAGGAGAGGTTTTACTTGGTTAGCTTGGGCTTGGTTGTTTGTTAGGTTAAAGGTGAGCTAACTCACCACTTTGATTGAAAATATAACTCATATTTGTTTGTATTTGATGGTGTTTAAGTTATTAGAATTGATGTGACAATTGTTGAAACTTTGGTTTTGATTCTTGTTTTGAAAGCAAGTGACGTATGTATGGACTTAAACCGACTTGAAAGGACTTGTATAACTTGTGGAATAACCTTGAAACAAAGCATATAGTTATAGATGGACTTTGGTTTAGGCTGGACTTGGATTTGAAAGTGCACTTATAACGATAGTTGTTATGGATGCACTTTGGAATTGCCTTATTTTTGGCGATTTCTATGGAACTTTATAGAGAGATTATTAGAGATTTCTCACCATATTTATATATTTTATATGTATGTTTGCTGCTATAAAAAGTTTGAATAATAAAAAAAATTTAAGTAACATTTCAAGAAGCGACGAAAACTTCACTTGTGCAAAACTGCCCCGTTTAGATTTGATTTTTGAACTTCAAAGATTCGAAAAGAAATTTAAATCTAAGTATTTTATTTCTTTCTTATTACAAGTATTTGCTAACTATTATTAGATTATTCTAAAAGTGGTTTTAGATTTTTATGGATTTTTAAGAATTAGTTGTGAATTTTTAAAGAAGAGTTTTTATAAGAAAAACTTATTTTTTCAAGTTTTAAAGGTTTTATAAACTTGTCATTTTAAAATAATATTTAGGATAAATGTTTTAAAACCTATTTTAAGTATTTTTAAAGTATAAACAACTGTTTTCAAAAGGGGTAAGAATTGCTTAGTGGCTAAATGGTTTTATTGTTTAAATTACTCATTTGAAAAGTAATTAACTATGCTTAACACTAAAAGCCGACAAAGTAGGCTTATCTACTTGTGAGAGTTAAAGTTGATGTTCGAGTGGGGAAATGAACAATGTAGCTCTAAACTATGGTATTTCCTCTTGACCAAGGAATTGTTAAGTCGGGAATGTTGAAAATGTGTTAATCGTGTTGATTGCTTACTTGTTTATGGCAATCATTAACACTATACTTAACACTAAAAACCGACGAGGTAGACTTATATATTTGTGAGATTCAAGAATGAAGTGCCTAGGTAAGGCTTTGATATGCAACTAGTGTTCTAACTTACCTGGCTTCACTCTTGGATGAGGAATAGTTAAGTTGGAATGTCAGAAATGAGTTAAGTATACAAATATTTTTATTTATACAAGCAATTGTTTTGACTAGATAGTCGATTAGTCGACTATCGAACTTGACCAAATATAACTTAAGAAGTAATCAAAAGGCTTTGTGATTTCATACCAATGAGAATCCTCAGAAAGGAGTATTGGTACAAAACGTCTCTAGCTTTCACTTATTTCTAAAAGAACCAAAATTAAATTAACCGAAAATTCATCGATTGGTTTTGAAGAGTCCGGAATTGGTAACTATTTTACTTATCAAATACCACTTCAAAAACTAATATACGGATTCTATGTTTTGGAAGCGATTGTAAATGAGAATCTATGTGGTGATTCGAGATCTTTTTGAGATGCTCGAATCCACGTAATGATTTGTGATTTGTTCGAGATATTGGAATCCATTTGGGGATTCATGTTCTATTCGAGTGATGAAGACTCGTGTGAAAGATGCCGAACGTAACCTCGATATTGGAAATAACTAAAAGTAGAGTAAGCCTCATAGCCTGGGGTTTGGCTAACCCACGACAGGATATATCAACTCCATATCTAGAGTATGTTTATCAATGTTGCTAGCGAATGTTGATGATATTTGGGATCATGTATTCAAGCATGGACCAACTATGTTTACCTAAAGGTATATTTTTTATCTAGAGATATATGTCGCTTGGAGGTAGTTTCTGATCCTTGAGTAGGAGATTGGATTCGGTGTCGAACGAAGAGATCTCCACGGAAAAATCCATTATGTGAACCTACCTTAGCGATTTTAATTGTAACCTAAGTATCTTATGGTGTGACTAATGTAAGCATCACAGCTATTTGATATGATTTATATTCTGCACTCTAGACATTATCTATTATATTACTGTATTAAACTTAACGAATTGTTAGTTTCTTTTGAGGGGAAAACCGTTACAGGAATCCGTACAATCTCAGTAGTTATTGTTACATGTTGCATGTATCTCGAGTTCTCTTATACCAGACTTAGGTCTGATGCTCGGTTTTTGTATTTCCTAAATTCCTCACGTATTATTTTGAGTAGGCTAAGTATAGCAGGTTTTACCTTAAACGCTTCAGAGTTCTGAAGACGAGCTAGAGGCTTCCATCATCTATCTATTTCTATTTCCCTTGCTCCATATTAGCTATGTATATATCAACATTGTGAGGATAGGCAGTTATAACTGTCCAGGCTGATGATAGTACTTAGGTTTTGTAACTTTAAAATTATATATTTGGAGTAACCCTTTGTTCTGTTCTTTTGATATTATATATTATCGTTCCATTGTGGGATTTTGATGTTGTGTTCTTCCCTTCTTGTTCTATTCTCATTTTTATTTTACCCTAACTTTCTGTATTTCCAACACTCGGTTGTTTTAAAAGGTCGGGTCGTTACATTTGGTATCAAAGCCCAAGGTTGAGCGAACACCTTAGCTTTGGTTGGGTATGGATCATTAGAGATAGGGTAAGTGACGCCCTAGAATGAGTTGAGAGTATTATATATACAAGAGAGTGTATTTGTAATTTTCTATAAACCTATTCCCGTTTTTCAACTTTTCCTTAGGAATAATCTCTTTCTTTGAAATAACACTAGCCTTTCATATCCTAAATATATTCAACTTTTTTTAGGTAGTACATTATGAGTACTAGAGCTGCCAATGCTTGAGGAGATAGAGGTGTTCAGGGTAGTAACATCACTAATGGTGGAAATTGAGCACCAAGGAATGTTGCTCCGATCGTGTAACCAAGGGTGGATATTGTAGAAGAGGTCATGCAAGTCAAGCCTCAAATTAATTTTTCTTTGCTTTGATTATGAGAGGTTGGGAGGTAAGAGGTTTGGAGGTACCAAGACGATCATAGAAGTCCCAAGTTGGATCAAATTGTGTGATCGTATATTTGGGGACATGGAGTTAGATGACGCGATGAAGCGTCGGTTGGCGTCACGACATCTAACGGATGCAGTCATGGATTGGTGGAGTTCTATCACTGCTGATGTCCAAGAGAACAACTTCTCTTGGGCCCACTTTAAGGAAGGATTCGTGATGAAGTTTTTCCCGAAAGCCAGGAAGATTTATTGTTTAGGAGCTTCTTCGACCTAAATTAGGGAGCCATGTCTGTGGCAGAGTATAACTGATTCACTGCCTAATCTTAGTTGTAGATACACCATTGAAGAGAAATGAGATGTTCATCATAGGGATGTGTCTAGAATTCAAGGGTAATATGACTAATCTCATCATGGGGTCTTATGTGGATCTGGTGAATATTGGTCTAAGGATTAAGAGCTTGGCACCAAAGCCAACTATTGCTGCACCAGCTCGGGACAACAAGCAAAAGTTTCAGCCGCCTAGAGATATTTCTGGTTTAGCTTGTCACAAGTGTGGGAAGAAGAGGCATTTCGCTAGGATATGTACATCGATTAGGGAAAAACAAGTGGCAAAAGCGCCGATAGTGAAGGCATCGATTGCTAAGGTACCTTAGCTAGCGCTATAGGCGACCAAGGCATAGTTTGCACCGAGGGCCTGCTACAACTGCCATCAACCAAGCCATTTTGTTATGGAGTGCCTGATGCTCCAGAAGGGGCAACAACCTTGAGTTTTTGCACTCACTTCAGCACCTTCCACTTCTGCAGCTATAAAGGGGAATTAGGTTCCGGATGGTATTCTATCTATTTTTGGCATTCATATTCATGTTTTATTTGATACTGGTGCTTCTCTTAGTTTCATATCTCATAATCTTATTGATAGACTAAAACTTGAGCCAGTTATGGTTTTGGATTCTAGTTGTGCATCGAACCCTACTGGGGCTCGGCTGATCTTAGCATGGTCTATTTAGGAGTTCCGATTTCTTTCTTTGATCAACTCTTCTCTGTTGATATGTATGTTATGGGCTTTAGGAGTTTTGATGTTCTACTCAGGATGGATTGGTTATCATAGAATAATGCTGACCTGGATTGTATTGAGCGAATTATATTATTAATTAGGAAGGGGAGGAAGGTGATGGTAGTTTTTTGTGAATGGCCCAGCTCACCTATGACTAGCTTTCTTTATTCTTTAGATGTGGCGGAAGAGGAGTTGGGTTCGATCATGGTTGTTCAGAGGATTGTGGATGTCTTTGAAAAGGTGTCGGGTTGACCACCTCGCCGTGAGATAGAATTCGCATTGATTTGGTTAAAGATCCAAAACCTATTGTACCGCTTGTTCGTAGACTTGCCTCGAAGGAAAGGTTGGAGCTATCAAATTAGGTTAGTGACTTGTTGGAGAAGGGCTACATCCACCTAAGTCGTTCGAGTTAGGGTGCACCTGTCGTCTTTGCTACAAAGGCGGATGGTTCCTTAAGACTGTGTGCATACTATCACAAGCTCAATAAGCGAACTGTTAGGAACAAGTATCCTTTTCCTAGGATAGATGAATTGTTCGATTAGTTTCATGGAGCTTGAGTGTTTTCTCAGCTTGATCTTTCTACGGGGTTCCATCAATTGAGGGTGGCAGAAGAGAGTGTATCCTTGACCGTTTTTAGATCCGATCGGTTTTATGAGTGGTTAGTTATGTCGTTTGGTCTAACTAATACTTCAGCATATTTCGTGGACCTAATGAATCGAGTTTTTCGAGATGTGTTGAATAAGTTTGTCCTTGTATTTATCAATGATATTCGGGTCTACTCCAAGACCAAGGAGGAACATTTGCGCCATCTGAGGATTGTTCTAGAAACATTAAGAGAGCATGTGTTGAAGGCTAAGTTCTGGAAATGTTATTTTTGGCGTTCAGATGTTAGGTTCTTAGGTCATGTTGTTTTGGTGGAAGATATTTTTGTTGATCCTACTAATGTTGTGGTCGTTTAGGACTGGAAGAGGCCGGAAAGCGTAACTATTATTAGAAGCTTTCTGGGTCTAGCGGGTTATTACAGGAGATTCATACAGGATTTCTCGCAGACTGCCTCTCGCTTAACAAATTTGATGAAGAAAGATTTCAAATTTGTATGGACGGATAAATGCAAGCTAGCGTTCTTAGAGCTAAAGGAAAAGTTTACTAGTGCTCTTGTTCTTATTGTGCCAGATGAAGGTGAGGGTTTGACTATTTACACTGATGCAAGTGAAATAGGTTTAGGTGTAGTGTTAATGTAATATGTGAGGGTTATCGCTTAAGCGAGTCGGCAGCTCAAACCACATAAAGCAAGTTATGTAACTCATGACTTGGAGTTGTTAGCATTGGTATTTTTGTTCAAGATGTGGAGCCATCATTTGCTAGGTGAAAGTTCGAGTTATATACGGACCATAAATCCTTGAAGTATCTTTTTATGCATAAGGACCTAAACATGATGCAGCAAAGGTGGTTGGAGTTTCTTGTGGCCTCTAGATATATTATGTACACCGAGGAAAGCAAACGTCGTAGTTGATGCATCCAGTGGGAGGTATGCAGTTATGGTAAAGGTTGAGGTTCGTCTAACTTTGATTAGTCATATCAAAGGGAATCGGCTTAGAGATCATCATTTTGCTAGGATGGCTAATAATGTAAGCGAGAATAAGGCACCGAAGAGATGTTCGTTATTTGAGGTGGATGGCCGTGGCATTTTGAGAATGAATGGTAGGTTATGTGCCTCGAATACTGATGGGATTAAGTAGGAAGCTCTAGTAGAGAGTCACCATTCTCGGTTAATGATATATCCCGGGGTCACTAAGATGTATCAAAACATGAAGAGGACGTTCTGGTAGGACTGCATGAAGAGGGATGTTTCTATCTTTGTGAGATGGTATGCTAACTGCCAGTAGGTAAAGGGTAGTCAATAGAATACGGGTGGACTGCTTTAGCCACCCAAGATTCCTAAGTGGAAATGGGAGCATATTTTCATGGACTTCATTGACGGATTGCTGAGGTCAAGGAGAGGTGACAAAGGTGTATGGGTTATTGTGAACCGATTGACCAAGAGTGTGCAGTTCTTACCTGTTAAGACTGCGAGGATGGCTTTTAGTTTGGCTAAGTTATATGTTAAGGAGATCGTCAGGTTGCACGGTGTTCCTTGTGATATTGTGAATGACAGAGATCCGATATTCACAAGCCAGTTTTAGAGGACGTTTTGGTGGAGGTGCATAAAGAGGGATGAAGAGGACGTTCTGGTGGGAGTGCATGAAGCGGGATGCCCTATCTTTGTGAGTTGGTGTGCTAACTGCCAGCAGGTAAAGGGTAGTCACCAGAAGATGGTCGGACTGCTTCACCACTCGAAATTCCTTAGTGGAAATGGAAGTAGATTTTCATGGACTTCATTGATGGATTGCCGAGGTCAAGGAGAGGTAACAAAAATGTATGGGTTATTGTGGAACGATTGACCAAGAGCGTGCACTTCTTGCTGTTAAAACCTTATATTTTGATGTTTTCATAGTGATAATTGTACAAGTATATATTGTATATACTAACCACTTTTGCAGGAAATGATATCAACTTTACAAAGGGACAATTATATCAAAATGAAGACTAAATTAACGCTACAAAGTATTATCAGTCATAGTGTCTATGTCTATAAAGTTGTTAAAATCTCTTCTATCTGGTATATATACACACACGATTTTTCAGGAATTGAATTTTCAAAAACATCACAACAAACTTCAAATTCAGCCGGCTGAACCATCCAGGTCAGTCGACTGAATCTGTGCCTGTACACATGAATATCTTTGAATATTCAGCCAATTGAATGACTATATTCAGCCGGCTAAAACTGCCTAAAATGAACTATTTCCTTGCTGATATCAAAATCATCGATTCGGCTGGCTGCCACACTCATTTCAACCGGCTGAATCTGTATAAAATCTAGTTCTCTGAAAGGGTACCTCTACTTCATGAAAGGTTATATCTCTTAAATCAAGAGTTGCAGTCCTAACTTTTCACCATTTCTTTTCATGAATGATTGCAACTATTAAACTCTATATGATGTAAATTATTTAATTTTTTTCATCATCAATTCATTTCGCATGTCTCTCTATCTTCACTATTGAACTCTCAAGCATTCAATTCCAAACTGCTTTATATTTTTTGATCACGTGATCATTCAAGAATATTTTCTTGTGATCAAAACTACTTCCTTTCTTCACAAGCTACATGATATACCACAAAGGAGAAGATTATAGGAAGGGTGTATGTTATTGACTTATCAGTGCTATTCAAGAGCATAGTCAGTCAAATACATTTTTGCTATTTATAGTTGAAGTCCCGTTGTAGTATCCTCAAGCGGTTGAAGCCCCATTCGGTTGTCTAGGCGGTTGAAGTCTTATTCAGTTGTTTAGGTGGTGTAATACCTATTCCTCTGGGTTAAGTGAGGGTATTGATTAAATTCAGAAGGAGTCTAGGACTGGACGTAGAACGGGAAGTTCGAACTAGTATGAAAATCCCTGGTGTCATATACTTTATTACTTTTACTTTTATTCCACACAAGTAAATAGTTTAGTTAATATTTCATATTACATGATCCTTAGTCGCTTTTGTTTAGTATCAGAGCGAGGTCATCATATAACCGTAACAAAGTTTTTGACATTCAAGCAATTTGGAAAACAACACAGCATTAAGTTTTATTGAAGGTCAATCCACTGCACGACCACCACTAATTAATGGATTAAACTATAATTATTAGTCAACTAGGATGAGAATTTACATGCAAGCAAATGGATACGACACTTGGAATATCACTCAACAAGAATATTTTGTACCTACCACTCCTTATGCACAATGGTCAAATACATAGAAATTAGATGCTACTACAAATGCTAAAGCAATGAATGTGTTATTTTGTTCCTTAGATAAAAATGAGTTTAATAAAGTTAGTATGTGTACTTCAGCATATGAAATTTGGCGCACTCTTAAAGTTACTCATGAAGGTACTGATAAGGTTAAACAAAGCAAGATATCTATGCTTAAGAATCAATTTTAGAATTTTAGAATGAAGCAAGATGAAACCATAAATGAGATGTATTCTAGGTTTCAAGATATATATCTCACTTCTAGCATTAGGAGAAAAATATACTGATTTTGATATTGTTTCAAAAATCCTAAACTCTTTAACGGATGAGTGGGAATGAAAAGTCTTAGCAATTGAAGAAGCTAACAAAATTTCTTACATAAAATCGGAAGAGTTAATAAGAAATCTCATGTCATATGAAGTTAATTTGCAGGAAAAACAAGTTCAAGCTCCAAATAGAAAAACAATAGCATTCCAGGCTGAAAAGGAAGAATCCAACGAAGATGAAGATGATATGGCGTCTATAGCTAAGAATTTCAAAAAGTTTCTGAGAAAGAACGGAAAGTTTGGGAATAACAGAAACAACAAACCATCATCCTCAACTCTTGAATGCTACGAATACCACAAAAAAGGGGCATATAAAGAAAGACTGTCCAGATCGCAAGACAGATAGAAATAACTACAAAAGCAAGGGCGATAGATATAAGATGAAACAAGCTTTTTCAGTTGCATGGGATGATTCAGATTCCTCTTCCTCATCAGACAGCGATAGTGATTCAAAACAAGCCAACATATGCTTTATGGCCATATGATATAAGTGATCTTACTTTTGATGATTTAGTTGATATAAATTCCGAATTATTAGATAAACTAAGAAATCTTAAGAGAAAGTATAAAGATTCACTAGAAAAGCTAAATAGAAATGAAATCAAAGTTGATATAATGAAAAGAAAATCTTAAAAGAAGAACTTGTTATTTCACAAGAATCTTAGTCTAATATTGCTTCTCAACTTACTATGTTAAGTAGTGAAATTAAGACTCAAAAAGAAAAAAACGACACATTGTCAATAGAAAATCATGAATTGAAATCAACTGTTAAAATACTAGAACTAGATATTACTAGTCTTAAAACAAAGTTAGATAATATTACCAAAAATGTTTCTAACTTTAATAGAGGTAGAGAAAATCTTTCAAAGATTATAGAAAATTCGCAATCTACTTCTAATAAAAAGGGATTAGGATATAAAAAATTTATAAAAGTAAAAACTAGTCTTAAACGATATAACTCTCTATATACAAATTTCAAGAAGGAAAATAATATCCTTGAAAAGCCTGTTCTAAAATTATTAGTAAAAAGAAAACCACATATCATTCAAAATCTATTATGATTTGGGTTCCTAAGACTAATAATCATTTGATTAGAAATAAGTATATAAAATCTTTTATGACTTCTGTTCACAGGAATAATAATTTTGTTTATAAAGGGAATTCTAAACCCTCATTTGTTTGGCTTCCGAAGATCTAACTATTAGGACCCTAACAAAGAAAGTGGGTACCAACATCATTTCTATATTTTTTGCAGATACCGAATAAGAAAAGAGTAAAATGGATACTTGATAGTGGTTGCTCAAATATATGATGGGATATAAAGAAATGTTGACAAATATTATCTACTCAGATGAAGGATTTATCACATTTGGAGATAACTCCAAAGTATATATCATCGGCAAAGGCGATGTAAGCAACGACGATACATCTAACTTACCTCTTATTACAAACGTTATGTTAGTTAAGAATTTAAAACATAATCTCTTAAGTATTAGTCAGCTCTGTGATAAAGATTTCAAAATTACTTTAAAAGATAAATGTAATATTTATGATAAAGATCAAAATTTAATTTTTGAAGGAAATCGTAAATGAAATATATACATTTTAAATATGAAAATTAATCATAACACAAATTTATATTTAATAGCCAAAGAAAATGATCCTTAGTTATGGCATAAGAGATTTTATCACATAAATTTCAAAGCTATAAGTAAATTATCTAAAAATAATTTAGTGAAAGTTTTACCAAAAATGAATTATAAAGTAAACAATATTTGTGATGCTTGTCGATTAGGAAAACTAACGAAATCATCTTTCAAATCTAAGAAAATTATTTCTACATTACAACCACTTGAATTATTACATTTGGATCTTTTTGGACCTACTCAAGTTCAATCAATTAATCACAATAAGCATGTATTTGTAATTGTAGATGATTTTTCAAGATATACATGGACAATATTTTTGAAAAATAAAAGTGATACTTATCGCTTTTGAAAATTTTAAAATCTTTGCCAAAAGAATTCAAATTTTCAAAATTTTAAAAATTAAAAGCATTAGAAGTGACCATGGTGGTGAGTTTGATAATGATTTATTTGAAAATTGTTGTAACAAGAAAGGAATTTTTCATAGTTTTTCTTTTCATAGAACTCCACAACAAGATGGAGTTGTAGAAATAAAAATAGAACACTACAAGAATGCGCTAGAACTTTACTCAACAGTAGTAATTTGCCAAAAAAATTTGGACAGAAGCTATAGTAACTGCTTGCTATGTTCTAAATCCTGTCTCTATTTGTTCCTTAACTAAAGACACACTATCTGAGCTGTTTAATGGAAAGAACCCTAATATCTCATATTTCAAAAATTTTGGTTCTAAATGTTTTTTATTAAATACAAAAGACCAACTTGGAAAATTCGATCCAAAATCTGATGAAGGAATATTTATTGGATATTCGGACCGAAGTAAAGCTTACAGAATATACAATAAAAGAACAAAAATAATAGAAGAAACACTACATGTTTCTTTTGATGAAAATACAAAAATTTAAAATAATGATGAACATAATGAAATAAATAAAAAACAAAGTAATTCAAAAGATGAAAATATTGATAATAATGTTGAAAATAATATTGAAAATTTACCCATTGAAAATAAAATACGTTCTCCACCTGGAGTATTAAGAAATCATCCTATCGAAAATATTATTGGAGAAATAAATACAAATGTAAGGACAAGAAGTCAATTAAATCAAATGGGACATGTTGCCTTTATTTCTAACATTGAACCTAAAAATGTAAAAGAAGCTTCAACCAATGACTATTGGATTTTAGCTATGCAAAAAGAGCTAAACCAATTCAAACAGAACGACGTTTAGGACTTAGTTCCTAGACCTAGTGATCAGACAGTTATTGGTATAAAGTGGGTTTTTAAAAATAAATCTAACGAGCAAGGGAATATAACTCGTAATAAAGTTAGATTAGTCGCTCAAGGCTACAATCAAGAAGAAGGAATAGACTACAAAGAAACATTTGCTCCTGTCACTCGATTAAAAGCAATACGTATCTTGTTAGCCTTCTCTTGTTATCATAATTTCAAATTATATCAAATGGATGTAAAAAGTGCCTTTTTAAATGGTTTTATAAAAGAAAAAGTCTGTGTAGAACAATCACCTTTGTTTACACATGAAAAATATCTAGATTATATTTATAAACTAAGGAACGCATTATATGGTTTAAAACAAGAACCACGTGCTTCGTCTGATCGTCTCAAGAACTATCTTATAAACTCAGGTTTTGAAATTAGAAAGGTAGTTCAAACACTTTTCATTAAATAGGATAAGAAAGATATTTTAATAATTCAAGTTTATGTCGACGGTATTATTATTGGCTCCACAAATGAAAAATTATGTAAAGAATTTTCTAACATTATGTGAATTCGAGATGTCACATATGGGAGAACTCTCATATTTTCTCGGGTTACAAATTAAACAATTAAGCAATGGTATTTTCATAAATCAAGAGAAATATTGTAATAATTTAATAAAACATTTTGGTATGGAAAACACTTCTGCAAAACCAACTCAAAATGAGCACTACGGTCCATCTCGATCGAGATGAAAAAGGTAAAAGTATGGATCAAAAAAAATATCGGAGTATGATCGGTTCTTTACTATATTTAATTGTTAGTCGTTCCAATATCATGATGAGTGTGTGTCTATGTGCATGATTTCAAGCTAATCCTAAAGAATCACATTTGCGGGCCGTGAAACGAATTTTGTGCTACTTAAGCAACACTAGAGACTATGGCCTCTTTTATCCGAAAGGATGTCCTTTCAAATTTGTATCGTACAGTGATGCTGACTTTGGTGGATGTCGAACGGATCGAAAGAGTACGAATGGTACCTACTACTTAATTGGACAGTCTCTAGTATCATGGTTTAGTAAGAAGAAAAATTGTGTCTCACTCTCAATGTGTGAAGCAAAATATATCTATGCTGCTTTGGCATGTGCACAAGTGATCTATATGCAACAAACTCTTCAAAATTTCTGTATAAATCTTTCTAATTCAACAATTTATTATGATAACACAAGTGCAATTAATTTGTCAAAAATCCGATAATTCATTCGCAAACTAAACATATTGATATCCGACATCATTTTCTACGTGACAACATAGAAAAAGATATTATTTATCTCTAATTCGTATCTTCGGAAAATCAAATTGCAGACATATTTACCAAACCATTAAATGAGAATATATTTATAAAACCAAGACGAAAACTTGGAATTGTATCACTACTAGAATTATAATTTTTTTAATTTTATTTCCATAGGTAATAAAGAAATAAGTGCATAAAATGTTCAACCAAATTGGCACATCTTCTCTTGCATGACAATCCACTATTTTAGATAAATCAAGTAAAGGATATAAAACTTATGTTTATATTAATCATTAAAAATGGATATATAATTCACAGGTTACAAATCAAAAGGAGATATTAAACTCTTAAAATATTTCTAAATGGAAATGAATTATATATAAAACAGAATGAGTGTAGATGAAATAAATATAAATAAAAAAATCATCTTCTCCAAAAAAAGTCTTCTCAGGAGATTTCTGCGTACTCATCCATTGATTTCAGCTCATCCACTATCACACCTTCCAATAACTCAACTCCTATATATATTCTCATACACATTACACCTTCTCTAAATCATCACACCGGCTATACTCTGAATGCAAAATGAGTCAGAAGGAACGTAGATTTTGGTTCACCTTCTACACAACATCAAATAGATGATATACATCATTTTCAACAAGAAATAATTAGTGTTCAACGCGAAATATACTATGAATAGAAAAATCAAGGAGCTCGTTTGGTTTCCTCGAGAAATCATCTTTTAAGATTTGTGATCATTCTTCTATGAGTAATAGCATCCAGAGATAATCGCCTCATCACATAGAAGCACCTCCTCGTAATTCATGGGAAAAAGGTCCATCAACCAAACTCACCCCTTTTTGCAAAAAAAATTGTCCCCTTCTCAAACCATTGAAAGAGAAGATAAAAGTTGAACCAGATTCGTTCGAAGGTTGCTCATCAGAAGAATCCGAGTCTTCTCAAAATAAATAAATTCCTATACGCTAGAGTGTCTACGTGATATATATATATATATGGTTTTCATATAATAAATAATATGTTATTCTTAAAATTTATTGAATAAAATTGTTTAAATTGTTTAATATGAAGAATAAAGCTCTTATATAATAATCTGATTATATTTCGATATAAGCTATTTTGTGCAAAGACAGCAGATTCGGCCGGCTGAACACCCTAGTTCAGACGACTGAATCTTCGAAAGACCCATCAAATTTTCTAGAATTCAGTCGGTTGATCCCAAAAATTCAGACGGCTGAATCGACCCATTTTTGACCTATTTCTTTGCTGGTTTTGTTTTTAAATCATTCAAACGGCTGAATTGCTTCTACTAACCGGCTGATACACCGAATTTTAGTTTTTTTTATATAACTGGTGCATCTTTTAAGACACCCCATTCAATACTCCATCAACCAATATATCTACTCAACCCTTCATTTCCTTATCACTCTTCATTTCAGCAAACAAAAACCCATTCTTCTTAAATCTAAACATCACATTTTTACCATCAAATCTCTCTTTAAGTCAAAAAATGGCTCCAAGACCCAAAAGAGCAAGACAAGCCTCCACTTCTACTGGCCCATCTCAAGACCAAATCAGGCATGGCTTCATGATGATACCACTGTTACAAGATTCAATAGCATGAAGAATTCGAAAATATTTGAAGGAGCTTATATGAAATTTGCTGATTTCAATGGATATGGAATCCGGTTGATTGCGGAGGAAAATAATTTTGATTCTCGTATAGGATTTGATGCTAACAATGTCAAGATTTATCCTATTTTAATTAAACTTTTCTTTGCAAACATGAACTTAGATCATCAAAATCCACATAATAAAACTGAATGTATTTGGACTACGGTTTGTGGTGTTAAGATTTATCTTCCCCCACAACGTTTAGAACATATTTTATGATGTCCATCTCAAGGCTTAGATATCGATGAAATTGTTGACATGTTTCAACAAGATGAAGTGTCACATAGGTTCCTATTCGACAATATGACCAACTAAAATCTAGTGCACTACGTCCAAAAGCTAGGTTAATTTATCGTGTTCATATCCGATCACTTCAACCTCGAACCGGTAGCTACGAAAAAGTTTAAAAAGAGATTTTCAAGCTCTATATGTGATTTACTCATCTCAACCTGTAAATTGAGGTAAGATAATTTTAGAAGAATTTGAAACCCTTAACCATAGAAGAAATTACAAAACAATTCATTACGGAGCATATATTATGCGTATCTTGCAAAATTATGGAGTAGTTATACCAAATTCCGAGTTCATAACAATAAGCGAAGTCAACTCCAAAACATTGAGTCCCATGTGCCTTCCAAAATGTGCTACAAGTGATGACATAACTACCTTTCAACAATGGGTTGCAAACTGTGACCAAGGTATTGCACAACCCCATTACACTAGCATTGCTTCCTCCTCCCAAGTACCGCAAGCTCAAGGAGATAATAATGAAATTGAAGAAATCAATGTGGATGTCCCTTCCAAACATGCTTTTGTTACCCTATCCCAAAATCAAAGTACGACATGTCAAAAACCAACAAAAAGCTCAATTCCATCAAAGGCTTCTTGAATAAGATTTGGGATAAGCTTTCATGCTCTTCGTCCACATCTGCTATTCCTCCTACATCATCAATAGGAGTTACTAAAACTCCGGCTCCTTTCACTTGGACAACTACTGAAGAGGAAGACAAAGACGAAGGAGGTAACTCTGAAACTCAAGAGTTTTGATTGTTCTCTATATCATGGTATGCTTCTATTATCAGCTTATTATGACTCTTATTTATGTTCTCTGTTTAACTCTTTAAAAACAATTTGTGTTGTAATGTTTGTGATGACTCGACCATTATGTTTCTGTGATGTTATGTTCATCATGTTATTATGCATGGTATTTCCATGACATGTCTGTGATGTTTTGAGTCTAATACTACTTCTCGTAAATTGTTTATTTTTACAAACTTTTTATTTCTCCTATTGATATCTATTTTATTTTTATCGACGACAAAGGGGGAGAATAAAGTAAGGCCATATCGATAGGGTGAGTATCAAGTTATGGGGAGAATAACTCAATTTAAAATTGAACTTATATAGTTGTCATCATCAAAAAGGGGAGAATGTTAGAACTTTATATTTTGATGTTTTGATAGTGACAACTATACAAATGTATATTGTATATACCAACCACTTTTGCAGGAAATTATATCTACTTTACAAAGAGATAATTATATCAAAATGAAGACCAAATTGGCGCTACAAAGTACTATCAGTCATAGTGTCTATGTCTAGAGGTATAAAGTTGTTAAAATCTCTTCTATGTGGTATATACACACATGCGATTTTTTAGAAATCGAATTTTCGAAAACATCACAACTAACTTCAAATTCAGCCGGCTGAACCATCCAGGTCAACCGACTGAATCTGTGCATGTACACATGAATATCTTTGAATATTCAACCGACTGAATGACTATATTCAGCCGGCTGAAAACTGCCTAAAATGAACTATTCCCTTGCTGATATCAAAATTGTCAATTCAGGTGGATGCCACAATCTATTCAGCTGGCTGAATCTATATAACTGCTAGTTTTCTGAAAGGGTACTTCTTCTTCATGAACGGTTACATCTCTTAAATCAAGAGTTGCAGTCCTAACTTTTCACCGTCTCTTTTTACGAATGATTGCAACTATTAAACTCTACATAAAGCAAGTTATTTCATTGTTTTCATCATCGATTCATTTTGCAATTCTCTCTATCTTTACTATTGAACTCTCAAGCAATCAATTCCAAACCGCTTTATATTTTTTGATCACAAGAACATTCAAGAATATTTTCTTGTGATCAAAATTACTTCCTTTCTTCACAAGCTACATGATATACCACAAAGGAGAAGATTATAGGAATGGTGTATGTTATTAACTTATCAGTGCTATTCAAGAGCATACTCTGTCAAATACATTTTTGCTATTTATAGTTGAAGTCCTATTGTAGTATCCTTGGGCGGCTGAAGTCCTATTCGGCTGTCTAAATGGTTGAAGGTTTGTTCAGTTGCTCAAGCGGCGTAATACATGTTCCTTCGGGTTAAGTGAGGGTATCGATTAAATCTAGAAGGAGTCTGGGGCTGAACATAGAACGGGAAGTTTGAACCAGTATAAAAATATATAGTGGCATTTACTTTATTACTTTTACTTTTATTCCGCACAAGTAAATAGTTTAGTTAATATTTCATATTACACGATCCTTAGTCAATTTCACTTACCTGTTAAGACTATAAGGACGGCTTCTAGTTTGGCTAAGTTATATGTTAAGGAGATCATCGGGTTGGACGGTGTTCCTTGTGATATTGTGAGTGATAGAGATCCGATATTCACAAGCCAACTCTAGAATGGTTTACATGAGGCATTAGGGACCGAGCTTAGTTTGAGCGCCGCCTACCATCCATAGCCTGGTGGGCAAATGGAGAAGGTGAGCCGAGTGTTGGATGACTTGCTTCGGGCATGCATTTTAGATTTTGGAGTTTGTAGGAAGAACACTTACCACTTGTTGAGTTTTCATACAACAATGATTATTAAGCCAGTATCGGAATGGCATTATTTGAAGCATTGGATGGAAGGCCTTGCAAATCTCCATTGTGTTGGGTAGAACTTAGGGATTATCTTGTGCTTTGTCCTAATATGATTCGAGAGGCATTGGATAAGGTCATAGAGATTCAAAAGCGAATCAAGGAAGCGTAGAATCAACAAAAGAGCTGTGTAGATGAAAGGCGGAGGGACCTGGAGTTCTCAGTTAGAGACTTTGTGTTTCTAAAGGTTTCTCAGATGAGAAGTGTAGTTCAATTTGGAATGCTAGGAAGTTGGCTCCTCGTTATATAGGACCACTCCCGATCCTTGAGAGGATTGGTGCACTCGTATATAGAGTTGAGTTACTGATTAGGCTATCGGGTATGCACAATGTATTTCATGTATCGTATTTGTGTAAGTTTGTGCATGATCCTTCGATGATAGTGGAAGCATCGTAGTAGGATGACTTGGAGATTGAGCCAAATTTGACTGTATTGAGACAGCCTGCTCTTATTGTTGATAGAGATATGAAGCGATTGAGGATTAAGCTTGTAAAGTTACTCAAGATAAAATGGAGTGAGGGTGCTCGAGATTGTACGTGAGAAATAGAGGATAGTTTGAGGGAGTCCTATCTTGGTTTGTTCTTAGACTAGAGTTTTCCTATCTTAGTATGCATTTGGGTTGCAGTTTAGTTTGTATATAGTTTTAGTAGTATGATATATATATATATATATCTTGTTCTTCTATCTTCTTTGATTATCGTTCCTGTTTGAATTTCGAGGATGAAATGTTCTAAGTGGGAGAGAATGTAGCGACCTTGAAATTCAAACACTTCGTCTTGGAATATCGAAACATTTTGGAATATACTTAAGTTTTATAAATGATATTTTATAACCTTATTAAGTATCGATTAATTAATGAATAATGATATGAAACCTATTTTTGAAATTTGTTTACAAAAATATATTCTTTGAAGAAAAATCGATAATCTGACCGAAAATCGACTTATCGGTAAACAGCTTTTAGATTGATATAAGTTGTTCGAACTCTTTTCCACTTGTATAATGATCAAATAAACACATTAACAACCAATTAACACTTCTCTTCATAAGGCAAAATGAACTTTATAGAACCTTCCACTTGGATAAGAGATATTTGATAAAGTTAAGGGTATAAGTGTATTTTGCTAATGAAAGTGATGTAAAGGAGAAGTGATGGGGATGTGGTGTGGTGAGCCTTCCATGGCATGGTTGAGGTTGGGGGGTCAGTGCAAGCATAAAGAGCACCATTTGAAGCCCATATAAGGATGGGCATCCTCCTTTGAATTCATATCAAAATTTCTACTCAAAATTATCACTCTTTTCATCTCTTTCTCCACTTAAAATTCCTAAAGAAAATTATTGCAAATCTTGTCTAAATCAACTAAAATTTGGACTAGAGCCTTACTACAATATTACAACATGTTATACCAAGTTAGATTGTGAAAAAGTGAAGCACATCTCCACCTACATCCATAGGCCATTAGTAATTTGTGAGAGAAAAAGGCAAAAGCAAAGTGAAGCAAGGAAAGGAAGGAAAGGAAAGGAAGGAAAGGAAAGGAGGTTGTAAAGGAGAGGTCAGACTTGGTTAGCTTGGGCTTGGTTGTTTGTTAGGTTAAAGGTGAGCTAACTCACCACTTTGATTGAAAATATAACCCATATTTGCTTGTGTTTGATTGTGCTTAACTATTTGAATTAATGTGACATTTATTGAAACTTTGGTTTTGATTCTTGCTTTGAAAGCAAGTAATGTATGAAAGTCTATACAGGGTGGATCGTGTAGTGTATATGCAAGTATATGTGGCAAAATATATGATGCAACTAAAATAATATTAATCTAAGTAAATATAGAATAAGCACACCAGGATTTTATACTGGTTCAGACCTCCCGTCCTACGTCCAATCCCGAAGCTCCTCTTCGGAATTTCCTTTCACCAAATAACCCTCACTTCACCCGGAGGAACTGGTTTACAATAGTAGAGTTTCTTTGTCAACTATTTTTTCTCTATTACATGGATTTTGACTATATAGTACAATTGAACTTCCTATATCTCTTGGATGATTGAATACAATATTGTTCAAGAGAATATAGAAGTGTATGATCTTAGATTTTCAGACTGTATAGCAAGTGGATGATTAGAACAAGAGATGATCAAGATAGAGAGTCGAGTTGTAAGGTAGTCGGGTGTGTTCTTTCTCTTGATTCGTGATGCTATATATAGTTGTAGATAGGTATGTTGAGTAGTTGCATCCATTAATGAGTGCTCTATAGTTGCTTCTGTTGATGATGAAGAGTTGCAGCGAAGAGAAGCGAAGATGTCTATTCAAATCTGGCAGTTGAAGTTTAAATTTTGTTCCCGAGTTTGAAATCAGACGTCTGGTATCTGTATCAGACGTCTAGTAGTATATAATTTTTGTACATTGTAGATTTCCAGACGTTTGGGTGCATCTACCAGACGTCTGGTCTTGTCTGTTTTGTTGTTCCAAAGGATATTTTCAGACGTCTGACTTGTGCACTCAGACGTCTGAAAACTGTGTATGTCCTTTTTGTGCATGTTTCTTGTTGCTTCTTTGATCTTATCGACTTGTAGTCTCTTGTATTGTTCTTTGCACCTTGTTCTTGTCTTTCTAGCGATGTTGCTCTAGCAAGTTCATGTATATATACATATATATGTACATTTGATTTTCATTGTATAGTTGTTTTCATTAAAACCATAGATTAGATTTCCTAATAATCTCCCTATTTTTGATGATGACAACTATACAATGTACTTATATGTAATTTTTATAAATCTCCCCCCGAATATGTGCTTTCCATTATCTCTCCCCCTTTGTCATTATCAAAAAAGAATGAGGGAATCATATTTGCAAATTCCAAAGTCTTTCCTTTTGTTTCTCCGAGTACTTGTAATAAATAAAAATCATTTTTGGTACCCACTTACTATGTTAGGGTCCGGGGGGTTATATCTTTGGAAACCATACCTATTTGGGTGTGGTTGAACCTTTATAAATATAATTTTCATTATTAACTACCATATCAAAATAATCATCAATGTATTTTTATCTATTTTTCCAATTAACAGGAACCCAAATACTTAGATAATTTTTATTCATATTTCCGTTCAATGATTTTGTACTTCTAGAGAAATTATAAACATTATTACCATAGCAGTATTTGAATTTCTATAAGAATTTGAGCTAGATTTTACTCGAAATTTAGTACTAGCACTAACATTTTTTCTATACATGAAAGTGTATCTAGTGCTATTTCTACGATCAGTTTTATTATATCCTAAACCACTTTTGTCATGTAAAGGTCTAGAACTAGATAAAATCATGTTTAAATCGTTTTGACCTTTTTTAAATTTTGTGACTTCAGTGTTAAGTTTATCAAATTTAGCTTTGAAGTCAAAATTATTATTTTCAAAAGAAATATTACTGTTTTTCAAAATATCAATTTGCTTGTTTAATTCAGAATTTTCCCTTTTTATCGTACAGTTCTCATTTTCGAGAAGAAAAATTCGAGATTCTGAATTATCTAAAGATGATTGTAACAAATCATTTTGTCTTTTCAAATCCGTAATTTCTTTTGAAAAAATTTCCTTTTCTTTATCAAAGATAGTATTTTTATTTTGCAAAACATTGATTTCCTCTAAAAGATCATTGTTTTTATCTTCTAACTTCTCATTTTCTTTTTATAGGAAATCGTTTTGTGAAACAAGTTCTTCTACCGTATTTTCAAAACATTTAGTTTGTTTTATCAAAAATTTATTTTCCTCTTTTAAGCTGGAAATTTCTTGCTCACAATCTTTTAACTTATCTAAAGCAATTCTATTAACTTTATTCAAGGTTTTACAATCTTTTAATAATTCATCATGTGCTAACAGAAGATCTTTATATAAAGAATCTAAGCATACTGATTGTGATCTAAGTTTAGCCATGAAGCATTTGTTTGTTTTCTCCTTTGATTCTTCTTTATTGCTCTTCCTCTTCCTACTGTCTTGAGTAGATCTCTTTATAGCCATTTATTCTAGGATGTTGTTACGATCTCTAGAATCCCAGGCTCTGATACCAATTGAAAGTCTATACGGGGTGGATCGTGTAGTGTATATGCAAGTATATGTGGCAAAATATATGATGCAACTAAAACAATATTAATCTAAGTAAATATAGAATAAGCACACCATGATTTTATACTGGTTCGGACCTCTCGTCCTACGTCCAGTCCTGAAGCTCCTCTTCGGAATTTCCTTTCACCAAATAACCCTCACTTCACCCGGAGGAACAGGTTTACAATAGTAGAGTTTCTTTGTCAACTATGTGTTCTCTATTACACGGATTTTGAATATATAGTACAATTGAACTTCCTATATCTCTTGGATAATTTAGTACAATATTGTTCGAGCGAATATAGAAGTGTATGATCTCAGATTTTCAGATTGTATAGCAAGTGGATGATTAGAACAAGAGATGATCAAGATAGAGAGTCGAGTTGTAAGGTAGTCAGGTGTGTTCTTTCTCTTGATTCCTGATGCTATATATAGTTGTAGATAGGTATGTTGAGTATTTGCATCCATTAATGAGTTCTCTATAGTTGCTTCTGTTGATGATGAAGAGTTGCAGCGAAGAGAAGCGAAGACGTCTATTCAAATCTGGTAGTTGAAGTTTAAATTTTGTTCCCGAGTTTGAAATCAGACGTCTGGTATTTGTATCAGACATCTGGTAGTATATAATTTTTGTACATTGTAGATTTCCAGACGTCTGGATGCATCTACCAGACATCCGGTCTTGTCTGTTTTGTTGTTCCAAAGGATATATTCAGACGTCTGACGTGTGCACTCAGACGTCTGAAAACTGTGTATGTCCTTTTTGTGCATGTTTCTTGTTGCTTCTTTGATCTTATCGACTTGTAGTCTCTTGTATTGTTCTTTGCACCTTGTTCTTGTCTTTCTAGCAATGTTGCTCTAGCAAGTTCCTGTATATATACATATATATGTACATTTGATTTTCATTGTATAGTTGTTGTCATTAAAACCATGGATTAGATTTCTTAACAATGTATGTATGGACGTAAACAGTCTTAAACGGATTTGAATCGACATGTATAACTTGTGGCCTAACCTTGAAAGAAAGTACATAGGTTGTAGATGGACTTTGGTTTAGGTTGGACTTGGATTTGAAAGTGTACTTATAGCGATAGTCGTTATGGTTGCACTTTGAAATTACCTTGTTTTTGGTGATTTCTATGGAACTTTGTAGAATGACCCTTAGGGATTTTTTGCTATATTTATATTGTTTTATATGTATGTTTGTTGTCATAAAAATTTTGGATAATAAAAAGTTAAGTAACATTTTGAAAAGCGAGCAAAATTTCACTTGTGCAAAACTGCCCTATTTGGATTTGATTTTTGAACTTTAAAGATTTCAAAAGATATTTAAATTTAAGTATTTTGTTTCATTCTTTTTACAAGTGTTTATTGAATATTATTAGATTATTTTAAGGTGGTTTGAGATTTTTGTGGATTTTTTAGAATTAGTTGTGAATTTTTAAAGAAGAGGTTTTTATAACGAAGACTTATTTTTCCAAGTTTTAAAGATTCTATAAACTTATCTTTTTAAAGTAATATTTTGGACAAATGTTTTAAAACCTATTATAAGTCATTTTAATAATTTTAAAAGTATAAACAAATGCTTTCAAACACGGGTAAGATTCTCAGTGGCTAAATGGTTTTATTGTTTAAATTACTTGTTTGAAAAGTAATTAACTATGCTTAACACTAAAAGCTGATGAAGTAGGCTTATCTTTTTGTGAAAGTTAAGATTGATGTTCGAGTAAGAATATGAATAAACAAAGCTCTAACCTACTGTCTTCCCTTTTGATCAAGGAATGGTTAAGTCGAGAATGTCAGAAACATGTTAATTGTGTTGATTATTTACTTGTTTATGGAAATCATTGACAATATACTTAACACTAGAAGCCGACGAAGTAGACTTATCTATTTGTGAGATTCAAGAATGAAGTGTCTAGGTAAGGCTTTGATATGTAATAGTGTTCTAACTTACTTGGTTTTACTCTTGTACGGGGAATAGTTAAGTTGGAATGTCGGAAATGAGTTAAGTATACGAATATTGATTTGTATAAGCAATTGTTTTGACTAGATAGTCGATTAGTCGACTATCGAACCTGACCAAATATAACTTAAGAAGTAATCGAAAGGCTTTGCAATTTTAGAAAATGAGTATTCTCGGGGAGGAGTATTGGTAAAAAATGTATCTAGCTTTCACTTACTTCTGAAAGAACCAAAAGTTAACTGAAAATTCATCGATTAGTTTTGAAGAGTCCGGGATTGGTAAGTGTTTTACTTACCGAATACCACTTCAAAAACTAATATACGGATTCTATGTTTTTTAAGCGGTTGTAAAAGATAATCTATGCGAAGAATTCGAGATGCTTGAATCAATGTAGTGATTCATGATCTGTTCGATATATTGAAATCTATTTGGGGATTCATGTTAGGTTCGAGTGATGAGGACTCATGTGAAAGATGTCGAACGTAACATCGACATCGAAAATGACTAAAAACAGAGTATGCCTCATAGCCTGAGATTTGGCTAACCCACGACATGATATATCAACTCCATATCAAGAGTATGTTTATCAATGTTGCTAGCGGGAGTTGCTGATATTTGGGATCACATGTTCGGACATGGACCAACTATGTTTACCTAAATGTATATTTTATCTAGAGATATACGTCGTTCGGAGGTAGTTTTTGACCCTTGTGCAGGAGATTGGATTCGGCGTTGACCGAAAAGATCTTCATGGAAAAATCCATTATGCGAACGTATTTTAGCGGTTTTGAATGTAACCTAAATATGTTGTGGTATGACCAATGTAAGCATCACAACTATTTGATATGATTTATATTCTACACTCTATACATTATCTATTATATCACTATATTAAACTTAAAAAATGATTGGTTTTTTAGAGGGGGAAAGCGTTATAGGAATCCGTACGATCTCAATAGGTACTGTTACCTGTTGCATATATCTCGAGTTCTCTCATATCAGACTTATGTCTAATACTTGGTTTTTATTTTTTCTAAATTTCTTGCGTTCTCTTTCGAGTAGGTTGAATATAGCAGGTTTTACCTTGGGCGCTTCAGAGTTCAAAAGACGAGCTGGAGACTTCCATTATTTATCTATTTCTATTTATGTTGTTCTTTATTAGCTATGTATATATCAGCAGGACAAACAGTTATAACTGTCCAGGTTGATGATAGTACTTATGTTTTGTAACTCTGAAATTCTTTATTCGAAGTAACCATTTGTACTGTTTTTTTGATAGTATATATTATCATTCCACTGTAAGATTTTGATGTTGTGTTCTTTCCTTTCTGTTCTATTTGCTTTTTTATTCTACCCTAACTTTCTGTCTTTTCGGCACTTTGATGTTCGGTACACGAATACCGTGGATGTATTTAGTGTCGACATTTGAGGGTCGAAAAGTCGGATCGTTACGGGTATGGACCAATATCTAAAAACACAATTAAATCGGATTTGTAGTAACATTTGACTTGAACCAACCATTTGCTCACTCCTAACATATCTTTCCCGTATGAGGTATTGTGCGAAAGTTTTGAGGTTGGACACGATCAAAATCCAAGATTTAAATCCTTCCTCGTACTTGAACTGTAATTCGGTTTGATGTAGTTCAAAGCACAAAATATAATACATTAATCTCATCATTTTATAAATACAACCATATCAACATAGAAATCAAGCTCTTTTACACCTAGTCAAGTGACACAAATAAACAAGAAATTCCAGTTGCCATCAAAGTTTAGAACAAAAACACAATATAAATCTACACTCTTACCAAAAAAAGGCAGGCATTTAGAAACACCTTCCGAAAATCCAAATCACCTTCCACCAATATTAGCCGGAGCCAATGGCTGCAAAGGTGAAAATGTATCCCCACTGATTTGGCTATACGTAGAGGTCGAGCCAGAAGCTTTAGGAAAACTGCCAGAAGTGTTGGAAAAATCGCTACTTGTAAAATCACTAGTCAAATCTTTCAAGTGATACTCGGTCAGATAACTAGGTTTTGCTGTGACTTCAGGCACTTCGACGTCTCCAGCAAGCATCGCAATCACTCTCGACATATGTGGCCTTAGCATTGGTGATGCTTGAGTGCAAAGAAGAGCTACACCAATAAGCCTGTTAGCTTGCTTTTCATCGAAAGAAGATAGCTTTGGGTCGACTAAATCTAGTGCATGTTTGCCTTCGTGTAAATGCCAAGCCTATATGATGTGTCCATTAAGGTACATGTATCTTTAAAAAAAACATCCAAGAAGTTATTAATGTGGATGTGCTTACCCATTCAAGAAGATAGACTTTTTCTTCTTCAAGTGTAGCATCTGCATTTGGTCTTCCACTAAGTACCTCTAGAGCCACCACTCCAAACCCAAATACATCTGCTTTCTCTGTTAGGTGCCCTCTCATTGCATATTCTGGTGCAAGATATCCACTGGTACACGGTATTCACCAACGAATTAAAATAAACTTGAATTAAAAAAATAAATAGTCTCCAAAATGACATCTAAAACTTCTCTTCAAAAGCAAGAAGTTATAAAAATATAGGGTGCTTTTTTTTTTCTTTGTGCATGTTTAGACCACATTCCAGAACTTATTACACAATAGAATCTTTTGAAAACTAATTAACACACACGCAAGCACGCGCGTGTTCGTGCATGTGCACCTGTGTGTGTGCATGTATACACACACTAGCAATTTTTTAAACAGCGCCGACGCATTCAAAAAATTACACTGATACAGTTTCAAAGTGTACCCTATTTTGGTAATAGTTTTCTAAAGCATGAATGTGTAGTAAGTTTTTGAAAAGAGGCCTAAATGGGTACTCAAAATATAAGGTGATTTGTATTGGGGTACTATAATCAAATTCTTCAAGTCAATGGGGTATATACCAGAAATTCATTTTTTTTATGATGTTTTAATCAACTGCTTGAGTCTTTTATATTAAAATGAAATTGGAGTTTGAAAATAAAAAACGTAAATTCTTTTGGACATAAAAGAGAGAGCTTACATTGTCCCAGCAACTCTAGTGGTGATGTGAGTTTTCTTATCATCATAAAGCTTAGCTAGGCCAAAATCCGATATTTTCGGATTTAAATCAGCATCAAGGAGAATATTACTAGCTTTAACATCTCTATGCACAATTCGAATGCTTGATTCTTCATGGAGATATGCCAAACCTCTTGCTGCACCTAAACATATATCAAAACGAGTAGGCCAATCCAAGAAAATACCACTCTTTCCTGCAATGCTCAAATAACTCATTGTTTAGTTTTACTATACTTAAAAGACTTATAAATGTGAACAGTGAGTAGTCTGGTTAAGATGGTACCAAAAAGGGCTTGATCTAAACTTCTGTTTTCTAAGTACTCATAAACCACTAATCTCTTGTCACCCTCGATGCAACAACCATACAATTTTACTAAACTTCGATGCTGTACAGCGGATATAGTTCCTATTTCTGCCATGAATTGTCTCTTGCCTTGAGTATTTGCAACTGTTAATTGTTTAACTGCTACTATTCTTCCATCGTAGAGTTTACCCTGTATAAAGTATAAACAACATTTGAGAATGGAAGCAAACCACATAGACAAAATATTACAAAAATAACTTGCTTGAAGAATTAACTTGCTTCAAAACTCATTACAAATATAGGTTTCTTTTCCACCCAATACTTCCACATTTATGAAATGTACATGTGCATTTTCTGAATTTGCACATGCACATTTATGGGATGCGCATGTACAAATTCAAAAAAATGCACATGCGCATTCCATAAATGTGCATGTGATGGTCCGAAAAGAGGCATATGTTTGTAGCACATTTCAAATAAGACCTAGTTTCGGAATTAATTTTTCAGTGAGCCTAGATCACTAAAGAGCCTTAGTAGGAAAGGTTAAAGTTATAAGTCATTTATTTTTATGAAGAGTATAAAGATGAGAAGACGATACAAGAAGGGAGAAGAACTTGAGAAGAAGAAGAATATAGAGAGAAAAGAGATTTTCATTCAACGTTTGCTTATCATATATTTTTATCAAAAAGTACCTTGTGCACAGCTCCAAAACCTCCTTCCCCGAGTAAATTAGAAATATTGAAATCATTTGTAGCATTTTTAAGTTCAAGATAACTGAAAGTGTCAGGTCGATTAGTCATTCCCGCCAATTCTGAAATAACAAGATAATTTTCGAACTAAATTACCAACAGCATGGTAAAAAAATATGTGCATAGATATATCATACATTCATTATTTCCTAAACTACCTACCTTCTTCATCCTCCTCCCTAAGTCTTCTTTTTCTTTGCTTCTGTTTGAAAATAAAAAATCCAAGTGCTGAAAGAAATCCCAAAATGCCAATTGCAACTACAACACCAACAATAACACCAGTGCTCTTACTTTTTGAACTACTAGGTTTGTTAGAAACAGTGGGAGTAAAATCTGGAAATGAAAATTATAGTACTCATTAAGATGTGGAAATACAGTATTCATACAATGTACATGAGTTGTTTCAAGTGTTTATACCATTAGGAGATACACTAATGGCAGAAATGGATGGACCATAATACCCTTGAGTAGGAACACAACAAGTGCCCTTTCCTGCCCAAAAGAAATGTATTTCCAGAAAATTATCTGTGACAGGAGCTACATATTTCTTTACTACAGCTCTAAAAGGTTTGCCACCAGCTGCCTTTTCTATGTTAAAGTCTTTTTCTGCTAAATTTCCCTGAAATATCAGATGCATAATGTTAATGTGATCTAATTAAAAAAAAAAGAACTAAAAATGTTTACCTGAATTAAAATATCGAACACCCTTCTCCCAGTACTTTGCCATGTAGGTGAATCAGGAAAAGTTGTTTCTGAAAATTGTAATTCGATACTATAGTTTCCATTCTCAAGCCCAAGTCCGAAATATCTTAATGAAGATGGTGACATTCTTGCTGTCTGAAACAACTCTGAATCTAAAGTGTTTAAAAACTGTGCAGAACTTGAAATAATGTAATTTGCACCAGTAGTATCTTCTGCAAAAGTTCCCACACTGCTAACACCCCATTTGTTCTGGCCATTCACATAATATGATGCAGTGCTGAGATTGGCATTGTCCATATCATATACTATTCCTCTAGAATCTGTAATTACTTTATTGCCCCCACATTTTACTGCAAAATTTGAGTCTATAACTCGTGTATAAGAAAAAAGATTAGCTGTTGCTTGTAAGATTTTGATCATGAATACATCATACAAATGTTGAAAGAAAGAAAATAACTAACATATAGGAGAATCACGGTTGCATGGTATGTTTCTTTGAAGGCAGTTTAGTCCTGGAGGTAAAATGCTGGATACAAAATTTGAATTTGGAATTGAACATCAGATTTTCTTTTTATTTTATTTATGGATTAATAAAAGTTATAGACTAGCTAGAAGAACAAGTTAGTATAAATGACCGATGGAATAAGTTGTAAGACAGCTTATACTGTGAATGTATCAATATTAATATGGAAAAAGTTTTAGTACCTGCTGCTAGAATCGGCAATGATAAAGTTATTGGCAATCAAATTCCTGTGGAAAAAAAGGTAACATACAAGCTTATTCTTATATGAGTATCATTTCATGCTTCATTAGCTAATTTATAGGACATGTTTTAACCATAGCAAGATAATCAGCTATTTCTAACATACAATTTGAGATTTTTATTGCTGACCCATGAAGGAAAGCTTCCTGATAGCTGATTATACGATAAATCTCTGCAATGAAAGCAATGAAAATGTAAAGCAAGCATTTTTGTACTGAATATATATGTTAATTCAAAGGCTTACAAGTTGGCTATTGAACTGCTCTTCAAGGTAGGCAAGTTTCCTGATAAGCTATTGTTGCCAAGATATCTTCTCAAACATAAAAATGAAAATAAGATGCATAAGAAAAATAGTTACTTGTAAAAGGGTATTTGAGCCTATGACACTAAATATACACGTGTATAACATAGGAAATGACCAGCACACACTGAAACCTAAACTGGATGTCATTAGAGAGGAGGTATATTAGGTCATTTTCTGCGCTGTAGCACAAGTAATTGATCCCACTAAAGCAATGGAAAATTTTTGCTCCTTCAAGTTCATACTCAAACTCAAACTCTCAACCTAGGCATATGTTATCTACAAAATTTGTAATGAGTTAAAATTATACAGATATGCTATGTTTGTTAATTTAATCAACACAAATTTTTTTTTTTGAAATAGTTCCGAAACTTTCATAAATTTCTGTTAACCATTTATATTTATTCATATTTTTGATGGGTTCAGGAATGAAATCAGCCCTTTTGTTTTCAGAGGGAGATAGTGTAAGATGAAAACAATATATCAACAGAATTTTAGCTGCTTTCATTTTATAGATATATGTTGTTTCTAAGTTGAATGGCCTTGAAACAACATAAGTTTGCTCCTAGATTAATATCCTGCACACACTCTTTTTTTTTCCATCTCCTATTCTGTAATCTATACATGGAGACAAAAAGAATAGCTAAACATACTGTATCTCAAAGGACATATTATCTTTGATAAAAATCATTAAAAAAAAGTCCATCTTGAACAAATGAAATAACATAGGCATAGCTTACAAGTATGCGAGGCTACTTAAATTGAATAGAGACTGAGGAAGTGTGCCTGTAATGTTGTTGAAGCTCAAGTCCCTTCAAGATAAATATAAACATTAATTTTTTTTGAATATCTGATATGGGTAATTTATCAGGAAAATAATGAATATAACAATTTCAGTGACATACAATTTCATTAAAGTTTCATACTGCGAGAAATCTGATGGAATTTTGTCAGATATCTTGGCATTCCTTAAAATCCTACATGAAGAAAAGTCATGAGTTATACATGTACTATGTATCAAATGATGAAAACTGAATATACGTCCCAAAGGACGTGGACTTACAAGATACTCAGTGATGTCATTTTACTGATAAATGCCAGCGATGAAGTTACATTTACAATGTCTCCTATACGCCTAGAGTATGCAATACACAATATATGAGGCATAGCTTACCATAACGATCGAAATAGAAAATAAAAGTGATAATAAGCTTACAAATCAGTCATTCCTACAAGCTTGGAAAGACTTGAAGGGATTGGGCCTACAAAAGAATTCCCTTGGAACCTCCTAAGGAATTACACACATTATTAGATACTATCAAAGTAGGATTTGAATGAAAAAAAGAAAAAAAAAAGAAAAATGTCAGGTTTTTTTTGTTTGATAAAGGGTCATTGCTAACATGAACATAAAATCAAAATGCAGATTCTCATACTCACAAGGAAGTTAAGTTCGACCAACTCCCAAGAAAGTCGGGTATTTTTCCAGTGAAGTTATTGTCCGAAGCCCACCTTAATGATGAAAAACATAATGGTAAACCATTTTTTTGAAGAAACTATAAAATATATTGATGAAGTGTAGAAAACTTACAGTATTTTCATCTTTTTAAGCTTAGATAGAGTTGATGGTAATTCACCGCTCACTCCACAACTATCCATATACCTATAATTTTAAAAGGAAAAAGTAAAAATAGTGTTAAATTTGAAAATTATACACTGAAATTAGAAGCTAATAAATTGGATGGAAGTTTACAATTGTTCCAAATTGTTCAGATTTCCAAATTCAGAAGGGAGTGGTCCACTAAAATTATTTGTCCCCATACCCCTGCAAGTATTAAGAAAACCATTAACAACATGTACAAAATTAGAGTTTATTTTACAAGTAGTATAGCATATTATCACATTGTGCATCGTAGTAAGTTAATTGCACGTGTAACTAAATGCCAGAAATTCATGTAGGATATCTGTGAATAATTTCCAAAAGGAAAAGTGACTGCATTGTAGTGCATGAGCAGTAAGTATAATACATACATGTTGCACATTTGTCCTGGTTCAGTAAAAATATAGCAATGAACAAGTTCTTAATTTTTCATTCAATAGACTTTTGCACATGAAGTCAAAATTCAAGTGTAAAGTGAATCTTTTTTCTTAGTTCTTCTTTTTCATCCTAAATGTAAGATGCATTTGAAGGACTAAATGAAGATGTCTAAGTATTCTACGGTAGGATGACTTTGAGAAGAATATATATATATATATATATATATATATATATATATATATATATATATATATATATTGACAATAAAAATGTATTTCACTGGAAACACTGAATTCTTACAGTACAACAAGATTACGAAGTTTTCCCAATTCGGCAGGGATGGTTCCAGACAATGCATTGATTCCCAAACTCCTAGTAAATCAGTACAAATGTAAGAAGGCATAAAAGTAAAGCATAAACAATAATAATAATATTAATTTGTTATAGATTTTCTTACAAGTATTGCATGGAAGTTAAATTTCCCATGAAAGCAGGGAGTGGTCCAGTCAAATAGTTTTGACCTATGTTCCTGTAATATATGAACATACAAAATTTAGAATAGCTAATATAGTTTGAGAATGATTTTAAAAGTTGATAAGTATTATTAATTATTAAAATTGGAATTATTTATTTGAAACAATATTTGTATCAGCGGACAGTATGACGATTAGATCACCATCACCTGGTGTTAGAGAACTCTTCCACATCAGAAAAATAATATAATGGAACCTATATAAATATGGAAAAATAACACATTCACATGATCAACTGATTTTTCACTAGTAAAGTTCACTAATATGGTATCAGAGCTAGGCCCAACTTTTGATCCCTTGTGTGATTAACTGTGCTCCACCTCATTCAATGTAAATGTACACATGTTTTGTAATATGGAAAACTTTAGAAATAGGCTCCCTGAAAAAACTTATTTCGAGTATAAACTTCTCTTGAAACTTAATATAAAAATAGGTTTCATGTAAGGTTTACCGTTTACATACCCGCATTTTAAAAATGTGCACCTTAATTTTCAGAAAACATACACGCATATTTTCGAAGTGTGTATACAAACTTGAAGATGAAGTGTATTTTTATAATAAGTTTTGACTAAGGCATATTCTTGAAATAGTATTTTGTAGAAGTCGATTTTTAAAATTTGTCCTTTGTAGTAATAGGTAGTCTATAATAACCGGTCTAATAGTTTTGCTTATATTTATGTACAACGAATCTACAAACACACATAAGCATGCACAATCACACAACTACATAAATAACCTAGTGCCCATTTTCTTTAAATTTGGTATTTCTATCAAATTTGGTATGCTCCATGATCTATCTTAACAAATAACACGAAAAAGAAAGGAAAAAGGAAAGAAATAAATAAAAGTACTCACAAATTTGTGAGGAAAGGAAGGTCCTGGAGCTCATCAGGGATAGTGCCAACCACATTCCAAGCGTATACTTTCCTGACAACGACCCCAATTAAGAACTTTAAATATGTAGAAAAGATATGTACCACCATTGACATTCAAGCAAAAGTTAGTTTCACATTAGCCAACAAATATGAAGAAGAAAACATAATAGGATTTGAAGCTTTACAATAGTTGAAAACATTAACAGTATGTCAATTTTCCAATTATGCTGGACTATTAGTCATTTCCCATTCTACTATTTTGCCATACAATTTTATTCTATATAGTGTGAAAAGAATTTGAGCAAGGCTGATCAAAACATAAGTCGTGTTATTATTAACATCAAGACAAAGTAAAAATAAAAATAAAAATTGAAAAATTACAATTTTGTAATATGGCAAGTTGAATTGGTGTTGGCACCACAGTTACATTTGATGATAGGGTTGATGGTTGTTGTGTCGAAGTTGGTTACATCAATAGCTGCTCCAGTGCATGGATCGCCACTTATATTCCAAGCAGATGATGCCGGTTTTCCCCATCTACCAAGTATTGTGTTTATTGCTTTCGCTGCACACGAAGAGTATACAAGTGTGATTGTTATTCTATTTAGACTTCTTAACTTAACAAAAAATTCATGGTATCAGCCATTCAATCAATTGACAACAGATGACCTATTCATATTATCTGTGGTGTTCTGAACATATAGACATGGCCATATGCATAAGAACAGCTTACACTTTGACTGCATCTAGCATGAGATTTGAAGTATCAAAATGAGCTTTGCGGCTTTCAGTCGGTAACCCAATTATAATGAGTGGTTGTGCCAAAATTCTCACTTATGACACAAACTTTTTTCTCTACACTTCACTACACTTATTATGTTCTACAAAGAGCAAAATGAACATAACACCCTTCTTTTTTCACTTATACATTATATCTACACTTGGATCAAATTATCAAAAACATCTCAACCAAGTCCTCTTAATTCATTAGCAAATTGATCTAAACAGAAGGAATCGGATAAAGTTCTTCATTCAATAAAGAACTCATTAAACCAAGCTTTGCTTGTTTATCCAAAACAAGTTTGTTTATTTACAACACAATTTTGGATAAATCAAGCGGTTTTTATGCATTATCAAAGTTCCAACACTGCATACAACTTAATAATCCGATATCCGTCTCTATCCGCAGATGCAGATATCCGATATCCAAAAACGATTTCGGATACGGATGTGACACTATCTGTATCTAAAAGTATCCGTTGACAGACTTAGAAAATAGAAAGTACTAAGGCGAGGCCAGTCACACTGTGTACTGGGCACCTAAATTAAAAAGCTGCTCCTAGTACAAACAAAACTGACTTCATCATTAAATTAATAAGTCAAACCAAATGACCTGTTTTCATCTTTATCATAATATTATTATAATGAAAGAGGCATGTGATTGCCAGGTAACATAAAATGAGAAGAGCAAATAATAATACATAAACATACATTGCTGGGTTCCGAATTGCATTAGATTCAACATCAGATAAATTTTGAAACAAACAAAAAAGATACAGCTAAAAAAAGTGTGTCCTTTCTCAATCAACTATCATGCTGGAGCTATAATCAAAAAGCCTCAGTTTGGTCACTGTCGAGAGCACAAAAAGTGCACAAACGCTACAAAGCTTAAATTCAAGAAGTAGTATATATCTGGGTATGCATTAATTCACTTCGAGAACGATGAAGATGAATCAAAACGTCTTTTTTATTATTTCAGTTCATGCTATAGTTCTAGAGTAAAAACCAAGAAAGCAAACACAGAGAGAGAAACGAACATGCATACCTTCTTTTGGGTCTGTTCTAGATTGAGGAGAACTCTGAATTGGGTCTTGTTTAGATTGACAAGAGGTTCTCTGAATTGACAGACAAAAAATGGAGATGATGAATAAAGAACTAAATTTAAATGGCAACATTTTTTCCTTCTCTATTTTTGAAAGATGGAGCATAGAAAGTATATAGCTTCTATTGAAGAGTTCCAAGTTGCAGCTGTTTGCTTCGGGTTGGTGTAGAGTTGCCAAGTTGCCAGGTTGAATAATTTTATTTGTAAGTGGAATTTGGAATAAAAAGGTGGCTTTCAATTAAATAGACAGATCTGAAGATAATGCATACATATGCAGTTGACCAAGGATAACAGAACAGTATTAATCTGAATTCTAGGGTCAAGAAATTAGCCGCCGACCCCATATAAGCAATTTTGAGCTTAGATCACATGTGCACATTCCAAGTCACTTAGAGCATCTCCAACCCAAATGGCTTGTAGTGTGAACTAAATCCTATGTATTAAGTATTGTTCACAATTGTGTAAGTAAAATAATTAGACATGACATTGAAAATAAAACATCCACTCCAACGTTAACTTCTTTGTAGAAACAACTTTGCCTTAATGTCCCAATTATATTATAGATAAATAATATTTATTTATAAAATAATATTTTTTATTTATATTTTATTGTTCACAATGTGAAGTGGAATGTCTAAAACTAAACATTTCACTTGACAATGTCTATTTAATTTTATGCCAAGTCAGCATGACATTCTAATTAACATTGACATTGGAGAATACAATTTAAATAATTTGATGTTTTGATGATGTGTAATTGACATTACATTGTATTTAGACAAGGATTGAAGATGCTCTTACCGTTAAACTACACCTCACTTGACATATTTTTTAGTTAACGGTTTATAGATTGATAGTTTGTAACAAAAAAGTTTCTAATTTGTTGCCTCATCCCAATGGACTGCCCTAACTCGAAGATTTGGTGGGTTGTCCTCCGCGTCGGGTCTGACTACATTTCTCTCATTTTTATTCTACCTTCAACGTATCTTTCTTCCCATTTTTGATTTTACAGATTCACCCTTTTCCATAATTACTTTTGCCGTTTCTTTCATCGATTTTCAAATCTCGTGCGGTTTTAGGTTTGCTTATCGATTTTGGCGTGAGTTTCTCATATGTTTTTCTATTGATTTCAGATTCGTCGACTTCATCTTCATTATTTTCAAGTTCAATTTCTATCGATTTCAACTTTTAACCTGCCGTGTATTATGTTGTCGAATCGGACGGTAAGTACATTAAAATTTTAGGTTGTTTGTTTGTTTTTTGCTTTTGGTGTGATTTGATTTTTCCTTTGTTTTCAGTTTAGATTAGATTAGGAATTCTTATTCAATTTTTGCATTGATTTATTGTTGAAGATGCATCCAAGATTATGTGGATTTATTTTTAATTATTTTTGTTGCTGAACGATTGGTACAATACTTGTTGAAATAAATGTTGTTAATTTTTGTCGTTGTAGTAATTGGTATAGTAATATTATGTTGTGCGTTGATTTTTGAAATGATGTTATGCTGATAAATATTTGGCAATTGGCACCGCAAATAATGATACGAAAAGAATGTGATTACAAATATTTGCCACTCAAATATTATTAGGGCTAGTATTGGCATGACAAATTTTTGCTAGATTAATATTTTGATTTTTGTTGTTAATGTTATTGTTCTGTTAGATTAATATTATATTGTATTTGTGCATGCCTTTTATTATTGATGTTCTTGTTGTTTTCATATTGGGTAATGATAATTATAGTAGACAGTTTGTTTGAGTGATTGTGCATTGAGATTGAGAAATGATATATGTGATCACTGATCTGAATTAATTGAGTTGGTTTATGAAAAAAGATACTATGCAAAGAGTAATCGAAACTAATTTTAGTTTGCATAGTATATTGTTGTTTGTTGCTCATAGTCATGATGATTTTTTACTTGTTTCGGTTAGTTCAAAGCAATCTAAAAGCGATTCGGTTGATGGTGGTTCTTACAATTATTCATTTGCTGATTCTTTTACTAAGTGGTTCATCTAGTTCTTCAATGATTGTTTCTTCGGTTGATTTTAGTTCTTAGTCGAAGAAATTGTTAAAAAATGATTTTAGCAAACCGAGGTTTACTAGTCAAAGATTTCATGTTGCCGTTGAAGAATTTCGATTGTATCTTATGATTTATTGTATTAAAAATGAAAATAAAGTTAACGTTGTTAAGAATGATAGAGAGCGTGTTAAAGCTACCTGCTCATGGGAATGTTGCACATTTCGTGTGCACACATCTCCTATATTTGAGCTTCTATATTTTTTGTCAATAAACCTATACAGCTTAATCATCCTTGTGTAGTGGGTATTGTAGATGTTAACCATCCATGTGTTTCTAGCAAACTACTTAAGAAGTTGATGTAACATCCCAGATTTTTAATAAAAATAACCGGTTAAAAAGAACATTTTGGTAATTTACATAAAGTAGAAAAACTGAATTTTTACAAATGAAGGAATTTAAAGAATTTGACTTTTCCAATGGGTCAAGTATATTTTTTAGCACATTTCGAAATGAAACGGGTGAAGGCCCAAGTGGGGTTGAGGGGAGAATTTCGAGTTTTGTGCTTGTATAGGGGATGTTTCTAACCATAATTCACTTTATCCTTTACTTTTTTTCATCTTGTAGCTGCCACCTCACTATGGGTTGCGGAATTATGGATCTTAAGGCTAGTTAAACGCTAAAGGGGGGGGTGAATAGTGTTTTCTAACTTTTGTAAATCTTTCTAAATTTCTTTCAAGTTTGATATTAAATCTCAATTACTATTAAACAATCACAGATAAAAATAAAAGCAGTAATGCAAAGTAAAAGGTTAGAGAAATGACACCAGGGATTTTATACTAGTTCGGATTTCTCCTACATCTAGTCTCGTACAATTGCTTGTATAGATTTTTTTCCAACTGCAAATCTTAGAATGGGCAGAAGTCAAACCCAATTACAATCTCGATTCCGAGGCTACGAGACACACCCTCCTGAATTTCTGGGTTCATGGTACACCCACTTGATTTGGAGGGGCTACAAACATACTCATTTAGATTTCCGAGCTACCAAGCACACCCACTTGATGTGAACGGACTACAAGCACACCCAAGCAATTACAAATAGAGTTTGATGGTTTTTTCAAAGATAATTTCTTGAACTTCGAGTACAATGGATCTTATAGCCTCTTGGACAGCAACTTTGATCTTAGATTTGAGAGAGAGATGATTCCAAAACAGTACAAAAGTAGTAGTGAACCAATACAATAAAGTTTGAATTGATTTTATATGATTTTGAAGAGAACAAAGTATATTTTTAATGGAGTTTCCAAGAGAGTAAGAGGAGGGAAGAAAATAAGTTAAAACTATCAAAAAATTCACCCTTTATATTATGAATAAACAGACGTGTCCGTTCGTGAAAAATAGCGACGAATAGACACTTCTTTTCAAAATTTGAAAAACCGTTTAGCAGCATGTATATCGACATATCATCTAGGCATATGTCGACATATGCATGTTAAATTTTAAAACATGTTTCTTTTTAAAATGTTTTGAAAATCCTATACTTTGTAAAATAATTTGATACTTCGTAAAATGGTTTGAACATAGGTTATAAACATTTTGAAAAACTTTTATAAATTATTTATAAATATATTTTGGAAATTTATTTTGTTTGAAAAATATAAAATATAGAAAGATAAGAGATGGAGATCAAAGATTGCTAACAGGACTTTAAGAATATACTATGACTCTATACACTATATTATAGACTTGAGATCTTCATATCTTGATCTTTGTACTCATGAGTCTTCATGTCCAATTTTTGAGTCCTTATACCGTACATTCTTCAATTCAACACATGTGCAATACCCTGCACTATATACTATATAACTTGGCAAATCATTAATATCTATATTTTATAAGAATGCATATTGTTGTTATCAAGGTTGTTATCAAGGTTGTTATCATCAAAATCAATAACTAAGGTATTAATAATCTTCCCATTTTTGATGATGACAACCATTAGATATTCCTGTATATAAAATATAATATAACTCCCCATTAATATATGCATATGTATATTTTATATTTTTCTTCCCTTTGTCATCAACAAAAAATGAGTAAAAAATAAAAGCTTCCCCTAAATAAAATACTTAAAAACTATAGAGTCAAAATCAATAAAAAATGTTTAAAGCATACTAAGCATGATACAATATAATATGGTAATGATATATGGAGACTTATAATAAAAATATTTTATTTATTCAATTCAAAACATACATATCGAATTATCAATCCAAACAAAAATAAACAACTAGACCAACACAGACAAATCCAATCCAAATATACACACCCAACCTTAATCAAATCCTAACAAACCAAACTAATAAGTACTAAACTTAAATCTATGGTTTCCTTTTATTATGAGAGACTTATGGATGTAGCAAAAGGAATAGTGGAGACAAAAGTTTCCTTTTTGTTCCACGAGATTTTCATCCCGATCGAAGCACACTTCACTAACATATTTGACTTTATCGTCATCTTCAGCATCATCTTGTTCTTCCCGTTCTTCCTCGTCTTCCTCTTCCTCATTATCCACAAGGTTATGAAGACAAGGTTAGGAGTAACTCAAACGATTACAATTAGATTTGCTTCGTTATCTAATAGGTGCTTCAAGAGAGTGCGAAGGATGTGCCCTTGCTTCTTTTGTTCTTTCAAGAGGAGTAGTTGAAAGACCTCTATTTCTGAAAGCATATTGAGAACATGCTTCAGATCATCATCAACCTTGATTATTTTGGCCATGGTGGTGGTTTAAAAGAGACACGGAGTGGGGTTTTAAAGGAGTGCGGTCACTCCTTTTGGACGTTTGGAAATTGAAGAAGCCATTAATTTAATTTAATTTTAATTTATAGGAAGAAGAAGATTGGGAAATGAGAAAGAGATTGAAATATGGTGGTTATTACAGCCTTATTTTGAATTTTGAATTTTAGAGGGAAAAATAGTTTTTAGTTTTCTACATTATATGTCGACATATACACGGATTATATGTCAACATACATGTGTTAATTTTGACATTTTATTTTTCTTTTAATTATTCATTTTATATGTTGTTATATTTATATTTCAAAGAAAGAACATATTCCTAACTCCCTTCTAAGTTTTATAAAAGATGCCTGAGTTAATAGTTTTGTTAAAATATCGGCTATTTGATTTTTAGTATTTACAAATTTAAGTGAAATTAATTCTTTATTTACATTATCTCTCAAAAATTATGTCTTATATACATATATATATATATATAAAATTTGTGACAATATTATTTTCAAAAAAATGGCGACCAAAAACCCTACAGCTCCCGATTCCTCCAACCCAACAACCGAGAATGAAGAGGATAAAGACGATGAATGGGAAGAGGTGAAAAGGAAGGGGAAGGAGAAGGAGAAAAACATACTGTCTTTTGCAGAAATTCTGAAAAACCCTAGAAAAACCATATAAAACCCTAAATCATGGGTTGAGGTTTTAGGAAATAAAATTGAAATGAAAGGATCTGTTAACTACTATGAACCGATAACTGAAGGCAACGAAATCTATCAGCTGATCGATTTAGAAGATTACGTGGAAGCTAGGAATATGTGGAAGAACTCAATCTACATTTACATAGCTGGAAAACATCCATACTACGTTTATTTCAATGCATATGTTAAACGGGCATGGAGTCCAAAAGGAGCATGGGACATATTCCCAAGGACAATGGTTTCTATCTCGTAAAATTCGAACAAGAAGAGGATTACAAAAAAGTTCTAAACGAAGGACCATGGTTTATGGATAATAAGCTAATAATTATACAAAAATGGGAAACTGAGTTTAATTTTGAAAGAGAGATGCTTCCTTCATATCCAGTTTGGATCAAACTGCATAACCGTAACCTAGCGTTGTGGAACACGAGATGCATAAGTAAATTAGCTAGCATGGTAGGGAAACCTTTAGATATTGATGAAACACAAGGTTGGTCAAAAGGATAAATTATGCTAGAGTACTTGTAGAGTTAAAGGCATAAAATGATCTACTAAAGACAGTCAAGGCAATGGACAAACATGGTAATATATATATGCAGGAAGTAGAATATGAATTTGTGCCTGCTAGTTGTTCTGAGTGCAAGTGTTTTTGTCATTCTTATACACAGTGCAGTAATTACAAAGACAAGCCTGAACAAGTCTGGGTTGAGAAAACAAAAAAACCCACTCCACCAACAGCAACCCAAAATAATTCCTCTACTAGTTGTTCAAAAAATATGGCAGCAACAAAATATTACATACAAAATGCTGCAGTCAGTAATCTACCCCTACCTAAAAGTCCCCTACCTAAAAGTCATATTATCACTACTACTGAGGGCTATGGAATAGAGCAAGAAGCTCCTCTAAATCAGGATTAAAGGGCTGAGATCTGGACTGAAATAGCTCACCCTCCAATAAGTGTTCCTCCTGCAGAGAAACATCATTCCCATGAGAAAGAGGACCTGCTTGACTCCCTGAAGGAAATCCAGAAAATGAATATCCAGTTGGATTCATCTGAGGAAGAGAATGAAGATGAAGAGGAGAACATAAGAAAATTTACAGAAGAAAATGAGCTTTATAATAAACATTTCAATAAAAGAGGAGAAAGTTGTGCTAATAGAATAGCAAAAGTTTGGTCTACTCCTGTAACAAGGAGCAAAACCAACAAACATTAATGTCTATATTTTGCTGGAATGTGAGAGGTCTAAATAATGACATACACCAATTAGACCTCCACAACTTAAGGGCCCAATACAGGCCATCAATAAGTGCATTATTGGAGAACAAATTCATTGAAGAAAATACAGATATGTTCAAACAACAAGTTGGTGATTAATGGAGCCTGATACATAATAGTTCACAACAATCAAAAGATCGAATTCTAGTTTTATGGCAAAACAATGCTTAGAATGGGTCTATCATAAACAAAGAAGATGAACAAGTTACATTTTTTTCAAAAACACAGAAGGGTTAGAGATATATATAACTTTTGTGTATGCTAGGAACCCGACATCAGAAAGAAGTGCTCTTTGGCAACAGATAGTCACAATTTCAAAACAAATCAATAACCATGGCTGGTTGTGGGAGATTTTAATGCGGTATTAAAAACAAGAGAAAAGAGAGGAGGCATTACCCTGAAGCTGTCACAAGTAGCTGAATTTAATGACTGTGTACTTGCCAATGGACTACTAGAAACATTCCATACAGGCTTGCAATTTACATGGAAAAGTGGTGAGGCAAAAAGAGTTACTTCACGATTAAATAGAGCCTTATGCAATGCAGATTTGATTAACAAAATTCCTGCTTTGAAAACCAAAGTTCTGCCTAGCTCCAGAGGTGATCATTGCCCTCTTCTAAATACAACGATTACTACAGGGGACTTTAATAATGTACTATGACTTTATACACTATATATATGTATTTTGAAATTTTATTTTGTTTTAAAAATACAAAAGATAGAAAAATAAGAGATGGGGATCAAAGGTTACTACAGGGGACTTTAAGAATGTACTATGACTTTATACACTATATTATAGTCTTGAGATCTTCATATCTTGGTCTTTGTACTCATGAGTCTTCATATCCATTTCTTGAGTCTTTATATTGTACAGTCGTCGATTCAACGATTGTGTAATATCTTGCACTATATACTATATAACTTGGCAAAACATTAGCATCTATATTTTATAAGAATGTATATCGTTGTTATCAAGGTTGTTGTCATTAAAATAAATAATTGAGGTAATAACACTCACCTAATCTCAATTTATCTTCTTCTTCCTCTCCAAATCTAAAGATAATTCTCTCCAAACAAAAATCATATAAAATTCCTCTAAAAAAATAAGAAAATCAAACGGAAAAGAAAGAGAGGTTCAAAGCCAAAATAAGTAGTAATCTAAATAGAGAAAGAGATGCACCAAACCCAATCGAATCAAAGAAGGTAGATTTGGAGATATATTTTTTCAAAGGCAACGAAATAAGGTCAGTGAGTTTACCTACGAAATGAATATGATGTAAATAGGCATTTAAATTCCACTTATATATGTAGTTATATTTAAATATGATTTCTAAATTGAATTGATAATTTTCAATTGAAGATTTATATGAATTGGATAACTTGGAAAACCCTGCAATACTATTTTGATAATAGAGATTCTTATTAACCAAGGAAGGGCGAGGGTTGGATTAAATAATGTTCACCCTTAAAATCATATAGATCTGATTTTATGTAATAGATTTGAATTAATTTAAATAAATAAAAGTGAGCCTACACGTATTATTTAGAAATCATATAGATCTAATTTTATGTAATATATTCTAATTGATTTAGGTGAATAAAAGTAATATATATATATATTCCAATTAAAAATCATCTGGATCTAATTCTATCGTATTTGGATGAAATTGAATATATGTAGATGAATCATTGAATACTTATATACAATCAATCAGATAAATTACACAAAAAGTTCGAATATGATAAAAGTTGGAATTGTATATAGATACTTGTTTAAAATTTGAATTATATGAATTTAAAGTTTATACGTGAAGTCCAAATGAAAAATATATTGTTAAATGATTAAGATATAATAAAAGAAATAATTTACACATGTTGTAACGACCCGTAACTTTTAATGGTTTTAATAACGTAATTAACTGAATTTTTATGAAATTTTAAATAATTAAATTTGGAAATTAAAAAAAATTAATACTTGTAATACGTCTACTTAAACATAGCAACTGGTAAATTTTCATCAGATAATATGGAAGTTTATTTTATTGCGTAATTTTATTTCAATTTAAAATAGTTAATATTTAATGAAAATTAAATGTTTTCCAAACCTGAATATTTTTATATAATAAATTTGTAAATCATCTTCTGAGTGAGACGTCATATTTCATTTCGTCAAATTTGAACTACTATTGCTCCGTTTATGTAACGCCCCACCTCTATGCCCATAATAACAAAGAGTATTAAAAGAAATACTGTCTATTATTACGAAGAATAAGGCTGGATAGGAGCGACCATCCGTAATTGGCCTTACACTAATATTGATTATCTCGATAGGAGTGGTATATACTTTTTATTTTTCATCTAATAATTATTTACTCCCATCGACATATCCAATTATCAGTATAAAACAAACTACGATAGTTCATAATAGTTTAGGACATTAGATATAACAATAACACAGATAATATAAATGCGGAACACAGATTAACAAAAATCTCATATGTATATAACCGATGTCAGTTACAATATAGTTGACACGATACATATGATACAACTACAACTGTCGACTCTAGAAGTTATATATACAAGTACATTATCGACTAATATACATGAATACATATCGTTCTATACAATGACACGACTACTACAAAATGACACTGACAACTTCAAAAGATGTGAAAAGTCTTCATAGCCTGAACAGCAACTCAAAGAAGAAAATCTACAACCTGAAATAACTCGGGTCTGACCCGAGTATTACATTCAAAAGAAAATAATACACGGGTCAGTCTAATTCAAACTCAGTTATTAGTGCATAGCAGCAATAATAATCAGATAGTCAAATAGACGACATTCACAGAAATCTCATATATCCAACTCTCGATACGAGAATTGGATAACGGTAGATATAACACTAAACAGTGTTACATGACAAATCAACAATTCAACTCAGAATACAACTCCAAACCATTGAAATTTACCAACGAAACAATTCAACAAATCGAAACAACAATTTAAAACTGTCAAATGCGATAGGGCTGCAGTACAGGCACGCGTGTACTGCGCGTGTACTGCCTCGCCACTATCGTAGGAGATACACAAAAGCTCAGTGAAAGTCACAAATGATCACAAGGTCAAACCCCGAAGTTGGGTTCAACTCAAGTGTGATAACACCACAGTTGACTAAATTGCAACTGCGTGCAAACAGCATCAACAACATAAATGTACCAATTGCAAACATAAATATAGTACTGTAAATTGGACAGTATTAACATCATAATCATACAGCAGTAATAACCAAAAGTCGAAATCAGGTAACAATAGAGATGGTCAGAGACTAGACAGAGAACATATGTAAAGAGCTGGATGGCTAGACTATAGTGAATGCAACTTATTCAAATCAAAGACCAGGGCACAAGTGCCCCAAGTGCAGCTATAGTGAACACGTACAAGGCCCTGTTCAAGTGCAGGCAACAATGACGGTACAACCACAATGGCATCAACTCGAAACAATGAACCAACAAACTAAGCTCAACTAATTCGAGCAAATGGAAACTTCCAAAATGTCAGACTCGAAACAGAGACAAGTACAACCAGTGTCCAAGTTTATATGCAAATAATAGTGCAATTGTATACGATGGCATAGGACCAGAGCCATGCAAGTGAGACCATACAACTAAGACTTTACAGTGCACTAAGTAAGTGGCGACAACATGAAGCTCCAACCAAGTAAATACTGGATATGTACACAAGAATGTACCAAACCAACTGCACATGGTGAAATGAATCTAAGGTGAACAAAGAAATGGCACAGGCATGTGCAGGTCTGAAACGACAAGGACAATGATAGCATTTTCATGCAATATTAGTTAAATATGCACAATGTACCCGACAACAACTTCAAGTGAGCTAATGCAAAATGGATATAACATCAAGACCAAATGCAATTGCAATATGGACCTGTCAGTATACAAGTAATACTGTCTCGAGGTAAATAGGCAGTGCCACTATAAACAGGCATAACTACAAATTATAAAGTGACACAAGAATGAACAGTCGACAAGTACAAACTGCACCTAAGACAACAACTACATGAAGACCCGACCACATATTTTAATTAACATGGTGTGTATGTCAATTAAGCCAAGATTCAAGTGTCAACCAAACTACAAATTCAAGTGCAAACTGTACCACATGAACAACAATTCTTATATAAGTATGTTCTCAATTACACCAGTCAGTAAAGAATACATTGATACCGGAAGCAATACAGTTACCAAACTCGAAATCAACACCGTCAAAAAGAATTCAACATCGTGGGAGCGAGACAAAATATACGGGTTTGACACAGTTAAATGTCACAATTCAAACTGAGAAATCAATGCCGCGGGATTCACAACACAAAATTAAGCACTTGACAAAGTCAGATAAGACGATAAAACATCGAACTTTCAAACGAAAATCTCACATACGAAACCGAGTCAGTTAGGAAAATCACATTGCCAAAATATTCATAACAACAGCCGAAGTCATGGAAGCATATCGAAGTAAACAAGAAATTCTCGATTCCAAAACTGATAGAAAACAATGTACGAACCAGTCGTAAATCATCAACAACAACCAAATTCGAACGAAACTACTTCGTCAAATCAAGAATCAATTCCAGATAAACGAGTACAACTGGCTGAGACGAAGCAACAAGGTAGCAAGAAACAAAATCGAAACTGCAAAAGCATCAATCGAGTATGAAGTAGATGTGAGTAAACTCACCTCAGTTCGGTCGAAAGTTGAAGTTTTGAAGCTTCAATCCAGCTAAAATCATCTCGCGATTTAGGGTTACGAACTTGTTCGAAGCGAAGACGAATTCGACCAGATAGAAGCGTCGCTCGCCAAAGCAAGGTTGAGGTCATCGATGGAACGAGTCACAAAAGTTGGCATCTTCAGTTTTGAAGAAGCCCTAGCTTCGAAAGAGGGACGAACGAGAGACAGAGCCACCATTTTTTTTTTCTTTTAATCGTTTGCTTTCTAGGGTTAGCGAAATTGAATGGGGAAAAAAACGAGTACTGTCCTTATTAAATGATCACAGCACCCCACAACTTGGGCCAGGATTCAAAGCCCACAACCCCTAATGAATTGTAGAAGAATTTACAACCGATTCAAACATTTAACAACAATTAACCAACAAATTAATCGTTTACTGACAAAATTAATTACTGCAAAACCTCGGGTTGTTACAGACTCCCCTTCTTATAAAAATTGCGTCCCCGCAATTTTCATAATTAAGGTTGTCAATAACAATTGTTTTTCTAACATAAACTGGTTATGCTAGAAAATTAAGATCGAAAATCCAACCACCAAGAAATCTTTTAATTCCATAAAAGCAATTTTACAAATTCTCAACAAAGTCTGATTATCAGATAGATAATCAGAAAACAACAGAACTGAAAAATACAATTATCAGCGCATTCAATTCAGTCAACGTAATCTAGAATCAATACGAAACTAGAAAACTGTATATCAATAAAATCAGCAAACATCTAATTATCCAAACGATAGCCAGAAATCAATCAACAAATATTCGATTATCAAAAGCGATAATCAAATTTCAAATTCAACAAATATTCGATTATCAAAAGCGATAATCAAATTTCAAATTCAACAAATATTCGATTATCAAAAGCGATAATCAAATTTCAAATTCAACAAATATTCGATTATCAAAAACGATAATCAAATTTCAAATTCAACAAATATTTAAATATAAAAAAAACGATAATTGAATCTCAAATCAACAAATATTTAATTATCTCAAGCGATAATTAAATCTCAAATCAGCAAATTTTTAATTATCTCAAGCAATAATTAAACCTCAAATCAACAAATATTTAATTATCTCAAGCGATAATTAAACCTCAAATCAACAAATATTTAATTATCTCAAGCGATAATTAAATCTAAAATCAACAAATATTTAATTATCTCAAGCGATAATTAAATCTCAAATCAACAAATATTTAATTATCTCAAGCGATAATTAAATCTCAAATCAACAAATATTTAATTATCTCAAGCGATAATTAAATCTCAAATCAGCAAATATTTAATTATCTCAAGCGATAATTAAATCTCAAATCAACAAATATTTAATTATCTCAAGCGATAATTAAATCTAAAATCAACAAATATTTAATTATCTCAAGCGATAATTAGAAACAAAAAATATCCGATTATCAAAAACGATAATCAGAACTAATATCAACAAATATCTAATTATCACAAGCGATAATTAGAAACAACAAATATCCGATTATCAAAAACGATAATCAGAACTCATATCAACAAATATCTAATTATCACAAGCGATAATTAGAAACAACAAATATTCGATTATCAAAAACGATAATCAGAACTGATATCAACAAATATCTAATTATCACAAGCGATAATTAGAAACAACAAATATCTGATTATCAAAAACGATAATCAGAACTCATATCAACAAATATCTAATTATCACAAGCGATAATTAGAAACAACAAATATCCGATTATCAAAAACGATAATCAGAACTCATATCAACAAATATCCAATTACCTGCAGATAATTGGAAACAACAAATATCTAGAAATCAATTAAGAAGACTAGAAAATCAACATAAAAGCTTGGATCGATCCCATCAGATGGCGAGTTTTTAATTCGCCGCACGTGCAACAACATATGGCCGAAGCCTACCAAGTACTCAACATAATTTTGGCGCCCAACAAATGACCCGAAGGTCCAACATATGACCCGAAGGTCTAGTACTGGTATTTGACCCGAAGGTCCAACATATGACCCGAAGGTCCAACATAGTGGCTCGAAGGCACACGAAAACATCAAATATTTCAATTAACGAGTCCGGAATTAACCGAAATAGCAAACGCACATGTCCCATACCACGTGTTTTACTAAATCGTTTGATTCTCTTCATCGTTTCCTTGAAAGTGCAAAATTCATCAAAATCATCAAAACAACAGATATTCAATTAACGAGTCCGGAATTAACCGAAATAGTAAAAGTGTGGTTCCATACTCCGCACTTTTGCTAAATCGTTTAAATCTCTTCATCGTTTCCTTGAAAGTGCAAAATTGTGTATTTTGTAAAAATACACTTTACATTCTCAAACGGACAAGTCCGGAATTAAGCGAATCAGTAAAAGAAACGGGTCATAGTCCTCGATTTTGCTGAAACGTTTAAATCGCTTTCTCATTCTTTTGAAATCGCAAACTGTAAAATTTCGGAAAACAATTTTATTTATTTTGTAAAAATAACAATTCACATTCTCAACTGAACAAGTCCGGAGTTAAGCGAAACAGTAAAAGAAAGGGGTCATAATCCTCGATTTTGCTGAATCGTTTAAGTCGCTTTCTCATTCTTTTGAAAATGCAAACTGCTAAAATTTTATAAAGCAATTTTTATTTTAAAACGATTTTCCAATCACGTGATTAAAGCAGCAAATCAGTAACAATTTCGATAAAGAAATTGTACTTCTCAAAATACCGTAAAAACGGTCACAAAACAGCATTGCGGAATAACCGCTTGAAAATCCACTTTTAAAATTTGACAGTTACTGAAGCCAAAGCGACAGTTATTTTAAAACGTCAAAATCACATCAAAACAATTTACATAAAAATGTAATATCAGCGAATTTTCATTCATCAGAAATGCCACAAAACACCGTGCTTCAAAAATTTAGCATTGGTGTAAAAATCCCGTTATAAAAATAACGGCAACAAAATACGTTTCATAACCTAGCATCGGTTTAACGTAAAATAAATGCAGTAATGTGCAATTCATTTGCACGCCCATTACAATATAAACAAGGAAATCATTAGAGTGTATCTTCAACGAAGACAACTCAAAACAGCAAAAGCTAATCAATAGATGATTAGTACAAAAGAAAGCCAGCGGAAATTTCAACAAAAATCACATATCTGCAATTTCTTCGAATTCTCAATTCGGATTCGAAATTCTCGAAGAAACAAAATAATTACAGCTATGTAAACCACAAATGAAATTCATATCAATTTCGTATTCTGATTTTTAAATCAAAAAGACTATCAGTTATACTCAGCGAAGACAGTTTCACTATTTCCGCTGCGCACTCTGATAAATATAACACAAATCAATCAAATCATCAGAACACAATTTCATCAAAACAACAAAACACAATTCTACTTTTATTTTTAAATAAAGATATTTAAAAATTTACATCTAAATTCAAAACGTTAGTTTTGACCCAAAGCACAATAAAACATCGACCAATAGTTGTAACATATGTTCCATCCAAGTTATGTTTTATATTATGTCCATAAACCCCAAGCTCTGATACCAACTGTAACGCCCCACCTCTATGCCCATAATAACAAAGAGTATTAAAAGAAATACTGTCTATTATTACGAAGAATAAGGCTAGATAGGAGCGACCATCCGTAATTGGCCTTACACTAATATTGATTATCTCGATAGGAGTGGTATATACTTTTTATTTTTCATCTAATAATTATTTACTCCCATCGACATATCCAATTATCAGTATAAAACAAACTACGATAGTTCATAATAGTTTAGGACATTAGATATAACAATAACACAGATAATATAAATGCGGAACACAGATTAACAAAAATCTCATATGTATATAACCGATGTCAGTTACAATATAGTTGACACGATACATATGATACAACTACAACTGTCGACTCTAGAAGTTATATATACAAGTACATTATCGACTAATATACATGAATACATATCGTTCTATACAATGACACGACTACTACAAAATGACACTGACAACTTCAAAAGATGTGAAAAGTCTTCATAGCCTGAACAGCAACTCAAAGAAGAAAATCTACAACCTGAAATAACTCGGGTCTGACCCGAGTATTACATTCAAAAGAAAATAATACACGGGTCAGTCTAATTCAAACTCAGTTATTAGTGCATAGCAGCAATAATAATCAGATAGTCAAATAGACGACATTCACAGAAATCTCATATATCCAACTCTCGATACGAGAATTGGATAACGGCAGATATAACACTAAACAGTGTTACATGACAAATCAACAATTCAACTCAGAATACAACTCCAAACCATTGAAATTTACCAACGAAACAATTCAACAAATCGAAACAACAATTTAAAACTGTCAAATCCGATAGGGCTGCAGTACACGCACGCGTGTACTGCGCGTGTACTGCCTCGCCACTATCGTAGGAGATACACAAAAGCTCAGTGAAAGTCACAAATGATCACAAGGTCAAACCCCGAAGTTGGGTTCAACTCAAGTGTGATAACACCATAGTTGACTAAATTGCAATTGCGTGCAAACAGCATCAACAACATAAATGTACCAATTGCAAACATAAATATAGTACTGTAAATTGGACAGTATTAACATCATAATCATACAGCAGTAATAACCAAAAGTCGAAATCAGGTAACAATAGAGATGGTCAGAGACTAGACAGAGAACATATATGTAAAGAGCTGGATGGCTAGACTATAGTGAATGCAACTTATTCAAATCAAAGACCAGGGCACAAGTGCCCCAAGTGCAGCTATAGTGAACACGTACAAGGCCCTGTTCAAGTGCAGGCAACAATGACGGTACAACCACAATGGCATCAACTCGAAACAATGAACCAACAAACTAAGCTCAACTAATTCGAGCAAATGGAAACTTCCAAAATGCCAGACTCGAAACAGAGACAAGTACAACCAGTGTCCAAGTTTATATGCAAATAATAGTGCAATTGTATACGATGGCATAGGACCAGAGCCATGCAAGTGAGACCATACAACTAAGACTTTACAGTGCACTAAGTAAGTGGCGACAACATGAAGCTCCAACCAAGTAAATACTGGATATGTACACAAGAATGTACCAAACCAACTGCTCATGGTGAAATGAATCTAAGGTGAACAAAGAAATGGCACAGGCATGTGCAGGTCTGAAACGACAAGGACAATGATAGCATTTTCATGCAATATTAGTTAAATGTGCACAATGTACCCGACAACAACTTCAAGTGAGCTAATGCAAAATGGATATAACATCAAGACCAAATGCAATTGCAATATGGACCTGTCAGTATACAAGTAATACTGTCTCGAGGTAAATAGGCAGTGCCACTATAAACAGGCATAACTACAAATTATAAAGTGACACAAGAATGAACAGTCGACAAGTACAAACTGCACCTAAGACAGCAACTACATGAAGACCCGACCACATATTTTAATTAACATGGTGTGTATGTCAATTAAGCCAAGATTCAAGTGTCAACCAAACTACAAATTCAAGTGCAAACTGTACCACATGAACAACAATTCTTATATAAGTATGTTCTCAATTACACCAGTCAGTAAAGAATACATTGATACCGGAAGCAATACAGTTACCAAACTCGAAATCAACACCGTCAAAAAGAATTCAACATCGTGGGAGCGAGACAAAATATACGGGTTTGACACAGTTAAATGTCACAATTCAAACTGAGAAATCAATGCCGCGGGATTCACAACACAAAATTAAGCACTTGACAAAGTCAGATAAGACGATAAAACATCGAACTTTCAAACGAAAATCTCACATACGAAACCGAGCCAGTTAGGAAAATCACATTGCCAAAATATTCATAACAACAGCCGAAGTCATGGAAGCATATCGAAGTAAACAAGAAATTCTCGATTCCAAAACTGACAGAAAACAATGTACGAACCAGTCGTAAATCATCAACAACAACCAAATTCGAACGAAACTACTTCGTCAAATCAAGAATCAATTCCAGATAAACGAGTACAACTGGCTGAGACGAAGCAACAAGGTAGCAAGAAACAAAATCGAAACTGCAAAAGCATCAATCGAGTATGAAGTAGATGTGAGTAAACTCACCTCAGTTCGGTCGAAAGTTGAAGTTTTGAAGCTTCAATCCAGCTAAAATCATCTCGCGATTTAGGGTTACGAACTTGTTCGAAGCGAAGACGAATTCGACCAGATAGAAGCGTCGCTCGCCAAAGCAAGGTTGAGGTCATCGATGGAACGAGTCACAAAAGTTGGCGTCTTCAGTTTTGAAGAAGCCCTAGCTTCGAAAGAGGGACGAACGAGAGACAGAGCCACCATTTTTTTTTCTTTTAATCGTTTGCTTTCTAGGGTTAGCGAAATTGAATGGGGAAAAAAACGAGTACTGTCCTTATTAAATTATCACAGCACCCCACAACTTGGGCCAGGATTCAAAGCCCACAACCCCTAATGAATTGTAGAAGAATTTACAACCGATTCAAACATTTAACAACAATTAACCAACAAATTAATCGTTTACTGACAAAATTAATTACTGCAAAACCTCGGGTTGTTACAGTTTATCTTAGTTTCGGCTTTTAGCAGCATTTCCAGTACCGATTATCGACTTTTGATAGGATGATCGTACCACTGATATCTGTATGCTGTTTTGGTCGTCTCGTTGTGCTGATCTCCATAGTATATTCGTTTATGAGTTTCGGAGTCCATTAGATGACAAAAAAATTTGCGGAACGGTTATCCGTATGGGTATCCGTTTGAGTCCTTTTGTTTTCCCTGTGTCTTTTCGTTTATTCCAGAGACAACCAATTACCAACTGTCTTTTATATTCTCTGAATCAACGTTTATGCCTCTGCATCTTCCCATTTGTTTATAGTTTATTTCCGGTTCATATTTTTCTCTGACCTCTTCTCATTTATACTGTTCAATTTGAAAATTTTATATAAAAGGTCATGTTACGTTGCTTTTGTAAGCCTATAGCATTTATAACTCTGGAATTCATACTTGCCTCATTTCTCTACTCCTATTGGTTCGACATTTATATTGCAGTGTCCCTTTGGTCTCTTTCTTCTCTATTGGATCTGAGTTTTTATTTGTAGAGAAAATTTTATATCAAAGTATATAAAGTTGTGTTCACATCAAATTGAACGAACTGTTCTTTGTCGTGTTTGGCCAAACCTCCCTCCGCCCTCATTTTTGCCACCCACGTCTCCTCGTCAGCTTGCCAAATTTCATCTCACCACCTCACCTGATTGCCAATCACTCACCCACGACAGCTGCTCGAACACCACGACAAGCTTGCGCCTAGCACCCTCCGTTGCCCACTAGCATTCGACTGCTCCAACCAAGCTACCTGCCTTCCACTTTGTCCTCCCATCTCTGTCAGTCGAGCAGCGTTTTTAAATTTTGAAAAGGTATATTATATGATCACTTGAGTTATTTATACGAACAATACATTTTATCATCGTAGAAATATTATACATTTTATAACTATATGCTTTTGTCCTATCCTTATCTAATATATATATGTTATATATACATACATTTATTTAAAAATATTAGTCTATATATATAAGAATATATGAGCTTGGTTCGAGTATATATATATATAGAAATTTTATTTTATGTGTTTGAAATAAATATTGATTTGAAATATATGTATCGAAATTAATTTTGAAACACACACACACACACATATATATATATATATATATATTTTCTATATATATATGGTTGATTCTGATTTGTTCCCATCGATTCCTGTTATCAAATTTGTTAGTCGAATTCGTGCCAATCTTGCTTTGTTTGGAATTCGTGCCTAGATTCGTAACTCATTTCATTGTCGACTATCTCTAGCCTCGAAAGGTGAGCAATCACTCACGATTAACGTTCTTATATTTATTAAATTTGATTTCAATTGAAACGACAATTGAAATATGTTGCTGTTAGTTATTTAAAACTGCTATATATATGCAATTATCTGTAACTGTTCACACGTGACATCTGACACCATGATATGTATTTATATTTTATCTGATATTGATGATATATGCTGTTGTTATATGTTATATTTTTATCATCACTATTCTCACTCTGCAAGTTCCCTGTTAGTATGGAATTCCCTATGGGTTGAAATGATACATACCCGAACGATCTTGTAGAATAGAAGAAAATCACTATGGGTTGAAATGATAAACCCAAGCGATTTTTATTGAATTGAATTTGGGATTATGGGTTGAAAAGATATATACCCCCAGATAATTAAATTGCGGATTGAAATGATAAATATCTGTATCACTTGACATTCTATTTGAGGCATATACGTGGACCTAACTCCTGTGAGTTAGCATAAAGTGGCTAAAACAGGAGCAATTGATAGGCCAAGTGAGATAGCTCCTCCGATCGGACACACTTCTTCGATTGCCATTCTATTACTTTGTGATTGATTTGGTGTGCACCTTTGATTTGGGAGTATGGCTCGTGGTGGGCGGTAGTTGCGGCTATGCGTTACCACCAGCCCAGAAGTGTAATTGGTATATCTACCCTAGCATTGCCTAGTTGTGCCGTGTCACCTACCATATCGAGACTACTACAAGTTTGTTTTGTGTCGTACCTATGGAGTATCCTCTGGTAGCCTCCCGATCAGGAGGTATTACGGTACTGTATAGACTATTGGCACTATAAAATGTGTTAAGGGGGATATAGGTAACGCCTTAACGCTATTTTAATAGTTTACTTTACTTTAATAGCGTATGTTACTACATAGTAGATAGTTCCACGGATCCTTAGAGGATGGTATCCTAAACATCCTTTGAGTTACTTGTATTTCAGTTGATATTTCACTTGAGTAAGATTTATTGATATAAGAATGTTAATCCTGACTCGAGTATTTTGTGTTTTGCTTTACGCTCAGGTCAGACTAAGTGTCACAGTATTTGAGACTCACCTTTGGAGTTGGAGCATCACTTGGAGATCCATATATCTATTCAGCTTTCAGTTATTCAGTTGACTCCTGTGATATATTCTGATCTTGTATTTGACTATTGTATTGAGACTTCTATGTATTTGAGACTTCTGTTGTATCTTGTTTAACTCTGTTATATTTATATAGTAGCTTCATGAACTACTATTCATTTGTTTCCGCTTCTTATTGTTATATTACTATGTGTCTGTGATTCTGTGATTGATTTATTTACTGTATATGCTGAGTTTTGCCAAATATAAATTAACAATATGATATTTTGAGCAATTCAAGTCCGACATGCATGGATGCGAATGGTTGAAAATACCGGGATGTTACACATGCTGAAAACCCAATTTATGGAAAACCATCTGATTTAACATATGGACCAGCTGAATGAATTTCTTTGAGTAAACATTGGGAAAATATTAGCTTAACCCGCAAGGAAATAGTTTATTTCTGAGGTCGGATAATCAACGAAGTGAGGTTACCAGTCAACTGAATTCCCTTGCAGTCGACCGAGAATATTATCCAGTTGATTTATTGCGCATAAAAAAATATGCTTAGGAAACCAATCGACTGACATGTTTATTCAATCGATTTATAGCATATAAGCAGCCCGGGTTGAAATGAGACCTGGTTATACTCACGTAACTGCATGAAGCTGTGTAACATGCTGGAATTTATTTTCCACTTAGTTGACGTTTTGGAGTTCACACATCAGTATAACATGATACTCAATGCTACGTGTGATTATATCACAACCGTATGCTCTTATTGTTACTGTTAATGCCTTGGTTGCATATTTTGATTTGTGGACTATGGGAGGAGGAGATAAAGACGTCCATAATAGTAGAGTTGACGAGTAGTTAAGTGAATGTACTTATTAGGGAGTTGAATTGTTTATCGACCCTTTTTGCTTCAGTTAAATGATATAGAGAGCAGGACATGGACATTACTGAGCTTGTTTACTTGATGCTTTACCATTGGGATTGTGTACTCGGTGTTTGCCTAGGCATTCATGATAATATACTCAGCGTGGGTGCGATGAAAGCGGTTTACCATTGGGTTCGTTTACTCAATATATAGTTATGCAATCTTTTATCGAGTGGAAACCATTGTGGATTGTTATTGGATTTAGGAGTATTGAAAGTCGTTACCCTATAGTATATAAATTGAGTAATTCCTTAGATGAAGTACACACATACAAATGAACACCTTAGGTTGTGTAGATTATAAATGATAATTTAATCGCCTATCAACATCTTACCACTAATGATATTCCTCACTCATTAGAATTTTTCTGATTCCCTCTATTTTCCCCTCTTTATACCTATTACAGGATGATAGGGTCGTAGATGGTATGATGAGAATAAGATGCATGGAGGAGGTGACCGTTGCACTAGAAAATGGCATAACACCTCAATATCATATGGAAGCACCAAAAATGTAAATCTATCAAAATAAACAAAGACAAGAACATGATTTTTATAGTGGTTCGGAAAATTCTCCGGCCTACGTCCATTTTAATCTTATTATCTTATGCTTTCTCTTCGAAATACCAAGATTACCATTCAAATCTGACCACAATCTAGTAGACCTCGGATATACAAGGGTTTGGGGAAGAGGAAGATAGAAAAAGAAGTCCAAATGGGAAAAGTCCAAAAAGAGCAGTCCCCTCCCAGTAGCTTTAGGTCTTCTATTTACAGGAAAATGCCCATCGAAGCGGCTAGATCATGAAATAACAGATCAGACTCTAGATCTGAAAAAGTAGAAGGGGAGACGAAGTCGTCGTACCATAAAATCATATCGGTAACGACCTGAATTAGGTCAATACCGATCTGATTTGCTAATTGCAAATCCTTTGCCTCTCTTATATCTTCCATTCTAGCTTCGATTCGTTAAGTTTTGAGCACTTTTTCCTTAGATATCACGTTGTTACCAAAAAGTTCCGCCATGTAAAGTACTTGTCTTTTTCTCCGAATTTTTTTTGGAGTTGTTCAACTATTCTTTCAAAATCGAACCCCAAGACTTCCACTATAGCCAATCACTCTTTGACCATCATTCTAGAAGCCATGAACCTGCATGAAATGTGATCGATATTGACCTCTTTTCATGTCGGTACTGATCTATTTTCCTTAGTGCAAACAACTCCAAACTTCCTAAAGTCTTTTCTAATAGAGTAAGGGGTATGCCCTAGGGGCAATTATATAATTTTTTACATATATCTAACTCGATAACCAATCTTGTTCGAAACAAAAGATGTTTTCTTTCTATTATATTCTTGATATAATGTGTTGTATTAATTAATTAATTAATTTAATTAAAAATATATTTAAAAGAAAATCCATAAATGGTATGTTTTGTGATAGTAATTACAATGTATTGTAACCGTGAGTAATTTATCAAAATGAAAATAAATAAATAAATTATTTAAAACATTTCTAGTCCATATGTATCAAGATTAGATATTGATATATCCATTGAGATTAGAGTATGTAACGCTCTTTAAATGTTGGGCAGTGTATTACTTATGGCTGTTGGAGGCACCAAAGGGTTACGTGTTGATAGTTATTAGATAACTATGAAATGACTCATTCGATAATTTTTTGTTGGTTAATATAACTAAGGTCAAACAGAAAATATCGATGTGACTGACTTACACATTTCTTTCGACTTGAGAAGACTGTTAATCTTCAACATGAAAGCTTCGGTTTGATTATAGTCAAATCATGACATGACATCCATTAAGTGACTATACTTGGATCGAGTGAAAGTATTGAAAGTGAAACACTATTTAAGAGATGATTTATCTTCTCGGTTATATGGGGTTAGTATCATCGTCAACTGAAGTCAACTCAAAGTCTTTGGCAATAGCATTTCGGTTAATAATAATTGTTATTATTAAACCAAAGACTTTGTGTTTGGACTTTAGAGTTGAATGTGGATGATATTGGAATTTTGACCATTACCAAATTCCATAATCCATAGTGATATAGTTTTGATGAAGTGAATTTATGTAAATAAAAGTCACAACCAAGTAATGCTTAAAAAAAGAAAATTGGATTTTACCGAAACCAAGTAAGCGATAAATTTCACCAAAATTTCACACCACCCGCTAAGTGACGTGTGAACATTAATATTTGAATAGTTCTACTTTAGTCACTGACCAAATTAATACCTAACGAGTCACACAACCAAAACGATGAATATTCCTTTGACCAAACGATTTAATTAATTTGTAATTATTAAAAATTAATTAAATTAATTAATATTTGTGAAATATTAGTTATATAAAAAATTGACTTTGATTTGTTGAATAAATATTATTAAATATATTTATAATTGTTATAAATATATTAATCGATATACGATATCAATAAGCTTTTAAATTAGATTTAAATGTAAAATATTTGTTCAGGCTATAAATGAGTTTAAAGCCCATAAGTCATATAGGCGGCCATATGATGGTGCTAGAAAGGGCTTAAGATGGAGGGCTAAGATGGAAGAGAATTGATAAGAGATAATGTATGATCTTGATCCTAAAATATCTCTTAATTCTCCTCTATTAAGCATCTTTATCTTCATTTGTTAGAGAATTTTTTGGTGCCTCCATTCTCATTCATTTCTAGCGAAACTTTGTACCATCAATCCTCTACCTATTCAAGTGCAAATCAAATCAAATCAAGTATTATTCGATAGCTGATGGTCAACGGTTCAGGGACTTGCAATCCGTTGAATTGGAATTAGTTTGAGTATCGGATTTCATCAATTCAAGGTGTGCTTATATGCTTTGGCTAAGGTATATTACTAACATGTTAATAAATATTAATCTACATTTATAATGTTTATTTTATATATTATATTATTAGTTAGGTGATGATTCTAACATATAAATATATTGTCATAATTTTGATTGGTTGTATGTATATATATTTAAAAAAAAAATTGACAAAACATCGACGTGCAGCACGACTCAATATTAAAAAAAGCATTTTTTATTTAAATAATTTAATATGTTATATATATATATGTTTGTATAGTATATAATTTAAATACTACATTTTACTTATGTAAAATATGAAAATATAATTTCATACATAATGTTTAATAAGCATAATATTTTCGATAGGAAGAAAATCATTTTATATATTTATTATGTGGAAATTAGGTTGGAGGACTTCTCATTCTTGGGTAATAAGTTTTAAGGACAGCACTTATGAATAATTAGTTCTAAGGACAATTTATAGAAAAATAATAAATTCATTTATCTTTTTAAGTTATAGAGAAAATGATAAATTCATTTATCTTTTTAAGTTATACACATTTATCATTATTTCTGTAGACCTGAAAATGATAACTTCATTTATCTTTTTCCTATAAGTTGTCCTTAAAACTAATTTTTCAAAAGTGACATCCTTAAAACTTATTACCATGTACAAAGAAGCCCTTTGAGTAAAAATCCTCTTCAGTTAATCATATAAATAATTATATAAATTCACATATGTATTATAAAATATGTTTTATATTTTATAAAATTATAATAATACATATCGTACTCTCGGTTGAAAATGAAAAAAACAATTAAGCTCACAACCAATTAAGGTTAATAGCATATGTGGTCTAAATTAGTCATGTTAGGGTTAACCAATTAAGCTCACAACCCAGTTAGTAGGGTGTCTAATTGTAACGACCCGTAATTTTAACTATTTTAAATTATTGAATTTAATATGATTATTGAATAAAAATGGTTAAAAATAAAAATTTAATGATGTATTATTGTAGTTTATTAAATATGAACTTGAATAAAATTTTGAAATAAACAATTTCGAAGATTTAGACAATAACAAATATTGAAATGAAATTCTATGGATTTGATGTGTTTATAATCAATAGCTTGAATTGAATAATAAATGTTGAATTATTCAGATGAAAATAAAATAACCATTGACAACTAAAATTCATTTGAAGTTCAATGATTTATTAATGTGATTTATTGGATAATTAAATTATTTAAATTTAATATTGGAAATAATTTAAATAATTGAATCCTGAATTTAATGTGAATGAAAATGATGTCAAAAGTTGATTTAAATTTTATTTAAACAAGAATGAAGATTGTTAACTTTTAAAATTTAATTTAAAGTGATTAAATTGATTTTTGAAATTACTTGTCTTAATTAACGTGTGAAAGTAGCCATTTTGGCCACTGTCTCAGATTTCGACGAAACCAGTTTCATCGGATCCGTAATAGTGAATTATTATAGGATTTCAAGTTTAGCGATCAGATTATTATTTGGCCATACGAGCTTGAAATGCGTAGAATTTAATTTTAAAATTTAAATAAAATAATTTGATTTTAAAATTTTATCTTCTGAATATGATGGAACTGGCTCCCGAAACTAGTTCCATTATGTTCGGAATAGGGGTATAACATATAGAACGTTAGGCGGCACGCCTCGTTTGGAGCTCAAGGATTTTGGATGTTTAAAGTCAGATATTTGCTAATTATAATATATATATATATGTGTGTGTGTGTGTGTGTATTCGATCGCTCGACAATTCGTATGCCCGCATACCCTTTTGCCTCCCCCGTACCTCTCCCTCTTTTCAAATGTTGTATTGATCTTATATGCTTTTCTCTATATATTTAACTACGACTAATAGAAATATTTCAAGAAAATTTTGATATAAGCTACTTTATTCAAATACTGTGTGAACTACAACAACATATGCAAACTAAAATAAAACATGTCAACATTCGATACACAAAAAAACAAGAGTTCTAAGTACGAAAATTAATACAGTGCTTACAAGCATAAAATATCTAATTTACATCATTTAGTAGAAACACAAGGGTTATTGCTTACTCCCTTTAGCGAGCAGGCATTCAACTGTTCTTTTATTATCTTTCTATGCTTCTTTTTCTTCTTAACATTAATTTCTCAAAAGAAAAAATAATATATATAAGTAACTCCAAAATATATAGATTTGTGAAAGTAATACATCAATAATATGCTAAACTTGGATCACTATAGCGTTAACCTTCCAAATACTTTAGCTTTATAGTTGAGTACACTTCATCTTCATATTAAAAATAAAAAAACTTACTGAAATCAAAATGGTGATATATCTTTTTCATCAAAAAAGACGATACATTCGAATAAAGCCACCAAAGCACACAATAAGATAATATACAATACTAGCGACAACGGCAAAAAGAGGACAATAAAATGCAGCTTAAACTATACTAAAACTGTAATATCTTTCTTTTTGCATTAAAGGACTGAATTCACAAACAAAAAACAATTGAGAAACTTCACTCATAATGATACCAAAACATTAAGTTTAAGAAACGAGTACTTGATGTCAAATGTGTGAAAATTCGAATATGAACCAACTAAAATATGTAACAATTCAAAGATGATACATAAGAAAACATGAGCTTTAAATCTGGAAGTTAATTCACAATGGATACAAGTATGAAATATTTAATTTACATCATGAAGTAGAAATACATAGACTATTGCTTACTTCAGCGGGCATTCACTTCTTGTTCTTCTTAATCTTCTTGTGCTCCATTTTTCTTCTTATATTCGTTTGTTAAAAGAAAATAATTTCAAATAGTTAGTGCCATAGTATAGATTTATGAAAGCAATAGGAAGAGGAAAATGAGACTACATAAAATACATAGCTAACTCTCTATATTTGGACCATTATGCACAAAAGTAACCCTTACCTCATTTTGAATTCAAGGGGTCTAGTGAGACAAAATTGGTACAATTCTCAATCAAACACATATAAGACAGATAAAATTGTGCAAATTCATTTTATTTTAATACAATAAGTAGTCTGAACAAAAATGCACGAGCCATATGTAAGCCAAGAGCATCTCCAACGAGTTCAGGGGGTAATATACGTTATTATAATATGTCTATAGTAAAGTAAACTATTAAAATAGCGTTAAGGTGTTACTCATATCCCCCTTAACACATTTTATATATTCCCATAGTCTATACAATGCCGTACGCTCCACCAAATCAGTGGTTTACCCAGAGGACACCATATAGGTACGGTAAAAACAAACTCGTAGAAAGCGCGATGGGGCATGTGACAAGGCACGCGAGGCAGTGCCAGGGTAGATATACCATTTGCGGATCCTTAGAGGATGGAAATCCCAAACATCCTTTAAGTAATATTCAACCCCTGAATATTATGCCCTGAATATTAAAAGAGGGACAACAACAGGGCGTCTATTTAATAGGGGTCCAGTTATGGGCGCCTATTTAATAAGTGCCCAAGCATGGTCGCCTATTTAAAAAACCTCATTTTGAATATTCCTACCTCATTATTTACCCTCTTTTTCACTTTTTATTCACCAAAAATCGTTAAAATGCCGCCTCGCGTTACCAAAATTGCTAGACGTACAGCTCGATCGACATCAAACAGAGGAGCTTATTGGTCCACATCACATTACTCATACCCGTGAGACGACGATTAACGACTTATGGATTCTGCATGATCTATCTGAGGGATACTGTAACGACCCGTAAATTTTAACTGTTTTAATAACGTAATTAATTAGAATTTTGTGAAATTTTAAACAATAAAATTTTGAAATAAAAATTTGATATTTGGAATACGTCTAATTAAACATAGCAACTGGTAAATTTTCATTTGATAATATGGAAGTTTATTTTCTTGTGTAATTTTATTTCAATTTAAATCAGTTAATATTTGATGGTGATAAACTATTTTCCAAACTTGAATATTTTTATACAGAAAATTTGTAAATCATCTTCTGAATGAGACGTCATATTTCGTTTCTCTAAATTTGGACTTCTATTGCTCCGTTCATCTTATTTCTGACATGTTAGCAGCATTTCAGTACCGATATCGACTTTTGATTGGATAATCGTACCACTAATACCTGTATACCGCTTTGATCGTCTCATCGTACTGATATCTGTGGTATATTCACATCTGTGTTTTGAAGTCCGGTTCGCAGCGGAATCCGCGAAACGGTAACCGTACCGGTACCCACTTTCAACCTTTTGGGTTCCCTTTGTCCTTTCGATTTCCACCGTATTATACTAATAGCCGTGCAATCAATATTTTCAAAATCTTGACTTTCGTGTTTCATTTTGTATCTGCTACTTCAATTTTTGTTCGGTTGTACTTCTTTTCTTCCCTATTAGTTTTGGCAAACGTTCCTCCCAGACTTTTAATTTCCACCATTTCATTTTAGCCTAGTTCATTTCATCTTCTCTCCCTTTTCTCCTCCTCGTGATTAGCACGGCAGCCACCTCAACAAAATTTTCCATCGCCCAACCCATGCCGAAGCTGCATCACCACCTTCGTTCACCAAACCTCATGCCACACTTCCCTCTGGCCGAACCTTGGAAGCATCTAGCCGAGCCTGGAACCCTTTTGCCTTCTCTTCCTACGTCCTTGCCGTGCAACTTGAGAATAGGTATATATTTGCGTGCCTGTTCTTTGATATATATTTTACTTCCAGTGGATTTGTGTTCAACTATTCGTTTTTGTGATATATATTGGGTTTGCAGTTTACATCATATGTATATGTTAGATTTTTATAAAAGTTTAGTTTGGATGTAAGTATGTTGCAGTCGCATATATATGAAGTATATAGTATTTCATATTTTATTTGATGTTATAAATATTTTATTATTTATTTTTTGCTATATATACATTTATGTAATATATATTAGTTGGTCTGCAAATATGGGTTTTATGTGATTGGTTTATATTTGTATATATACAGTATATGCCCCATATCTTATTAGTTTACAGTAAATTATATATTGATATATGTGTTTTATAAGTGTTGTTTATTTGTATGTTATATATATTTACTTATAAAAATGAGTTTACAATATAGTATACATAAGTTTTGACTGACCTGTTTGTTTCATATATATAAAGGTTTAGTTATATATTAGAATGTATGTATATATATATAATGTTCTGATTTTAGCAAGTTCATAGTAAAATACATACGTTTGTATACATATTACATAACAGTTGTTTATAGTTAAGTATATATTACGGTTTCTTATATATTCTGTATATTTTGTTATATATATTTGGATATCATGGGTTTTAAGTATATGTGAACCTCACCTGCTTATATATATATATAGTAAATTCGCATTCCTATACTTGGATTTTTGAATAAATAAAATTTATATAGGTTTATATAAAATCTTATAACCTGTTTTGTAGTTTATATAGTTTGTATATTATAAAGCATATTAAGCTATATATATATATTTATATAGTAGCTTACAGGTTACTATGTTACTATATAGGGATTTGGAAGTATTACAATATATTTGATTTTGAAAGAAGAATGTTATGGTATGGCTTTTAAAATATATAATATATATGTAGTTAAGGTCTGCGTAGTTGCTAATATATATAAAGTTTCAGGTTATTTTAGCATAATGTAAATATACATATATAATTTTAATGAGTTTCAAAATTAATATTGGTATATAAGTCTATATATATTTTCTTAAGTAGGTATATATCTATCTAGCATATTTATATATTTTTATACGTATATAATATTATACATTGCTTGCTGTATTTAAAGTCATTTTAGTCCATACGTTGTTCATGTCAATATATATACTGTTACATATTGCTCTACATAGATATATACTAATGTTTGAATAACTAGCATATATTGATTAATAATGATAATATATTTGTTGATTTTGAATTTTATAAAGATAATTTGTATATATGTTTGGTTTTAATAATATGTGTTTTAATTTAAATAATGATTTTTGAAAACGCATGTATATATATTTAATATGAGTTTGAAATTAGAATGTGATTTTGTATATATAATTTTATATGTTATATCTATATCAATTCGCTTATATAACTGATCTTCATCAATCCAGTTGGGATTCAATTTTGTCTATTCCAAGCTGTCAACTTCGTCCGTCAAAATTTGTGCCAATCTTTCTTTGATTTGGAATTCGTAGCTTGTTGTGACGACCCGAAATTTTGGATATTTGAAATTGGATTATTTAATTGATTTTAAATATTTAGAAGTTAATTTTTAACGATAATTTCAAATATTAATATTTATTGGATAATTAAATACTGAATTTAATTATCGAATTTGGGTAAATTATAGAATCTGGAGTTTAAGCCGATTAAAAATAATTTGAAGGCTTATAAAATTCATGTTAATAATACTGAAGGTGATAAAACTTTTAAAATTGAATTTGAAAGTGGTTTATTCAGTTTTGAAATTATATTGTTTAAATTGAATTTAAAAATAGCCTTCCGAGGCACAGTCTCGGAATGCGATGAAACCAGTTCCATTGGATCCGTAATATTGTATTATTATCGGATTTCAATTTTTGAGAGTGATTGGAGTTGTTGTGTGAGCGTACGATATATAAACGCGCTGAAATTTATATCAATTTAATATAACAACTGGATTCAAAAAGCTATCTTCTCCATACGATCGAATTAGGACTCGAAACTTTTTCCAGTGCGTTTGGAATAGGGGTATAACATTACGGACGCCTGGTGGCACGCCTCTATAGGGGTTCGAAATTTTTGAGATGTGTAATATGGGGAATAAATTTTATTTATATATAATTAAATCCAATCTTATCAACTGTCTGCTCAGCCACCCTTACTTTTCGTGTGAGCCATGCCTCCTTTCAAATCTCGTACCCTTTCTCTTCTCTAAGAAGCTATCGAACTAAATATCTGAGAAAAATTATATACTTTGAAGTCTCGCGTTCCCTTTCTTTATGAACAGCGAAACCAAATCAAAATAAAAGATAATGGCCGAATGAACTCTTCCTTCCTCTATAATCATTCACGAACCAAACTCAGCTTCTTTTCCCTCGTTCGAAATCATCGATTGCGATTTGCTCGGCGAGTCGCCTGGAGGAGGGAAGCAGTGCTGTCGATGAGGGGTGTTATCGATTTCTTCATCGGTGAGGGCGTGCTCGCGAAGCCAGAAGTAGCGGCGAGCTTGGAAGTCGCGAGGAGAGGGGGGGTACGTTCGCGCTCGCTCCACGTTGGTTTGGGGTTTTCTTCTCGCGCAAGGCTCTGGTGGTGGCGACAGTCGCGTTGATGAGGGGCAGTTCAAGGCATCGTGATGCCATGGAAGGGGTCGACGCGAGCTCACGTTGAAGGGATCGAGTGCAATTTTGGGATGGCAGTAGCGATCGAGGCAAGGAAAGGAGGCCGATAGTTTTCGGTGATCGACATTGATAGTTGAGAATGGTGGCTTTGGGCCTGTTGTAGTAGGTAAGTGATTTACTTTAAAAATTATTTAATTAAATTGTAATTAGTTAGGAAATTATGATATGGACTGTGGCATATTTACTACGGATTTAGGAATTTATATGTATATATCTAAAGTAGAACAATATTTCAATTTAATAAATGTATTATACAAGTAAATTAGAAATTATATATATATATATAGGTGATTAACTCGATCAATTTACTTATAAGATTATTTTAGTTACTAGAAATTATTTATCTTAAGGAAATGGGTTAAAATTTATTTTTTAGTAATCTAAGAAGTAATTGATTGTTTAGGGTAACTAATTAAATGGTAATTAACTGTTTGACTATTTTGAATATTGATAAGTTATATAATGTTATTCAAGGTCTAGAATTTATAAAGGAATTGGCAAGATGGATCAGCTTGCTAATATAAGGGGCAAAGGTGAGTTAATCTCACTCAGTTAAATTATAATTTAAATTTAATTGGTTAAATTTAAATATTGATGGATGATTGAATTGATTGATTTGATGGATTTGATTGATATGGTATATAGTAGTATATAGCGATATATACATATTGGCATATGTATATATTTGAGTTGTTGATATTCCTGCATTTATATAGCGGATGAGACCCTATGCGCCGCATAATAGCGGATGATATTTTATAAAACCCATATACCGCGATATTCCACTTCGAAGTGGAATTGGTATTGTGCTAACGTTTGTGGATGCAGGGAAACAGGTTGGAGGGATCCAACTGGATTCCTCAAAATATTTAATTTTGTTTAAATATTCTGTGATATGATTGTTGATATCATGTGATGAATTATATGGATAATTAGATGTTATGGTTGGGTTGGACCGATTTGGATATGCTGAGTTATCAAAATCTCTAGAATGGAATTTTGAAAAGAAATAAAAGAGTAAATTCTTAAGTACAATAATTATAAAGAGTTTGGAATAAATTTGAGAATGAATCTGATTAAGAATAAAAGTGATTTCCAAAATTCTAATAAATATGGAAAAGAGGAATTTTGAATAAACCGAGAAATATTGAATTTAAAAACTTATGTGATATTATTTAAAGGAATAAATAATTTATTTTAATTCAATGTTTAAATGTAATTAGGAAGAAAGAAGGAATTTGGGAAATCTGAGATTTGTGTTTCGATTTAAAGATTTAAAATCATAATGAGTAATAAAATCTGGAAGTTAATGAATTGGGAAATAAATGGATTAAGTAAGGAAATTTATTTCAAAGTAAAATAAATTGGAAAATCAATTGTAAATTGATTTAAATATTTGGGAATTTGAAATTTAAAGAGAAGTGAGATTTTGGAAACTGGGTTATAAAGTAAAATAAAATATCAGTGGATATTTGAGAATATAAATTCAAGATGGGAATTTATAAAAGGATATGGTTTGATTTAAAAATAAATGTTGATTTATTTTTAAAAGATGGAAATGAGAAGAGTATTTCTCTGGATAGCCAAGTACGTTTCAAAGTAATTTTTAATATAAGTTAAAAGTTCTAATTGTGTTTTTTTTAAAACATGTTTTAGAAAATTGATTATTTCTAAATGTTAATTTCCTAAGTAAGTATTTTCAAAAATCTATTATTGTAGTAATTATATAAAAGTGATTTGCTATTATGTTTTAAAAGAAGAAATTTAGTTTATATTTATAAAGTGGTTTATTTAAAGTATATATTTTTAATAAAGTATTAAGCTAGTTTAATTTCAATGTTATAAAGCATATTTAAATAAAGTGTTTTTAAATTATTTTAAAATTAAAAGTATTTTGTACTTGGTGATTCAGTGGAAATAATTATTTGGGAAATGTATTCCGTAAGCGGAAACTGTTTTGAATTTGTTTTCAAATGAGTTTTGAAAATTTGGAAATATATCTTGGAAAGATATTTGGGCAAATAAATAATGTGGGAAATTATTTATTGTGTGATGGTTGCTTGTGGATGTTAATTGATAGTTAAATAACCGACTATCAATATTGGCCAAATGCGCTGATCGTTTCGAAGAGACCGGGATCGAGTTTTCGTATACCGGGATTCTAGATCTGGAGACTCGAATACCACTTCGATCCGGTTTGTACGTTTCGTGTAACGTGTTCGGAGTCGAAGATGGAGCAGTGAAGTGCAAGGGCTAGTCGCTACTAATCCTGAGGATATTTCCAAAATGGATGTAGTAGGAATAGTGCCTTCGGTTCCGTTCGAACCCGGGACGGACTTGTATGGACGAATGCTTGCGAAACATCGTCAGGTGGACGATGGGCATTCTAAGGGATATGTGCTATAAAGGTATCGTTTAGCCTCGAGCCTCATCAACCGGGAATGACTGAAAATCAGGGGTTATGCAGCAAGGCTTCATGGGTAGCACCCACTTGAGAGTAAGGTCATCCCTGTCTAGATGTCCCTTTTATTTCGGCTTAGTGTTGCGGTTGCTGATCCCAACCGTGGGGTGATTTTATTTGGAATTATCCAGTAAGGGATGATTCCGGCCTTGTGTTGAAGGGAGCGGGCGTACTCCTCGGTACTGTGATCTAGGCCACGTACTGTGACAGGTGGTACCCCAGTGCCTAGTCATTCGTTCGAAATCCATTCTCCCTACGTGCCTGTACGGTTTTGATTGTGCCCAACTATTGTTGAAATGTGAGATGCAAGCATTTCAGCTAGATTCTATTTTACTTTCTGTAGACACTATTATAATATCAGAGGATTTTGATATAAAGTGTTTTAGCTATCGTAAGGTAAAAACCCGACATGTTTATTTGTGGCGTGGTCTTACGAGATGCTTTTGTTTTAAAAAGGATTTTTGAAACTTTAATAATCAATTTGAGTGTGATTTTCTCACGCTGGTATTCCCGACTGACTCGGGTATTGTTTTATATGATGCTCGGGTCAGACCGAGATAAACAGGTTTAGGATATGATGCTGTGGAGCTCAGGAGACGAGCTGGATGATGATACGTACTCACGTACTTGTTATTATTTTTCCGCTGTGTATTCAGTTGTATGTTATGGATGTTGATGTACTCTGATGATGTATTCTGATGATGTATTATATAAACAGATATAGTTTTTGATTTGTGTAAAGATCTGTTGATATATATTATATTTTATTCCGCTGCGATGGTTAGATTCTGATGTTGTTTTTTTTTCTATTTTTCTTCTTCTACCTCTTCTTCTTAACTAAAATGGTTCGATTTTCCGGGTCTGGAAAGTCGGGTCGTTAAAGTGGTATCAGAGCTTAGGCTGGCGACAACCTTGGCTCTGGTGGGAATTTTGAGAGTATTAATAGATATGAGCGCGTATTTGTTAGTGAATATAAAATTGTTTTATATTGTGTTGATTGGTTTATTGAGTAGCTTATGGATTCTGGTCGATGTGTGGGACGCCACAACATTGATAGGGATCTCTAAACACTTGTATAGAACAATTCGACACAGTATTGTTTTAAAGTAGGGTAAATGAAATAATTTTACCCAAATTATTTTTGTATAAAAAGAAACGTTTTGTAAACTATTCTAGTTAATATATATGGTTGTTTGGATGTTAGAAGTGATAATATGGAATTATTATCATTAATATATGGAAACTTAACTAGAAATTGCAATTTATAACCAAAGCAAAGAATAAAATTTTATAATAAAATTTGAGATATAGATTACAAATGTAATTTATAAAATTGAAATAAACTTCATATACAAATGTGATTTATAATTGGAAATAGGATTCCAGAGAAATATTTGAAATAAATCGAAATGGATTCCGAATTTGGAACTTTGGGAAGTTTAAATTCCTTGGATTTGAAAATGGTTTCCAAAAGGTTTTGGAGAAATAATGGTATTATTTTAGGAATATTTTTGAGTGAATTTGAAACCTTGTGAGATTTGGAAATTAAAAATATTTGAAATGCTTTTGATTGGGATAAAAACACTAAACTCTTTCGGTCGCTGGAAAATAATTCCGATGATGATCGCGACATCATCGGTGTTCATTTTCGAGTTTCCAAAGAGAAATTGCTACCGAATTGTTTCAAATTGAAATTGTTGCGAACTGGGTTTGATTTTAGAATTCAAAAAGATAATAGAATTTACCAAGGGAGTTTGGATATAGTTGATTTCAAAAAGGGATTTTGAAATTTTGAAAATATGTTTATATTCTGGAATCTTATTTAAAATGTAAAAAAAAAAATGGAAATTATTATTATCTGCAGAAATTCCTTTGTCTAAACTTACTTATCTATAAATGATTTAAGAACATAAACATTGTGAGAAGATTTTGTTTAGTTACTTAAGTTAAATGTATGAGTCTTGATTGTTATCAAATATGAATGGGCTCTGTATCATAGATATCCTAGTGCAGCCTGTATAGTGAAGTATAGTTCATGAATTGATGGAAATACAGTTAGATACAATGAAAGGCAAATACACTATCAAGGTTTAAGAATATAGTATTGAAGTAAAATAATCTAAAATAATAAATTTTTGTTCAAACAAAAATATTTGTATACATAATCATATGCTAATAAAAGAGTGAATTTTTTTCATAACAGATTGTTATGATTATATAATTATGAATTTAAGTTTGGTAAGAAGAGAACTAAATGTTATTACACAGACAATACATTGATTTGGATCACAGATTAAATATTTCGTAAATTTAAGGAAAGCATAAATTGAACGACATTATTAATAAATTCAAGGATGAATTGATAATATGAGTTGAAAATTAGAATGGAATCGGATTAAAGTGGTAATGGTTTGTAGTGCAAAGAAAATCCAAGTAAGTAGAGATAAATTGAAAAGGGCCTTGCTATTAATAAAATAAAATTCTATGAATTGTTGTAAGTGAAATAAAAATTTATTTGAAGCAATTGAAATAAATATAAGTTTGTTTGGATTTAAAATGAATTGGATGTAAGCAATGGAGTGTAAACCATTAGAATTAGATGAAATGGCATCAAAATTGATTGGAAACGAGTGAAGGCAATTGAATTGGGGGTTAAAACTTTATTAATTACTTACAAGTGTTGTTTGGCAGGTATGGCCTATGAAACCAGTGTGTTGGCTATTGAAATTAATTGGAATGATAACAACTTTGAATGTTGTCACTAACCTGTTTAAATTTAGTTAGTACAGGTATCGGGAAGCCGTTTGGCTGGATTTGATTGTGAAATATGCTAAAATAAATCGCCGCTTGCTTAAAAATTTGCTATAATAAGGTACGCTTACGCAAAAACTCAAAATAGGATATATGAACTGCATATATTGATATATATTGTGATTTCCGGCCTGAGGCCGATGTATATATATATTTGTGCATCCTGCGATATCGCAGAAGTCTCTCCGTACAAAGGAGATTCTGCCAAAATTTTCTGGAAATTTTGGGAGTTAGAAATTTTTTGAAATTTTAGAAATGTTCATTAGCGATAAATGATTTAAATTTGCTAACCAAATGGAATTGGAACTGAATAATTGAATTTATTGAAATATGAATGTAAAGAAGTGAAATCGAAGGAACTAAAGGAAGTAAAGTTTGCAAATAAAATTTTATTTGAGATTTAAATTAATTAGTAAGTGTAACCAATTGAAACTTCAAAGTAGGAACCAAATTGTATTCAAATGGAATTGTAAAGACAAAAGTGAATAAAATTGAATATAAACTTCAAAAATGAAGTAAAACAAATCCAAGAAGTATATAAAATGTTTATATTGAACTTAAGAAGTGAATGGTGAGATTCTTAAGTAGTTTGGTATTGGAGAAATTTATTCTAAGTGAGTAATTGAATAAAAATCAAAATGATTGTGAATAAGAGAATAACTATCAAAATGAATGTGAATAAAGGAGAATTGATGTAATTGATAATCAATTGGGCTAATTACGTAAGGTGTACGTATATTATTTATTCGCATAGCTATTTGATCCGGATTCGAACACAGAATTTCGAGATAGTTTTATCGATTCGAATCAGGATTTTTCACTCGATTTTCGACGGCGAGCCTGGATATGGATTGTTGATTGATTCTGGATATTCTCTATCATAGTTGGTGGCTATGCAAGGAGAATGACGGTTTCTGATCGAGAAACCAGATCTGAGTCCGCACTAGGAAGTCGGGTGGACGATACTAGTTCGGAAGTGAAATTGTGTGATCGATTGAGCGATCGAATGTGATATTGCGTACGGATGATATATGTGCATCGTACGAGCTTAAGTAAAACAAATATTGGAAATTTGTAAAGGAAAGTATAAAATGACTTTGGAATTGTGATTGAATATTATTGCTTAGTAGGGTATACAGGTGTATAAAAGCAATGGATAAATTGGGATTTTTGATTTTAGAAGATAAAATTTAATGGCCCGACAAAAAGGTATGTATTTGAATTTCTATATGAAATTTGATTGGGTTTTTGATCCAGCCACTTGGCTATTTGTTTCTTTTTGAGATTGGGAGGCCGTAGTGCCATTTTGTAGTTGTACCGAGCTAGCCGCGCAAAGGAGACGCTGGCGAAATTTTTCGGGAATTTAGAGAGTTAGAAAAATTTTGAGAAATCTTGATAATGTAAAACTTGAATTCAAATTTAAATTTGAATTGATAAGTAAGTGATATTGTTGGAGGCTTATGGGTAAATTTGGAAAGTTTGAAAGAGGGATAGTGTGTCTTTAATAAAAGATTATTGTGAAAAGTTGTTAAAAGCTATTTGGATTGAAGAAATAGTTAACGGGAATTGAATCATTCTTCCTAACTAGTAATTTCGGGGACGAAATTCTTTTAAGGGGGGAGGAATGTGACGACCCAAAATTTTGGATATTTGAAATTGGATTATTTAATTGATTTTAAATATTTAGAAGTTAATTTTTAACGATAATTTCAAATATTAATATTTATTGGATAATTAAATACTGAATTTAATTATCGAATTTGGGTAAATTATAGAATCTGGAGTTTAAGCCGATTAAAAATAATTTGAAGGCTTATAAAATTCATGTTAATAATACTGAAGGTGATAAAACTTTTAAAATTGAATTTGAAAGTGGTTTATTCAGTTTTGAAATTATATTGTTTAAATTGAATTTAAAAATAGCCTTCCGAGGCACAGTCTCGGAATGCGATGAAACCAGTTCCATTGGATCCGTAATATTGTATTATTATCGGATTTCAATTTTTGAGAGTGATTGGAGTTGTTGTGCGAGCGTACGATATATAAACGCGCTGAAATTTATATCAATTTAATATAACAACTGGATTCAAAAAGCTATCTTCTCCATACGATCGAATTAGGACTCGAAACTTTTTCCAGTGCGTTTGGAATAGGGGTATAACATTACGAACGCCTGGTGGCACGCCTCTATAGGGGTTCGAAATTTTTGAGATGTGTAATATGGGGAATAAATTTTATTTATATATAATTAAATCCAATCTTATCAACTGTCTACTCAGCCACCCTTACTTTTCGTGTGAGCCATGCCTCCTTTCAAATCTCGTACCCTTTCTCTTCTCTAAGAAGCTATCGAACTAAATATCTGAGAAAAATTATATACTTCGAAGTCTCGCGTTCCCTTTCTTTATGAACAGCGAAACCAAATCAAAATAAAAGATAATGGCCGAATGAACTCTTCCTTCCTCTATAATCATTCACGAACCAAACTCAGCTTCTTTTCCCTCGTTTGAAATCATCGATTGCGATTTGCTCGGCGAGTCGCCTGGAGGAGGGAAGCAGTGCTGTCGATGAGGGGTGTTATCGATTTCTTCATCGGTGAGGGCGTGCTCGCGAAGCCAGAAGTAGCGGCGAGCTTGGAAGTCGCGAGGAGAGGGGGGGTACGTTCGCGCTCGCTCCACGTTGGTTTGGGGTTTTCTTCTCGCGCAAGGCTCTGGTGGTGGCGACAGTCGCGTTGATGAGGGGCAGTTCAAGGCATCGTGATGCCATGGAAGGGGTCGACGCAAGCTCACGTTGAAGGGATCGAGTGCAATTTTGGGATGGCAGTAGCGATCGAGGCAAGGAAAGGAGGCCGATAGTTTTCGGTGATCGACATTGATAGTTGAGAATGGTGGCTTTGGGCCTGTTGTAGTAGGTAAGTGATTTACTTTAAAAATTATTTAATTAAATTGTAATTAGTTAGGAAATTATGATATGGACTGTGGCATATTTACTACGGATTTAGGAATTTATATGTATATATCTAAAGTAGAACAATATTTCAATTTAATAAATGTATTATACAAGTAAATTAGAAATTATATATATATATATAGGTGATTAACTCGATCAATTTACTTATAAGATTATTTTAGTTACTAGAAATTATTTATCTTAAGGAAATGGGTTAAAATTTATTTTTTAGTAATCTAAGAAGTAATTGATTGTTTAGGGTAACTAATTAAATGGTAATTAACTGTTTGACTATTTTGAATATTGATAAGTTATATAATGTTATTCAAGGTCTAGAATTTATAGAGGAATTGGCAAGATGGATCAGCTTGCTAATATAAGGGGCAAAGGTGAGTTAATCTCACTCAGTTAAATTATAATTTAAATTTAATTGGTTAAATTTAAATATTGATGGATGATTGAATTGATTGATTTGATGGATTTGATTGATATGGTATATAGTAGTATATAGCGATATATACATATTGGCATATGTATATATTTGAGTTGTTGATATTCCCGCATTTATATAGCGGATGAGACCCTATGCGCTGCATAATAGCGGATGATATTTTATAAAACCCATATACCGCGATATTCCACTTCGAAGTGGAATTGGTATTGTGCTAACGTTTGTGGATGCAGGGAAACAGGTTGGAGGGATCCAACTGGATTCCTCAAAATATTTAATTTTGTTTAAATATTCTGTGATATGATTGTTGATATCATGTGATGAATTATATGGATAATTGGATGTTATGGTTGGGTTGGACCGATTTGGATATGCTGAGTTATCAAAATCTCTAGAATGGAATTTTGAAAAGAAATAAAAGAGTAAATTCTTAAGTAAAATAATTATAAAGAGTTTGGAATAAATTTGAGAATGAATCTGATTAAGAATAAAAGTGATTTCCAAAATTCTAATAAATATGGAAAAGAGGAATTTTGAATAAACCAAGAAATATTGAATTTAAAAACTTATGTGATATTATTTAAAGGAATAAATAATTTATTTTAATTCAATGTTTAAATGTAATTAGGAAGAAAGAAGGAATTTGGGAAATCTGAGATTTGTGTTTCGATTTAAAGATTTAAAATCATAATGAGTAATAAAATCTGGAAGTTAATGAATTGGGAAATAAATGGATTAAGTAAGGAAATTTATTTCAAAGTAAAATAAATTGGAAAATCAATTGTAAATTGATTTAAATATTTGGGAATTTGAAATTTAAAGAGAAGTGAGATTTTGGAAACTGGGTTATAAAGTAAAATAAAATATCAGTGGATATTTGAGAATATAAATTCAAGATGGGAATTTATAAAAGGATATGGTTTGGTTTAAAAATAAATGTTGATTTATTTTTAAAAGATGGAAATGAGAAGAGTATTTCTCTGGATAGCCAAGTATGTTTCAAAGTAATTTTTAATATAAGTTAAAAGTTCTAATTGTGTTTTTTTTTAAAACATGTTTTAGAAAATTGATTATTTCTAAATGTTAATTTCCTAAGTAAGTATTTTCAAAAATCTATTATTGTAGTAATTATATAAAAGTGATTTGCTATTATGTTTTAAAAGAAGAAATTTAGTTTATATTTATAAAGTGGTTTATTTAAAGTATATATTTTTAATAAAGTATTAAGCTAGTTTAATTTCAATGTTATAAAGCATATTTAAATAAAGTGTTTTTAAATTATTTTAAAATTAAAAGTATTTTGTACTTGGTGATTCAGTGGAAATAATTATTTGGGAAATGTATTCCGTAAGCGGAAACTGTTTTGAATTTGTTTTCAAATGAGTTTTGAAAATTTGGAAATATATCTTGGAAAGATATTTGGGCAAATAAATAATGTGGGAAATTATTTATTGTGTGATGGTTGCTTGTGGATGTTAATTGATAGTTAAATAACCGACTATCAATATTGGCCAAATGCGCTGATCGTTTCGAAGAGACCGGGATCGAGTTTCCGTATACCGGGATTCTAGGTCTGGAGACTCGAATACCACTTCGATTCGGTTTGTACGTTTCGTGTAACGTGTTCGGAGTCGAAGATGGAGCAGTGAAGTGCAAGGGCTAGTCGCTACTAATCCTGAGGATATTTCCAAAATGGATGTAGTAGGAATAGTGCCTTCGGTTCCGTTCGAACCCGGGACGGACTTGTATGGACGAATGCTTGCGAAACATCGTCAGGTGGACGATGGGCATTCTAAGGGATATGTGCTATAAAGGTATCGTTTAGCCTCGAGCCTCATCAACCGGGAATGACTGAAAATCAGGGGTTATGCAGCAAGGCTTCGTGGGTAGCACCCACTTGAGAGTAAGGTCATCCCTGTCTAGATGTCCCTTTTATTTCGGCTTAGTGTTGCGGTTGTTGATCCCAACCGTGGGGTGATTTTATTTGGAATTATCCAGTAAGGGATGATTCCGGCCTTGTGTTGTAGGGGAGCGGGCGTACTCCTCGGTACTGTGATCTAGGCCACGTACTGTGACAGGTGGTACCCCAGTGCCTAGTCATTCGTTGGAAATCCATTCTCCCTACGTGCCTGTACGGTTTTGATTGTGCCCAACTATTGTTGAAATGTGAGATGCAAGCATTTCAGCTAGATTCTATTTTACTTTCTGTAGACACTATTATAATATCAGAGGATTTTGATATAAAGTGTTTTAGCTATCGTAAGGTAAAAACCCGACATGTTTATTTGTGGCGTGGTCTTACGAGATGCTTTTGTTTTAAAAAGGATTTTTGAAACTTTAATAATCAATTTGAGTGTGATTTTCTCACGCTGGTATTCCAGACTGACTCGGGTATTGTTTTATATGATGCTCGGGTCAGACCGAGATAAACAGGTTTAGGATATGATGCTGTGGAGCTCAGGAGACGAGCTGGATGATGATACGTACTCACGTACTTGTTATTATTTTTCCGCTGTGTATTCAGTTGTATGTTATGGATGTTGATGTACTCTGATGATGTATTCTGATGATGTATTATATAAATAGATATAGTTTTTGATTTGTGTAAAGATCTGTTGATATATATTATATTTTATTCCGCTGCGATGGTTAGATTCTGATGTTGTTTTTTTTTCTATTTTTCTTCTTCTACCTCTTCTTCTTAACTAAAATGGTTCGATTTTCCGGGTCTGGAAAGTCGGGTCGTTAAACTTGTTCTGTTATCAAACTCCTCTAGCCTCGAAAGGTGAGCAATCACTCACGATTAACATTCTTATATTTATTAAATTTGATTTTAATTGAAACGTCAATTGAAATATACTGATGCTAGTTATTTACATTGATATATACACTGTTATCTGTATCTGTTCACCTATGACATCTGACACCATTATCTGTTATTTATATTGATGATATATGCATGTTATATTATTTCATATCTGTTCTCACTTTGCAAGTTCCCTATTAGTATAGAAGTCACTATGGGTTGAAATGATACATACCCGAACGATCTGTAGAATAGGAGGGAATCATTATGGGTTGAAATGATAGACCCAAGCGATTTTCATTAAATTGAATTTGGGATTACGGGTTGAAATGATATATACCCGTATATACATTTAAATTGCGGATTGAAATGATAAATATCTGTATCACTCGATCATATGGTAGAAAATTATATACAGACACCGTCGGTCTATATATAAATATTTCGAAAATGATTTCTATGGTTTTGAATGGAAATATATGGTTTTAATAAATATTGATTTTAAAGATTTAATAAAGTTGATATATAATATGTTTAAGTATTTATTTAAAATTTATATTTTCAAATATAGAGTTTGTAATGATTCGGGTTGTAAAGATAAATTTGAAATTGATTTGAAATTATTTTTATTTAAGAATTATACTTAACTAAGTTTGATTTGAAATTTATTGAATTTGAATTTTTAAAGAAGTGTTTTACAACTTGAAATTTGATTAAAGGTGACTTAAATGGATATTTCAAACTTATATAAATTTAAATGGGATATTTTGTAAATTGAAGTTGTATTCAAATGATATTGAAATAATTAAGTAAAGATTTCAATACTAAATAATTGTAAAGCGAATTTGATATATATTTGAAATTATGGAATTTAGTTTTGAAATGTTGAATATTTAAAGCTTTGAAATATATTGAAATTTAAATGGATTATTTATGGTTCAAATCGGTATTTGAAATCGATATAACTTGAAAATGTTTAATTGAATTGGAATTGAAATTGATGATTTAGATTTGATTAAATTTGAATTTGGAATTCGAATTGATTTGAATCGATTTGTGAAAGTCGAGGAAACTATTTTATTTTATAAAGTAATTTTAAATTATATTTAAAACTATTGATATTTTACTTTATAAATTATTTTATTATAAAATATTTTAATATAAATCATTTTTAATATAAATTAATTTATTATAAACTATTTATATAAACTATTTTATTTATAAACTATTTTATTATATATACTAATTTTAATATCTAAACTGTTTAAGAGGAAAGTGTCATGATTTCCAAAATGCTATGATTTCAAAGCTGTGATTTTCAAAGTGTTTTGATTTTAAAAAGACTTATGATTTCGAAAGCGATATAAATTTTGAAAGTACTATGATTTTGGAAGTGAATATTTTTGAAATGAAAATGATATCGTATTGATTTGGTTATTGAATTGAAAATGATATTTTGGTTTTGAAGTATAAACTATTTTAAATGACCGCGGTGTTATAATAACGTTTGGTTGTTAAAGTGACCGGGATCGGATATGGGCATACTCTCTGTCGATACCGAAAACCACTTTAACACCTGTGTACGCAGTGGAGATTCCAAAATGAAGTAGGATGGTGGCGACGATCCTATATAAGGTATATACGTGGACCCGACTCCCGTGAGTTGGCATAAGGTGGCTAAAACAGGAGCAATTGACGGGCTAATGAGGTAGCACATCTAATCGGACACACTCCATCGTATGTCATTCTATTACTTTGTGATTGATTTGGTGCGCACCTTCAGATTTTCGGGAGTGTGGCTCGAGGTGGGCGGTAGTGGCTGCTATGCGTTACCACCGGCTCGGAAGTGTAATTGGTATATCTACCCTAGCATTGCCTAGTTGTGTCGTGTCACCTACCATAGCGAGCTTTACTATGAGTTTGTATTTGTGTCATACCTATGGAGTATCCTCTGGTAGCTCCAGTTTACGGGGTACTACGGTATTGTATAGACTATGGGCATTATTATGTGTTAAGGTGGAAAATGTAAAGCCTTAACGCTATTTTAAAGTAAGTTTATTTTACTATTAGACATTATCATAATAGCGTACATTACTACATAGTAGATAGTTTAACGGATCCTTAGAGGATGGTTATCCCAAACATTCTTTAAGTTACTGTATTTCAGTTGATATTTCACTTGAGTTGGATTTATTGATATAAGAATGTTAATCCTGAATCGAGTGTTTTGTGTTTTGCTTTACGCTCGGGTCAGACTGAGTGACTCAGTGTTCGAGACTCGCCTTTGGAGTTGGAGCTTCGCTTGGAGATCTAGCTATATCCATCCAGCTTTCAGTTATTCAGTTGATTCCAGTGATGTGATCAGATCTTATATTTGACTATAGTATTGAGACATCTATGTATTCGAGACCTCTGTTGTATCTTATTTAACTTTGTTATATATATATAGTAGCTTCATGAACTACTATTCTTTTGTTTCTGCTGCATTATTGTTATTACTCTATGTCTGTGATTCTGTGATTATTTTATTTACTGTATATGCTGAGTTTTGCCAAATTTAAATTAACAATCTAATATTTTGAGTAATTCAAATCCGACATGTATGGATGCAAATGGCTGAAAATTTCAGGTCGTTACTGATACACGCGTCGCATGTTGATAGCTTTAGATACGGTCGAGGTACAATTCTAAATATTAAATAAATTTTAGTACATGAATGTTACGTTCATCCATATTAAACATGAAATGTTGTTTATATATAGATCGGTATTTTCCAAGTATATTAATTAGTTGTTATGTATTTAATTAGTACAATAATCCCGAACAATGTTTGTTTTTAGTCCCAGTATGTCAGCTGTCGGGGTAGTTGGTCAAATTGTACAACACAATACTACGATAGACTTTCTCAAGGTTTAGTGGATAGGCTGCAAGCCTGTCCTTTTGCATTTTTCTTACAGATTCGACAACCTCAATCGTTTGATCATTCACTCATATCCGCCCTAGTTGAGAGGTGGTGGCCTATGATACACTTTTCATTTCCAAGTTTTGAACTCGGCATTTATCCCCATCGATTTTTATATGTTGACCAGGATTGAGATAGAAAGCCCAGATAGGATGCCATTTCCTTTTGATCATTCGTATGAGAGCCCTGAGGTTTTCACCGTATATCTACCATAGTTTAACGGTGGTTGTGTTTCTTCTGGTGTTGTTCCCCTGACATATCTACAGGAGTATATTACAGCTCATATGGGCACCGATGCTATAAGTGACGCTTTATTTAGAGCATTTCTCATATATTTATTTAGTTCGACCTTCTTTTTGAACCAAAAACCAAAAGAGCATCATTCGATTGGTTATCTTACAACGGTAGCTGATATAGACCAGCTTCATACTATAGACCAGGGGTCCTTTATACTTGGATGTTTGTACACCGCTCTTGATTCTTATGCTCTCGGGGAGGTGAGATAGATGTTTGGGTTCTGGTATATTTTGCCATGCACGTACTATGAGTACACGAAAAACATGCATCCCCGCATTGTTATGACAACTAGCCATGCAGTAGAGACATACTTTCCACATATAAGACGATGAAAGCTTGTACATGTGGTTTCTCATGCTCGTATAGGGGTTAGGCATGACTTGATGGATGCTCATACTCGGATTGCTTTGAAATGTAGGGCTAATATTTTACAGGCATCATGGGCTTTATATTGGATCGCCATGACACAAACGGAGCAGTTGTATGATGGTCATCCTCTTTCTATTGCATATCACTTGTGTTTACGGAGGATTGTTTTACATCCACTATCATTTCTTCCTATTTGGTATTTGGGGGAGAGATGCTGGTATCAGACCAATTAGGGCTACGTATCCTTGGAGATCCATTATATTGTGATGACATGTTCGGCAGACGTCGGACCATTAGATCGCTGTATATACAGGAATTGAGACAGACAGGATGGGTAGATGCTTCGTCATTTTTCCTAGCCGATGGGGATTTTAACAAATACTGGGTTTGAGTTGTTCCTCGATGCTACATGTTACCTAACTACACTTGAGGAGTGAACTCCGATCATATAGGTCAAAATCTAGTCACCGGTAGAGTTTAGGAACCTCCATTTTCTTTTGATCCCACACAATCCCGGTATGCTCAACAACCCATGAACATCGGTCTTGACACCTATTTTAGAGCATATGATATTAGCTGCATTCTTATCGAGCAGCCGGTAGTTTATCCATAGGATCATGATATTGCTGGTATCCCTACCGCTGGACTTTACCTGCCTTTTGAGTTAGTTCAGTGTATTAATAATTCATTATACAATATTAATTAAGTAGACGTATAATGATATATTATCTGTAATTACAATATACAGGGAGGTTAGACATGCATAGACAATATATTACCGCTATTCAGCACATGATACTCATTCATACTTAGATGGTTAGCCAGGAGGCTTAACATGCGATGTAGACATAGCTTGATGATTTGTAGGCTCAGCTAGCTGCATTCTAGGTTGATCATGGCAGCCCTGCTGATTTTGATGATGTGGAGGACAATGAAGATGATGACAACGGTGCGGTACACTTAGGATGACCGTTGATTCTATTATTTAGAGACATGTGTATTACTTATGTTCCCGTTGATTATATTATTTAGAGACATGTTTATTACTTATGTTCTAGTTGATTATATTATTTGGACATTTGTTTTGTTATGGTTTATATGACCATTATTGATTCTATGTTCTTGTTATATTCACACTATATTGTTACAGTTGACATGATGTACCGTCATATTATTTATGTGACCATTGTTTGATTGTACTATATAGTCATTGTTGGCATGAGGTACCATGATATTTGATATAATTGTTGTTTGATTCTATTATATGTTTGTTCTTTGATTCTATTATATGACCGTTGGGTATCATAGCTTTATAAACATAAGTGGTATTGTTCCTCATTTCAAAATCACTTCTCAAGTTTATATAAGAAAAAATCATAATCACTTCTCAAGCTCTATACAATGTCAACAAATGTACATGCAACCCCTTATCCACTATTTCCAACAAGGGCAGAGGTAACATGTCAGCAACAAATGCAAGAAGGGGTTATAACTAAAGACTCACCATTAATCTTCTATTTATGTGTATATGAAGCTCCAGTAGTTGTTGTGAAATATGATCCTAATGTTGGACGTCGTTACCTAAGATGGCGATTCTGCCGATGTGGATTTCACGAGTGGATTGACGATGCTCTGCCTCAACATGCAGATGACTACATAACAAAGTCGCAAAAGGAATTAGCTTTACTACAAAATGAAGTAAGTCTTGCAATGGTGGTAAAGCAAGAGTAAACTCTTACCCAAGAGGCGAACTCGACCTGTTTTTCTGCAACTGTGGTCTTGAGGCACATATTGGCATTTTTACAGTAGCTGGTACAAATATCAGACATCATTACTATAAATGTCCAATAGGTCGGTGTGGAGTCCGTTATTAACTCGACTTTCCGCTCCCTCGATGAGCTGAACAGTTAGCCTCAAACTTATGGAATGGGATTGCGCTGCTAAAAGACCAACTTAGATCATCTTATATTCGATGTAGTTATTGGTCTATTTTCATTTTTGCAATATATCAGGTAATGTTTACTATCTTTACAGTGCAATGCATCATGTACCATTTCGTTTATTTAAGATAATCACAATCTTAATTCTTTGTCTGCCACTTATTATGCTACATTTAAAATTGAGATGACCACAAGGTTGATTTTTGTCTACCACTTGTTATGCCACTTGTTTAGTTGAGATGACCACACTCTGAATTCTTTTTCTACCACTTGTTAAAGTTGAGATGACCACACTCTGATGTCTTCCACTTGTTAAAGTTGAGATGACCACACTTTGAAATAATGCTATCCACTAATTCTTTTCTAAAATAATATTGTCCACTTGTTCCTTGTTGTTATGCACATATCAATTCACTTATATAAGGACTTCAACATCTATCTCAAATATCACATTATAATCTTCATTCTTTCTCTCACAAAATTAAATTAAATTCTATAATGGATACTTCATCTTTCCTCAAATGTGTTATGTCATTCGATGGTGATTCCGAAGAGGAAGATATCCTATGAGAGGAAGCCGAGGAAATGCAAGAAATAGTGGACCTATGCCATTAAGCTTATGGCTCCACATCCAGAAAGCACGGTGGATTAGTCATTGGTCATAAATATGTAAACCATAATTAATTTGTCTTCCATAAAACTCTCATGCAAGACTACTTCAATCCAAGTTGCACTTATGGACCAAATATGTTTAGGAGAAGATACAGAATGAGAAGAGATCAGTTTTTGAGAATTTTGAAAGGTACCCAAAACAACAATAAATATTTTATTCAAAAGCCAAACGTTTCAAAAACCCAGGGTCCTATTAGCGGTGAACAAAAAATGACTACCGCAATGAGGATGTTAGCTTATGACAGCCTTGCAGATGCCCTAGATGATGCATACGAATTGCAGGGACTACTGCATTAAAAACCCTCGACAAATTCTACCAATCCATGGTAGTTATTTTGGTACTGTACCTTAGATCTCAGAACGAGGATGATGTTGTGCTGATTAGATAAACGCACGAGAGCAGAGGATGGCCTAGCATGCTAGGAAGTCTCGACTATATGCATTGGGAATGGAAAAACTATCCCCCAAAGCTTACCCCGGAGCTTACAATGGTAAAGAAAGAAGAACAACTATTATTTGGAAGCGGTAGTTTCATACAATTTGTGGATTTTGCATGCTTTCTTTGAAATGTCTGAATCTAACAACGATTTTAATGTTATTGAGAGGTCACACTTATTTAATGTCTGTCACTTGGCAAAGTAACTCCAGTGACATTTACTCTTGGACAAAACACTTATGACCACAGATATTATTTAGGCGGTGTGATTTATCCAAAATGGAGCACCATTGTGAAAACGTTTCCAAATCCAATAACAACAAAGCAAGCAAATTTTGCTGTGATGCAAGAGGGATAGAGAAAAGATGTAGAAAGTGCATTTGACATTCTTCAACTCAGATTTGCAATGACTAGCAATCCTTGTCAGTTGTGGTCTCGAGAAAAGATGTCCACAATTATGTTTGCATGTATTATTCTGGATAATATGATTATCGAAGACGAAAGAGATACGGATGAAGAACATCGATACTACGAATATGATGGTGCAATGCAAATGCCAAAAATATTCCGAGACGACATTCTTATAGTGGAAGAAGCTTTCAACGTTAACGTGAAACGTCAACTTTCATTCCAAGATGCACAACTTCACAACCGACTTCAAAACGATTTTATGAATCAATGTGGAATTGCTTTGAAGTTTGTTAGTTCAATTTTACATCTAATTATCCATGTGCATATGCATTTGTGCTATATTCGTACTTTAAGTTAACGTATCAATTGTATTGCATTTCCTTCAAAATGTTATTTAGCTTGGGTGCATAATTGTATGAATGGAAACATAAGTAGCAGGACATTAATTAAGAGCCAAATATAACAGATTTATAAAAACTAAAAGTACACTAAAAATGACACAAATTATAAAGTGCTAAGATTAAAACAAACTGCATTTGAGGTAACCTAGATATAAGTATTTGTCTTTTGCGCTCCATCCAATATTACATTTGAATTTCATCCATTCCCATCAAATATTTATCCATAATAATTTGTTCTTATTTTTCCCGTACAATATCTAACTCTTGTTGCTCAATGTGACGCCCCACCTCTATGCTCATAATAACAAAGAGTATTAAAAGAAATACTGTCTATTATTACGAAGAATAAGGCTGGATAGGAGCGACCATCCGTAATTGGCCTTACACTAGTATTGGTTATCTCGGTAGGAGTGGTATATACTTTTTATTTTTCATCTATTATTTATTTACTCCCATCGACATATCCAATTATCAGTATAAAACAAACTACGATAGTTCATAATAGTTTAGGACATTAGATATAACAATAACACAGATAATATAAATGCGGAACACAGATAAAAACAAAAGTCTCATATATATATAGCCGATGTCAGTTAATACATAGTTGACTCAATACATATGATACAACTACAACTGTCGACTCTAGAAGTTATATATACAAGTACATTATCAACTAATATACATGAATACATATCGTTCTATATAATGACACGACTACTACAAAATGACACGGACAACTTCAGAAGATGTGAAAGGTCTTCATATCCTGAACAGCAACTCAAAGAAGAAAATCTACAACCTGAAATAACTCGGGTCTGACCCGAGTATTACATTCAAAAGAAAATAATACACGGGTCAGTCTAATTCAAACTCAGTTATTAGTGCATAGAAGCAATAATAATCAACATCAAATAGACGACAGTCACATAAATCTCGTATACCCGACTCCTTGATAAAAGAATCGAATAACGGCAGATATAACACTAATCAGTGTTAAACAACAAATCAGCAATCCAAATCAATTTAAAACGACAAATACTGAATTGTCTGCAGTACACGCACGCGTGCACTGCCTCGCCAATACAGTGATGAAATACACAAAAGCTCAATGAAAGTTCACAAACGAGCACAGGGTCAAACCCAAGAAAAAGTCAGGTTCAACTAAATTGCCATTCAAATAAAATCACAACACGAGCACAAGGTCAAACCCGAGCGTTTCAGTTGGATTCAACTCAAGTGTAATTAGAAAAACAAATCCAATGTATATCAGATCAGTGATGCTCAAACCCAAACCAAACTATAATGAACCAATGGGTAGGACAAGTGCAGCCCCTACATGAATAATGGAAAGCAGAAGTGATACAACAGTTCAGTGAACTGCAAGTATCGACCAGGTAGCCACAAGTGTATGAAATGCCCAACACAAATGAATGCAGTGAAGTGTTCATGGATGTAACATGCACCAGATCAGGTCAGAGTGAACCAGATTCAAGTGAAGACTGAATGCAAAAAACAACTCCAGATTAATGCGAATGAAACTGAATACAAATCAAAATACTCAGCTCAAACCAACAGATAAGTCCAAGGCATAGCAAAGGCAATAGTATGGCCGAGAACTGATACATGAGACTACATGAAATACATGTAGGCAATGCTCAAACAACTGTAATAATGCACAGTGAAGTGAAGTGAAGTCTAGGCAAAGAAGCATATATGTACATGTTAGCACAAAGTGCAAAAGTGATCACACGTGGACAAACTTTCTGGAGTGAACCAGACTAAAGTGAGGACCGAATGCAACAACAACTCCAGATCAATGCAAATAAAACTGGGTTACAACATAACACAGCAGCAACTAAAAATAGTGCAACAGGTCAGGAGCAAATATGTGTACCTAAGGTACAACATGTATGCAACTGTGAGACTGAAAAATGCAAGCACCAGACTCGAATACAAAAACTACAAACTCAATTGCAGTGAACTCAATTATAAACTCAAGCATGAATGAAACTACAATGCAGCTTCAATTGAAAACAATATCACCATTGAAACTAAACTCATATACACATTATACTCAAGGCAACCAGCATATATAAGTGTAGTGAAGGCTAGTGATCAAGCAACATTGCAACTTCATTCATGTATATATGACTAAAATCACAAAGCCACTGTTAAAACTAAATTCCTAGTCATGACCAAAGAGGAGCAAGACCAGTGAAGAAAATGAAGTGACACCAGTGATACAAGAAAAAGTGCAGACAATCAATACTCTGCATGTACAACATGTAGATGAAGGTGCAGTGAAGCATGTACATGGGTAAACAGCAAATACAAACTGCATAACAGTTCATATATATACAACATATACAATGCAGAAGAGCCATGGACTCAACAAGATATATAAAATCAAGTCCAAACTAAGCTCGAGTTATACTAGCAAAACTCAAATTAGTGAGTGCACCAAAGATATGACAACACAGCAGTAAAGCCTTAGCCGGCAACTACAACATGCTCAATACTAACAACAAATGACTCAGGCACTAAATCAGGTGAAGCAACCCGAACACATATCCATTGTGTTATGCTTATAGACCAAATGCAACAATCACAAAAGATGTCAAGCTGATACCAAACAGAGAAAGTAGCATGGTCACGAAATCAACATCAAACTAAGTCAGACACTCTCATAAGCAACTTAATGTCGGAGCATCAAAGTCAGGTAATAAATCAAAGTCTGGTAAAAATCAAGTTGAAGTCGTGAGCCACTAAAAAAAATCATGTAACCACATACTCTAAATCAATACTAAAGTCAGATGCAATTCAGTCGTAATGGCCTGGGGGTCGAATTAGTTCAAAAATTCACCAAAACCATATAGTTGAAATGGTACATATCAATGTAGGCAAATTTATTTAAATCACAAAAATATCAACATCGAAACAAAAATCGAATGCCGAGATAAATTAAACCAATTACTCAAGCAACAAAATCCCAAATTGGAACAAGCTAGGACATTAGAGGCTCGAATTAGATGTGAGTAGATAGTGCTACTCACCTTAGAACGAAGAGGCAGCCGCGATCGAAGAACGGAAGTCGAAGCCTCGATTTCCAAAACGCCACGAAAGTCGACGAAGCCAAAGCTCAGATTTTCCAGAGAGAAGTCGAAGCCGAAGCCCTAACTATTTGGAGACGAGCGAAAATAGACGAGCCGCCATTACTCTCGTTTGTTTGATTTTATTTTAGGGTTACGAAAATGAGAATAAAATTAAGAGGGATGGTTTACATGGTTATCACGGCAATTCAAAAGAACAAAGGGCTAACTTCTCTTTAAAGCCCAACAACATTTAACTCAACATTTTAAAGAATTTTACAGCCAAAAATATTTCAATACGATTAAAACTGCAATTAACAACGATTCAATCGTTATTTTGTCGATAAATAAAATTTACAAAATCCCGGGTTGTTACAGACTCCCCTCCTTAAAGAAATTGCGTCCACGCAATCATAGGGAATAAATGGATAAAAGGTAACAACCAAAAGAGCATGGCAATGTCGAAGGTAAAAGCAAAGCAAGTGTCAGCGGGGAAGTATTAGATAAGAAATCGAAAGGTTCGACTGCTTCAAATCAAAAGAATCAACCTCGTGGGAATCAGGGATCAAAATCAGACGACTAACAAAAGCAAGAACAATCGAGTTCCAGCAACTAAAAGAGAAGGAAAACAGAGCAGAAATCTCATACAGAGCACGAATTGAATGTGAGTAAATCAAATTACTCACCTGAATCGCCAGAGAAAAAGACGAAGCTCAAATCTCAACCGATAATCAGAAGACAAATCAAATATCTGATTATCTCATACGATAGTCAGAAAACAAATATTCAATTATCAAAAACGATAATTAAATCTCAAACCAGCAAATATTTAATTATCAAAAGCGATAATTAAATCTCAAATCAACAAATATTTAATTATCTCAAGCGATAATTAAATCTCAAATCAGCAAATATTTAATTATCAAAAGCGATAATTAAATCTCAAATCAACAAATATTTAATTATCAAAAGCGATAATTAAATCTCATATCAACAATTATTTAATTATCTAAAGCGATAATTAAATCTCAAATCAGCAAATATTTAATTATCTAACAGCGATAATTAAATCTAAAATCAACAATTATTTAATTATCAAAGACGATAATTAAATCTCAAATCAACAAATATTTAATTATCTCAAGCGATAATTAAATCTCAAATCAGCAAATATTTAATTATCTAACAGCGATAATTAAATCTAAAATCAACAATTATTTAATTATCAAAGACGATAATTAAATCTCAAATCAACAAATATTTAATTATCTCAAGCGATAATTAAATCTCAAATCAGCAAATATTTAATTATCAAAAGCGATAATTAAATCTCAAATCAACAAATATTTAATTATCTCAAGCGATAATTAAATCTCAAATCAGCAAATATTTAATTATCAAAAGCGATAATTAAATCTCAAATCAACAAATATTTAATTATCAAAAGCGATAATTAAATCTCAAATCAGAAAATATTTAATTATCTAAAGTGATAATTAAATCTCAAATCAACAAATATTTAATTATCTAAAGCGATAATTAAAACTCAAATCAGCAAATATTTAATTATCAAAAGCGATAATTAAATCTCAAATCAACAAATATTTAATTATCTCAAGCGATAATTAAATCTCAAATCAGCAAATATTTAATTATCAAAAGCGATAATTAAATCTCAAATCAACAAATATTTAATTATCAAAAGCGATAATTAAATCTCAAATCAGAAAATATTTAATTATCTAAAGTGATAATTAAATCTCAAATCAACAAATATTTAATTATCTAAAGCGATAATTAAAACAACAAATATCCGATTATCAAAAACGATAATCAGAACTCATATCAACAAATATCTAATTATCACAAGCGATAATTAGAAACAACAAATATCCGATTACCAAAAACGATAATCAGAACTCATATCAACAAATATCTAATTATCACAAGCGATAATTAGAAACAACAAATATCCGATTATCAAAAACGATAATCAGAACTCATATCAACAAATATCTAATTATCACAGGCGATAATTAGAAACAACAAATATCCGATTATCAAAAACGATAATCAGAACTCATATCAACAAATATCTAATTATCACAGGCGATAATTAGAAACAACAAATATCCGATTATCAAAAACGATAATCAGAACTCATATCAACAAATATCTAATTATCACAGGCGATAATTAGAAACAACAAATATCCGATTATCAAAAACGATAATCAGAACTCATATCAACAAATATCCAATTACCTGCAGATAATTGGAAACAACAAATATCTAGAAATCAATTAAGAAGACTAAAAAATCAACATAAAAGTTTGGATCGATCCCATCAGATGGCGAGTTTTTAATTCGCCGCACGTGCATCTCATATGGCCGAAGCCTACCAAGTACTCAACATAATTTTGGTGCCCATCAGATTGACCCGAAGGTCCGCAGAGTGACCCGAAGGTCTAGTACTGGTATTTGACCCGAAGGTCCATCATATGACCCGAAGGTCCATCATATGACCCGAAGGTCCATCATAGTGGCTCGAAAGCACACGAAAGCATCAAATATTTCAATTAACGAGTCCGGAATTAACCGAAATAGCAAACGCACATGTCTCATACCACGTGTTTTACTAAATCGTTTGATTCTCTTCATCGTTTCCTTGAAAGTGTAAAATTCATCAAAATCATCAAAACAACAGATATTCAATTAACGAGTCCGGAATTAACCGAAATAGTAAAAGTGTGGTTCCATACTCCGCACTTTTGCTAAATCGTTTAAATCTCTTCATCGTTTCCTTGAAAGTGCAAAATTGTGTATTTTGTAAAAATACCCTTTACATTCTCAAACGGACAAGTCCGGAATTAAGCGAATCAGTAAAAGAAAGGGGTCATAGTCCTCGATTTTGCTGAAACGTTTAAATTGCTTCCTCATTCTTTTGAAAGCGTAAACTGTTAAATTTCTGAAAACAATTTTATTTATTTTGTAAAAATAACAATTCACCTTCTCAACTGGACAAGTCCGGAGTTAAGCGAAACAGTAAAAGAAAGGGGTCATAATCCTCGATTTTGCTGAATCGTTTAAGTCGCTTTCTCATTCTTTTGAAAAGGCAAACTGTTACAATTTTATAAAACAATTTTCATTTTAAAACAATTTTCCAATCACGTGATTAAGACAGCAAATCAGTAACAATTTCGATAAGGAAATTGTACTTCTCAAAATACCATAAATACGGTCACAAATTAGCATTGCGGTATAACCGCTTGAAAATCCACTTTTTTTTTTTAAATTTGACTATTACTGAAGTCAAAGCGACAGTAATTTTAAAATATCAAAAAAAAAAACCTCATCAAAATAATTCACATCAAAATGTGACATCAGTGAATTTTCATTCATTTAAAATTGTCAACAAAACATCGTGCTTCAAAATATAGCATTGGTGTAAAATCCCGTTATAAAATAACGGCAACAAAATACGTATCATAACCAAGCATCGGTTCAACGTAAAATAATTGCAATAACGTGCAATTCAAATTTTTGCACGTATTATAAAATGAGCAAAGAAATCATTCGAATGTATCTTCAATGAAGATAATTCAAAACAGCAAAAATCTAATCAATATATGATTAGTACAAGAGAAGCCAGCGGAAATTTCAACAAAAATCACATAACTGTAATTTCTCCAAATCCTTAATTCGGATTCGAAATTCTCAAAGAAACAAAATAATTACAGCTATGTAAACAACAAATGAAATTCATATCAATTTCGTATTTTGATTCTTAAATCAAAAAGATTATCAGTTGTACTCAGCGAAGACAGTTTCACTGTTTCCGCTGCGCACTCTGATAAATAGAACACAAATCAATCGAATCATCAGAACACAAATTCACTTTTATTTTTAAATAAAGATATTTAAAAATTTCATCAAAATTTCAAAACTTTAGTTTTGACTCAAATCACAGATAAAACATCGACCAATAGTTGTAACATATGTTCCATCCAAGTTATGTTTTATATTATGTCCATAAACCCCAAGCTCTGATACCAACTGTGACGCCCCACCTCTATGCTCATAATAACAAAGAGTATTAAAAGAAATACTGTCTATTATTATGAAGAATAAGGCTGGATAGGAGCGACCATCCGTAATTGGCCTTACACTAGTATTGGTTATCTCGGTAGGAGTGGTATATACTTTTTATTTTTCATCTATTATTTATTTACTCCCATCGACATATCCAATTATCAGTATAAAACAAACTACGATAGTTCATAATAGTTTAGGACATTAGATATAACAATAACACAGATAATATAAATGCGGAACACAGATAAAAACAAAAGTCTCATATATATATAGCCGATGTCAGTTAATACATAGTTGACTCAATACATATGATACAACTACAACTGTCGACTCTAGAAGTTATATATACAAGTACATTATCAACTAATATACATGAATACATATCGTTCTATATAATGACACGACTACTACAAAATGACACGGGCAACTTCAGAAGATGTGAAAGGTCTTCATATCCTGAACAGCAACTCAAAGAAGAAAATCTACAACCTGAAATAACTCGGGTCTGACCCGAGTATTACATTCAAAAGAAAATAATACACGGGTCAGTCTAATTCAAACTCAGTTATTAGTGCATAGAAGCAATAATAATCAACATCAAATAGACGACAGTCACATAAATCTCGTATACCCGACTCCTTGATAAAAGAATCGGATAACGGCAGATATAACACTAATCAGTGTTAAACAACAAATCAGCAATCCAAATCAATTTAAAACGACAAATACTGAATTGTCTGCAGTACACGCACGCGTGCACTGCCTCGCCAATACAGTGATGAAATACACAAAAGCTCAATGAAAGTTCACAAACGAGCACAGGGTCAAACCCAAGAAAAAGTCAGGTTCAACTAAATTGCCATTCAAATAAAATCACAACACGAGCACAAGGTCAAACCCGAGCGTTTCAGTTGGATTCAACTCAAGTGTAATTAGAAAAACAAATCCAATGTATATCAGATCAGTGATGCTCAAACCCAAACCAAACTATAATGAACCAATGGGTAGGACAAGTGCAGCCCCTACATGAATAATGGAAAGCAGAAGTGATACAACAGTTCAGTGAACTGCAAGTATCGACCAGGTAGCCACAAGTGTATGAAATGCCCAACACAAATGAATGCAGTGAAGTGTTCATGGATGTAACATGCACCAGATCAGGTCAGAGTGAACCAGATTCAAGTGAAGACTGAATGCAACAAACAACTCTAGATTAATGCGAATGAAACTGAATACAAATCAAAATACTCAGCTCAAACCAACAGATAAGTCCAAGGCATAGCAAAGGCAATAGTATGGCCGAGAACTGATACATGAGACTACATGAAATACATGTAGGCAATGCTCAAACAACTGTAATAATGCACAGTGAAGTGAAGTGAAGTCTAGGCAAAGAAGCATATATGTACATGTTAGCACAAAGTGCAAAAGTGATCACACGTGGACAAACTTTCTGGAGTGAACCAGAATAAAGTGAGGACCGAATGCAACAACAACTCCAGATCAATGCAAATAAAACTGGGTTACAACATAACACAGCAGCAACTAAAAATAGTGCAACAGGTCAGGAGCAAATATGTGTACCTAAGGTACAACATGTATGCAACTGTGAGACTGAAAAATGCAAGCACCAGACTCGAATACAAAAACTACAAACTCAATTGCAGTGAACTCAATTATAAACTCAAGCATGAATGAAACTACAATGCAGCTTCAATTGAAAACAATATCACCATTGAAACTAAACTCATATACACATTATACTCAAGGCAACCAGCATATATAAGTGTAGTGAAGGCTAGTGATCAAGCAACATTGCAACTTCATTCATGTATATATGACTAAAATCACAAAGCCACTGTTCAAACTAAATTCCTAGTCATGACCAAAGAGGAGCAAGACCAGTGAAGAAAATGAAGTGACACCAGTGATACAAGAAAAAGTGCAGACAATCAATACTCTGCATGTACAACATGTAGATGAAGGTGTAGTAAAGCATGTACATGGGTAAACAGCAAATACAAACTGCATAACAGTTCATATATATACAACATATACAATGCAGAAGAGCCATGGACTCAACAAGATATATAAAATCAAGTCCAAACTAAGCTCGAGTTATACTAGCAAAACTCAAATTAGTGAGTGCACCAAAGATATGACAACACAGCAGTAAAGCCTTAGCCGGCAACTACAACATGCTCAATACTAACAACAAATGACTCAGGCACTAAATCAGGTGAAGCAACCCGAACACATATCCATTGTGTTATGCTTATAGACCAAATGCAACAATCACAAAAGATGTCAAGCTGATACCAAACAGAGAAAGTAGCATGGTCACGAAATCAACATCAAACTAAGTCAGACACTCTCATAAGCAACTTAATGTCGGAGCATCAAAGTCAGGTAATAAATCAAAGTCTGGTAAAAATCAAGTTGAAGTCGTGAGCCACTAAAAAAAATCATGTAACCACATACTCTAAATCAATACTAAAGTCAGATGCAATTCAGTCGTAATGGCCTGGGGGTCGAATTAGTTCAAAAATTCACCAAAACCATATAGTTGAAATGGTACATATCAATGTAGGCAAATTTATTTAAATCACAAAAATATCAACATCGAAACAAAAATCGAATGCCGAGATAAATTAAACCAATTACTCAAGCAACAAAATCCCAAATTGGAACAAGCTAGGACATTAGAGGCTCGAATTAGATGTGAGTAGATAGTGCTACTCACCTTAGAACGAAGAGGCAGCCGCGATCGAAGAACGGAAGTCGAAGCCTCGATTTCCAAAACGCCACGAAAGTCGACGAAGCCAAAGCTCAGATTTGCCAGAGAGAAGTCGAAGCCGAAGCCCTAACTATTTGGAGACGAGCGAAAATAGACGAGCCGCCATTACTCTCGTTTGTTTGATTTTATTTTAGGGTTACGAAAATGAGAATAAAATTTAGAGGGATGGTTTACATGGTTATCACGGCAATTCAAAAGAACAAAGGGCTAACTTCTCTTTAAAGCCCAACAACATTTAACTCAACATTTTAAAGAATTTTACAGCCAAAAATATTTCAATACGATTAAAACTGCAATTAAAAACGATTCAATCGTTATTTTGTTGATAAATAAAATTTACAAAATCCCGGGTTGTTACACTCAATATCCGCAAACTTACGCATTATATCGATCTTCTCCTGTGCTTGCATGCTTCTATCTTGATGTCTTCTTTTGTAGATTTCATGAGCGGTGTTCACTTTAGCATTCAAAGCGACTTCAACTTTATTCTTTCTCTTTGCTTCTTTGACGTCCATTGGTCTATAACCTTCATCGGGTCTTTGGATCAGCACATTCACCTCATTTTATCCCTCGAATGGGGTTTCTCTACTAGATGAATTTCCCAGACTGGACGAGTATGTTGATTTTGATGCTTTGTTCTTTCCCTTCCCCATTGTTTGGACGTCTCGGAGGCTCTTCGAATTATCAGAGTTTCATTTCAGTGTACTAGTTAGCAACTCATAACAATTGGAGAATTGATAATAGTGTGGTTTTTTAGCACCGTTTTCCCTTGCAAATAGCATTATGAATTCCTCATTTGCCATTCTTTTCTAATAATCAAAAAAGACATAAATCAGTAATTAGATAATGTACTAATAAACTAATAAAATCAACAAACATACCAAATGCTTTTCACCTCCCTTTCCGCTAGGGTCCGCTTTCTTTATTTTATAAATCTACGATTCATAAAATTGAGTTTGACGATTAATTTTCTCGAATCTATCTTGAACCTCGACAAAGAATATGTGTTTCAGGATGCTTAATGTTGAAGATATTCATTATTTTCTTCCAAAAATTATCGCCGCTTCGGTCATTACCCCTCATCGAGTCTTTGGTATAATGACAAAAAAGTTACACAGGTCAAAATCCTTGTCTCTTAGTCATGGGTTGGATGAATGCTGGGTCATAGGAGTGCTGTATTGCTGCTCGTTGTCATCTTCGAAAACATAGCTTTAAGAGTGCGAAGAATGCTTAACCTCTCTGAATGGTGAAGACATCGTTGTAGATCGGTTTTGATTAGGTAATAATGTGGTTGGAAGATGAAGTACTGAAGAGTTTGGTGTGAATATTAAGATTGAAAGTGGTGTTTTTGTGGAGTTTGGTGGGGAGAATGGAGCCGTTGGTGTTCTAGCCGTTGGCCTAATAGCCATTAGGTATAGGGAACCTATTTAATAAGCGCCCACTGACTAAACACTTATTAAATAGGCGCCTATTTAATAGGCTCCCATGGCCAATTCAGCATTCTAAATTGACCACTGAATATTACCCGTCATGTTATGTTGAATCTTCACCATTGGAGTGAGATTTTCCGCCTTCACTGAATATTAACCCTTAATAAAGTGATGTTGGAGATGCTCTAATTAAGTGCTTTCCAAGAAGTACAAAATGGAACTCAAGCAACGGGAAGATTGCAGTACCAAAAGTAACACGAACAAAAAATAATATAGGTTACTAAAAGCAATTAATAGCAATCAACTTAAATAAACAATGAAAGAATAATAATCGTGGAAAATGTAATTAATAAACAATTTAAAAAAAGAGCAAAGAAGAGATAAGAGTGCAAATAACAGTGAAAGTAGTATTGGAAAAAGTAAAAGATGATTGTTATTTGAATTTCTACGATAAGGCTTAGCCAAGAATCTGGCAGTAAAAAAATTATAACACGAATCCTCTTGATTCTATATGCATATGATTTATGGAGGACTAAACGCAATTGTTTTTGAAGTAGCAAGGCACAAGAAAGAAAGCAATGAATGGAGGCACCACTATTTTGATAATCCAACTAGAGTTGGAGCAAAACCAAGTTGTATTGTTATAGGACAAGATAATGGGAAAATTAGTCGAGCATTTGACAGCCAAGTATCCAATTTTGTTCAAATGAAATCCATTTTTAGAGGAGGAAAATGTAATGAAACCATTTCAGCTATAGTTGCGAGAACCTTAATAAAAGAGAATATAACATTTTTGGCTACTGCTTTTGCAGGCACTAGAGTCTTTTTGCATATAGTTGGATATACGATGATTAGGCCTTAAAGGATAATTGATTATATTAATGTTTGTTATGTTGTTTTGGAGAACACTACTTATTTGAAGAAGTTTATACTCATCCTCATGTTGTTTTTGAGAACACTGCTTATTTGAAGAAGTTTATACTCATCGTATATTAATGAATTTAATGAAAACTAGAGCACAAACAACAATGTAATGACTTGGTGGTATAAACAGCCCATGTAACCTAGAGATGATCCTTTCATGACGTAATACCTACTCATGATTTTGTCTAGTAGAAAGTGTGAAATGGAGAAGCATATAATAACAAGATAAACAAGCAAACATATAATAGAGCATCAAGTGAATGAGATCATTGAATAAGCAATAGTATAAAGCTATGTGAAGTGAGCTAAAGGCTACATGTTTAGGCAGAAAACAAGAAAACTGGTGTTAGCATTCCTAAGTTAAAATGAGTAGCGAGCAGGCAAATGGCTGGAGATGGACCCAACCAGTTGAAAACGTCATTACAAAGATATAAAAACATGAAACGCCAAACTCCACTTACATAATATTACCTAGAGTAGTTTTCAATATTTCAGACCCCACTCACATGAAATTCGAACGTATATGACTTCCATATACAAATGTCCTTAGTAATTCCTAGAATGGTGGTTGTAAGGAACAAATAAAGGTGCAACTAATCCAAAAGAAATAATATATAAGGAGCAAATGTATCATGCAATGTTATAAACATAGAGGGGTAATTTAATAATATTTGAAACACTTATGCCATATTCATCCATAGGCCAAGATCATGGTAATTTATAAGCATAAAACACTTATAGTCATGGTGGGGTAATTTAATAATATATGAAACACTTATACCATATTAATCCATAGGCCATGATGATGGTAATTTATAAACATAAAACACTTATAACACTAACTGATGTGAACCAAGAGCTAAAATGACCAACAACTTTGGGGATAAATGTATTAAGAAAATTATTACCCTGTAGAAGATCCTCAACCATTAAACTACCTTATGAAGGTTTCCAGTGAGTTATTGGTGTATAAATAGAGCGCCAAGATTATTTTATGTACAACGTGTATATGCCCTAAAAATATGGTGAGTATATTAAAATGAAGCGTGGATATAATAAATACCAAGTTTGTATAATACATCCAATTCAAATAAATGAGTTTTTAATTTTATTTGCCATGTGTATTATGTTTCTATATTTATATTGTTAATGTTGCACTACACCAACAATTTATCTATGATTGGATGTAGAACTGAAACAATCTCAAATTCTTTGTTACTTATCATAGAGCATTAATGTATCCCTAAATCCAATCATGCAACTAACAAAAAAACAGAGATCTGGTTAATCTAATACAAATAATCTCAATATTGATTATCAATCAAGCAAAGTAAATATATATTCATTTAGTGTTAGTGCTCGTTTGTTTTAACATACGGTAATAACAGAAAGAAGAAACTAGATCAATAGAAAAAATTCAATACCTTAAACTTTCAATCCCTAATTCTCTAGAGAAACTTACAAACATAAAACGATGAAAATGAAATCTTGCTATTCAAAAATTACCTGAATATATACAGAAACGAATATGAAACCAATCAAGAGAAATCACTAAATCAATTGCCACTAAAAGAGATCGAATCCCTAATAGAGTTGAAAATCGACTGGTATTGAAAGAGGAAAGAGATCATAAGAAATGATGAAGCGCGCGGGTGAAAACAAGAAGATAAACAAGTCAATGAAGGAGGGTTTTGGTTTGTTGGATTCTTCAAGTTTCGTTGATCTGTAAATTAAAATGAAAGATAGTGAAGAAAAATTACAAACCAGCCCTCCTAAATGTTTAATTGTCTAATAGTTTTGTTATCTATTAAATAATAGTAAAGCAGAAGAATTTGAAGCTCTCTCATTAATTCTAGGAGTTATCTGTGTTCTCCTTAATTCTCTCTAAGTGGATATTTTATTTTGAAAATCCTATGATTTACAACTACAATTATTCTACTAAACTTTTCACACTGTTTACATTTGAATATCTATTATTAAAAGAATCTACAGTTATTTACAAATATTTCACGGTTCTTTCTCAAAATTTTACATTATAGTTCGCACATTTAAATTAATTACATAATCTAAAATTTAAACTAATTGATAAACTTAACCAACTAATATTTATTAATAAATCCTAAAAGATGAAATTTTCAATATGTATATTATAGGCACATAACAAATTGGTAAAAAAATCATTTAGATGCAAATATATATAACTTACATAATAAAAATCACACACTTTAATAACAATAGCAAATTTACTCTATAATTTATTTACTAAATGAATTTATTATACATTGCACTGTAAAATTCTATTAACTTCAAATACCTAAAAATTTAATTGTTTTTACAATTACTTAGAAACCTTTCTCAATTATCTTTTAATATTTTACATTTAAGTCTATATATTTAACTAATTGTGTAATTTAAAATTTAAACTATTGAAATAAACACGATTAACTAATATTTATTAATCCATCTAACAAATCCTAAAAATAAGAGGATTTCAATATATACAATATTCATGTATATGAGAAAAATAATAAAATTATTTCTTCTTTATTGGGATATATGAAGATATATAAATCACATACCATAAATATATACATAATTAATAATAACTCTTTTATTCTAATTCATTTATCTCAAAAAAAATCATACATTACATAACATAATTTTATTTTTAACAACCTTTAAAAGATAATTTATGTTTTACAACATTATGATGTGAACGCACGGTAAACCGATAAAAATTAGATTATACAAACATTCTCACCTTCAACATGTTACCAAACCATACCCAACTCGTAACTCAACTAAATGCTACATAACATTATTTTGCAATTATCAAAGTTGTGAGCATGACCTCTCTACAAGAAAATGAAATTTATGGTTAACTATAAGGATAAAATTGTAAAAATGAAAACTTAAAAATGAATAAAAGTTCACGTCTGATTCAAAAAAAAGTTCAGATGCAGATAACCTAACCATAAGGTCTATGCTTTTTTCAATTACAAATTTGTAAAAAGCTTTTCCCAATTTTAACTTTTTTTACATTTAACTCCTTATATTTAATTAGTTATGTCGATCATTAATTCAAATAAATTCAATTTGTTTAATTTTCATTATCCATTTATAAATCCCTCAAGAGAGATGATAATTCAATATATATACAATAATCATATTAACAAAATAGTGAAGTTACATATTCGCTTATATATATATATTATTTAGTATATAACATAACATAAATTATTTATATATATACAGTATTAACAATTTTAATTATAATTTTTTTAAGTTAGGACATTAATTTTTACAAAGATATGTAGTCAGCGAGTATTGAACCATCAACCTTATATCTGAATGTCACAAATCACTTTAGTTTATGATTAATATATCACAATAAATTTATCATATATATTGCATAATAAAAATATATTTTAGCAATAACTAAAATATAAATAATATTTTTTAACAACGCTATCGTTGCAACACACGGGTTATACACTAGTTAAATTAATGGTAAAAGATATGTAGTGCTAATATATGTCCTAAAGTGGTTGACGATGGTTAGCATATGTTGCAAAAGGGAAACAATAAAAGCAAATATTTCCACTGTTTAAATGAAGATAACATTTGCGATAGCTAGCAAAAAGTAGCTACTATGAAAGTAGTAATGTGCCATCGTATATTGCATTTTAGCGGTTGTAAAAATATGTCGTAAGTGACAATTTTTTGTAACATGAAATTTTATGTCACAAATAATTATGTTATAGTGGTCCAGGCAAGTCCATATGTTCACTTTGTGGTAAAGGGACTTACTTCTCTATACAAGTTTGTCATCTCACTCCCTGAAAAGGGGGCTTGGACCTTGTGGTTAATCATCCCATCTATTCGGTAGGGAAAACCATGTGCAATCATTTATATATCAGTTATCATGTTCAAATGATTTTCAAAACCAAATATTCATTTATGAAATCCAAATCAAAGCAATAAGAAATAACCTAAGCATTCCTACTATCAATGGTTTCTACCTGACATCCAACTCAGAGCGTGGCTTGAGACTAATCGAGGTCTCGTACACATGTAAGTGGTCTGATAACAATTCTCTCTTATTTAATTTTAAAAAAAAAGTAAAACAACACTATGAGAAAATAGCATCAGACGACGGATATGCTCCGTTGTTTGATTGCAGATCTATCTGTCATTAAATCTCGTGCAATCTCATTGCATATCAGACCAAAGAGATGCCTCATCGTCTTATATACACTAGCACGACAAAAAAACCATATGTTGTTTGATGTTATAGTATCATTTTTAGAAATTCTTATTAGACAACATATAAATATTGACTGATATGAAATACGAATTGTTCACAAAATGAAATTAAAATATTTTATTTAAAGAAATATTTTATTTCAAATCAAATTCAAATACAATACAACTTTCACTATCACTCTACTTACATTTTCAAATACAACTTTCACTATCACTCTCATATATACAACAATTATATACACTCTCATATACAACATCTCTTTTACTCACACTCACACAAGTGAAGACCGGAATATGGTGCAACGAACACAAGTTCAACGAACATAACCAAAGGGATAGTTCAACAGAAGTGAAGACCAAAATATGGTGTAGGAAACACAAGTGAATAAGCTCAGATTATTAAAACAAAATGAAACAAAATGGAAATCAGATTCAGGCCAGAATATGAATTCAGACATGAACAAAAATGCATGTACATGTGTATCAGGTCAATACTAACGCAACAACAAGCATGAATTGTGATTCAAATTGAATAAGGAAACAAGATAGAAATCAAATTCAGGTAAACATGCAGTGTATCAAGAGGAAATACACACAACTGCAACTCGATAGCATATACATCGAGAAATTAACTCAGTGCACACATCATTTATTTACTGAAAACAAGTTCAAATTAAAATGATTCAGAAACATAAAATGGTTCAGAACTGAAAACAAGTTCAACTAAACATCAAAATGGGTCAATCCCAAGGCAACTCGAGTGTACATATGAACATACAAGTGTGTACAAGTGTATACAAGCACATACAAGTATATACAAGCACATACAAGTACATAAAAGTATATACAAGAACTGAATTGGAACAAGATTTGCAATTGAACGTGTAACAAGAAATCACAGTGCACATAAACAAGCTCAGGCAAAAGAAGTGCCGAAGCAAGTATCAAAGTGCACAAACAAGCAAGCATTAACTAGTTCAACAACAACAAGTACTAATGCAATAGGCTAGCATCAACTAGTTCAACAGTGATGCATATGTATATACGTGGAAGTTCAAAACAAGAAATTCAAGAATCTGAAAGGTAATCAAGCTATGGACAAGAACCAAAGCACATGAAAGGGATTCAACCAATGTTAAGGTAGTGCACTGCCTTGTTTGAGGCAGTACATTGGCACTACCTTAAACAAGGTCATGTGCACTGCCTTGAACAAGATAGTGTAAAAGTACATGGACAAGACCATAATGCAACAATGCAATATGTGAACAAGGCCAACAACATGGACCAAGGCAAAGCAAAAAAAAAGATTGCAACACACAGGAGACTTACATATGGAAGTTCAAAGCAAATAGATGGTAATATTTCACACATATATACATACATATGTACGTACGTATGTATATACATGGAAGATATTTCACAAACTAGACTCAAAGGCTAACAACGTGTTAGTAATGGTACACATGCATGATACAAGTGAAACTAGTAAAGGGATTTCACAAACGAGGTCATGAAATGGTATAACATGTGCACATAATAAATGAAGACAATCACATTCAAAAGGCAGTTGAACAGAACAAGGCAGAGTTCAAGCCATTCAAGGTTCAGGAAAGGCAAGGCACACTCATAAGTCCATCAAAAAATTAAAACCATTCAGAACAAGTGCAAGGGGCAACAAGGTTAACAATGAACATAACAAAGTCGAACAATGAAGTAAACATGGAAAGCAACTCAAAATCGAACAATGAAGTGAATAATGGTTCAAGTTCAACTTCATAGGCCACAATAAGTCTAGTGTGCACTGCCTTGAACAACCAATTCAACAACCAAATAAGTGTTAGTGCCTTGCACAACTCTCATATCACCAGCTAATTAACCAAATTCAAGTCAAATATACAAATTCAGGTGAACAAGGTAGAAAGCTCGAAATCGATATATTCAACCAAGTAAAAATATATTCGAGTATATTAGAGAACTTAACAATTGAACGAGTCAAGACCATAAAGCAAAAAATCAAAAAACAAAGTGGTCAAAAATATATGCAACAATACAAAATCAACATCAAATGTTTAAAATCCAAAGTTAAGTCTAAATCGAAAATACAGGAAATAAATTCCTATATAAACCCATCTCATCATTGGCTCTTAAAATCGAAGTCGAGATCAATACAAAACTAAAAGGGGCAGAAATCATACCATATATCAATCAAAGAATACTCGACAAAATTGAAGCAAGCTTGAACGAACGCGGCCATAAAATGGAAACCAATTTCTTTATCAATCGGTGTTTGAGAATGAGAGAGTATCGGCGAAGTGATTTCATTATCAAGCTAATTTGAAACCCTAATTCCAGAAGATGGGTCGAAGATGGTTCGAAGACGAGTTTAAGTTTATGTTTCTACCGATTTGATTTTGAAAAGAGAGAAATAAATTTTGAGAAGGGGTAAATTTTGAGAAGAGGGAAATATATTTTGAGAAGAAGGAATGGAAAGAAAGTGAAGAGGGAATAATTAAGGAATGCAGCCTCGAAAATAATGAGGGGAAAATATGAAGCCAAAACTAAATTTTTTGATAACTTCAATCAGACAATAGATAAAATGTTGTCTATAGGACAAGCATGAACATAGAGATTTCAAGGGCTATTCAAACAATAGATTATTTTATCCATATGTTGTGTGAAACAATGGTAAATAGCAGGATAATAGAAAATCTACCTTATGTTGTATGATCACTGTTGTCTGATTCACTTTGTGGCATAGTGCAAGGAGTCGAACCTGGCCCCTATCCATCCCAATCATGGGATAATCATTTTTGACCTAGATTTAAGGTCATATCGTGATGCGTTCACCGTAGATGGTAGATGCTTCTATTGCATCATTGCAGTTTGGTTCCTTACGATTGTTGTAGTTGGTTGTTCCAAACCTGCTCTTCAATTAAACCATGAAGGTGTATGCACTTGTTCGTTTCATGCCCGTCCATCTCATGAAAAAGGAAAAACCTTTCGGATCTTTTCTCCTGATCCATTAGTTTTCTCTTAGTTGTCCTCCGATAGAAGATTTGCCCTCTAGTATCTAAGTAAATCCTCTTTGGGGTTTCGGTTAGATCAGTGTATGAAGAGAATTTCGGTTCCCATCTCCGCCCTTCTATCCTCTGAAGCCATCGTCGGCCTTTCGCTTCCCTTTTTCTCCATATCTTACTCCGGATGATCCCCCATCATCCACAACATTAACCTCAGCCTTTTAGTTTCATCGCCCTTCTGACAGAAGTATCTCTTAGCTTTATGGTAGAACTCCATATGACCCATCGGTGGATCAGTTTCCATAGCAACTTTGAAATCGGTTTTAATTGCAACTCAAGACACTACCGCTATTATAACTATTGATGGATCCAACTTATGTACTACAGCCACTATTGCATTAAATCTAGTTAGATAACTTCTTAGGGTTTCTTCGGTCTTCTGCTTCATGCTTGAAAGCATCATCACATTCTTTGATCAAGAAATGTGAATACTAAACTATCTCAAGAATCATTCTACCAATCCGACCTATGTGATTGACCCGTTCTTTAACTTTCTGAACCACATTGCAAACAAATCTATTAAGTATAATGGGAAGCATCACCTCATTACCTCTTCAGAAGCACCCAACACCTCCATATGTTGGATGTATCTCATCAGATGAACGGTCAGATCTGTCCTTTTGTTATACACTTCCAACGTCGGTAGCTTGAAATCGGGTGGATTCCTTGCGTACTGAATGTTAGGAGTAACGGATTCCTGCTCATGTCCTCCAAACTTTGGTCTGAAGCTCCACCTCTCACTAGTCTTCTAATTATCTCAAATATTCAGTCGTTGTTGTCGATTAGATTTCTTCGATCCATATCTTCATTCTGCCTCCCTGTTCCTATGGTGAACTTCTGGTTCGACTCCGGTTGTCATGCATCTGCATTTCGATCTACATTTCTGGCTCCAGCATCATCCACTCTCAGCATCCCAGCTCCTCTAAGTTTAAATCTACCATGCCCCCTTTAAATTCATGTCGGTACCGATCTGATTCTGTTCAGAACCGATATGAATCGGTGGTGGGGGCTCAGTTCTGGTATTCTCTTTCCTAACCCTAAATGCTCCTGCATTTGTTTCCGAACTTTGGTTTTGAGTTCCAACTGCTTCGGTTATTCTTTATTGATCCATTCTTTTGAAAAATCTCTTATGCACTTCCTACTGTCAAGCCATTATGCCATTTTGCATCTCTTTCACATTCTTTCCTTCTTCTCTTTGGTCACGTAAACGAATGGGTTTGAACTTGAGGACACCTCCTGGCTGCCCCCATTCTCTGGTTGACTTGCTTATGTGACTTCTCTGGTTGAAGGCCACTTAATCTCTTCCAAACTTTAGATCTAAGCTTTAAGTTATCAAATCCTCATTCTTTTTCAAAGAAAGTACCAAAATTGTTACGCCAGAAAATGGCACAACACTCCAATATTAGATGAAAGCACCAAAACTGTAAATATATCAAAATAAACAAAGACAAGAGCACCATTTTTATAATGGTTTGGAAAATTCTCCAGTCTACGTCCACTTTAATTTTGTTATCTTATGCTTTCTCTTCCGAATATAAAGGTTACCACTCAAATCTGACCACAGTCAAGTAGATCTCAGATTTATAAGGGTTTAGGGAAGAAGAAGATAGAAAAAGAAGTCTAAAGGGAAAAGTCCAAAAAGAGTAGTCCTCTCCTAGTTGCTTTAGGTCTTTTATTTATAGGGAAATCGCCCATCGAAGTCATTGGTTCATGAAATACCAGGTCAAAATCCAAATCTGAAAAAGTAAGAGGGGAGACAAGGTCCTCTGTGCCATAAAATCATATCGATATCGACCTGAATCAGGTCGATAGCGATCTGATTGTCTAATTACAATTCCTTCATCTCTCTTATATCTTGCCTTCTAACTTTGATTCATTTGGTTCCAAGAATTTTTGGCTTAAAAATCAGGTTGTTGCCAAGAAGTTCTATCACGTCTCGTACTTGTACTTTTCTACTGAGCTTTTTTGGAGTTTTCAACTATTCCTTGAAAATTGAGCCCTAGGACTTTTAGTGTAGCAATCACTCTTTGACCATCACTCTAGAAGCCAAGAACGTGCACGAAAAGTGATCGGTATTGACCTCTTTTCATATCGCGATCGATCTCTTTTCCTTAGTGCAAACAACTTCAAACTTCCTGAAGTCTTTTCCATTACCATTCCAAGCTTTCCTTTAAGTCTTCAGAGCCATTCCTTCATTATTCTAAGGTCCAATTCATCTATTTGAGTTTATTCTGAGATTATGGAAAATTTGGTTGTGATAGTGACTGTATGCCTTGGAGTTATATTTACTTATTGTTATTCCATATGTATCTTATTGTACTTACTAGTCATACATATACTGCATTTCAATTTGGAGATTTTATTTAAAAATTTCTTGTGTGGACCACTATTGTTATGAGATAGTAATGATTTGTTATTATAGTATTTGTACTCTATTCCTTCCGCTATGAGATCTAAAAATATAGACGTAACCAAAGTTATATTTATCTATGTACCTTATAAATCATCAGAAAACTAATGATCAATATTTCTTGGCATGGTACAAGTTCAAATGTCATTTAATCAGTATGTATGAAGGTGTAGGTTATTACATTTGGTATCAAAGCTTAGGTTCAGGAGTCCTTGGGCTTCAGGGGTCCTTGGGGATTATGCGCATATCGAGAGAGCGTACTTGAATATTTTAAAAGATATTTATGTGTATATATAAGTATAACACAGATACACCTATAAAATTCTTGTAATGTTTAATACTATCTGAGGAAGTTTCTAATAATTTCTATTTACAGATAAGTGAAAATGAGCAATCAAACTGGATATAGTTCTTGTGAGGTAGCCAAGGTTCCAGGTGTGAATGTTCGAGTATGTTTTCATCGGTATCTCTAAGAAAAAGGCTGCTAAAATTAAATCTAAGGGAGGATACATAACACAAGAACATGAGGCAGCTCCCGCTCTCTGCCTGCTTTGTATTTTTCCAAATTGTGTCTGGATTTTCAGAGTTTTGATGGAAAGAATTACTTAGGGACGGAATCATTTGTTGAGACTCGGGCATGGCTGGGGAATTGTGATTACATATTCACTATGATGGGTGTTGAGGATGCAATGAAAAGAAAATTGGCTTCATGACACTTACAAGGAGAGGCCTTGAACTGGTGGGATATTGTCATTACTAAGACAGAAGAGATTGAGATTACTTAGACTGATTTTAATAAGTGCTTTGAAGTTAAGTTTATATTGGAGGCCGAATAGAGAGTGGAGCTAGAGAAGTTCATTCATTTGGAGCAAGAAGATCATAATGTTAAGGAGTATGTTAATGAGTTCAGTCAGCTAGTGATGTATGACATTGACCTCATTAATACACTTGCAAAGAAGGCAAATTTTTTTACTAAGGAGTTGAATCCATCTTTATGGGATATCACTTTGAGCCATGTACCTAATAGATCTATTTTTGAGAGCTTCGTTGAGATGACGTTTTTGAATTCAATTAATAAGGAAGAATTTAAGAAGGTTGAAGGGAAGCCAATTTATTAAAATAAATACAATGGTGAAGTAAAAGATCAAGGCAGAATAAGGAAGTCGAAGTTTAGGTGTAATAAGTGCAATTTGAGTCAGCGTATGGCTAAGGATTTCAAAGTGAGTGTTATAAAGATGAAATGCTATAACTGTAACTAGTTTGGGCATATGAAGAGGGAGTATCCAACCTTGCCTAAGACTTCTACTTAGGTAGTTCAACTTATGTACTTGATGTTATCCCTAGCTCAAGCATAGCCCCAACTATGGATAAAGGGAAGAAAGTTATCATGGAAGGTGTGTTGAATCTTCCTAATTTATCTATTTGTACTTTATTTAGCATTGGAAAAACTCACTCATTTATTTAGAGCAAACTAGTCGATGAATTGCACTTAGAGACTAGTATAGTCACAAACCCTATTATACTCTTGAATATTGTTAAGGGATCGGTCTGTTTGTCTATGATTTGTAAGGGTTCAATGTTACATATTTTCAGTGTTGAATTTGATTGTGATACCTTTATATTGGGATTTTCTAGTTTTGGGTTAATTTTAGGAGTGGAATGGATGTCTATTTATGGAGCATTGTTGGATTGCAATAGGAAATTGGTTCATTTGGGTATTTGTAATTGGAGTAGCCTTGAGGTTTAGCATGATCCCAAAAGTTCTTATGTTGAGTTACCTACATTCCCTAAACCTATCATATGATGAGTTAGCTTCCATTCCTATAGTTTAGGACTTCCCAAATGTCTTTACCGAAGTTTTTCATCTTTCTCCTTATATGGAGATCGAATTTTGAATTTATTTAGAAAAAGATGCCATGCCTATTGCCTTACCTCTTAGGCATATGACTCTTGGAGAAATACACGATCTTAGGAAGCATGTGAATGAATTATTGAAGAAGGGATTTATCTAGAGCAATATTTCAAAATAAGGAGCACCTTTTGTCTTTGCTATCAAAGCAGATGACTCTTTAAGGGATTATCGTGAACCGAACAAGTCGATGAAGAAGAATCGTTATCCATTGCCATGTGTTAATGACTTATTTAATCGTTTATAAAACTAAAACCACTTTTCGTACACCTAATGGACTATGAGTGGTTAGTCATGTTATTTGGACAGACCAACGCACTGGCATATTTCATCAACCTCATGAATCATGTCTTGAGAGGATTTTTGAATAAGTTTATTGTGGTATTTGTTAATGATATACTTATTTATTTGAAAATTAAGGAAGAGCACAAGTTGCATTTGAGAGAAGTGCTCAATACTCTATGTAGGTATAAGCTGAAAGCAAAGTTTTCCAACTATTACTGCTAGCACAAGGAGATTCTCCTTTTTGGTTATGTTGGTTATGAGCAAGAATTTTCGGTGGATCTAAGTAAAGTTGTTGCAGTCCAAGATTGGCATGTACCAAAGAATTCTACGGAGGTAAGAAGTTTAATTGGTTTAGCTAGCCACTATAGAAAGTTCATTAAGGACTTTTCAAATATTTCTAAACCATTGACACACCTTATCAAGAAGAATTTAGTTTTCTCATGGAACTCGGAGTGCGAACATGCTTTTATTAAGCTAAAGGAGTTATTGACTAGTGCACCTGTTTTTGTAATCCCTAATAATTCGTAGTTATTTACTGTGTATAGTGATGCTTGCGGTATGGGACTGAGCGTTATTTTGACGTAGGAGGATAGAGTTGTTTGCTATGATAGTCGATAGTTTAAAGTACACGAGAAAATTTATCCAATCCATTATCCTGAGTTGGCAGCTATTATTTTACTCCCAAATTTTGAAGGTATTATTTTTAGGGGAACGATTTGAGTTGTCTACATAACATAAGTCTCCAAAGTACTTGTTCTCCCCAAAGGAGTTGAATTTGAGGCAATAGAGGCAGATGGAGTTCTTGGCATCGTGTGATTTTATTATCTCATATACTCTAAGGAAAGGCAATATTGTAGCCGATGCCTTGATTATGAGACACGCAGTGTTAGGCTCTATGTTTTTAGAATGGAAGCATTTGGAGTTTTTTTCTTCATTTAATTTTTGACCTTCATTAGACCTTGTACCATGGTTGTTAGTAGCTTTAGATGTTCAGCTTTCACTTATGAATAGTACTGGTTCAAATTAGAAGCAAGATATAGAGTTGGGTATTTTTGAGAGGTTGAATAAGGGTAAGCATTTGACTCAAATGGATTGTTATTCCATTGATCCTAAAGAGTGGCAGCATTGGGATGGTACATAATGTGTTTCTATTATTTTGGAATTGATTGACTTGGTATTAGACGAATTATAGAATTCTGGGATGACCATTCATTAGGTGGTAACAAAATGTATCGAGATATGAAGAAGGCATTCTGATGGCCAATTATGAAGAGACATGTAACGAAGTTTGTTTCGAAGTGTGCAACATTTCAAAGAGTGAAAGTAGAGAAGTAGAAGCCCGATGGATTATTACAGCCTTTGGATATTCTAAAGTGAAAATGGGAAAGCATCTTTATGGATTTTGTTGATGGGTTTCCTAAAGTAGAAGGGAAATGAGATCGTTTGAGTCATTGTCGATCGGCTAACCAAATGCACTCATTTTATTTCGATTGAGAATACTAGGGCAACCGCATCTCTGGGAACGGTGTTTGTGAAGGAGGTAGTTTGATTGCATGGAGTTTCTTCTAGTATTTTCAATGATCAACTTTTCACTAGTGAGTTTTGGAGGAGTCTTCAAAAGGCGTTAGGAACTAAACTAAAATTGAGTACGGCCTATCACCCACAAATGGACGGACCAACCGAATGAGTGAATCGGGTGTTGGAGGATTATCTACGGATGTGTATTTTGGACTTTGGGATTCTTGCGAAGGTCCTTGGCGTTAGTAGAGTTTTCTTATAATAACAACAATCAGGCAAGTATTGGAATGACACCATTCGAGGCATTTATGGGAGGCTTTATAGATCTCCATTTTGTTGGTGGGACACTATAGATAGGATTGTTCTTGGGCCAATCATGATTAAAGAGACTTCAAAGAAAGTAGATTTGATCGGTAGGAGGATGAAGACTGTGCAAGACAAATAGAAATCATATGCTAATAATAGATGCACAGATTTGGAGTTTGCAGTAGGCGACATGGTTTTTCTAAAGGTCTCGCTACTAAGGCATGTTATGAGGTTTGGAAGTTATGGAAAGTTGGCACAGAGGTTTGTAGGATCTTTTCTAATTTCGGGAAGAATAGGAAAGTTGGCTTACAGGGTGGAGCTTCCTGGAAAGTTGATGGGACTTCATAATATTTTTCATGTGTCGCACTTGCAAAAGTGTTCGCACAACTCGGCTACTGTGGTCAAGCCGAGTCAGTTAGAGGAGGTTAATGCGGAGAGAGTTGCTTTTTTGCTATGCACCCACCCGCATTATTGAGCATAGGACAAAGAGACTCCACAATAAGGTAATTAAGCTGTTTAAAGTCCACTGGGGAAATAATCCAATTGAGAGTACTTAGGAGCCAAAATATAAGACTAGAGCTTCCCATCCCCCACTATTTTCTGGTATGTTTTCTTTGTTTTTGTTTGCTTAGTTAAATTAGAAAATTGGATGGTGTGGTACACATTGTTGTGTGACTTGTGTTTTGCTATATGACTTGACTTATTACATACTATGTTGCATATATATACAATTATCAGTATATTTTAGGATAATTTGCATACATGCCTATATGTCATGATCTTTTATTCATATAGGAGTTACATTAGCATTATGCATTTATCATCTACCATATTCATTATACATGTTGATTAATGGATGTGAATTGTTTATTTGCACTTATTTTACTGTATGGCGATGTTTATACCCAAATTTTAATGGTATCCCAATGACTATTATGCCTTATGTCTCTATAAATGTTAGCAAACAAAAACGTTTGATATTGATTCCTTGGATTGCTTTATGTGTGGTGTGGTTTGAGTGTATGTGTAACACATACACATGGTGGCTAGTGTATAGTAGAGTCTATGAGTTGCATTTTTCTACCTACTTGAATTCAAGGATGGAATTTTTTAAAGAGAAATAATATAACACCTTGGATTTTTAATAAAAATAAATAACTAATTAAATAGGGCATTGTGGCAATTTTATATAAAGCTGAAAAGATGAATTTTTACAAATGAAGAAACGGGGAATCTGATTTTTCTAACGCATCAAGTAGATTTTTCTAGCCCAAACTCACATATAAAACATTAGAAATGAACACCAGATGAAAAAGATACTAATCGTTTATCGTAGCACGCACTTTAGAGTGAAACGGATCAAGGCCCAATTGGGGCTTGAGGGGGGATTTGGAGTTTTTAGCCTATATAATGGATGTTTCTAACCCCACTTCACCTTATCCATTACTTCTTTTCGCCTTGTAGCCGCCGCATCACCTAAGCTTCATTTTTCTTCATTTTCCTCTTCAAATCTAAAAACAATTCTATTCAACAAAATTCAAATAAAATTTCTCTAAAAAATTAAGAAAATCAAACAAAAATGTAGAGAGATTCAAATACAAACATTAGTATCTAAATAGGGAATGAGGGCCACTAAATCCAATCGAATACAGAAAGTAGATCTCGAGATTTCTTCAAAGGCAGTGAATCGAGGCAAGTGAGTTTATCTACTAAATAAATAGGATGTAGGTAAGCATTTATATTTTCTAATTAGATTTAAGCATGATTTCTAAATTGAATTGATAATTTTCAATTGAAGACTTATATGAATTGGATAATTTGGAAAATCATAAAATACTATTTTAATGATAGTAATTCATATTAATTAGGGAAAGGTATATATGTATATATGTATATATCCTTTAAGAATCATCTAGATCTGATTCTATCAATTTTGACTAAAACTGAATATATGTAGATGAATCATCGAATAGTTATATACATTCAATTGGATAAATTACACAAAACGTTTGGATATGACAATAGTTGGGATTGTATATTGATACTTTTGAGTTGGATTATATGAATTCAAAGTTTATTTGTGAAGTTCGTATAAAGGTTATAATGATAAACAACTAAAACTGAATCAAAACAATAATTTAAACATGTTAAAAACACAATTTTTGATAAACTAGTTGACTGAGTATGTGGACCAGTCGATTGAATTACTTTGAGGAAACACTAGGGAAAACATATGCTCAACCCGCGAGGAAACAGTTTATTTTCGGCGTCAAACACTTGATTGACTGAGATTACTAGTCGATTGAATTCCTTTATGGTCGACTAATAATGCTATCCAGTTGATTGTTTGCATAGTTTAAAGAAAAATATATACTTAGGGAATCGAAGATTTCATAATTGGCCTTAAGTGAAAATTTGAGATTGATAGAGTTAGGGGTAAGCTCTAGGAGCAATTGTGTAATTGTTACATATATCTAACTCGATAACCAATTTTGTTCAAAATAAAAGGCGTTTTTCTATCATATACTTGATATAATGTGTTATGTTAATTAACTAATTTAATTAAAAGTATATATAATAGAAAATCCACAAATGTTATGTTTTGTGATAGTAATTACAAAGTATTTAATCATGAGTAATTTATCATAATGAAATTAAACATACCGTTTTAAATATTTCTAGTCAAGGTGTATCGAGACTAGATATCGATACTTCCATTAAGACTAGAGTATGTAACGATCTCTAAATATTTGGCAGTGTATTACTCATAGTTGCTTAGGGCACCAAGGGGTTACATATTGATAGTTATTGGATAATCGTGGAATGACTCACTCGATAGTTTTCTGTTAGTTAATGCAACTAAGGTCAAATAGAAAATATCGATGTGGGAAAATTGCATAGTTCTCTCGACTTGAGAATACAGTTGATCTTTATGTGGAAGCTCTTCTTTGAGTATAGTTAAATCGTTGCATAGCGTCCATCGAACGACTATATTTGGGTCGAGTAAAAGCATAGAATTGAAACACTATTCAAGAGAGGATTCGTCTCCTCAGTTATATGAGATTAGTACCACGGTCAACTGAAGTCAACTCAAAGTCAAAGTCTCTGGCCAGAACAGTTTGGTTAATAATAATTGTTATTTTATTGAACCAATGACTTTGTGTTTGGACTATAGAGTTTAATATGGATGATATTGTAACTTTGACCATTACCGAATTCATTAAGTCCAAAGTCATATAATTTCGATGAAGAGAATTTGGTGCAATTAATTTCACTACCGGGTAACGCTTAATAAAGTAAATTGGATTTTACCAAAACCAAGTAAGTGAGGCCATAATGTCACACCACCTTCTAAGTGAAGTGTGAACGTTGATATTCGAATTGTTCGATATTAATCGTTGCTCAAATTTACACCTAAGAGTCACACAGTCGAAACGTTGAATATTCCAATTTACCACCCAATTTGATTAGTTTGTAATTGTTATAAATTAACTAAATTAATTAATGTTTATGAAATATTAATTACAAAATTTTGTTTGATGTGAATTGAACAATATTAAATAGTGTGCATATAATAATTATATAAACACTAATCGATACACGATATCGATATGCGTTTAAATGGGATTTAAATGCAATTAATATTGTTCGGGCTTAAAATAGTTTCAAGGCCCAATTAGGGCTTAGTTTATGGGGCAATAGAGTAGCAAATTAGGGCCAATGATATGATGGTTTAGATAGGGGAATTTTGAATTCAAAAGGAAATAACTAGTAAGAGAAAAATAATGATCTTGATCCTTATATCACTCTCTCATCCCTCCTTTATTTATTCCATGTAGCATTCACTTCTCTGGAGACTTTTGCATTTTTCTTTTTGCTGCTCATATTAGGCCGCCATCACCCTATAATAACCCTAAGAATCCAGCACTAATTTATATTATTTTGCTTCGATTCGATCGTTAGTGGTAAGGCAATTCAGAAGCAAGCAAATTCGGGATTGGGATTGAATTCAAGGAGTCTATTTCTTTGTTTCAACATGCAAACTTTAGACTTAGGTGAAAGGTACTTTGCTGGTCTACTGTTATATAATGATGTTTATATATATATATATATATATATATATTGTTTCATATGTTGCTAGTTAGAAATACCTCGAGTCGGTATATCGATAGATTGTCGCATGCCGATGGTTGTGTATATAAGTGCATATATATATATATAATTTTGTATACTTGTATGATGCTCACGGCCAAAATTTAAAAATATATTAAAATAATATTATTTAATGACCTTATGAATTAAAACTAAAGACAAAAGGATTAAATCATATAATAAATATATTTTAAATTTTTGTTCATAACTAAAAGGTTTTAGCAATAATAAAAAATTTTATTTTTTCAGAATTTTATTATATATATATATATATATAATATTATTTAATTTTAACTTTATTATATAAATAAAATGTATGTATATATATTTATTAATAATATAAAGTTCTATAAAATTTTATATAATATAAATATAAATTGTGATTTCGAAAATGATTTTTAATTTTTATTTCTATTAATTATATTCAGTTTTAATTAATTAAAAGTTTTTAATTAATAAATTATTTAAATCGAAAACTAAATTTGAAATAAAATTATTTTATTATCTGGCCAAAAGAAGCAACATAATATATATTTAATTATACATACAAATACATATATATAACTGGTTTTATGTTTATATATAATATACATTTAGATTAATAAATATAAAAAATGTAGTATTCTATAAAATAATATTTAAAATAATATTATAATTTAATTTAATTATATATGTATATATTTATATGTATGTGTGTGTGTATGTATATGTATATGTATTTTAATAAATGTTTAGTGTAAATAATTTACAACCAATATTTTATAATAATTACATTCTTCATATAGTTGTATATTTATTTATTTATAAAATATTATGATGTATATGCACGCACACACACACGCACACACCATCCATTTGTATACATGAGGGGTTAACATGTCCGTTGTGCTGTAAATCCCAACATCTATACACGGACATGTCAAACCATGTACACATTATCCTATTACACGAGCATGCACACAATTATGTATATATGATACACATATATAATATAATACAAATTACATAAAATCAAACTTTATTTATAAATTTAAATGAAATATTGATTTTATTAAAATAAAATTTGGAAACGTTCTAAATGAATTAGACTACATAGGCACACTAAAGATCCAATAAGGGGATATTTTTGAAATATACCCAATTCTTCTACTGTAGATGGCCCAGTTCAATGCTATTTTCTTGGATTTGGAGTTTTACACGGTCTTTCATAATTCAACGACTTCAATGGGCAATTCTCCTATAAATAGCATGCCTAGAGCAAGCTTTAGGGGACTTCTGGCCATTCTCTTCTTCACTCTTGATCTCTACCTGGACATTGTCACTTAAGAGGTTGTCCTTTGTTGTTCTAAACGAAATTGAACTGTAAAGTCGTTGTATTTATGACAATCAAATTTAGAATATGATTAAAGTGGATGTAGACTATAGAGTTTTCCAAACCACTATAAAAATCCATGTGTTCTTACTACTTTCTTGCTATTTCTTACTAGATCTACTCGTTTTCATATACCATAGGGTGTTGTTCCACTTTCTGGCCCAACATTTTTTACGCTTTCACTAAGAACTGAGCTTCTCAGATGTAGATCTAGTTGTCTATGGTGGATTAGTGCATCCAAGTGCTAGATCCAGAAGGTTTTAGTGGGACTAAGAAATATAGAAAGCTGCATCGGAGGGAGGCGACGGAAGTTGAGAGATGCTCCGGAAAGTACCGTCGATTCCATGAGAATGATGGACATAATAGAATGAGTGTCATCACTTGAAGTATAACATTAAGGAGTTAATCCGCAAAATAAAAGGTGGTAGCAATACGTCATAGAGCTGTAGGATGGCGGACATAATGTTAGACCCTAAAGACCGAAATCCAATGGGACTAGCCAGGACCTAGAGGAGAGGGGTCTAGAAGCCTTGATGGAAGAGTTGTTATTAACACGATAACCGGAGGACCTCATCCAATGAAGAAAAGTCAGAATGAGATGGAGCAGTATGCGAATTCCTTTAAGCATGTACAACAGGAGAGCTAATTTGCCATTAAGGACGGAGCTCCAGCTAAGTAGCAGAGATTATGACCGACAATATAGTCTTTCATAATAGGGATTCTAACGGGATTGAAGCATCAACCTTTGATCCCATGGTGATAACGGCCATTGTGGTCCCAGCTACTATGCACTGAGTCATATTGGATTGTGGAAGCTTAGTGAATATTCTGTTCAAAAGGACTTTTTATCGGATGAAAATCAATCCCAAGGACATCAAGCCTAGTAAATCCAGGGTTCAAGGGTTTACCAAAGAGGCAAATGAGCCCATCAAGACTATTGATTTGTCCATGGAGTTGGGAGAAGGAGACTGAAAGATCATGCAGGTTCAGAAGTTTGTAATAGTTGATGAATTTTTAGCGTATAATGCTTTTTTGGGCGGACCAGCCCTAGCTTGTTTTAGAGTAGAATTGGCTCTTTGGTGTTTGATGATGAAGCTCCCCACGGAGAATGGGGTCAGATGTATACGAGGTGACTAGAGCGCTGGTTGGGAAAGTTACGTTGTTGAGCTCAAAGAGGCAAAGCGATGGGAACAGGGAAAGGTTCAGACAAAGCTCTCTGTATCAAGAAGATGGATGCATAGCAACCAATGACCAAGCCCTAGCTCAGGAACCATAACAAGTTCTTTAAGCCTATGGATCCCAAGAAGCAATCAGAGCGATTGAGCTGATGATCAACGTTCCGATCGATATGAACGATCCTACTTGGGTCTTAAAGATCGGATCTCAGTTTAGTGCCAAGCTAAAGGAGTAGGTTGGTTTTCTCTGGAAAAACTTAGATGCATTTGCTTCGACACGTTTAGATATATGAGAGATATCACCGTAGATAGCATTCCATGCACCGAATGTGGACCCAAAATATCCCTTTGTAAAACAGAAAAGATGCAGTCTGGGTTTGGAATGATCCACTGCATTGAAGGAGGAAGTGGATAATCTAATGGTAAATGGATTTATCCGTGACGCTTTATACCCCGAATAGGTATCAAATCCCATGTTGGTTAAAAAGACAAATGGAAAGTGGCGGACATGCATTGATTATTCGAATTTGAATAAAGTATGCCTGAAGGACGGCTTTTCGTTGCCTAGAATTGACCAGCTGGTAGATGACAGGATGTCGAAAACAAGTTACTTTCTTTCATGGATGCTTACTCTGGCTATAAGAAAATACCAATGCACATTACAGATAAGAGCACACGAGTTTTATGATGGATTTGGGACTGTAATGCTATTGGGTGATGTCATTTGGTTTGAAGAACACTGGAGCTACCTATCACAAATATGTGAATTTCATGTTCTAGGATCAGATTGGACGGACAATCGAAGTGTATGTGGATGAAGTGCTCGTGAAGTCATGGCTACCGACGGACCGCATATATGATCTCGTCGTGATGTTCGATGTGCTGTGGAAGTATGAGATGAAGTTAAATCCATTGAAGTACTCCTTGGGAGTTGCGTCGGGCAAGTTTTTGGGAATTATCCTGAATTCAAGTGGCATTGAGGCTAATCCCAAGCAAGTTAATGCCTTGAAACATGTAATTTCCCCCAAGCATAAAGAGGTAAATGCAAAGCTTGAACAGGAAGGCTGCCTCGCCGAGTAAGTTCATCTCAAAGGCAACTGATAAATGCATACCATTCTTCGGTGCCCTCAAAAAGGAGAAAGGAAAGTTTGTCTTGACGAAGGAATGCCATGACGATTTCAAGGAATTACTGAGGCACATGGAAAAACCACCAGTCCTGTCCAAGCCTTTAGACAGAGAAGGTATGTTTATCTATTTGGCGATATTTGCTCATGCACCGAGTGCAACATTGGTACGTGAGGAGAGAAGAATCCAAAGGCCAGCATACTACATTAGCAAGCAGTTTATTGAAGCTAAGAATAATTATTCGAAGCTGGAAAAGTTTGCTTGTTGTTAGTTGATTTATTGGAGGAAGTTGCAACATACTTCCAGGCTTAATCGATAAAGATGTTAAAGGATCAACCCATAAAGTAGGTACTACACTGACCCTAGACTTTAGGAAGGTTATTGAAATGAAACATCAAGCTGAGCCAGTATGATATCACTTACCATCCAAGAAGGGCGATAAGATGACAAGCGTTGGTGGATTTCATTACTGAATTTACTGTCCGGGATGGAGAAGAAGAAGATGACACAGTCCTACTTTCTCAATGGAAGTTATACGTAGATAGAGCTTCCAATGAATGTAACTTTGGGTCAGGAATGGTACTTGTGTCCCTAGAAGGACGTCCAATTAGCTAAGCATTGAAGTTGGAATTCGATGTGACGAACAACGAGGCTAAGTATGAAGCGTTGATAGCGGGACTCGAGATAGCAAAAGAGCTGGGTTTAAGGACGGTGCATGTTTTCAATAACTCCTAATTGGTGGTCTGCTTGGTAAAGAAGGAATTCCAGGCTAAGGGTGCGAGACTTGCCCTTTACATGACGAAGACACTGGAACAGCTGAACGGAATAGAGCATTACATGATTACACACATCCCTAGGGAGGAGAATATAAAAGGTGACTCACTGGCCAAATTTACCAGCTTTGGGGATTCATAGCTAATGGGATTGGTTTCAATGGAGGTTTTATCAGCTCTAAGAGTCGACTAGATGGATGTCGATTGGATCCTAGAGGCCGAGGAGGAGGAGGAGGAGTCATGTATAACTCTGATCAAGGACTACTTACTAAAGGGAACTCTTATGAAAGGAATGAACGAACGATGAAAATTCCTTCATAAATTCATAATGAAAGAGGAAGTGCTCTATATGAGAGGTTTGTCAACCCCTCTTCGGTGTGTAGCCAAGGATGAAGCTAGAAAAATCTTCATGGAAGTCCATGAGGGTAGGTGTGGTGATTACATCGGAGGGCAAACCTTAGTAAAAAAGATCATTCGCAATGGATACTTCTAGCCAACAATAAACCGTGATACTACTGACTACACTAGATGGTGTGACAGGGGCTAAAGGTTTGCAAAAATTCCAAAAGCCTCATTCATAGAGCTTACGCAAATAATTAGCCCATGGCCATTTGCGATTTGGGGAATTGATATAATCGGTGTGCTACCGTTGTTGAAAGGAGGAGCTAGGTATGCAATGGTTGCGGTGGATTACTTCACAAAGTAGGTTGAAGTGGAATCGCTTGCCACGATCACAACGAGAATAGTGATCAGCTTTATGACGAAAAATATTATATGTTGGTTTGGAGTTCCACGAAAAATTATAACTAACAAGGAACTCAATTTGAAAGTATCGAGTTCAAGTACTTCTACAACCGGTACAAAATTGAGGAAAGCTTTTCGATAGTAGCACATGCGCAAGTGAATGGACTAGGGAGGCAGTGAATAAAATCAAGTCCATCTTGAAGAAACAGCTATCTAAAGCCAAGGACAACTGGGACGATGAGCTTTCACTCACATTGTGGGCTTATAGGATAGCCCATAAGTCTTTGATTGGGCATACTCCATTTTCTCTAGCCTACAGAGCCAAGGTCATGATTTTGGTAGAATTGGAAGTCACTTCTCATCGAAAAAACGAGAAGAGGCTGAACTGAGGTTAGCTGCTCACCAGAAAAGAATAGCACAACATTTCAACACCAAGGTCTGGAGCAGTACCTTCGAAGTGGGGGACCTTATGTTGAAACTGGCCATTCCTGGTACGGGGGCACTTGGTTTGAATTGGGAAGGTCCCAAAGTGATTGAAAAAAAGTTGGGAGATGTAACTTTCAAGCTAACGTTATTGATAAAATCCCGATTCCATGGGTGTGGAATAGCGACCTATTGCGACCATATTTTGATTTATTTACTTTATTTTCTACGAATAAGCCACCTTAGTGAACTAGGGGCAAAGTAAGAAGGCAAGACTCGCCACTACTTTTGTTTATAAATAAGGTTAGCTTCTTGAACCAATGGAACCATGTTCTTATAAGCAAAATCTTATGCAACATGATTAGGAGTGTGATCAGGTAATCAGAGATAGGTATCGAAAAACTCTTTTGACCCAAGATCGGGAAAATGAGTATAATCATAAGAGCCGATCTAATAATTCGCCCTTATCCCCCTAGTTTTTACTAATGCGTAGAGATAGGCAAAATAAGTGAGGGAGGCCAGGAATCAAGCACCCGAAGCACTGATTCCTGGAGGAACTGGTGTAAAATTAAGGTTTCACGACCGCAATTGTGGCTCTATACGACATGCCTGGCTGAGGATAAGCGAGGATGGTCGATGAATGTTCTTGATCAACATCCAAAGATAGATGAGATCGAGAGTGAATGCCTAGAGATAGGCGCTCGAAAAGCTCTTGAAAATAGGAGTCGGTGTATAATTGAAATTAATTTCTACAACCATGTTTGTGGCTCCGCAAGACATGCCCAACCGAGGATAAAGCGATAGTGGTCGAGGAGCTATTTCGATAAATGCTTGGAAATCGACAAGGTCAAACATTGATTCAGAGATAAGTGCCTGAACTAGTGATCCCCAAAGATAGGGGCCGATGGGTAATTGATCTATCTATCACTTTTGGCTTGGCAACACATGGCTAGCCGACGACGAGTGATGGAGATCAGTGAATGAATTTAATCAATGCCCGGAGATAGGGGAGATCGAAATAAGGTTCCCAGAGATAGACACTCGGGATGCTGTTTCCTAGAGATAAGAAATGTAACACTCCTAATTTTATTGCACATAAATTAAATATCTAATTTTATGGGATAATTAAATAAAAAGTTGTAAATGCTGAATTTGCAATATTAATTAACTTAAGTTGCCTTAATAAACAAAACTAAAGAAATTGGTTAAAGAAACAAGGTTTAATAAGCATAAGTATAGAAGGGGAAAAGGATAAAAAGCAAATTTATACCATATTCTCCCCTCCCCCACATTCATTTTCATTTTCACTCTCAAACAAAGAATAGAAACTAAGGTCGGCCACAATTATTAAGCAAGAAGATGAAGGAAAAATAAAGAGATGCTAAATAAGGAAAATTCCATCATGTCAACATGGACTAAAAGATGAAAATATTACCATCTCATTTGATTGATGTATGTTGATTCGAACCAAACTGTGAATCCGAACTTATTAAATGTTTATCGTACATGTTAAATGTATAATCATGTATATGATTGAACGGTTGTTATTTAGGAATTTTAGAAATTTTCCTATAGGTATTCAAGTGAAAAACCAAGAGTTTTATTTCCAAACAAGCTAAATTTTTGATATGATGTTTGAATTATTATTTTGGAGATGGGTTTTAAATTTCATAATTTATGAATTTTATATAAGTTTATTTTGAATTTTCTAAGGAAAAAATAGTTAAATTCGCAATTTAATTATTTTAAATGTGATAATTAACAATTTTGATCCACAATTTTAATACGATGTTAAGGAAGTAAATATTGATTTTTGGGAATTTTGTGGATTTTTACCAAGTGTTTAGAATTTAATATAAATTGTTTTGTGCAAATTGGACTTGTTTGCAAAACTTGATAATAATAGAAATTTTGGGGAAACTTTTATTTTTGGGAAAATGAAAGTAAATTTTCCACTTTTATTCTTGAAGAATTATGAAAAGATAAATATTGGCTAATGAGATTTTAACAAATAATATGGGTCGGTGAAAAGATTATGCCTTTAAAGGAAAAAATTTAGTTTTGGAAAATATTACACAAATGTCATTATAAGCCCATGAAAACTCTTATTTTTATGCACGAACGCTATTGTCTATGATAGCTCTTATTTAATTACCCTTTGAAAGCTTTTTTTTAACACACGAAAGCTATTGTCTACGATAGCTATGATTTAAAGCTTTATTTTACCTACAACAGCCAAGTTTTATTGGCTTTCGAATGTTTTGGTTTTACTTATGGAAGTTCTATTTCAAATAGCCCACAAAGGCTATATTTTTGATTACCCACGAGAGCATTATTTTCAATTACTCACAACAATGCCTATCGTGTTAACTCACGATGACTATGTTTTAGTAAGATGAAAAGCTATGTTTTAGTTAAAGCATGAAGGCTAAGTTCTAATGCTTTGATTTCATTTTTTAATTGCTCACGATGACTACCCATTGTGATCAGTCATGAAAGATATATTTTTACACGAAGGCATTAGTTTCTATTATACATGAAAGCTACCTATCGTGTTTAGTCATGAAGGCTTTGTTTTATAAAAAGATCGCAAACAATATATTTAATTTAGTCACGAAGAATATGTTATCTTTAATGAAAGCTATGATTTTAATAAGTCACGATGACCATGATATGTTACGATGGCTATCATTTTATAAAGGCACGGAGGCTATATTTTTAATGGCATAAAGCTATGTTTCATTTAGTCACGATGACTATATTTTTAGCAAAGAAAGCTAAGTTTTTAATATGGTACGATGGTTGTATTTTTAGGGTGCATGACTCTATTCTATTAACCCATGAAGGCTTGAATTTAATAAGACACGATGGCCTTTAATTTTAATCCATAAAACTTTAAGGTTTAACAAGGCAAGATGACACTTGTTTTGAAGGAAATGACATCCATATTTTATAACATGGAAGAGATTTTAACTCTATATTCGGCAAATCTTTACTTAAACCAAAAGAATGATTTTGTAAATATTTATAACATGGGAAGTATTACTCATGAGGGCATTGTTTTCAATTACTCATGACAGTGCCTATCGTATTAACTCACAATGACCATGTTTTACTAAGAAGAACACCTATGTTTTAGTTAAAGCACGAAGGCTAAGTTTTATTGCTTTAATTTCATTGTTTCTATTACTCACCAAAGACTACCCATCGTAATAAGCCACAAATATATATATTTTTACATGAAAGAATTACTTTCTATTACACACGAAAGCTACCTATCGTGTGTAGTCACAAAGGCTTTGTTTTATAAGAAGGTCGCGAAGACTTTGTTTATATTTAGTTACAAAGACTATGTTTTCTTAAATGATAGCTATGATTTTAATAAGTCATGATGGCCATGATATGTCACGATGGCTAACATTTTATAAAGGAATGAAGGTTATATTTCTAAAGGCATAAAGCAATGTTTCATTTAGTCACGATGATTATATTTTTAGCGAAAAAACTAAGTTTTTAATATGGTATGATGGCTAAATTTTTAGGGTGCGATGACTCTATTCTATTAACCCACGAAGGCTTGAATTTAATAAGGCATGATGGCCTTTAATTTTAACCCATAAAATTTTAAGGTTTAACAAGGCAAGATGGCACTTGTTTTGAAGGAAAGGACGGCTATATTTTATAACTTGGGAAGGATTTTATCTCTATATTGGGCAAATCTTTACTTAAACCAAAAGAATGATTTTGTAAGTATTTATAAAAGTTTTCGAAGGAAAGATAGGATATTTTGCCTATATTTAAAGAGTTATGTGTAAAAGAAACTATTACTTTAGAAAAGTAATTTGTGTATAATTGGTTATCGTACTAAACATATATTTAATTGGTTATTGATACGTTATAAGTTCATTTAGTTTGTTGATTGATTATTATTGCATATGATGAATTGTTGACATACTCACATACTTTATGAATGTTATCATCCAAGGTTTTGACCTTGAGGAACTGATGACCGGTTAGGATTGTTTTATTAGTAGGTATGTTAAGACTTAAACTCCTGAATGAGTAGAATTGCATCCAGGAAACCGTGAAGGTTAAATTGTGTCAGGATGCCTAAACTGATCAAAAGACATAACTCGTTGACATTTTAAAACCAGATTTAACAGTGGACACTAATGTAGGGTCGCTCCCTATGCTCCAATCATTAGCCCCTAGTTGGTCAGGTCTGCGAGTTCCATTGCGTAGGGCTTAGTCGAAGGACAAGCGAAATTTTGGGTTACGCACAGCAAGGAATTCATAACAGTTAGCTTATCTATGTTTTTCTCCTACCGTTTTTAAAAGACCGTTGTTATCTTCTCCTCCGATCCAGAAGACCATTGATATCTCTTCTGACTGTATTAGAAGATCATTGAATTATCTAGTAAATCTTAGCTTGGGTCAGTCGATAGGTTTTTAGTAGACCTGAGAAAACTAGTATAAATTCATAGTGACCCTAGGAAAACTTTGTCGTTGAATGAACCATATGTGGGGTTGGGTAGTTTTAGGAATGTGTAACCCTTAACCTTGCGAATGATGGACTATTCATTTTAACCCATGCATGCATGATATGACATGTTACTATGATTATGTGCTAATCGGTTTAGGTGCAGGATATGTTATTGATGACATTTATATTTATAGGGTATTAGCTAGGGAAACTCGTTTCGTTCTATGGCGTAGTCTCACTAAGTACCTAAATTTTTTGGTTGGAGATGGAATATATCCATACCAGACTTTTTGTCTGACCTGAAGTACTTGATTCCCGTTAAATTCTCGGATGATCAATTTGGAATTGTAGGCTGATAATAGCGCATTTCAGGTTTTGATGAATAAGCTTTCGAAGATGTGTAGGAGGAAAGCTACTAATTAAAGATTATTTCCACTGTGCAGTAATTTAACCGCTTTAATTTTCATTGGATGTATATAATGACGGGCCCTATAACCATCTAAACTGTTAAGACTCTGATCATTCAATAAGGCATCTTCATATTTTGCTCTTAGGATTATATATGCAATTATTATATTTTATCTAAACGATGTATTCGTGGGACTATGAAAATGAAATGTAATGAATTTACAAATTAATGAATGAAAATGTTTTGTTAAAATTTATATATTCTAGTGCTCTCGGTGTTAATGATTCAATAATAGATCTCATTTCTTCATTGGGAAATAATGCTAAAGATGACTAGAGCATCAATAATATAAATTTTTAAGCCTCGAAATGGGGAATGTTATAACTTGGTATCAGAGCATAGGATTACATAAAACTTAATATGATTTTGAAGAACATAACCTAAATGAACACAGGAAAAAAAATTAGGGCATGGGATAGCGATATGGTAACGTACTTGGTATTTTACACACACACAAACACACGCACACACACGCACTCACTCTATCCCCTCTATTTTAGACCATTCTTCTATATCTTATGAAGACTCGTATGCAGATTATAAGAAATGGATACTAGGAATGGAAGACTAAACTTGGGAGGCGGAAGCACCACAACCAATGGAAATGTTCAGGCCAATGCTAGGAATGCTAACTGAACTACCAATATGAATGAAAATGCAAACGCTAATGCTAATGCGGATGTTGGAACTGCACCAGTTGATGTGGCAACGATGGATCCATTCTTTGTGAACCTAATGCAAGCCGAAGCAGCGATAGGATTGGTTGGAGGAAGACCATTTATGGGTATGGAGAATACCATCAGAGTGGAGGATAGGACCATGAGTTCCCAAGATTAGAAAAGAAAGACAGGAGTGGTTTGCTACAGGTGTAATAAGAAAGGGCATTATGCTATTGAATGTCAATCTAGCAATAACAAAAAAGTTACTGATCAAAACAGAAAGTTCTTTAATAAAGATGGAGTTAAGAATGGTAGCGTTTCTTGGAAAGGTGGGTTGGGCATAACCTATTATAAGTGTGATAAGAAGGGGCACTTTACTAATGTGTGTCATTTTGATAAAGGCAAAAGGGTTGCTGATAAGAAAAATGTAAGGTGCCATAACTGCAATATGATGGGGAGTTTCAAGAGTGATTGTCCTAAACCGACCAAACTTAGAAAGGAAAGGTTTTCGCTTTAGAACATATGGCTTCTAGGACGCCTACAAAGGAGAAAGGAAAGGCTATGTTAGAAGGTGCACTTCTTATTCATAGCATTCCTCTTAGTATGTTGCATGATACTGGAGCATCACACTCTTTTATCTTTAGATGCATAGTACATAAGTTAAATCTTGAATCAACATACCTTATTACTTTTCTTAGGGTTGCGAATCTGATAGGCGGCTTTGCAACTCTTGGACTAAGATGTGACCATGTAGAGGTTAATTTGTTAGGTCATTTGTTTGCCTGCAATTTGTATGTTTTTTATTTTATGGGTTTCCGGATAATTTTGGGTATGGATTAGTTAAACCGATATGATGCTAGGATATTTTGTCAAGATAAAGTAATATCCTTGAAACACCCTGATTGATGTGACTGAATTATATACTCATTTGAAGAGTCGAGTTTTGACTTATGTTCAATTATGAGTGCCACGAAAGGTGTAGAGGATGAAATCAATAGGGTTTTCATAGGAAGGAATACACTAGTATTTTTGAGCCTATCACGGTACTACCGTCAGAACAAGCTATAGAGTTTCGAATAGATCTCAAGCTTGAAGCAGATACTGCAAGTAGACACCTAACAAAATGACACCTACCGAGATGAAGGAGTTAAAGGTGCAACTAGTGGATCTGGAAGGTAGGAACTTTATCTGGCTAACCAGTTCAGCTTGGGGGGCTGCAGCGGTGTTCGTAAAGAAACCGGATGGGTCGTTCAGAATGTGTATTGATTAAAACTGAACGATAAAAGAATGGTATCCTTTGCCTAAAATAAATGACTTGTTCAATCAATTGTGTGGAGCCAAGGTGTTTTCGCAGTTGGATTATGGGTTTCCACCAACTGAGAGCGGAAGAGGACGGTATACCATTAGCGGCATTTCGAATAAGATATGGTTCGTATGATTGGTTAGTCATGCCCTTCGTACTGACCAACACGCCTGCTTTCTTTGTAGATTTGATGAACCGAATCTTCCGAAATCATTTGGATAGATTTATGTTGGTGTTTATTGATGTTATTTTGATATATTCTAAGAATGAACAAGTCTATGAAGTACATCTCAAAATAGTGCTGGATACACTACGACAGCATCAGCTAAAGGTGAAGTTTTCAAAATGTCATTTCTGGGAAAGAGAAGTGAATTTTCTTGGGCATGTAGTGACAGAAAATGGATTTTCTGTAGATCCACCAAAGATTAAAGCTGTGAATAATTGGAAAAGACCCAAGACCATGACTATGATTAGAAGTTTCTTGGTGTTGGCTAGCTACTACCGAAGATTTATTAAAGATTTATCTAGTATAGCAGCACCAATAACTAAACTAACAAGGAAGGACATAAATTTTCTTTAGAACGATAAATGTGAAGAAGAATTTCAAAAGCTAAAGCATTTATTGACCAATACATTCGTGTTAGTTGTTCCAGATGGGAATCATAATTTGATGGTGTATAATGATGCATATGGATCGGGGTTAGGAGCTGTGTTGATGTAGAGAGGCAGAGCTATAGCCATTGCTTCTCAGCAACTTCGACTATATGAAGTAAGATATCATACTCATGATTTGGAGTTGCAGCAGTTATCTTTACATTGAAAATGTAGAGGCACTATTTGTCAGAAGAACGATTCAAGTCGTTTATGGATCATAAATCCTTGAAGTGTTTATTCTCTCAAAAAGAGTTGAATATAAGGCAACAAAGGTGGATGGGGTTCTTAGCCGCGTATGACTTTGGGATTGAGTATATTTGGGGAAAGGAAATAAAGTGGTGGACGCACTTAGTAGAAAGCATCATAATATGGTGTTAGCGATGTTATCTGAATGGAATGATTTAGAGGTGTTGGCTTGGTATGGATTTAGAATGAGGTTGATGGCTAATTCCAGTCAGGGTACCGCAATGATTTCTTGTCTAGAAGTTTGATCGATATTGATCGAAAGAATTGCAGCAAGGCAAAAAGATGAACCAATACTAGCCAATCGAATTAAAAGACTAGAAGTGGGAAATGAGATTGATTTTTTAAAAGATTTCATACTTGACCAAAAAAGGCTGGTTGAGAAAGAAAAGATGATTGTGTGTTCAAGACGTGGATAATCTGAGAAAGGAAGTTCTTAGATAATGTCACTGATCGAAATTCACTGTTCATCCTGGAACTGCAAAGATGTACCAAGTTATAAAGAGGGAGTTCCTCTGGGAAGGCATGAAGAAAGATGTAGGCACATGGGTGAAGCAATGTATGAATTTCCAACAAGTAAAGGCAGGGCATCAAAAGCTAAGTGGATTACTTCAACCTTTGAGAGTGCCACTGTGGAAATGAGATTCTATATCTATGGATTTTGTAGATGGGTTGCCAAAGTCGAATAGAGAAACAAAAGCATTTGAGTCGAGGTTGATAGACAGACCAATTGTGCACACTTTATTCCTATTAAGTCGACAAGGACGACACTAAGTTTAGCGAAGTTATTCATGAAGAATGTTGTAAGGCTTTAAGGAATACCGAATAGCATTATAAGTGATAGAGATCCTTTATTTACTAGTGACTTGCAGAATGAATGAGGCACCGAGCTGAAGATAAGTATCGCTTACTATCCGCAAACTGATGGGTAAACGAAAAGGGCTAACAATGTACTCGAAGACTTATTAAGAGCTTGTGAATTGGATTTTGAAGGGTCGTGGGAAGATCATTTGCACTTAGTCGAGTTTTCATATAATAATACTTATCAAACTAGTGTATGAATGGCACCTTTCGAAGCACTATACGGAAGGCCATGCAAATCACTTGCATGTTGGTTGAAGATAGGTTATAGACCAAAACTTGTTCTAGATTTGGAAAAGAAGCGACTAAAAAGATTAAGTTAATCCGAGTAAGGATGAATGAATCTCAATCAAGGCGGAAAATTTAAGCAGGTAAAAGGCATCTGGAATCCCCAGTCGGAGATTCTGTTTTTATGCAAGTTTCATCGATGAAGGGTGTTGTACGATTTGGAAAGGCTGAAAAATTTGCATATATATATATGTTGGTATGTTTCCTATCATTGAGAGAATTGGGAAACTCGCTTATCATATCGAGTTACCGAATATTTTAGCAAGGGTCCATAACGTTTTGCATGCATCTCATATAAGGAAGTACATGCATGATCCAGAGACTACCACAGAACCAAAGTTTTGGAAGAGTTAGTAGTGGAGCCTAATATGACTATAATTAGGCGACTTTTTTGTATAGTTGATAGAGATACGAAGGAGTTAAGGAGCAAGACAGTCATGTTGGTAAAGATCCAGTGGAGTGACGCTGAACGAGACTGTACTCCAGAGATAGAAGATAGGATTAGGGAGGCATATCTTGATCTATTTTGAATGTATGTTCTATATTGTTGTATAAACTTTTAACTAGTAGTTATAACTAGTATTAATGATTTTATATGCTTATGACACGTGTTTGTACGATTGATGTGCTTATTGTTGTTTCCTTATCACAATTTTGATGATGAAATTCTTTAAGAAAGGGAGCCTGTAACACCCCAAATTTTATCACACACAAATTAAGCATTTAGTTATCATGGGATAATTAAATGAGAAGTTGTAAATGTGGAATTTTCTATATTAATTAACTTAGCTAGCCTTAATAAATATAAATAAAGAAATGGTTAAGGAAACAAGGTTTAATAAGCACAAGTATAGAAGGGGCAAAAGAGGAAGAGCAAATTTATACTACACTCTCCCCTCCCCGACATTCATTTTCATTCTCAAGAACAAAGAATAGAAACCAAGGTCAGCCACCATTGTTAAGGAAGAAGAAGAATTAAAGATAAAGTGAAGTTAAATAAGGCAAATTCGATCCTTTCAAAAAGGATTAAAAGGTGAATAATATTACCATCTCATTTGTTTCCCGCATTTGATTCAGGTCTAAGTATAAATTCGAATTTTATTTAAGTGTTTATCATGCATGTTGAATGTATAATCATGTATATGATTGAATGGTTGTTAGTTAGGAATTTTAGAAATTTTCCTGAAAGGTTTTTATGTGAAAAAACAATGTTTTTGATCTCCAAATTAGCTAAATTTTTGATATGATTTTAAAATTATTATTTTAGAGATGGATTTTAAATTTTATAATTTGTGGAATTTATATAAATTTATTTTGAATTTTCTAAGGAAGAAAATGGTTAATTATATAATTTAATTATTTAAAATATCAAGAACAATTTTTTTGGTTCGTAATTTTAATATGATGTTAAGTAAGTAAACATTGATTTTTGAAAATATTTGTGAATTTTTTTTCAAGTATTTACAATTTAACATAGTTGTTTTGTGCAAATTGGACTTGTATGCAAAATATGATAATAATATAAATTTGAGGAAAATTTTACTTTTGGGAAAATGAAAGTAAATTTTCCACTATGATTTCTGAAAGAATTCTTAAAAGATGAATATTGGGCAATGAAATTGTGACAAATAATGTTATCATCAAAAACCTCTCCAAGTTGATCGAAACATTAAAGAATACAGAAGGAGGATCCATAAAGAATGATAGTATAACAAGACCTTTCGAAAGAGTCGAAGGGATGGTTTTTCGAAAAGTTGGATGAGCAATGCACTTTCGAATAGGTTGAAAGGGGACAGGGACACCCTTTCGCTTCAATTGATCGCTTTCGAAACGGTTGCTTCTGCATGCATAAAGGTGTTTCGAATGTGTTAAAGGCACCTTTCGAAGGAAATAGATTGCAAGCTTCTGCATGAGCGCCAAACCTTTCGAAATAATTGGTTTTGCCATCATTTATCTTCCACGGAAGAAAATTTAGCCAAAGCTACCCCTTCGAAAGCATAGATTAACCTTTCGAATCGGTCGAAACTACACACAATCATAATGGAAAGCTTACATGAGTTCAATATGGCCTCCCCAAACACTAGAGGATGGGGTTTCGCATCAATCAACAAGAACACATTCGAAAGTCACCTTCTGCATTTAAGCCTTCTACTATGCTCCAACTAATTCGAAGCCCAAAAGATACACCTTACGACAGTATCGAAAGCCCGCATCCTTTTCTGCTTACAACAGCACATCAACAATAATGTGGAGGGAACATCTATATCTTTCGATGAAGTCAAAAGCACACAAGTTCCATTTAGAAGCGAAGTTAGAAGGGCGCCCTGAATTTAGCAGCAACGAAAGGTCTTCAAGGCACCCTTTTGACTAAGTCAAAAGGACTGATTCGAAAGTGTCCAACCCGCACCTATAAATAAGACCTTAGGGGTATTGTTTTAGGGATCCGATTTCGTTCATTCAATACTTGATCTTTATTAAATTTGTAAACCCTAATCTTTGAATCAAATTGGGGATTTCACTTTCTTATAGTAGTAAAGCTTCTTGTACTCACGAAAAGTATTAATAAAGCAGGTGCATGACATATTCAAATACAATGATTTCAATCTGTTACTTCTATATGGTTCTGGTTATGGATTACATGTATCAATGTCAATCGAAAGGTTACCTTTCGTAGGAGTAGAAACATATTGATTCAATCAAAATCTTAGATCTGATAGGTCCCAACCTTGGCTCACCTTAACCACTTCGAAAGGAGGTTTCGAAAATGTCCTAAATCATCGCAACTAATTCGAAAGGAGGTTTTGAAGGAGTTCTAATCATCCCGACCATTTTGAAAGGTCCTTTGAAAGAGTTTTGGACTACATTTACTAATTTGAAAGGTGCTTTCAAAGAGGCTATTCTCACTATTCTACTTTGGGGTGTTGACAATTTTTCTTGTTAACATTTTTAGCGCTAGAAGGAGGGCTTGAACCTCTGACATTGTTGAATTCCCAACTTTAGTTTCCTCTAACCCTATTATATTCCATGCTTACCTTACACCACCAACCTTAGCAAAATTAGAAAGTCGGAGCAAGATTCCATAGAGCCACACTCAATTGGATTTTCCCGTGGAACCATTGGAGAGTCTAAACTATATGAAGAGCAGATGTTAAGATTGGAGGCTTTGAGAATCATAAAGAAAAAGAAGGCTAAATCTTATAATCCAGACAAGTGGAGTTTAAACCCCTTCCACATTTGCTTTAGGGGGGACAAAAGATAAAAGGGATAACTTGTTTTATCAAATGAAGAAGACAATTTAATTCTATACCAAAGGCACTATTTTTGAAAAAGGGATGATGGTTGATTGCTATACCTTTGCACAAAAATGGCATCAAGCAATAAGCGGAACATTACCTAAATATGAGCTTCAAAAGGTTTTGAAAAGGAAATTGGTCATTGAGGGTGAAGCTCCTGAATTAAGTAATAAAAAGTCTATAAATCGTCCTCAAAAGAAAAGCTTTAAATCAAGACTCCCTAAGGAATGTAGTCTGACTACATCGATTGAGAACATGTATTTATTAACCAGGGAGGGACTCAATTATTGGCTATCCAAAAAGAAAAAGCCTAAATATGAAAGCAATCGGGGAGGATCCTACTGCCATTATCACATGATGAACGGGCATGGAACAAATCAATGTAGAGCACTTGAAGGAATGGTTATCAACTTTTTCAGACAAGGGAAGATCCACAAATTTGTAAAGCAACCCTTGAAAAATTCAATAAAGCAACACTTTTCTAAGAAAAATCTACATGGTCGGGGGTAGAATTCTCCTAAAACTTGGAAATTACCTTAAACGGTCATAAGCCTTTGTTTACGCCGAGTTAGCTAGGTCAAAGCGCCTCCTGGAAGAAGGTTAGAGTAAACCTTTATCTGCGCCACGCTATGGTTAGGTTAAAGTATCAACAAGCCCTTGATAGCGCCATGCTATGGCCAGGTAAAGGCGCCCCCTGGAGGAGGGATGGAGTAAGCCCTTGGTCTCGCCATGCTATGGCCTGACCAAGGCACCGAACAAGTCTTCAGTGCCGCCTATAAGACATGGCTGGAGCATCTCCTAGAGGGAGGACGAAGTAAGCCCTTGGTCCCGCCTGTTAGTCCTTGAGATGATGGTTTTGATGACAACAACCTTAGGACTTGTTATAAAATATAAATACTAACGTTATGGTTTAGATATATATGTATGCAGAATATAAATATGCATGTACCAAGAAAGAAGACTGTACAGTATAGAGATAAAAGACTGATGAATTTAAAGATCGAAGATATCAAGATTGAAGACTCATGAGTTTCAAGAAATCAAGTTATCAAGAGTTCAAGATTTCAAACAGTACAAGATAATGTAGTTAGTCTATAATTATGTTAAAACTTCTTGAAAGCACTTACATCTTTATTCGAAATTTATTCGTGGAATGGAATCCACTTCGAGCCTGTTAAAGGGATGGAACCCTAGTGGGATGGAACCCACGACAATATCTAGTGGAACATATAGTGGTCCTATTTGGATATCCACTAATTTTATAAAAATGTTTTTCAAAAATACATCTCTTGTTTTTTAAAATGTTTTCAAAACTTTCTTTTCAAAAAGACATCTCTCTTGTTTGAAATATTTTAGCCTCAAAACTATTTTTATCATTTTTAATATTTTGATTTCAAAATTGTCCTTGTTTTTAAATCATCTCTTGTTTTAAATATTTGGCTTTAAAATATTTATATACTCAGATTTTAAATCACTTTATAGATTAAGATTATATATATTAAAAATTATTTTCTAAACTCTTTTATATGTTTAAACTATATTCAAATATATTTACAAAGTTTAGAAATTGTTTTGACAAATTATAGAAACAAATTTTAATAAGCAAATCAAAACATCAATTTTGCCTTGAGTATGTCGACATACCTCAACCCCCCATGTCGACATGGTGTCCGTTATTTTCAAATTTCAATTTTCAAAAGAAGTGTCTATTCGTAGTATGCTTTCACGAATAGATATGGCTATTGCTCTACTATAAATACTAGTAAGTTCTAAATGAATTTTTACCAGATTTTCATTTATTTTCTATCCTCTTCATCTTCCACATTTATTCTAAAGAATCCTAAACTATACTCTGCTAAAATACCAAGTGATTCAAACTTGATTATCTCTTGTTTGATTCTCTGCCACTCTCTCCATAAGATCTCAGTGCTATTCAGAGTTATAGAATCTTTTGTAAATCAAACTGTTGAGTAAAAGGTGCGGTTGAGCCTTGAAATCAACTGGGTGTGATTGTAGCCCCAAAACTCAATTAGGTGATCTTGTAGCCTGGTTAAATCAAGAGAGTTGCCCTGAACTCGAATACAGGAGGGTGTATCTCGTAGCCTTGAAACCAAGGGTGTAATCTGGGAGATTATTTTGAAAAGAAATTCGTATGATTGTATGAGACTGGATGTAGGGTAACTCCGAACCAGTATAAAATCCTGGTGTGTTCTTTCCTTTACTGCTTTTATTTAGTATTGCATCTGTGTCTAATTCTGTGATTATATCTGTGTTTTTGAATTGCATTTGTTGGTGTTTAAATTGAACAAAATTCAAAAAGATTTAAAAAATACATAAAATACTATTCACCCCCCCCCCCCCAGTGTTATTCCAACCTTAAGATCCGTAATCCGCATTTCTCATACCGCCAAGCTATGGCCTGGCCAAGGCACCGAACTAGCTTTCAGTCCCGCCTATGAGGTCTGGCTGGAGCGCCTCCTAGAGGGAGGTTGGGTAAGTCTTTGGGTCCTGCCTGTGGATAAGCTAACCATGCACACCAAACGACAACAAACTAAGACGTCCAAGCTCGAGATGTGGCACACCAAACAATGACAACATATGGAGCCTGAAAGATGGCACATGTCAAAGGAATCAAAACCCAAAGAGTGGTGCAAAATAAAAGGCTCAAATAGAAATCTACAGCCTTCGATTAATTTCCAAAAGAAGATTTCTGGACTTCATTTATTAATGTTCGAATCTAGGTTTAAGGTCTCTCACCATTGATTTCTGGACTTCACTCACTAATGCCTAAATATGGGCTTCGGGACCTCTATTATTGAGACCTCTATTATGGATTTCTGGTCTTCTACTAATTCCTGGATCTATCTTACTAATACCCGAATCTGGGTTTCGGATCTTCTATTATTTCTAGATAAGGATCTCTGGACTCATATTATTCATTCCTAAAAAGAGGATTCCTAGTCTACTATAACTTATTTCCAGATAATGATCTCTGGACTTTTATTATTTAACAATTATTCTTGGTCTTCTATCAGTTATTTTCAAAAGAGGATTTCTAAACTTCTATTATTAATGCTAGATTTGGATTTCTGATCTTCCATTATAAATTCCATAAATAGTCAGATTTTTGGTCTTCATTTATCATTACCAAAGTTGGATCTCAAGACTTTTATTCGTTTCTAACTATGGAATTTCAATTACTTTCACATGATGATCTGTTAACTTCCATTACTTAGATTTTTGAAATTAGCAGGATTCCTCATACAGTTGCCAATAGTATAAAGAACCACCAAATATATTCTTGCATAGATTTCAAATTAATGATAAGAAATATTGTCTACTTTGTACTTTTTAGGAAAACAAGATCAATAAGGAAGACTGAATGGGTTGACAAATACAAAAACCATAGTCAAAGTTATCAGGAAGCAGATTCAGAAAAAACATTGTAAAAACAAGCAAAGGCTACAAACCATGTGATATTTAAATAGTTTACATAATTTATAAAATTAATTACAAGTATATAGTACAAGTGAATGTTTCAAAGATGTTGGACATCCTTATCTAAATTCGTAGCAATTAAAGGATCAACAATATGGTGAATCACTATACAAAGAATTTCTTTAAGCTTCTTTTCCTTTTTCTTGATTTCATCAGCGTCATCAATAAACTCAATGTGGGTCTTCAAAGCATGGTTGAAAGCTTTGTTGGCACCTTTAAGGGTCTTATTTTGCCTTTCTAAATCGACAGTGTGCTTTCGGAGAAGATATTTTTCATGTTCAAGTTTTTGATTTCTAGCTGCATACTCATTAATGCGCTGTGAATATCTCATTTTCTGTTGGTCGTCAAAATATCTCATCATTTAAAATTTGACCTTCCTGCACCATTCACCTACTGCCTTCTCATCTAAACTTGGGGGAGGGTTAGTCATAGCTGGAAATTTTTGAATAGCTAGAGATGAAGACCTTGTCGATTTCACAATAGACGAGGCGATTGGAGAAGTTGGTAAATTGATATTAGGAATGTCACCCCCCATGATGAATTCCAGGGATTTGCACTGGGCTTGACTACTCCAAATCGCTTATCTGTTGGAGAAGCTTAGACATTTCTTGATCAAAGTCGATCGAAGGATTTGATTTAATTTGACGCTTTAATTGGGAAACTGTTTCATTTTTATTCTTGATATCCTCCTCAAGATTAGTAATTTGATCACTTAGGTCTCTAATAATTGTCTTTCAAGGCAAAATTTTCCTATTCCATTCCAACGCTTCAGTGTTGCCTTAAAGACGAGCAGACAGTGGATCTTTAAGGAGGCTCCTCTTTTCAACATCCGCTACCAACGTATCTCTGATGCTGGTGAAACAAGATAATGAATCTAATGAGAGCGGCATGGTAGATAACTGTAACTCCATTTTGAACAAACAAAAAACAAAGTTAATACTCAAATTACCAATTTCTTTTATTACATAATAGAGGTTACAACTCAAGAAAAAATAAAACAAAAGGTACAATCTCGTTCTTATAATCAAATACTTGTTTTATTACATTAAAGTCGAGAAACAGCATTTCTAACTTTGTTCAAAGAATTAGCTGAAAGAGTGATTGTCGAATCAAAAGGAGCATTAAATCCTTCTGGGGTAATAACTGATGGATATTTGCTATAATCCCATAGCTCTTCAGGAGGACTATCACGACCACATATTAATTTGCAATGATATGTTCAAATTTCCTTAAGAAGCCTTTCTTTTTCTTCGCCAAGAAAATCAAAAGAAGGCGGGGATGTTGCATATGAAGCCTCTGTAGATCTCTAAGAAAGCAATATCTAGCCAATTTTGAGGATTTTAAGAGCGAGACCTTTTCTAAATAGTCTCTTCTTAATTTGACATATTTGCCTAAATAATCTCTACTAATAGGACTGCTTAAAAGACATTTACTGTGTAATAATGTAATAAAGTACGACTATGAAACAACCCTCCCCAATTTTCCATAGTGTTTGAATGGCTCAATTTAGTTTGTGCTAAATTAAGGGGTTGCTTACTTTCAAGGCCAACTATTTTTTTTCTTTTATTAGTTTTTTTTCTTCCTAAGATCCAATCTGATCAATATAGAAATATTGATATACTTCTTGAATAAAACTATTTGTATATATATATAAACATACAAATCATTTTAGTTCTAATATCGGAGATTTTTAGGTAAAGAATAGCTCAATTTATTTTAAATTAAAATAACTAATAGTTTAGCCTTCCCTATCTGAATCTTTGTGCAAATTCACTAACAAATTCTTGTTTGTTTATGTTTGTATTTAACAGTTGTATATTTAATAAAATATGAGAATTGACCCATGACATTTAAGCTTTTGCAAAATCACTTCTCAATTTAGCAAAGTAAAAAAGGTTGTGCATGCTTCTGTGCAGCTGAGTGCACCTAAACATGTACAACTGCTATTTAATACTTCTGGGGTTGTAGGTTGGCCAGCTTGATTGAGTTAGACTCCTATACTGGCTTGCTATAAACTACTAGCTTTGCTCATTCATTTAAACATCAAACTCATGTAAATCTGGGTTCATGCTTCTTATGTTTTTAGATTTTTTGCCTATGTATTTATTCTCACTTCATCATGTTTACAGTTATTTTGTAACTAAGTGTTAGCCTTTAAAACGGTCTAATACATATGCATACATTGCTTGTTTCACATATGCTTCAGTTCTACTACCAACTTCCCCTACTCAATTCATGAAAATTGCATGCTTACAGGTTATAACATAAAGCTAAGTTCTTTTATCTTTTACCATTGAGAATAGTTCTATCACATAGTAACTTTAAAGCATTCATTACATCACAGTCTGAATTCCAGCATAATTCAAATATTACTTGCATAGAAGTTCCTTAGCTAAAATAAACATAAAGAGACATTCTTCTACAAAATCACAATTTAGTTAATTAGCAGATTCTTCCTAACATCACACCTCTGCTTTCTTATCACTAGCTTCCCTTTTTCCCTGCAAACATCTCATGACCTACTCCATAATACATATGAAGCACCCATTTGATGCAAGCAACAAAACAGGTCAGACTTAAGTCTGGTGTAAGTAAAATCACTTGTTAATGCATAAAGACTAATGAAATATGTTCCATTGTTACCTTTTCTGTTCTCAGAGGTTAAGTGTTTTACTCAAGGTAATTAAATCACCTTCTCATGTTCAAATTACAAAGTGTTATTCCAGTGGTGTGTGTGTGTGCTGTTAAATAACATGTGTGTATTCTTAGACTAATTTGTCATCAGAAACCTTAGTCCAGAAAATCATAACAACCATCATACACACACAGGTTGGTGCTACCACCCAAACATGCACAATCATGCACAAACAATATTCATGGTATTGAGCTAAAGTATCAATCCTGAGTCTACATGTTAGGACTCCCACATACTTCTAGCATATTTACCCTTGCATGTATAATCGTTTCATGTTATTCTAAGGTCTAGTATTACATTCATGGTTGCACTGGTGCACACTGCCTGGAACTACTACCTGGTTTCCAGTGCACTACAAGCTTCTTGGGCATAAACATGCCATGTGCAAACTCACACCCCATCCTTGATGCAAGCCAACCACTGTGTCATACCCACTTCCCTCATACCCAATCCTGATAGAGGTGACCCACATCCTTAGTTTAATTACTAAGTTTTTCATATGACTCAACATTGTCTATGCAGTGTCAGTCCCAAAACTATTGTACACATGACTAATGTATGCTATCAGGTTTCATACAACAATCAATCATTCATGTATTCGACAACTAGTCAGTTATACTTGTATACCACTTCAAGTCAGTTTCACATAGAAACATATCATTGGCTAAAGCATAGATTAAAGCATTTTTCAGAGAGTGAAATGCTAATGTGGTTTTCCAGCAATATGGTTCTCACAGTCACTCCACACATTAAAGTGGGTTTGCTTGTTACTCAACCCTATTTCCAGAGGACACTTAATGATGGATTAAGGCTCAGCACATGGAAATCCCATTGCACCTTAACCATCTCTTTCGGTTGCAAGATATAAGCCAGAGAATCTCTTTCCCTTACTGCCTTACACCCTACTTTTCTTATTAATCCTTGCTTTAACTAACAATATTTCTCAAGCTCATAAACATATAAATAAATCAGTCATTATTCCATTATTAAATTTTCATGTAAAAACAAGCATAGGTTAAGTGACAACAAAGTAATGCAATTCACAAAATCTCAGTAACAACTGAAAATTATTAAACTGAGAATGCATGCAAAGTATCAAACAGAAATCAAAATAATCTAAAGGGTACATGGATGCCTTTCATAGGTCTTAATGCCTTGCCAAGTGAGGGTTTACTCACCAAAGTTCTCCTTCCCAAGTCTTGGTTCAGGTCTGCCATGGATTTTCTAAACTGCTGCATGTTTTCTTGTTTTCTTCCTATATTTTGTTTCCTGGTTTCTAATCCTATAAATGTAGGAGATAATGGTCTGTATATAGGGGAGTTGCTAGGGTTTTAAGGTCAGTTAAGTCATTTATTTTCATTAGGAATCCCATCACCAGTTTTGGCTTCACCCAACAATCCACCCTCTCCACTTTCCTTTCCCACCATTTCTCCTTTTTCCTTATCTTGGCCACTTTTGGCAAATTTCTTCACACTATTTGCATGACTTTGGCCCGGATATATTTCTGTCTTTTCTGGCCTTAACCATGCATATAAGCTTATGTGCCTAACTAATTGTGTGTGGGTGTCCATCAATTATTTTGCACACCTTATATTCATGCATTTTCTACCCACACATGCAACTATGCTCATATTTAATCTATGGAAATTAGGACTAAAACTGCCTAGATTGCTTATGTATTGTAATTAGGCTAATGTGTACACACTAACAAGTCATGCACTCATTTATTTTGTATTTATCTACAGGGCCTTTACTCACTAACTTGCCTTGTTCATGTAGCCTACTGGAACAGTGTGCACATGCACAAGAGCATGCACACTCACTCACACACACAACTATTTCCAGAGAAAATTTTATTTTTAACTAACTGTCTTTCTTTTATAAAATATTCAAGATACATATATATATATATATATGCTTGCCTAACTATGGGCTGTCACATACACCCCTCCTTTAAGAAATTGTGACCCACAATTTAACACCTTTTTCCTGTGTTAGTCATATGTCGAAACCAACCATGAACACACACTCTTAATTCAACCAAAGCACACATCAAGCAAGCACATTCAACACTGAATACTATGTTTAACTAAATGAATACAAGCATAAATGATAAATTACCTCTATTCTGATTGTCAGTTGCAAATAGTTGAGGGTACTGGACTTTTATCTTGTCCTCAACCTCCCATGTGCAATCATTAGGGTCTAGGCTCCACTGCACCTTTACCAATTTGATGGTCTTGTTTCTCAATTTCTTATCTTCTTTAACTACAATGCCCACTGGATCCTTCTCATACACCAAGTCTGGTCTGACTTCTACCTTGTTTGGTGACTGAATCACTGAAGCTTCATCATGTACACATTTTCTCAATTGTGATACATGAAATACATTGTGTATTCCACTCATTTCTTCTGGCAACTTCAACTTGTAAGCCATCTTCCCTATCCTAGCAATGATTTCATATGGCCCTATATATCTTGGGGTTAGCTGCCCTGCCTTGCCAAACCTCAACACCTTCCTCATAGGTGAGGCTTTCAAGTATACATGATCTCCTATTTCAAATTCAAGTGGCTTCCTTCTCCTATCTGCATATGATTTCATTCTGTCTTGTGCTGCCTTCATTATCTGTCTGATCAGTGTGATCTTAGCATTTGTCTCTTTCACATGGTCTGGTCCTAATATCACCTCATCACCTACCTCTAACCAGCAAGCAGGTGATAGACAAGGCCTCCCATATAGAGCTTCATATGGTGACATCCCTATACTACTCTGGTAGCTATTGTTATAAGCAAATTCTGCTAAATGAAGGTAGTCTTCCCAATTACCACCATGATCCAGTACACAAGCCCTAAGTAAATCCTCCAAGAACTTATTAGCCACTTCTGTTTGGCCATCAGTTTGGGGATGGTAGGTTGTGCTCAAGCACAACTCAACCCCCATTGCCTATTGAAAGCTACTCCAGAATTTTGATGTGAATATGGTGTCTCTGTCACTAATGATGGTGGTAGGAACTCCATGTAGTTTCACTATTTCTTTCATGAAAACCTGTGCCAGTTTTGGTGCATTTCTATCACTCCTTACTGGTATGAAATGTGATGACTTAGTCAATCTATCTACCACCACCCAAATACTGTCATTACCTCTCTTTAATCTTGGCAAGCCATCAATGAAATCCATTGATATGCTTTCCCATTTCCACCTTGGAACTTCCAGAGGTTGCAACAGTCCACTGGGTCTTTGGTACTCAGCCTTGACTTGTTGGCAAGTCATACATTTTGCCACATATTCTCCCACACTCCTCTTCATTCCTTTCCACCAATAGCTCCTCTTTAGATCATGATACATTTTAGTACCACCTGGATGTATGGTGTACTTAGACTTGTGATGGACATCCATGATCTTTCTTTGCAGTGCTTCCGTGTTAGGCACACACAGTCTTTCCTTGTACCTTATATATCCTTTTTCATCTAGTTCAAAATTGTTAAGCTCTAAACCAATCCTTAACAATTCCTTCTTCTCTCTCAAGAATGCATCCATATCTTGTGACTGGTTCACTTCTTCCACTAAGTCTGATTTTATTGTGATGAGGCGGAGCTTGCCATATTGCTTCATGCCCTCACCTAACTTCGTAGTTTGCTCTCCTATGTTTTCCACTTCTACATCAGACAGTATTGATAACATTTTAAACTCCTCTATCATCAGTGTAGCCAACTTGGCATGTTGCTTACTCAATGCATCTGCCACTCTATTTGCCTTCCCTAGTGTATACATAATGTCCAAGTCATAGGCAGCAAGAAACTCCACCCACCTATGTTGTCTCATGTTTAAGTCTTTTTGAGAGAATAGATATTTCAAAGCTTTGTGGTTAGTATAAAGCTCAAACTTTGCTCCTAACAGGTAGTGTCTCCAAAGCTTCAATGCATACACCACAGCTGCCAATTCCAAGTCATGTGTTGCATACTTGGTCTCACTTGGTTTCAATTGCCTTGATGCATAAGCTATCACCCTACCATCCTACATAAGAACAGCCCCTATACCTGATCCACATGCATCAGTGTACACTACCAGATTGTCATTGCCTTTTGGAATTTTCAGCACTGGTGCTTCCATCAATGCCTTCTTCAACTGGTTATATGCCCCTTCACACTTCTCAATCCATAAAAAAACTGGTCTTTCCTTGTTAGCTTGGTTAATGGGGTTGCTATTTTGTCAAAGTCCTTTATAAATCTTCTGTAGTATCCAGCCATGCCCATGAATGACCTTATTTCAGTAACACTGCTTGGCCTTTTCCATGCTTGCACTGGCATGGCCTTGCTAGGGTCTACTGAAATTCCCTCTTGAGAAATTATATGGCCCAAGAATTTTATTTCATTTTTCCAGAAAGAACATTTTGCAAACTTGGCTTTAAGGCCTTGTTGCCTTAGTCTACTTAGTACCATGTGCAGATGTTTCTCATGTTCATTAACTGACCTAGAATATACTAATATATCATCAATGAATATTAGTACAAATTTATCTAAGTAATCTCTGAAAATCCTATTCATCAAATCCACAAAATAGGATGGCGCATTTGTCAATTCAGATGGCATTACTAAGTATTCGTACAAGCCATACCTGGTATTGAAAGCTGTATACTTGATACTTTCTTCTTCCACTTTCATTTGATGGAAACCAGATGCTAAGTCAAGTCTGGAAAATACCTTTGCACCATTTAATTGATCAAACAGATCGTCAATTCTAGGTAAAGGGTGTTTATTTTTGATGGTGACTGAGTTTAACTCCCTGTAATCTATGCACATTCTTAAGGAACCATCATGCTTCTTAACAAATACTACTGGTGATCCCTAATTTGAACTGCTAGGCCTAATGAAGCCTCTTTGTTCTAATTCCTCTAATTGTTTCTTCAATTCAATCAGTTCCTTAGGACCCATTCTATTTGGTTTCTTAATGACAGGACTTACTCCTGGTTTAAGTTTTATTTGAAATTCTACTGATCTGTTATGAGGAATGCCATTCACTTCACCAAACACATCAGGGTATTGGTTAACTATGGGTATCTCATTTAGGCTTGATTCAACCTCACCACTGTTCAAGTGGAACATTCTGCCCATACCCCTATCTTTGGCTGCCTCATACATAACCAAAACTCTTTTTCCATCAGGAAGTTGTAGTGAGATCGTGGAGTTTCCTAAGTTGATGATAGCACAAAAACTTTTTAACCAATCCACTCCCAGTATAATATCTAACTTAGGGTAATTCAACACATATAACTCTGAAATAAAGGTGTGACCACCCATGCATAATTCTACTTGCATGCATTTCATATTTGTAATGCAGGAACTACCTATGGGACTATTAACATGTAATGGCTTATCAACAAGAACACATGTTAATCCTAGTTTCTGAACTATGTCACATGAGATAAAGGAGTGTGTAGCTCATGTGTCATAGACAACTGATATGGATATAACTTTAATAAATAATGTACCCTCCACTTGGCTAGATGCTTCCATTGCCTTGCCTTTTCCTTCAAGTACAGCCACCCTTGCCATTTCTGGACACTGCCTCTTCATGTGTCCCTCTTTTCCACAGTTGTAACACCTAAGAACAGTTGACTTGGGTGCTGGGCACTTTCTCTTTATATGGCCTTCCTTCCCACAGTTATAACAGATCACTTTGGGTTTCTTATTATCAAAGCTTGCCACCTTGCTTCCTTCTTTGATCATTGCTTCTCCATTCTTCTTCTCATATGGGTGTGCTCTATTCTTCCCTTTCTTGTTGTTCTTAAAATTTTTGAACTTCTCTCTGGCATTGTCATGCTGCTCAAAGGACAATGTCAAGTCCATAACTTAATCAAAGGTTCTGTCTTTGTATGGTAACATGGCTCTACTCAATCCAGCATTTAATCCCTGAATCTATCTAGCATTCCTTCAAACTTCATCTGGAATCAATACTGCCCCATACTTGGACAACCCTTCAAATTTCTGAGTGTATTCAATGACACTCATGGATCCTTGCCTCAACTTGATGAATTCCTCAAGCAATGAAGCTTTTGCTGAGGCTGGGACAAATCTAGCTTCTAACATTTCTTTGAACTGGTTCCATGTGATCTCTTGCTCTTGCCTGCCTGTAATGATCGCTTCCCACCAATCCAAAGCAATGCCTTTCAATTGTCTTGAAGCTATTTGCCTCCTTCTCTGGTCATTGACTTGCATATCTACAAAGATCCTCTCCACTGTTCTTAACCATGTCTGAACACCCATGACACTTTCTGTGCCATCAAAGCTATTGCCTTCTAGGTGTGTATATGTTTTAAGCAATTTGGACAGCTCCTCATGTGGATTATCTACCCTAGGTACCATTCCATCCCTCGGTACTCTAACAAAATCTTGCATGTTAATCACTGGAGGACCAGTGGCCATTCCAATTGCTTATTCAGTACTATCAGAGGATTGATCATTCTCCCTTTCTTCAGCAGCCTGGGGGTTGTTCCTAACTGCTCTAGACCTCTATTGAACATTTCCAGTGTGGTTAGTTCTAATTCCTATTCACTACTTCACTTTTAAACTAGCAGTGAACTCATTGATTCATAATAGGTAGAACAACCAATGCAAACAACAAACAATACAAACAATGCACACAGATTCAACCAAGTATTTGTATTGGCTATGTATTTGATAACCAAGCTCTGATACCAACTGAAACAACCCTCCCCAATTTGCCATAGTGTTTGAATGGCTCAATTTAGTTTGTGCTAAATTAAGGGGTTGCTTACTTTCAAGACCAACTATTTTCTTTCTTTTATTAGTTTTTTTCAAGAAGTATATCAATATTTCTATATTGATCAGATTGGATCTTGGGAAGAAAAAAAACTAATAAAAGAAAGAAAATAGTTAGTCTTGAAAGTAAGCAACCCCTTAATTTAGCACAAACTAAATTGAGCCATTCAAACACTATGGCAAATTGGGGAGGGTTGTTTCAGACTAATTATAAAAGAAAACCAATGCAGAAAATTTATAGATCAATATAATTACACAATCATGAAATTTCATCCGGTTTGTACAAAATTGATTTTTTGAATAATTCAAAAACCAATTTATCCTTATAATATCTAAGTTTTCTGGAGGCAATTCGTGTGGAATTGAGTTGACTCGTAGTAGGTTCCAACAAGCCCCCAGATGAGGATCAGATCCAAATTCATCCAAGCATACCTATGTAGATGTCTAAGTAGACCCCCGCTAAAATCACCTAAGTATGAGAAATCTACAGTTGGGTGTCTGCAATAAGCATTGTATAGGAAGTCTACTAGGATATTCCTATCTTCAATCAACATCCAAAAGAGTGTTATTAATTCCTTGTTCTCTTCCAAGAGCTTGTCATATCGAAGGCGCACCCTTTTCAGTCGACAGGCAGCTTCCTGATCTTTAAAAGAATCTAACACTGCGGCGCTCTTAGTAAGCTTATAATACTTGTTAGAGAGTGCATTGTGTTCATTTAATTGTTTATCTAACTCCCTATACAAGCTATTTATTTCCGCTTGTTTTCTTTCAAGCTTTATTTGATAAAGTTGAATAAATTTCTTGTTTATCTAAAATAGAAAGACATCAACCACTGTTATCTTGGAAGTGAAAGCCATTTAGACAAAGAATTCCATACCTGAGAAACAGGAATTGAAGTTTGCGGGGCCTGCTTTTTCCCCTCTTGTTCTCCAACATCAATATTGGCGTTTTTTCCATGGAGATCGGAATGCTCAGGAAGTTCGGTTTGACTTGCTTCACGGGCACTAGGATCAGGGATGAATTTCTCTGAAGCGCCTAGAATATCATTGCCATCCCCTCCATGAGAACCATCATGATCACCTCCGCTGCCACCAGATCCCTGACCTTTATCCTCATTGTTAGGGTTAACATCGGCATTGTCATCATCATTACCGCCTTCCTCAACGACGACTTCATCATCCTCATCATCTTCTTCCTCGTCAGAGTCAGAATCTCCTTCTACATAAGGGACTTCAAAAGTTAAGAGTTTTGTGCCATCAATTTCCTCTCCCTCAGGAACCTCGATCCCTTTCTCCATTTCTTTGATCTTGTCCATAAATCTTTTGACCAACACATGATTGAGTGAGAGGAAGCTTAAGTTTGAACACTTTTCGATATTGTCGGAATAAGTCGGCATGAGAGCGTCCTAATAAGAATTCATGATGATGTCATTAAGAGAAGTGCTCAAAAATTACAACACCTTTTGTTTGACCTCAGAAATGGTTTTGATGGCCATAGTTAAAGAATTTTTCTTCTTCTCCAACTTCTTCTTGAAAAGAGTGCATTTCTTTTTGAGAGAAGATTGTTTAGCAATCACCCGGGCCTTTTCTTCCTCCGACTCTTTTAGAGTCATTTTTAAAGCCAAGATCTCATCAACTAAGATTTGTTTCGCCTTCTTCTCCTTGGAAATGGTGGATTCCGCTTGAGCAAGGGAAGTGCGCAACTATTTTTTTTCCCTCACTGCGTTATCTTTAGCAATAGAGAGGGAAGTAATTTGGTTATTTAGAGTTAAGACTTCTTCTTGAAGCTTAGACGTCTCAACGGAAAACTTTAAAGCGCTTTCCTAAAGGGAGTACCAGGTTTTAGAGATCTGAAAGGAAAAGTATAACATGAGTCGAAATTCAGTATGAAATAGTAATAAGAAGGTCAAGTAGTATGAAACATACCAGAAGTTGTTGCTCAATTAAAGATCGACAACGTCTTGTTGGGTCAGGTACAGTGGAAGGCGGATGAATGGAAGTGAATGACGGAGAATTCATGATTGATTATACAATCTCCTCGAAATTATTGGGAGGCACCGGTGATGTAGGTCTAGAAGGATTCAACTCCTGAGGAGGAGTTGAAGTGCCTAAATCCTTTTGCATCTGCTAAATGACACTAGAAGAATCAGACACAACTATGTGAGACATGAAATCATCCTTTGAAGGAATCATTATAGGTTGGCCAGTAGCAGCATCAAGAGTAGAACCTTCCAGTGCTTTGTCTACATCAATAGATTCACCCTCTTTTGGAGGAAGAGAAGATTGGACATCAGCAATTTTAGTTCTCTTGAGAGAAGGACCTTCCATAATCATTTTGCTCAATTTTCTCTTCACAATCATCCTCGACCTAGCGATGGCCTAGGTCAGAGCTGAAGCGCTAGATTCAGACGTTGGAAGGACTAAATCCCTTATGATTAATTCAACCGAAGGAGCAACTGCTAAAATCCAAAAATCATAAGTTAGTAAAGCAATCTAAAGAGTAACACGACTGTAAGTTACAATTGCTACATTTAAGCTTACCAGGTTGGTTCGGACAAATTGGAGACAAAGGAGAAAAATTCTTAGGATTACCCAAGAAAAGGAAGCGCTTACTCTTAGAAGTGTGTTAGACAAGAGGGGGTTGTCCAAGGACTCTCTGACCTGCTGGAAGGAGGAAATGATTTTGAAGATTGCTTGGCATCAATAATGTAAGCCTATTCCCAATGCTACCCGAAGTAGTTAACAACTTCACGATTCTCTTCCCTCCATCATCGAGATCTATAGGAGCGGGGCCTAATAAAAAAAACGTAATTTAGTAAAAAGAAGATAATTCAACGAAAATAAAGATAATTATCAACTTATGAGGAGAAGAGAAAGCTCTACTAATATTTGGAAAACATATGATATAAAATAATTACGTCTCCCAATTCTTGAACTTATTTCCCCTCTGAAATTAACTTTCTATGGAGGTTAGCCTTGAAAATATGGCTATTTAAATTGTTGAGCTTAACAAGGCGCACCAAATAATTTAGAACTTCAGCACTTAGCAAAAGAAGGCCTGGCTCTAAGGCCATGAACTCTAAGGAGACAAGATATGTATATAACTTTGGTGATAATTTAATTGGAGCTATGCTAAGGTGCCTCAAGAATCTTGACAAGAAGTCGGGAATGGGATAAAACCGCCATGCACGATGTGGGTGGTAGTGTAAGCAAAGTATCCTTCAGGAGGACTCTGGATAGTGCCATTATCACCAGGAGGAATGGCTTCTAAGTCCTATAATTCCCAAGTTGTTAAGGATTGCATCAACTTCGTCTTGAGTGGCTGTAAGAGAATGCCTTGAAACTGCTTCGGCCTTCTTTGGAGAAGACTCAAATTCTGAAGCTGCATCCTTTTCAGGTTTCTTAGAAGTCCTTTTCAAACCCATGATCCTGCTAGGTGAAATAATTTCATTAATGTTATGATTCATTCCATTATTAATGCCTTTCGAAGGTGTCATAATCCTACTACAACGGTTTAAATATCCATCATAATATATGGTTTCATGCCTTCGAAAGAAGATTGAAGTTAATGAAAATTATGAAATTCATTGGGCTTTCGACAGTGCCAAAAGGAAGGATGGAATATAGGCACTTGAATACACCCTTAGACAATGTCGAAAGCCCAGAAAAAAGTTTTAAGCACAACTATCTATACATACCAATTTGGGTATATACTTTGTCGAAATATCATATTTCAGTTAGGTTGAATGGATTTGAATCAAAAAGACATTAACAATAACAAAAGAGCATTTAAGATGTTTCAACAATATTTATATTGAGAAGTGATGATAGTTACACTATAATTAACTATTATGAGTTTCGAATAAGTTGAAAGGATATAGCAGAACTGTAAAAGCATTAACACTAAGTTGGGATAATAAAAGAAAATATGGTTATTTAAACTGTGAAGTCTCGACTAGGATAAAAGGTTAGTTAAGGGTTTCGACAATAGCAAAAAGTATATTTTTAGTTCAATCTAGAATGAGGGACATTAATTCTTAATCTAAAGTATCCTCTGAGATGAACTAAAATTAGGCATCATTTATCTAAAGTAAAGTAATATATATAGCAAATCAAATCCGCCTTTTATATGCATTGAGTTCTGAATCCTTTCAAAGAGAATTGGACTTTCGAAGGGATACACTTTGTAGTCATTAAATTGAAGCTTCAAGAGGACTTCTTAGAAAGGTAATAGAATACGTCAAAACATACTTTTGCTTTCGAAGAAGTCCATCTCTTAGCAACAATATCAACCCCTTCGAAAGGATCCATTTAAAAGTGGATATTCGACTTCCTTTCGACCCCTTCGAAAGATTTTAATTAAAAATAAAAATAGAGTGGAGTTAGCCGCATCAACCCTTTCAAAAGGGTTGGAAAATTAAACTGCAATATTGTACTTTTGATTTACATAGCTCAATCTTCTCTTTGAAGCCACTAGAAAGGAATTTTCTTCCTGATTCACTTTCAACCCAATGCTTCTAGATGTTGATAATTATATTGATTCGAGCATGAATTTACGTCTAACAAGGGCAAGTAGCCCCAAATTTGAGGAATTTCAATTCAAACCCAAAATTGATACAATGGACTAATCGAAATCGGCATAAAAAATGAATCTAAAGGTCATTTTATACGAACGATGAACTTAATTCAATCTCAAAATTTGAAACAGTAAAGAAAATTCAAACCCTAAAAATTTGAAATTGAAATTAAACGTGAACAATAGCTACATACCTCAAATCCGAACTCGCGTATACTAAAATTAGGAATTTAATAAGAAATTGAAATTTCTGATTCTTGCTTGGAGTTTCTTAATCGAAGGTAAATGAAAAAGGGGAGAGAAGGAAGCGTGATTCATAAGAGAAGCGAACGCAAGGAAAGCCATTCGATTAAATTCAAATGAATGGCCAAGATTCACCTGGGAATATCAAAAGGCGGGAAATTTTTATGCTAAAATAAAGATGGGTATCGAAATAGTTGACTTGAAAAGTCAAAGAGCATCCCTTCGCTGGGGGGCAAGTGTTATCATCAAAAACCACTCCAACTTGATCGAAAACTTAAAGAATATAGAAGGAGGATCCATAAAGATTGATAGTAATAACAAGACCTTTCGAAAGAGTCGAAGGGAAGCTTCTGCGAAGAGGTCGAAAGGGGACAGGGACACCCTTTCGCTTCAATTGATCCCTTTCAAAATGGTATCTTCCGCATGCATAAAGGTGTTTCAAATGTGTTAAAGGCACCTTTCAAGGGCAACAGATTACAAGCTTTCACATGAGCGCCAAACCTTTCAAAATAGTTGGGTTCGCCATCATTTACCTTCCATAGAAGAACATTTTGCCAAAGCTACCCCTTCGAAAGCATAGATAAGCCTTTCGGATCGGTTGAAACCATTCACAATTATAAAGGAAAGCTTACATGAGTTCAATATGGCCTCCTCAAACACTAGAGGATGGGGTTCCACATCAATCAACAAGAACACATTCGAATTTCACCTTTCGCATTTAAGCCTTCTACTATGCTCCAACTCATTCGAAGCCCCAAAGATACACCTTTCGACAGTATCGAAAGCCCTCATCCTTTCCTACTTGCAACAGCACATCAACAACAAAGTGTAAGGCGCATCTATATCTTCGATGAAGTCGAAAGCACTCAAGTTCCATTCAGAAGCGAAGTTAGAAGGGCGCCCTGAATTTAGCAGCAACAAAAGGTCTTCAAGGCACCCTTTCGACTAAGTCGAAAGGACTGATTCGAAATGGTCCAACCCGCGCCTATAAATAAGACCCTAGAGGTATTGTTTTAGGGATCTGATTTCACTCACTCAATACTTGTTCTTTCTTAAATTTGCAAACCCTAATCTTTGAATCAAAATGGTGATTTCACTTTCTTGTAGTACTAAAGCTTCTTGTATTCACAAAAATTATTAATAAAGTAAGAGCATGACATATTCAAATACAATGATTTCAATCTATTACTTCTATATGGTTCTGGTTATGGATTACTTGTATCAATGTTAATCGAAAGGTTATCTTTTGTAGGAGTAAAACCTATTGACTCGATCAAAACCTTAGATCCGATAGGTCCCAACCTTAGGTCACCTTAACCACTTCGAAAGGAGGTTTCGAAGGGGTCCTAAATCATCGCAACTACTTCGAAAGGAGGTTTCGAAGGAATTCTATTCATCCTAACCATTTTGAAAGAGTTTTGGACTACATTTTGTAACGACCCGCAAAAATTTAATGGTTTTAAAAGTATATTTAACTGAAAATTTGTGAAATTTTAAATATTAAAATTTGAAATTAAAATTTTATTATTTGGAATGCGCCTATTTAACCATAGCAACTGGTAAATTTTCATCTGATAATATTGAAGTTTATTTTCCTGTGAAATTTTATTTCAAGTTAAACCGGTTAATAACAGCTAAATTTAAAGGTTTTCCGAAATCAAAATATGTCAACAGGAGAAAATTTATTCAGAGCATTCTGAATCAGACTGTGAAATTCGTTTCGCAAAATTCGGACGTTTCTAGCTCCGTTTGGATTTTTCCGTACGGAATAGCAACGTATATCAGGGTCCGTATGGACTTTTGATAGGAAGGTCCTGACACTGATATTTCTGTTTCCTCTTGTCCGTCTCATCGCGCTGATCACCGTGATATATTCATTAGATTATTTCGGAGTCCGGTGCGCGACGGAATCAACAGAATGCAAAGTGTGACGATTCGCCAAATTGGGTCCATTTGCAATTTTGTGTCCTCCATCTGGTTCAGCTTGCTGTGTTAATCACAGATATAACTTGTGTCCTTTTCTATTCGTCAGTTTTGACATCCAAAAGTCAAAAATACGAAAGGACGCAAGGAGTTCGGTGGTCACGTATATTATTTCTTTTTCTTTTGCATCTCTTTTCTTTTTCACTTTCAGGCAAGCCTTAGATCTAAACCCATCAACATTTCCTCTTTCCCAATTGTTCACTCCTCCCTTTCTCATTTCTTCTTCTACAAATAAATAAAAACGTGGCTGAAGCCTCCTTCCCAAACATCTAACCCACGCTTCCACCTTTCCACCGTCCCATCCACCCACATGACCTCCGAAACCCCACTCCCCTCACATCCTTCCTCCACCAAGCAGCCCACCTCCGACCTACCCTGCTTCAAAACCACCGATGCCACAGCCCCAACCTCCTCACCCAAGCCATCACCACCTTTATTCCGAGCCTCCCTGACAAGTGCAGCCAACCAAACGTAGCAGCGACCACCTTCGCCCAGAGATACGCCGCCTGACCTCCTTTCCTCCCCACCACGTCGACAGCCCTGTCCTCCACCTCAGACCGAGGCTTACCACGAGCCACCTTCAAGTTGCTCGGCCTCCCTTTTTCTCCTCGGCTGCATTTAGATAGGTGATTATATATTAGTATATATATATAAGGTTTATAAATTTATATATGTTTGACATATAATACAGATTTTGCATGTAAGATCTTTTATATATAGATTTTAGGTTCTGTATTGGTTTTAATATTGAGTTTGGGTCAGTCAGAGCTTACATGCTATGTATATATATTTCTTGTTGAGTTATAGTATACATCGACTTTAGGAAATAATGATTTAATTATTTTATATATACTGATTGAAGATATTGATTTTTCTTGTTTTGTATATTATGATTCTTCGAAATTCTATTTTGTTCTGTTTGGCAGTTTAAGTTTGTTTCTTTGTTTATTTGTTATATTTAACAGTCCATATATGTTCAAGTTTATAAGTATATATATATATTTACAATACATATTTTATTAACAGAGGTGCATCAAAGAATATGTTTTTCCCAGGCTCCTTATTTACATTTATATTTTAAATAGATTTAAAAACAGTATGCTAGTTGTAAGTAGTTATATATATTTGCTTACATCTATTTTTATCATGTTGAGTTTGATTATAAATTATATAATAAAGTAAGTGTAAATATAAAGAATAAGTTTATTTGGATAATCACTATTCGCATAATGTTATAGTACATACATTTTAAATGAAATATGTGTTACAGAATATTTTATTATAAAGGGAGTCATATAGTTGTCTGTCTATATACATGTGTTATATATATACCTATATATGTATATTTCCTCATGTTTGCTTTGGTTTGTGTTCCACCTATATATGTATATTTTCACGGGTCTGTTGGCTCCATAAGTTTTATAAATTGTATAGTATGGAAGCTGTTTAAGTATATATTAGTATATGTATTAGTTTATATATATCTTTGAGTTTGATTTGGGTATATTTATATATGTCTGCATATATATTGTTGCAGGTATGTAAGTACTATATATAAGCATATTAGAAATAGTTAGTTATATATTAATTTAATACACGGTATTATTTCCAAGGTTGAGATGTTGCTGGTATTTCGTGTAGCTCATATATAGGTTCATATATACATTTGACTGTATACCTGTTAGATCTTATAAAGTATATTATAGATGTTAATTCATCTCATATCTGATCTGCTTTAGTTAGTATACATTAAATTAAGTTTGGTCTGCATATTTGCTTGGATATGTAGAGTTGCATATGTTCAGTTATAGTGTACATGTATTTGTCTGCATGTATTATTTTCTTAAAGTTAGAAATGATATATATATATATATATTTAAGTGTATATTTCAAAAAAAATGATTTTTGGAAGATAGGTAGATAATATAAATCTGTTTCAATTTATACCAAACTGATTCGATTTATTTCGATTTCTCAGCTTGTCTATTGAATTTCTACCCATCAGGCTTTTCTTCGAAATTCGTGCCAATCTTGCTTTACTTTGGAATCCGTGCTTGGGTTCGTAATTCATTTCATCGTCAAATATCTCTAGCCTCGAAAGGTGAGCAATCACTCACGATTAACATTCTTGTATTTATTAAATTTGATTTCAATTGAAACGACAATTGAAATATGATGCTGTAGTTATTTAAATTGTTATATATGCTATTATCTATATATGTTCACCTGTGACATCTGACACCAGTATCTAGTATTTATATGCCTGTTATTACTATTATTTGTATATGTTCACCTATGACATCTGACACCAGTATCTGTTATTTATATTGATGATATATGCCTGTTGTTATATTTTATATTATCTGTTATCACTTTGCAAGTTCCCTGTTAGTATAGAATTCACTATGGGTTGAAATGATACATACTCGAACGGACTTTAGAATAGGAGAAAATCGTTATGGGTTGAAATGATAAACCCAAGCGATTTTCATTTGAATTGAAATTGGGATTACGGGTCGAAATGATATCTACCCGTATATATTTAAATTTCGGATTGAAATGATAAATATCCGTATCACTTAACCATATGATAAATATATATACAAACACCGTTGGTCCATATATATATAAATATTTTGAAATTGAATTCTATGGTTTTGGAAAGAAATATATGGTTTTTAACAAATGTTGATTCTTAAAATTTTATATAAATGGTAATGATATATATAGATTTAATAATGATATTTAATTTAATTAAGATGGATTTAATACATATAATGTGTTAAGTATAAAATTTATATTTCAAAATAGATTTTGGTAAAAATTTGAATAAGTTAAGGTGGGGATGATAATTTGAATTTAGTAAAGATAATTTTATTTAATTAAACCGATTTGAAACTTATTGAAATTAAGATTTAAGATATGATTTATAACTTGGGTTTGATTTAAGTAAAAATGAAATTTAAGGCTAGTTAAATGATATTGAATTTATTAAACGAATATTCCCTGATTAAATAAGAATGAAGTTAAATCAAGAGCTATATGAAACTGTTAAATCTATCTTTGAAAATGTTGAATATTAAAGCTTTGAAATATATTGAAAAATAAATGGTATATTTAGAACTGAATTAAATTGATGAATTGAGCTTTGAATAAATTTGAATCTGGAATTTGAAGTTGATTTGAATCGATTTGCGAGACTTGAGGAAATTTTAAATACTTTACTTTTTAAATCATTTAATATATATATATACTATTTTGGAAAATAGATATATTTGAAATGAAATGATATGTGGGTTTTGAAGTATAAATTTAATTGAAATGACCACGGTGTTATAGTGTATATTTCTACATTGTAGATAGTTCCACGGATCCTTAGAGGATGGTTATCCCAAACTTCCTTTAAGTTACTTGTATTTCAGTTGATATTTCACTTGAGTTGGATTTATTAGTATAAGAATGTTAATCCTGACTCGAGTGTTTTGTGTTTTGCTTTACGCTCGGGTCAGACCGAGTGATACAACATTTGAGACTCACCTTTGGAGTTTGGAGCTTCGTTTGGAGATCCAACTATTGATTCAGCTTCACTCTTTCCAGTTGATTCGTTCACAGAAGTCATCTGTTTGGATTGGAGACTTCACTGTATTTGAGATATTCTGTTGTATTTTATTTCTAACTCTGATGTTTATATAGTAGCTTCATGAACTACTATTTTATCTATTCCGCTGCGTATTATTGTATTACTCTGTGTCTGTGATTCTGTGATTGATTTATTTACTGCATATGCTGAGTTTTGCCAAATTTAAATTAACAATTCGGTATTTTTAATTATTCAAGTCCGACATGTGTGGATTTATTGTCGATTTGAATGGTCCAAAATAGCGGGTCGTTACAGTTGGTATCAGAGCTTTGGCTCTAGGCAAAACTTAGCATATATAATAAATTTATTTACAGAATCACTTTCGTTCGAGTTTGAATCTCTTCCTTTTGACTGGATTTCCTTTGAACTTTGGAACGTTCCTTGCGGTTCCAAAATTTCATTCTTGTCTCTCCCTATTTGTATTCTTTTGATTCTGGAGTATCCCATAACTCCACTTCGAATGATCTCCATAAGAATAGGCGACCCCGCCAATCTTTGAATGATTGTAAAGGGGTGTAACTCCTTTACAATAGGCATTGGTTCACTAGAGATTTATATATCCCTCGGTTTTGATGTTGCCATCTCTTATTATGCCGAATTCTATCTCTGGCGATCGAATGTCGGTTTGCCTTAGATTTCTGCATCGATTATATTCTTGAAGTCACGGTTGACCCGGTTAAGGTCGCCCGCGATTTATATAAGTGTATCCATCTACTGTTTTTTAATTAATTATCTCATCTTCGTTCGAGCCTATCTTCGAATCAGAATCCTATTTGATTAGAGTCCCTCTAAGTTGAATTTCTATCTTTGTTTTGAAATCCATTCTTGAACCATCCTTTGAAAAATCAGGCTTGTTTATATTTTAGAAATTGTTTTATATATCGAAATTATTATATTCTATATATAAAAGTGAAATGTTTTCGATAAAGATTATAAACCCTTTTAAAATAAGAATTTGAGGTTTCGAAAGGATTTGTAAATTTGAAAAATTATATAAGAAATTGATTTATATAAAAATGATTTATAACTAAAGGATTTTAAATTTGAAATTCGAGAATTGAACTCCGGTATTTTGAAATTGGTTTTAAGATTTTGAAATATATTATAATAATAATATGATTTAAAAGTAGTTTCCGAATAAGAAACGTTTCAAATGATTTTAATAAGTTTCGAATGATTTCAAAGAAATTTCAAAAGAAGTTTGAGAAAATAGAAGTCCAGAACTCACTTATGTCGCTGGAAAATAATTTCGGTGATGAGTGCACGCATCATCGACGTTGATTTTCGAGTTTCATGGTGGTGGAGAGGCCACTTTAGTAGCATTGCTACGCGAGTGATTTTTTTCGAAACCGATTTTGATTTCAAATTCCAAAGTATGATTCGATATTCGGAAGATATATGTATATATATATTTGAAATGATTTGAAGTAAGCCGGTGTTCAGTCCTCGTGTTTCGAACTTGATATAAACCTATCTTTTGAAATTGATTTATTGATTTGTTGTTGATTTCCAACTCTTGAATTTGAAAATGATTTCTTCAACAATTTTGAAGGTTCGAGCACTTCCAAATCAAGGTTAACTTTTCAAAGCTAAGAAAATTTGAAAAGTATAAAGTATATAGGTTTGGTATGTAAGTTAAAATATGTAGTAATATGATTTAAATAGGTTGAAACTGTTTTGTTAAGTAAATGAATAAGGCTATTCTGAATTTTTCTAATATGAAATTTAGATTCGAAATGCTTTGAAAAGGATTTGGTCTTCAAAATATTTTGAATAAAATTTAGTTTAAATGTTTTAACTTAGTAACATCTTTATGAAACTATATATTTAACAAGTTGGAATAAATATATAAGTTGTACGTATGCTGTTTTATTCGCATAATTAATTTGATCCAAGTTTGAGTACACAAGTTCGAGGTGGATTACACCATTTCGTGTTAGGATTTTTCATTCGATTCTTGATGGCGAATATTTAATATGGATTTTTGGGCTCGATTCTAGAATTCTCTATCATAGTATATGGCTATGCAAGGAGACTGATGGCTTCTAGTCGAGAAACCATATCGAAATCCGCATTAGGGAAGTCGAATGAACAATACTAGTTCGAAAGTGAACTTGTGTGATCGAGCGAGCGATCAAATGTGATTTTGCGAAACGATGGCGTATGTACATCTTATATTCTAATATCATTGATATATTTTGACGCTGAAATTGAAAGCTGTCAGGTTAGAATATCTTGCTTACTAAAAGAAAATTTCCAATTTAAATTACAAAGATATATAACCCATAAAAGCAAAGATATTCAATCCCATATGGCTCTTTATACAGCGAAATTTATTTTGAAAAATTTGATCCTTATATAAGATAGACCTTACGTAAGTATAAGATGATTTTGAAAACATTTGATTTTGGAAATGAATTGGTTGACTTATATTATTGATTTGGAAATTTGGATTTATTTTCTAAATCTATTATTTTTGGAAACTTTGAAACTAAAGATAATTAATTTGAGAAGAAATAATTTGGTGAAATTGTATATGATTTTGAAATTGAACTGATATTGAAACAAATTGAAATTTGAGAACCTTATGTTACTAAACACTTGATTTGGGAGTTGTCGAACTTATATAAAATTGATTTGTATGAGTATGAAATTGATTCGAAAATATAGATTTGAAAAGGTACTCAATTTGAAAGTGAAATCTTATATAATTGAAGTCTATATAAGTATGATTAGATATACTATTGATTTTGGAAAGTATTTGATTTGAAAATTAAATATTATATATAATGGATTTATATAAGTACGATATTTGAAAGTGATTTGAAAAGGTACTATATGATACATATTTTCGAAGTAAAGATATGGAAAGTGCCTTCTACTTGATATCCGATTTGTGGCCACATCTTGGATTCATTCTATCGATATTATTCTCTCCGATTTTTGGTTTTCCGGATATGATACTCGAGTGTCCTTCGAATTCCATGGCGTTACCCAGGGTCTTACGAACTCGACTGCATAGCGTAATTCGCAAGGCAGTGATTGCTTAAAAGGTACGGATGTTTCCTGGGGGATCCAGGCGTAACCATTGTGTATCTGCGATCTATGGTCGTGTTAGTGGCATAATCCGCAAGGCAGAGATTGCTTAAGGGGTATGGATGTTTCCTGGGGGATCCAGGCGTAACCATTGTTATGTATCCTGCGGTCCACAGTTTTGTTGCATGGCGAAATTCGCAAGGCAGTGAATGCTTAAAAGGTACGGATGTTTCCTGGGGGACCCAGGCGTAACCATTGTGTATCTGCGATCCATGATTTGTTTGTTTTTTTGTTTGGATTGTACTTTCCATATCTGTTTTAAAGATTTTCCAGTATTTTCACTAGGTGTTGAAACAGGTCTACTAAGTACCTGGAGAATTCTAGTTTTGCGCCTGATCAACGCACTGCCAGAGTCTACAGGAACGAGGATAAACTTGTTGAAACATCGAGTTATAAATGTATTTTTGAAAGAAAATTTGTTTCGTTATAAAAATATTTTATTATAAAGGTATTTTCAACAAAAGAAATTCTATATTAATATTTGAAATTAAAACCCTTATGGTTCTAAATTAATTATTCGTGCCTAATACTATTCTTTTGAATCTACCTTATTTGCTCAGCCTTATTCATTCACTCATCATCTGTTTCCAAATCCTCCTTGTTTTCCTTGTTGGCTTTATATATATATATATATATATATATATATATATATATATATATATATTTTATATACCACATGGTTTAATAGAAATTTTAGAGTTATAAATATTTTAGAAGTTATTAATTAAATAAAACATTTTTAAGGTAAATGATTATTTGTTTATTAATAATATTTGAAAGTATCTTGAGATAAAAATTAATAAATTTATGAATTACGGATTTAATGTTTTCAATAGCTTCTTTGTAAATATAAGTAATAATGTAAATAATTGTTTTCAAAAGGTTTTCATACATTTATAAAGGTGTCATTTAAACATATAAATGGTAATTATAAAGGAAGCAAGAAATTTTACAAATGGATTTTTGGAAGGTTTTAAAGTATATAAGATAATTGAGTTGCAAATGAAGTTTTCAAATTTTAAGTAAAATTTATATAGTTCAAATTAATTGTTAATCTTGACTTTCAATCTATCTTTTCTGTCTGGTTGTTTCTATTCTTCTACCTCCTTTCTTTTCGGGGACGAAAAGTTTTGAGTGGGGGAGAGTGTAACGACCCGCAAAAATTTAATGGTTTTAAAAGTATATTTAACTGAAAATTTGTGAAATTTTAAATATTAAAATTTGAAATTAAAAATTTATTATTTGGAATGCGCTTATTTAACCATAGCAATTGGTAAATTTTCATCTGATAATATTGAAGTTTATTTTCCTATGAAATTTTATTTCAAGTTAAACCGGTTAATAACAGCTAAATTTAAAGGTTTTCCGAAATCAAAATATGTCAACAGGAGAAAATTTATTCAGAGCATTCTAAATCAGACTGTGAAATTCGTTTCGCAAAATTCGGACGTTTCTAGCTCCGTTTGGATTTTTCCATACGGAATAGCAACGTATATCAGGGTCCGTATGGACTTTTGATAGGAAGGTCCTGACACTGATATTTATGTTTCCTCTTGTCCGTCTCATCGCGCTGATCACCGTGATATATTCATTAGATTATTTCGGAGTCCGGTGCACGACGGAATCAACAGAATGCAAAGTGTGACGATTCGCCAAATTGGGTCCATTTGCCATTTTGTGTCCTCCATCTGGTTCAGCTTGCTGTGTTAATCATAGATATAACTTGTGTCCTTTTCTATTCGTCAGTTTTGACATCCAAAAGTCAAAAATACGAAAGGATGCAAGGAGTTCGGTGGTCACGTATATTATTTCCTTTTCTTTTGCATCTCTTTTCTTTTTCACTTTCAGGCAAGCCTTAGATCTAAACCCATCAACATTTCCTCTTTCCCAATTGTTCACTCCTCCCTTTCTCATTTCTTCTTTTGCAAATAAATAAAAATGTGGCTGAAGCCTCCTTCCCAAACATCTAACCCACGCTTCCACCTTTCCACCGTCCCATCCACCCACATGACCTCCGAAACCCCACTCCCCTCACATCCTTCCTCCACCAAGCAGCCCACCTCCGACCTACCCTGCTTCAAACCACCGATGCCACAGCCCCAACCTTCTCACCCAAGCCATCACCACCTTTATTCCGAGCCTCCCTGACAAGTGCAGCCAACCAAACGTAGCAGCGACCACCTTCGCCCAGAGATACGCCGCCTGACCTCCTTTCCTCCCCACCACGTCGACAGCCCTGTCCTCCACCTCAGACTGAGGCTTACCACGAGCCACCTTCAAGTTGCTCGGCCTCCCCTTTTCTCCTCGGCTGCATTTAGGTAGGTGATTATATATTAGTATATATATATAAGGTTTATAAATTTATATATGTTTGGCATATAATACAGATTTTGCATGTAAGATCTTTTATATATAGATTTTAGGTTCTGTATTGGTTTTAATATTGAGTTTGGGTCAGTCAGAGCTTACATGCTATGTATATATATTTCTTGTTGAGTTATAGTATACATCGACTTTAGGAAATAATGATTTAATTATTTTATATATACTGATTGAAGATATTGATTTTTCTTGTTTTGTATATTATGATTCTTCGAAATTCTATTTTGTTCTGTTTGGCAGTTTAAGTTTGTTTCTTTGTTTATTTGTTATATTTAACAGTCCATATATGTTCAAGTTTATAAGTATATATATATATATATATATTTACAATACATATTTTATTAACAGAGGTGCATCAAAGAATCTGTTTTTCCCAGGCTCCTTATTTACATTTATATTTTAAATAGATTTAAAAACAGTCTGCTAGTTGTAAGTAGTTATATATATTTGCTTACATCTATTTTTATCATGTTGAGTTTGATTATAAATTATATAATAAAGTAAGTGTAAATATAAAGAATAAGTTTATTTGGATAATCACTGTTCACATAATGTTATAGTACATACATTTTAAATGAAATATGTGTTACAGAATATTTTATTATAAAGGGAGTCATATAGTTGTCAGTCTATATACATGTGTTATATATATACCCATATATGTATATTTTCTCATGTTTGCTTTGGTTTGTGTTCCACCTATATATGTATATTTTCACGGGTCTGTTGGCTCCATAAGTTTTATAAATTGTATAGTATGGAAGCTGTTTAAGTATATATTAGTATATGTATTAGTTTATATATATCTTTGAGTTTGATTTGGGTATATTTATATATGTCTGCATATATTGTTGCATGTATGTAAGTACTATATATAAGCATATTAGAAATAGTTAGTTATATATTAATTTAATACACGGTATTATTTCCAAGGTTGAGATGTTGCTGGTATTTCGTGTAGCTCATATATAGGTTCATATATACATTTGACTGTATACCTGTTAGATCTTATAAAGTATATTATAGATGTTAATTCATCTCATATCTGATCTGCTTTAGTTAGTATACATTAAATTAAGTTTGGTCTGCATATTTGCTTGGATATGTAGAGTTGCATATGTTCAGTTATAGTGTACATGTATTTGTCTGCATGTATTATTTTCTTAAAGTTAGAAATGATATATATATATATATATATTTAAGTGTATATTTCAAAAAAAATTGATTTTTGGAAGATAGGTAGATAATATAAATCTGTTTCAATTTATACCAAACTGATTCAATTTATTTCGATTTCTCAGCTTGTCTATTGAATTTCTACCCATCAGGCTTTTCTTCGAAATTCGTGCCAATCTTGCTTTACTTTGGAATCCGTGCTTGGGTTCGTAATTCATTTCATCGTCAAATATCTCTAGCCTCGAAAGGTGAGCAATCACTCACGATTAACATTCTTGTATTTATTAAATTTGATTTCAATTGAAACGACAATTGAAATATGATGCTGTAGTTATTTAAATTGTTATATATGCTATTATCTGTATATGTTCACCTGTGACATCTGACACCAGTATCTAGTATTTATATGCCTGTTATTACTATTATTTGTATATGTTCACCTATGACATCTGACACCAGTATCTGTTATTTATATTGATGATATATGCCTGTTGTTATATTTTATATTATCTGTTATCACTTTGCAAGTTCCCTGTTAGTATAGAATTCACTATGGGTTGAAATGATACATACTCGAACGGACTTTAGAATAGGAGAAAATCGTTATGGGTTGAAATGATAAACCCAAGCGATTTTCATTTGAATTGAAATTGGGATTACGGGTCGAAATGATATCTACCCGTATATATTTAAATTTCGGATTGAAATGATAAATATCCGTATCACTTAACCATATGATAAATATATATACAAACACCGTTGGTCCATATATATATAAATATTTTGAAATTGAATTCTATGGTTTTGGAAAGAAATATATGGTTTTTAACAAATGTTGATTCTTAAAATTTTATATAAATGGTAATGATATATATAGATTTAATAATGATATTTAATTTAATTAAGATGGATTTAATACATATAATGTGTTAAGTATAAAATTTATATTTCAAAATAGATTTTGGTAAAAATTTGAATAAGTTAAGGTGGGGATGATAATTTGAATTTAGTAAAGATAATTTTATTTAATTAAACCGATTTGAAACTTATTGAAATTAAGATTTAAGATATGATTTATAACTTGGGTTTGATTTAAGTAAAAATGAAATTTAAGGCTAGTTAAATGATATTGAATTTATTAAACGAATATTCCCTGATTAAATAAGAATGAAGTTAAATCAAGAGCTATATGAAACTGTTAAATCTATCTTTGAAAATGTTGAATATTAAAGCTTTGAAATATATTGAAAAATAAATGGTATATTTAGAACTGAATTAAATTGATGAATTGAGCTTTGAATAAATTTGAATCTGGAATTTGAAGTTGATTTGAATCGATTTGCGAGACTTGAGGAAATTTTAAATACTTTACTTTTTAAATCATTTAATATATATATATATACTATTTTGGAAAATAGATATATTTGAAATGAAATGATATGTGGGTTTTGAAGTATAAATTTAATTGAAATGACCACGGTGTTATAGTGTATATTTCTACATTGTAGATAGTTCCACGGATCCTTAGAGGATGGTTATCCCAAACTTCCTTTAAGTTACTTGTATTTCAGTTGATATTTCACTTGAGTTGGATTTATTAGTATAAGAATGTTAATCCTGACTCGAGTGTTTTGTGTTTTGCTTTACGCTTGGGTCAGACCGAGTGATACAGCATTTGAGACTCACCTTTGGAGTTTGGAGCTTCGTTTGGAGATCCAACTATTGATTCAGCTTCACTCTTTCCAGTTGATTCGTTCACAGAAGTCATATGTTTGGATTGGAGACTTCACTGTATTTGAGATATTCTGTTGTATTTTATTTCTAACTCTGATGTTTATATAGTAGCTTCATGAACTACTATTTTATCTATTCCGCTGCATATTATTGTATTACTCTGTGTCTGTGATTCTGTGATTGATTTATTTACTGCATATGCTGAGTTTTGCCAAATTTAAATTAACAATTCGGTATTTTTAATTATTCAAGTCCGACATGTGTGGATTTATTGTCGATTTGAATGGTCCAAAATTGCAGGTCGTTACACATTTACTGAGTCGAAAGGTTCTTTTGAATAGGCTAATCTCACTTTTCTACTTTCGGGTGTTGACAAGTTTTCTTGTTAAAAAATAATATGGGTTTGGTGAAAAGTTTATACTTTGAAAGGAAAATTTTCAGTTTTGGAAAATATTACACAAATGCCATTATAATTCTAGGAAAGCTCTCATTTTTATGCACAAGAGCTATTATCCATGATAGCTTTAATTTAGTTAGCTTTTGAAAGATTTTGTTTAACACATGAAAGCTAGTGTCCATGATAGCTATGATTTAAAGCTTTGTTATACCCACGATAACTAAGTTTTACTAGCCTTCGAATGTTTTGCTTTTAATCATGAAAGCTCTATTTAAAATAGCCCATGGAGGCTATATTTTTGATTACTCACGAGAGCATTATTTTCAATTACTCACGACAGTGCCTATCATGTTAGCTTACGATGACTATGTTTTATTAAGATGAAAAGATATGTTTTAGTAAAAGCACGAAGGCTAAGTTCTATTGCTTTGATTTCATTGTTTTAATTGCTCATGTTAACTAGCCATCGTGATAAGTCATGAAAGATATATTTTCACATGAAGGCATTATTTTCTATTATACACGAAAGCTACCTATCGTGTTTAGTCATGAAGGCTTTGTTTTATAAAAAGATCGCAAAGACTATGTTTTAATTTAGCCACGAAGAAATGTTATCTTTAATGAAAGCTATAATTTTAATAAGTCATGAAGACCATGATATGTTACGATGGCTATCATTTTATAAAGGCACGAAGGCAATATATTTAAAGGCATAAAGCTATGTTTCATTTAGTCACGATGACCATATTTTTAGTAAAGAAAACTAAGTTTTTAATATGTCACAATAGCAATATTATGGCGTGATGGCTTTGTTTTATTAACCCATGAAGGCTTGAATTTGATAAGGCATGTTGGCCTTTAATTTTAACAAATAAAAGCTTAAGATTTAACGAGACACAATGTCACTTGTTTTGCGGGAAAGGACGACTATATTTTGTAACATGGGAAGAATTTTAACTCTATATTGGGCAAATCTTTACTTAAACAAAAAGGATGATTTGTTATGTATTTATAAAAGTTTTCAATGTAAAGAAAGGATATTTTGCATATATTTAAAGAGTTATGTGTAGAAGAAGCTATTGCTTTAAAAAACTAATTTGTGTATAGATTGGCTATCATACTGAACATATATTTAATTTATTATTGATATGTTATATGTTCATTCAGTTTGTTGGTCAGTTATTACTGCATATGATGAATTGTTGACATACTCACATACTTGATGAATGTTATCATCCAACATTTTGACCTTGGGAATTTGGTAACTGATGACAAGTTAGGATTGTTCCATTAGTGGGTATGATTAGACTTAAACTCTTGAGTGAGTAGAATTGCATCCAGGAAATCATGAAGATCAAATTATATTATGATGCCAAAACTAATCAAAAGACATGATTCATTGACCTTTTTAAAACTAGATTTAAGATTTAAATGTAGAGACTTGTGTAGGGTTGCTCCCTATGCTCCAATCATTAGCCCTTGATTGATTAGATCCGCAGATTCCATTGCGTAGGGATTAGCCAAAGGACATGCGAAATTTGGGTTACATAAAGAAAAGAATTCATAGAAGTTAGCTTACCTATGTTTTTCCTATTATTTTTAGGATACCACTGTTATCTTCTCCTACAAATTCAGGAGTTCGTTGATATTTCTTCTGACTGTATTAGAAGACCGTTGAATTATCTAGTAAACCTTGGCCTAAGTCAGCTGATAGGTTTTTAATTGGCCTAAGAAAACTAATACGGGTTCATGGTAAGCCTAGGAAAACTATGTCGTTAAATGAACCATATATAGGATTGAATAGTTTGGGAATGTGTAACCTTTAACCTTGAGAATGATTGACTATTCATTTTAACCCATGCATGCATGATATGATATGTTATTATGATTATGTGCTATACATTTTGGATGCAGGATATGTCTCGATGACTCATTGATTGATAGGGTATTATTGAGGGAAAACTTGTTCCGCCCTGCGGTGTGGTCTCAATAAGTACCCAAAATTTTGGTTGGAGATGGAAAAATATTATTCACACTAGAATTTTTGTCAGATTTGAAGTTTTTGATTTCCCTTAAACTCTCGGGTGCTCAATTCGGAATTAAGTAGACGAAGAGTATGGTATATCAGATTTTGACAAATAAGCTTTCGAAGATGTGCAGAAGGCAATCTACTAATTAAAGTTTATTTCCACCGTGCAGTAGTTAACTGCTTTTATTATTATTGGACGTATGTAATGATGGGCATTATAACTGCCTAAGTAGTTAAGACTCTGATCATCCAAGGGAACATCTTCATATGTCATCTTGGGATTATATATGTAACTATTATATTTTATTTGAATGATGTATTCATCTAGTTATGGAAATGAAATGTAATGAATTTTCAAATTAATGAATGAAAATGTTTTGTTAAAATTTGTAAATACCGGTGCACTCGGTATTATCGATTCAATAGCAGATCTCATTTTTCACTGAGATATTATGCTAAAGATGACTGCAATATCAATAGTATTTATTTCCAAGCCTCAAAATGGAGGATGTTACAAGAAACATCATGAAGTCAAGAACCTCTTTGACTATGACCTTGTTCGCTGCTGGACGGAACTCGATCGAGAATGAACAAAGTCTACCACGGAGATCTCAAAATGGGGGATGTTACAAGAAACATCATGAAGTCAAGCACCTCTTTGACTATGACCTTGTTCGCTGTTGGACGGAACTCGATCGAGAATGAACAAAGTCTACTACGGAGATGGCCAAACAAATAACAAACTTTGTTTGGCCAAGATAGAAATATTTTGGCAAAGGTAAACAGTACTATGCAATGGAATATAACTAAAAAATCATAGAAATTTACTTGTATGTACAGAGCTATAGTAAGTAATAGAATTGCACAAACATATGCATGTATAATATAACTAAATCACATTACAAGCAATTATATTATATGTGAAGGCGGTTCTATATAGGCAAGTAAAGTAAAAGTGCAGGAATGTAAATACAAACAAACGTTGTATAGAAAATAACAATCTTTATTTACAATCACTTTTCATGCAAATGTTATGGGGACCGGTCTCGCACAAACTCGACCTATGTGAAAAAGGAAACAAAATACACCAAAAGAAGACCAAAAAAGCTGTCTTCAAAGTACAATAAAAAGCATTGAAGCTGCCTTTGCAAAAACCAAATCGAAGGTCTACTTCTTCTTCCCTTACTTGCTACCACCCTTGGGATTGACCTTCACCGGGCACTTCTTCGAATCCTTCCCATTCTTAGACTTTTCCTTCCTAGGAGTATCGCCTTCTGAGTGAGTGGTCTCCCCCTCGGTTGTAATGATGATAGGATCTTCAGGTTTGTTGATAAAAGTGTCAAATGATTTGGCGTCAAGGCAACTACCTTTTGGTGGCCTGATTTTGGCCAGTGGAATTCTGGGGGTAGAGTTTGTTGTCTTGGAGCCAGCAGGTACCTCAGTTCTTAGCTCGTTCTTGACCTTAATTTTGCTGAAGTTGATCTTCAATCTCTCTACCATGGGAATGGAACCAGTTAGGCCCATAGTACTGGTAATAGTAATGTCTGCCACCCTAGACTGTAAGGTGGTGTTCAATCCATCAAGAGCCTCGATTTCTAGTAATCAAAAATAAGGACGGAGCTGGAGGGAGGAATTGGAGCAATTAGTGCTGCAGTGATAGAGGTTCACTTAGTGGAAATAGCAACATGACTCAAATCCTGAGTAATTGGTGGGGAAGGAGGAGTAACTGATGGATGACCTATAAGTTCACGAACAATGAAGTAAAGGTTAGTGATGACCTCCGAAGAGAACTGAAGCTTCTCAAATACTGGAGAGATGAGGGAAATACCTTTGATGGTTGGAGTTTCTTTGGTAAGGGATGTAGTGACTTCACCCTCTTCTATTATTGATTGCATTGGTTGAGAAACAGGAATAGGAATATAAGGCTCATCAGTAGTCATGGTAGCAGAAGCAAGAGTCATAGTAAGGGTGGCCTCAAAGCTGACCCCTATAGAAATTGGATTCTCTGTTGCAGGCTCTTTCGAATGGGGAATCGATGGTTCTGCTTGATCCAATGCAGTAGGATCAATAGAAGCCTTAACTGGTGACTTGCTTGTAGCTGTATCCTCTTTAGATAGGATCGGCTTGCCCTTCTCCGAGGCTATATTGTCATCTGCATCTAAGAACTTGGCTAATGATTGATCTTCGGTGAGGCCTTCGCTAAACGTAGCCGCATGATGCATTATTTCCTCCCAAGCATCTGGCAGAGTAACCTGATAACTATTTCCCATCAACTTCAGATTCTTGTCTTCAGTGACATTTGCAAAGAATTGCTAAAGGTTGGAATTCATCTCTTCTTTACCCTTACCTGCTCGATCCTCGAGTTGTTTTCTTTCAGCTACAGCCTCGTCAATGTTGACTTGAGCCTCTATTTTTGCTTTTGTCTCGGCCTTCAGACTAGCCCTTAGTTTTTCAACTTTAGCCTTAAATGTTTGAAGTTCCAAGTCCTCGGCCTGAAGCGCTGTGTCTTTCTCTTTAATTTCTTTATCCTTGTCATTGACCTGGTTTATGAGCCGATTGTTCTCATGGTGAGCCATCCAGAGCTGGTCATTTACTAGTTGAGGGCTTGAGTGTGTGCATGGGACATCTCGCTGACTAATTTTTTGGAGTCCTCGACTGACTTTTGAGCTTCATCTCTTTGCCTTGTGAGCTCAGCCAACTCGATTTTGTAGTAAGCTATCTTCCTATCATAAACCTTCCTCTCCAACTCAAATGATTGAATATTTGTCTGGTTAATTTTGTTGGCGTCGGAGAGAGAGAGAAAAAGTTAGTTTCCTTCACTAGAAAAGTTAGTCTACAAGCTCAGTAACCCCTCTAACTCTACGGATAGCTTCTTCGTGGGGGATATCCTTAATATTAAGGTCAAACTTCACCCTTGTCGAGCAGAGATTAGGAAAGGCAGCCTGCATCCTGGTCATCAGGGCTGTGGACGGGCTTGAAGGAAGCGGTGGTGGAGCTGGATGAGAAGAAACCTCTATGGATTTTGGGAAGTTGATGTAGTAGTGACTGATGGTCGGATTGCTGGAACCTGTTGAGAATGAGTTGGGGCTGAGAACGTGATTAGGAAGAATCGATTATGAGACTATGACGGTCCTGAGAATCACGGGACTTCTTTCCCTAGTTATAGTATTCTTTATCTTCAGCTTGATGCTTCTTTCTGTCGTTATCCTCATAGTATTCCCTCTCCTTCCTTTCCAATATCTCTTCCTCGATCTCTTACTGCGAAGAAGAGCAGTGAGAATAGGGCTCTGAAGTGGTTCCCTGGTGCTCGTCGACACCTGAGCGTGGACTGTGGAAGCGGCTTTTTCTCACCGTACCTGTAATGAAAGAAAAAAGATTGCATTAGCCTTAAAATGTTGAGCAAGGGTAAATGCAAGATATAAGCGTTCATTATCCTAGAAGTGTGTGGAGTGCTACTATTGTACTAAGTGCTTTACGGACCATGTTTGGAGGGCTGTAAAGATGAGGGTTCATCTCCCTTAGCAGGAGGTCCTTAGATGAAAACTGAAACCCAAAGGATACTCCTTAAGAAGGTCGTCAATCAGGATGTGAAGTCATCGACTGATACAAAGATGTTTTCAAAAGATCCTGTATAAGGAGTCACCCCGATAGTTGGTGTTGAACTCATATCAGAAGGTAGTTAGGAGTATTCAATGACTAATCTCTTTGGGTGCGACGAAGCAGAAATTTCCATGCCTTCGAGGGAGGTCTCCCTATATGACTCGCTCACATCGTAATCTTCATCATTGTTGTCATCTTCATCTTCCTCCTCATCGTCGCCTTCTCCTTTCTCACCTGCATCTCCTTCTTCCACTCTTTCCAGACCTCTTCTCTCTTCCACTCCCTCTTCTCTCTTTCATTCCATCTTCATGCATCTCCTCGCCAACATTCTCTTCTAGCACTCTATCCATGCCTTCATCAGCATTCGCTTCGCCTAACGGATCTTCGACACCCCTTTTGATTTCATCTCCAGAGTCATGAGTGAGGGCAAGAGCTTGAGCATTGGCTTTGGCCCTCTTAGGTGGGTGTTCAACTTAAACGATGAATTGCTCGGGATGTAGAAGGCCGTATTGACGGAGCCTTTCATTCGTGAGAAGATAGGTGGTGGTGCGATATTGAGCATTAACTCTTTTCAGAGTTTCTAAAGTGTTGGGATATGCATCGCTGGTATCTCGTTCGGAAGATCTGTGAAGAGAACAGAAATGAATTTATGAACATGTATGAATTAAATCAAAATGTGGAAAGGAAAATAAGGGAGAAGCCTTACATCTGGACAACCAAAGCTGATTGAAGACAAAAGCACAACGGACGAAGAAATATTCATTCTTGAAGCAAGAACGCTTGTTGTGAAGTGCATATATAACCTTGCAACAACACTAGGCTTCGACGATAAATAAGAAAAGCGAGTCGACTCTATTTTTGAAGCTCAAAAGATGCATTAGGTCTACAAAGGTTGGTGATCATTGAAATTGCATCATGAACAGAACAAACAGAGAGTTGAGAAGGGTGTATCCATTGGGATGCACTTGAGCTGGAGCTAGCTCGACCTCTTGTAGTAAAAATTGAAGAAGTTATTGAAAGGTGGGACGGCTCCACATAGGCACATGTACTTGTTGCGGGCGGTGTATCCCTATAGAGGATTGTGACCCCACTGGTCGATTCTCGGTAATAAAACGTCACCCTTCGAATCCCATGATGAAAGCAGATTGTTCGAAGTGATTCAGCAGTTAGTATCGACAGTGTTTGGTCTAGAGCATTGTCCAGTACTCTCAATTCGGGTTGTTTGTTTAGCAGAGGAGTTTTGTTTCGAAGAGGAACCGTTGGAACTATTTGCCCATGCAGTTGAGTCGTTATTGAATGTTTGGATCTAGATTGAGTAGACGTCGAAGTCTGAGCAGTAGAAGAGCCAACTTTAGAGGAGTAGAAGGTTCAAAAGTGCCATTGTGGTGATCGACGAGTCATTTTGGACTGGAAAGCTTGACAGTGAACACGTTTAGGCATGTTTTATTTTTGAATTCCTACTTTAATAGATGCCTATGTAGCTAGCATACAGAATCTGACGGATGTCGACATGTGTTAACTCATCGGTTTTTGAACGTCGATTAGGAAAATTTGAAGTGTCAATCTATGCAGTGTGTGTCTTGTGTCCAATACACGATAAATGGAACATTCTGTGTAGATATCACACTCGTGCTAGTAAACAAGCTTCATCACACGATGGAACTGTATGTCGTATCTTATCTGTTATCACCAGACTATCAATAATGGAACCAATTAAAGCTTGCTCATCAATTGATACTCGACTTCAATACTCAACATGGCTTTGTGGAATACGACGCATATGCGAGAAGTTGTTTCATGTGTGCAAAATGAGCCTAACCATGAGAAACCCTATGGAGGATCGGGCATAAATCGAGTCTGACACCAAGTATGGAATAAAGAATAGTGAACCCGGGACATTCCTAGTGCCAGCTTCGAGTCTTGCTCGGGGCTTCTCTAAGGCAGCATTGTGTTGTGGATCAACTGAGGCATGAAAATTTCAACCATGAATTGGAGACATCACTTGGCCATAAATAAGTGAACGACGACCCCAATTTTGACCACCATGGCACCTAGCTTTAACAACATACCTTTCTATTAATCTAGATCTAAACTTAAAGGTTTCATGGTCGAGATCTTTAAGGTAAGAAAATTGAATCACGAATGGTGGTGGCTACTAAGGAGAGATGGCGCTTGTTGAAGGCAATGTAGTGGCGGGTTGACTTGGTCGTAATCGAGAATGGAGGCGATGGTTGCTTGAAATTGCCTAAGGAAGGATGTCAAAGACGAAATAAGTATCCCACAAACAAAGCTTCCTAGGTATGAACGTCTGTGACCTCCTTTTCATGATGGAAGTCCTACCCAGACCAAACACGATGTGAAGTCCCCAGAAGCTCCACCGACATTTCCTGAAGCGACCGCAGTAGGTGATCTATCGTCATAATCTCAAGTGACATTAAGCTCAAACAACACACGCCATACCGGTCCCCCTCCTCTCCTCGATGGACCCCCTCTGCATTATGAATGGGCGCCTGCCTAGCAAAAGGGACAAAGTGCCCCTCGTGCTTGGATTCCTTGACCCGCTTCCTCTTCTTGGACCTCTCCTCTGAGGGATTTTCCTCCTTGCTCGGAGAAACCAAGATGACATGCCCCCTCTCTACTACTCCATTCCTTTGTATTTTAAGGGAATGATAGTCATTACAACCCCTGTCTCTGCCTTTCGAGACCCATAATGCAATAATCCTTCCAGCCTCGTTTTGTACTATCCAATCTATACACAAAATCACTTTGTATCTCTGGATGTCAAACACAAATTGGTCACATAAAAAAATACTCGTACGGAATAAATTCTAGGTCAGTGCACCTAAACATGGGAGTGACATCACCAATCAGATTAACTACACACAAAGAAGTAACTAAGTAAATAACATCAAATCCTACTTTATCAACCACATCCTTAGAAATAAAAGAATGTATGACTCCGGTATCAAAACGAACTCTAATTAAAAAACTGAAAATGAAAATCACACCTTCCAATATGATAATTTTTCCTTTCTCCTCAGCAAGCGGACCTACTCTCAATCCTTCCAAGGCAAACAGCCTCGTCTTCTTTATTCCAGAGCAGTCCTTCTTCGTATAGCCCAGATGATCATAGTTGAAACACTTGGCCTTTGCTGCAACAACTGGTTGTGAGCACTTTGATGCATAATGCCCTTTCTGCCGCAATTGTAGCAAATAATATCTGGAAGATCCTTTCGGCTTAACCCTTCCAGGGAATTTCCCTTTGATGGTTGCCCCTTCTTCCCTTTCGGGTAAGGGTTGAATCTCTTCTTATGCTCACCCTTCGGCTTCACCTTCATCCTCCACTAGGCTTGGTACACGCTATCATACCACCTCGCTATATCCACAACAAACTCAAAAGGTGATGCCAAATGTGCCATCACCTTGTTATCCAAACCCTACTTCAAACCCCAAATGAACTTTTCATTATTCTTTAGTGGGGTGTTAACCAACTCTCGACCATACTATGAGAAGGTGTTAAACTTCTGGATATACTCCTCCAAAACAATGATCCCCTTACCAAAGATCGATGAACTTATTAGGCAACACACTTCTTTGAGATTAAGAATAAATCGGGCCTCAAATCTTTTCATGAATTGCTCCTAAGTAATTTCTTCCTTTTGAGTCTCAGTTGTCACTATTTCCCGTTAGTCTAAAGCATCTTCATGCACCTGTCTCGAAGTCAACAATCACTTTTTCTCATCATTCAGCTTTAAATCCCTGAAAATGCACTCACACACCTTTAGTCAATTTAGTACTTCTACCACCGGCTCTTTCACATTAAACATTCTTTCTCCAAGATTCCTATAGTCCTAACTCAACTTTAAGAAATCCACTCTAACCACTGGTCTTGGCTCAACCTCTTCCGGCATGGCCTCCCGCATCATCTTCGCCTTGAACCATCATAACAAAACATTCATCACCATTTGCGCTATAGGCAGGACTGCCTCGTTTACAGCCGTCAAAGGAACTTCTTCGCATTGCCTTCGATAGTCCGAGAACTATCGTTCTCCCTTTTGGTACTAACACCTCTAAATCTAGCTCTTTCGCTTCTTAGATTCATTTCTGCTAAGAAAGTCTTCATCGAAAATGGAAGAAAGAAAACGATCGGTTTAGCAATAGATAAACCCTACTATACTTATCTATAATCCATAAGAAAAAATACAAATATGTCATATACTAGAGCACACCCTTACCAAGATGTTTAACTTAACTCTGTTTGACTTGAGTATCCCCTGACCTAAGCTTTGATACCAACTTTAACACCCTCATACCGAGACACAAAGATGGAATCCTAATGTGTTTTAGTCACCTTGGAATTATCTTTCAGTGATGGAGATGGGATCAGTTATATAAAACAGTCTTAAGTAAACAAAGCAGATATAACTAACAAGCACATAATTATAAATTTAATTCAATAATATTTACGTTCCAAAGTCATGCCCACACAAGGTCAAAATTATAGTACAACATCCTTATTAGTGTCATGTATTATATATGAAGATGTGATCATGAACACTAGATAAACCAGAATCAGAACAACACAAATATAAAACTCAAGCCTCCTGCTTCGTCTTCGGTTTACATTTTCGACCTCTCCCAAAAGCAACCTATCTAGGCTCATATACTCAATCTACTGGAATGAGTATCCGTGAGTTTATAAGAAAAACAAAAATAAAAACATGGGTAAGACATAAAGTCTTGTATGAGTAATATAATACCATAAACATACAATATAACAAGTCCACGTCGGCAATACGCAAAACTGGTTTTCCTCTTTACTATACCAAAGCAATAATTATCCGATTGAATAGCAGTCCTAGTCTTTAGGTTTATTGTAAATGTCAAGACAAAACCATGGAACCTTAACCAAAACTAGCCCATTGGTTCAATTCACAGAAATAGCATTGTTACATATTTTGCAGTAGATATACATATCATTACATACTTTATCATTAGACTGCCACACAGGCCTTACGCCTTTATGTACAATATACCATATACATTTGCCCTATTAATCAACTGCCATGAAGGCTTTATGCCTACAGTCTCGGTCTTCGGATGTCACATAGGCCTTACTCCTTCGCTTTCATATTATGTTTGCCACAAAGGCCTTACACCAATGTTTTGGATGCTACATAGACCTAACTCCTACTTCGCTTTGGTGTCGAGACTACCACTCCTGGCCTCATATTCTACACCAGTCCCTTGGTTGCAACTAAGGTCTTACAGCAATCTCTTTCATTGTTCGGACAGTTTCCCAACTAGGCCTTATGCTTATGTTTTCGATTGCGGATGTCACACAGGCCTCACTCCTTCGCTTTCGGCTCCATAACAACCACAAAGGCCTTATGCCAACTACCAAACCAACTACATAACCACTCACTATTAGGCTTTTCACTTAGCTATTTATTCAGATGATATTCCGACTAATCATCTAATGATTATTAATATTGATTGTCATATTTATTGACCTCAATGTCTCGGGTTTTGATTCACCATCTTAAACTTTTTCATAACTTAATTTCTTCGGATGTTACTAGTTTCGGTTTAAAACAACCTTCTGAGAGTACACTACCTCACGACAATCTCCATTCTCTCTATTCTCTCATTCATGTCAAGGGAAGCCAGCTTCAGTTTATCTTAAGTAACATATTAAATTTCACCTTAAAATTTCCAAGATTCCTTCATCTTCCGATGCTTCCTACTTAACCGTCGACCACCTTCGACCCTCGAGTAATACCTTTGGTTTATTGCCATGGTTTCCATACTTAAGCCTTTACTCTTAATATTTATGTTTATTTACATTTCGTTCGGCTCTACCTCTTTCGGCACCGACCCTTCGGTACACGTTGGGAAGTGCACATGCACGTATGACACTATCTTTACATGTGTCGACTTCTGATTCATTTGGCTTAGTCTTTTTTTACAGTTTTAAGTACTTTACTGGCACGTTCAGCATATAATGTAGATCTGGTCTCCCACCCAATAATTAAATAAGCTCTTTACTTATATAACCACCCGACCATCACATATCTACCTTCTGATTCCTATTATAACCCATCGGCTAGACTTAATTCCCTTCGAAAACTACCTAATTTGTTTCTAGTTTTTCTATAGTAGAATTAATCATGTATATTACTAATAACTATTCAATTTTCCTCTCATACAGATCCTAATTAATCCTTAAAAAATTATCTTCTCAAACGTACATTATATTAATCAAAACAGTTTTCTAACATGGTGTTCTTAATCCTATATTAAGTCCTCCATATTAATTAAACCGACAAAATCGAAGGAATGGCCAAACACATCATACGATCATAAAGGATACGATGGAGAAAAGATTTAAAGAACATATTACTCATATATACTCTTAGTTAATGAAGTGTTTATATTCCTTAGCTTTTATCTTTTTCTTCTTCTTATTTAATCCACACTAACCATTAAAGAGCTCAAGCTTGCTTTTAGTGTAAATAAAAATGAGAAGAGGGAAGTAGTTATTTTTACCTTAAAAGGGAAATTGGGCCACCGCCCACTATCCCATTTCTTATAAATTTGTTAGTTCTAATTAATATTATTAAATTTTCATTAATTTAGATTTCATATAGGATTTTCCTAGCATCACCTGATTCACTCAAGCATAAGGAGTAGACCAATGTCCCATGAGTATTTATTTTTTTCCAGCATTTTCCATTTCCTTTATTATTATAATACTTACTTAATCAGTTAATTATTAATTTCTATGGTGTTACAAAAACATTATATGATCGTAATCGTAAATGGTTTGCAATCATGAGTATTAAATCATATTATAATAATATTTTGTTTTTAATATTACTGGTCAAGATGTTTTGAGAAAACGACATCGATACATCCTTTGAGACCAAAGTAAGTAAAGCTTTCCAAATTATAGGCATTGTATTACTCATGGCTGTCAGGAGCACCAAGAGGTTACGTACTTTACTTATAGGATAATTACATAATAACCCGACCGAAGTTTCCTATTGGTTAGTCATAACTATGTCAAATAAGGAATCTCAATGTGATGATTTACGCAATTCTTTTGACTTGAGAATCTTATGGAACATTAACATGAATACTCCACTTTGATTATAATTAAATCATGGCATGATGTTCATAAACGACTATAGTTGGGTCCTAGTTGAAGCACTAGAAGTGACACTATTGAATGGAGAATTCATTTCCTCTACTGTAAGAGGTTCGTATCATGATCAACTGTGGTAAACTCAAAGTCAAGGTCTCTGATTGGAATATATCGGTAATAATAAATGTTATAAATTAACCAAGGGCTTTGGAGAAGGACTATATAGTTGTATCAGATAGTTTTAGAGGTTTAACCAAGACCAAGCTTTAGATATCGAAAGTGATATAATGACGACAAAGAGAATGTGCATATAATATTATCGCTTAAGGGTGTAGCTTAAAAGTTTTAAATACAATTTTACTTTGAAAATTGTAGGCGATTAGTTTAACCAAACCATCACACCATTAGCTGAGGTGATGTGCGACTGTTAATATCTCAAGTGTTCGATATTAATCGTTAACCAATCTCGTACCTATGAGTCACACAACCGAATCTGTATAGCTTTTGAATTATTACCTGGTTTAACTGATTCATAAATTATTAGAAATTAATTAAATTAATAGATATAATTATTGTATTAATTATTGAGTGCTTTTAGTGTTTGGGTAGCTTTTAGAAATTATTTGGATGTGTATATTATTGTTAAATGTGCACATTAATATTAAATAGAATTTCTAATTAAGTATTATTTAAATACTGATTCAAATAATAGACCTGGGGTCGAAAATTATATAGGGTCAAATTTTTGTCTTCATGTGTGCGAGGCATAATGAGTTTGAATTGGAGGAGTAAAAAAAGAAGGAGATATTTTAGCTAAAATATCTCTCTCATACTCTTCTATTTAAATCATGCCTCCGCTTCATTTGCTTGCACTTGAAAACCCTAACCCCTTTTTTACCGTAGTCAACCAAATCATCACCATCTCCCAAACACATAGCCTCCCTTTTTGGTGTGCTAATTTGAGCTTTGTAAACACTAAGCGGGATACCAATTGCTATAGAAGATCTCATATCAACCTGTGACGATCAAGCAGGATTTAAGAGGTGAATTACATTTAGATTTATACCATATGCCCTTTACCATTATCAATATATTTTGACCATGATAGTAATTTTTTATAAATGTGTATTTTATTATTTAATGAATATTTAATCAAATATATACGTATTTAAATGAAATCGGTTTTAAATTAACAATAATACAAAAATTCCTTTTTCTCTCAGCCATAATAAATAATATATTTAAAATAAAGTTTATTTAAAATATAATTAATACATCAAAAAGAACATAATATGTATATTTAATTAGATTATTATATCATTTTTATAATATATATGTGTATATATATATATATGTATGTATGTATATGTGTATGTATATATATATGTATGTGTGTGTATGTATATATATGTATGTGTGTGTATGAATATGTTTAGTCAAAGTAAACAAATATATATATATATAATATTTATAAATATATATTTGGCCTTCTGTATTTAAATAAGAATTATTCTCGGCTTATTAATAATAATATAAATAGTATATATTTATATATGTATATTAAAATAAATAATGTTATTTAGATATGTATTATTACCTATTATATTTACAATTTACAAAATTAATTTTTGGCTTAAAATTACTTATTTAATTTAAATTATTAAATTTGTAATTTTATTTAATATAATACTTATTTGACTTAGTAAAAGATATTTTAAGTAAAAGATATTTTCTATTTTAAGTACAAGATATTTTACATTTTAGATAAGATTTGAAAATATATGTATATATTATCATTATAAATTTAAAAATATAATATATATAGCTTAAATACAAACTATTCTAACATGTATATATAAGTGCCCAAAAATATCATAGATTATATATATATATAAACATATGTATATATTTTAATATACTTAAGCAAATACATGCACACATACATCTGATAGGTATATGAAGAACCTCACATACATATGTATAACATACTATATGTATGTATACATTGGTTATAAAATCCAATAATCGTATGTATGTATTTGTATTTTATATGTGTGCTTAGTAAAGATATAAATATATTGTCTTGTCTTATATATCGCATAAATATAGACAAATTAAATTTTACAAAGTACAAGATAATAAGTTGAAACATTAAATTGGATTTGATGAAGAATAATTATTTATATAAGCCCAATAAAGACCCATTTGGAGAAAAAAATTAAATTTACTTCAATTTACCCACTGTCAAATTGGCCTGATCCAACACCTGCAAGTTTCGCCCTTAATTTTAAGGTCGCTACTTCAAAGTCCTCACCAACCAGCATTAGATAGTTACTGAGTTAACCCGACACAATGGGTCGTCTCTTGAAATGGACAGTGGAATTGAATTGACATCACATCACCTTACAACCCTACACCATTATAAAAGGCCATGCCTTGGATGATTTAATTGTTGAACGAACTATCCCAAACAACGTCGATGAAGAGACACCCTCTAATCAACGCCCATGGAACTATATGTCGAAGGGGAATCTAATGAAAAAAGGGATAGGGACCGGCATGTCCTCGTCACTCCAAACGAGCAGGACATCTGCTTTACCATAAGGCTGAATTTCAAAGTGACCAGCAATGAAGCAAGCACGAAGCCATCCTGGCTGGTCTCAAGATGCCAAAAGAACTCAAAATTGAGTTATCCAGGTATACAGTAATTCTTCACTAGTTGTCAATCAAATCGATGAGAATTTCCAAGCTCATCAACACCTTCTCTGACTTTAAGTATAGCAAGTACTCAGGAAAATAGGTCAAAACTGATCTCTTGGCTAAGAAGGTGAGCAACCCAGAGGAGGCCAACCCCTGGGTCCGTTGGAAGTTTGGTATTCCCCATGCTTCGAGCAAGGGGCAACCATCATAGAAACTGACGACGAGCAATAGGATAGTTTGGTGACCCCGCTCTTGAAATACCTGGTGAGCAGGGAATTACCCAAGGGATGGAAGAAAGCCTGAAAAATCCTTTACCGAGAACCCAACTACACAATTATAGAAGACAGGCTCTTCCAGAGGGCTACTTTACCCATTTTCAGTGTTGTGTCACTAAAGGGGAAGCCAACCAATTCTACGAAGAGCTACGCGAAGGTTTACGTGGTGACAATGCTGGAGGAAAAGCCTGACCAAGATGGTTGCCTGGAAAAGGTATTATTCACCGACGATGATCAAAGACTCAATGGATTATGTTAAGAAATATGACCGCTCCCAATGATTCGCTAAGATCCTTAGAACCTCCCCAAACTTGTTAACTCTTATGACATCCATGTGGTCATTCGGTACATAGGGGATCGACACAATTAAAAAGATCTCGGACATGAAGGATGCCTGGAAAAGGTATAATCACGCCACAGTTGTTATCGACTACATCATTAAATGGATTAAAGCAAAACCACTTAATGAGGTCACTACGCCTAAGGTCCTCGGCATCATCATCAAAAACATCGTTTGCTACTTCAGACTCCCAAAGAAGGTCGTCACCGACAACAACATCAAATTTGAGAGTGGTATGTTCCTCGGATTTTAAAATAAATGAAATCGAGAAATTCTTCTCATTCATCATCCACCATTGGACGAATGGAAAGGTGGATGCGGTCAACAAAACAATCAAATCAACCTTAAAGAAGCGCTTCACCTAAGCCAAATGAATTTGAGCTGAAGATCAGTTACCCATACTATATTTATATAGGACCTCTAGCAAAACTTCAATGGGACACTCCCCATTCTCCTTAGCCTAAGGATACAAAGTCATGCTGCCTATAGAAGTGGATGTCTCCTCTAGGATGCCTCACTCATAACGTATAACAAAATAAAAATTTGTTACGATGGGGTCTCGATGCCTTAAATGAATGGAGAGTAAAGGCTAAGCTTTGAATGGAGGCTTACAAAAGAAAGGTTGTGAAACACCACAATGCAAGGGCCAAATAGCAAAACTTCACTTGAGCAACTTTGTTTTGTGATGGGTCATTGCAAAGACACAAAACTCAACCAAAGGGGTGTAGGAACCCAATTAGGAAGCGTCATATGTAATCAGCGCCACCCCAGCCAACGAAGCATAACGCCTCACTCGTCCGATGGCACCTACATCCTCTGAATGTGGAACCGATAGCACCTTGGGGCTTATCATATTTAGTTATCCCTTATAAGGCGCACAGAAACATGTATGCCATACTATAAGGGGACCGATTTTTGTAATGTGTCTTTTGCATTAAATAAACAAGGCATTCCACTCTCAAAACCCCATCAATAAATCATGTAATGAATATACGAGCAGACACCTCGATAGGGTACGAGTGTGCAATGTCTCTGCCCGTTTTAGGGGCGAGCCATGACAACAAGATGCCTTGTGATGATGTGCAAGCCTAACAACGCTCACATCCATGCTAGGGACACTGGCACATGGATGGCATGACCACCCACATTGTGGTCCGGATTCAAGCATCCGTGATGTACTGCTTAGTGAGGATGCACGAGCCTAACAACGCTCATGTCCATGCGTATGACTCTGACACATAGATTATGAGACTGCCTACATTATGGTCCCGATTCTTGCGTATGTAGTGTATTACTCCATAAGGACACGCAAGCCAAACAATGCTCTTGTCTATGCTGGAGGCATCAATGAAATGATGGCATAACCACCCACGCAGTGGTCTCGATTCATTCGTCTATGATATTGCCTATTCCCTTAAGAGCAGAATGAGACACCGGTGCAAAAATGCCATGATTACCCAAATTGTAATTTTGGTTCTAGCATCCATGGTGTTGCCTACTCCTAGTAATAGGAGTGGCCCCACCTCGGCGGGGTTAAGACACCTAAAACCTACTTAGTACATCCATTGGGGTGGTTATACATTTACAAGGCTTAGAATTAAGCAACTAGTGCCTCGATGGCGTCAGCCATATTTATAGGTTCAAAATTAATCAAGAGCAAGGACAAGTTACCTAAACAACAAGGTCGCCCAACCACTTTGGGGGCATACACATAAGCATGAAGCACAACTCATAATTTACTGCCAAAGATAGGGAAACTACAAAGTTAAGTTTGAATCCCTAACAAATATTGTTATCTCAACCCTTTGCAAAGTCTGTATAAATATATCATATCCTCTAAGTGTTTGCTCATAAACAAAAGTTACTAAACAACTCGGGGTGCTTCATAGGTTGCCTGTCCAAAAAGTACAAACTTAGCAAACACAGAGCAACACAGATATATATATATATATAACAAGTAAAAACACCAACACACGATATTTGAAACAAAATATCTTTCGTTGATAAGCATGGGTTTCATTACAAAAACAAGGGCTTCTCCCGCCATACAAATAAAATTATCACACAACCCAAAATTACTACAAAAGCGCAGTTATCGATGCTCAAGGACTTGACAGTCATCGTCATATGTTATTCACTTTGCAAACTCCAGCTCCGAAAGTGGGGCGTTGGAGGAAGTCATCAATTTAGCTATCTGAGTCGGCTCTAGAATGGCAAGAAGGGGTGCAACCCTCTTTAATTATATCCAACGTCACCTTTTACCAGACGTCACCAAGCTGTTAGGCATTGAAGAAATCAATATCATCGACATGTGAAAGTTAGCGGAGACAATTCTTTCAACATCGTCATTAGCTGAGCATTCAAGTTCGCCTTGGTCTTAACTGCCTCTTCATTGTGGGTTTTGACGGTTATACAGTGCTAGTGTAGGAGAAGAGAGCCCTAAAGGTCGCTGACCTCCTTCGCCTTTTCCTCCAGCTAAGTCTTTAACCGCTGCACCTCCCCATCCATCCCCTCACGATGGGAGGTCCCCGGCCAAACACCTTTTCAGCACCTCCCTAGCATCCTAATCGGTCACCCTAACTACTGCCTCCACGTCTTTTTCTCTACCTCCTTCATCCTCTTCGCAATCATTTCCCTATTTTTTCTCCTTTAACACCCTCATCTTCGCCTCCTCGACGGTGCGCTTCTTAAGCACCACGGACCTCGTCCAGTGAACGAAATAATTACCAGCATGAGTTTTACGAAAGAAAAAAATGTTGTGGACATGTTCAAAAAGAGTCACCAGTAAAGCCTCCCGCAGGTCCGCATCTAAGATTGACTTCTATTCATTTCCAAGCCATATGGACTTGAAATGATGCGCCTGCTCCATCACTTCAATGGTTGTCCTAGTAAGCGTTCATAAACACCCATTCGATTATGCCTCGTGCATAATTTAGTATTATAAAACCATTTTGGATTTCAAATGTAAGAAAAGAGATTTTCTAATGCTATTGTGGATAATAAAATATTATTTAATTGAGTAATTAGTTATTTAATGTATAGAAAAATCTTATATTTAAGTTTAGTTAATTATCTAATTAACTCTAGAATATATATATATAATTCAATTTTAAGTATTAATCTTGTTATATAATATTATGTGTTGCAATAAATTTATTATTGAATATTAATTCGTTTGTTCTATTCTTACATGTTTTTGCTTATTTTATTTTATGTTGTCTTGTTTTCTCTGATTTTTCTCTTTTTATATACTAAACTGAATTATATGCTGATTCACCATTGATATTGCTTTAGTTTTGTGATTTAATATGATAGGGAGATGACATCCTTTGTTATTATTTTGTGTTTATTCTATGGGACAAGAAATCTGAATAAACGGAGTTATAATACCGTATGAAATGGGGCATTTGGTAATATTTCTTCGATTATTCTTTAGACTTGTTATATGGAGTAAAGAAGGGTGAGTGATGTGCGAGCACTGAATAAATGGACTGTGACGACCCACAATTCCGTACCCTTTGAGCCGATAATAAACCACACATGTCTGACTCAAATTGCACGAAAGTATGGATTATCAAGGGTAATAAAGAAAAATAGACAACACAGAATCTCACACGAATGGAATAACATATAATATTGAACAAATATCTTTACAGCGGAAAACTTTTAAAATACATATATCAGAGTCTAACCTAATTCAGCTTGGACAGTTATAAACATCTGTCCTAACAATTGCAGGAAAACATCAAACAAATGCAGAATAATAGAATACGTCCATACGTAGATGAATATCTTCAGCTCTTCTGGAAACTCCAATCGACTTCAACTAAACCTGAAACAACTCGGATCTGACCCGAGTATTGAAAACACCCAGATCAGGCTTGATAAACCAGCGTGAGAAAAAATCAATAATAAATGACAGTATCATATATCAGCCTTGGAAATAAAATCCTTTGAAAAGAAAGTGTATCTCATAAGACCATGCCCACACATAAACACGAACGGGTTTTTACCTTATGATAACTAAAACACTTTTATATCAAAACATTTGATATTATTTTTAATGACATTCTTTGAAAACATTTGCAAATAAACTTATTAATCCAAGTCGAAATGGTTACCCATATAGAATTTCGAGGCTATTCATTACGCTAGAGAAACAAAACCGCAAGTTCTTATTGGAGAATGGATTTCCATACAAATGACTAGGTGAAGGATCTACCTTCCGATGGGTACGCCTCTAGATGAATGTCCCGAGGAACCATCACAAAGCTCCTCTACCAACATAAGACCGACCTACCTCTATAACTTGATAGTACCGAATATGTCATCCCCCAGTTTTACCGACCTTTATCCGAGCGCTCGATTTCCATACACCACATTAATTTACATCCCAAACATCATAGCGGAAAGAAATATATCTAGAAGGGGATGATCATACCCTAATTAAGAAAGACTCACTTAACCTTTCCGCATCTAACCTTGTTTCGGTCATTTTCGGTTGATGAGGCTTGAGGCAACGATTACCTTTTCACATAGCACATATCACATCTCTGAATGCCACATTTCCATTTCCGTTGACTACTAATTTCCTTCCACAAAAATACAATCCTTGAGCTCGTACGTCTCAAGGAGGGTTTAAGCTAAACAAAGTTGCCTTCTCCGACACCACATATGTATGTTTGTAAAAGCCAATGTACGTAATCTCAGAAAATGCACTGTCAGACATTCATCAATACAAGTTCGTTCTGGGACTGAATGAAACCGAAGGTACTCTCCTACCACATCCTATTGGGAATTAACCATAGGATTAGTAGCGAGAAGTCCTTGCAACCCAAAGAATTTTAGAAATGAAAGGACCACTCCTACTTAGTATTTGGGAGCTAACCATAATTATCAACAAACAGTCCTTTCATTCTGAAAATCCATGTTCTTCATTCTTCATTCTCTCTATTAGGTCTTTATTTTTCGAACACGTAAATTGGTCCGAAGTGGTTTTCGAATAGGAATCACCCAAATCCGACCCCGGTTCCTTCGAAATCTAATTATCGATAAAAAGTGAATATGAGTATGCAGGATTTATAAAGTCTCTTTTCACTTTAATTCTTTTTATTAAATCCCTTTTTAATCTAGAGTAATTCTAAGTTCATTCACTTACTAATTTGGGAAAACATTTCCTATTATCTTACTTATCATCGAACCAGAATTTCTTAACTTTTAATTGGGTCAAAAACAATTTATTTAAGACATCGTTTACTATAAACCCTAAATCTATCTTAGAAAACATTATTGAGTAAATAGGATCATAGAAATCATTCTAATTATTGTGACGCCCCACCTCTATACCCACGCCAGCCAAGGACACTACGAGGTAATGCCGTCAACTAGCATGGAAAATAAGGCTGTTGAGGAGCGACCATCTGTATAATTTCTTTGTGCGAGCACCGATATGTCAGATAGAATAGAATGCATATCTTTTAAAGAGGAAATCCAACATACCGATACAAACACAAAGCTATCACATAGTGGCTATATATAATCTTCGGAAATAAATATAGAAATAAACGTAACACAAATCAGTCACAGACAATTCATATCACAAAGGCGGAAATAGATATGAATATAGCACATGAAAGTGTACATCAGAGTAGTGGTCAAATAAGATCCACAATAACACAAAAGAATAGATACAAATGCTAGACAAAAGATTAGTTATACAACATGGAGTCTACATCTCAAATGTGTACAACCAAAAACTACTAAACTAAAGTAGTTAGCCAAAAGTCAGATGATGGTTCCAGATAGGAAGTCAAGAGGAAGCACCTGTAAAATCTCAGTCTGACCCGAGTATTATTTAAGAAGAAAATAATAAACGGATCAGTCTAGCTATAAATATCAGATAAAGTGATATAGAATAAGAGATATGACAAAAACGTATCATTACCATAATACCATACTGTGATAAGTACGTAATTGAAAATCAACAAGAGATTAATCAATACCACAAGAATCTTCTCAAAGATTAAAAAGAATGTCATATTCTTTATTTAATTCACCAAGCCACAATAATGACATACATATTAATGCCAATTGTAAAAGTTGGTGAAACATTAAATCCAGAAATCAACACACGAAATCCAGAACAAATCTCAAAATTCAACACACGAAATCCAAAAATCACTAAAAACGAGGGAAGTCCAAGCACACGGACGAGAAGCTATCCATTTAATTTTTTCGAACACACGGATGACCCGAAGGCAAGTCCGAGCACACAGACGAGGAGCTATCTCATGGAAGCTATCCATTTAATTTTCCGAGCACACGGATGGGAAGCTATCCATTTAATTTTCCGAGCACACGGATGAGAAGCTATCTTATGGAAGCTATTCATTTAATTTTCCGAGCACACGGATGAGAAGCTAACCATTTAATTTTCCGAACACACGGATGACCCGAAGGCCTTTGACACACCGACAAAGAGACATCGCACATTTCTAGTCTAAACCATAAAATGATCATCATCGATCATAAAGAAGTGTCGATTACACTAAGCTAGTAAATATAAGAGTTTAGCTTCATGTCCCATAACCACTTGCTTAACTCAAATATTTACGAACAGATTGTAGATCTCCACTAGAAAATTGTCACAAGAGTTTCAATCGAACAAGTCCATCAATTAACCGACGAAGTAAACGCAAGTGTTTCATACCACTTGTTTTGCTAAGCCGTTTAATTATATTTTCTCATATGAATGAGGTAAAGGTTTGTATATACTAATAGATTGGAAAACAGTTTTATAAACGAGTTTGATATTGAAAATAGAGTTGAAATCATTTTGATGAAGAAGTTTTGATATTTAATACTAGTATAGAAAACCTTTATATTTTGAAGTGAAAAATCATAGAAGTGATTGTAGAAACAATCAATCATAAAAATTCACATTCGAAGACGTGAATAGAATCCAAAGAAATCAATTTCCCAAAACCATCAAAGTAAGAAGTTCTGTTGAATGTTTTTCAGATAAGATCCCCTAGTGAAGACAAAATGAGGTCTAACGACCTAAGGGGGATAGGGTCGAGCGACCTAACGAGGTACCATCCCGAAAGAGGAGTCATCAAAGTCTTAAGAAATGATAACAACAAATAGGAGACAACATGAATCGATTAAAGTTGGAAATTCAAACAAAATAGACAATATAGGCATAATTGGCAAATAGGAGCAGGTCGGTCAACCGGACTCCCTGAGTCGGTTGACCGGACCAGAGACAGAAGTGCTCGGGTAGCAGGTCGGTCGACCGGACCCTGAGGTCGGTCGACCAGAGCCTGTAACCTGCACTTCCAAACAGAGGCAGGGAAGTGCCTGGGAAGCAGGTCGGTCGACCGGACCCTAAGTTCGGTCGACCGGAGCCTGTTGCCAGCACTCCCATGCCTATTTTATGAATGCCAATCCCTTCCAAATTTCAATCGGTCGAGCAACGGCACTAAGGGCTTACGCCAATCGACTACCCGGCCATATACGCTCTTCCATTCATCACCAAAAACATGATCAAAACATCAAAGTTAGGATTTTTAAAGAATTGAACTCAAAACACTAAAAATTGGAATATTCACCAAATCAATCCAAACCAAAAGCAATTGCACAAGAATAAGTGTTAGGAATTCATACCTAACAATCGAAGATAAATATAGATTAAGATGTGAGATAAAAATCTCACCTTTGAACCCAAACAAATGAAGAAGAAGCTTTTAAAACAAGCTAAGATCAACTCCTCTTCAATAACAACTCAAGAAGCTTCAATCTAATCTTTAAAAGAAGAACATTCCCAAAGTTAGGTTTAGGAATTTCTGAAATTGGAAGGAGAAAGAGTTGGAGAAGAAGAAGGAGATGCTTACCAATGGGTTCTCTTTGAATTTGGAGTAAGAATTTGAGATTGAAAGAAGAACTAGGGTTTGGAGTTTTAATTTCCCATCTCTCCCACCATTTTTGCTTTAGAACTGAAAAGAGGAGGAAGTGAGAGTGAATGGGGAGGAGTGGTTCAGATTTGGGGGTTAAGTTGGCAAAGGGGCTGAACCCAAAACCAAAGCCAAAGTGCAAATGGTCAAATTTTTGACTAGCTCCAAACATATCAAAGTTTATACTCAAAAAGGTCGCAAACGGCATTTTGGACTCAATGGAAGTGGTCTCGAGTCCCAATTCGACTGTTTGCAAAAAGTAGCTTTTCGGACCAAAATCCGACGAACGATGAAATATTTAAATAAAATATTTAAATATAAAATCGATAAATATGCGGGTTGTTACAATTATATTCAACATTAATTTCCGTATTCAACAAGTGCTATGGACGGAATAACGGTGAGATCACCTTTTAAATTCCATGAATAGGATGAGTTCCCTCTTCAGAATTTAATACCAAGTATAAGAAGATTATCTTTATGCAATCCAAGTTGTAGTTTATTCATTTTGGAGATTAATCTTTTTATACTTAAATTTCTTAACTTATGGGAAATAGTAATTCTCTTTTATTTTGGAAAAACTTAATATAATCTTTTTAGAGCATCCAGGTTTTTCTTTCGATCTGTTGCACCCCTCGCCTAAGAAGAGAAAACATAGGCCAGGTAAGTTCAGGTCACTGATTGCTCCATTTCTAACCTTAGTTAAACACCTTGTCTTATCTTCCTAGATCTCACAGGGGGAACAAATGTACTAGTCGTTTCCGCATACTCAATTATTAGCTTTTATTTTGGAATTGATTATAAAGATTCCAAATCATCTTTTAAAGGCTTTATTTTCCTTTTAAAAACATTCATAATTGATTCTAGAAAAAATCGTTAAGTTTAAACTCATATTTCAAAAGTTATAGAATTCGCAGCAGGAAAGTGTTGCGTAAAGTGCTATATATGGCTTATTTGATTTAATTAACTTTTAATATTTGAAAATTCATATTTTCAAATTCAAATCTCTTTTAAATTATTTATATAGATTTATCAGATTTATTTGATATTTTTCCATAATTAAAAACGTCCATTTAAACAGATTTTGTGTTATGGTCATTTAACTACACAAGCGCGATTTTTCTGGAAAATGTATCTAGACACAATTCAAAATCTACTTAATGAAATCTCGATTTTATTTCTTCGTTTAGAAGCTATGGATATAATAGTCCGGAATTTTCTTATCTCGAAAAATTTCGAGTTATATTCCACTCTATACACTTGTTTGAACTTTTCGGCGCGAAATCGCGAACTACCGTTGCGCGACGCGCGTAGTTTTAACTTATATTTCAATACTTGAAATAATTTATTCAAATTGAACTTTATTACTTATAAAATTATCACAAATCATTTTAAATCAATATTTTCACCTTTTAAAGTATTTAAAGTGTATTTTCACTAATTCCATATTATAATATTATATTATTCCTATTATTTTAATATTAAATTTTAAAATCCAATTTCTATTAAATTTTAATTCTAACTTCAAATTAAACTCAATTAAAACTTAGATTTCAAATTTGATTTCAAATCCATCTTTAATTTCAACTCAAGTTTCAATTTCACTTTCAATTTCATTTTCAATTTCAAATTCAATTTCAATTTCATTCTCAATTTCGATTTTACTTTTAATTCCAATTTTTGAAAAGAGACTTATTTATTCCTATATATCTCATATGAAAATGATTCTTATTTGACAAAAGGGTTACTTAATCAATAATGATAGTAATTGATGTCCATATTAACATAACAACCATACAACCAATCACATGTCATTAACATATACAATAATGGGTATAATACAATAAGTGTCATAACATTAAAATGGATCATCCAACATATTCAAACAATCAATCAAACATTCATATCATCAAATGGTGATTATCTAACATAACAATTAAACTTGATAATAAATATAATTCAATTAGCGATGAGAATTTCTCATCTTCATATCCACTCCGTCAATTTTTTTGTAAGCTAACGTGCTTCACAAACTAATGCGCTTTTTTCCCGAACATCTCGAATTTCCCGTTTTCCTTTCGTTTTTTTATAGAGGTGTGCTTGGCTAGGGGGGTGCGTGAGCTTTGGAGGGGGGTATGTGGGGGTACGGCCTTGGAGTGGGGTGTGGAGGAGTGTAGGTGGGTGTGGTGGCGTGTAAAGGGGGTAGGGAGGCTCGGCCTAGGTGGAGGTGGCCTTGGCCATGAGGTTTATGGAGGGTGTGGCCGAATGGAGGTAGGTGGAGGTGTGTTTGACCAAGGTGGATGTGGGTTTAGGTGGTGGTGGAGCTTGGTGGAGATGGTGGAAGAGAATGGAGAGGGAAGCCATGGAAATGGAGGAATAAGAATATGGAGAAAGTGAAGAAGAAGTGAAGAATGAGATGTATGGAAAGTGGAGAAATGATGGTGGTATTTATACATGAAGTTTATAGCAAAAAGACCTTACTTCCCTTAACCCAAAACTCATTTCTAACCACATATTTATTCCTCCATTCTAATGCAATATTAGATCCTCAAGTACTAACATTTAATGAGATGGAAAATATGTATAAGGAGATGAACGGTGATGGTAAGTTTGCTTTTTAATTACTTAACTTTTAAGTATTCTTATTTAATTATATTATGAAAATATCTTAGATATTTTCTTACCTTTTGATGTGATTAATTGTGATGTTTTTAAATGTGTGTTAATATGTGTTAAAATCCTATTAACAAAGGTGCGACAACGTTGCGGCAACTTATTTTGAATAAAACATTGATTTTTGACAAAACGTTTTGTGGTCACATTTTGACGTTTTTGTTAAACTATTTATTCATGTAAACCAGACTTAAAAATGAACTTACTTCCTTAAATAAATTTAAACACGTCTATTCATATTTTAAATCCATATTTAAATAATATCAAAATCTCCATTTTTACGGTGTATGTAAAACTAACAAAATGCGACAAAATTATGAATATTTTTGTAAAACGATTATAAACCTATTTTTAAATCCTTAAATATACTTCTATTATCTTTATTAAGTGATTTTAATATAATTTAACTTTTCACTTAAATATTTAAACATATTTATTTAAGCATTTATTTATTTTTAACAAAACTTAACTTTTGCTTATTTGTTCCAAAATCCAAATTTATACTTTTTAATTATTAATTGTAAGAATAAATAATTTATCCATTATTATTATTATATATAACTTATTTATTTAAGTTTTAAACCTTTTTAAAATAAACAAAATCTCTCATTTTCGAAGTAGCGAAATTACGGGTCGTTACATTCTCCCTTACATAAAAGCATTTCGTTCTCGAAATGAAGGTTAGATAAAGGAATCTACCTCATACTCGTATCCTTAAACATTTTGGCTTATTTATACGGATGATAGACTGAAAATTCATATACAAAAAGAAGGTTGATACCATAACAACAGTAAAACAAATGGTACCAAACATACAGAGATTCCTCACACTAACTTGGGTACTTATCACGTACTTAAGGTTATACATACATTAAGTAAGACTTCTATTCTACCCATCATAGTGCGTACTGCACACTTAAGATAATATATACAACAACCAAACAAGACTATACACCCAAAAGAAACCACACTGATACTATATCAACATAAATGAATGCATCCAACATAACTCATCCCTTGACCTGAGCATGTACTACACCTGAGGGGTGTGTGTGTGTGTATACATACCAAAACATAAGTCTAAAGCCTATATCTTAGTGCCTACTATTTAAGATAACTATCCAACTACTATGTAGACAGACCCAAAACATCATACTATAGTGCTATTTGATTCGATCTATTATCTGAATCCATAACTTTACTTTCAAACTAGTATCGATCCCTCGATTTTTTTAGTGCGGACTTTGATCAGACTTCCTGATCACAAACCATTGCTTTCCTTGCATAGCTCTCAACTATGATAGAAAACTTAAGTGCGTAACCATAAACCCTTATCAATGTTCACCGTCAAGAATCGAGTGATAAATCCTTTCTCGGATTGGTGTAAACACCTCAAATTTTAGATCAAAATTTTATGTGCCGAAATGATCTACGTATAAATTACGTATTTATTCACATTCATTTTTACCTAATATATTTCTTTCAAATTTCTATTAATCCAAGTTCATTTCACAACCATTTACTTTCTACTAAATCCATTATTACTTAAGCATACAAATATGACTTAAATTTGTATAATATACCTTTACTTCCTAAGAGTATATATACATATCCCCAAACTTCAAACTGTTATTACTTCAATTAGGGTGTTTAACAAATGCGGAATTCTACTATTATCTCAAATTAATAAGTTATAAAATTTAATCCTTAGTTTTATTTCTCTAAGGTCTTAATTTAGCTAATATTATTTATCTTATCCATATATCAACAAGACAACTTTACTAAGTGTACATCTTTTTCTTACTAATTTTATGATTATTTACTTAACATGTTTTCCTATCCATTTCTAAATCAAATTTCTTAATCTTAAATCCATCAAATACCTTATAATCAAACTATGAAGCTTAATTCACATGGTATTTGTTATTTAAACATTTCCATCCAAAAATTAACCTACTAACCATATTATTTAAAACTTCTTTTTAACTTTTTCTAACCTATCCACTTCCAATCTTACTTCATTTTTGAATTACAAATGTTACTCTAAATGTATCACTAATTCAAAGTTTTGTATTAGGATGATATTTTTTATATCTCTTATTCCTAAATTTCACTTGGATTTTAACCTAATCAAAGTGTCTAAATTTCAAATTATCTTATCTCCTTTATAAGTTATAGACTTACCCTTTTATATTATATTTACCCAAAGTCTCAATTTAGGCTTATTTTTTTCTATTTTGTTGATAAGAATTTTTCTAAGTGTGCATTTTCTTTTTACTTTCTCTAATTACAACTTCTAGCTTCAATATTATCATCAAATATCTTATAGTCAAATCATGAATTTTACTTCACAAGATATTTGTACTTAGCTTTTAAATCCATCAATTTTGATGATCATTAAACCATTATTTCTTAATAACCAAATCTCTAGGGGATTAAAGTTCTAAATTCTAGCTTTTAACTAATTGATTCTATATGGAATATCTCATAGTCAAATCGTGCAATTCTAATCACAAGATATTCATATTTTAGTTTAACCAAGCTAAATTACAAACAATCCTTAATTTCTAACATAAAAATAATAATATCCCCTTTAATATTTAAAATATAAACCCAACGTAAAATTATTCCATTTACCATTTTATTTAAAACAAAATTATTTTATAAAATTAACAAATACGCGCTCGTATATATAATACCCTTAAAACTCATTTTAGGGTGTTACTAACCCTATCTCTAGTGAGTTACTCATCCTAGGATATTACTAATCCTATCTCTGATGAGACTTACCCCTATCAGGCTTCGGTGTTCGCTCAACCAAAAGCTCTGATACCAAATGTGACGACCCACAATTCTGTACCCTTTGATCCGACAATAAACCACACATGTCCGACCCAAATTGCATGGAAGAATGGATTATCAAGGGTAATAAAGAAAAATAGACAGCACAGAATCTCACACGAATGGAATAACATATAATATTGAACAAATATCTTTACAGTGGAAAACTTAAAACTTTTAAAATACATATATCAGAGTCTAACCTAATTCATCTTGGATAGTTATAAACATTTGTCCTTACAATTGCTGACAAACATCAAACAAATCCAGAATAATAGAATACATCCATACGTAGATGAATATCTCCAGCTCATCTGGAAACTCCAATCGACTTCAACTAAACCTGAAACAACTCGGATCTGACCCGAGTATTGAAAACACTCGGATCAGGCTTGATAAACCAGCGTGAGAAAAACTCAATAATAAATGACAGTGTCATATATCAGCCTTGGAAATAAAATCTTTTGAAAAGAAAGAGTATCTCATAAGACCACGCCCACACATAAACACGGACAGGTTTTTACCTTATGATAACTAAAACATTTTTATATCAAAACATTTGGTATTATTTTTAATGATATTCTTTGAAAATATTTGTAAATAAACTTATTAATCTTAGCCGAAACGGTTACCCATATAGCATTTCGGGGCTATTCATTATGCCAGACAAACAAAACCGCGAGTTCTTATTGGAGAATGGAGTTCCATACAAATGACCAAGTGAAGGATTTACCTTCCGATGGGGACACCTCTAGATGGATGTCCCGAGGAACCATCACAAAGCTCCTCTACCAACATAAGACCGGCCTACCTCTATAACTAGAAAGTACCGAATATGTCATCCCCCGGTTGTTACCGACCATTATCCGAGCGCTCGTTTTCCATACACCGCATTAATTTACATCCCCAACGTCATGGCAGGAATAAATATATCTAGAAGGGGGTGATCATACCTTAATTGGGAATGACCCACTTAGCCTTGCCGCAACTAACCTTGTTTCGGTCATTTCCGGTTGATGAGGCTTGAGGCAACGATTATCTTTTCACATAGCACATATCACATCTTTGAATGCCACATTGTCATTTCCATTGACTACTAATTGCCTTCCACAAAAATACAACCCTTGAGCTTGTACATCACAAGGAGGGTGATAAGCTAAGAGAAGTTGTCTTCTCCGCCACCATAGATGTATGTTTGTAAAAACTAATGTATGTAATCTCAGAAAATGCACTATCAGACATTCATCCATACAAGTTCGTTCTGGGACTAAACGAAACCGAAGGTACTCTTCTACCACATTATGTCGGGAATTAACCCTAGGATTTGTAGCGAGAAGTCCTTGCAACCCAAAGAATTTTAGAAACGAAAGGACCACTCCTACTTAGTATTTGGGAGCTAACCAGAATTATCAACAAGCAGTCCTTTCATCCCGAAAATCCCTGGTCTTCATTCTTCATTCTCTCTATCAGGTATTCATTTTTCGAACACGTAAATTGGTCCGAAGCGGTTTTCGGATAGGAATCACCCAAATCCGACCCCGGTTCCTTCAAAATCCAATTATTGATAAAAAGTGAATATAAGTATACAAAATTTATAAAGTCTTTTCACTTTAATTCTTTTTATTAAATCCCTTTTTAATCTCAGATTAATTCTAAGTTCATTCACTTATTAATTTGGGAAAACATTTCCTATTATCTTACTTATCATCGAACCAGAATTTCTTAACTTTTAATTGGGTCAAAAATAATGTTATTTAAGACTTTGTTTATTGTAAACCCTAAATCTATCTTAGTAAACATTATTAAGTAAATAGGATCATAGAAATAATTCTAATTTTACGCAACATTAATTTCCGTATTCAACAAGTGCTATGGGCGGAATAACGGTGAGATCACCTTTTAAGTTCCATGAATAGAACGATTTCCCTCTTTGGAATTCAATACCAAGTATAAGAAGATTATCTCTATGTAATCCAAGTTGTAGTTTATTCATTTTGGAGATTAATCTTTTTATACTTAAATTGCTTAACTTCTGGGAAATAGTAATTCTCTTTTATTTTGGAAAAACTTAATATAACCTTTTTAGAGCATCCGGGCTTTCCTTTCGATCTGTTCCACCCCTCTCCTAAGAAGAAAACATATAGGCCAGGTAAGTTCAGAGCACTGGTTGCTCCATTCCTAACCATAGTTAAACACCTTGTTTTATCTTCCCAGATCTCACAGGTAGGACAAATGTACTAGTCGTTTCCACATACTCAGTTACTAGCTTTTATTTTGGAATTGATTATAAAGATTCCAAATCATCTTTTAAACGGTTTATTTTCCTTTTAAAAACATTCTTAATTGATTCTAGGAAAAATTGTTAAGTTTAAACTCATATTTCAAAAGTTATAGAATTCGCAGCAGGAAAGTGCTACATAAAGTGCTATATATGGCTTATTTGATTTAACCAACTTTTAATATTTGAAACCAATTAACACTCTTTTAAATTCTCTATATAGATTTATCAGATTTATTTGATATTTTTCCATAATTAAAAACGTTCATTTAAATAGATTTTGTATTATGGTCACTTTAACTGCACAAGCGCGATTTTTCTAGAAAATTAATTTGGACACAATTCAAAATCTACTTAATGAAATCTCGATTTTCTTTCTTCTTTTAGATGCTATGAATATAATAGTTCGAAATTTTTTATCTCGAAAAATTCTAAGCTATATTCCACTCTATACACTTGTTTGAACTTTTCGGCGCAAAATCGCGAACTATCGTTGCACGACACGCCTAGTTTTAACTTATTTTTCAATACTTGAAATAATTTATTCAAATTGAACTTTATTACTTATAAAATTAACAAAAAACATTTTAAATCAATATTTTCACTTTTTAAAGTATTTAAAGTGTATTTTCACTATTTCCATATTATAATATTATATTATTCCTATTATTTTAATATTAAATTTTAAAATCAAGTTTCAATTAAATTTCAATTCTAACTTCAAATTAAACTCAATTAAAACATAGATTTCAAATTTGATTTCAAATCCATCTTTAATTTCAACTCAAGTTTCAATTTCATTTTCAATTTCAATTTTATTTTCAATTTCAATTTCAATTTCAATTTCGATTTTACTTTTAATTCCAACTTTTGAAAAGAGACTTATTTATTCCAATATATCTCATATGAAAATGGGTCTTATTTAATAAAGGGGTTACTTAATCAATAATGATAGTAATTGATGTCCATATTAACATAACAACCATACAACCAATCACATGTCATTAACATATACAATAATGGGTATAATACGATAAGTGTCATAACATTAAAATGGATCATCCAACATATTCAAATAATCAATCAAACATCCATATCATCAAATGGTGATTATCTAACATAACAATTAAACTTCATAATCAATATAATTCAAATAGCGATGAGAATTTCTCACCTTCATATCCACTCCGTCAATCTTTTTGTAAGCTAGCGTGCTTCACAAACTAACGCGCTTTTTTCCCGAACGTCTCGAATTTCCTGTTTTCCTTTCTTTTTCTTTTCATTTTCTTTTCTTTTTCTTCCTTTTTTTTCTTTTCTTTTGTTTTTTTTATGAAGGCATGCTTGGCTAGGGGGTGCGTGAGCTTTAGAGGAGGTATGTGGGGGTACGACCTTGGAGTGGGGTGTGGAATAGTGTAGGTGGGTGTGGAGGCGTGTAAAGGGGGTAGGGAGGCTTGACCTAGGTGGAGGTGGCCTTGGCCGTGGGGTTTATGGAGGGTGTGGCCGAATGGAGGTGTGTTTGGCCGAGGTGGATGTGGGTTTAGGTGGTGGTGGAGCTTGGTGGAGATGGTGGAAGAGAATGGAGAGGTGGGAAGCCATGGAAATGGAGGAAGAAGAAGATGGAGAAAGTGAAGAATAAGTGAAGAATGAGATGTGTAGAAAGTGGAGAAATGATGGTGGTATTTATACATGAAGTTTATAGCAAAATGTCCTTACTACCCTTAACCCAAAACTCATTTCTAACCATATATTTATTCCTCCATTCTTATGCAAGATTTGACCATTAAGTACTAACATTTAATGAGATGGAAAGTATGTGTAAGGAGATGAAAGGTGATGGTAAGTTTGCTTTTTAATTACTTAACTTTTAAGTATTCTTATTTAATTATATTATGAAAATATCTTAGATGTTTTCTTATCTTTTGATGTGACTAATTGTGATGTTTTTAAATGTGTGTTAATGTGTTAAAATAATGTTAACAAAGGTGCGACAATATTGCGGCAACTTATTTTAAACAAAACGTTGATTTTCGACAAAACGTTTTCCGGTCACATTTTGACGTTTTTGTTAAACCATTATTCATGTAAACCAAACTTAAAAATGAACTTCTTACTTCCTTAAATAAATTTAAACACGTCTATTCATATTTTAAATCCATATTTAAATAATATCAAAATCTTCATTTTTACAGTGTATGTAAAACTAACAAAATGCGACAAAATTATGAATATTTTTGTAAAACGATTATAAACCTATTTTTAAATCCTTAAATGTACTTCTATTATCTTTATTAAGTGATTTTAATATAATTTAACTTTTCACTTAAATATTTAAACATATTTATTTAAGCATTTATTTATTTTTAACAAAACTTAACTTTTGCTTATTTGTTCCAAAATCCAAATTTATACTTTTTAATTATTAATTATAAGAATAAATAATTTCACTATTATTATTTATTATATATAACTTATTTATTTAGGTTTTAAACCTTTTTAAAATAAATAAAATCTCTCATTTTCGAAGTAGCGAAATTACGGGTCGTTACATGGACTAGTAACACGTAGTGGTATAGGATACCGTTGTGTTATTTATTCGGTTATTCTTTGCTCGTGGATGACACTCAATACGAGGTTTGTTGCATGTGATACTCGCTGCATTGAGTATTTGATAGTCACATGGTGGCTTGTAAATAGAGCTATGTGCCAACTATTGTTTATATTCTATGTGTATGTCTACCTTTATCCAGCTCCCTTTATGGTTCAGGATTAAACCAGATTGGCCAGAATCCACCTTGGTGGGCTGATCGTGCGGTCGCTCCGCAGATCCATGATACCGTTGTTGTATTTTATATTTGATGTGTATCACATGATTTGGGTTTGGTGACCCATGGGGTAGGTGCCTCAACATCACAATATTTGGGTTAAGTGACCTGTAGGGTTGGTGCCCTATAGCCCATTATATCGCTTAGGCCAACAGTCTGTTACATATGGAGGCAAAGCAGGGTCGTAACCGAGCCTACATGTTGAAGAGCCACTAGTGGATATGTGACACGATTTCCATCGAGGTAACTAAGGCTGTAGGAACAGATTCGGCTACATAGCATACGTTATAGTAGACCCTGCGTTCCTAGAGCAGGCATACGACCATCAGTCTCCTGTCTAGTCATGGTTTGCGTGAACTAATTTTATAGGAACAAATCCGGCTATATAGCATACAACATATTCGACCCTGGCTTCCTGGAGCAGCATACAACCATTGGTCTCCTGTGTTGGTATGGTTCACGTGTGGTAGATAGGCATATATGAGATGAGATTATACCTAAGACTATTTCCAGAGTATGGTCAACCCCGTATCCTTCTTTTGCAGATAGCCTACTTATTGCTGATTATATTCGGGCATAGTTATGAGCTGGCTCAAATCTTCTTATTGATTTTAGTCATTTGATGATAATATTTTATAATATAAGATTGAGAGATATTTGGACATTTCTTCATGCTAGCCCGATACTTAGTGATATCTCACTTATTGATGCTATATGGATTTAGATGATGGATTCTAGATATGTATGATTCAACCATTTATGTTGATTACGTGACTTCTGATTTGATGTGTTTCTTAATGGGTAATGACATATTTTAATATTTGATCTGGTTATTTTATATGGATTTGAGATATTCGGGTGATGTTATGACTTGTGGATTATTCTATGCACTATTCCAAATCTCGTTTATCTCGCCCGAGATCTCGCTCGAGATCTCATTTCCGAATTCGAGCGAGAAGAGATTTAGCGAAACGAGACATTAATTTTGTTTGTATCTTATTTGACACTCATCTCATTCAAGATATTGAGATCTCAAGCGAAATTTTAGGGTAAAATTTTAATATAAGATCTCATACGAAGTTATGTTTTTTCATTTACTTATATCTTTTACTTCTTATTTTGATCAAAAAGAAATTGTCCTCTAATAATATTTTACTAACCCTCTAATTATGTGTTTCGTTATTTAACAAGTAAACAAAAATAAAATATTTTTATATATTCTTTATTTTTAATATTCAAATTAGTAGAACTCATTCAATCAATATAAATCAACCATGTTACGACTCTACTCTAAAAAGAAAATTTAGTATTATCGTTGTATATAAATTATGTATGTTAAAAGTTTATATTACCATAACAATTATTATAAAAAAAATTAAAATGTTGACTTAAATGGTTAAGTTACTCCGAGACAGTCCCGAGATGGACTTAAAGATCTGAGATATTAGTCCGAGATGTACAGTCGAGATACATTCATCTCCTTCGAGATCTCGTCCGATATGAAATATTGTCTATAAAATTTTTGAGACGAAACGCGATCAAAATCTGAGATTTAAAACATTGATTCTGTGTATACACACACACGCATGCACGCACACTTTGATGTGTAGTCTGGTGTTTTGAGTATCTTTGATGGTGATATCATATTATTCTACTTTGTTTATACAGTATCACCTTACTTATGACCATTGATTAGACATAGTCTGACCCGTGTGTTATTTTAAAATACTCGGGTCAGTCCAAGATATTACAGGTATAAGGACGATACGACCAGCATTTGTTTATTTGGGCTTAGAGGAGTTCACATAGGAGTTCTTACATAATATTTGCTTGTCATTGATTCACTGTATGTACATATAGTTGACATTTGAATTGTATTATATCCTTATAATATTATTGTAGTATATATTATATGTTATCGCTGCGACCGACTCTATGTTCTCTTATTTTATTGTATATTGTGTATTGTTTTGTCTTGGAGGCATACGTTTCAATTTCTTTGTACTAATATTGTGTATGTATAGATAAGCTATATAATTGATGTTTTAATACGTACCGATGTTAGTCCAATAGAGTATTCACATGTGTACCCCATATGGCCTCACCCTGTATTGTCTGACAGTATTGCTCTGTAATACTCTTGGATAATATGGGTATAGAGGTGGGATGCTACAAAATAGTATCATAATAGATTTAGAACAATATATTATAAATATGAGACACAAGTCATTGGCCTAGATCAGACTTAGAGTTCCCAACACGTGGGTGTGTTGGATAATTTTCTATAATAAAGATACTATATTATATATGTTAGATGATTACTGAGGGTAATCATCAAGGGACATATTTGTGATTTTACAGCAATATATATTTAAATGTATAATTAATTCCTTTTCTTTCAAATATGAAAAATAAAATGGTTGGAGTAGCAAGGATGAAAGGAGTTAGTCCAACCGGTGGTATTTGCATTTATAATTTTGGATGGCATGAGATACTATAATTGAGTTTTGGTTTGTTTTTATCAGAGTGCGCAGTGGAATTATTAGTTTCTTCTGGGTACCTTTATTTAGCCACCTATGTTTAGTTGATAATTTGAAGTTGCGGGAATTGAATTTGATTTTGGGATTTGTGTATAATTATCAAAGCTATGAAATGAATTTAATTATTTGGTTTATACTAATTGTAAATAAAAATAAATAATGTGTGTTTGTCATTATAAGTTGCTTTTTAAAATGGTTTATTGAGCAACATACATACAGATATGTGTGTCTTAAAGACTGTTTGAAAATGCTTAAAAAATTAATAAATGTTTAGTTGAAGCAAAGGTTTATCGTATATAGATATTGGTTATTATTACTATTAAATGATTGTGGAAGTCAAGTAAATGTTTTAATTTAAAACCTTTTAGAAAGTACATATATTATAAGTATAATGAATAATTTTGAAAAATAATATTTGTAGATATTTTTGGAAGTAAAATTGTGTTAACTTGTCAGTTGAGCGCGTTAAGGATTTTGATCAATGCAGGTACACACATATCCAATAGAAATTCTTAAACGCTTGAACGAAGACACGATGATTTAGAAAGAAATAAATAATTGTGAAAGGTTGAAGTATTTTGGAATAGAGTTTGTTTTAAATGGGAGATCGTGCAAAATAAATTATTTTGGTAAAGTGATATTTGAGATTTAAATTTGTAAAGTATTTGGAAACCAAAGTTTATATTTATTATTTTGATAAATGGCTTGTAAAAGATATTGTTAACCCGCTTTTCAGCCAAAGCAGATTTCAACTAGACTTAGAAGATCAAAACGACTTGAAAATTGACAAGCACACTTAGATGAAGCAAAGGAGCAGCTCGAAAAAAATTCATCCAAGAATACGCTAAGTAAACAAGTCGGTGTCGACATTGTGTTTGCTCCACAATCGTCCACTCCTTCACACGAGTTATTATCTTCCCCTTCCATACGTGCCTAAGTGATTTCCAAGATTTTTCGACGACCTATCTCAAAAGTTGAAGAGTTGAGAGCTAGAACAGCAGAATAAATCAGGTGATGAAGGAACGATCACCAAAATCAACCAACCATCGAAGAAAACAACATGGAACACCGCGAAAAGGAGTAAGAAAATGGATGCAAAAAACTTCGAAGTGTTTCGAACTAAAGAAACATGTTGGCACCGACATGTTTAAGCCGGTACTGACATATATGGTTAACTCAAGGGATTCTACACGTGACTTCAGACCGATCTCTGGACTCTGCTTAAGGTTGACTTCTGACCCAACATGACTGTTTCTCTATAAATACCAGCTTACCTGCAACCAAGGAGGGATCTTTCAACTGGATCTTTTCCCTGATCTTCAACTCTTCACTCTGGATCTAATCTCTCTGCCATTGGAGACTTCTTCCTCTTCTTCACTCCTATGCCCTACCTCACAAACTCTCTAGAAACATCATTGTAAATCTGAGATCCACTAGATTGTGGTTAGATCTAATATAATTCATTGTAATTCGGAGAGAAGACAAACGAATAACAAACTATAAAATGGACGTACGCCAAAGATTGTCGAACCACTATAAAAATTCTTTTGTGTTCTTTAATTTTTTTTTTGCTATTCACTTGCTTGATCTGGACTTTCTATTACTTTTACATTTATTTTAAAAGAACTGGTGCTTTCAACTAATTTCTGGGTGTTGAACTATTTTTTGGGTTAACATTTTGGTGCTTTCACTGAGAGCAAGAGCTAGATTTGAAGACTAAAAGCTTAAATCTGAGATTTAGAGAAGATGAAGAGACCTAACACTAGATCAAAGGCTAGAGCAAGCCAACCAGAGCATGGAGGCAGCCAAGAGATGTCCTCAAATTCTCATCAATCCATATAGGTGACCAGAGAAGAGATGGAGAAAATGACGAAAGAGATGCCAGATGGATTAATGGCTTGACAGCAGGAAATGCGGGAGAGATTACTCAAAAGGATGGATCGATAATGAACAGCCAGAGCAGGTGGAACTCGGAACAAATGACCAGAAACCAATGCAGGAGCATCTGGAGATAGAGCAAAGCAAACTGAAACAATGCCCCCACGACCTGAATAATTTACTCGGGGGCACGATCGATTTGAATCTAGAATGAGCTTTAATGCTTGGAACGGGCGATGTTGGAGCCAGAATGGCAAATCGGAATACTAATGCATGACAGCAGAAGCTAAAACCAAAAGCTTACAGTTTGAGCGAGGGGTAGGATGAAATTATGGTCAGAGACTTCCATTTGACGACAACCCCATGATCGAGATGGATTGGGGTCAGGTTCGATTCTTTTATCTTGACTGTAAATAAATTATGCGATATAATCTTAGATAGCTTACATGTGTACGTGATTCCGAACGGTCCCTAGGCATGCTCTGAATTGGATGCCTGATATGACTATTTAGGATGATAATAACCTGGAATCGTTTACATGTGTACGAGACCTTGATTGATCTCTAGGTACACTGAGTAGGATGTCTGGGATGAACATTTAGGATTTCTGCATATTTGAATTTTGAAAAATCCACATTGAATGTGATAACCGATATTGAACGCTATAAGTCCCGTCCGGAGAGATGGGACCAGAGTGCAGGGTGCAAGTTCCATCGCTAGAGAGCAAGCGGATGGACTTGTATGATATTGATCGCTTTAAGTTCCATTCGGAGAGATGGGATTGGAGTGCAGGGTGCAAGCTCCCTTGCCGGAGAGCGAATGGATGGACTTGTACGAAAAGTAAGTCCCCTCACCGGAGAGTGAGCGAATGGGCTTGCTTGGTTGTTAAGTTCCTCTATCGGAGAGCAAGCGGACTTAGCAAGGATCAAGAGAGATCGAAACCCTAGATTGGTGACAAACGATCCGAAGAGATCGAAACCCTAAATAGAGCATCAAACGATCGAGAGAGATCGCCTCCTAACTTGAATGTTAAACGATCCAAAGAGATAGAATCCTAGATTGGAATTTAAAAGGTCCAGAGAGATCAAATCCTAGATTGGATCATGAATGACTCGGAGAGATTGCACATTAAATTGAGTATAAAATGATCCAGAGATATCGAGCCTTAGAACGAAAACAGATTTGATTTTGATAAACGGATTTGAATGCCTTGTAATTAGAATAAAATAGATAAAATCCCAGATGAACAAAGGATGATTTTGATATGTGATGTAAAAATTCGAATGAAATCGGAATGATTGTGATGTATGAGCAATGACTAAGCAAGAGCTAAAGTCCTCAGCTATAATGGGTTTGGAACGACCTGTGATTTGCGAAAGAATTCGAAGGAACTGGACGATTCACCAAGATTAAGATCAAGGGATAGCTGAAGAACTCAACCATTGAAGACTGGTTACTAGAACTTGTTCTTAAGGAAAACACACCTTACATTCGAAAGGCGTACTTTGGGGGCAAATGTTAACACGCTTGTGAGCCAAAGTAGATTTCAACTGGAGTTAGAAGATCAAAACGAGGACGAAACAACTTGGAAATTGAAAAGCACACTTAGATGAAGCAAAGGAGTGGCTCGGAGAAAATTTATCCAAAAATACGCTAAGTAAACAAGTCGGTGCTGACATGTTTTTGCTCCACAATCGTCCACTCCAACTTCCCATGAGTTATTATCTTCCCCTTCCATATGTGCCTAAGTGATTTTCAAGAGTTTTGGACGACCTATTTCAAAAGTTGAAGAGTTAACAGTTAGAACATCAGAATAAATCAAGTGATGAAGGAACGATAACCAAAATCAACCAACCATCGAAGAAAATAACATGGGACGCCGCAAAAAGGAGTAAGAAAATGGATACAAGAAAGTTTAAATTGTTTCGAACTATGGAAACATGTCGGCACAAAATGGATGCAAGAAAGTTTAAATTGTTTCGAACTATGGAAACATGTCGGCACAAAATGGATGCAAGAAAGTTTAAATTGTTTCGAACTATAGAAACATGTCGGCACCGACATGTTTAAGTCGGTACTGACATGTTTGGTTAACTCGGGGGATTCGGCGACTTAGCATGTGACTTCGGACCGACCTTTGGACTCTACTCCAAGTGGACTTCTAACCCAACATGACTGTTTCTCTATAAATACCAGCTTACCTACAACCAAGGAGGGATCTTTCTGTTGGATCTCTTCCCTGATCTTCAACTCTTCGCTCTGGATCTAATCTCTCTACAATTGGAGACTTCTTCCTCTTCTTCACTCATATCCCTACCTCTCAAACTCTCTAGAAACATTATTATAAATCTGAGATCCACTAGACTATGGTCAAATCTAATATAATTCATTGTAACCTGGAGAGAAGAAAATGAATAACAAATTATAAAGTGGATGTAGGCCAGAGATTGCCGAACCACTATAAAAAATCTTGTGCGTTCTTTACTTTTCTACTACCTTTCACTTGCTTGATCTGGAATTTCTACAGCTTTTACGTTTATTTTAAAAGAACCGATGCTTTCAACTAATTTCTGAGTATTGATCCATTTATTTGGTTAACGGATATTTTACGATGGTATGTATTTTAGGTGATAATTGCAGCGATTGAATATTAGTGCACAACTGTGATCAATGGTGAGGCAGTATTGATTATTTGGTCAATATTGCAGCCAATTGATATTAGTAATGCGAGACAATATCAGTCTATTTTATAGTATTTAAGAATTTGTGAACACACACACATATATTTGATCACATTTTTATGATGAGTACATGTTATAAAGTTTTGAAATTTTAAGATGTGGATATGTATATTTATATAATTTAAAGATTTATTTTGTAATGAGTTAATAAAATTGAGAATTATTTTGATAAGTGATGATGAATTATTTTAGAACTGTTAAATTTTGAAAATAAATTTGGAATTTTCCTCCTAGATTTAATTTAAAGGTGTTAAATAATTGTATAAATCAATGGTAAAGAGTTGCAAAATAGAGTTTGAAAAAAAAAATTATAATGTTACTAAATAGGAAAATGAGATTATAGAAGGCATTTTGAATTGTAAATTTTTGTTTATGGAATATTTTAAGGATTATTTAATAAAAATTTGAATTTCAAATTATGCTTGAACAGAAGTGGAATGAAACTTTAGAAGGAAAAATGCTAATTGAAAGGAAATTTATTTGAATGAAATACTTCGAGATTTCATAAAGCACTTTTTCTTTAAATAAATTTTATTATATATTTAAAATACACTAAAATTACTATAGTTAAATTGGTAAAATTGATTTGTTATAGATTCTTCCTTATGGAAAATTGCGAGGACGCAATTTTTTTAAGAGGAGAAGTTTGTAACAACCTAGTTTTTAAGTAATTATTAATAATATTAATTTATTTAATTAAATTAGAATTTGGTGATTTATTTGATATATTGGCTTTGAAATTATTTTAATTGTGAAAATAGGATATTTAAGTTTGAATAAGAAAATGTGAAAATAAATTTTATAGAATTGTTGTAATTGAAATATAATATGGATTGGAAAAGAAGTGATTGAATTGTAACTTGTATTTATTTAAATCAAATAGAATTTTGTTTTATAAATAAAAGAAAATGAAAACTAATTAATTTTCAAGACCCAAACCCAAAACCTATCACCCATATCTGGATCCTTCTAATTCTCGACTCTTCTCTCTCGATTATAAAATAAGCATGTTCCATTACTTTCATAACCTGATGATGTTACTCTCCCATCCTTCTATTCTAAAATTCTCTCATAATTCCAATAAATTATTTAAATTGTCCAAACTTGATAATATCAATCTCTATATCATCAAACACCTATTGCGAGAAGCAAACAAAGTGCGGAGTGTGTTTCTTGTATACATGCGTGTATACTATGAGAGGAAGAAGTGAAGAATGCGCAAGCTTTAGGTGAGAATCCTCTCACAAAATCTATGTTAATCAAATGAACTTATATACATGCTTTGTGAGTTTGAACTGCTCGTATCACTACACTTTACGCTTGCTTCAAAATTGAAATCAAATTATTATAATCGATTGTCAAAAAGAAAAGAAAAAAGGGCTTCAGGTTCGACCATTATAGACCGACCTAACCTTAGCCATGGTTGACCTGAAGTGGTTGACCATAGGAGAGTCTAAGTCAACCTATGATGGCCGATCCTGGCTTTCATTTCCTTTTTGCATTTTTGATTCTGGCTTCCACTTTATTTGCGTGCACTTTTAAACTATGTCCTCTATGTAACAACCCGCATATTTATCGATTTTATATTTAATATTTTATTTAAATATTTCATCGTTAGTCGGATTATAGTCCGAAAAGCTACTTTTTGCAAACAGTCGAATTAGGGCTCGAGACTACTTCCATTGAGTTCAAAATGCCATTTGCGACCTTTTTGAGTATAAGCTTCGATATGTTTGGAGTTAGTAGAATTTTGCTACTTTTTCACTTAGGGCTTTGGGTTTGGGTTCAGCCCATTTGCCCAATTCTGGTTTTATCAACCCAACTCCACTCCAACTCTTCATTACTTCATTTCTAATTCCTAATACTCAAGCTTTAGCAAAAATGGGGGAAGAGAAAAAGAATTAGGAAATCCTAAGCCCTAGTTTCCATTTGCAAATCAAGTTCTAGCTCCAAATTCATAGTGAAGCCATTGGTAAGCATCCTCTTCTTCTTCTCCAACTCTTTCTCCTTCCAATTTCAGAAATTTCCTAAACCTAACTTAGGAAATGTTTCTCTTTTAAGCTTAGATTCAAGCTTGTTGGGTTGGAATTGAAGAGTGATTGTCCTTGCCATTGCTCTATAGCTTCTTCTTCATTGATTTTGTGAAAAGGTGAGATTTTTATCTCACATCTATGACTATAATTATCTTTGGTTGTTAGGTATGAATTCCTAACACCTCTTCATGTGAATTTGCTCTTGATTTGGATTGGTTTTGTGAATATTCCAATTTTTGGGTTTTATGTCAAATTTGTGTGAAAATCCTTTTATGGATGTTTGATCATGCTTTTGGTGATGCACCGAGGAGCATATAGGGTCGGGTTGCTGATTGGCATAAACCTTTAGAGCCAATGTTCGTCCGGTTGCATTTTGAAAGAGTTTGTTCTTCATTTGGATAGGCTGAAAAACAGCCCAGGCATGATTCAGTCGACTGAAATCTATGTTCAGTCGACTGAATTTGGAACCCAAAAGTTTCCAGGCAAGATTCAGTCGACTGAAATCTCTGTTCAGTCGACTAAACCTGGAAACGGAAAGTTTCCAGGCAAGATTCAGTCGACTGAAATCTCTGTTCAGTCGACTGAACCTGGAAACAGAAAGTTTCCATGCAGAATTCAGTCAACTGAAAATCTCTGTTCAGTCAACTGAATTTGCTGTTTCTGCCCACTTTGCCTTTTTGGGATTGAATTTCCGATTTGAATCGATTTGTGATGATCCTATTTGTTGTTATCATTTATTATGACTTTGATGACTCCTTTTTCGGGATTTTTGAATATCCATTTCAATGGATTCTTTATCGGTTTAATTGGATTTGATTCACGTCTTCGAATGTGAATTTTAATGATTGATTGTTTCTACAATCATTTCTATGACTTGTCACTTTAAAATACAAAGGTTTCTATACTAATAGTAAATATTCAAATTCTTTACAAAATGATTTCAACACTACTTTTAAATAAAAAGCTCGTTTCTAAAACCGTTTTCTAATCTATTAGTATATACAAACCTTTACCTCATTCGTATGAGAAAATCAAATTAAACGGCTTAGCAAAACAAGTGGTATGAAACGCTTGCGTTTACTTCGCCGGTTAATTCTTTGACTTGTTCGTTTGAAACTCTTGTGACAATTTTCGAGTGGAAATCTACAATTTGTTCGTAAATATTTAAGTTAAGCTAGTGGTTATGGGACATTAAGCTAAACTCATATATTTACTAGCTTAGTGTAATTGACACTTCTTGATGATCGATGATGATCATTTTATGGTTTAGACTAGCAATGTGCGATGTCTCTTAGTCCGCAATGGGGGACTATACCCTGTCAGGAGGAGCTTCGGCTCATCAGGAGGAGCTTCGGCTCATAGTCCGCAATGGGGGACTATACCCTGTCAGGAGGAGCTTCGGCTCATCAGGAGGAGCTTCGGCTCATAGTCCGCAATGGGGGACTATACCCTATTAGGAGGAGCTTTGGTTCGTTTTTATGGGATAACGACCCATTTTATGATACGCGTGTTGGGGAGTTTTCACACTCCCGTTTTTGATAGGCTTCTTCCTCTCTTGTGATTTCTGGATTTCTCATTGTTGATTTCTGGAATTTATGCTTCACCAACTTTTACAAATTGGCATTGAAATGTATGTCGTTATTTGTGGCTTGGTGAATTATATTAAGAATATGACATTCTTTTTAATCTTTGAGAAGATTCTTGTGATATTGATTAATCTCTGGATTTATTTTCGATTAGATACTTATCACAGTATGGCTTTATGGTTATCATACGTTTTTGTCATATCTCTTATTCTATATCACTTTATCTGATATTTATAGCTAGACTGATCCGTTTATTATTTTCTTCTTAAATAATACTCGGGTCAGACTGAGATTTTACAGGTGCTTCCTCATGACTTTCTATCTAGGACTATCATCTGACTTTTGGCTAACTACTTTAGCATTGTAGTTTTTGGTTGTATACATTCGATATATTGACTCATTGATGTATACATATTCTATTGTCTAGCACTTGTATCTTTTCTTTTGTGATATTGTGGATCTTGTTTGACCACTACTCTGATGTACACTTTCATGTGTTATATTCATATCTATTTCCGCCTTTGTGATATGAATTGTCTATGACTGATTTGTGTTATGTTTATTTCTATATTTGTTTTCGAAGTATATATATACATAGCCACCGTGTAGTAGCTTTGAGTTTGTATCGGTATGTCGGATTTCCTCTTGAGATGAAAAGTAATATTTCTATCTGACATATCGGTGTTCGCACAAAGCAACTACACGGATGGTCGCTTCTCAACAGCCTTATTCTCCGTGCTAGTTGACGGCATTACTCCGTAGTGTTCTTGGCTAGCGTGGGTATAGAGGTGGGGCGTCACAGCATGGTATCGGAGCCAAACTTCGGAACAATGTAGAATAATCTAACAAGGATCATTGTCCTAAGTCTTTCTTAGGAGTCGTACCTTAGGATATTATTCGAGTCAATTGGACCCGTTCTATCCTATTTTCTTTTATGATGCCTTGTTTTATCAATCATGATTGTTTGATATTCATTCTTAGAATAACTTTTTCTTCTTCTTTCTTTCTTAAAGAAGAGAAATGGTTAGATCTGGCCGTACCAACGTCGGTCAATCTAGTGCTACTCCTCAGGAGGGAGTATTTATGTCTGCCCAGCAGCTTCTAGATCTTGTTAAGAATGCTCAAGCTATCGGACCCATTCCAGAGCCTATTCATCCTAGATCCGGTTTTGCACGCTTGTGTAGAGATTATACCGATTTCGGTGGAAGGCCATTCCGGGGATCCGAGAGTGTCATTGAAATCCAAGCTTGGCTTAGATCATGCGACCGCATCTTTTCTCGCATGAATCTTGTTGATCTCCACCGAGTCCAAGTGGCTTCTAGCATGCTCCAAGAAAGAGCATTGGATTGGTATGAGCTTCTTATTTTTGAAATCGTTGAAGCGGATCTCACTTGGGAGCAATTTCGGGAAAGATTCGAATTGAAATTTGTGCCGGAGGCTGAAAAAGAAACTTTGGCCCGTCGTTTTATCGACCTTGTTCAAGGTGAATCTTCTGTGACAGACTACGTCGCATCTTTTGAATCTCTTTCTAAATATGGGGTTGAATACATTAATACCCTATTGAAGAAAAATCAGAGATTTGTTTATGGCTTGAACAAGAATCTCAAGAAGCCATTACTTTTGAAACTAGAAGTTTCTTTCGATCAGCTTATAGATATCGCTCTTCGACTTGAAGAGGCCGATAGAGAAAGCGATGTTGAGATTGTGGGTGTCAATGAGAAGAGGCATCCCTTTATTAAGTTCGAAAGTCCTAATCCAAACAAGAGGGTGAAGCAAGTGACTACTATAGCAAAGACTCTCATCCCTAATCGTGGAGAATGCTACAATTGTGGATCTAAGGACCATCATATAAATAGGTGTCCAAGGCCTATTTCTTGCCGCTATTGCAAAAGTGCGGATCATTATATATCTTCATGTCCCAAACATCAAAGCAAGAGAGAGGGAGAGCTGAATGTAGTGCGAGCTCCTAGCAGCTTTTCTCTTAGTCAAGGTATCCATTCTATCCTTGATGACATTTATTTTGTGATTATCTTATTCGAGTTCTTTTTGATATGGGTTTCATCTCATTATTTTTATATCAAAAGAACTTGTGATTCTTTTCTTTAAACATTTCTGGGCTTGATGACTTCTTTGAGGATTGCGAATCCTGATTGGTGGATCCGCAACACTCAATTTTCTTTTTATTGATGTCGAAATTATTTTATGTGATTTTTTTTCTTTTTCCGAGCCAATTTGCATGTTATGCGTTACTTGGGCTTTGGAATTTATTTTTGTGAAAGGATTGGCTTATTATGAAGCCCATATCCTATTTCCCGAGTGGACTATTCATCTTCAACATTCTCAATCTGTTAAGCAGATTTCTATTTTTCTTTGTGATTTCGATTTCAAATTTTTGGTGGCATCATTTTTATTCTTTAAGCCCTCATGATGAGGAAAGTGTTATTTCTCTCATCTAAATAGTTGTGAAATTTTTCCGGTATTTTTGAGCTTGTCTTAGGATTATCACCTAAGCAATCTTTTGAGCGGTGTTAAGGTCTTTTTAGCTCGACCTTGCCACCGGCTTCCATTAGCTATGAGTTGCGGAAGTTAGCATTCCACTTTCCGCATTCCGCACTCGTTATGGTTCTTATGAATGACTTATTATGTCATTTAGTTTGTCCAGCTTATTTCATCCATTTTATAAATCGATTATTATATGAGTATCTCGATTACTTCATTTTTGTATTTATTGATTTTGGATGGAAATAGCAATTTAAAATTTTGCAAATCTTTTTCATAAGATATTTACAAGCACAATTGGATTTTTGTTCTTAAAACGAGCAAAGAATATTCTTAAAACTTCTAAGAGATATTTTTATCATATGGATTATGATTTTGTGATTGTATTGCCCATTGAGTGCTTTAAGAATTCTGGTCGATGCGCCTGATCAACGTTATCGATAGGAATTTCCTAAACGCTTTGATGAGACAGTCAGACACAATATATTGACTTATCAACACAAAAAAAAATGTAAATTTTTCTAGAAAGATTATTACATAAAGATAAATGTAATTTTGAAAGTTTTAGCTTTTCGGGAAAGAAGATTATTTAAAAGAAATTCTTTCTTTTCGATACTCTTATTCTTGTGATTCCCGAAGGGAACCAAGACTTTATCTCTTGTACCAATGCTAATCGTATTGGTCTGGATGCCGTTCTCTTGCAAAAGAGAACGTGCTATCACTTGTGCTTCTAAATCATTAAAGCCGATCGAGATTAGGTATGCCACTCATGATCTAGTGCTCGTGGCTATTGTTTTCGCTTTTAGAGTTTGGCATCATCATTTTTGGGGGAGAAATTTGTTCTCCACCTCAATCATAAATCTTTGGAATATTTATTTTCTCATAAGGAACTTCATGTTGACTCGAGTTCCTGGAATCTTATGATCTTGATATTCTTTTTATTCCCAGAAGGGAAATCGTGTTGCCAATGCGCTTAGTCGTAAGCAACAAGTGGTTGATTCTTCGATGATGTCTGAATGGAATTATCTTTTTAGTTCATCGGACGTTTTGATATACTTTGTTTTAATGAGCTTTATCTCATTTCTTATATGGACTAGCGCCCGATGTTCTTTTATGGTGTTCGGTTCATTGGACGTACCATTCTTGTACTACGTCGGTGTTCCGAATTATTTGAGTTTTCGTTCATTGGACGTACCGTTATTGTACTACGTTGATATTCGGAGTTATTCGTGTTTCCAGTTTCTCCGGCGTATAGTATTTGTACTACGCCGTTACACCAGCTCAATTTTCCGCTATTCTTGACGTTTTCCATATCTTTTAACTATGGAAATGATTTTAGGTTTCCGATTTTTATTCTTGAGCCTGGTGTTATAGTAGGGATTGAAGTTTCACCAGATTGGACTTTTGAGCAACATTCTATTCGCATCATTTCTTCGAGGGTTGAGTGCCTTCGAAATAAAGATGTTCTTTTTGTGAAAGTCTGATGGTCCTCAAATCCTAAGGATTTCTCTTGGGAATTCAGAGAATTCATCGAGCGAACACGTTCGGGCTAACTCTTCCGTGCTCTTTATGGTGAACTTCTTATTTCAAATTTTCTTTTGTGTTGATATGCTTTTATGGTTGTTACTTTTTATTTTCCTCTTAATTATTGCGAGGACGCAATTTCTTTAAGGAGGGGAGTCTGTAACAACCCGCATATTTATCGATTATATATTTAATATTTTATTTAAATATTTCGTCGTTAGTCGGATTATAGTCCGAAAAGCTACTTTTTGCAAACAGTCGAATTAGGACTCGAGACCACTTCCATTGAGTTCAAAATGCCATTTGCGACCTTTTTGAGTATAAGCTTCGATATGTTTGGAGTTAGTAGAATTTTGCTACTTTTTCACTTAGGGCTTTGGGTTTGGGTTCAGCCCATTTGCCCAATTCTGGTTTTATCAACCCAACTCCACTCCAACTCTTCATTACTTCATTTCTAATTCCTAATACTCAAGCTTTAGCAAAATGGAGGAAGAGAAAAAGAATTAGGAAATCCTAAGCCCTAGTTTCCATTTGTAAATCAAGTTCTAGCTCCAAATTCATAGTGAAGCCATTGGTAAGCATCCTCTTCTTCTTCTCAAACTCTTTCTCCTTCCAATTTCAGAAATTTCCTAAACCTAACTTAGGAAATGTTTCTCTTTTAAGCTTAGATTCAAGCTTGTTGGGTTGGAATTGAAGAGTGATTGTCCTTGCCATTGCTCTATAGCTTCTTCTTCATTGATTTTGTGAAAAGGTGAGATTTTTATCTCACATCTATGACTATAATTATCTTTGGTTGTTAGGTATGAATTCCTAACACCTCTTCATGTGAATTTGCTCTTGATTTGGATTGGTTTTGTGAATATTCCAATTTTTGGGTTTTTATGTCAAATTTGTGTGAAAATCCTTTTATGGATGTTTGATCATGCTTTTGGTGATGCACCGAGAAGCATATAGGGCCGGGTTGCCGATTGGCATAAACCTTTAGATCCAATGTTCGTCCGGTTGCATTTTGGAAGAGTTTGCTCTTCATTTGGATAGGCTGAAAAACAGCCCAGGCATGATTCAGTCGACTGAAATCTCTGTTCAGTCGATTGAATCTGGAACCCGAAAGTTTCCATGCAAGATTCAGTCGACTGAAATCTCTATTCAGTCGAATAAACCTGGAAACAGAAAGTTTCCAGGCAAGATTCAGTCGACTGAAATCTCTGTTCAGTCGACTGAACCTGGAAACAGAAAGTTTCCAGGCAGAATTCAATCAATTGAAAATCTCTGTTCAGTCAACTGAATTTGCTGTTTCTGCCCACTTTGCCTTTTTGGGATTGAATTTCCAATTTGAATCGATTTGTGATGATCCTATTTGTTGTTATCATTTATTATGACTTTGATGACTCCTTTTTTGGGATTTTTGAATATCCATTTCAATGGATTCTTTATCGGTTTAATTGGATTTGATTCACGTCTTCGAATGTGAATTTTAATGATTGATTGTTTCTACAATCATTTCTATGACTTGTCACTTTAAAATACAAAGGTTTCTATACTAATAGTAAATATTCAAATTCTTTACAAAATGATTTCAACACTACTTTTAAATACAAAGCTCGTTTCTAAAACCGTTTTCTAATCTATTAGTATATACAAACCTTTACCTCATTCGTATGAGAAAATCAAATTAAACGGCTTAGCAAAACAAGTGGTATGAAACGCTTGCGTTTACTTCGCCGGTTAATTCTTTGACTTGTTCGTTTGAAACTCTTGTGACAATTTTCGAGTGAAAATCTACAATTTGTTCGTAAATATTTAAGTTAAGCTAGTGGTTATAGGACATGAAGCTAAACTCATATATTTACTAGCTTAGTGTAATTGACACTTCTTGATGATCGATGATGATCATTTTATGGTTTAGACTAGCAATGTGCGATGTCTCTTAGTCCACAATGGGGGACTATACCCTGTCAGGAGGAGCTTCGGCTCATCAGGAGGAGCTTCGGCTCATAGTCCGCAATGGGGGACTATACCCTGTCAGGAGGAGCTTCGGTTCGTTTTTATGGGATAACGACCCATTTTATGATACGCATGTTGGGGAGTTTTCACACTCCCGTTTTTGATAGGCTTCTTCCTCTCTTATGATTTCTGGATTTCTCATTGTTGATTTCTGGAATTTATGCTTCACCAACTTTTACAAATTGGCATTGAAATGTATGTCGTTATTTGTGGCTTGGTGAATTAAATTAAGAATATGACATTCTTTTTAATCTTTGAGAAGATTCTTGTGATATTGATTAATCTCTGGATTGATTTTCGGTTAGATACTTATCACAGTATGGCTTTATGGTTATCATACATTTTTGTCATATCTCTTATTCTATATCACTTTATCTGATACTTATAGCTAGACTGATATGTTTATTATTTTCTTCTTAAATAATACTCGGGTCAGACTGAGATTTTATAGGTGCTTCCTCATGACTTCCTATATGGGACTATCATCTGACTTTTAGCTAACTACTTTAGCATTGTAGTTTTTGGTTGTATACATTCGATATATTGACTCATTGATGTATACATATTCTGTTGTCTAGCACTTGTATCTTTTCTTTTGTGATATTGTGGATCTTGTTTGACCACTACTCTGATGTACACTTTCATGTGTTATATTCATATCTATTTCCGCCTTTGTGATATGAATTGTCTGTGACTGATTTGTGTTATGTTTATTTCTATATTTGTTTTCGAAGTATATATATACATAGCCACCATGTAGTAGCTTTGAGTTTGTATCGGTATGTCGGATTTCCTCTTGAGATGAAAAGTTATATTTCTATCTGACATATCGATGTTCGCACAAAGCAATTACACGGATGGTCGCTCCTCAACAGCCTTATTCTCCGTGCTAGTTGACGGCATTACTCCGTAGTGTTCTTGGCTAGCGTGGGTATAGAGGTGGGGCGTCACACTCTATTTCTTTGCCTGCATGCATTTTGTTTAACTATGACCTAGTGTTGCTACCACTGTAGAGTGATTTTGTGCACGCGCGTGTTTTATTTTGGGTGTGCAGAGTGCATGCGTGTTTGTGTGTGTCTATATATACATATACATATATATATATAAGTGTGCGTGAGAGTACTTGTTGTTTCGGTTTTGTCATGTGCTTCTTTCTACTGATCTGAGTTTTGCTACACCTTTGTTTTTATTTATAAGCTTATGTAAATAATCTTGTACATTGCTCTGTTTACCTACTTATGAAATTTATGGATGTGTGTTGGAGTATCTTTGAATACGCATGTATTTTCTTTGAGTTTGTTCATGAAAACTCAACCAATGTGTTTCTACAAAACTTCATATTTAATATAATGTTTAATTGTGCAGTATTGATGAATATTTGTAAGCTTAAATTATTTTGGATATGGGTTTTAGTTTTCAATTTATAAAAATATGAAATTTAATATATACAATTAAAGTTTAGAAAATATATTAATATATATTTGATTGGAATATACTAAATTGATTTAGATGTTTTATAATTACTTATAAATAGTATTTAACTTTAGAAAGTTATGGAGTTATTCTTAAGCGAGATATTTAAACTATTTTGGGAACCTGAAATGAGTTTTCTAATATTAATAGTAAATGTTTAATAATCAACTAATTTTATAAAAGATTGAAATCTATATTTGTATACTTACATATATCTATACTAAGTTTAAGCTATATAAATTAAGATTTGAAATTGTGTTTAATTAAGTTTTATATGTATATATATATATATTGATATATGTATAATTTAGTATTATAAAACCATTTTGGATCTCAAATGTAAGAAAAGAGATTTTCTAATGCTATTGTGAATAGTAAAATATTATTTAATTGAGTAATTGGTTATTTATTGTATACAAAAATCTTATATCTAAGTTTAGTTAATTATCTAATTAACTATGGAATATATATATATATATATATATATATATATATATATATTATTCAATTTTAAGTATTAATTTTGTTATATAATATTGTATGTTGCAGTAAATTTATTATTGTATATTGAATCGTTTGTTCTGCTCTTACATGTCTTTTTGTTTATTTTATTTTATCTTGTCTTGTTTTTCTGATTTTTCTTGTATGATTCACCATTGATATTGGTTTAGTTTTGTGATTTAATATGATACGGTGATGACATCCTTTGTTATTATTTTGTGTTATTTTGTGTGACAATAAATCTAAATAAATGGAGTTATAATACCGTTTAGGATGAGGCATTCGGTAATATTTCTCCGGTTATTCTTTGGACTCGTTATATAGAATAAAGAAGAGCGAGTGTGATGTATGAGAGGATGCTATTGTGTTATTTATTCAGTTATTCTTTGCTCGTTGATGACACTCAATACGGAGTTTGTTGGATGTGATACTCGCTGCGTTAAGTATTTGATAGTCATGGGGTGACTTGTAAATAGAGCCATGTGTCGCAACTGTTTATATTTTATGTGTCTATCTACCTTTTCCAGCTTCTTTTATGGTTCGAGAGTAAACCAGATTGGCTAGAATCCACCATAGCGGCTTGATTGTAGGGTCGCACCTCGGATCCTCGACATCGTTGTTGTATTTTATATTCGATGTGCATCACATGATTTGGGTTTGGTGACTCATGGGGTAGGTGCCCCAACATCACAGTATTTGGGTTAGGTGACCCTAGGATAGGTGTCCTACAACCCATTATGTCGCTTAGGCCAACAGTCTATTACCTATATAGACAAAGCAAGGTCGTGACTGAGGCTACGCATTGACGAGCCATTGGTGGATGTGTGTTACGATTTCTGTCGAGGTAACTAAGGCTGTAGGAACAGATCTGAATACATAGCATACAACATACTAGACCCTGGGTTCCTAGAGCGAGCATACGGCCATCAGTCTCCCGTCTGGTTTCGGTTCGCGTGAACTATGTTAGTCCTTGAGATGATGGTTTTGATGACAACAACCTTAGAATAATATTATAAAATATAAATACTAACATTATAGTATAGATATATATGTATATGCAGGATTTAACCATGCAGGTACAAAGAATGAAGACTGTAAAGTATAGAGATTCGAGATATCAAGATTGAAGACTCATGAGTATCAAGATTATCAAGAGTTCAAGATTTCAAGATAAGTATTGAGTCTAGAATTATGTTAAAACTTCACAATAGCACTGAAATCTTCACTCCATTTTTCTTTTGGGATGGAACCCATTTCTACCTTTTTAGTGGCTTACAAACCTACGACAAGTGGCTTACAAACCCACGACAAGTGGCTTACAAACCCACGAACATTCTGGTTTTGTACAAGTTCTCGAGTCCTGACATGATGAGATATTCTGCAGGAAGAAGCTTGCAAAACTACTTCAAAATGATTTTCAAATCTACTTCAGAATGATTTTCAAAATTGTTTTTCAAAATGTTTTAGCCTTAAAAATTATCTTTTCAAATGATTTTCAAAAAGGTGTTTTAGCCTTAAAATATTCTTTGTTTTTGTTTTTAATAAACTCATGTTTTTAAACTTCGTTTGTTTTAAAATATCTTTATACTTAGATTTAAATATAAAATTATAGTAAAATTTTATATATATTATTCTCTATATTTATCTATGTATTTTATCTATAGTCAAGTATATTTATAAAGTTTAAAATAGTTTTAATATAAGATAAAGGTTATTTTCAAAGAAAAACAAAACATCAAAATTTCCTTTGGGATGTCGACATGCCCTAGTACCCCATGTCGACATAGTGTCAGTTAGATTCAAAAATTTGAATTTCAAAAGAAGTGTCTATTCGCCATAGCCTTTCACGAATGGACATGACTGTTGTTCTTCTATAAATAGGGGTTAGTTCCAACGAATTTTATATCAGATTTTCTAGTTTTTCACTTCTCTTCTTCTTCCACATTTTCTTATTCAAAATCCTATCATTACTCTGCCGAAATCAACATTGAATCTAACTAGATTATCTCTGGTTTGAATCTCTATCACTATCTCAACAAGATCCAAGTGCTATTCAGAGTTATAGGCTTCTTTGTAATCTATCTAGCGAGAAAAGATATGATTGTAGCCTTGAAAATCAATCAAGCGAGAAAAGGTGTGATTGTAGCCTTGGAAATTAATTGGGTGAACTTGTTGCCCCGGAAATCAAGTATCTCTACCCAGAGGATTGTGATTCTGGAGGGTGTACCTCGTAGCCTTGAAACCGAGGGTTGTAATTGTTGAATTGCTTTTGAAAGGAAATCCGTACTTAGTTGTGCGGGACTGGATGTAGGGTAACTCCGAACCAGTATAAAATCTGGTGTGTTCTTTCCTTTACTGCATTTACTTTATTTCTGCATCTGTGTTTGTTTCTGTGATTATATCTGTGTCTGAATATTGCATACATTTGTGTACAAAACAACAATAACTCAAAAAGATTTAGTAATTTCTTAAAAACAATATTCACCCCCCTCCCCTCTAGTGTTCATTCTAGCCTTAAGATTCATATTCTGCATTCCTCACATTTGGTATCAGAGCAAGGTTTTCAAAAGTTTCATAATCTGATTTTTGAAAAGTTTTCAAAATGGCTACCAACATTGGTACTATTATTAACACTAGTATCCCTGTCACTAGTTCATTTGTAGAAGGTCAGTCTACTGCCAGACCACCACTTTTTAATGGCAGTAACTATGCATATTGGGCATGTAGGATGAAAATATATTAACAATCTGTAGGATTAGATACTTGGAATATCACACAAACTGAATATTCTGAACCCACGACTAATTTTACACAGTGGACCACTGAGCAAAAGATTGTTGCACAAAATAATTCTAAAGCAATGAATATTCTGTTTTGTTCACTTGAAAGAAATGAATTTAATAGAGTGTCAGTTTGTAAGTTTGAATATGAAATCTGGAAAACTTTGCAAGTTACTCATGAAAGAACAAGCAAAGTTAAACAGACCAAAATTTCCATGCTCACAAATCAGTTTCAGTTATTTAAAATGAATACTAATGAGTCTATTCAGATATGTATAGTCGATTTCAAGATATTGTGCATTCGTTAATATCCTTGGGAAAGGAATTTTCGGAAGAAGATCAAGTCAGAAAAATTTTAAATTCTCTCACTTCAGAATGGGATCAAAAGACACTAGCAATTGAAGAGGCAAACGACATCAGTACTTTAAAGATAGAAGAATTGATTGGAAATCTAATGTCATTTGAAGTTCAAATGATCGGGAGAAGAGAAAGCAAAGCGTCTGAAAAGAAATCAATGGCATTCAATGCATTAACCGACGGATCAGACTCAAACGGTGATAATGATGAAGAGATAGCATATATGACCAGGAATTTTCGGAAATTCCTGAAATACAGAAAGATGAATAATCTCAAGAGAAACAACTATAAGAATTCTGGAAATCAGAATGCAGTGCCAAACAATTTCAAATGTTTCAACTGTGATGAACCAGGCCATATTAAAAGAGACTGTCTGTATCCAGAAAGGCAGAATCCTCCTATAAACAATGATTCAGTAAAGAAACGGAAGCGTGTATTTACTGCTACTCTAGATGACTCAGACTCGTCCTCAAGCAATGATGATCAGAAGACAGATAACTCAAATTTGTGTTTCACGGCAGTTCACGACTTCAACAAATTCAAGGAAACGGACTCAGAAAAAGGTACACATTTACAATACAATTGATTGAAATTGCATGCTTAGAATTAGATGATTGATTGATTTTGAATTGGTGTGTTGATTGAATTTTAAATTTATTTTTTAATATTTTATTATTATCATAATTTTATTATTATTTTATTATTTTTATTATTATTATTTTTTATAATATAATAATATTTTCTGGAATATACTATAATTCTAATAATATTCCAGATATATATATATAGACATTAAAATAATAAGTATATATATATTAGAATACTTAGGAAAAATAAATCATAGAAATTCACAGGCACATGTCGACATGGGTATAAATTTTGAAATTCAAAATTTGAATTCAAATGGTTGAATTTGCCTCCACCTTTTCACTTCATTCAATACTCTGAAAAGACATCTTTTGACCAGAGAACATGTCTTTCAAAAATCTATTTATTCGCTATCTTTTATCACAACTTTTCACCTTCATTTTCAAATTCAAACTCTCTCTTCAAAACTTCAAGCTCTCTACTCTCTACTTTAATGGCTTCTTCAAGCAACCCCTCCACCATGAGACTTTCCAGAAACTTGAAAGAGCAACTCCTCAATAATCCGGAGGCAATAAAAACATACATCAATTATGCTAATTATGGAAAAGTCCATTCCAGAAAGTTTGTTATTTTTCAAGATTTTGCTTCTTATGAAATTGATACTATTTTTGCAAACAATCAAATTCTTATTCTTGTTGATTCTTCTCAAAATGATTTTGTTTGTTACCCAAATCTTGTTAAAATTTTCTATGCAAATCTCAATCGAGAATTTTATGAAGGAAATGATAATGAAATTTGGAGTGGTGTCAAAGGCACTAGAATTGTTTTAAATTGTGATCATTTTGGTACCATTCTCAATTGCAAAAGCACGGGAATGGATCTTTCTAGTTTTCAAATCGATGAACATGATCGTTAGACATTTCATCATATTTTTGAAAAAGATGAAAACTTTGAATTTAAAAACCGAAACTTTCGTCCTAAAGCAAGGATTGTCAATCTTCTTTTACAACATACTTTGACCCCAAGATCGGGAAATTTTAATAATCCTACTTCAAAAGTGTGCAAAGCACTTTTTTCTATTTTCGGAAATTATGATATCAATTGGGCGCAAGTCATTTTGGATGAACTTCGTCCTAAAAATTTTAAAATGGGAGAAAACACTTTATATCATGGAATTTACCTTACTCGGATTTTCAACTATTTTGGAGTAAATTTCAAAGGAGAAGAATTTATTTCAAGAAAAGTTTTTAATATCTCAAACATTTCTCTCATGAAAATCCCATATGTTTTTCAACTTTATGAAACTCTTACCGAAAAGGAAGAGCGCTTGGCTCATGAAGAAATGGAAGAGGAAGAAGAAGAAGGGGATGAAATGGAAATAGAAGAAGAAGGAGGAGGAGAAACATCCCTAGAAAGTATTGAATATCCCTCCAATCCTAGCAACAAAATCCTTCTCAAAAATCAAAAGATTATTGTTGAGAATCAACGGGTTCTTAAAAGATCCGTTAGTAAGAAGTTGGACAAAATATCATCCAAGATGAACAAGTTTTTCTCCAAAGTCAGCAAGAAACTTGGATTATCTTCATCTTCATCATCTTCTAACTAGTTCTATATTCTCATATCATGTCGAATTAGTTTAAGTTTGTTTTTGAGTGTTTGGATTAATCATTGTATCACTCCTCTATGCAATGAAACTGAATTTCCTTTCTGTTATCTAGCTTATCTTATCTCTTGAATAAATGTTAGTATATTATATAAATATATATATACACAATTATTCACAAAATCAAAATGGTCATCAAATTTCATTACCTCATGTCGACATCCCCCCCCCCCCTGACCATGTCGACATGTACTGGTCAAAAATGACACTTCATTTTTGAATTTGAAATTTGAATAACTACCATATGTCTATTCATTTCAAACGAATTTCTACACCTATAAATACCCATTTCTTCCAGAATTCATTACTGAATATTATTTCTTATCTATTCTATCTCTCATTCTTCTCACAATTTCAAAAATGGCTAATCCAATTCATAACTTATTTGAGAATCTTGAAGAAACTCTTAATTCATTCAAGAATATTCTCTCGTTCATTCTTCGTAACCAGCGACACTTAGAGTTGAGTCAAATGCAGATGATCAAGGAGCAAGAAAGGCATTTCGATGCAATTCGATGGATGATTTCTTCCCTACACAAGGATGATAACGAAGCATATCCTCCTGTCTCTCGCACAAATGACAATGAAAATTGGGATGCCATCAAAGCAGACCCTATTTTCGGAGAAGAAGGATGGATGGAAGTTCCCCGTAACGTTTAATTTGTTTGCTTTATTACTTTGTTTGAATTGATTGTTTTGATTGAAATTGGTTGTTTTGATTGATTTGATACATTGGTGTGGTTTGATGATTGAATAAATACACATTAATATATTTATAATCATTGATTGAATATCATGTCTATAAGTATAGTTATTTCTTAAATATACTCTATTATATAGTTTATTAATGCAGGTACTTGAGTACAAGAATGAGGGGGGGTTGTATAGTTTAGAGTTTGTTTGTTTTTGTTGATAACAAAGGAGAAGAAATATAAAATAGAAGAGTTAGGCGTAGATTAAGAGGGAGTTATTAGATTTAGGGAGAGTCAATAGGATAGAAGTAATATTTTATAAACAAAGGTTGTCATCATCAAAAAGGGGGAGATTGTTAGTCCTTGAGATGATGGTTTTGATGACAACAACCTTAGAATAAGATTATAAAATATAAATACTAACATTATAGTATAGATATATATGTATATGCAGGATTTAACCATGCAGGTACAAAGAATGAAGACTGTATAGTATAGAGATTCAAGATATCAAGATTGAAGACTCATGAGTATCAAGATTATCAAGAGTTCAAGATTTCAAGATAAGTATTGAATCTAGAATTATGTTAAAACTTCACAATAGCACTGAAATCTTCACTCCATTTTTCTTTTGGGATGGAACCCATTTCTACCTTTTTAGTGGCTTACAAACCCACGACAAGTGGCTTACAAACCTACGACAAATGGCTTACAAACCCACGAACATTCTGGATTTGTACAAGTTCTCGAGTCCTGACATGATGAGATATTCTACAGGAAGAAGCTTGCAAAACTACTTCAAAATGATTTTCAAAACTACTTCAGAATGATTTTCAAAATTGTTTTTCAAAATGTTTTAGCCTTAAAAATTATCTTTTCAAATGATTTTTAAAAAGATGTTTTAGCCTTAAAATATTTTTTGTTTTTTTTAATAAACTCGTGTTTTTAAACATCGTTTGTTTTAAAATATCTTTATACTTAGATTTAAATATAAAATTATAGTAAAATTTTATATATATTATTCTCTGTATTTATCTATGTATTTTATATATAGTCAAGTATATTTATAAAGTTTAAAATAGTTTTAATATAAGATAAAGGTTATTTTCAAAGAAAAATAAAACATCAAAATTTCCTTTGGGATGTCGACATGCCCTAGTACCCCATGTCGACATAGTGTCAGTTAGATTCAAAAATTTGAATTTCAAAAGAAGTGTCTATTCGCCATAACCTTTCACGAATGGACATGACTGTTGTTCTTCTATAAATAGGGGTTAGTTCCAACGAATTTTATATCAGATTTTTTGGTTTTTCACTTCTCTTCTTCTTCCACATTTTCTTATTCAAAATCCTATCATTACTCTGCCGAAATCAACATTGAATCTAACTAGATTATCTCTGGTTTGAATCTCTATCACTATCTCAACAAGATCCAAGTGCTATTCAGAGTTATAGGCTTCTTTGTAATCTATCTAGCGAGAAAAGATATGATTGTAGCCTTGGAAATCAATCAAGCGAGAAAAGGTGTGATTGTAGCCTTGGAAATCAATTGGGTAACTTGTTGCCCCGGAAATCAAGTATCTCTACCGAGAGGATTGTGATTCTGGAGGGTGTACCTCGTAGCCTTGAAACCGAGGGTTGTAGTTGTTGAATTGCTTTTGAAAGGAAATCCGTACTTAGTTGTGCGGGACTGGATGTAGGGTAACTCCGAACCAGTATAAAATCCGGTGTGTTCTTTCCTTTACTGCATTTACTTTATTTCTGCATCTGTGTCTGTTTCTGTGATTATATCTGTGTTTGAATATTGCATACATTTGTGTACAAAACAACAATAACTCAAAAGGATTTAATAATTTCTTAAAAACAATATTCACCCCCCCCCCCCTTTAGTGTTCATTCTAGCCTTAAGATCCATATTCTGCATTCCTCACAATTTAATGTTATAGGAACAGATCCGGCTACATAGCATACGACATAGTAGACCCTGTATTCCTGGAGCAACATACGGCCATTAGTCTCCTGTGTGGGTATGGTTCACGTATGGTAGATAAGCATATATGAGATGATTATACCTAAGACTGTGTCCAGAATATGATCAACCATGTACCTTCTTTGGCAGATAGCCTACTTATTATCGATTATATTCGGGCATAGTTATGAGCTGGCTCAGATCTTTCTTATTGATTTTAGTGATTTGATGATATTTTATAATATGAGATTGAGAGATATTTGGACATTGCTTTATGCTAGCCCGATATACTTAGTGATATCTCACTTATTGATGTTTTATGGATTTAGACGTTGGATTCTGGATATGTATGATTCATTCATTTGTGTTGATTACGTGACTTCTAATTTGATGTGTTTCTTAATGGGTGATGACATTTTTTGATATCAGATCTGATTATTTTATATGGATTTGAGATATTTGGGTGATGTTATGACTTGTGGATTATTCTACATTCATTCACACACACACACTAACATGTTGTCTGGTGTTTTGAGTATCTTTGATGATGATATCATATTATTCTACTTTGTTATACTATACCACCTTACTTATAACTCTTGATTAGACATAGTCTAACCCGTGTATTACTTTATAGTACCCGGGTCAGTCCGAGACATTATAGGTACAGGGACGATACAACCAACATTTGTTTATTTGGGCTTAGAGGAGTTTACATAGGAGTTGTTACCTAATATTTGTTTTTCATTGATTCACTGTATGTATATATAGTTGACATTTGAATTGTTTTATATCCTTATGACATTATTGTATTATATATTATCGCTGTGACTGACTCTGTGTTCTCTTCTGTTTATTGTATATTGTGTATTGTTTTACCCTGGAGGCACACGTGTCTATTGCTTTGTATTGATATTGTGTACGTATAGATTAGTTATATAATTGATGTTTTAATACGTACCAGTGTTAGTCCAAAGAGATATTCACGTGTGTACCCAATATAGCATCATTCTTCGTATTATCTGACAATATTACAGAGTAATACTCTTGCATAGTATGGGTATAGAAGTAGGATGCTACACATATAATTTGATCTTTAGTCTTACCTCTTGTATTCGTGAACAGAATATGCACTGCCTTTTTCCTAGTCTTGATTTTAAGCAACTCCTTCATCATCACAACCTTTTTGCAACATCTATACATCGTACATCCATAATTCGATCATACCTCTCTCGAACATCATAAACTAATGAATCAACTAACTCTAGATCAGGTGATTTGTTTGTTTTTAACAACTTTCACTTCTAAAGGTCTCCAACAAAATCATCATCTGTGTTGGGAATAGAGTCGTACAAAGACATATCATGACTTGGTCGAGATTCATCAAGACTTGAGAGTAAGAAGTTTGTTTGCTTTGTGCATTTGGTGTTACATAGCACTGCCAAAATCCTTACATTCGATGACTTCCACTTATAATGTTAAGTTAGTAGATCGGAACAATGCATGTATTAGTAAAAACATGGTTCTTTCAAACCGTTTCGGTGCCCAAACTTGTTTAAAAAGATTATTTGTAGCCTTTATCTACAAAAACAAAATAAAAATAACAAATACATAAGCATGTTGATTTCGAAAATAAAATCGAAATACATAGTAAACAACACCCCTTTGCCACTTGGATTGGCTTGCTTAACCTTTAGTACAATTGGGTCTCAAATCATTTAGTTTATCGGCTAATTTTTCTCATGCGATTCTTTAACAATGAGAGAGAACATCGTCTTTCATGATGTTTCATTTGTAGTTATACATGATTTTTCCCCAGAAACTTTCAGGACTTTGGTTGTTCACAAATTGAATTCTCGAAAAAAACCAAATGCAAGAATAAATCGTAATCTTCTTTTCCATCCAAGTTTGCTTGAGGACAATTCAACACCTCCTGATCCTTGTTGATATTTTTCTTCATAAAATTTGAACTCGGTTATCTTATGAAAGATACGTTAAAGCACAATCTAGTGAGCCTCTGTATCAACATTGTGTACAATAATTTAATTATAATTTGGGCAAATATTGGCATGTTAACTGACCTGTGTCAAAAAAACACCCAAATAATGTTTAAAATATTAAATGAAGGGAATATTTGCAGCAAGTATTACAGGGCCCGAAAATCAGAGTTCTACATTGTACTGGATTGAAGCTGTGTTGATAAATTAACCTTCATATTGACCTCTGCTGATTTTTACAACTGTACTATGACTGTATACAGTCAATAGTGGAAAAGAGTTTAAAACCACAAAGGTACGAAAATCCACAATAACTGTGAGAAACGACTAGATGTACAGATAGATTTCAACAATTTTCTCTACATGAGCGTCTTATAAAACATAACTGAGAGAGCTTTACTTCAAGGAAAGGGGGACTTACATTAAAGAAGAATCAACGACCACTGCCCGTACTACAAAGGCCGACCAAATCCATAACGATAGAATGTAGCACTTCAAGGGACAGGTGCCCTAGAAACATTTTATCGTTGTTCTGATAGGGCAATTTTCCATTGTCCGTAGGACCATTTTCGACCATTAGCCACCATGAAATGCAACCTTGAGCATCATGAGGGTCAAGATGTGGGACTAGGCACAGGGTTTCACCTCGATCCAGATTGAATTTTAGGCAAAGGAAGTCTCTGGTGGCGTTCATGCCTACAACCAACGCTTCCTCATGGAGCCAAAGGATAACCTGGCTTGCAACCTAAAGATGATAAGGAAGATCATTAAAATTATGCATTTTTACAGAAATAGTATAAATTCCCAAATACAATATTCTTGTCTTTGAATAGACTTACGACTAGATATCCTCTTTAAGGTCATAAGTTAATGTGAATGGTCAGATTGTCTGTTTAAATCATTGATTTAAAAGTAAATTTGAAAGAGTTAGAAGTTTCGAAAGATCCAAACAAATCGTATAGATCATCTATATAACAAAACGTTTAGTATAAAAAGTCATGTCAATCGACACTTTTTTGTATAAAACAGTCAACGAGACCTTTCTTTTACTTGTTCCCATGATGCATCTGTAAGGGCAGTGTCAGCACGGAAAAGGTAATTAACTCTTATGGTCCTTCAGATTTCTATAAAACTCATTGATCCTTTCCTTAATGACCTAAACACCTCAGAACAGAACAAACATTTGACGATGCCATTGATCTTTAATTCACTCCACAATGTTGTTGAACATTAGAAGAAAAAAATAGAAAATATGAATACTGTGCAACAATGAGATAACAGATCTATTGGTATTATATTAGGATTAAAGCTGGACCATAGAGAGTATAATTTTTCAATAGTTTTCTATATTTTAAATCAAGGAAAAGCAAGTAAAAATAACATAATGCCTTAACATGGCTCTTCTTTCAAATTTCACAGTTGGCTACCAGTTACCCTAGAAGATGGCAATCAAGTACATATATAAAATTGTATATGCTATGGTTTCAAATCAACATTCCTATTCTTGATATAGTAAATATAACATATTGTTCATCACAAACCCAAAAAATGCTACTAACCTGCTGCAATAGAGTCATTGGCAAATCATCCAAGTCGCAGCCGTAAGAATTTATCCTGCAAACACCAGTGGTGTTACTACTAAATGAGCTGGTGATATTTGGGGCACTTTCTGCGCTCACACTTATTCGATCATCGTTAACCGCAACCTTAGTTTGAAACTGTGACCTTGCCATATTTTTTGCCCCAACATTGTCTGATGATTTACCTTGTTTTCCAGATTGGAATATAGATCGAGGAACCTTTAACGAGATAAACCATGAAGAAGTCCGAGAGTTCCATGTAGGTTGAGAAAGTAAATGGAGAAATGGAACTTTAGCAACCTGCACGGTTATATAATTCAATCAAACACGATGCTTCTACTTGGCTTAATATCATTATTAGTAGTTGGAATAGACTTACAATTTTTTGGTCCGCCCATAAAGGTCTGAAAATACCTTTACTATTTAGAGATGAGGACCAAGACGTCACGAGGTCGAATCCCACTTATGAGAAAAATTAATCGCTATAATTATTTGTAAAATTTGAGATATTATTAAGGTCACAGATTCGGATCTCACTAATGGCAAACTTTCATATATTTGTTTTTCTTTCTATTTGTTTTTTCTCTTATAAGTATCAATAAATCAATATACATTTTACATTTATTCCAAAGTCATATCGAATGCACTCTTTATTTTGATTTTAATATAATTTTAACTTAGCTTGTGAAAAAACATTCAAATATTTGAAAATAGAAAACCATTTTCACCTAATTGCATATAAAATCATTTTTTAAGTAATATTTTCTCTGTGTTTAGTTTTATCTCATACTTGAAAGATATTTGAGAAAAATTATTACAATAGAAAGTTAATATTATATATACAAGCATATATATGTGTGTGTGTGCATGTATATGTATGAGGAGCGTTCAATGGCACCCCAAATAGTGCAGCACCCCATTAGATCCTTGATTACTCCCAGAAGCTTCGAATTAAATAATATGGCTTTCTCTTCTTCCAATTGTTCATATTTTTTAATTCGGAACTTATGATGGAAATCAGAAGACTAATGGGGTGTTGTACTATTTGGTGTGTATGGTTTAACATTGTTTTAATTTAGAATTCAATATTTTGGAATCGTTTCTAGCTATAAATTTTCTCGTCATATTAAAACCAACTAAAGAGGTGGAGCTTTGATGCAACGGTTAGGTCACCCACATGGTAATCTGAACGTTCAGGTTCGAGACCGAAAACAGCCTCTTCGCAATGCGAGGAAAATGTTGCGATCATTATCGACCTCACCAGAGTCCGCTATCGTGCAGAAGCCTCATGCACTGGGTTTCACCTTTCTTTTATTAAAACCAACTAAAACTACACACAAAATTTTGATTATTTTAAAACTATATTTTTGTTTAAATGCATATTTTTTAAATATGTGTGCAACGTACGTGTATCCTATGTACTAATCATTTTGTCTTGCATGAGTGAAGCGTGTGCCATTAGAGCTCGTACACAATAGATAATGTTGATATCTGGTGATGGGCCAGTTATCAAATAATTTGTAAACGATATTAGTATATTGCCAACCCAAGATTGAGGTTCTAGAGATCATGGTTTCGAATCCCAAAAACATAAAAACTAGTACTCTGCTTGAATAAAATACCATTCTTATCCTCAATAAATGAAAGGAAAAAAGATTACAAACCCAACTACCTATGGAGAGGCTTGTGATAAATTAATAATTAAAGCAGTAACACAAGCACATTATATTTTCATGTTATGTTTGATATAAAGAACCATAAAAACAAAAACAAAACATTTACATGTTTGTGTGGATATAAAGAGATGAAAAGATACCAGATTTTCAAGCTCCAAAAGCACTTTCTTCGAAACAAGCCTATGAGCAATTGTCAGACAAAAATGACTAAGACTACCCCCAGGCACATGTATTGGTACACGAGAATGCATGTCCTTCGCTTTTTTAACAAATAAGGATTCATGAAAAAGTTGCTGCAAATATATTTCGAAACTCGAAGTTGAAAAAGGAACCTCAGAAGATACTTTGAGAGTTTGAAATGATGGTTTGGGATAAACATCCTCATTATTTTCATTTTGAATTCCATCAATAGATGTTTTTGTTTGAGAACGATCATCATTTCCAGAAGGCACAAGTGACAGAGAAATAGAAATTTCTTGACCAATAGCTAGCTGCAAATGATCTTCTTCTGTCCCCGTCACAATAACTCCTGGTGAAGTATTGTGTGTCTCGCGGTTCACCATATAAAAAACCTGAATTAGGCATTAAAAACGGTAAACAAATAAGATTATGAATGAGCATCTACCAAATTGTTGAAGAATTACATGTTCTTGAAATATAGATTGATGAATCTCGCGAAGAGTTGAATGTGTGTCTTTCACGCATTCATCCACATCCTCGTCGGTCACAGATTCTCTCTTGATTACAGAGAAATTTTCAGGTGAGCCAGCATGTTTTTTGTTTCTTATAAAGGTTCTGGGTTTGTGATTTGGGTTAGCCCCAATGAAGTCAAGGCATAGATAGTGGCATGATTTTAATGGTCTCTGTACAGCCAAAATTCCTCTGGAATCTTCATCAATCCGAACAGCTGACGAAAATGACGGGCGAGAATATATTATATCGTTAGTTAAATTATCCTGCAGATCAATCATGAAATTTTCGCTTCCTGGACCAATTAATCCTGCGCGCTGCCGTTTCACTTTCCAGTTTTGCTGCAGTCTGCAATGTCAAATATTACATGTGGGTTCAATTAAGTGTTGTGTGTGTGTGTGAATTATTGGACCTATAAACTCACAGAGAGTTAAGATTAAGGTATCGATGATATTTTAGAAAGAAGAATTAATACCAATAGGGGGTAGTAATTGGAAAATGGGTTTAAGACAGAATTTTCGAACCGCAAAAATTCACAGCTTTTATTTAAAATGTATCCAAGTACTTAATCTACATCATCAGAGAATATTCCAGTTCACCAAGATATACAGTAATATGTATGCTGGTGGCACTTGTACCTTCCATGGCTCATTTAGTGGGCACCAGTATGACCTCAACCATTATTTTCACTTGAGACTTGAGAGGTAATATTGAGGGGGTGTACAACCTTGAGGGATGCTTAAACTTATGAGTTCAGGGTTCAGAGGGAAGTTTAAAGTAAAGTGGGCAAGCATTTACTGCATCTGACTTCTATATGTGTGTGTATACACACGCATAAATTTATATATACTTCTGGTGTTCTACGTATTATCCTACGATAACCGGTTAGCTGTATAGGTTTTGCCATAAGTAATCATCTAAAAAATGCACAGTACTTCAAAAGGCCATGCGCCGAGCTCCAAGAAAGGTTTTGTGCATCGTGCACTGTAAATAACACTTATCATGATGCGTGTGTGTGTAGGTACAAGAGAGATAACATATATAAGAAATATGTACCTTATCAATGAACCATAGAATCTAGCTTCTCTAGTAACTTGCTGCTCCAGTGCTTTAGAAGACTCTTTAAAATACTTTCCAAGATGCTGCATGACAATGGAACAAATACAAAAAATATACAATAAACTCAGTTTTTATGTCATTTTAACACTTTACACCAACTCAGATTACCCAGATTAAATAGTTCAACCAAAAGTTCATTTCCAACTAATATGTTATGTTACATGAATTTAGATATCTAAGACACTAGTTGTTTATTCACTTTCAATAATTATTGTTGCATGTAATTTGTGTACATTTTAATAACATATCACAGGTTTTTTAAGGAACTTCAAATTCTCAAAAGGGCAGTGGTTTGCAGTTTGCTACATGTTGAAGTTTAGGGGAGAAAACATGTTTTTTGAGTCATCTCAACTGCAATTTAGTCAAGGTGAAGAGATATCCAATTAGATAAAACTTGTAAGGGGTTGCACATACACACACATATATAGGAGCGTTCAAAAGCATCCCAAACAATGCAGCACCCCCATTAGCCCCCTGATTTCCACCACAAACTTCGAATTAAATAATAAAGATAGTGGAAAGAGAGAGAAAGTATTTTTATTTAATTCGGAGTTCGTGGTGGAATCAGGGGACTAATGGGGTACTGCACTATTTGGGATGTCATTGAATGCTCTGTGTGTGTGTTTTCCTATGGTATATATATTCAAGGCGTGATCATATATTAGAGCTATAGAAAACTTTCAATGTATTACTGTTATTTTGTTGCAAAATTATTTACATATTAGAAATAATAACAACCTTAAACCTCCGCTTTATTTCTGATCAAATAAATAATTCAAAACTGTCCAAAAATAGTAAAATGCACTGGTGTTCAGAAATTTTGTACGTTTGGTGAGTATGACAGTTTAATAATAAAAAAATGTTTAAGCTGAAAAAAAGAAGACAAACATTTGCAACAATCAGATAGATTCATGTTTTTTTAGAAGTATTAAAGTCAACAATTAAGATAACTGGTTACCCTTAGTTGTTGTAGCTTAGTAGCAGCGGACACAGACAAATCTGACAACCATTCATTTGGAAGCTGCTTTGGCCTCTGCATCGAAGCGACTGTCACAGCATCATTTGTTTCAACCTACATATCATTTTGTGGAAAGAATCAATAAGCACAAACAAATTAAGGGATACTTGGTAGCAATAAAGCACTCTTTTTTAAATTATATAATATTACATTCACACCTTGATTCATTTTTTCAGATTTTGCATCGAATGGCAAACCATGCATTTTGACGCTACAGTATTACTTTAATTGTATGTTAAGTTAGCTAAGTCCTAAACAAATACATGCAAAAAAAAAACAGACTTTATAATTTATATTTCAGACGTCCTACCAACTAATACAAAAATGATATAAAGCTTAAACTTAGTTATGTACTAATTCAATTTCTCATATTTTAAAACTATTCAAAAAGCATTGAAATTCACAATCTACGTATATATGTAATTTTCATTGGTTTTTAACTAATATGGGAAACTCACAGTTTTTGCACATATAGTCAAAATGTTGCAACTCCATGTAAACTCCCTATTGCATCGATAGTCAAGTATATAAAAAGGTAAAAAGAACCAAAAATTTGCACCTTAGACCTGAAGGAATTAGAACTAAAAGAGACTTACAGTGTTAATGAGATCAATAACAACATTCAACTCCTGATGAGCTTGCCTCAAATTCTCAACTAAGCTTTGCCACTGAAATGTAGGTGTTGTCGTCTCCTTTGAAGTCTTCTGCTTCTTAGCATCCTTCTCAATTATTGAAGAAAAATCAATTCTTCGAACCAGATTCAGACGATTCTCCTCATTAGTAACCTCTCTAATAGTTTGAATGTTTAAAAAGTCAAAATTACTGAATCCATAGGTATAATTGAAACAAAAAAATTGTATACAGAAGGGATTCTTACGAAGAGAAATGCTCGATTCCAGATTCTTCGATTGCTTCAAGTCGCTTGATTGGAAGCTTGTCAAGATCAATCTTTATCTTTGGATCCATGGCAATCCTTTAAAATTCCAATTGTTTGATTACTCAGGATTTATTTAGTTTAGATTTAATTTGTATGTTTGGGTACAGGATTTAGTGGCTTTGGCTGCCATCTACTAATATTTTATTTATATATTCCACATTGAGATAACAAGGTGGAGCAGCTGTAAGGGGGGTTGAAAGAGTAGGCGCTGCGCTAAAATGATGGCCAAAAAAGAGAGAACAATGACCATGTGTGGACCTAAGAATTGAGTGAGGGGTAGTGTACAATTACTACTGTAAAAGAGCTAATGAAAAGAATAAGATAATTTGTCATATAAGTTACAGTAACTTCAAATACTATTAGTCTATTATCATTGAACTTTAATTGCCATTTAGAGCATTAAGCAATGTATTCATCTTGTGATTAAATAACATTAACAATAAAACCAGTCATTTTCTCACTAGTAGAACAAGAACCAAACCTAAAACCTTGCCTTACCTAATTCCAAATCCAATTACTATTATTACAATCATTAAGTCCAAAGATTCAATCATTCAAAACCATTATCATTTATCAAAACGAACTTTAAGTACAGATACAATCAAGGTTTAACCAAATCAGAAGCAGAACCGATGGAAGCAGGAATGGAGGCGGAGCGTCGCAGTCAGCAGTGGTGATTCAGGCGATTCGAAGGTCTCGACGAGAGGCGGGAGGCTATTAATATCCTAAACTGGATCGGAAGCGGAAGAATAGATGGCTCGATTTGAATTGAATGGAGGCAGGGCTTAAAAAATGGGTAATGTGTCGGATTGAAATTTTGAGAATAAACTTTGTCAAATTATGACATGCATCCTTGTATATTATAACTAGCGGTATCCGGATTTTCTCCCCAAATAATTAGCTCTCCTCTCCCTAACACCCTTCTTCTTCTCCCCCAAGCCAATCTAGTAAGGTTTTTCTTTCCGCGTTAAGTGTTGTCGAGCCGAGTTGTCGAACTCGATGGTGAAATTGTAGAACCCTACACGAACGATACTGCCATCGTTTTTTTTTTGTGGAACCCTAGTTTGCAAGTCAATCAATGTCATGGTTTTTTTTTTTTTTTTTATTTGTTTATTTTCGATTCGAACAGTTTTGTGTAGCCGTGTAGCTTAAAACTGTCACGGTGGCTGGAAGCCGAATAATTCTTATCGAGATCAGTGGTGAATGGCCGTTTGAAACATTGATTAGTTTTGCATAAAATCATTACTTACTGAATTTAGGTAAGATCAAATTGTATACATACATTTGTTTCGTGAATGGCCGATTGATTCATATTTGTTTATCGACAATGATTTTGCTTACATAAATCAAAAAACTCAAATTTACAACAAATAAGTAATTTTGTTGATTTGAATTTATATAACATTGTATTTATATAGGTAAATGTATTTATACAAGTAATTGGATTTTATCGCTATTGCTACATAAAATCATGCATTGTATTTATAACATTCACTATATTGTTTATAGAAAAAGATAAACAAGCCACGAGTGCTTCGTTAAGGCACAAACGGGCCGAGGAACTAGAGAAGAAGAGGAAGATGTATGTTGTAGTAGAAGTTGGGAATCAAGAAGAAAATAGAAACGATGATGGTTTGGGAAACGAGCCAAGTGAAGGAGTTTCCGCAAATAGATCTAGTCACGATGGTCCGGGAGATGAGTCTAGTTAAGATGGTTCTGGAGATAAGTCTGATGAAGATGGTCTAGGGGATGGTTCTGGTGAAGGTGGATCTGGAGATGTTTCTAGTAAAAATGGAGATGAATCAAATGACGACGATCTGTGTAACGAAGAAGTAGAAATGCAAACAAATGTTCCTCCTTCGAATGGACCTTCTTCTAGCAAAGCTGATGATTCTATGCCGATGGATATATCTATATTAAACAGTTTCAAATCGCAGATTGCATTTACTATTTGGGATAACTGAGGGACTGGTTGGATTTTATTTTGTGCAATTTTGTTAAATAAAATCTTAAATTGTATGTCAATTTATGCTTTTTTTAGGAGCGATGCCCACTAAAATGCACTTCCCATACAACGAAGTTGAAGGAATGAAGTGTTGATGATATGCCAACTCCAATTGCTCAAAAATTTAAAAATTAAGGTTTATATACTTTGGCACAATTCTCATACAAGCACATCGACTACGTGACTGTTTCAACTTTCATCAAGAGATGGCATCTGGAAACAAATTCTTCTCATATGCTTTTTGGAGAAATAACAATAACATTGAATGATGTCACACAAATTCTAAAAATTCTCGTCGTATGTTGTTGTATTTATGCAGAGGAAAGATGATCGTAATTCGATTAACCTTTTAGTTGATTATCTTGGTGTCGATGAGATTGTAGCGAGAGAACAACTAAATGATTCTAATTCAGTTAAGCTCAACTTCTTATTGGAAACATTTAAGGAAAAGGCAAATAAAGAAGATGCAAATGAAGGTGATTTTGTAGTCGTTGCAGTTGCGTATATGCTTTATTTATTGGGTTGTACTTTATTTTATGATAAGTCGGGCATGTAGGTTCCGGTGAACTATTTGAAATGTTAGAAAAATATAAATAATTTGAATGAACAAGCTTGGCGATGTGAGTATTAGCTTTTTTGTATCGTCAATTGGGTTTGGCTTCAAGACGGGATGTAAAACAGACGGCTGATCACTTGGCATTGTTGACAGTAAGTCATTTCTATTTTTGTTCAACCAATCTACCCAATAGTAAAATAAATATTAATGAATATTTCTACAGGTTTGGATTTACAACCATTTTCCTATTCTCTCTAATGTTTTTTTTTTTTGAAATGGTACTTTATATACAACATGTCACTAGGACAACATATCACATGTCAATAAACATTCGAATCATACTACGCAAATTCCTAATGTTATTTCTAGTAAAGATTATGATGACACGATGCTAGGGATGTGTAGATAGCAACCAATGAAACAATCTGGAGATACAATTTCGGCCATAATATGGCTTCGAGTACAGTTATATGATTTATCTGCATAAGATGTAAGTTAAATAATTTGACCATGCTCATTTATTATTTTGTGTATATATGTTCCACTTATTTATTGCATTAATTATTTTTTGAACATTGGTCCCATTGTTTTGGCTATTTGAGTTTGGCTATTTGATGATTCGCAATAGCTTATGAGTGTAATATGCTTTGCAGCTTTGCTTTGTCATGCTTATTTCATACTCCTACATCAATCCTTGGTTATAAGCACTATTAGTTAGTTGTAAATCAAACTTTGTATTTCCATTGCCCCTTGAGTTGATTGATATAAATTATAGTTCATGTTTATTTTGCTATGTAAATTATACAAAACACAATTGAAATATCCTAATATATCCATGGCATGTTTATTTTTAGATATGTTAGGATCCATATCATAATGTGAGGTCACAATACTCCTTGTCTGAAGTCACATTTTATAATGACATCATTTTGTGTTTTGATATCGTGGAATCGTACTATTCCAATGGAGTGTTATGTCAATCTGGTATTGCTCAGCGTATCCCCATAAATCCAATGGTTCCAACCAAATGTCATTGAGGACGAAATACTAACCAATACAAAATGGTCTTGACAATGGATATTAGTATTTTGAAAATTGGCAAGATCATGTACTTTCTTTAAAATCACGGTCTACTCATGTAGTTGATCTTTAGGATTGTATGGGTAAGTATATGCCATGGTATTTGAGTGTATCGCATCCCATTGTTCAAAACCTGGAGGTGAGGAGAAGTTGCTCGAGGAAAGTTGACAATAATGATAAGTTGGTAAGTAACTATGTTCTTTACTCATATTTTATTTACTTGAATTTTATTTTATTTTTATTTGAATTTAATGCAGAGAATTGCTACTAAGAAAGCTGTAGAAAAATTGAAGGAAAATATGAAAGTTGCAGGATCAAGAATAGTTATTTAATGTCTTACTATAGAACGTGAAGCAATTGACTTGTTGGAGGAAGCATCGAATGAACTAGATAAATGGGAGAAACATGCAAAAGGGAATAATGATCGTAGAGCTTAGATGGATGTATTTGTACGTGGGTATGTAATGACCCGTATTTTTAACTATTTTAAATTATTAAATTTAATATGATGATTGGATATTAATGGTTAGAAATAAAAAAATTTAATGTTTATTTATGTAATTTATTGAATTTGAATTTGGATAAAATTTTGAAATAACCAATTTCAATGATTTGGGAAATAATCAGTATTGAAATGGAATTCTATATATTGAATGGTTTATAATCAATAGTGAAATTGAATAATGAATATTGAAATATTGAATGACTATAAAATGAAAGTAGTTGTTTTATTATTTGAATTTGTTTTAAAATTTAATTTTATAAGTTAAATAACTTATATGAAAATATGGTGATTTATTGGATAATTAAATTATTTAAATTTAATATTGGAATTATTTAAATAATTGAATTCTGAATTAATGTGAATGAAAATGATATCGAGAATTGATTTAAATATTATTTAAATATAAATGAAGACTGTTAACTTTTAAAATTGAATTTAAAGTGATTAAATTAAATTTTGAAAATTACTTGTTTTAATTGACGAGTAAAAATAGCCATTTTGGCCACTATCTCGGGTTTCGACGAAACTAGTTCCATCGGATCCGTAATAGTGAGTTATCGTAGGATTTCAAGTTTCAGAACGATCAGACTTGTCGTTTGACCGTGCGAGCTTGAAATGCGTAGAAATTAATGTAAGGAGTTTAATTAAAATAAATTGATTTTGAAAAGCTAGCTTCTGAATACGATCGAATTAGTCCTCGAGACTAGTTCCATTGTATTCGGAATAGGAGTAAAACATTATGAATGTCAGGTTGCACACCTTGTTTGGAGTTCGACATTTTCGAGTATACTGTGCTAAATAATTTAAAATTAAAATCAACAAAGTCAACACTCGTACACATCGCGCCATCTTTTGTCTTCCCCTATACTCTACCTTTCCCCTTTTCTTCTCAATTGAACCGCATCCATCATAACAGAAAAAAAACTAGTAAAACTTCATAAAATCGCGATGAAGTCGTGAGGGAGGGCGACTGGAGCAGGCTAGGGTCGCGGCCGTTCTTTGCGTTCGCCTACGAGTTCGACTCGAGGTAGGGTTGGCTTCGGTGTCACCGTCGTTCGTGGCTGCGCATGTGATGGAGTCAGGCGATGTTCGTGCGCGGTGCGGTAGGAGGTGAGGCGTGCGAGGACAAGGTGGAGCAGAGGGGAGGCAAAGACTCAGGCAATGTCGGCGAGCATGCTTAATAAAAAAAAGGGAATCGCGAGCAGGAAGAAGGAGACACAGCGTGCCTGGAACAATGAGGAAGGAGTGATCTTGCGTGCATTCCTGTAGGTTGAACAAGAGTATTAAGGTGATTAGGGTTGTTTTTTTAAGTTATTAATTATGTTAATTAAAATATTGATATTAATAAATTCGGAACTTTTGCATACGAGGTCCGTTTTAGACGGAATGAGTGGCGTTGGATTCATATTGACGAAGGCTACATCTTGGATTTGAGTTGGATTTTATTTGAAGCTGAAGATATTTTCAGTTTCAAATAAAATGTGAGTGTTTTAAACGCTCACGACGTACTAAGTATTTTTATGTTCGTTAAATTGAAATTGTGAAGTTATCTAATTTTATTGACCGTTGTTTGAAAATGAAATTGACATATAAATTGACTGTAGAAATTAAAATTGACAGTTAAATTTGAAACTGGAATTCAATTGCCAGTAAAATACCCGATATTGATAACAATGTAATTGTTGTGAATTATTGGCTGATTTGGATGTTCATTGAAATTGAATGCTATGGCTGATATTTTTAATGATTTGGATGTTTATTTATTTTGATATATCATGTTATGACCTTGTATATTATGTGATAGTATATAAAACTGTTAATCGAATTATTTCGAATAAATTAAAAAATAGGTTGAAATGATATATACATATGACATTTATTTTGGATTGAAATGATATATATTCATCCCTGAATTAAATTGAAATAACTGATTCACTTGGCCATAAGATAGAAAATTATATACGAACACCAGATTGGTTAAATTAAATGATTTTAAAATTCTGGGTTTGAAACTATTTAAGTGATTTTTGATTTAAAGAAATAAAACTGAAATATGTGAATTGAATTCTTTTCGAACTCGAGCTTGAAATGTGAAATTAAAAATTGTAAGAGAAATCGTTTAAAGAATTCAATTTGGAATTTGAAGTTATAATTGAATTTTGGAAATCAAAAATTGTTTGAAGGTTGAATTGTATTCGAACTTTAAAATTTGTACTCGAAAAAGAGATTTAAATTGATATTTCAAACTTTGGCTCAAAATCAGATTATTTTAAAAGATTTGAACATTCAATTTAACATCGAAGTTAAATTTGGTTAAAAAATTAAATCGGTACTTTGAAATCGAACTCGAACTTGATATAGATTGAATGGCTTGAAATTGAGAATTGAATTGAAATTTATTCGAGTTGGAATTGAAATTGAAATCAATTGGAATTGAAAGAGAAATTGAATTAATTTGAAATCGAATTTATTTGAATTAAAATTGGAATCGAAGTAAAATTCAACTTGAGATCGAAATTGAATCGATTAAATTGGAATGGAAATTGAAAGTGATTTGAATTGGAGAATTTGGAATTGAATCAGTTTGACTTTGAAACTATTTTCAAATAAATTATTTTAATATAAACTATTTAAAATCTATCTTTTTAAATATTCAAATTATTTGACATTCCAAACTATTTTATTTTATAAAACATTTTTAAATACTTAAATCATTTTATATCAAACTATTTTTAACTATTTAAACTATTTTAAACAATTTAGAACTTTTTTCCAAACTATTTTCTAAAATTCAAACCGGTCACAGGCTGGAATGTTAATATTTAAATCGTTGATTTAAATACGAATTGGGTTAAAATGAAGTTATAACCTAAATGGAAATTCGAAACAATTTTGAAGCGAAATCGAGTGATTGAGGCAAAAATAATTTTGAAGTGGAATAGCGTATTTTGAGTAAATATGATAATCTCGAAATGGATTTGATTTTGAAGTGAATATGATATTTTGATATCAAGTACGAATTTTTTTCGAAATGTAAAAGTACCACCGGTGTGTAAAACGATGATTGGTTGTTAAAGAAATCGGGGACTCTTATTGGCATACTCTCTGTCAATATTGGAACCACTTTAACAACTATGTACGTGGAGGAGACTCTAGAATGAAGTGGTTGGATTTGGCTTCGTTTGCTGGATTTGAAGAAAGAGAACGATGATGGATAGACCCCGACACTTGTGCCAATTTGAAATGACTAAAATAGGACGGCTTGACAAGGCCAAGCGGGCTTGCTACCCCTAGCGGACATCCATTCTTCGATTTCTTGGACTTGATCCATATTATTACTCTTGTTGTTGGTTTCGATTGGTGCACCGTGATTTGAGATAGCCTCCCTTTGACTCAATATGGGATGGATGGACGTAGTGGGCGGTCGTGGCTACGATGCATTACCCCCTGCTCTGCGACCCGAACTGGTAATATTCTACCTTGGGCATTGCCTCACATGTTTTGTCATACTTTTATTCCTATACGACGCCACTATGATTTTGGTTTAGTGTTGTCGTATCACGGCGCATCCCTATCCCTCGACGTGCTACTGGGGCGTTATATGCAAATTGTACGACAATGCTTAAAAATGCGTTAAGGGGATTAATGTAAAGCCTTAGCGCTAAGAAAAATATTTATTTTACTGATTAGACATTATATATATAGCATATTCTACTATATATAAATAATTTAATGAATCCTTAAAAGATGGAAAATCTCATAACATCTCTTGAGTTATTGCACGCACGTTATACACTGAATAGGAGATGTGAAACACCGTAAACATCTCCGATGCTATTACTCATGTTATGTGATATCGATTTGACTCGCATAAGGATATTTTAGTCCTGAATCGAATTTTTTGTCTTTTCATTATGCTCGGGTCGGTCCTGAGTTTTTCAACATTGAAGATCATTTTCTAGAGGACGAAGACAAAGATTTGGTATATTACTACTACTATTATTCCCTGCATCATGTTGTTCTACTGCATTATTTTATTTTTCTCTGTTGTATATATAACTGACGAAGCGCATACCTCAAATCGCTGCTTCTTAGGTCGCGTACGACCTAGCCCCAAGATCGCGAACGAGCAGAGCTCCGACCTAACTCCTAACTCGCGTGCGATACCATCCCCACGACCTAATTCCATCACCGACCGATCACCAATGCTCCGCGACTTATCTACATTTCCGCGAGCTAACCTTCCACGCGACCTAACTCCACCACGCGACCTAACTCCACCACACGACCTAACTCCACCACACGACCTAACTCCACCACGACCTAACTCCAGCGACCTAAACCCCTCTCCACGACCTAACTTCATCTCTCCAAGTCGCGAGCGAGACTATGCCGCAAGTTCACAAGCCCTAGGTCGCCAATAATCCAACCTTAAGTCGCGAATTATCGCTCCAGACTTTATTGTATGTCACGAACTGCCTTATGCGATTTCCAGAAGCTCACGAGCTATAACATTCTTTAGGTCGCGAAGTTTATTTTAGGTCGTTAACGACCTATCTTAAGTCGTGTACTATCTTAAGTCGTATGCTGTAAGTGTTGTAAGTGTTGTGATGTTTTTTTGTAATTTCTTAGGTCGCGTACGACCTATGTGATTGTGTTGTGTTGTAATTTTCTTAAGAGTGTGTTTTGTTGTAACCCTATAAATAGGGAGTTATGTCATTTGTAAACGGGTTGTTGAATTTGAATAAAATTTCTTTTATGTGCTTTTGTGCCACCATTAAAATTGGTAGTTGAGTGTTATCTCCTATCTCCACCTTCGGCATTCGAGTGCGCTCGAATCAACGATTGTTGAAGCCAATTCACGGAATCAAGTGCGCTTGATCAACGTCGAAGAATTGTAGATCTTCTCTCACGGCATCGTGCGCGATCAACGTGTCGAAGATAGCTAAAGTCCGGTATCTCGCGAGATCAACGGATGTAGGTGTTTGGTATCATTAATTCATCGATTCAAATTGCTTCATCTAATCGTTTTATCGATTAGTTTGACACGAAATCTTCATTTCGTCGTCGAGTGTTATATCCGCTGTGTCATTTGGTATCAGAGCAGATCGCAAGGAGTTTGCGTAGATTTTTGGAGTTGTGCGAGATTTACATCATTTGGAGAAGTGGGTTATCGAGATTTTGAAGAGATTTGTTCGTTTGGAGATTTTTGAAGATTTCAACAAGTGGGTAATTTTGATTTGAAGATTTTTAGATCGAAGCGAAGTTTTTGTTGGAATTTGTCGAAGAGTGATCATGCCTCCGAGAAGAGAAACCGTTATCGCAACATTGATGCTTTGTATGGGAGAGAAGAAGCCGATGAGATGGAGCAAAGAATTAACGAAAATTTTAATGAGAAGCTTAATGAAGGGATTGGTCGATTAGAGAGAATGATGTTGGAGATGACTCAAAATCAGAGAAGAGTATCACCTGAATCGAGCCATGGGAGAAGTAGAGTTTCACCACATTCAAATCGAGAGAGAAGTGTTGATAGTGATCATAGAAGCGTGGATCGAGATTGTGATAGAAATATTGATGATCGAAGTCGTGATAGAAATGTGACTGATCGAGATCGGAGGAATGTAGATCGTAGGAATGTTGGTGGTAGACGTGATGGTAGTCGAGATGTTGGTGGTCAGGATCGACATCGATATACATCGGATTGTGGAGAAGAGTATGATGGTGGTAGTGTTCATGGACGAGGACGTGGACAAGGAAGAAATCAGTCGGAGTACGATCACAAGTGGGAATCTGGGATGAAGACTGAAATTCCAGAATTCAAAGGTGGTATGCAAGCTGAGGAGTTTTTGGACTGGTTGTCTAATGTTGAAGAAATTTTTGATTTCAAGGAAGTTCCAGAACATCATAGAGTAAAGTTGGTTGCTACAAGGTTGAGGGGTAGAGCTTTGGCGTGGTGGCAGCAAACCAAACTTACACGTGAACGAATGGGGAAGTCAAAGGTTGAATCTTGGGAGAAGATGAAGAAATTGATGAAAGCAACGTTCTTACCTTATAATTATCAATCGCTTATGTATCAGAGGTTGCAAAACTTGAGACAGGGGACGAAATCGGTGAATGACTATGCTGACGAATTTTATCAACTGATTGCAAGGAACGATATTATGGAGACAGAGGAACAATTAACAACTAGATTTGTTGGAGGGTTGCGAATGCAGATTCAAGATATGGTTAACATGTTTGATCCCAGATCTGTAGCGGAAGCACACCAGAAAGCGTTGGCTTGGGAGAAGCAGGGAAGGCGTGGAGGTGGTGTGTTTACAAATTCCAATAATCAAGTGAAGGGTGTTAGTGGAAGTTCTAATGTTTCTAAACCTATCGGTAAACCAGTAGTGAAGGAGGCTGAGAAGGCAAAGGTTAACAATGGTTTCAAATGTTACAATTGTCAGGAGTTGGGTTATAAAAGCAATGAGTGTCCAAAGCCAAAGAAGAGAACCATGGTTGCAGAAATTGAGGATGAGGATGTTGATGGAGATTATTCTAGTCCAGTTGAGGAGGATGAACAGGATGTTGCGTCAGGAGATGAAGGTTGTAATCTAATGCTAAGAAGATCATGCTTGACACCGAAGCAAGAAGAAGCTAGTTGGTTGAGGAGTAATATCTTTCAGTCGACATGTACTATACTGGGGAAGGTGTGTAAATTTGTGATTGACGCAGGAAGCTGTGACAATATCATTTCAATCGAGGCTGTAACAAAATTGAAGTTGAAGACAGAGAAGCATCCGAATCCATATAGGTTAGCATGGTTGAGAAAAGGAGGAGAGGCGAAAGTGGATAGACGAGTTCGTGTTCCATTCTCTATTGGAAAGAAATACAAAGACGAGATCTGGTGTGATGTGGTAGAGATGGATGTTTGTCACTTACTTTTGGGAAGACCATGGTAGTATGATCGAGCAGTCCAGCATGATGGTCGGACCAATAGTTACAGTTTTATGTTTGAAGGTACGAAGATTATTTTAGTTCCAAAGAAGAGACATCAAGGAGAGAGTAAGTCAGAAGAGATTGAAGAACTGAAAACTTTGTAATCTTTGAAAGAGTTTGTTAAAGAAGTTGAAGAGGAGACTGAAGTGTTTTTGTTGATTGGGCGAGAGAGCAGTGAAGAGGTTGAAATTCCCGAAGAAGCGAAGCCAGTTTTGAAAGAATTTGAGGATGTATTTCCAGATGAGTTACCGAAGGAGTTACCGCCACTAAGAGACATTCAACATCAAATTGATCTTGTTCCGGGAGCAATGTTGCCACATAGACCACATTATCGAATGAGTCTGAAGGAACATGAAGAATTGAGGAGGCAAGTGGAAGAGTTGCTTGAGCAGGGGCGTGTGCAGGAAAGCTTGAGTCCGTGTGCTGTGCCAGCTTTGTTAGTACCGAAGAAGGATGGGACGTGGAGAATGTGCACTGACAGTCGAGCATTGAATAAGATTACTGTGAGATATAGATTTCCAATGCCGAGGTTGGATGACTTGCTAGATCAAATAAGCGGAGCTACTATCTTTTCGAAGATTGATTTGAAGAGCGGATATCATCAAATTCGTATCACGCCAGGTGATGAGTGGAAGACTGCTTTTAAAACCAGGGAGGGTCTATACGAATGGTTGGTAATGCCATTTGGCTTATCAAATGCGCCAAGTACATTTATGCGGGTGATGAATCAGATTTTTAGACCATTCATTGGGAAGTTTGTGGTGGTGTATTTCGATGATATTCTGATATATAGTGGAAGTCCAGAGGAACATCTGAATCATCTAAGAGAAGTGCTGATGGTACTGCGACAAGAACAATTTTATGCTGCTATAAAGAAATGCGTGTTCATGACGCATAGTGTTTTATTTCTGGGATATGTTGTATCGGAGGGAGGAATACAGGTTGACCGAAGTAAAGTCGAAGCGATTAAAGATTGGCCACAACCCAAGACGATAACAGAAGTTCGAAGTTTCCATGGGTTGGCTTCATTCTATCGAAGATTTATTCCACACTTTAGTAGTGTGATGGCGCCTGTTACTAATTGTATGAAGGGCAAACAGTTTTCATGGACGGAGGAAGCAGGAGTTGCTTTTGAACGAATCAAGGAGTTGTTGACGACAACACCAATTCTAGCATTACCTGATTTTCAGTTGTTGTTTGAATTACATACTGACGCGTCGAAGGTTGGAATTGGAGGGGTGTTGAGTCAGAGGGGTCGTCTTATTGCATATTTCAGTGAGAAGCTAACGGGAGCAAAGATGAGATATAGTACATATGATGTGGAATTTTATGCTGTTGTGCAAGCTATTAAACACTGGAGACACTATCTATTTCAGAAAGAGTTTGTTCTTTACACTGACCATGAGGCGTTGAAACATTTACAAGGGCAAGACAAGATTTCAGCGAGACATGCATCATGGATTGCATATCTGCAACAGTTTACGTTTGTTGTGAAACACAAATCGGGAGTGGCGAATCGTGTTGCGGATGCATTGAGTAGACGAAATCATGTGTTAACTACAATGAAGGTCGAAGTGACAGGGTTTGATGTGCTACCAGAGTTATTAGTTGAAGATCCTTACTTTATGAAGTTTGTAGATAAAGTGAAGAAAGGAGAGACGGATGAGTTTGTGATGGTAGATGGTTTTCTGTTCAAGGGAAATCGATTATGTATACCGGATTACAGTTTATGGTTGAAGATTGTGAAGGAATTGCATGAGGAAGGTCATGTGGGTAGAGACCGTACATTACAGCTGATTTCTCAATCTTATTTTTGGCCATCAATGAGGAAAGAAGTGGAAAGGTTTGTGGAGCGATGTCATATCTGTCAGGTTTCGAAAGGAACTGCGACCAATGCTGGATTATATATGCCGTTACCTGTACCAACTAAGCCTTGGGTTGATGTGGGTATGGATTTTGTTTTGGGTTTGCCTCGAACTCAAAGGGGAAACGATTCCATTTATGTGGTGGTTGATCGATTTTCGAAAATGGCACATTTTATTGCTTGTAAGAAGACGGCGGATGCTGTTCATGTGGCTCAGTTATTTTTCAAAGAAATCCATCGACTTCATGGATTGCCAGAATCTATTGTGTCGGATAGGGATACTCGATTCCTAAGTCATTTTTGGCTGAGTTTGTGGAAGATGGTGGGAACAAAGCTGAAATTCAGTAGTGCTTATCATCCACAAACAGATGGGCAAACGGAAGTGGTGAATAGATCGTTGGGAAACTTGTTGCGATGTCTTGTGCAGGATAATTTGAAGAGTTGGGATTTAAAGTTGTGTCAGGCGGAATTTGCATATAATCATGCTGTTAATCGAAGTACTGGATTCAGTCCATTTCAGATTGTATATTCAAGCTTGCCAAAGGGGCCGTTGGATTTAACGATAGTACCACAACCAAAGGGGACAGTTAAGCGAGCTGCTGATTTTGTTGATGGGTTGACAGAATGCCATAGATTCGTTTAGGAACGATTGGAGAAGACGAATGAGAAGTATAAACAACTGGCAGATAAGAAGCGAAGAAGTGTGGACTTCAAAGAGGGTGATTTTGTGTATGCGGTGTTGATGAAAGATCGTTTTCCAGTTGGAACGTACAACAAGTTGAAAGCTCGAAAGATTGGTCCTTTGGAAATCGTGAAGAAGATTAATGAGAACGCATATCAGTTGAGACTGCCGGATCATATCCATACTGCTGACGTTTTCAATGTCAAACATTTAATTCCATATTATGGGGAGGAACTTGTCAAAGATGACGAGAGTGTGAATTCGAGGACGAATTCCTTCCAACAAGGGGAGGATGACGAAGCGCATACCTCAAATCGCTGCTTCTTAGGTCGCGTACGACCTAGCCCCAAGGTCACGAACGAGCAGAGCTCCGACCTAACTCCTAACTCGCGTGCGATACCATCCCCACGACCTAATTCCATCACCGACCGATCGCCAATGCTCCGCGACTTATCTACATTTCCGTGAGCTAACCTTCCACGCGACCTAACTCCACCACGCGACCTAACTCCACCACACGACCTAACTCCACCACACGACCTAATTCCACCACGACCTAACTCCAGCGACCTAAACCCCTCTCCACGACCTAACTTCATCTCTCCAAGTCGCGAGCGAGACTATGCCGCAAGTTCACAAGCCCTAGGTCGCCAATAATCCAACCTTAAGTCGCGAATTATCGCTCCAGACTTTATTGTATGTCGCGAACTGCCTTATGCGATTTCCAGAAGCTCACGAGCTATAACATTCTTTAGGTCACGAAGTTTATTTTAGGTCGTTAACGACCTATCTTAAGTCGTGTACTATCTTAAGTCGTATGCTGTAAGTGTTGTAAGTGTTGTGATGTTTTTTGTAATTTCTTAGGTCGCGTACGACCTATGTGATTGTGTTGTGTTGTAATTTTCTTAAGGGTGTGTTTTGTTGTAACCCTATAAATAGGGAGTTATGTCATTTGTAAACGGGTTGTTGAATTTGAATAAAATTTCTTTTGTGTGCTTTTGTGCCACCATTAAAATTGGTAGTTGAGTGTTATCTCCTATCTCCACCTTCGGCATTCGAGTGCGCTCGAATCAACGATTGTTGAAGCCAATTCACGGAATCAAGTGCGCTTGATCAACGTCGAAGAATTGTAGATCTTCTCTCACGGCATCGTGCGCGATCAACGTGTCGAAGATAGCTAAAGTCCGGTATCTCGCGAGATCAACGGATGCAGGTGTTTGGTATCATTAATTCATCGATTCAGATTGCTTCATCTAATCGTTTTATCGATTAGTTTGACACGAAATCTTCATTTCGTCGTCGAGTGTTATATCCGATGCGTCAATAACTCTGATAAATGTTGTATAAATTATAATCAAAAGTATAATATAAATAGCTTCATAAACTGTTTATTTGATTATTATATTTTATCATTCTGCTGCGAGATTTTGTGTTTGTTTTCTTCTTCTTTTCTTATTTTTCTTGATTAACCACATTGGTTATCTATGTTTCGGATTGTTTAAGTTGGAAATGTGTGGATTATTATCAATTTAAACATTTCCAAATGTGGGTCTTCACAGAGTAGATGGAAGTATTTTGTATGTGGATAATGAATTCAATGTAAGCAATGATTGGTATTTTGTTTGAAAACAATGGTTTTGGTATTAAGTAGTTTGAGTAGTTTTAATTGAAAACAATGTTTTTTGTATTAAGTAGTTTAACTTGAAAACGATGCTAATATAATTGAATGTTTGGTTTGATGTTTAGTTGGTGTTGGTTTGGTTTGACTTTTGCTTTGATGTTGGTTTGGTTTGATGTTTGAAAACAATGTTTTTTAGTGGTGGAGCAGTAAAGTACATATGTTATTGTTACATACAATTTTTTTCCTTTACAATAAGGTAACATATGCTCGTTTGTTCATGCAGAACATTACATAAATATCATCATCAATATTTTGTTTCAAGAATTTCTTATGTGTATCTGATAGTTTCAACCTGAATTTCATTATTTTATCATTGAAGAATGGTGTACAACAAATACCAAAAAAGAGCAAATTTAATTCAATGAGGTTTGATCGTAGACCCTGGGAAAGCAAATACGAAAACAGAGGCTTGAATGTATATATGTTGCACATACAAGATTATATGATGCACAACAGTGCAGGAAGACTGCAATAACTACTTCTGAGTAGTAGACCCTGGAAAAGCAAATATGAATCATAAAATACTGATTAGCAACTTTTGCTCTGTTTTAAGCTAGCATGATTGCATAATTTTAAACATTTTCAGTTGAAATATTTGCTTACTTTTTCTTGGAAATAATAAATGTGAGGACTGTAGCATCATTTCCCTTTTTTGTATTGCAGCAGCGTTCAGTGGTTAATGGCCGATTGAAGTTTTAATATACAAAAAAATGATGCTATTTGTTGTTTGGCTACCTTCTGTCATTTTCATGCAGTGATGTTCGATTGTTAATAGCCGATTGAAGTTTCAATATACAAAAAAATGATGTTATTTTCTGTTTGGCTACCTTCTGCCATTTTCATGCAATGATGTTGTTGGGGAATCTCGGTCTTCCTCGCTTTGTGAAGTTAAGATAGGCACTTTAAGATTAAAAGTAGCAATGGAAGCACAAGAATTTATAATTCTCCAATATGGAGATTCTTCCACTATACAAAAGAATAGTAGGATTACAATAATATGATTACAAAAGTAACTCACACTTGGTGGCTCACTCAAGCTTGAGGATAAAGGTTTCTCAAGCTATCACTCTTTTCTCTCAAAGAGGATCTCTCTAACTCTCAAGTTTTTTTCTCACTCTAAGAAGTGGCTTCTTCCTTGGATTCTTGGATGGCTAGTAATAGGGCTCCTTCTCCTATTTATACTACTCAACCTCCATAAGGAATGGTGGAGATTACATGCATCCGACGGTAGAGATTGATTCTCTAGAATGCTCCACACTCTCTAAGAATTTCTACACTCTTCCATTCCCTTCTTTATTCTTCCATACTCTTCCGCAAGGTTCCAGAAGGTTCCACACATCTCTAGAATATTCCAGAGGGTTCCACACTCTTCCACAAGATTCTAGAGAGTTTTATACTTCTCTAGAGTTCTCCGGAACATTCTAGAAAATTCTAGATTTCTCTAGAAACGTCTAGAATTTTCTAGAAACTCTCCAATTAAGGAGGGATCCCAACAAATCTCCCCCTCCCGACTTAATTGGGGGTTAGTAGTACGCCGACTCCTTGACAGCAGTCTTCAAACTTCTTTGTTGGTACTACCTTGGTCATCATGTCAGACCAGTTCTCATCTGTGTAAACCTTGTCAAGATGTATTTGCTTTTCCTCTAAGACTCCTCGGATCCAGTGATATCTTGTATCAATATGCTTTGTGCGGGAATGAAATGTTGAATTCTTTGCCAAGTAAATTGCACTTTGATTGTCATACTTCAAGACATACTTTTCTTGATCCACTCCCAATTCATGCAACAAGTTCTTCACCCACAACATCTCCTTGCAAGCTTCGGTAGCTGCGATATACTCTGCCTCTGTAGTGGATAATGCAATACACTTTTGCAGCTTTGATTGCCATGAAATAGCTCCCCCTGCAAAAGTGGTTAGGTATCCTGATGTTGATCTCCTTGAATCAATGTCACCAGCCAAGTCTGCATCTGTATATCCTTCTAACACAGGTTTTCCTTTTCCAAAGCATAAACATCTTTTGGAAGTTCCACGTAGATATCGGATGATCCATTTGACTGCAACCCAATGCTCATTCCCTGGGTTAGCCAAGAAGCGACTAACGACACCAACTGCATAAGCGATATCTGGTCTTGTGCATATCATTGCGTACATGAGACTGCCTACTACAGATGAGTATGGTTTCTTCTTCATTTCCTCCTTGTCTTTTTCACTTGTCGGACTCTGCTTCGAACTTAGCTTGAAGTGCCCAGCTAATGGAGTGTTAACCGGCTTTGATTTGTGCATGTTGAACCTTTCCAAGACTTTCTCGATATATCTCTCTTGGGATTGCCATAACAGTCTTTTTGATCTATCACGAGTTATTCTCATCCCAAGGATCTGTTTAGCCGGCCCCAAATCTTTCATAGCAAAGCTCTTGTTTAGATCTTTCTTTAAAGCAGCTATCTTTATGCGGTCTTGTCCAATGATTAGCATATCATCAACATAGAGCAGAAGTATGAGAAAGTCACCACTTACATACCTCTTTATGAAGACACAATGATCGCTTTCCGTCTTTTTGAAATCATGTTCTACCATGAATGCGTCGAACTTCTTGTACCATTGCCTTGGTGCTTGCTTAAGTCCATATAGACTCTTTGTGAGGCGGCACACTAGACCTTCTTTGCCTGGAACTTTGAATCCCTCAGACTGTTCCATGTAGATCTCTTCCTCTAGGTCACCATGTAGAAACGCCGTCTTGACATCGAGTTGTTCAATCTCCAAATCTTGCACGGCTGCTAGGCTAAGCACAACTCGGATTGATGACATCTTTACCACGGGAGAGAATATCTCTTCAAAGTCGGTACCTTTTTCTTATCCAAATCCTTTGACGACTAATCGAGCTTTGTAGCGAGGCTTTGAACAGTTCTCTTCGGTCTTGATTCTATACACCCACTTATTCTTCAAAGCTCTTCTCCCTTTTGGTAGCTCCACTAGTTCATATGTGTTATTCTCATGCAAGGATTGCATTTCTTCTTGCATGGCTATTCTCCACTCTTCTTTATGACAATCACTCATTGCTTCTTTATAGCTTTGAGGCTCCCCCTCATCAGTGAGCGTAACGTACTCCTCTGTGTTGTATCGGGTGGATTGTCTTCTGTCCCTTGAGGATCGTCTTGGCTCCGGTGCGATTGGAGTGCTAGATTGAGGTTCTTCCTGGACTGGTTCATCATGAATTCCATGATCTTCAGCTTCACTGCTTTCTTGTGTGTTGTTATCTTTATGTCGATCCAGAGTAGGTTCAATGTTCATACTGGTTTTCAATCTTGGACTCTCTGAATTCTTGATATCTTCAATTGTTTGGTCTTCGAAGAATACAACGTCTCTACTACGAATAACCCTCTTGTTAATTGGGTCCCATAACCGGTACCCAAATTCATCCTTAGGTGAACGAAGATAAATACACTCCTTTGTCTTTGCATCAAGCTTAGCTCTCTCATCTTTGGGGATGTGAACAAATGCCCTGCACCCGAACACCTTGAGATGATTATATGAAGCCCTCTTGCCCGTCCAAACTTCCTCAGGAATGGCCCCATCCAAAGGAACTGATGGTGTGAGGTTGACAATGTCGGCCACAGCCATTATAGCTTCTCCTCAGAATGATTTGGGTAACTTAGCATGAGAGAGCACACAACGAACTCTTTCTTCAATGGTTCGGTTCATTCTCTCAGCTAGCCCATTCAATTGTGGTGTCTTGGGTGGAGTCTTCTCTAGCCTAATGCCATATTTCTTGCAATAGTCTTCAAAAGGACCTCTATACTCACCTCCATTATCTGATCGTACACACTTGATCTTCCGTCCAGTCTCACGCTCCACCAGAGCATGGAATTCTTTGAAGGCATCAAGCACTTGATCCTTTGATTGTAACAGGTGCAACCATACTTTCCTTGAATGATCATCAATGAAGGTGACAAAATATAGAGCACCACCAATGGATTTCTCAAACATCGAACATACGTCAGTGTGCACGAGGTCTAGAATGTTCTTTCTTCTTGTGGGTGGAGAAGATCTTTGGAAAGCAATCCTATGTTGTTTTCCAGCTAAACAATGAGCACAAGGATGAAGTGGTTTACCTTTCACGTCAGGGAGGAGTTGTTTCTGAGCGAGTATGTGAAGACCTTTCTCACTAATGTGCCCAAGTCGTTTATGCCATGTGTCCATATCATCAGTAGAGATGTTTACTTCTCCTTTGCATAGCTTAGCTTGCATTACATACAATGATCCTACCTTCTTTCCACGAGCTATTGTCAAACTTCCTTTGGTGAGCTTCCACTTCCCTTCACCAAAGTAATTCATTAGACCGTCATCATCTAGCTTTCCAGCGGAGATAAGACTAAGGCGCATGGTCGGGACATGCCTCACATCTTTCAAAACAAGCTTGCACCCGGTGCTTGTCGTCAGAGTGATGTCTCATATTCCAACAATCTTGCTTCTATCTTGATTTCCCATTTGCACCGTGCCAAAGTCACCTCTTTGGTAGGATGAGAAGAAGTTTTCATGTGGAGTAACATGGAAGGAAGCACCAGAATCAACAATCCAAGAACTCTCATCACAAGCAATATTTAGAATGTTACTTTCACCAATGAGATATAGCAGATCTTCCTTTAATACTATGGCAGTAGTACTCTTTTCTTCTTGCTTCTTTGTTAGGCTTATTTTGTAACATCCCAGATTTTTTGACTTTCGAAAATTCGACATCGATACTCACTTTATCGACTGCCGAGCCATCGAATGCCGGAAACCCGAAAAGTTATGGTTTTAAAAAGAAGAAAAAGGTAGAAGAAGAAGAAAAGAGTAGAAGAAAGAAGAGAAGAAGAGAACAAAAACAACACGACAACATCAGAACAGAAAACAATATCAGAATCTTACACATCGCAGCGGAACAATATACAATAGATAAACACTAGTCTTTTAAAAGAAAGAACTATATCAGTTTATACATACATCAATCATCAGAGTCAATATACAACTCAATACAACAATGGACAGTTATATAACTTGTCCTCATACAGAATACACAGCGGAATAAATATATCAGATACAAATACTACGTCTCGTCATCCAGCTTATCTCCAAAGCTCCAGAATATCCAGAATATCCTGATAACCTAACTCTAGACTGCCCGTGTGGAAATTGGTGGGCACCCAGAGTTTAGAAGGGAAACAATAAACTCCGAGTCAGTCATGGTGACTGGTGTGAGATCGTAAAATAGTTATTCTTTAAAATAAACAACAGGAAAACTTTAATGTCAATTCGCAATGCTTTTGGAAAATGAAACTACCATAAGACCTCCCACCACACACACAATGCAAACGCAGACTTGGAGGAGATTTCTTCTTATGATAGTCAAAGATGCTTACTACGCAAAAACCAAATCATTTTTGATATTATTATTAGTGCATAGTGTAGAAAAACCATTTCGAAAGTAGAATATAAATCTTAGCCAGCATAGGTACCATTATAGTATGCTTGCTATAGCTGCCATATTAGATGGCAGGTTCTACAACTAAAACCGTACAAGTCACGTATTGGAGTTTGGATTTCCAACAAATGGTCAGGCTAAGGAACTTCCTTTTCCACGATGGGTACGTCCCTGGAATAGACGACCCGAGAAATAACCTAACATTACGGTTAGATCTCTGCCAACACAAGGCCGGGTTACCTCTGCAAAAGTAGGTAACTACTGACACGCATATGCCATCCCCCGATCGTCACCGATCTTCCCGAGGATCCCCGATTCGCAACAACCACAAAGTAATAAATTTGCAGCAACCACAGAGGTTAAGTATCTGGGCTCCATACCATGATACCACCTTTATCCAGAAGGAATGACATACACTAAGGGGCGCTACTCCCTAAAACCTTGCTGCATCCTTCCTGTTTCGACCATTTCCAGGGGGTGAGGCTCGACGAAGTCTCGTCCACAAAGCTACGCTTTCTACAAAGCCATGCTTCGGGTCAAACAAAATGATCAACCTATGATCACAAAGATATAAGATCAAACAAATGATCATATCGCAAATGATCAAACACTGATCATTTCACAGCAACACTTAGTATGCCACGTTACCAAATTGGGATATATCGCTGATAAATTTCAACTACATAACCTCTGAGCTCGTACGTCTCAGAGAAGGGTGTTAAGCTAAGAGAATAAATTCTCCGCCACCAACAGAAATGTATTTGAAAGAAATCAGCTTTATATCTCAAAGTGTAACGTCAGACACACAATCCATACAAGTCTGTTCCGGGATCGAACAGAACCGAAGGCACTTCTCACGAAGCCCTTGCATTTTCCGGATAATTTTCAAATCACGTCTGGACTTCCCGTCACTAAGGGTGATAAAACCTCTAAATCGGAGATCAGCCGATGTAGAGTAACTCGACGGTAATCCTTCCGTTTTCAAAAATATCCGGTCTTCAACACCGGTCTTCGAATGCAATTCATAACGACGTATCACATATTCGGAAGGGTTATACGACCCCATGGTCCTTTCCCGGCTAACCCGAATAGTGAGCACTTATTTAAAAAATAAGTGTGGCGTTCAAATTCATCCAATTCACAACAAATACCTATCTAAAGGTAATTATTGATAGTCGGTTATTTAACTATCAATAAAGATGCGCGACATCATCAAATTCCAAATAATTTTCCAAATTATTTAATTTCCAAAAATATCTTTACTAGATATAAAATTCCCACACTTTATCATTTGAAAACAAATTTCAAATATTCACATTTCAATTTATCTTTGAAGATAAAATCTCAAACAGTTCATTTCATATTGGAAAAACATTTTCATACTTATTCAAAAATAAGTATTTCACAAATCTATTTATTTTCAACATTTGAAAATATTCAATGTACTTAAATCAATATTAAGTATACATTTCATTCTTTAAGGAAATCATAAATTTTAACATCTATTTGAGTCAAAACGAATGTTGCGTAAAACATCGTTACGACGACTCGAAATCAATAGTATAGGGATTCGGAATTAAAATAGATATATAAATCCCAATACTATATAAAACATTTCCTTTTGGAAATCGTTTACTATAACAACAGTGTTATAGTCCACCATTTCCTTATATTTCTCGAAAACGTCTATTTCAACAATAAATGTTGAAATCTATGATTTCGATAGTTCACACGTTTTAAAACATCTTTTAAAACAATTAACTTCATTTCAAATATCACTTTTCCAAAACCATATCCATTTTACTTAACAATATATTCATTGTCCAAAATCGTGAATATACTTCACTAATTACATTTCACTATTTTCTACACGTTTTATTTCAATAATAATTCGCTATCCAAAATCGCGAACATATCTTCTTTAAAAATCCTCTATATTTAATTTATCAAATTCAATCTATTTCGAATTTATAAACACGTTTATAAATTCTATTTCTATTTATAAAAACTTCAATTTATAAATCTTCTTTATTTACCAATTCAATTCACAATTCAATTTTTTTATACCACAATCCATATTATAAGTTAAATACTTATAATTCATTTATTTTCAAAAATCGTTCTTTTAAAACTTTACAACTGTAAAGTTTATCCCTTTATAAATCATTTTAACATCATTTCCATTTTAAATTCACATTCCCTTATTTCAATTGGATTCATTTTCCAAATATTCACTTTTAAATCTAAAATCGGATTTCAAATTTATTTCTAATTCTACTTCAATTCCAAATCAATTACAAATTGATTTCTAAATTTATTTTCACTACTAAAATAAATTCCTTATTCTTTTCAAATTATTCCATATCCTGTTTTTAAATGGATTCTTCAAATTGAAATCATTTTACATTGATTTCCCAAATTATTTCAATTTACCGACTAAATTTCTAATTGGATTTCCAACTTATCTCCTTTTAAATAAATTCCTTTTAAAGAAAATAAATTTCAATTGTTTCTTTCAATCTATTTAAAAATCCAATTTTTTACTAAATTCTTCAATTAAAAATCACTATTTTACGAAATCCATTTATTTAACATTTTCACTTGATTCTGGAATTAATTCGATAAGATTATAAAAATTAACTTTTTATACTTTAAAATTCCTTTCTTCAAAATTTATTCAATTTCTAAAATTAATTCACTTAGAAATTTCTATTTTGATTTCAAAAATTCAATTTCGTTTATTTTTGGAATCCAATGATATCAAACATCCATTCAGCTAAATTTTAGCTTTCAAACAATTTCCAGACATCAATTCAATAACATCAATAATCATTCACAGATTTATCACATCACAGTAGAAATAAATTCAATCAATGTGAGGGGTCCAGTTGGATCCCTCCAACCTATTTCCCTGCATCCACAGACGTTAGCACAATACCAATTCCACTTCGAGGTGGAATATCGCGGTATATGGGTTTCATAAAAATATCCGCTTACTAACGGCGCAATAGGGTCTCATCCGCTATACGAGGCGGGAAATCAATCAATCCAATATATACATATGCTAATATGTATATACTGCTATATATATAGATATATCCTATCATATCTAATAGCACATTCAAACAAATCAATCAATAACTGCAATTCAATTATAAATCTAAGTGAGAAGATCTCACCTTAGCTCTTTTTTTTTTTTTGCAATCCCACTTCGATCCCAATTTGGTTTTCACGATCTTTCGACCTTGTACAAATTTATACAATGTATTAATATTCGAATAAATCGAACAATTCATTTCCATTTATTTATTTAATTTAACTAAATTTAACACATTTACCCTTATTAATAAATCATCCTTAGGGACTTAACTAAATAAGCTAATTAACAAGTTAATTGCCTTTTGTACTTAAACAGAATTGTTTCAAACTTTATTTATATAACGTATTTTCTGTTTCTGTAAATAACACTATAATTTTCTTTACTATGTAAATATACATATACATATGTAAATCTATAAATTGAAGACAACAAATTATTTTATAAGACTTTCAGTTATTTTCTCTATTTCATTTTTTTCTTAACGAACTGAATGACAAATATACGTATATTTTCTGTCCCAGAAAATAATCTAATCATTTTGTTTTACTGCTTGATCAAGGAAATAAAATTTAAACGTTTTAAAAACCGAGATTACCTTGAACAAATTTTTCGAACAGCACGCGAACAAGTCGCGATCCAGATGATAAGTCTCCCAGCCACGATTGACAACTCGTGATATCGCCTTCTCCCTCACGCGCGCCACTGTTATCTGCTTGCGACAAATTGCCTCCGCCGCCTCCAGTCACTACCGCAACCCACCATACGAACGCCGCTCGAGATTTCCCTGCCGTCGAACTCGAATTCGACACTATTTCGAACCACGTCTTTATTGCCTCTTACAACCAATCGCGCTTGCAACCGCCTCCGCGAGTCGTCGAAAGCCATCCCAGCGCGCCACGCGAACCTCCTCAGAATCGCGACCCTCTCCCTCGCATTCAGACGAGCCGCCGCATTCGAGAAATTGCCAGCCACCACCCCGTGCTCGAGCGCCTCCCAGCCTCGTTCGAATTTTAAAATGGGGGAAGAGGATTTGTTTGTCACGGCCATAAATTTGAATTAGGTTTTAGGATCCATTTTGTTTTGAATGCGGTTTGGGTTTCGTTCGTTCGAACGAGAATTTGAAGTAGGCTACGGCCATTTTTCTTTGTTTCTTCGAACGAGATGATTTTCGTTTTGTTTTGAATCTGAGGGAAAGAGGACGTATTTGAAAACGAAAGGGAATGGCTGGCACGATTTGTTTTGTGATTCTCGGCGTATCCAAAGGAATGAACGTGGCTGATATGTGACAAATTTAAATATTAAATTTAAATTGAATTTGATTTGTTTCCAATGCGTTTGCTCGCCGTACGGTCACGTATTAACTCCAAAAAATACGAAAATTGAAATCCGACAATAACAAACTATTACGGACCCAATGGAACAGGTTTCGTTGAATTCTGAGACTGTGCCTCGGACGGCTATTTTTAAATATCGGTTCAACGATATAAATTTCAAACTAAACAATTCACTCCCAAATTCGATTCTGAAGCTTCTATTATCTTCAGTACTATCAATATGAATTTTAAAAGCTTTCGAAATATTTTTCTTCAACTTAAAAATGAAGATTCAATTTTTTATTCAATTCAATAGATTAAATTATATAATTTAATCGCCAAATTCAGAGTTATATCGGGAATTCAAATTAAATCATCGTTCAAATATTTAAAATTAATTAAATATTTTCAATTTAATTCGTTCAAAATTCTGGGTCGTTACAAACTTCCCTCCTTAAAAGAATTTCGTCCCGAAATTACAAGTCAGGAAGAATGGTCCTTAACTCGTCTACTATTTTTCACAATTTAAATAGTTTTATCAATTTATTTTTTTAAAACAAATCTTTTTACTAAAGATTCGTTATTAATTCAACTAAATTTTCAACTTCAACTATAAGTTTCAAACAACATTGTTTACTTCAAAATTCAAATTCAAATTTAAATTCAAATTTTAAACTTTCAAAATTTTCTCAAAAATTTTCTAACACTCGAGATTTTCGAAAAATTTCGCCAGCATCTCCTTTGCGCGGCTAATACGGCACGACTACAAAACGTGTCTACGGACTCTCAGATTTCAAAAAGAAAAAGAAACAGCCAAGCGGCTAGACAAGAAATCATCAAATCTCATATTATAATTCAAATACTTACCTTTTGTCGAGCAATTCAAATTATCTTTGAAATCAAAATTTCCAATTCCCTTTATACACCTGTATATCCTACTAGCCATAATATCTAGTTACATATATTCAAACCATTTTGCAAATTCTATTACAAAATTTTTCAATATAAACTACTTATATCATTTTTACTTCATTGTTGAAGTTACATATTCATTTTTAAACAAAGCGAATTCAATTTTACATTCCAATTTCATTTGAATTTAATTCATAACTTCAATTCTAATTGAATTCAATTTATCTTCAATTTTGAAATATTGAATTTTATCTTTCAATTATAGCTGATTCATATCACTATATTTTTCACTTAGTTTCGCTTACTAATTTTCTTATTTCAATACTTCACTTTGTTTATTACAAATCAAATTCAATTTTTCAATATCTAGCTTGAATTTCTTTTACTAACAATTTCAAAACAAATTTCAACATTCAGCTTTAATTTTATTTACTTGCAACTGTAAATTCCATTCATTTATTCGGAAATTTATTTTCACTTACTTGAATATATTTGCAATTTCGAACCATTCTTTTATTTAGTTCACAATTCAAGTTTTAATTTGTCTAATTCAACTTCCATTTCTGTATTTCGTGAATTAATAAATTATCAAAGTAGCTTATTCGGATTCAATCCATTTTATTTTTTCTCAGGTTTGGATTTTATTCCACTTGATTCAAGTCTCATTTCATTTTTTAATTTAAATTCATTGCTTACAACTTCAAAATAAATCTCAACTTCCAATTTCAGTTTCATTTAATTGATTCACCTGTACTTACATTTATTTAACTCCATCTTTTAAGTTAGATTTATTCTATCAAAATTCCATTTGTATAGGTTATCAATTCAATAATATTCCAGAGTCTTACCAACATTTCAAAATCATTTTGAAAACAATTCAATTTATCCTTTGAATTTCTAAAACAAAATCCAAATTTTCAAACAACTTCTATTTAAAATAATTTGGCAGCAATTTCTCTTCTGGAAACCCGAAAATGAACATTGATAATGCTGCAGTCATTACCGAAGTTATTTTCCAGCGACCGAAAAGAGTTTAGAGCTTTTCATCTCTCTAAAATACTTTTCAAAACCTTTGAAATTCATTTTCAAATCAAAAGAATTTAAACTTTCCAAATCTCCAAAATTTTCAAATTCTTTTCAAAACATTTCCAAAAACTTATCTGGAATCCCGTTTTAAATTACAATTCACATTTATAATTTACCTTCTTTAAATTTCATTTGTATATGTGAATTTTATTTCTTAACTTTGGAGTTTATAATTCCAATTTCTCATTCAATTTCAGTGATGATAATTCACTATTATTACTTCCTAACATCCATGCAACCATATACTATAGTACTTTATAGAAAAACATTTCTTTTATATACAAAAATAGTTTTGGGCAAAATTATCTCATTTACCCTATTTTAAAACAATACTGTGCCGAATTGTTCTATTCGAGTGTTTAGAGATCCCTATCAATGATCGTTAATTACTCGTATTGACCAGAATCCATATACCACTCAACAAATCAATCATCACAATATAAAACAATTTTTTTTATTCACTAACAAATACGCGCTCGTATCTATTATTACACTCAACTCATTCTAGAGTACTACTGACTCTATCTCTAATGAGTAACACCCAACAGAGCAGGGTTGTCGCTTAACCATATGCTCTGATACCACTTGTAACATCCCAGATTTTTCGACTTTCGAAAATTCGACATCGATACTCACTTTATCGACTGCCGAGCCATCGAATGCCGGAAACCCGAAAAGTTATGGTTTTAAAAAGAAGAAAAAGGTAGAAGAAGAAGAAAAGAGTAGAAGAAAGAAGAGAAGAAGAGAACAAAAACAACACGACAACATCAGAACAGAAAACAATATCAGAATCTTACACATCGCAGCGGAACAATATACAATAGATAAACACTAGTCTTTTAAAACAAAGAACTATATCAGTTTATACATACATCAATCATCAGAGTCAATATACAACTCAATACAACAATGGACAGTTATATAACTTGTCCTCATACAGAATACACAGCGGAATAAATATATCAGATACAAATACTACGTCTCGTCATCCAGCTTATCTCCAAAGCTCTAGAATATCCAGAATATCCTGATAACCTAACTCTAGACTGCCCGTGTGGAAATTGGTGGGCACCCAGAGTTTAGAAGGGAAACAATAAACTCCGAGTCAGTCATGGTGACTGGTGTGAGATCGTAAAACAGTTATTCTTTAAAATAAACAACAGGAAAACTTTAATGTCAATTCGCAATGCTTTTGGAAAATGAAACTACCATAAGACCTCCCACCACACACACAATGCAAACGCAGACTTGGAGGAGATTTCTTCTTATGATAGTCAAAGATGCTTACTACGCAAAAACCAAATCATTTTTGATATTATTATTAGTGCATAGTGTAGAAAAACCATTTCGAAAGTAGAATATAAATCTTAGCCAGCATAGGTACCATTATAGTATGCTTGCTATAGCTGCCATATTAGATGGCAGGTTCTACAACTAAAACCGTACAAGTCACGTATTGGAGTTTGGATTTCCAACAAATGGTCAGGCTAAGGAACTTCCTTTTCCACGATGGGTACGTCCCTGGAATAGACGACCCGAGAAATAACCTAACATTACGGTTAGATCTCTGCCAACACAAGGCCGGGTTACCTCTACAAAAGTAGGTAACTACTGACACGCGTATGCCATCCCCCGATCGTCACCGATCTTCCCGAGGATCCCCGATTCGCAACAACCACAAAGTAATAAATTTGCAGCAACCACAGAGGTTAAGTATCTGGGCTCCATACCATGATACCACCTTTATCCAGAAGGAATGACATACACTAAGGGGCGCTACTCCCTAAAACCTTGTTGCATCCTTCCTGTTTCGACCATTTTCGGGGTGTGAGGCTCGACGAAGTCTCATCCACAAAGCTACGCTTTCTACAAAGCCATGCTTCGGGTCAAACAAAATGATCAACCTATGATCACAAAGATATAAGATCAAACAAATGATCATATCGCAAATGATCAAACACTGATCATTTCACAGCAACACTCAGTATGCCACGTTACCAAATTGGGATATATCGCTGATAAATTTCAACTACATAACCTCTGAGCTCGTACGTCTCAGAGAAGGGTGTTAAGCTAAGAGAATAAATTCTCCGCCACCAACAGAAATGTATTTGAAAGAAATCAGCTTTATATCTCAAAGTGTAACGTCAGACACACAATCCATACAAGTCTGTTTCGGGATCGAACAGAACCGAAGGCACTTCTCACGAAGCCCTTGCATTTTCCGGATAATTTTCAAATCACGTCCGAACTTCCCGTCACTAAGGGTGATAAAACCTCTAAATCGGAGATCAGCCGATGTAGAGTAACTCGACGGTAATCCTTCCATTTTCAAAAATATCCGGTCTTCAACACCGGTCTTCGAATGCAATTCATAACGACGTATCACATATTCGGAATGGGTTATACGACCCCATGGTCCTTTCCCGGCTAACCCGAATAGTGAGCGCTTATTTAAAAAATAAGTGTGGCATTCAAATTCATCCAATTCACAACAAATACCTATCTAAAGGTAATTATTGATAGTCGGTTATTTAACTATCAATAAAGATGCGCGACATCATCAGATTCCAAATAATTTTCCAAATTATTTAATTTCCAAAAATATCTTTACTAGATATAAAATTCCCACACTTTAGCATTTGAAAACAAATTTCAAATATTCACATTTCAATTTATCTTTGAAGATAAAATCTCAAACAGTTCATTTCATATTGGAAAAACATTTCCATACTTATTCAAAAATAAGTATTTCACAAATCTATTTATTTTCAACATTTGAAAATATTCAATGTACTTAAATCAATATTAAGTATACATTTCATTCTTTAAGGAAATCATAAATTTTAACATCTATTTGAGTCAAAACGAATGTTGCGTAAAACATCGTTACGACGACTCGAAATCAATAGTATAGGGATTCGGAATTAAAATAGATATATAAATCCCAATACTATATAAAACATTTCCTTTTGGAAATCGTTTACTATAACAACAGTGTTATAGTCCACCATTTCCTTATATTTCTCGAAAACGTCTATTTCAACAATAAATGTTGAAATCTATGATTTCGATAGTTCACACGTTTTAAAACATCTTTTAAAACAATTAACTTCATTTCAAATATCACTTTTCCAAAACCATATCCATTTTACTTAACAATATATTCATTGTCCAAAATCGTGAATATACTTCACTAATTACATTTCACTATTTTCTACACGTTTTATTTCAATAATAATTCGCTATCCAAAATCGCGAACATATCTTCTTTAAAAATCCTCTATATTTAATTTATCAAATTCAATCTATTTCGAATTTATAAACACGTTTATAAATTCTATTTCTATTTATAAAAACTTCAATTTATAAATCTTCTTTATTTACCAATTCAATTCACAATTCAATTTTTTTATACCACAATCCATATTATAAGTTAAATACTTATAATTCATTTATTTTCAAAAATCGTTCTTTTAAAACTTTACAACTGTAAAGTTTATCCCTTTATAAATCATTTTAACATCATTTCCATTTTAAATTCACATTCCCTTATTTCAATTGGATTCATTTTCCAAATATTCACTTTTAAATCTAAAATCGGATTTCAAATTTATTTCTAATTCTACTTCAATTCCAAATCAATTACAAATTGATTTCTAAATTTATTTTCACTACTAAAATAAATTCCTTATTCTTTTCAAATTATTCCATATCCTGTTTTTAAATGGATTCTTCAAATTGAAATCATTTTACATTGATTTCCCAAATTATTTCAATTTACCGACTAAATTTCTAATTGGATTTCCAACTTATCTCCTTTTAAATAAATTCCTTTTAAAGAAAATAAATTTCAATTGTTTCTTTCAATCTATTTAAAAATCCAATTTTTTACTAAATTCTTCAATTAAAAATCACTATTTTACGAAATCCAGTTATTTAACATTTTCACTTGATTCTGGAATTAATTCGATAAGATTATAAAAATTAACTTTTTATACTTTAAAATTCCTTTCTTCAAAATTTATTCAATTTCTAAAATTAATTCACTTAGAAATTTCTATTTTGATTTCAAAAATTCAATTTCGTTTATTTTTGGAATCCAATGATATCAAACATCCATTCAGCTAAATTTTAGCTTTCAAACAATTTCCAGACATCAATTCAATAACATCAATAATCATTCACAGATTTATCACATCACAGTAGAAATAAATTCAATCAATGTGAGGGGTCCAGTTGGATCCCTCCAACCTGTTTCCCTGCATCCACAGACGTTAGCACAATACCAATTCCACTTCGAGGTGGAATATCGCGGTATATGGGTTTTATAAAAATATCCGCTTACTAACGGCGCAATAGGGTCTCATCCGCTATACGAGGCGGGAAATCAATCAATCCAATATATACATATGCCAATATGTATATACTGCTATATATAGATATATCCTATCATATCTAATAGCACATTCAAACAAATCAATCAATAACTGCAATTCAATTATAAATCTGAGTGAGAAGATCTCACCTTAGCTCTTTTTTTTTATATTTGCAATCCCACTTCGATCCCAATTTGGTTTTCACGATCTTTCGACCTTGTACAAATTTATACAATGTATTAATATTCGAATAAATCGAACAATTCATTTCCATTTATTTATTTAATTTAACTAAATTTAACACATTTACCCTTATTAATAAATCATCCTTAGGGACTTAACTAAATAAGCTAATTAACAAGTTAATTGCCTTTTGTACTTAAACAGAATTGTTTCAAACTTTATTTATATAACGTATTTTCTGTTTCTGTAAATAACACTATAATTTGCTTTACTATGTAAATATACATATACATATGTAAATCTATAAATTGAAGACAACAAATTATTTTATAAGACTTTCAGTTATTTTCTCTATTTCATTTTTTTTCTTAACAAACTGAATGACAAATATACGTATATTTTCCATCCCAGAAAATAATCTAATCATTTTGTTTTACTGCTTGATCAAGGAAATAAAATTTAAACATTTTAAAAACCGAGATTACCTTGAACAAATTTTTCGAACAGCACGCGAACAAGTCGCGATCCAGATGATAAGTCTCCCAGCCACGATTGACAACTCGCGATATCGCCTTCTCCCTCACGCGCGCCACTGTTATCTGCTCGCGACAAATTGCCTCCGCCTCCTCCAGTCACTACCGCAACCCACCATACGAACGCCGCTCGAGATTTGCCTGCCGTCGAACTCGAATTCTACACTATTTCGAACCACGTCTTTATTGCCTCTTACAACCAATCGCGCTTGCAACCGCCTCCGCGAGTCGTCGAAAGCCATCCCAGCGCGCCACGCGAACCTCCTCAGAATCGCGACCCTCTCCCTCGCATTCAAACGAGCCGCCGCATTCGAGAAATTGCCAGCCACCACCCCGTGCTCGAGCGCCTCCCAGCCTCGTTCGAATTTTAAAATGGGGGAAGAGGATTTGTTTGTCACGGCCATAAATTTGAATTAGGTTTTAGGATCCATTTTGTTTTGAATGCGGTTTGGGTTTCGTTCGTTCGAACGAGAATTTGAAGTAGGCTACGGCCATTTTTCTTTGTTTCTTTGAACGAGATGATTTTCGTTTTGTTTTGAATCTGAGGGGAAGAGGACGTATTTGAAAACGAAAGGGAATGGCTGGCACGATTTGTTTCGTGATTCTCGGCGTATCCAAAGGAATGAACGTGGCTGATATGTGACAAATTTAAATATTAAATTTAAATTGAATTTGATTTGTTTCCAATGCGTTTGCTCGCCGTACGGTCACGTATTAACTCCGAAAAATACGAAAATTGAAATCCGACAATAACAAACTATTACGGACCTAATGGAACAGGTTTCGTTGAATTTCGAGACTGTGCCTCGGACGGCTATTTTTAAATATCGGTTCAACGATATAAATTTCAAACTGAACAATTCACTCCCAAATTCGATTCTGAAGCTTCTATTATCTTCAGTACTATCAATATGAATTTTAAAAGCTTTCGAAATATTTTTCTTCAACTTAAAAATGAAGATTCAAATTTTTATTCAATTCAATAGATTAAATTATATAATTTAATCGCCAAATTCAGAGTTATATCGGGAATTCAAATTAAATCATCGTTCAAATATTTAAAATTAATTAAATATTTTCAATTTAATTCGTTCAAAATTCTGGGTCGTTACAAATATTTGGTCAGGCTTAACATTACTGGCCTTTTGGTCTCTTTTGAAGCTTCGACATTCCATTTTCTTGTGACCCATCCTTCCACAGTAATAGCATGCAATCTTCGAGCATGACTTAGATCTACCTTGAGATTGATGGGGATTTCGGCTCTTACTACGTCCACGAGTTTCATTCCTACCCTGATTCTCAACAACATTAGCTTCGGGATGGATGGACTCATCTCGTTCCATTCTCCTTGTTTCTTCACCAAGAAGGCTGTCACTGACGGTATCCATAGTTAACTTTCCTTCCGGAGCTGAGTTACTTAGCGTGACAACAAGTGTGTCCCAACTTTCCGGTAAGGAACTAAGGAGTAGAAGGGCTTGTAGCTCATCATCAATCTTCATACCAATTTTTGTTAGTTGATTTACGAGCCCCTTGAAGTTATTTAAGTGCTCAATCATACTATGACCATCCTTATACTCCAATTTCACTAACCGTCGAACTAAATTGGCCTTGTTGCGAGGCGTTTTCTTCTGAATCATGGACTCAAGCTTTGTCCATAATTCATAGGCATTGGTATAAGTAGAAACATGCTCGAAAAGAGTTTTATCGATGTACTTACGGATCATAGCAACAGCCTTACGGTTCAACAGTTCCCACTGAGCATCACTCTTTCCTTCCACCTTATTTTTGTAGATGATGGGCTCATGCAAATCCTTACAATACAAGTGGTCGTCCATCATTGGCTTCCAATAGGATTAGTTGTTAGCTGTGAGCTTGAACATGTCTCCATCATGAGCGACAATATCCTCCATCCTGAACTTACATGAGCTTGATTACGGCTACGGATGAACCTGGCTCTGATACCACTGTTGGGGAATCTCGGTCTTCCCCGCTTCGTGAAGTTAAGATAGGCACTTTAAGATTAAAAGTAGCAATGGAAGCACAAGAATTTATAATTCTCCAATATGGAGATTCTTCCACTATACAAAAGAATAGTAGGATTACAATAATATGATTACAAAAGTAACTCACACTTGGTGGCTCACTCAAGCTTGAGGATAAAGGTTTCTCAAGCTATCACTCTTTTCTCTCAAAGAGGATCTCTCTAACTCTCAAGTTTTTTTCTCACTCTAAGAAGTGGCTTCTTCCTTGGATTCTTGGATGGCTAGTAATAGGGCTCCTTCTCCTATTTATACTACTCAACCTCCATAAGGAATGGTGGAGATTACATGCATCCGACGGTAGAGATTGATTCTCTAGAATGCTCCACACTCTCTAAGAATTTCTACACTCTTCCATTCCCTTCTTTATTCTTCCATACTCTTCCGCAAGGTTCCAGAAGGTTCCACACATCTCTAGAATATTCCAGAGGGTTCCACACTCTTCCACAAGATTCTAGAGAGTTCTATACTTCTCTAGAGTTCTCCGGAACATTCTAGAAAATTCTAGATTTCTCTAGAAACGTCTAGAATTTTCTAGAAACTCTCCAATTAAGGAGGGATCCCAACAGATGTTCCGCTATTAATGGTCGATTGAAGTTTCAATATACAAAAAAAATGATGTTATCTTCTGTTCGGCTACCTTCTGTCCTTTTCATGTAGTTATGTTCGGTTGTTAGTGACCAATTTAAGTTTCCATATACAAAAAAAATACACCGTTGGTCAGTGCTAACCATCATCGTATGGCCATATACTACCGTCCATTTAGCTCTTTTGTTTGGCCAGCAGACACCGACTTACTATTAAATTATTATATCAAAAGTTAACTTAGATGTTTGAGTATCTGGTAGGCTCTCCATCACCGTATGGCCCTTAGCAACCGTGACTCCACCTCAACTCTTCGGCCATTAAAAATTGAACCTCTGTGAATTTGTAATATCAAAAAAAAATTCACTAAACGGTGATGGTGCATCATTCATGCTTTATTTTCACGACATCTAACCACCGTAAAGTAGGTTGAGCGTTTATCTTTTTTAACCATATGGTTTCTACCGATCAAATCTATCAGGAAAGACACGGTCGTTTGTTTCCGAATGGTTGTTGTACTGTGTTTTTTTTGTTGATAATATGAAACGTAGTTACTTTGGTTTTTTTTGCATATCGGGTTATAAACAACACAAATACGAATGAACAACAATAAATTATAAGGTAATTGAACAAAATGTAGAATCAACACCAAAATAAACAACATTAAGTTAGAATCAACACCAATAACATATTATATTTTCAATAAACTCGAATCAATCCATCGAACAAAAATTTCAAGTTTACATTTTATTACGTATGAATCTATACTGAAAATAAAAAGTTAGTTGACAAATATTCTAGTAATTTGAGCTAAAAATAAGCATCATTTGTTGTCATATCCATTGGGAAAAGTTTTACAAATTCAATTTACCGATCAACGTATAGTTCACTCCACGGTTTTGCTTCTTTAGTTGTCAATCTGGACCAAAAGCTATCCACTGGTAGGATTGATGCATTATGTCGAAGCATTGATTTGATAAAGTGATAGTCTAGAATATTTGCAAAAACAATAAATCGTTGCTCGTCTCCAAGATTTGGACCTCCTTTGTGGAGGAAAAATATCAAACTTTGACGGCTGGATATATAAACCACAACTCGATTGAATGCATTTGCAACTAAGTATGTAACGACCTACCTTTCTGACTCCTAGAAATGACACTTAATACATCCACGGTATCGTGTGTCGTGGCCTAAGCGTTCAAAAGACAAGTTGTCATGAGATAAAATAAAAGAACAGAACATGACAGAATAGAAAAACTTCACAACGAAATTGTTATATATAATACAAAATAATATAGTACAAAAGATTACTCCTTGCATGGAGTTATCAGACTTACACATTTGTACTACAACTATCAGACTAGGCAGTTATACACTCTGCCTTTACACATGCCGATACAAAATATACGTACATAATAGACATAACAACGGAAATTAATAACTAGATAGATAAAGGAGCCTCCTGCTCGTTCATCATCTTCAAAGAGCCCAAAAAAAAGCTACTCTTGGACTACTCAAATATAATTGAGTGCCTGAGAGCTTAGGGAAAATAAAAAACTCGGGTCAGACAATGTCTGGTATGTTAAATCTCAAAAGAAAATGGTGGAAATAAGTACAATATGTGAGACCATGCCCCCATCCATGGAATGGATTTTCCCTCACAATAACAATATCCAATCGCAACAATGGATACAAATAATTAAACATCGCGAAGTGCTCACGACACTTCTCGATGTAATTAAGAAAGAGGTAAATTTAGTAATTTGGAATCAAAGGAAAAGAAAGGAAAGTTTTCCAACAAATGACTATGAGGGTGGTTCCCTTTACCGAAAGTACTTGAGAATTACGATGGCTCTCGGAAACCTCCAAGCCGGACCTCAACCTTTACCGAGAATCCGAGTATTTCACATCTTATTGCGCATGTAACCATATCCACCTAGAGTAGATGTGAAAATACCCTGATAGGAGCAACCCCATATAGCTTGGCCCCTACTTGCGCTTTAGTTTTAGTCATTTTCAACAAAGGATATCAATGCTCAAATGAGCAATAAATTGTCTTAGATTGACGATACATAATGAAGAAAGCTGAACCGATAATAAATAAATCAACTATCGAAGATAACTAAAAATTATCGTATATGGAAATTAAATTTCATAATCTTACCACTATGCGCCGATTCTAAACAAGTGCTATCCTTTGTTTGAAAATGAAGCCATGCAAGTTGAGGTAGTGTTACCTCTAAGTATTGCCTTGATGACATTTTTATCCTTCGAGATAGAAACGAGTTCATGCCTCGACGTTTAGCGTTAAGAGTATGACTAAATCCTTTCCATATAAGCAATATCTAATTACAAAACTACTTTTCCATAACCAAATCGAACTTTTATGCTTTAAAACCAAACTTGTGCTAGAGTTTCACATTTAAAAATATTAAATTTAAACAACTTTATCAAAATGAATTGATTTACTTTGAACACAATTTAATTACCTTTTAAAACTAATAATTTCCTTTAATATCATTACTTAAAAAGATAAATCAACTTTAATCAAGGATTAATTATTTTCAAAATATCTTTATTTAAAATAATCAACTAGCTTAAATCCTGATTAATTGCTTCAAAACAACACTATTTAAAAAGATTAATTAACTTTAAAACATCCTTATTTAAATGATTAATTATCTTTAAAAATGATTAATCAATTTTTGAACACCATTACTAAAATAATTAGTTGATTTTAAATCGTTATTATTAAAATAATCTATTAATTTTAAAACCTTATTATTGAAATAATTAATTTATTTTAAACCATCTTTATTTAAATAATTAATTAACTTTGTAAAACCCATGCACGATTAACAAAATATTTTAATGGGGATAACATTTTCATTCAAACATCACAGAATATAAGGGTAAGCACAAATACAAAGGCAAGTAACAACTATACATAAATAGAGAACATCTCTTATCCAACATGAATTTACTGGCATACTATTCAATGTCCAAAAACAATGTAACAACAGAATAGGGATTTATTCTGCTAAATGGATGCCTAAATAATCCACTTAATTTAATTATAGCAGAATGTGGATTTATTCTGCTAAACGGATGTCATCTATTTTTAATCAAATCAAATGATAGCAGAATGATGTTTTATTCTGCTAAACAAATGTCCAAATAACCTTATTCAATTAGGTTATAGTAGAACGGGGATTTATTATACTAAATAGATGTCATCAAATAAGCATTCATATTTATTAGGCTAACTTAATGGCACCGACAAGAGATCCTTTGGTTTAAAATTAGTTTACTTATAAAGAAGGCTGACTTGAAATATAACTGATAGAGTTTAAAAATAAACCTTTAGTTAAATAATTAAAGCTTACTTTAATCATTAATTAAGACTTAATTAAATCTCAATAAATCATTATTAATTCATAATTAAATCAAAATCAGACCTTAATTTAAACTTAATTAACCCTTATTTAATTCTGATTAGATTAATTAATTAAACCCTGCCTGATTAGTAATTAATTATTAGCATACTCCAATTAAATAATAATTAATTAAATAATTAACTTAACTTAATTATAAATTAATTAATAATTGCTTAAATAAATAATTTAAACTTAATAAAATTCAATTCTTAATTAAACTTTAACTTAATTAATCATTAATTAAAACCTTCTTAATTAATTAATTGTAATTAACTTCTTAATTCATTACTTAAATACTAATTACTTAACTTAATAATATTCTTAATTAAATAATTAATTAATTGATTGATTATTAAACTCGTATTTAATTACCAAAATAATTAACTTATGTACCTAATTGATATTTTGAAACAGATTTTCAAAACCATTTCAAAAAGAATCATTTTAAGATCTATTCACTAACTTTTTCTGAACTGCATTCATAGCGACTATTGCTATGAATGCAACTTGTTAAAGTTAGATTTAGTTTAGTTCTTACTCCAAACTCCACTTCTAATTTTACATTTAACTTTACTTTTTTTAAACATATGGAAAAGTTTTATTTTGAAAACTAAACAAAGTGTTAATCTTTGAATCTTTAGTAACTTGAAAACTAATAAACAAGTTTTGATTCCCTTCCAAGTGATCTCAAGTCTCAATAGCATATAAAGATGCTAATTTTCATATCACATATCCAAACATACAAGCTCACACATACAAATTTGTACCATCATCACATACACGAGCTACACAAAACTAAACTTTTTATACTACAGTTATCAAGTCTAACTTTCAATCACCAACCAATAGCATACATATTTAACTAACACATACAAATCCAACAATTTCTAGAAATATATCATACACAAATTTTACTAACATAAGAAGTATAAAACTTTTTCCAGAAACAAGTAATTTACTCACCAAAATCAACTAAATATTTTCTAAAACTTGAAATAGACATAGATCTTTAAATTTTTCTTTAAAAGAAATGATTTTTGGATTTGGATCTTGGAAAGTGGGCTTGGCCTAGGCATGATAGGGCTCGGCCATGGGTGGTAAGAGGTGGGTATAGCTTTGTTTTTGAAGTAGAAGTGGAGTAGGAAGGTGAATAAAGGTTTTGAAATAAGTTTAAGAGCTTTTAAAGTGAAAAAAATTGATTTTTAAAACTTTGGAAAGACATGGAAGCCATTAATAAGTTTTTAAACTTAAGAAAGAGGAAGATAAATTTTTGAAAAATAATAAGAAATGAAGTGGAAGTGAGAGAGAAAATGGTGAAATTATTTTTACATAAATTGAAATAATCAAATTACCAAAATAACCATAAAGTATACTACCCTCCACTCAAATTTGAACACATCAGCCCATCACCCTAGCCTCCTTGATCCACACGCAAGCACCATGGAAGCTACCCCTTTTAACCACTAAAAAAAAAACTTTCCTTTGTACTAAGATGTGAAATGATAAGGACATATCATTCTTTTACATGTTATTTTAATTATAATTTGAAAAAGTGTCACATCTCTTACTTTTTTACTTAAGTAAACATATATTGTTATCTTTACTAAGCTACTAATCCATACTTATATTAATTATAAGTGTGTATATGTTAACTCAAATGTGCACAAAGGTGCTCACAACATTTTAAACAACTTTTTAATGGTGAAAAATTGAATTTTTGGAAAAAGCTTTACGGTCACATTTTCTATTTTCCTTTAAACTAATTCTTTTTGTAAACACATTTTAAAAATCATTTAACCATCACTAATTAATATTTAAAAAGGGGTATTTTGAATAATAAAATCCATTTATTAATTATTTAAAAATATATTACATATCCATATTTAAAGTGATTAAATTTCGGGTCATTACAAAGTACCCCGCTTCAGGCATTATCATCCAATTATCTTTAAAAGAAGGACTTCTATCGCAATTGGTAGCCGATTTTAAAGCTTTGCAGTTTATTATATCGAAATGCCTAACATATAAATTCCAATTTTTCATCAATTCAGCTAATAATAACTTCCTTGCTTCTCTCCAATTGGAATTTAATTCATCAACTTATTCAGCTATGCAACGAAATCCACAATTATCATCTACCAAAACATTTTCAATGTTAACAATATATTGGTGTACAAAAGCCGGTAGGTAAGCTAAGTATTTAAAATTAGAATTTATTGTATTTACATTACTCGTATCAAACTCACATCAGCTTTTTTCCATTTTGAGGATGTTTCTTATTCACGCTAGATTGAGAAAGAATTTCATTAACAGTTTTTGCATTTTCAAAAGCAGAGGGATCTCTTCTTGTAGAATTTTGACCTTTAACTTGTTTGCTAGTTGATTTGTTCTTACTACCGATTGGTCTACCTTTGTGTTTCTCTATTTTAGATTCCAATGTAGATGTTCTTATCCATATAATTTCCAAAGGATACAAGCCAAGGAATCAATGCCAAAGATGATGACTTATATGATGACTTATGTCGAGGTTCAAGGCTTCAGATGCTAAGACAGAGAAATAGTTGATATTGAAGGTCAGGATAGGAAACTCCACCTCTCTTAAGGATTAAGAGTATTTCGCAAATAACGTCAAGGATGAATGTCGACATCAAGGTCCCCATCAATGTCAAAAACATGTAGCATATCGACGCCACACTAACGGATGATGTTAAAAGTATGAAGATAAGAAACACCGAAGGAATGAAGCTGAATCAACATAGAAGACCATAAGATCATGTTGAAGAAAATAATATCATTCCTCAACTATGTCGACACTCTTCCATGACACATTCTATCAAAACTGCTCTCCGTCGATGCTACCATCTATGGGTATCGCCCACCACCATGTCGCATACCATCAAGACAAGAATAAAGAAAGAGAACTTAATGTTATCAATGTCTCTTCTCATCCATGTCGCTTTACCAAATAATGTCTCACGTCATCAGTTTCGATTTCTACTATTGCTGCTTCTTCAATGGCGCCGAATCTCTTCGAAATATGTTGTTATCGATGTCCTGCTTTGGAAATATCATCATAGTCTATCTTCGCGACGTCGGTGATGAACGTCGTCGATGTCCACAAAGACCATCAAAACAAATGGGATGATAATTGATGCCACATTCCATTAACGTCGCATTTCATCCATATCACACTTCATCGATGTCGTCCTTCAACCGTATCACGCTTTATCAACATGATAATAAGAACACTACATACCGAAAGCCATTAATCGAGGCTGAATTTCACGGATATGGCATGATTGTCGAAGTCGCACAACATCCATGTTAAAGGTCATGGAAAGAAAGAACGATAAGATCATTTCAAGAGCTAATTCAAGAGGATTTAGTACATTTTCCTTCATAAAGCTTCAAAAGCCTTCACATTCCACGACATGGTCCATGGCACCAAAAGTCCCACATCGCCAATTTGAGCAAGCCTACCTCCTTCCTACCACTATAAATAAAGATGCATCCCTCGTGGAAAGAGGCCTCTTAACTTCCTTCTCTCTCTTAGCACCTTTTCATGGGAAAAGCCTAATGAATGAGAAGGAGACGTATTTGTCAATTAGGGCTTGAATAATTAAGAAATTGCGTCTTTTCCCGTCTTGTAACATATTCATAATTTGAATAAAGGGCTTGACTTGAGCCTATTTGCTTATTAACTAATGAACTTGCCTATTTGTCTATTGACTTATGAACTTGCCTATTTGCTTATTGACTTACGAACTTGTCTATTTGCCTATTGACCGTTGAACTTGCATATTCTATCTTTTGAACTTATGACTATGATTTAAACGAACTTGTAAATTATCACAAAATAAAGTGGTATATTTGGAATTTCCTCGAATATATCACTTTGTATAACCTTTTGGGTGTTGACGAAGAAATTCGTTAATATTTTGGCGTTAGAAGGAGGGCCCGAACCTCCGAATGTTCAAAAATGACCAAAATACCCTAGAGAGATTTGAATTTCATATTTTGATTTTTGAATTCATTTTAAAACTCTAGAAATTAACTGTCACCGATGTTTGGACATATGTAGGAATGTGAACAACATGAATCACAAGTGCCTTGAACCACTTCGAGTACATTCGACGTTAAATTGTATTCGGTCGACACCAAATTATAATATTAGCTTGCTATGAAACAATATTGTTCTTTTTTCATTACCCATTCAACAGTTCAATATCTATTTCCTTACAACTAATATCAACTTAATTCACATCAACATTAATCAATCCTTCTACCCAATATTAACCTTGTTCCCTTTTGAACGAATTTGAATCCGACCAAACTTTCAAAACCAATTTGAATCCCAAATCTGACTAATTTTTAGATCCGATTTGAAATCTTGGAGCTAGTATTGAATGAGCTTGGAGTCGATTTAGATTAAGTGTTGCAGTTGATGATTCTCGAAGTCATTCTATGGGAAAATGATTCTCGAAGTGATTCTGGAAATGATTCTCGAAGTTGTTCAGTGATTCACAAAGTGATTTTCAAAGTTGATCAATGATTCTCGAAGTAGTTGATGATTATTGAAGTTTTTGAATCTATAGAGAATTAGGAAACATCGAGAATGAACGATGCCATAAGAATCAATGAGGAATAACATCAAATTCCATCAATGAGCAATGTTAAAAATGTCATCGAGTACCATCAGTGGACAATGCCGTGAGTGCCAAAGAGGAATAACATTGATGTTGTTTAGCGAAAGATGGATCTTAAAGCTAATTTAACATTAAAGGGAAGATGAATAGTGTTTCTATAATTTTTGTGAATCTTTTTGAATTCTTTTAAGATTATAGTTTAAACAATGCATTAAAAATCACAAATTCAAAGATAGATAAATACAAATGCAGTAAAAGTAAAAAGGAAAGAGCACACCAGGATTTTATACTGGTTCGGAGCTACCCTGCATCTAGTCATGTACAATTCCTTATACATATTTCTTTTCAAATAGAAAAAGCAAATACAATCTCGATTTCGAGGTAATGAGACACACCCTCCAGACTTTCCGACCTTTGGGTAGAGTCACTTGATTTACACAAGCCATAAGCACACCCACTAGATTTTTGAACTACTAAGCACACCCAATTGATTTACACGGGCTACAATCACACCAACAAGTATAACAGTATGATTTGATAGAGTTTTACATACTCAGATCGTTGATCTTGATTATAAATGATCATATAACCTCTTGGATAACACTTTGATCTTGTATGAGTGAAAGAGATGATAAAAATCAGAGAATAATCAATAGAGAATCGAATCAATGGAGTTTGAATTTGATTCTGATTGAATTTGAGAATATTTTGGGTAAATATTCTTTTAGAATTCAAGAGAGTAAAAGAGGAGAGAAAATATGAGAAAGTAGTTAACAAAAATTCATTGGTTAACCCCTATTTATAGAGAAACAATAGCCATGTTCATTTGCGAAGAGATATAACGAAAAGACACTTCCATTCAAAATTTGAATTTTGAAAATTATGGTCACTATGTCGACATATGGGGTTAGGGTATGTCGACATATCCCTTTGAAAATTCGAAAAACTCTTTTTAAATTTCTTTTGAACACCAATAGTTTTGTAAAATATTTTGATACTTTGTATAATCATTTGGACATAGTTTATACATATTTTAATCATATTAAAACTTGAGAAAACTTTATAAAAATATATTTAAATATATAAAGGATTTAAATATGAATTTCTTTTGAAAATAATAAATATAAAGTAAAAGTGAATATATTTGAAATCAAAGTAATAACAAATATTATGATAAACTTATAAATATTTAGAAATCTTTAAAACTAAAATTATAACAAAGTATAATATTCAAATTATATGAAATATAATAAAATCAAAAGATAGAAATAATTTGAAGGCTATTTTGAAAAATTATTTTAAAATAAGAATTCTTTAAAACCATTTTTAAGTATATAAAGGATTTTAAAGTATATTTTAAAACGCTTTTAAAAACTATTTTTGACTTTTGTGATATTTGAAAAGAAAAAATAGAAAGAGAGAGAGAGATTAAAGAAACGCTATCGGGGTTTTAACAAAAATTCCATGACTCTATAACTTATCTGGGAAATCTTGAGTTCTTCAATATTCATGAGTCTTCAATCTCTAACTCTTGAATCTCTATATTAGCCTCTTGAATCTTCACTTGATACTGTACAGTCTTCTCAATCAATACCTGTCTAATATCCTGCACTATATACTAATATAACTTGATAAAACATTAGTATCTATATTTTATATAATGGCATATGGTTGTCATTATCAAAATCAATGCCTAAGGTACTAACAATCGAGTGCCACTCGTAAATGATGCTAACAATAAACTGATGCCATCAATCATGCCGCCTACATCTTGGTGCCACGAGTTTTCTAATGCTCGAAATCGAAGGTTAACGACCTATCAGTGTTGCTAATTGACGACGACCCAGGTCAGGGCCCACTATTATGTTATAAGTCGTCCTTTATGTGCCCAAAATAGATAGCTCAGGGTATGGGACTTCAACTTAGAATTAGTAGTGTAACTTTAAAAATCTACAGGCTTTAAAAATTAATTATAAAAGATAAATCTTCAAATATTTCAGATATCGAAAAGTAATACTTTGAGCTTTAAAAATGTTTACGAAGCTGATTTCAAAATTATTATATTTAAATTTTTTACAGCTTATTCATTTCAAAATAAGAAATTTCGAATTCATTGATTTTGAAGGAAAGGGATTTCAAAAATGAGAAACTTGGTTTCATAAATCACTTGGTTCAATCTCAAAATCATGGATTTTAGTTTTTAGATAATGAATATATGATTTTTAAATACATACTAGCTTTATAGAAACAACATCATATATCGATTTTTGGACACATTCCAATTTCATATATATATATATATATATATATATAGTTTCAATTATATATGTCCTGTATGGATCTGGAATGTATTTACAGTTTTGATAATAACGAGCCTTGGAAATATGAATCATCGGTTTAATTCCATATATCTTAATGTACAAGTTTTCTATATATTACTTTTGAGTATGAATTGCTAAATGTGTCAGTTTTTGTATAAGAATCTGACATGTCATGTTCATAAATATAAGAAAGTGTGTATGCATGTGTATGAGTTCAGAAAGTAAATCTTATGTAGACTTTCGAACACCCACACATGATTTCAAATATGATGGGTTTGAATATATATAGCTTCATACATATTCCTTAATTAGAATGAGGTTTTGAATGGATCTAGTTTTAAACATGATTTATAATATGAAATACAACATATTTTTGAAAGCATTGAAGTTCTTGAGTACATATGAGTTTTCAAAAAGAAATAATTTTGAACATACAATTTTCGTATATGACAAATCAGAATTTTGGGATTGATGGGTTATTAAACATGTTAATTCTGGATAAGCACGAGTTTTGAATATGAAAGTTTTGTATAAATTATTTCAAGCGAATCAAAATTCTTGAGAATATATACCTTAAATGTACTTGATTTTTGAATGGATAAAAGTTTCAAACATATATATGTGGATATTATGAACACATCAATTTTAAATCATATCAAAAAATTTATGCTTAAGCTTTCAGATGTACATGCTTCCATACACGAATTTTGAGTATATATCTGTTTTATATGTGTATCTAATTTTAAAAGTGTATGTTTGTACAACTATGATTTTGAAGGTTTCATATGCATATGGTATCAAAGTTAAAGCTCATAAGGATTAGAAAAACCAATCTCAAACATATGTATTAGTTTCATTTTAAAAGATTTGAACTGTATCAGTATCATATGTACATTTGATTTTAGGTGTGTGTGTGTATGATTTCGAAAATATATATGACTAGATTTGAAGAAAAATAGTTTTGAAATTGTAAAAGAATTTATATGTCCGTAATCTTAAAAGTGTGTTATGCACTAATCATTCTTGCGTATAGCAGTTTATGAAAATAAAGTTTTAAAACATAATCATGGTTTCAAATAAATCTAATTTTTCACATATATCAATTTCAAGTATATATGGTTTTATATATAGATATATGTTTCGGATTTATGTTTACTTGAATTTCAAAAGCATGGTGCTTTAAATACATATGATAAATTTTAGAAGTACTAAGTACAAGAATTTTGAAGTGCATGCATGTATGTTAGTTTCAAACCTCAAATGTGTAGTTTCAAATATACACAACTATATCTCTAAAAAATTCTTAATGAAAGCCTCTTATAATCTCACACATATAAGTTTCAATGACTAAAGATACGGATTACAAGTGAATATATGATTTCAAATGTGTGAAATTCTAAAGGAACAAAATTTCAAGTCTGAAATAATTGCAAAATGAGTATTTATAGATTTTGTGCATAAGAGTTTTGAAAAAGCCGAGACCATAAAATGTATCTGTTCCTTTGAAATTATGAAGTTTCTTATACATCTGATTTACAAAAATAATAATTTTGAGATGTATAGGCTTTTGAAGATGAAAAGGTTCATGAAATTTCAACATAGTTTCAAATATATAGTCTCATATACATATAGTCTTTGCAAGCCTGAAATCTTTCAGTATATGTATTGGTCCTTGGAAATAAAAGCTTTAGATGTTTATAGTTTAAAATATTATATTTCCAAAAATATATATAAGTTTAGCGTGCACATATCATCATATTTCTGGATCATATAGCTCATTTATATATACTTTATATATGAAAATTTCGAATGTATATGGTATTCCGAATATAACCATTCAATAAGTATAAAATACCTGAACATATCCAAAGTACACTTGGCTTCATGTATGCATCTTGCTTCTTGATATATGCACATTGATTTTGAATATATAGGTTTTAAGTATATGTCAGATTGGCATATCTTAAGTTTTGAGAGATAAGTTTTTTTTTTCAATATCAAAATTTTAGTCATATGTGCAGTTTCATGTAAGGATAATTTTTTAATACAATATTGCTCGTTTGCATTACCCATATATATGTTTGCAAAATACTAATAATAGTAATAAGTGTCTTTAATGTTTTCCTAGCATAAGAGATTTTCTATGTTTATCATCAAGATTACAATACAAGGGAATAAAACTAGAGTTTTCAAAGCTTCGCTGATGCAAAGGTTTCAAAGGTTTCAAAAGTAAATACCTCAAGTATACATTTCAAATTTCCAAACATATAATTTATATATATATATAATTTATATATATATATAATTTATATATATATATATAATTTATATATATATATATATGAATACTTGGGCTATCGAAGATTATATATAGATTCATATGTGTGTAAAGTTCAAGCAAAGTACATGCTATATATGACCAAGTTTCAAATGGACACCAGTTTTTGAAGACAACAAATATGCAAGATTTCAAGTTCAGGGCTTCAATATAGATAAGTGATATCGTATAGGTCAAATGGTAGCATAAGTACCAAGAATTTTGGGAGCAGGTCAAGTAATATCGGAAGACACTCATAATGATCAAAGGTATTATCCATGGATTAATGTCACAGGTGACAGAAGACTTTGACCGTATCAAATAACACAAAGAAATGTCAGCTATGCCAATGGATTCATATGCATTAAATGGCTTCATGCATATTGTCCCAAATACATATCATTTCTCATATACAAATTTGTAAAATATAACTTCATATACATAAATTTCTATAAATCAAGCTTTCTTATAGTAGTGGATTTTCTGATGATATATAGAGTTCTAATCCTCTATCTCAAAACTAAGATATATGTAATGATTCTTCATTGTGAATTATTCTCTAGACAAAAATTATTTCAAAAGAAAGATTTCTTATAGAAAAGCATGTTCTTTTCTATAGAGTCTATCAGTTCATGGATCATGATTTTTCGGACTTGCAAACAAGATATTTCTTTTCGCTAAGTAAAGATTGAAGTGCTACAATTTTACAATGCTATAATAATATTCATCTTAGCAAGTAATTTAATTCAAATAATTTTACCATACATATCTTTGAGAAAAATATTATTAGCGAATCAAAAGAGTTATTACTGATTTTTCCATAGGTCTGTCTATTTCGAAAAGAAATTTGCGAAATCCTTAAAAGTATATACTATTGAGAACTATGAAAAGTTTTCAGAGCTATCATGATCTATTTTTAATATTAAAACTCTAGTTAGAAGAGTTTATTCTCAATTAAAGTACTATTGATTTATGTATCATGATCGTTCAATCCCTTATTCCAGATTTACATTTCTATTATAAGATTAAAAATTCTACAAAATCTTCTTTGAACTTTGAAAATTGAAAACAAAATCTCTTATTTAGGCCGTAAAGGTGCTCTAAACAACTTATGAAGAATGGAAAATCAATTCATCAAGAATCATGATCATAAGCAGTTAGTAGGAACAAATCAAAAGATTGAAGATAGGATTTTTATATGGATTATCTCAGTCAAGTAGAGAAAAACAAAAGACAAGAAATCATTGACAAGATAATCGTTACATTTAGAGAAAACAAGGAAGAAACCCAAGAACTCAAAAGTAAAATCGATATCCAATGTTGTAATTCTCAAGCTACAAAGTTCAGACTAGATCTACAAAGATCATCTGAAAAAGGATAATACGACCCAAAGTAGTAAAAAGATATCTCGGATTCTAGCTTGTTTAAAATTCGAAAACACTCGTAATCTCAATTTCTACTTGGATAAAATTGTTCTGCATAGACTGACTTTGGAATCGTGCGACTCAACATAACTATATCGAATTCTAAAAGCGTTCATGATCCCTACCTTAGCATGGATCCAGCATATCATCAATGCAAAATATCCAGAATAATTATGGGATTTCCATTTACAAGAGTGAGAGTATCAATTACCAATAAAGTCACAAAGTGCAATGAAAATGAGAATTATCCCTAAAGGGCATGGGTTCACCAAAATGTTACATGTATAAAGGAAAACTTCCCAGCTCTCATTACAAAGCAAATTTGATGAAATAACTACCGCTCATATTTCGGACATATCAAGCCACAATAGGATAAATTCCATATGCGTAATAAGTAGTGCCTCCCATCGAAACTGAGATTGAAATCCATCAAAGGGTTGAGAGATAAAAGGAAATTCCCAAATGTGACCAATGAACTAAAATGGCCAAGTAAGTGTCCGAACGTCAAAGAAGAATATCAAATTATCACGGTTCTAAGATAACAAGAAGATCATTTCAAAATAAAGGAGATCTAGTGCTCCGAAAAGTCATGGCAAATTCTAAGAGTCCGATGGACGGGCAGTTAGGGTCAAATTGGGAAGGACCCTTAATTATACAAAAACTAATCCTGCCTAGGACCTATAAACTCTGTCGGCTAGATGGCAAAGTCATAGCGAAAACATGGAACATCGAACATTTACAGCCATATTTTCCAACAACAGATGAATAAAAGAAAATTTTATCGGCTCATTCATGGAAAGGAGTAGGATTCTTCGAAAATAAAAGATATGGCCATCAAAGGTCCTGACCATAAGATGGTCCCTAGCCATCAAAGGCTCATAACTGCAAGAGGTCCCTGGCCATCAAAGGCTCATGACCGCAAGAGATCCCAGGCCATCAAAGGCCCTAGCCATCAAAGGCTCATAACCGCAAGAGGTCCCTGTCCATCAAATTCCCTAGCCATCAAAGGCTTATGACCGCAAGAGATCCTAGTCCATTAAATGACCTAGCCATCAAAGGCTCATGACCACAAGAGGTTAGACCATAAAAGGCCCTAACCATAAATGGCTCATGACCGTAAGAGGTCCCTGGCCATCAAAGGCTCATGACCACAAGAGGTACCGGACCATCAAAGGCCCTAGCCATCAAAGGCTCATGACCGCAAGAGGTCCTAGGACATCAAAGGCCCTAACTATCAAAAGCTCGTGACTACAAGAGGTTCCTGGCCATCAAAGGCCCTAAGCCTTCAATGCCATCATCAAAGGCCTTATTGAAGCGCTTCCTAGAGGGAGGTCAAAGTAAGCCTTTAGTGACATCATCAAAGATCTCACTAAAGCACTGAGAAAGCCTTCAACATCTACCTACATTACCTGGTTGGAGCACCTCCTAGAGGGATGATGGAGTAATCCTTTAGTGCCATCATCATAGGCCTCACTAAAGCACCTCCTTGAGGAAGGATGAAGTAAGGCTTTAGTGTGATTCATCAAAGGCCTCACTAAAGCACCGAATCAAACTTCAGGAGGAAGATCCATCAAAATCAGAGCCAAGTAGTACTCCAAACCAATCAATCTTCAAGAGAAAGATCTATCAAAACTAGAGCCAATTAGCACTTCAAGTCAAGTAGTCTTCTAGGAGAAGATCTATTGAGTATGAGCTGTTTGTGCTTTTTGATAAACACGATCTATTATTATTGCCAGATATGGTTTTCTGATCTTTTAATATTTTTAGATATGGATTTCTAGACTTCTATTATTATTTCCAAATATGGAATTCTGGTCTTTTGTTATTTCCAAATATAGATTTCTGGACTTCTATTATTGTTGGCAGATATGAGTTTTTGGTCTTTTGTTATTTCCAGATATGAATTTCTGGACTTCTATTATTATTGCCAGATATGGATTTCCAGTCTTCTACTATTATTGCCAGATAAAGATTTCCGTTCTTCTATTACTATTACCAGATATGGATTTCTGGTCTTCTATTACTATCGCCAGATGTGAATTTCTGGTCTTCTATTATTATTGCCAGATATGAATTTCTGGCCTTCTATTACTATCTCCAGATGTGGATTTCTGGTCTTATATTATTATTATTATATGGTCGTCTACTATTATCAACAAATAAGGATTTCTGTCTTCTATTAGTATTACCAGATATGGATTTTTGTTCTTCCATTACTATCTTCAGATATGGATTTCTGGTCTTCTATTATTATTATCAGTAATGGATTTCTGAACTTCTTCTATTATTTTTTCTAGATGAGGTTTCTGGTTTTTCACTATTTCCAAACAAGGTTATCTAGTCTTCTATTATTATCAGATGGATGTCCGCTCTTCTATTATTATCAGATGGACTTTCGCTCTTTTATTATTATCAGATGGATTTCTGGTCTTCTATTATTATCAGATGGATTTCTGATCTTCTATTATTACTAAAAGGATTTTTCGGTCTTCCCTTATTGCCAGTTGATTTTCTAGACTTCTATTCGAGATATTTTTTCTATGGTTGAAATGAATTGCTATTCTTTCCTCCTATAATATTATCAGAAACTTTCTAATTTAATTATTTAGGAAATTAAGATCACTACATGATTTCCTAAGTTTTGATTTGAAAAATTATTTGTACAATCTCGATGCATATAAAAGAATGCGGGAAATCCCCCAATTACATGTTAATACATAACCTGAAGGAATTCGAAAAGGATCACTATAGATTTAAATACTAAGTTATAGTGGAAATTGTTGTTTGGTTTGTATTGTGCATGAAAGTAGGATTGGGAAGAAAGTCTTGTGAAGAATCGACGATACCAATGAATTCTTGGTTTTACCCTAAAGAGTAAAAAACTTCTTTCATACAAGAGAGGTAAATATTATCCATATATTTCCAAAGGATACAAGCCAAGGAATCAATGTCGAAGATGAAGACTTATGTCGAGGTTCAAGGCTTCGGATGCTAAGACAGGGAAATAGTTGATATTGAAGGTCACGATAGGAAACTACACCTCTCTTAAAGATTAAGAGCATTTTGTAAATAATGTCAAGGATGAATGTCGACATCAAGGTCCCCGTCAATGTCGAAGACATGTAGCATACCGACGTCATACTAACAGATGATATTAAAAGTATGAAGATAAGCAACACCGAAAGAATGAAGTTGAACCAACATTGAAGATAAAGATCATGTTGAATAAAATAATGTCGTTCCTCAACTATGTAGACACTTTTCCATGATGCATTCTATCAAAACCGCTCTCCGTCGATGTCGTCATCTATAGGTGTCGCACACCACCATGTCGCATATCTTCGAGACATGAATGAAGAAAGAGAACTTAATGTTATCAATGTCGCTCCTCATCCATGTTGCTTTACCAAATAATGTCTCACATCATTGGTTCCTCTTCCTACCATTGTTGCTTCTTCAATGGCGCCTAATCTCTTCGAAATAGGCTGTTATCGATGACCTGCTTTGGAAATATCATCATAGTCTATCTTCGTGATGTCAATGATGAACATCATCGATGTCCACAAAGACCATAAAAAAAATGGGATGATAATAGATGCCACATTCCATTGACGTCACATTTCATCCATTCACACCTCATCGATGTCGATGTCGTCTTTCAACTATAGCGCGCTTCATCAACATGATAACAAAATGCTCCCTGCCGAAAGCCATTAATCGAGGCCGAATTTCATGGATATGGCATGATCATCAAAGTCGCACAAAGTCCATGTTAAAGGTCATGCAAAGAAAGAAGGATAATATCATTTACAAGAGCTAATTCAAGAGGATTTAGTGCATTTTTCTTCATAAAGCTTCAAAAGCATATACATTGCACTACATGCTCCATGGCACCAAAAGTGTAACGACCCCAATTTTGAATTAATTTTAAATTTATAGTTAATATAAATTTTGAACAAATTTTGGAATAAAATTTGAATTCGACTTTGGAATTTGACTATGGATATTGAATTATATTCGAATTTTAAAATTAGTTTGTGTATTTATTTGAATTGGATTTATAAATCATACTTTGAAAAGAAATAATATATATGTACAAAGTAAATAAAATAAACAAACAAATATCTACAAACTAAGTACACATAAGAAAGTGGCTGTAAACAGAAAATTTTCAACAAAACAAAAATGTATGCAAGCAAGAAAATAAACAAAGAAATAGGAACAAATAAAGATAATTTTGAACAAACAAAATTTTATGACATTGACTAAAATAACTGTATATTTGTACATAAGTTAAAATCTATAACCAATAACTAAGGAAAACAAATGTATGTATGAAAGTACAGTATGCAAGAAAGGATATAAAAAGTAAAATAAAAAAAATAAAAATAAAATAGAACAAACAAAAGAAATTCAAACAAGTGAACAAATGAAACAAATTTTTTTTATATACAAGTATGTATACTTGTAAAATGAAGAAACACATATACAATAGGCAAGCTAGAAAAAGAAATAAAATTTACAAGTACCTATATACAAGCAAGATATAAGTATGTAGGCTGTAAACCAAAACATAGCAAATAGAATACTTGTACTTGATATTGTACAAACATAAAATACATTTACATGGGAACAAAACAATTTAAAAATGTGTTCGAGTATAGGTATGCAGCTTGCAGTATTGTAAAAGAAAAGAAGCATTGCGTTACATGCTTCCATTTAATGCTCTCATTAAATGCCATTCATTCTTCATTATGTACAAGATCCCATCGGTAAATTAAAAGTATGGGTTGAGCAAAAGAAATACTGTATAAAGCAACTATACAAAATTAATGTTTCAGTACTTCACTTTAAAAAGAAAAAAAAACTGCCCATCTCTTTATATACATCCACAAACCTCATTTCAGTTCGTTTATTTTCAAAACTGAGTAGAAAACTAAAGCAATATCATCTCATATTCAAACAAACATTAACTTTAAAACATCAAAACAATTTATCCAAAGTCTGAGATCAAAGAAGAAGTGTTAGCAAGCCTGTTTCAATGCAGAGAAGCAACTTTGTTCATTCTTCTGGAGTCTAAAGTGAGTAACATCACCATTTTAAATTGTTAAGTATATAATTATAGTACTTGCTTATCTTTGTGCATCGTTATTGGGAGTACGAACTACTACTGGAGTTCTCTCTTGAAGACTATTTTAGAGTTATTTATTCCGCTGCTGATGTTATCATTTTTCTTTTCCGCTGCTATTTCTTTTATCATACCTCTGATGTATATTGATATTCATTGTATCATTCTGTTGTAACAGATATTGTATATCAATGTATTATTCTTTTATTCCGCTGTGTTATTTACTTAACTGTGTTATAAGCTCCGGCGACTCGGATTTGAACGGTCGAATCTATGGCATTCGAGTACGATGTAAAGTATGGATGTCGATTTTCGAACGCGAAAATCTGGGGCGTTACAAAAAGTCCCACATCACCAATTTGAGCAAGCCTACCTTCTTCCAACCACTATAAATAAAGATGCACCCCCTCATGTGAAGAGGCCCATTAACTTCTTTCACTCCCTTAACACTTTTTCATAGGAAAAGGCTAATAAAGGAGAAGGAGACATATTTGTCAATCGGGGCTTGAACAATTACGAAATTTCACATTTTCCCATCTTGTAACATATTCATGATTCGAATAAAGGACTTTACTTAAGACGATTTGCCTATTAACATATGAACTTGGCTATTTGCCTATTGACTTACGAACTTGCCTATTTTCCTATTGACTATTGGACTTGCATATTCTATCTTTCAACTTATGGACTATGATTTAAACGAACTAGTAAATTATCACAAAACCAAGGGGTATATTTGGAATTTCTTCGAATATGCCACTTTGTACAACCTTTTGGGTGTCGACGAAGAAATTGTTTTGACAATGGAACCTGATACGCAATCTGTACTGCTCCTAAACTTCTTTTAAAGCTAGCTTTTATTTCCATATTTTGTAGACACAACATATTATCCATTTTCAACCATACTACAAAAAATGTTTGTAACGACCCACTATTTTGGACCATTCAAATCGACAATAAAACCACACATGTCAGACTTGAATAATACAAAACAATAGATTGTAAATAAATTTGAAGCAAATAAAACCAATCACAGAATCACAGACATAGGATATCAGAATAGCTCGCAACGGAAATAAAAATACATAGTGGTTCATGAAGCCACTACAATACATAGTCTCAAAACAGATACAAAATACCATAGTTTGAAAAAAAGATACAACAAAAGTCTAAATACATAAGTTCACAAATACATAAGCAAAGCTGAATAGGAAATTACTGAAATGGAAAGACAACTAGATAGACAGATAAACTCCAGAAATCTCTAGCTCCAGAAGGTGAATCCAAAGCTGTAATACTCAGGCTGACCCGAGCGTAAATAAAAACACAAACACTCGAGTCAAGACATACATAATTATACAATGTAAACCAACTCAAGTGAACTGCAATAGAAATGCATCAATAACTTAAAGGATGCTTTGGATCGCCCATCCTTTAAGGATCCGTTAAACTATCTACTATGTAGTAAGATACACTATTATAATAATGTCTAAAGTAAAGTAAACTATCAAAGTAGCGTTAAGGCTTTACATTTTCCACCTTAACACATTTTTATATTCCCATAGTCTATACAGTACCGTAATCTCCCCCGTAATGGGCGTCGTCAGAGGGCACTCCATAGGTATGGTACAAAACAAACTCGTAGTAAAACACGCTAGGTTAGGTGACATGGCACAACTAGGCAATGTAGGGTAGATATACCAATTACACTTCCGGGCCGGTGGTAATGCAGAGCCGCAACAATGCCCACCTCAAGCCACACTCTTGAATCAAGGGGTGCACCCAATCAATCATAAAGTAATAGAATGGTATACGATGGAATGTGTCCGATCAGAGGAGCTACCTCATTAGCCCGTCAATTGCTCCGGTTTTAGCCACCTTATGCTAACTCATGGGAGTTAGGTCCACGTTTATACCTCAAAATAGAATCGTCGCCACCATCCTACTTCATTCTGGAATCTCCACCGCGTACACAGTTGTTAAAGTGGTTTTCGGTATCGACAGAGAGTATGTCCATATCCGATTCCGGTCTCTTTAACAACCAATCGTTATTATAACCCGTGGTTATAAATTTCAAAATTGGTTTATATTCCAAATCAAAATAATCCATTAAACCATTTAAATGTGAAGTCAATATCCTTTCAAATCCAATATTCAACCTCCAGAATTATAGCATTTTTAAGTCCATTCATTCAATTATAACAATTTCAAAAACATTGTATTTTAGCATTCGTAACACTTCTTATAGTAGCATTTCAGAAAAGTTATTTTTCAGAAACAACAGCACTTATAAACTGCTACTGTAGATATAATAGTATTTCAGAAAACAGTTCATTTCAAAAACAACAGCACTTATAAACTGTTACAATAGGTATAATAGTAATTCAGAAATACAGTTCATTTCAGAAACAGCAGCACTTATAAACTGTTACAGTAGATATAATAGTAATTCAGAAATACAGTTCATTTCAGAAACAGCAGCACTTATAAACTGTTACAGTAGATATAATAGTAATTCAGAAATACAGTTCATTTCAGAAACAGCAGCATTTATAAACTGTTACAGTAGATACAGTATTAATTTGAAAGGCCAATACATTTCATAAATAGTAGCACTTACAGAACGCTACTGTAAGTATAATGGTAATTTGGAAAACACTACATAAAACCACAACATTTCTGAAACGCTACAATTACTGTTATAAGTTTATTATAACAATTTAAAACAATATATTTTCAACTTTTCTTATTTTTAACTTATCAAACTTATTCCACTTTTCAAAATTATTTATTTGGATATTACTTAACTTATAATTTTAATAAAATAACATTTTATTAATAAATATCCAATTAAATTATAATTCATTTATTAAGTCAAATTTACATTATAATTTTCTTAACTTTTCATTTAACAAACAAATCTTAATATTTTATTCTTTAAAATATCCATTTCATAACTAAAATATTTTAATTACTAAGTTAAGTTTAAAATTCCATTTTTAATCAAATTTCAATTATTAAGTTAAATCAAATTTTTAAATTTCAATTTAAACCATTTATCGACTTATAAAATTTTAACTTATAGAAATTCACTGTTTAAATCATTTAAATCCAATTTAAGTTAAAATTTCATATTTTTACATTTAAAAATACTTAATAATTTTAGAAAAATCATCTTAAATTAACCACGGGTCTGTATAATATTTTCTAACCTAGGTCAAGTGATACGGATAATATATCATTTCAATCCGTAATTAGTTAAAATTCCGAGTTTTATCATTTCAAACCCACAATCCCAAGTCAAATAAAAATCGTTCGAGCCTATCATTTCAGCTTATAACGACCTTTGCTTATTCTAAAGTCCATTCGGGTATATATCATTTCAACCCATAGTGAAAGGGAACTGCAGTGTGAGAAATAGAAAATAAAATAAATAGTATAGCATATCATATGATGTCATGTGATGTAACAGGTATATAAACAGGTTATATCATTATATAATGTCAAATAACATGCAGATGTGAACTTATAACATAGCATATCAACTACTACAATTCAAGTGACATTGTTTCACATTTATATAAGTACGATTTTGTCGAGAGTGATAAACTCACCTTCTAAAGCTAGAGATGACAATTTCGAGACACACAAACAAACTCCGAAAAGCACGACAAAGCACGAATCAATTTCGAGTATATGGAGAGCCAAGATCCAAGTCCTGTAACAACAAAATATACACATATATAAGTATATAATTCAACATAAGAAAATAAAACAAAATAATGTAAAATATGAATCAAAATGAAACAAAATTGGCTTAACCAATGCAAGTGGGCTCGGCCACATCACAAATAGACTAGATCACATGAACATGGCTTGGCCATGACTTGATTTGTGGCACACATGCTCGGCCATGGTCACCATAAGGCACGGCTATGGGTAGATGAAAAGATTGGTAAGGCAAAAGGTCAAGGCAAGATGAAAAGTCATGCAATTGGGTTCGGCCCTAGGCTAGTGTGCTCGGCCTGGATTCATGGTTTGGATCAGGTCATACTATGGATCAAGGCACATGGATTCATGGCTAAAGGAGGGAGGCAAGGTCACGGCTAGGGGATGGAAGTGATGTGGCCGAGGTAAACAAAGAGGAAGGGGATGATGTATAGGAGATCAGCTAGGGTTTCATGGCATTTGGTGATTTTTTTGGATCTATGGGGTTCATGGCCTGGTTGGGATGGTGAGGAGGTGATGGAGGTCGGTCTAAGGTGATGGATGTGGAGATGATGGTCGGCTAGGGGATGAGCATGTGATGGTGGCCGAGCAATGCTTGAAGAAGAACAAAAGAAAAAGAGAAAAAAAGAAAAGAGAAAAGGAAGAAGACATGAGAAAACTTACTGGAAAAAAATTTTTTAGTCAGGAAAAATGAGAAGAGATGAAATGAGAAACTTTGTTTTGTACGTGAATGGAGAATGTAAAGTGAACGGCTAGGGTAAGGAAGAGTTTTGAACGGCTAAAAAAATGAAGAGGCATCACTTATATTAAAGGAAAAGAAACTTGTGCCTTTTGAAATTTCCAAGCCCATTTATCAAATAAAAGAAAATAGAAAGTAGAGAATGGAAAAATAATAATAATAAAAATATAGAGAATAGAAATGAAATAGAAAATATGAAATAGAAAATAAACAATGAGATACTGAAAATAATTGCATGTAAAACGCTGAAATTTATCAAATTTAAAAAGTATAAAACAGAATTCGACGAAACGAAAAGCAGAACGAATATCAGAATTAAATACATTTCAAAAGAACAAGCTTGGAATTTGAAATTCAAATTTAAAATTTCAACTGAAAGTCAAAGTTTGACCAAAGTTGACCAAAATATAAAATTGTCAGAAAATCATTAATTATTATATTTGGAAATCAAATTACAAACAAAATCCAAAAATACATTGGAGAATTCCAATATTTCATTTTAAAATGATTTAAAAATCAAAGTTTCAAATAAATTCTATTTTAAAATAATGGTTAAAATATGGGTTGTTACAATGTTGCTCTAGATTTACCACGATGTTTTTTTTAATTGAGCATGTGAAGACTCTGCTCTAGTTGTTATCCTATTATCACAGTGTTTAATTTTATTTGACCATCCAAAAGCAAAATACTCTTTGTATGCCAAACAACGATCACAAATATACTTCAAGCTTTCAGGATAATCTATCCAACATTTTTTAAAATTATTGCAAGTTATCCAAAATTTATCTTTCGACGGTGCGTGGACCACTTTCTTCCAACTTTGCAAAAACATCTCAAAAACTTCATTTGTTTTAAAATCCAGTTTGCAATTCGTAATGACATTATTTCCCATGTGCCATAAACACATCATCAACTTTGCCTGTGGAAATTTTTTCTAATTCCAATTATCAAAACCTATTCTCTATCGATAACTATAATCTCAAGTGGTTTATCGAGAAAATAAAAATGTTTTAGCTTGAGTAGCACCCATTCGTAATTCTCATCCCTCTCATGTGCTAGAAGTGCATGGACAATACTAAATGTTCGTCCCATGGAAGTCATACCAACCATTTCTAACAAAGGAATATTATACTGGTATGTTTTATATGTACAATCAAGCAATAGGATTGATGGAAAACACTTACACAATACAAACGACTCCGGATGAGACCACATTATATCTATCAAATGATCAGTTTCCACATCAGCCCTCTCAAAATACACATAATTCTTCTCTACAAGTAGTTCCATTAAATGTGGCATCACGGATCCGCACTTCATTATCGACAATTGCATTTTATATTTAGCATTATAGATAATCTTCGAAGTTGAGGTATTTTCAAAAAATGACTTTCTAATGGTAACTAATACTTCTCTAGGAGGCACGCCTGCAACACTCATGTCTTCTGAAAAAATTCTCCTTATCAATAAACCTTGCTTCATACGAATGTCCTTCTAAAGAATAAGGAAGTTTACGATTATGTACTCCGTTGATTATAGATATTTTTCATTTATCTTCCTCTAGATACACGCCATTCAATTGAAAAAGACGGTTGCATTTTCTAATGGCACTAGGTATATGTTGTTTTACACTGTTTTCCTTTTTCACCGATTTTGATTGATGACTACGGTACACTCAGCCCCTTTCATATCCCAATTGCAACCTTAGTTTTTTCCCAGATCCTAATTTATCAGACCTTAGAATTACGACAACGATACACTACACCAAAACAGGCAAATCTTAACATTTATAAGTGTTACAAATAATTTCAGTAACACTTTTAAAGTGTTACTGATGGACTGTGAGGAATGGAGCGGTCAAATTTGTAACACTTATAAGTGTTACGAACATACGTATTACTAACGCTTATAAGTGTTGGTAACTAAATATACGGTAACGCTTATAAGTGTTGGTACAGAAATATACGGTAATAGTTATAATTGTTGGTACAGAAATATACGGTAATGCTTATAAGTGTGGAAAATGATTATTTAGTAACACATATATGTGTTGTTACACATAAATTGCTTTGCTTATCATTTAGGTTTATAACGTAGATAAGCGTTGTTATCCAAAATATTGGTAACACTTATATGCGTTACTAATTGAAATTATGTTTTACCCTATTTTATCCACAATTAATATTAAATTCTTAAAACAAATGAATATAATATCTCATAAATGATGATGTCCATATCACATATATAATTCATCATATCAATTCAATATGAAGTCTAAAATGCTTCCATATCTCAAATGCAACAAAATCATATTTATATAATACTATAATATGAGCTACAAACTTTCCAATTTCAAAATACCACAATATCATATCCAAATTATAAAAATGCAGTTTCATATCATATTTTAAATATCCAATATAATATGAGCTAATGATAAATAGAATTTTAGATATTGCGAAGACGAAACACGGGCCATATCACAAAGCCCCCATCTGAAATTTCACAAAGCTTGTAATGCCCATTTTGAGGACCATCGTAAATCGATGCTTCCGGTTCTAAAACTTCCATTATCCAAACAACTTTCTCAACATTTGGAACTATCTCTCTAAAATGGCATATAGTTTGTGTTCCAATATAAGCTTTTGCTACATTCTTCTTCATATCTTGTGATAGTAGCATTACAAATTGTTTACCCCTTGTAGATGATCCAATATCATTTGATGGAATAAGCGAACTAGAAACTCCAATATTTGAAGGAGATTTATCCAAGTTAGAAGCGATTTCCATCATAGGCATCACATTACCACCATTAAGGTAATGTTGTAACCCCGGTACCATAATTAAGAAAGATGAAGCAAATGATTTAAGAGCTTCATAGATTTGGCTCGACACTTGATTCGCCACTTGACTTGCAACTTGATTTGCCACTTGGTTTTGTAATTCCGATGACCATTGACAAAAATTTTCCTTTTTATTCTTATCGGCAATTGCTTTTGAAGCTTGCGTCAACTTTACTTGTTTTGCAGAGGAAGTGGAGCTAATTGCACGGCAATAGTTTTTTTCTATCGAAGCCAAAAACTTTAGAGATGAGATCATTGTCAAGGTCATATGTGTTTGCTTCCTCGTTATTGCTACATTCCAACTTCTGTTTTTCTTCCTCTTCCTCCACAAGTGCCTACATTCAATATGTCAAATGAGAATTCAAACATCAAAATTACTATTAATTGAGACTTTGCTTTCATTGTATAAAAATATAGAACAGCAATGCACTTCCAATTCAACTATTCATGTATTTGCAGGTTAAGTATAGATTGGTTTACTCGATTATAATCAGGTCTAAAATATAATATAAGGTATCATTGCATTATTAGATCCAATTATTGCCCATGACAGGCTACTGACCATGGACCAAAAGCATATATACCGATCCACAATTAATCATACAATAATGACTGATTTCGAGGAGCACGTATAGAGTTCAAACTGTTTGTTATCTTACAAAATGTCTATACCATAACTGGGAATAGTAGAAAGAATATAAAAGGAAGCTAATGCGTTAAAAGAGGATGATGCTTTAACTAGCTTAAATCTGGACAACGAACAGAATGCAAAAACCTTTATGAATATACATTTTCCAAAATTAGCAAAGCTGTTTTTCTATGTTCTGATTAACTTGATACTATCTTATCACATATGTTTCTGATAAAAGCAAAAAACTCACTTCTAACAAAAGTTTCTTGTCTTCTACTATAATTTACAGACACTGTAAATGGTGACTTGACTTGGCTTTAGAAAATACTATTGTTCAGTTTAAAGCACTAAAGCATACTATTGGTTTTGACTTGCATTATAATAAATCAACTTCAAGTTTTACTTCACCGTACTTCAGAAAAATATAAATCAATACTACTAAAACACGTTTTTCCACTCAAATACTATTGTTCAGTTTACCTTAAAAAAACTCTCCATCATTGATTTAATTATCATTGCCTATAGCAAAAGAAAGAGCAACTAATACTTACATAGGCCTAAAACATGTTCGCCATTACAAATGAGTACAATGAACATACACAATATAATTGGAGAATTTAGGAACCTTTACAAGAAAGGTGGACGTGGTGCTCATTATGACTGAGCAAATCATAAGGTAGATTTAAGACACAAATAGTAGAAAAATCAACACCTTAGTGGAAGAATGACAGCCTATGCACATACATTATGTGTTCTATGACATAAAATTTGATGTTATAAAAATAATCAGTTGGAACTTTATCTTTAACATTTCATTTTTGTTTATGAAAGTCTAGGTGGTTTGAAGCACGGAAAGAACCAGGTGATTTGATCTGTATATTGGCACTGAAACCAAATTTTAGTATTCCTATTACTCGATCATATTGATTGTCGCTAAATATGATAGTAGTGGATAAATTTCGCAAAACCATTTTGCACATCAAAAATATAGTATGTGGATACAATAAATAACTGCCAAGTTAACTAACTTCATACGATCTAACCATCCATCCAAGGTGAATTCGTAGCTTATTTATTGATTAAAAAAGGTTCTAATAAAAATGCTCCACTTTAATAAAAGGTATAAAAGCAAAAAGGTCGAGATCTATGTTCTAACTTTTAAGGATAAATGTTTAGATACTTAATTACCCAAATAACTACAAAAACTTATAAATGTAAATAGTGAAATGAATTTCCAATATAAAAGTATACATGTGATCATAATATTTAACCTTAGTGCACACGATATCATTTTCCCAATCTTCATTCGTTATCCTACAAAGTACAAAGTAGCCGATGGACATAGATGCACATAGCTAGGGGATGTCAACAAGTACCTGGAAAATCCAAAATCGTTCCACATATGAATCCGAAAAATTTAATTTGCTTTTATCACTTTACTAATTATGACGGACTAGAATGACCAGAGTTGGCATCAATGAATATAGATTAAGTTTCAAAGTGTTTCCCTTAGCCTTGCTTTGATTACCTTTTCTTTTCTTTACTTTTCTTTTTAGGTTCCTGCAAGTCTGGTTTCAATTGGTTTTACTTTGTATCGCTCTCATCTTTCCTTTGTTCTGCAAATTACATAACTAGATAACTATCCTACAATGAGGTGTCTTACTGTAGTTAAGAATATATCTTGAGCCGAGTTTAGGTATTTTCTTTTGTTTAGTAAACAGACTTCTACTTGGCACAAATAAAGTGATGTTAGTTTTTCATGTTAGTGGGTTCCCAATTCTACATGGTTACGGTTGTGCATTCAAGAATTCAGTAGTACTACTAGTAGTTTTTTCTAGCTTTTTTCTCTTTAATTTATAAAATTAATTCTTTCATCTGCTTAATTTACTTAGTTTATAAAATTATTTATTGACATATTTTTATGTTTAGCTTGGATTTTTCAAAAAACAAAATACGACCATTGGCATATGCCACTTAGCTTTTTTCAAATGGGCATCTTGAGTTCTCGCTCTCCTGTTTTTCAAATGGGCATCAAAAATTTAGAATTAAAAACATTCGTTTGTGAAAATATTTTAAATAAGAAAAAAACAGCGTTTAATTTATATTTTCTATTCTAAGGCCAAAACAGTAAAATTTTAGTTTTAATTTTTTTTTTCAATACTAAATGTCAATGGTATTTAAATTCTACTATTTAATAATATAGTTAATTAACATAACATTTATACTCAGTCAGTGATGAAAGAGTGTAATACATTATCAATAGGGGATCGTAATCATCAATTAATTGGAATGACATGGGATAATAAATTAAAATCATCACAGTACATTTATAGCAACCATTCAACAATACAAATACATCAACCAACATTTAATTCAATTCATTTTAGATCTAAATCAATATAAAATCCATATCTAATTTCCAAACAATGGAAATTCTTTCTTATTTTCATTTAAATTTCATTCCCATGTTTTTTTAATAAAAAGTTAAATTCAAATATTTATTCCAAGTCCAACAAATAGATCTTAAGTTTATTTCAATTAAATTCATTTCAATTTGATATTATAATATCAACATTCAATTCAAATTCAATTCAAATCTAATAATATATCACAATATCAATTTCATATTCAATAATTCAACTAACCAGATTTCAATTTAATTATAAAAAAAATATGGATCGTGAATTATAAAAACTCACCTTTGATTTAGCGCACTACAATCCAAAACATAAGCAGGTTAGACAAAAGTACGACAACACGGCAACGATCAACTTAGCCACCTCCAATATGAACCATGAACTCTATCAGTGCACGAATGATATTTGGAAAAAATGAAATAAAATAATGTAAACAAAGAAAAGAGAGAATGAAGGGTGGTGTTTTGGATTGGGAACGGAAGCGGGTGTTGGCTGGGCGAATCAGGGGGCATGGGCAAGATGATGGTGTCTGGTTATGAACTGATATTTAAAATAACTGAATAGAAAGACTAAAAAAACAAAAAACCAATAGATACTTATTCTGTAATATGTTTACATAAGGCTGACACGCAAAGATAAAACACTATACTAAACATTATGCTGACATGCATGGACATAATTTTAAACATTAATCCTACAAATACTAAAATATAGTCAATCTACAGTGGATTGTGTGGCTCATAGAAGTGATAAGGGGAGGGGTAGGGTCCTGTTGATGTGGCCATGGCGGATGAGGGTGGCTACAGGTAAGGTGAAGGGGCATGAGCGGACCGAGATGTTGACAAGAGGCTGTATGGTGGATTTGTGAGGAAAGGTGAAGTGAAGATAAAGAAAATAAAACAAATGAATGCTCAGGATTCAGAAGCTTCAGGAAATGGTAAAATGAACAAAATGAGAGTTCACGTTTTTGCAAAATATAACTACAGGGGATGAGATTTGGAATAAGCACAAATAACAGAAAATGAAGTGCAGGTAAAAAAATGAAATGGAGCTAACGCTCAAGCTTCAGGAAAAACAAAAACAGAAAATAGAGAAATGGTGATGGCTGATGCAGGGATGGGTAGCATATATTTGCAAAGAAAAATGTATAAGCAGTGTGTCAATTAAACCCAACCCATTTTCAATTGCAATTGCTTGTAACCGTATTTGCAATTACGAAGACCCATAACAAAGTTAACTAGTAACATTATTATTTTTAATACTAAATTTCCTTTCTTACTAAATTTCTAAATAAGCTAGGAAAGAGCCCAGAAAAACATCATACCATAAGAGTATAATACCAAACCAAGGATCTGTGCATGCTAACAATCTTATTTTATTTTTAATACAAGAATCAAATTATTTATATCCCCATTATAAAAATGATAGAGGTTTACTAATTTGTACTTGCCTTGCTGGGTTATTCAGAATCTAAAGAACATGAGTTTATCTTATGTTGGACTATGGATACACATAATTCTCCTCTATTTTTTCCCCCACTTTTTCCTTTCAACAATCACTTCTCTAATCTTTTTTCCCTTCCTTTAACAGTTTTCTTTTCCTAATATTTGAATTGCATCGACAGACCAATATAAAGCATTGAAAATTTTTAAACAGTCTTCAAAAATGGTTTAAAATGACAAAATATGAAAGGACTTCATAATAATTAATTTACAATATTAACTCTCTTTTGCTATTAATAACTTCTCACAATGGTATTCATTTTCTGTCTTCTTAGATCTTAAAAGAAAATGTTGATCCTGTAAACAAAAAATAATTACACTCAACTATATCATATCAAATTCAACGTAACCATGAGAAAGTTAGAGAAAAACTAGAACCTAACCAATATAAAAAATCAATTAAAAATTATGCCTGAACATTGAACCTAACCAATATATAACACATTGAACATAACACATCTCCAGGTCTTTACTATGAACATAACCAATATAAAAAATCAAAATCAAAATCGAACCTAAGATTGCCAAAGTCGCCTGGAGAGATGACGTCGATGTCTGGTTGGTTAAGCCTGAAGTCACGAGAGCCTCTGGTCGATCGATGTCGCCTAGAGATGATGCACAAGGGAAACCAAGTCTTAAATTAAGCCGCTGGTAGCTTGGAGGATGCGCGAATGGCCAAAGTTTTGATATGTCGACGCTGGTGATGGAATGGGAATGGAAAGCGTTAGAAAATGGTGATAGGATGTGCGAAAGGGAACCCTAATCTAATTAAAAATTATGCGGTTGATAGTGGTGATGGAAGAGGAAAGCGTTAGAAAATGCAACATATACAAGATTACATAAGGGTCTAATTTTTAGTGAGTTATTTACAAATTTACCAACTGTTCTAACATTTTTTTGTGTTGTAAATTATAACTGATGTGTTGGAAAGTTTATAAAAAACATTATTTATATTTCCCAACACTTTTCCAGGTATCCTAACACTTTTTTATTGTCAATAGGCTGTAACATTTATAAGTGTTAGAAATTAACAAATATAAAATGTTGCAAAATCACTATTTTGGTGTAGTGATATTCAACTTTTTTCCTGTTACTTTACACCATCGGATCAACTTATTCTATGATTCAAATACCTGGAATCACATAATACACAAAAAATAAAAATAAATTAACAAAGTTCATTTTAATAACCATATTAACGATCGTAAATTTTATAATGAATGCTTACTTGATCAGTTATAAAATGTTTGTCAAATCAACTTTTACGTCCTTTGAAACATTTGATCAACCATCTTGCATCATATTATCATCATCAACAAATTTATCATACGAAATAGTAAGTACATTATCATTTTTATTATCGTTCACATCCTCCATCTTAGAAATGGAAAAACAAATTTACTATACTCAATTTGTGAAATAAGACATATAAATTGTATGATAGAAAAATACCCTAAAAAGCAATAACTTACATTGACATCCTCTATTACATCATCATCAAATTTAATGTCCTCCAAATTTGCATTAGCCAAGAGATCGATAAACATATCCTAAAAAGCAATAGAAAACCCTAAGCAATAGAAAAACCTGAACAACATATCCTAATAAGCAATAGAAAACCCTAAACAGGATGAAAAAGAGACTAACATTCTTTTGATCTTCACTTTCCATTATCTATTAGGCGAAAGAGTGTTTTTTTAGGGTTTGGGGTTTGAAATTTTGGAGAAATACGTATGGTTGTGAGAAGAAATGTTACGGCTGTATAGGACTGAGTGAAGAATATGATATGATGGCCAGAAGTACAAAAAAATATTCATACCTATTGAAATTATAAAGATGGCCAAAAGAGAAAACCCAGGTGCTAATAGCAGCACACTTTATAAATTACTTCCCTATTTTGTGAAATTCACGGGGGTATTTAGATAATTTTACTAACCTAAATATGCACTCTTAAAGTATACATATATAACTCATAACCATTGTAATACACGTCGGAGTGGTTGCTTTTGAATTTGGAAACGAGAGAAGTTAAAAAGAAAGAAATTCAAAAAACGGGGATGTAAAAAATAGTTTCTAAAAGGGAAGGATGTAAAACAAATAAGTTTATAAAAGATGGACATGTCCTTAATTTCCATATAAAATTTTCAGGTAAAACGGTTTTACAAATAGGATATCATAGCCACTCTCGCTTTTATGCAGAGAATACATGGATAAGAAGGTTGAGTGATTGCGATCTTCTTAAATAATTATTGGATCTAATTTGATTTTTCTAAACACAGACCTTGTTTTTCTAAAAGGAAATAAGCAATCGGGGAAATAAGCAGCCGGCTGGCATGGATAGCATCAAAACTGCACGTTATTTTCCTACTGAATGATATCCTCCTTCTATTTTCAACTCGTATGTCCCGTTACTCCATTCAGTCGGTTGTCGTAGCAATGCTCTTTTCTAATTATAGGCTAAAACAAACTAAATCAGATTAATCAAAAATATGCTATCTTCCATAAGAATTATTTAGAATGCATGCTACACACACCGAATGATCAATAAAATGTCCAATTAATTTCTAAACTAATGGAAACTTGTTTTTTCCAAAAACTATTTGTAAACCATACATGAACTTCCACCGAACTTATTACCCACATTTGAATAATAATAAAATAACACTAACAAAATTGTAGAGAGGCCGCACTTGTAGCTAGGCTTACTCATTAACCTCGTTTGTATCATAGATAATTTGATAATATTTTGAATCTCATTAAGGAATTATAATCCAAGTAACAGCTTCAGCCTATGTAGTAAATATCATATATGTTTGATGTATAAATGGATTCTCACTTATAAATATGAAGTACATAAGATATAAATGTGATAGAGTTAAGAATGTGTCATTGAGGCAACTATGTAATTTGTCATATAACCAGACTCTCATATGAGAATCTTGTTCGAAATAAAGTATTTTTTAGTTTTTTCCTACTGTATGTATTGTTATATTGTGATATCAGTGATGATATGAATACATTAAATATAAACAATTAGAAAATTCTTAGGAAAAGTATTTAATCGATTTCAGTTGTGAGTATGTTTGCAATCATTTTTGAATCAAATATTTTAAAATACTCATCATTAAATTGTTCCTAATCAAGATGTGTTGAGAAAAGAATATCGATATATCCATTAAGACTGGTGTACATAATGCTCTCCATACGATAAACGTTGAAGTACACATGACCATTTAGGACGCCAATAGATCACATACTTGTGGTTGTTTAGAACCATCACAGAATAACTCAACAAGAGTCCTCTATAAGTTAATACAACTAGGTCAAAATAGAAAATCTCATGTAATGATGTGTAGTAGTCTTCAGATTTGAGTGTATTATTGATCTTAAGTATTGTACTTTGATTATGGTCAATCATACGATATCATGATCATATTACGACCATAGTTGGGTACACTTTGGACTATTTAAAGTGAAATACTACTCCAGAGAGAATTCGTTTTCATCGTTATAAAAGGTTAATATCACTGTAATTGATAGTCAACTTAAAGTCGATATCTTTGACCAAAGCAAATCAATTAATCGATAAATGTTATCGGATTGAATCAAGGACTTTAAAATGGTACTACACAATTATCTATGGATATTATTAAAAAAATTTGAGCATTGATCAAACTCTTGATATCTTAGTGAAATAGTGATGACAAAAAGAAAACGTGCAAAAATATCATTATTTTGGATGTAAGTTAGTAAAGATTAGAAATTGGATTTTGCTTAAATGATATATAAGCAACTAACTTATGCCCACTATTATACTTCAGGAAAATCCATATAAGATTTGATATTTAAATTGTTTAAATATTACTAAGGACCAAGTTCACACTAGGGAGCCAACACAACGGTGTTGTTAGCATTTCTCGAATTTAATTTGTTTAAATTAATAATAAATGTTATAAAATAATGGTTGAAAAATTAGTAAAAATGTTGTATTAAATTTTTATGGCTTTTAATTACTTATATATGGACTTGGAATTACTTAAAATAATATATAATTGTTAAATATTATTTTAATCAAATATATGGGTCAAAATAAATATTCATTAATATATGTGATATCAATAGGCCCAACATTATGGAATATTTCCACAAGGGGTTAGCCATACAATAAGAGGATGGTGGATTTGAAATTTTCATTTTGATTATATGAGATCTAGAATAAAGATAAGAGAAAAAATAGAAGATAAGATATTGCGATATTTGGTGGCTATATATACTACCGCCTTTTCTCATTTTATACATACAATCAAAATCAAACCCTTATACCACATTAATAACAAGTTGGAGCTTGTTATTGGGATCTACAAACCTAGCTAGGAGGAAGAATGAACCATACTACATACAATCAAAATCAAACCCATACATCACATTGACAGTAAGTTGGAGCATGCCGTAGGGATTTGCAAATCAAGCTAGGAGGAAGAAGAGACCATAATTCAAGAGGAAAAGCTAGCAATAAAACGTGTCAACAACCAGCTGGATCTAGAGGTAAAACTTCTTATTTTAAATTTGAATTATATGTATGTATGTATGTATGTATGTATGTATGTATGTATGTATGAATGTATATATGTATATTACACACACACGCATATATATGTATGTATGTAATCATATTCCACCTTAATTTTTTTAAAATTAGACTAAAAATTAAATAACAATTTTAAGACATATATATCCAAAATATATTTGTGTATGTGTGTGTAAAATAATTTTATAAACTTTCAACCAAAATAATTATACAAGCTTTCAGCCAACGATATATATATGTATATTATATCCATATATATTTATATATAACCATATATGTGTGTGTACATATATCATAATATTTTTATTAATAAAGTTTAACATTCAAAATTAGGTTTTTTCTTTTAGGCTAAATTTTTTTTGACTTCACACACATGCATGCATGCATACACATATTCAGATATGTATGCACGCGTGCGTGTATGTATGTGCGTGTGTGTGTATTCAGAATTTAACAATGTTAATAAATTTTAACTTTAAATATTAAATTCAAAACATATTGCATGATTTATATTGGTATATGTTTTATTCGAAAATTGGTTCATTTTTATTGCTTTTTCAAATATATTACACTGTAGACTACACTACAATACACTGCTTAACTAATGTTGAGCTACTTTAATCTACCTATACATGTATACAATAAAGAACAATAAAACACATAGAAATACACATATTCATTAAGTATTATCCCGATAAATATTTCTCGCTTCTTATGTGAATATATCAACATCATCCATCTCAAGATGATCCTAACCAACATTCTTCAAGTCTCCAAACTAACCATTAGTAATGCTTTCCAAATAGCACTAGGATGTAAAATTTGCAGGTCCAATATACTATATCATAGCCTATAAACTATTATTATCTATTAAAATCCAGCCCAGTAATAACACAATAAGTCTAAAAAACATAGGAATCTATCTTCACCACTAAGCGTTTATGATAACCTCCACTTATCTCCCAAAACCGTTGCCACTAACTCGCTCTTTCATTCATTTGACGATGCCTAACAGCTCCAATTGCCATGAAGAATGGATAACTGCCACTACAAAACTAAATTGGTCAGAACTACACGACGTGTCACCATCACCAAGTTGTTGGAACTGGGCTAACCTGCAACGGAGTAATTGGTTAAGTTTCAATTTGTTTAACAGTTTTTGATCTTTAATGAGTAGTATAAATCCATTTAGAACTTTCTTAAATTTTCTTTTAAATAAAATCAATATTTTATTTAAATTGATAACAAAGTTTTATTTTATATAATTTGTATTATATATATATATATCTATGTGTGTGTCATATTCACATATATGTGTATATGTAACAGGATAATGTGTACATCGTTTGATATGCCCATGTATAAATGTTGAAATTTACACCATAATGGACATGTTAGCCTCTCATGTATACAAATGAACTGTCTAAATATATGTGTGTGTGTGTGTATCAAAATATTGTATGTATATATATATATATATCTATATATATCTATATATATCTAAAATATAATTATATAATTGTTATAAAATATTGGTTGTAAATTATTTACACAAAGCATTTATTAACATACATATACATATATATATATATATAATTAAATTATAAAATTATTTTAAATATTATTTTGTAAAATAATTTAGAATATTTATAATATGAAATCCATACTGAATTTATTTATATATATATATATATTAATTTAAATTTATATTACATATAAACATAAAATTAGTTATAATTATATATGTATATATAAGAATTTATAATTAAATATATATTATGTCGCTACTTTTGGCCAGAGAATAAAAATAATTTTTTAAAATTTATTTTCGGTTTTAGATAATTTATTAGTCAAAAACTTTAAATTAATTAAAACCGAACAAAATAAATATAAAAGTAAAAAAATATTTTCGAAACTATAATGTATATTTTATATTATATAAAATTTTATAGAATTTTATATTATCAATAAATATATATACGTACATTTTATTTATGTAATCAATTTTGAATTAAATAATAATATTTATATATATAATAAATATATGAAAAAAATTAATTTTTTATTATTGTTGAAAACCTTTTAGGTATGAACAAAAGTTTTATAAAATCTAAAATATATTCATTATATGATTTAATCCTTCTGTGTTTAGGTTTAATTCTTAAAATCATTTAATAATATTATTTTAATATAAAAAAATTATTTTGGTTGTGAACATCATACACGTATACATAAAAAATTAATTATATATATTTATATGCACTTGCCTGTGACTATCAATCGATATACCGATTCGTGATATTTTTAACTAGCAACTTATGGAACAATAAATATATAAACATTATTATATAATAATAAATAGGTAAAGGAACAATAAATATTGTAAACATTATTATATAACAATAAATCGGTAGAGTACCTTTCACAAAAGTTCGCACATTGAAACAAAGAAATATGGCCCTTGAATTCAATCCCAATCCCGAAGTTGCTAAATTTCGAATTGTCTTACCATCGACGATCGTATCGAAGCAAATTGATGTGAATTAGGTGCTTATATTTTTGGGGTTGTTATTGGGTGATGGCGGCCTGATGTGAGCAGCAAAAAGGAGAATGCAAAAGTCACTCGAGAAGTGAATGCTAGAAGGAATAAATAAAGGAAGGGTGAGAGAGTGAAATATGGATCAAGATCCTTCATATTCTCTTACTTGTTCTCTCCATTTAAATTCCAAATTCCTCCCTCTAAACCATTATATGGTCGGCCTTAACTTGCTACCCTATATCCATCGAAACCAAGCCCTAATTGGGCCTTAAAACTGTTTCAAGCCTAAACAATATTTATTGCATTTAAATTCAATTTAAACGCGTATCGATATCGTATATCGATTAGTGCTTATACAACTATTATATGCACACTCTTTAATATTGTTTAATGTTCATCAAATAAAATTTTATACCTAATAATTTATAAATATTATTTAATTTAATTAATTTATAACAATTATAATTTAATTAACCAAGGTGGTAATAGGAGTATTCAACGTTTCAGTTGTGTGACTCTTAGGTGTAAATTTGATCAGCGATTAATATCGAACAATTCGAATATTAACATTCACACATTACTTAGTAGGTGGTGTGATATTATGGCCAAATTTATCACTTTCTTAACACTAGTTATATACAATTTTACGTTATTAATTGTTATTCGATAGTGATAATTATTTACACCAATTCTCTTCGTCAAAACTATATCACTTTGGATTTATGGAATTTGGTAATGGTCAAAATTCCAATATCGCATGTAGTCAACTCTATAGTCCAAACACAAAGTCCTTAGTTCAAAATAACAATTATCATTAACCAAAATGCTCTAGCCAGAGACTTAGACTTTGACTTGACTTCAGCTGACCATGATACTAATCTCATATAACCGAGGAGACGAATCCTCTCTTGAATAGTTTTTCACTTCCAATGCTTCCACTAAACTTAACTATAGTCATTCAATAGATGACATGCCATGATTTAACTATAATCAAAATGGAGCTTCCATATTGAAGTTCAAAAGTATTGTCAAGTCAAGAGAATGTGTAATACTGGCACATTGATAATTTCTATTTAACCTCAGTTATATTATCAACAGAAAAGTATCAAGTGAGTCATTTCATAGTTATCCAATAACTATTAGTACTTAACCCCTTGATGTCCCCAAAAGCCATGAGCACTGCCAAACATTTGAAGAGCATTACGTAATCTAGTCCACTAGATGTATCGATATCCAATCTCGAAACATCTTGATTATGAATATTTGAAATAATAATTTTATTTTATTGTGATAAACCACTAATGATTACAACACATTGTAACTACTCTCACAAAACCTAACATTTATGGATTTTATATTAAATATACTTAATTAATTAATATAACATATTATATTAAGTACTAGTATGGAGCCCGTGCCAATGGCATGGATGCTACTTTCATTCTCCAATAATTAGTCTCTTAAAATTAGACTTAAGACCGAACTAAATAAAAATATGTACCCCTATGTATCATTGATCAGTAGTAAAAATATATACAACATTCAGATAATAAGAACCGTAACAACTATATTTGTATAGTAGGTGTCAAATTTTAATGGGGATCGGGATGATGATATTTCAATTATAATTAAGGTACTCATTTAAAAAATTTCTATTACACATGCATCTAGATTCATATACATCAAATTTTTAATTTAATTCATAATTTCCCAATTGTTTCATCTACCGTATAACATCTATATCACATAAATTAAGTCATCAAACTAAATAAAATAACTTACTAATCCTAAAAGTAAAATAAAATAAATTTATAGTACATAGATTCACTAAACAAAGTTTATATAAATTTTAATAATAACTCTTTTTTCCTTCCACTGTTTAAACAATTTCATGTAGTAAGTACTAATTTACCAAGAAATCCATAGCATTTAGCATAAATTTAACCTATTACATATATGTACTTCATTTAATTTTTTACACATTTAATTCTCTTCATTTTCTATACTACCCACTCAAAAGGAGGTAAAAGGAGCACTTTCCTTTATATACACATTAAGATGTTTCATGATCCGCGAACCATAAGTAAATAGTGGCATGGGTATATTATAAAAAATTGAAATAAAGTGTATTTGTTATTTATTTATCTCCAATTAAATAAAAATGTATGTTAACCTTATTGAACTAATTTGTACGAAAAATGGAATTATAGTCAAATTTTAACATTGGAAGTATAAGTTGTTGATGATCCAAAGCTCATTTATAAGGCTGGAATGTGTTAATTTGGTAGTAAAGTATTATTGACTATCTTGGTTGGCACTGATATTCGTTCATAATGGTCTCTAGCATTTATCATGGTCATAAATATGTCAGTACCAAAATTCTAATTAATCTCGTTAATATCAAACTAAAATTTTGTTGAATTTTTTTCAAAAGAGGTTAGTGCCAAAATCGGGTACAGTTCATAGTAGATGAAAATAAATTGTACCATAGTCTGACATGATAAACATTCTAATAATTATGGACACATGAAATGGTAAAATATAACAATCTAAATCTAAAAATTTAGTGTAAAAACATATTCGTTTGCTGGTTGACAATAGAGAATAGTTGGAAAAAACAACGACTTCTGATTGTTGAAATAGATAGAAATAAGATTAGAGTAATCAATTTCTTAATTCAAACTGTGTGATGAAGAAATATAGAACAAAATATGTGAATCAATAGAACGAATATAACATTTTTTGCATGCATATATTTGATGAAAACCTAGCAGACTATTTTAGGAATTCCAATTGAGCACATAAATTTGAATCAGTAACATTCTAAAGCAAAAGTATTGGTGGAAACAAATTAAGTTCATTCCCATAATTGAGCCCACTAAATAATTACATATTCAAATGTAGTAATTGGTATTATACGTCATTTAAAACTTTGATATGAGTAGTAATTATTAAAAATAAGTAAAATATATTTGAACATAATTTGGAATGAAAAGTGAAAGAATTTAATCTTTTAATTAAGTAGGGAAAACTGACACACATCCTTTAAGAAAAAAATCGAAATTCAATTACTGACGTGGCCAAAGTAAGAAAAATGGGATTTAATCTTTGACGAATGATGAATATAAGAATTAAATCACTTCATTCAAATCTAAAAAGTAGGGTATTAACAAAAAATTATAAAGGATACTATTACAGTTCTAAGAAGAGGATGCAATATTGTCACCACAGACATACAACTTGAAGCATGCAATTTGGCAATCATTGTTGAAAAGGACTTTAGGCCCTTCAAAGCTTTAAGAGCCTTTAAATTTCAATAATCAATATGGGTTTGAGTTTTCAGCAAGAAATCAAGATGGAGAAGTAACGAAAGGCTAAGAATATTGAACTCCAATAAAAAAATGCTTTTAGTGAATAAAAATATATACAAAAATTAGTAAATCTACATATAGTATATATGCTTTGTTTATATATATACCATATTAAGAATTATAATTAAATAAAATTAGAATAGGAAATAAAATAAAATCACAGCAGTACCGACTTAAACAGTTGATGGAAATTTGGTTTTTGTTGTAGAATAATTCAAAACAGAGAACAATCTACGGATTAAGGATTAATTCAGCATATGGAAGTACATACAAAGAAAGTATGTAATCGGTGCTAAAACCTGTACTCCCTAACCCAAAATTGATTGAAGCTTTAAGAAGAATAAAATCTATTGAAATTATATCTGTATTTGTTGAATTGAAATTTAAAATACAAATAATTTATTAAACTTTTTCCTACTATGACTACATGAAAAAATATTAGGAGAAGGGAAAAATAAATTGAAATTATATTTGCATTAGTTAAATTGAAATTCAAGGGTAGGAATTACAAAATAACATACTTCTATCAATAAATTTTGAAATGAGTATTTCCATGGCAGGTAGAATAATGGGAAAGGCAAGAATTATAAAATACACTATGTAGCATTATTGACAATCCATGACCAGACATAGCCGATCCTGTATTATGTTACATAAGTATGATTACATTTCAAAATTAACATATAAAATGTTAATGAATAATTTTATCATAGCGTACAAAAAGTATGGTATAAAACTTTTTATTGCTTTCATTCTTTAAAGACTTAATTTACTAAGTCATAGAAGTATTAATAAATAAATGCTTACAAACCGTAAGAATATTAACGAACAATTTTTAGAACATCACCTTATGAAAAAAAATTGTGCATTTGTACCATAATCAAAAACTGGAATAATGTGAAAATAGAAAGTATGAAAATGTTTAAAATCACATATTCTAGTCATTATGCATTTGTATGCGGTGAAAATAGAAAATATAGGATATGGTGAAAATGAAAACCGTGCAAAAAAAATTGAAACTCCCAGGAATATGTCTTTCCTAAGTCATAGGTTCACAATACAGACTTGACTCCTAGGAATATGTCTTTCCTAAGTCATAGGTTCATAATATAAACTTGACTCTCAGGAATATGGCGAAGAAGAGTAAATTCAAACTCATATTTGCACGCCTTCAAAATTAGATCTATATTTTTCAAACTAAATCATGATTTATGAAAACTGAAAACGCATTGACAATTGAAAGAAAGTTCATTTTATACTCAGTTTTCTCGTTATAGTACTAAAAATATTCGAAGTCCAGCTAAGAAGACTGTCATTAGTATATGAAGACAATTGTACCAAGTAAAGATTGTACAATTAAAAAGAATGATAAATGTCAAAACTGTTACAATATATGTTAATAAATAGGAAGGTAAATTGTTTACCTCGGTTTTCCTCTAAAATACAAGCATCAAGATGCTAAGAGCAACATGTAAGATCATGAGAGCTACCGTGGAAGGAAAAAGAAATTTATGGTAAGAAAAATCATTTGGTGCTAATATTTAATTGGCATTTACTAAAATTCCACAGAACCCACGACTAAGAGAGGAAGAATAGTAAATCATAAATAACCCCGAAACCTCTCAAATATTACACAGTACAATGAAGAGCAGATCTATAAATACATGAAATAAAAATTGACTTTTATAAAGTCTAATAAAAGAACTAATAATTTTCCATGAACCTCATGTCCACTTCGATAGCAAGGTTGGTGGAAGAGAGGATCAGAAGTGGAGTAGAAGAGCAGTTAAATAAATTTAACTAACGTCGTTACATAATTAACGGTGTTAGTCCCTTGCTTAGCTGTACAAATCACAACCATTTAATGTCTTTGTTTTTCTTAAATCCAAGCCCTTCTTTGTCTTTTGTTTGTCTTTGCCGTTAAACCAAAGGAAATTTGTTATATAGATATAATAGAAAGAAAACACCTTTTATTTCAAACAAGATTGGTTATCGAGTTAGGTATATGAAACAAATTACATAATTGTCCCTAGGGCATACCCCTAACTCTATCAATCTCACATTTGCATTTTAGGCCAATCATGGAATCTCAATCCTATCACTTCGATCAGTTTGATGAGAACTGATCAAGTTTGACCCTTTGTGAATGGATCTGTTATGTTGTTTAATTATCTACCTATTAATCAACTCTCTTTGATGTTGATAAACTACCTTTATCATGTGGAACTATTCGGAGTTTGTTTTTAAATTCTAGTGAGCTCTTATTATTAAATTGTTATTATATAACTATGATTTAGCATTCTTAATACTTGGAATCACCTCTAGCACAGTTATAAATTTATGTATTTATATTTATGTACATTGCTTTTATTTTGGCATCGCTTAAGGCGATGTACTCAACCTTTTCATTGAATCAGCCACAACCTTTTGTTTAGAGCATTTCCAACTTAGAGCTTTTTAATTAAGGTTTGAACATGAATTTAATATTGACATGTTATACTTGATAGCACTTATGAAGTTCGAGTCCGAACTCTTCGGGCACTCCTTCATAAAGAGTTCGTTGTTTCTGTAAACAATTCTTTAGTATTTTGTAAATACTTTAGAATGCTCTAAACTACCATTTAGTGTGCTAATTTGGATTTGATATTTGCTTCATGCATCAAATACATAAGAAAATAATGATATTGTAGATAGCACAACATGCATGGTAATTTCTATTGCTAATGCATAATGAATCCATCTTTCCATATTAAACATTTTAATAAGGTGTCTTTGTATATCGTTTGGGACATTCCTTACGTCCTTTATACTTGTTATAAAAAAACTGTCATTTACAAGTCCAATCTTGAGTATTAAACAACTAAACTATCGCTGATTTAACATAAGTATATCTTACAACATGTTGTTATATCTTAGAAATATTTTAGTACTTTTAATAGTTTTTTCTTATAGGCACACGCTTCCTCTACATTTTGACTGAAAATCAAACTACTTAATAGTTCTATCATAATACATATTCAATTCTAATGCTTATAGAATGATACCTTCATGTCATTTCATGGATTATATCGTAAAACCCACTAAATCAATATCACTCTCACCGACTTTGAGACACTTTGGTTGGTATATGCAAATAATCTATTCTAAATGATTATTTAGAAATTTTCATTTCAGTATATGTGCATCAAACATAAAGTCCCACTAAGCAATAATTTTGTGAGTAAAATCTAAATTAAATAAGCACATCAAATGGCGAATCTTATATATTAATTTCAATATTTGAAATTTACGATGTTATTCTTATCAATGTTGCTCACTATATATCACTGCATTAGTCTTTCTCTTAAAGACACATTTGATGCCAATTAAAATCAAATTTTGATAATGTACGTGGAATACATTTCGGATCTGCGTATTATACAATATCATAGAGTCAATACTCTTAATGGTTTAATTGACAATCGAGGATTATCAATTCTCGACATTGATAACAAACACATAGTTTCTTTTCAATATGCAAGAATACTTATTAGACATTCTAATGCTTTGTGTTCATTTATGTTTAGTTAATTTCATTTCATCCCTCATAATCAATTTTATTCTTGGATCATATCCAAATCCATTTTACTACCAATAATTTCTAAAAGAAATCCCTTTGCTATTGGTATTTTTGAAACAATAATTATTTCTCAGTGCAATGTAATATGTATTAATAAACATTTTATGAATTGCCTTATACATAAACCGATTTGGTTTTAATTTACGACACTTATGTTCAAAATATAAATTGATCATCCAATGATGATTGTTCCCAAACTCCTTTTGGGACGATTCATATAAGATTCCTCACGTATAATTTTACATGCAGTTTTTCGACTCGCACAACCTATCAACTCCTTGACCTATGATATGTTGGGGTTTCTTATAAACCTTTATCTTATATGATTTTGTAAACTATTATTTAAATGAAATTAATTTTAACCTTCTGTAATGCTATTAAGTACATGATCTTATAGAAAGAATTTAACTCAACTTTACTCATAATCAATCATATTTTGTCCAACAAAGTTCAATTATGTAATAACCCGTACCTTAGTGGGCTAAATTTCAACAAAATTCGAAATCCAAGTCTATCAGAGCACAGATCATTGGATTTGGTACCTGCAAATAAGCATGAGCATTATCAAAGGTTGATAGAAATCTAAACTTACAGCAAAAACAATAATAGGATAAGAATACCGACTATAACTACTACCTTAGAATTAATGGTATTCCTTGGATAGCAGACTGCCACATCAGCGTCGAACATGAGAGAAAAGAAGACTTCTCTAACAACAAAGCACATCTAGCTTCAGTGGCCTGTTCCTCTAAATCTATCCTCCGCGTTTAATGAGTAGTGTTCAAATAACGTTCCAGTGAATGGAAAATCTAGAAACGGTCCATAACATAAATTTATACCGATTGGTTTCCATTTAATAGTTATGTTCAATAAGGTTAGCAATTCTAATTTAACCTTGCATTGCACACACATGGTTACTTACTTACCCCTTCCTAAGGTACAAAATACCGATGAAGCATTATCAACCACCCAATACTTCCAAACCCATTTGCCACTTAATACTTCTAAATATAAAGTGGGCTTCTATAATACTTTTAAAAGAGAAATATGCATACTCTGCCATTTAAGACCTCAATCAAGGTAGACCCCCTCATTTAAGACCTAAATCAAGGTAGATATCGTCATTTAAGACCTATTGCCAAGGTGGTTTCGTAACAATGTTGTCAATGGTTGGTGGGTCTTAGCTGCAAAGACCTCTAACCATTATTTAAGGCTTCCGACATTTAATGTCCAACTATTACCGCATCCATCAGTGATAATATTGTAGTCATGTGATAAATTGTACCTAAGTCACTTAAAACCTTTAAAATGGACTAGACGTACTTCTAACAATTTAATACCTATATTCTAGGTAGGTCCCGATCACTTAATACTTATCCCCATGGGACTTCTCACTAGTACTATCGTTATTACGGCCTTAGCAATATGGGAGACTATACCCAAGCCATTTAATACCTCATTAATAAGTACTAGGCAGAGCCCTGACCATTCAACACCTATTTAAAGGTAGGCCTTTGTCATTTAGTACCTTACCTCAAGGCGGACTCCTTACTGGTACTATCTAACTATATTACTTGGAAATCTCATTGGGCTACTTAATACTTCTTTTATAGGAAAGAGGTAGACCCTACAGTCACTTAATAACTCAAATCTAAAGCAAATCCTTCACGAGATATCCACCATCACTCTTAATTATAATTATAGAATCTCATTAGGTTACTTCTTTTTGTAGGGAGGCAAGTCCTACAGTCACTTAATACCTTAACACTGAAGTAAACCATTTTAGAGACATCCTTATTTATTTGAAATCTCATTAGGTTATTTTATACTTCCTTTTAGGAGAGAGGCGGACCATACAACCATTTAATACCTCAAACCAGAAGCATACCCCAATGGAGATATCCCTCACCGCTCATAATTCCAAATTTGGGACCATTTAATACTTTTCAATTAAGAAAGCATGCCCACTCTCTCATGTTGTCACAGGTCCTAGTAATATCTCACATCAGTAGTAAGTCCACCCGACTACTAGTAGCCTTAAAGTGAAGGGCAGTCTTCCATCAAGCGACTCTACTGACCTCACACCACTAACCTTCTAAGTCCAATTAACCATCCTAAGTCTTTACTTATATTGTCTTAGGTAGACATTGGACTTAGCTTACTAATTCCATTTTTATTTAAGGAAATAAGATTTACCTTAAATGCGTATCTACCCAAAAATCCCCTTCTAATGCTCATAAATGTCAATTTTTCCATAAAATCCTAATGGACAATTCCTAAGACATCTATGCATGATTACTAATTTTAAATTAGTAACCTTTTTAACCATTCCATGGTTATTAGTTCAACTTCTTGATTTATCGGTCTCATTAATCCATTTACCCTATCGAATTATTGCAACTCTCATATTTATTACAATGTATTTCCCGTTTACCGAAGTTACAACCTTTTAAATTCCTTTTCTCAGTAATTAGTTATCCTAAATGCGAATATTACGTATAAGCATCGTTACTAGCTTTTTATTCAATTATTATAAGCGTAGTAAATTACGTACAAATATCTACTTTTATCAAATATATTCTAGTTATATGTCTTCACTAGAATATTCTATTCCATGTTTAATTTTTGAAATCATATCTAAAAAGATTATCTACTATAATTTCTATAAATTAGTCCAAAATAAAATATTTAACTTTAAAATATAAAGGATTACATCGTTTAAAATTACAAGGAACAATCATTTCTTTTTATTACTGAAATAGACAGTGTAAACTATAAGGAATTCATACATTACACATCTCTTTCTCTATCTATTTGCATCTATTCCTTATTAGATCAAATAATGTATTTTTCAAAAAGGGAAAGAAATCAAACTAATTTACGAATATTAAACAGATCTAAATTGCAACAATTCCAAACATAGAAAAGTTTACATTCCAACAAGATTAGGGTAATAATCCAAATTTATAACATTATTATACAACCTAGTTCAGATCTGAAATAAATTTCATTCAAATCAATATTCTAAATTCATAGTTTTTGGAATGACTTTCAGATTAGGTTGTAAACAATTCATAAATTAATTCATAAATAAGAATATGTAGGTGATAGTTATTATATTCAAATCATATTCAAGTTGCAGCCTACAACTCATATACAATTATATAGTTAAGAATAAAAATCAAATAAACACAAACAGGATGATTTTCATATTGTAACAATTTATAAAATTTCTCACCCACGTTTTAAAAGCGATCGAAATCTCCAGATTTGAAGTAGAACCTTTGATTTATCTCCAAATCCTTTTTAATCCAAGAAATATGTATAAAAGGGTATATACATACATTAAAATTACAAATCTGAGAAGATACTTGGGATTGGGAGAGAAAATAGATACAATTATATAAATTACCTCAAACACACGTATAGTTGATTCCCTTCTCTTCTCCTTTTTATTGGATTTTTATTCTTCTCCAATTCGTATGAATATAGATATAAATATCTTATTTTTATAATTTAGAAAGAAAGTAGTGAATAAGAAATGGTAGAGCTTCACTATTACCTCCAAAAAAATATGAGAAGAGAAGGGAGGGCTAGGCCTGAATTCATATGCGTAAGAATCAACCTCAACCTCAACCGGTCGATCGCCTTAAATGCACTAATCGACCGCTAAATGTCGATTGGTTGCAATAAACGGTCGACCTGTGGGCTCGGACGAATAATTATAAAATTTAAATTTCCTTATTTATTTATTTTCGTTGTGAATTCGTTTTTCGTCTGTAACTTCTTCGTTTGGACTCCGATCGCAAAACTCTAAATGTGAAAGTTACTCAGAATTTTGCCACGAACGCAATGGTGCAAGTTCCATGGTCAAATTCCGTCGTTTGCACAAATTCCATTTTTAGAGCCTAATTAATTAACTAACTAACTAATTAAATAACTAATGCCAAATTACGGGGAAATAATGGGGTGTTACATTCTTCCTCCATTAAAAAGAATTTTGTTCCCGAAATTTCACCAATGACCAAGCCATGGTTATGGCTTCTAATTATTTTAAAATACACAACCAATGAGTGTACAACCAATTTTTGCAACCAAACGTGCAATAGTGTACAGTGTGTTACTGTATCACTACATAGAAAATATGTATACATAATGATTCTAAATCAGAACCTCCTATATGAATGCATTTCTTTCGAAAACATTTTTGGAAACATGATGCAAACAACCTACATATGTACTCGCAGTGCTATATGTATGCAGCTTTTTGAAAAATCTTTTCAACCAAAACCCCCATAGTCCTACGAGTAGAAGTATGAAGCAAATAATTTTTTCATCCACTTCCTACCATCCAATAATCTAACGTATCAAAAAATCACTTTCTAAACTTTCTCCTATGCCCGAAAAAAAAATTTAGGCAGAGAATTTAATATTCTTTCCACACTATAATCTTCATATTCCTAAAGTACAGTGGAAATTTCCTTGATGCCCCAGATTTACTTCAAATTTTCCATGTACAAAATGCATAAGGAGGCTTATTTTCAAGCTCTAAAACAGAATTAAGTCTAAAAATAAACTCACCCGCATCATCGACAAGGTATGGAAATAGAAATTTCAAGGATAAAACAACTTTTCCCTTGTTATCGCTTGCATATATCACATCGTCGACCCTAATGCACCGTTAAATTCGTAGATTCTAACTCTATTTACCTTCCCTATGCCTAACATGTGGCCTTCAAAATCAAAGATTTCACAAAAATCTTTCTCACTTTTCATTTTTTGTACGTCATTTAGAAAATAAAATCCCAAAATATTTAGACGCATATTTTCCCTTAAATCAATTTTTTGACAAAAATGCTTAAAATAATTTAAAAGTAAAAAATAACCAAAACACAAAACTTTTCTTTTTTTTCAAAGGAGAACTTTTCAAATCAAGGGGAAACTTTTCAATATATTTTCTTTCTCAAAAATTTTAATAAACCAAGTTACAATTTTAGCATAGTCGGAAGTCGGTTATGCGCTAAATGCATAAACCAAATTCTAAAATCTACAACTAACCTTTACCTATAAAACTTAACATAAAAATGTCAACACATTTATTATTCAAAATTTTTGGCTTTTAAGGAACACGAGCAATGACTTGTGATATCAAAACAAATTTATTATGTCCTTAGCTAAAATATTCCAACTACTCTAAACTTTCAGTCTTATATTGCATTTATTATTAGCTAAGTGTCTTTACGAGATTCCCATATTTATACCGCTTCTTCACTATGCATATATAAGAGCGGTTCGCATATCCAGAGAGAATAATACAATATATAAATAGAAACTTATAATATCGTGCATACCTTTTACAAGAGACAACTAATAGTTACAACCAAAACAATCCTAAAAGAAAAGAACAAATGCTGAAAGGAAAAAGGCAACAACACCATAAATTCGAAAATAATGCCTATAGACTACGAGATGCCTTGCTCCATGGTTGGAGCTTGATCCATTGTTGCGACCCTTGAATGGTCGTAACATGACGGTTATACACCCAATCTCGTATCATTGGCGCTATAGTGTTGCTGACAGCTATGGAATTATCATCTTCCTAAGGAAAGATCTAAAGATAGTAGAAGGAACCTTCTATTAAACTGGCTCTCCATGGAGGTTCATCCATATTACCTAAAGCTGAGAGTGGATAGATGAAAATACGAAAAGTGACTCTATGGAGTGCTAATCCTTGATTAACAAATTGAATCAAAAGGGTGTGGGTCCAATTGACCATAATGCCACCAATACTAGCATATGTAGTCTTCCGCACCATGGGATAAATCTGGTCGTAACTTTCCGTCTTAGGGAGAACGTTGTGCCGAATGATGCACATAATCAGACGGGCAGTTAGATATAGATTGTCTATCTTCCAAACACCGACTTCTTGGGGAAAGATCTGCTGCAAAATCTTTGAGTCGGTCACTTCAAAATCATCTAAGTCCATGTCCTTCGAAGAGGCCTTCAAAATCTTAGCGAGATCATTATTAGTCAGCTAAATCAAGACACTCTTCACCTCCGAATGAATCAAACTATTGCCTCCATCAAAAGGTAGATGCAGCACGTGTAACATTCCCGCTCAAAAGTCTTGAAGCAGAGGATCGCTGCAAATCCTACCATGACAAATAACTCTTCTGACCCAAAAGCGGCAGAATGTTCATCTCATTACAGTCCAGCCAAATGGTTTATTAAGGGTTGAGACCATAACGGTGCGAGGAAAAATCGGTAGTGCAGAAAAGTGTCTTGGGATAAAAGATGGTCGGAGGGAGGAAATAAGGTCTAGATCTGGAGTGATGTTGGGCGAGATCTAACGTGCAAAACCAGCATATAGAAGAGGTGAGGCTGCTACTTCTAGGGAAAAACAGCGTCGCCTAGGGGAGGAACGAAAGAGAGAGGCTGATACTTAGATGAGGAGGAGGATGGAGATTGGGTTCAGCCTGTTGAGGAAGGAAGAACAAAAGAATGCAATAGGGTAAATTCAGATGCGACTTGTATAGTCCCATTCGAGGTTTAAGTTGCGTCAAAACTCGTTAACTGCTAGACCACTATAGCTTTACCACTAAGTGGCCAACCGCTAAACGGGCCTTAGGCGTTAATTGAATCAAGACCTAATTATGGTTGGATTAAATAATAATAGCCATTTCGCATCATCTCCTTCTATTCAACATGATCCGAAAAATTCATGTCCTCATCACGGCAGTGCTAAAGCTTACCACCTAGTCCCGAACCATGCTCTAGCAATTCACAGTATTCCCAGCAAAACTGTTGCGACCAACAACAATTTCAAAAAATCAAAAATATTTCAGCTACTATTTCCCTCCTACTTCGCCCAAAAATATTTTTCCCAATAGTTGGCTGGTACATTAAAGAGAGAAAATTTAGAAATCTCGATTTTATAAACCAAAAAATCATTGAGCTAAATATACACTCCTTTATACTTGTTTCTAAGTAACTATTTCATACCAAAAATTCCCCTAAAAATCAAACTTACACATATATATTTCAAGGTCTCCAAAAACCTTCTTTTAAAACACAAATTTCCCAAATGAAAAAACTATTTCCTTGCCAAAAATCAAAACCAAGCCTTTACTGATATATACATAAAAATATTTAAGGATTTCAAAATTTAATCTTTTATAAACTAAAAATTTCTTAACACGACCAACTTAGTGGTATATGCGTTTCTTTGAGAATTAAAATTTCAAAATCCTCCTAAACTGAAATTTCCAAAATAAATCCTTGAAAAAAGAAATCCTTTGAAAACTCTTTATCCAGACTTTAAGGTATTTCCAAAACATACTTTATAAAAATTCTCTCACAGGTTTTAGACTAAGGAATTGACATTAATTATCCAATTAAAAATCCAGTTTTCTATCAAAGAGATGATCAATGAATGCGCCCTGGCAAAAACTTGCTTTCGAACAATTACGACATACAGACTCTAATTTCCACCAATCAGGAATAAATCTATGCCTCCGAATGGAACGCATCATCAAAATCCAAAATCATAAGGTGGTTAGAATCTCAACCATCAAGTCAAACACCTTTAGCCTTTGGGATTCTACCATATGTCATACTCATGCTCTACATCAATAGCGTTTTACACATCGCCAGCACTCCGTGGGGTACTTCAGAGTCGGCGTGAAAATCTTGACTCTAAGATATTTTCAACCCATAGTTACTTTGCCCATTCCCTCAAAGTGGAACTACAACTACTTTTATAGATGGAAATCTTAGAATCTAGCCTAAAATATAATATTACTAGATAGGAAAGTACGAATACGTTCTCTCAATTTATCCTAATTTCTTTGATCTACTAACCTAGGTTCTGATACCAAATGTAACAGCCCATACCTCAATAAGCCTAAATTTCAACAAAAATGAAACCCAAATCCATTAGAGCATTGACCGTTGGATTTGGTACCTGCAAATAAACATGAGCATTATCAGAGATTGCTAGAAATCTAATCTCACAGTGGAAACAATAATAGGATAAGAATACTGACTATGACTACTACCTTGGAATTAATGGTATTCCCTGGATAGCAGACTGTCGCATCAGCATCGAGCATGATAGAAAAGAAGACTTCTCCAATAATAAAGCACATCCAGCTCCAGTGACACGTTCCTCTAAATCTACCTTATGGGTTGTAATGAGGAGCGGTCATAACAGCGTTCTGGTGATTGGAAAATCTATAAACTATCCATAACATAAATTTATACCAATTGGTTTCTATTTAATAGTTATGTCCACTAAGGTTAGAAATTCTAATCACCTTGCATTGCACACATGATTACTTATTTACCTCTTCCCAAGGTACAAAATACTAATAAAGCCTTATCAACTACCCCATACTTCCAAACCCATTTGCCACTTAATACTTTTAAATATGAAGTGGGCTTCTATAATACTTTTAAAGGAGAAATATGCAAACCTTGTCATTTAAGACCTCAATCAAGGTAGACCCTGTCATTTAATACCTAAATCAAAGTAGACCCCGTCATTTAAGAACTATTCCCAAGGTGGTTTCCTAAAAATGTTGTCAATGGTTAATGGGTCCTAGCTACAAAGACCTCTAAACACTATTTAAGGCTTTTGACATTTAATGTCCAACTATTACCGCATCTATCACTGATAAAATCATAGCCATGTGATAAACAATATCGAAGCCACTTAATACCTTTAAAAAGGACTAGGCGGATTCTAACCATTTAATACCTATATTCTAGGCAGTTCCTCATCACTTAATACCTATCCCCAAGTGGACTCCTCACTGGTACTATCTTTATTACGGCCTTAGCAATATAAGAGACTGTACCCAAGCCACTTAATACCTTATTAATAAGGACTATGCAGACCCTTGACCCTTTAACACCTATTTATAGGTAGGTCTTTGTCATTTAATACCTAATCCCAAGACGGACTCCACACTGGTACTATCTAACTGACATTGCTTGGGAATCTAATTGGGCTACGTAATACTTCTTTTATAGGAAAGAGGCGGATCCTACAAACACTTAATACCTCAAACCTTAAGCGAATCCTTCTCGAGATATCCACCATCACTCTTAATTATAAATATGAATCTCATTAGGTTACTTCTTTTGGTAGGGAGGCGGGCCCTACAGCTACTTAATACCTCAACACTGAAGTAAACCATTTGAGAGACAATCTTATTTATTTGGAATCTCGTTAGGTTACTTAATACTTCCTTTTAGGAGAGAGGCAAACTCTACAACCACTTAATACCTCAAACTAGAAGCGAACCCCTATGGAGATATCCCTCACCGCTCCTAATTCCAATTTGGACCATTTAATACTTTCCAACGAAGAAAGTAGGCCTAATATCTCATGTCGTCACGGGTCCTAGGATTAGTGATATCTCACACTAGTAATAAGTGCACCCGACTGCTGGTAGCCTCAAAGTGAAGGGCAGTCTTCCGTTGAGCGACTCTACTGACCTCGCATCATAAACCTACTAAGTTCAATTAACCATCCTAAGTCTTTACTTAGACATTGGACTTAGCTTACTAATTCCCTTTTTATTTAATGCAATAAGATTTACTTTAAATGCGTATCTACCCATAAATCTTATTTTAATGCTCATAAATGTCAATTTTTCCAAACAATCCTAACTGACAATTCCTAAGACATTTATGTATGATTACTAATTTCAAATTAGTAACCTTTTTAACTATTATATAGTTATTAATTCAACTTATTTATTTATCAGTCTCATTAATCCATTTACCATATCAAACTATTGCGACTCCCATATTTATCCATTTATTTCCCATTTATTGGAGTTACAACCTTTTAAATTCCTTTATTATTAATTATTTATCCTAAATGCGAACATGACATGTAAGTGTCATTATTAGCTATTTATTCAATAATTATAAGTACAGTAATAGATATCTACTTTTATCAAATATATTCTAGTTATATATCTTCACTGGAGTATTCTATTCCATATCTAATTGTTGAAATCGTGTCTAAAAAGATTTTCCGCTATAATTTCTATAAATTAGTCCAAAACAAAAGATTTAACTTTAAAATATAAAAGATTACATCCTTTGAAATTACAAGGAATAATCATTTCTTTTTACTACCGAAATAGACAGTGTAAACTATAATGAATTCATGGTTTACGCATCTCTTTCTCTTTCTATTTGCATCTATTCGTTGTTAGATCAAAAGCTGTATTTTTCAAAAAGGGAAAGAAATCAAACCAATTTACAAATATTAAATGGATACGAATTTCCAACAATTTCAAATATAGAAAAGTTTACATTCCAACAAGATTAGGGTAACGATCCAAATTTATAGCATTATTACACAACCTATTTAAGATCTGAAATAAATTTCATTCAAATCAATATTTAAAAGAAGCATTTGATTTAAATTATGATTTATTATAAATAAAAATGAGAAATTTGGTTTGAAAATAAGTTTTGGTTGTAAAAATGATGAAAATATGTTTTATTATATTTAATTACACATGAAAATAAATTTTATGTAATTTTTGAAATTAGAAATGAAGTTTTATGTAATAATTGTGCAATTTGTGCATTCAAATGAAAATAAGAGTTTTTATTAATGAAAATAAATTTTAAAGCTAAATAATCTTTTATTTTGATGTAAAATAATTTTTACAACATAAGTATGTGTTGTGTAATTTTTATAAAGTGAAAACAGTTGCATATATTTTGTTATAACTTGTGTATATATATATATATCTGTTTGCTGTTCTGTGATGTATTGTGCATTTAGTTGTTGTATTTTGCTTTGATGGATCCGTTAGCCACCTGTAGTTTTGTATTAAGCATTTATTAAATATGCCGATCTACTTGAGACAGGAAAAAATGGAGCACCAAATCGACGTATTTAATAGATGTTTAAGACAAAGCTATGGATGGTCGCTCCTAACCAGCCATATTCTCTACATTAGCTGACAGTATTACTCAGTAATACTCTTTGTTAATGTGGGTCTCGGGGTGGGGCGTCACAGCTTTAAATTCATACTTTCAGGACTGACTTCCAGATCAGGTTGTAAACAATTCTAAATCAATTCATAAATAGGAATATGTAGGCAATATTTATTATATTCAGATCATATTCAATTTATTGCCTACAACTCATATACAATTATCTAGTTAGGCATAAAAGTCAAATAAACACCAACCAGATAATTTTCATATTATAACAATCAATAAAAATTTCCACTCGTATTATAAAAGCGATCCAAATCTCCATATTTAATTAGAACCTTTGATTCATCTTTAAATCCTTTTTAATTCAAAAAATATGTATAAAGGTATATACATACATTAGAATTACAGATCTGAGAAGAGATTTGAGATTTAGAGAGAAAATAGATACAATTATAAATTACCTCAAATACGCGTATAGTTGGTTCTCTCCTCTTCTCCTTTTTATTTGATTTCTATTTTTCTCTAATTCTTATCAATATAGATATAAATATCTTATTTTTATAATTTAGAAAGAAAGTGGAGAATAAGAAATGGTAGAGCTTCGCTACTGCCTCCTGAAAAATATGAGAAGAGAAGGGAGGGCTAGGCTTGAATTTATAGGTGTAAGAATCAACCTCAACCGTTCGATTTAAAATATTTAAATCCAAGCCGTTGTAGCCTATGTTTATTGCTCCCACGGTTACCCGACCGGTCAACCGCCTTATATCTAATGGTCGACCGCTACATGTCGATCGGTCACAGTGAACGATCAGCCTATTGGTTCGGACGAATAATTATAAACATTAATTTTTCATATTTATTTATTTTCGTTCCGAATTCGTTTTTCGTTCGTAATTTCTTCATTTGGACTCCGATCGCAAAACTCCAAATATGAAAGTTGCTCAGAATTTCACCACCAACGCAATGGTGTAAGTTTCATGGTCAAATCCATCGTTTGCACAAATTCTATTTTTGGAGCCTAATTAATTAACTAACTAATTAAATTACTAATGCCAAATTACAAGGTGTTATAGATTACTTCTTATCAATACATAATTATGTATCATAAAGAGAGGAGTAACTTTCAAGATGGAATCGTTATTTATTTTTAGTTACATTCGAAACTCTTTCCAACATACCCATCTATTCGATCAAATTGAATGGGTTTTATTTTCTATTGCACATTATCTATTTACTTCCATTTTATACTCTATATGATTATCATAAACATACTACATGTTTATCAAATATGCATGTCCATGTTAGTGATAACTTATCGGTGAATATAACAAAGTATGTGGAACCATTTTGGTATTAATAGACTTGCAATTGCATATATCTATATGTATCAATCTGAAGAGTTCATCTACTCTTTTAACCCCCCACTGAATGTGTGATTTGCCCTTAATTGTTTGAGATATAGTTAACTAGTTTCATATGATCCATATTCATATAATCAAATTATTTCTCAAAACTACGGCTTTAGTCTATAATGCCAAAACAATTGTAAATAATTTTAGATACTTCTGTATTTTCTGATACATCACTTTTGTTATGAAAACAAATACCAAATTACAGTTCTATTTTATAATGAATATTCATATTGAAATAAAACTGTGTCTATTTTTCAGTCGACACTGAAAAATAATTATTATTTCATAAATAATCTTTGGTATGTTTTATGAAAACAACTTTTGTAACTTGATGCAACCAATAAGTGTTATTTAGCATGCTCCTACTATTTCCGCCATTACTATAATAGCATATGAAATACGAAGCTCCATTCAACCACTTAATATAGGTTATTTATTTCATTTGCTATAACCAGTTTATAGTCGAGAGTTTTCAGATCAAATATCTTGAACTCAATGAAATAAATCTCATAAAAAATGATTTTCTATATGGAAATACATTCCTCAATAGAAATTATATTTCTTATTTCAATTTTGAGTATCTATTATTATTTTATAATTTTTGTTTCCAATGTGTTTTCGTGAAGCAGAAATGACCATTCACTCTCTTTATCTCAAATGTGCCTTAGGTTACATCCACTCTCGTACATTCGCTTCCTTTCTAAATAGTCGCAAAGGAAACTCTTACTACAATATCATAGAGAATTCTTTACAAAAGTGCATTTGGTCATCCTTAACTTTTAAGGGTATCAAATAAATTGCATTTTACGTAAACTGATCAAATTGACATTTTAGTGATCGAATTCTTAGATTTATCTTGTAGCTTTTGGTCTAGTGTTACATTTATGACAACAATATCATGATTGTAATCAATTATATTGAATACATGATCTCACACTATGGTTTACTAGCTTATTTCGAATAAACTAATTTTATCGAGGTTTTGTACATTATGAATTGTGACCGTTCACTATATAACATTTATATGTGATTCGATATGGATTAAATATACATATCCTAGCATTGCTTTTAGAGTTCGAAACTCACTGAAGCCAGTACGCAGTCTTAGGTAAGTAAATATATAAGTGACCAAGTTATGAACGTATTTAGTAGTTGTATAATTAGGCGTTTACATAGGTCAATATGAATTTTTTATCGGTAAGCATATTTTATATTTCTATTTGTTAATATAAATTCGGTCTGTTTGTATATTTTAATTGATAAATATTTTATCAATTTATTAGTTGCATAAATTTATTAATGTAGCTTATTAGCATATGTTCTTACAATGTTATAAAGGTTAAATCACTATGCCACAAAGTGAATCAGACAACAGCGATCACACAACATAAGGTAGATTTGCTGTTATCTAAATATTTACCATCGTTTCACACAACACATGGAAAAACCATCTGTTGTTTTTCATAGCCCATGAAATCTTTGTTCTATTGAGATTTCATCCATGACATTCAGACAACATTTTATTTGTTGTCTGATTAAAATTATGAAATTTTTTATTTTGGCTCCTTACCAAAATTTTGGTTTGCCTCTCACTTTTGCCTAGAATATTCTTGGCCGCGTTCTATCAATTATTTCCCCCTCTTTCTTTCATTTCCAGAGAAAAAATGGCGTTCGTTCTCAAATCATTCCTTCCCTTCTCGTCTTAATCTAGGGTTCTCCTCATTACGTCTCCTTCATCCTTCGATTCTCTCCTTATTACGCATATCAATTTTGCCCCAAAATCCTTCCTTTTCCCTAAATCATTTATCTATGAAGGAAGAATAATCACGATGCTTGTTTGATTGAACGACGAGTGTATTTCTTTGTTCATATTTTATTGGTGGCTCGTCTGAATCTGGTGCTCTTGCGATGTCATGTGGATGCATGACTCTCGATTTGTAGTGATTGCGGTTGCTATCACTTGTCGAGAATTACTGGTTAATTTCTCGGTGTGATTTATGTCTCTTTTAATTTTGTATTGTTTTCAACTTCGATTATAGGTCGATGATGAATTGGGTATTATTTATAGGGTTTGATTCCCTATATCTTTGGTTTAAGAATTTCAATTTTCTTCTTGTTTGATGTTCAAAATTGTTGCAATATGTTTGAATTTGTGTATACATATGCCTTGAGTTGTTTTAGTTTGTAGAATTGCATTTGCCTTAAGTGTTGATCATGAACTTGAGTCCTTAAGTGTTGAGTTGTTTTAGTTATTTCGATTTGAGTTGTTTTTGGTTATTGCATTTGCACTATCCCGTGATTGTCCTGAACATATGTATACATGTATATACATTACACACATATGTATGTATATATATGTTAATGTTTGTGGCACTACCTTGTTTTAATGGTTGAATATGAACTTTTTTCAAACTATTAAGATGTGTATCATTGGGTATTGGGATCTGCTGAAACTTGACTTGTTCATAGCTGAATATTTGAACTGAAATATTTTGATTATTTTTCATATATGTCTTGTTGTATATATTTGTTGTATATGTGTCCAATTGCTTGAGTCTTGTGTTGAATTGCAGGTCCATAACACTGCCTATTGTTGTTATAGTTGAACTGCCAGTTGCTCATCTATGAACATGTAATGCATATATACATGTATACATGTATATACATATGTGTATACGTGTATATGTGTGTTTCTCACTTCATTGTTGTTGCTTTGTTGATGCCTGAACTGTTTTTTTGCGTGTGTGCACTCCAGTGCCTTTGAGTTTTGGTTTCCCAAACATAGATTCACATGTATATATAATTTTGTGTGAACCTCAGTCACTACACTTATGTTCACTGTTCTATTTGTGTACCCTTGTATCTCTGGTCTTGAGTTCACTGTAAGTGCACTTATGTTCACTTTTGTTCATTGCACTTATGTTCACTGTGTCTTTGGTTTTAATTTTGTGTTCCTTACTGTTTGCTTTGCACTAGCTTGTTGCCTTGTTATTGCGTAGTCACTTCCTTGTACTACTTGTATCAATGCTATGATTTTTCACCTGAACTCTACTTGTATGTAGTCATGTCAAGTCAATCTTGTTGTGCCTTGTACACTCTTGCACCACACTCCTAGCTTTGGTTGAACTTACTGTGACCATTCCTGAGTCCGAAGTACCACTTGAACCTGAAATTTGCTCTTTCTTTGTCTAGACTTGTTTGTGTACTTTGGTATCTTGGTTTGGTTTGCCATGTACACTCGATCTTGTGTATCCATTCTTGACCTTGTGTGTTGTTAGCGTTGAGATCTGCATACGTACATGCAGCTTTGTGCATGTCTTGCATTTTTGAAATGGTTTTAACTTTTGTTGTTGTGCTTCTTGTCTTTATTTTGCTGCCTGAATCATGTTGAACTCGGTTTTCTGATCACTGGTAACTCAGGCTTGAGTGTGCATTTTCCTGGCTGCACTTGTATATTTCTGGTTGGAGCATCTGAGTGTGCACCTGAGTTTGATTTTCTGGTTTGATTTGCATTTCCTTGTGCACTTGAGTTGAGCACTATGAGGCTTGGGCTTGACCTCGTGCACATTTGCAATGCGTTGAGCCTTCGAGCTTGACTTTGAAATAGTTCGTGAGATTTAATCGATGTCCGGCCTTGTGATATTCATAGTGATACATTGTGCATATCATAAGTTGTCCATGCACATATATTTGTCTAGTCAAGTCTAAAACATGAAGAGAAAACAAACCCCATAAACTGAGGCAATATTAATATTCAAATTTAAATTAATTTTTGCAAGTTAGGTTTGTTTCCTTTTCCATTTTACTGTGTTGTTTATTTGACAGGTATAAGAGATGGCTGGACACAAGCTGGAGCAATCAAATGAAGATCAATATCAAAAATAAATTCGAGTGAGTGTAAGTGAGTGCTAGTAAAAGAAATGTTATATATGAGAGTGTAGAGAAAAGTTGTATATAAGAAAGTTATAGTGAAAGTTGTATTGTATTTGAAAATGTAAGAATAGTAAAAGTTGTATTGTATTTGAAAATGTAAGTATAGTGAAAGTTGTATTGTATTTGAATTTGATTTTAAATAAAATATTTGTTTAAATAAAATTGTGATTCATTATTTCATTTTGCAAATATAACATAAGTGTAATTGATATGCATATCAGTCAATATTTATATGTTATCTAATAGAAAATTTTAGAAATGATACTATGACATCAGACAACATATGGTTTTTTTTTCTTTTGATGTGTTAGTGCATATCAAACGATGGTGCATATCTGTGGTCTAATATGTAATGAGACGGCACGGAAATAGATGACGGATAGGTATTCATCCAGACAATAGAGCATATCTATCGTCTGATTCATTTTTTCTCATAATGAATGTTACCATTTCAATTTTCTAATGAGGCTGCCACTAGTCTTTTGTGTTTCTACAAACCCTAAGATGAAACATAGAAGACTTTTGAGTTTACTAATGTGTGTTAGGACCCGTATGCCTTAAGATTTTTATCTTGAGAAAAGCTCAACAAATCATTGGCCCGCATAAGATGGGTAACTCCTTATTGGTTGTATCACATACAACTCCTAACCTTGTGATCATTGTCCTAATCTCATCTTTACCTTGAGGAAAGATCAACAAATAAAGAGAGATTATTCGCTCGTACTATAACAACCCGCATATTTTTACGATAATATATTTAAATGATTTATTTAAATATAACATCGTTAGTTGAATTTAAAAGTCCAAAACGTGACTTTTTGTAAACGGTCGAATCCGGACTCGAGACCACTTCCATTGAGTCCAAAACGGCATTTGCGACCTTTTTGAGTATAAACATCGATATGTTTGGAGTTGAGTAGAATTTTGCTATTTTTCTGTTAGGCTTTGGGTTTGGGATTCAGTCCACTAACCCAACAAAATACCCTAACACTCCACCCCCTCTTCATTCATTCATTCTATTTTCCTAACACTCTCAAGCTAAAGGAAAATGGGGGAAAGAAGAGGAAACTAAAATTTCTAAACCCTAGATTACTAGGAAATTCAAGATTCAAGCTCCAAAATCAAAGAGAAGCTTAGGTAAGTATCCTCTTCTTCTTCTCCACGTCAATCTCTCTCCAATTTTCATAATTTCCTGTAACCTAACTTAGGAAATATTTTCATATAATAATAGATTGGAGCTTCTAGAGTTGAAGTTGAAGAGAGATTGATCTTTCCTTGTTTTAGAGCATCTCAATTTGTTGTTTTTGGGTTTAAAGGTGAGTACTTGAACTCACATCTATGTCTATACCCTTGATAGTTGTTGGGTATGAATTCCTAACACCTATTACATGTTCATTTGCTTTTGAATTGAATTGGATTGGTGAATTTTCCAATTTTTGATATTTTGATGTTTGGACTTATTGTTTGAAGTGTATTGAAGAGCCTATAGGGCTGGGTTGTCGCTTGGCATAAATCCCTAGCCTCCGTTGCTCGTCCGATCGCTTCCGAACCGATTTGGCCATTACTGGCCTATGCTAATTTTTGCCCTGAGCTTCAGCTCAGACGTCTGGTATAAGGATCAAACGTCTGGGCCATCGAAATAAAAATTACAGATGTGCAGTTCAGACGTCTGCAGTTATTCCCAGACGTCTGGGCGATCTGGAAAAAAAGTTCCAGTTTCTCAGCTCAGACGTCTGCGAAAAACCACCAGATGTCTGGTGCTATTTAATTCAGCCAATTTGTTTATTTTTCTGTGGATTTCCGTTTTAATCGATTTTTGTTGATCCGGTTGGTTGTTGTCATTTATTATCAACTTTAATGACTTCTTCTTTGGATTTTTAGGAATGTCCAATTGATGGATTTGATATCGATTTCTATGGTTTTTGATTCACGTCGTCGAATGTGAATTTTTTGTTATCGATTGTTTTTACAATCGTTTTCTATGATTTGTCACTTCTAAAATACAAAGGTTTCTATACTAGTAGCAAATACTCAAACTCTTTCACATAAACGATTTCAACACTACTTTTAATACAAAGCACATTTTTAAAACCGTTTTCCAATCTATTAGTATATACAAACCTTTACCTCATTTTTACAAGAAATCCAATTAAACGGCTTAGCAAAACAAGTGGTATGAAACGCTTGCGTTTACTTCATCGGTTAATTCTTAGACTTGTTCGATTGAAATTTTGTGACAATTTTCGAGTGGAAATCTACAATTTGTTAGTAAATATTTAAGTTAAGCCAGTGGTTATGGGACATAAAGCTAAACTCATCTATTTACTAGCTTGGTGTAATTTACACTATTTACTGATCTATGATGATCATTTTGTGGTTTAGACTAGCGATATGCGATGTCTCTTTGTCCGCGTGGGGGACTGTACCCCATTCTATTAAGCTCCGTCTCATTTTTATAGGCTAGCGACCTATGGGATTTATGGAGTTCGGTTCATCGGGCGTACCGTTATTGTAGTACGTTGTTGTTCCGAATTATTTGAGTTTCAGGTTCCTCGGGCGTACCGTTATTGTACTACGTCGTTGCACCGGCTCTATGGTTAGCGACCATGGGATATCATCCCGTTTGTGATACATTGGTGAGTTTTCAGGCTCCCGTTAATGATAGGCCTCCCCCTTTGTGTTTTTTGGATTTCTAATTGTTGATTTCTGGAATTTGCGTTTCACCAATTTTTGCGATTGACATTGATATGTTTTGTCAATATTTGGGGTTTGGTGAATAAGCTAAAGAATGTGATATTCTTTTTGGATATTTGACGAGATTTGAGATATTGTATTATTTTTAGTGTTATCAAATGTATACTTGTCACAGTATGGCATTATTGTTATCATACATTTTTGTGGTATCTCTATCCTTTCTCATCTCATATGATATTTATAGCTAGACTGATCCATTTATTATTTTTCTTTTTAAATAATACTCGGGTCAGACCAAGGTATTACAGGTGCTTCCACTTGACTTCTTAGCAGGGGCTAGCTTTTGACTTTTGGCTAACTACTTTAGCTTAGTAGTTTTTGCTTTTATACATTTAAGATAGAGACTTCTTGATGTATACATATTCTTTTGCTTAGCACTTGTACCTATTCTTTTGTGATGTAGTGGATCTTGTATGACCACTGTTTTGATGTACACTTTTATGTGTTATATTCATATCTGTTTCCGCCTTTGTGATATGAATATTTATGACTGATTTGTGTTATGCTTATTTCTATATTTGTTTCCGAAGGCCACATAGCCACTGTGTAGTAGCTTTGAGTTTGTATTTGATATGTCGGATTTCCTCTTAAAATGAAATGCAAGTCATATTATCTGACATATCAGTACTCGCACAAAGCAATTTCACAAATGGCCGCTCCTCAACAGCCTTATTCTTCATGCTAGTCGACGACATTACCCCATAGTGTCCTTGGCTAGTGTGAGTATAGAGGTGGGGCGCCACACGTACCTATCATTTCATGACGGCCTAAGTATAATATGTTGGAATTGGTCCATCCCACAATGGAAGTAATGGGTGAATTTCAATTTTTTTATATATTTTAGATCTTTATTGGGCCTATGAAGTTTAATTTATTTTGAACATTTTTAAATTTCTTTTGAATAAAATAACTATTTTATTTAAATTTATAAAATGATTTTATATTGTTCAATTAATGTTATACTATATATATACGTGTATCATACACACACATATATATATTTATATACATATACATACATACATACATACATATCTATATGTATGCATGTATAACATATCAATCCGTGCAAAGTATAACATATCCGTGTATAAATGTTGGGATTTACAATGCAAAGGGCGCGTTAGCTCATCTAATAAACAAATATATTGTCCAATGTATGTTTATATGCTTTAATTTATATATACAAAATATTACAAATATATATATATATATATATATATATATATATAAACTATATATTTTTATTTAAATAATTTTATATAAATATATATAAATATATACATATATATATACACGCTTTTATATACATATGAATTAAATTTAACATTGTATATATTTATAACTACATAAGTACATTTAAATCATTCATAAATTACATAAAAAAAATTGCTGCGAAGCCGAAAATAATGTATATATATATTTATATATATAATTTTAAACATATATATATATATATATATTAAATACTTATATATATATATATGTACAAATAATATAATATAAATATATATATATGTATACCTTGTCAAGTGCATAACTCAGATATTTTTAAAAATTTTAAAATATATTTTAATACTAATATATATATATGGATATTTTTTTAAAAATTAATAAAAATTATTTTCAAAATATAATTTTGAATTTTAAATTTTTAGTAAAATTATGAGTGATATTTTATGATTTTAATATTTAATATATAATTTAAAACCAATTTTAAAATCTATTTTTTAACTCTTGATTAATAATTAAATATTTTAAATTATGATAGAAATCATTTTTTAAATTTTCTTTTGAGAGTATGTTAAGTGTTAATTTAATTTTATGAAATATGCATAATTTATGTAATATATATCTTGGTATAATTAATTTATGTAAGTAATTGACTAAAATAATATTTAATATATATATATATATATGTGTGTGAAAAATATTTTTGAATTCTGTTGAAAATATTATAACTATGAAACTTTATATACAAAATTATATAAGCAATTTTGTATATAGTAAGATGTAGTATTTAAATAATAAATTATATATATAATTAAGTAGTTTATATTAAATTATTTAAAATAAAAATTGTTTTTTAAGTCATGCATCTTGTCGATGTATATATGTTAAAAAAATTATAAATGTAAAAGTGTACATTAACAAACAACCAATCTAATTGTGCCAATATATTTGTATATTAGAATCGTCACCTAACTAACAATATAGTATATATGGTATAAATATTATATATACACACACACACGTTAACATTCATAAATAGGGTAGAAATTTACCTTATATCCAATGCATATAAGTACACCTTGAAACAATGAGTACTCCTCGAACTAGATTCCAATTCAATAGAGTGCTAGTCCTTGAACCGATAACCACCAGCTAATAGAATGTTGTTTGATTTGATTTGAATTTGTAATAATTAAGAAAAAGGGGAGTATGGTTTGGCTTAAAATAGGAAGGTTTGGAGGCTATCAAAGGTTCTCCAATAGGTGTGGGTTGAGATGCTTATATAAAGGAGGAATGAAGACAAGTTAGGATATAGATCTTTACAAATTCTCCCTTCCTTATCCATACAAACCTAGCCTACCAAGAGGCCATCATATGGCCACACCATCATATGGCCACACCATCATATGCCTTTCCATAGCCAAAATAACCAGCCCCTACATGGGCATCAAACCCATTAAAAGCCTAAATAAAATATTTTGCATTTTAATCCAATTTAAATGCGTATTGATATCGTATATCTATTAATATTTTTATAACTATTATAAATACATTTAATAATACTTATTCATCAAAATCAAAATAAATTTTATAACTAATATTTCATAAGTATTAATTAATTAAATTAAATTATAACAGTTATAAATTAATTAAATCATTTGGTCAAAGCAATATTCATTATCTCGGTTTTGTGACCCGTTAGGTGTAAATTTGGTGAGCGATTAATATTGAACTGTTCGAATATTAACGTTCACACATCACTTAGCAGGTGGTGTGACATTTTGGCCAAATTTATTGCTTACTTGGTTTTGGTAAAATTCAATTTTAATATTTTAAGCATTATGTTGTTGTGATTATTGTTTACACCAATTCTCTTCATCAAAACTATTTCACTTTGGAGTACTTATGGAATTTGGTGATGGTTAAAATTCCAATATCGTCTAGATTCAACTCTATATTCCAAACACAAAGTCCTTGATTCAATCATAACAATTATTATTAACCAAATAACTCTGGCCAGAGATTTTGACTTTGAGTTGACTTTAATTGACCAAGATACTAACCTCATGTAACTAAGGAGACGAATCCTCTTTTGAATAGTGTTTCACTTCCAATACTTCCACTCGATCCAAATATAGTCGCTCGATGGATGTCGTGCCATGGTTCGACTATGTGGAGCTTTCATATTAAAGATTAACAATATTCTCAAGTCGAGAGAACTATGAAAACCAGTTACATCGATATTTTCTGTTTGACTTTAGTTATATTAATCAATAGAAAACTATCAAGTAAGTCATTCCATAGTTATCCAATAACTATTAGTACGTAAATCCTTGGTGCGCCCAGTAGTCATGAGTAATACACTGCCTAACACTTGGAGAGCATTATGTATTCTAGTCTCAACGAATGCATCGATATCCAATCTCGATGTATCTTGAATAGGAATATTTAAAATGGCATGTTTATCATATTGCGATACAATACTCATGATTACAACTATTTGTAATTATTCTTACAGACACACCATTTATGGAATTTCTGTTAAATATATTTTAATTAAATGTTTAATTATTTATAACACATTATAACAAATATATAACAGAAAGAAAAACACCTTTATTACGAACTAGAATTGACTACAAAGTTAATTAATTTACAATTACATAATTACCCCTAGGGCATACCCCTAACTCTATCAATCTCCCACTTCCATTTGGGGCCAATTTATGGCATACCCCTAACTCTATCAATCAGCTTCTCAAGAGCCGACATAGCTAGACCCTTAGTGAATGGATCTGCTATGTTGTCCTTGGTATTCACCCTTTTTATCATGACCTCTTTCTTCTCAACGAATTCTCTAATGAGCTGGAACTTCCAAAGAATATGTCATGACTTCTTGTGTACTATGGGTTCCATTGTGATCTGAATCACCACATTGTTACCACAGGACAATGCCATAGGATTCTCTGTATCGAGAATCACTTCGAGCTCACTCAAATACTTACGCATCTAGACTGCTTCTTTAGCTGCTTCATCCAAGGCAATGTACTCGGCCTCCATCATCAAATTATTGTCTCTTGCTTGGAACTTTTCCAACTGAAAACTCCATTGTTAAGTGTAAAGACATAACCATACACTGGCTATCATCTATATCACTTTGGAAGCTAGAGTCTGTATACCTCTTTATAAGGAGGTCTCCGTTCCCGTATATAAGGAATAAGTCCTTAGTATTTTTAAGTACTTTAGTATACATTTTACGGTTGTCCAATGGTTTTGCCAGGATTAGACTGGTATCGGCTTACGCATCCTAATGTGTATATTATATCTGGTCTAGTACCTAGCATAGCGTACATTATGGATCCTATGGCTGAAGTATAGGAGATCCTCTTTATATGCTCTTTCTCCTCATCGGTACGAGGAGTGTCCTTCTTAAAAAGAACAATTCCAGACTTTGTTGGAATATTTCATGTTTGGAATTCTCCATACGGAACCTTTTCAGTATGGTATCTATGTACAACGATTAGGAAAATCCCAACAACCTCTTAGATCTGTCTCTATAGATCTTTATACCTAGTATATAGGCTGCTTCTCCCAAATCCTTCATGGAAACATTCTTGTAGTGCCAAGCTTTTATTGATTGCAACAACGAAGTGTCATTGCCAATCAATAATAGATCATCGACATACAACATTAAGAAAACGATAGTCTTACCCTTTTCCTTTTGGTATACATACATTTTCTATATATTTTGATAAAATACAAACCGTTTGATTACCTTATCAAAATACTTGATCCAACTTCTTGAAGCTTGTTTAAGTCTATAAATTTAACAACTTGCAAGCCTTGCAATCATCCCACCGACCATAAAACCCTCAGGCTGTGGCATATAAATGGTTCTTCTGAATCACCATTTAGAAATGCCGTTTTTACATCCATTTCCCATAGTTCATAGTCATAGATGTAGGAATGGCTAGCATAATCTGAATGGACTTAAGCATGGCTACGGGCAAAAAAATCTCGTCATAATCAATACCTTGAATTTGACGAAATCCTTTTGCTAGTAACCTAGCTTTGCAAGTCTCTACTTCTCTGTCTATGTTTAGATTTTTCTTAAAAATCCATTTGCAGTTGGTGGGCTTTATCCCTTTCGGGTAGGTCCGATAAAGTCCATACTTTGTTTCGTACATGGAATCCATCTTGAATTTCATTGCTCCAAGCTAGAGTGCTAAGTCTTTACTCTATAGTGCTTGTTGAAAAGATAGAGGAATGTCATCTTCTAAGACACAATCCTCCTTCTCACCATCCACGAGAAAGCCATAATATCTCTTTGATGCATGAGATTCCCTACTAGACCTTCAGACAGGTTGCGTGTTTTTGAACACGGGTGAACTCGGTTCTCTTATTGGTTTGGCCTCAGTGTTAACTTCTTGGATCTCATCCAATTCTACAACGTCGACGTTAATTTCCTTTGATAGAAATTCCTTTTCTAAAATGACCATGTGTCGAGAAACAATAACCTTTTGTTCATTAGTATTATAGAATATACATCCCATTGAATTTTTGGGATATCCTATAATTTTACATAGTACCGGTCTTGTCTCCAGTTTATTCGGACCAATGTTCTTAACATATGTCGGACAACCCCACACCTTCAAATACTTGAGTTTTGGTTTCTTACCATGCCATATCTAATATGGCATTTTAGGCATAGATTTAGTGGTCAACTAGTTCAACATAGCTTGCATTTTCTAACGCATATCCCTAATAGATCAAAGGTAACTCAGCCTTACTAACTATGGAACATATCATATCTAATAGGGTTTAGTTCCTTCATCTGACACACCACTATGTTATGGAGTATAAGGTGGTGTAACTTGAAAGATAATCCCATTTTCTTTTAAGTACGATTAGAACTCTTATCCAACGTACTCGCCTCCTCGATCAGATCGAAGAATTTTAATGTTACGTTCCGCTTGGTTTTCTACTACATTTTTATATTCGAAAAATTTCTCATAGACATTGGATTTATTCTTCATAATATAAACATATCATAATCTCAAAAAATCATCAGTGAAGGTAACAAAGTAAGAACTATTATCTTTGGTGATTACAGGCATCAAGCCACATACTTCACTATGTACTAACCCTAAGAGTTCATTAACTCTTTCATTGCTCCCACTGAAGGAGTGCTTGGTCATTTTATCTTTAAGACATGACTCATATGTGTTAAATGATTCAGAATCAAGTGATAGGAGAAAACCTTCTGTTTTCAGTTTGTGTAGTTGTTTCCCACTAATATGACCTAGCCCATAATGCCAATAATAACTACCATTTATATTATTTGATATATTATTCACACAACACACATAATTAGTATTGATCACATAAATGCTAATTTTAAGAATACCATCAAAGATTTTATTTCCATTCTAACAAATATTCATAACATTATTTGCACAATGAAATATATATCCAGTCTCAAACAATCTGGAAACAGAAATAATCCCACAAATAAAGTCTTTTACAAAATAACATTTAAGTAATATCAAAACAACTCCACTAGGCAAACATAAATGATAGTCGCCCATTATCGTTGCATCAACAATGGATCTATTATCAACTTGGAGCCTCATCTCTCCTTTTGCGACGCAATGCCAGTTCCTTAGCCCCTGTATCGAATTACAAATATAAGTTCCAGATCCAGTATCTAAGACTTAAGATATTTTATTGATTACAAAACAAATTTGAATCATAAATGTACCTTATGGAGCCATAGAACCATTCTGCTTCCTTTCTCTAATAATCTTTAAGTAGTCAAGACAATTCCTTTTCTAGTGACCTTTCTTGTGGCAGTGGTGACATTCAACCTTATCATCGATCTTCTTACTTTTCTTACCTTCTCTTTTTCACTTCTTCGAACTCTTCAAAGGTGATGCACCACCCTTAACAGCAAGCACAACCCCTTGGTCCTTAAATGCAGACTCAGTTGACCTCAACATATTGAGGAGTTTCACAAGATTCACATTTAATTAGTTTATATTATAATTCAATATGAATGGTTCATACCGAGGAGTAAGAGAACCAAGGATCAAATCAACTTGCAATTCATTACTTATCTGTATGTCCAATTACGAAAGCCAATCAATATATCCCTTCATCATCAACACATAACACTTTCTGCCCTTTGGTCATTTTGGTATTGAACAGCTTCTTCATAAGATCGTACCTTGTGGAATGTGACTGTTCACCAAACAGGGCCTTGAGACTATCAAATATCACATGGATAGACATATTTTCGTGCTGCCTCGACAACGGCTTGTCTAATGTAGATAGCATGAAAACTTGGATGGTCTCTAGGTCCGACACCCATTTTATAAGCAAGTCTTAGTTCGAGGTCTGCATCATGGTGGGTTATTCTTTGGGTTTGCATGTAATAACTGACCACAAGCGCTCGCAAGTCAATGCTATTTTAAGTGCTCCTAGCCAATCGGTATAGTTAGGTCCGATAAGTTTGTCATTTTCAGAAAACAGTTTTGGAGTTATCATTTTTCTGCAAGTTTTAAATGGTAGCTTATTAGGACAAATCATAGTAGATGTTCTTATAATATTAGTAAGGTTAAACTATATGTTTCATTTTACTAATAAGCTCCCACTAGTCTTTTGTGTTTCGCCAAACCCTAAGTCGAAAAATAAAAGTCTTTTGAAATTACTAGTATGTGACAGGACTCGCCTATCTTGGAATTCTGACCTTGAGTTTGCTCAACAAGTTATAGTCCACGGACGATGGGTATCTCCTCATTGGTTGTATCGTATACAACTCCTAACCATTGGTACCTTGCTCTAATTTAACTTCGACCTTGAGTTCTCTTAAAAAGTTGAAAAGAAATTATTCACTCGT